>OY979444.1:15986529-17395279 GCA_963855545.1 Ethmia dodecea | reverse complement strand
GTTTGAGATAGTCGGGTTTGAGATAGTTAGGTTTGAGATAGTTAGGTTTAGATAGTTAGGTTTGAGATAGTTAGGCTTGAGATAGTTAGGTTTCGATAGTTAGGTTTGAGATAGTTAGGTTTGAGATACTAAGGTTTGGGATAGTTAGGTTTGTGATAGTTAGGTTTAGATAGTTAGGCTTGAGATAGTTAGGTTTGAGATAGTTAGGTTTAGATAGTTAGGTTTGAGATAGTCGGGTTTGATATAGTTAGGTTTGAGATAGTTGGGTTTGCTTTAATATAGGTTTGAGATAGTTAGGTTTAGATAGTTAGGTTTGAGATAGTTAGGTTTGAGATAGTTAGGATTAGATAGTTAGGTTTGAGATAGTTAGGTTTGAGATAGTTAGGTTTAAAATAGTTAGGTTTGAGACACATAGTTATGTTCGTGATAGTTAAGTTTGAGATAGTTGGGTTTGCTTTAACTTAAGTTTGGGATATGTTATATGTGATACTGGTAAGGTTTCAGATAGTTAGGTTTGAGATAGTTAGATTTAGATAGTTAGGTTTGAGATAGTTAGGTTTAAAATAGTTAGGTTTGAGATACATAGTTAGGTTTGTGATAGGTTTGAGATAGTTAGGTTTGAGATATTTAGGTTTTTTTTTTTTAATATCAATTCTACTACTCCACGGTCTCGAAGCCCATGACTTTTTTTAGATTTTTACTTCAATTGTTTACTTTTTCTTTCTGTACTTATATTACATACTCGAACTATTACATGCACACAAATGCACGAGATATTTAGTTTTGTAATAGTTAGGTTTGAGATAGTTTTTTTTTTTGCATTTTGCCTTTTTTTTATTTTGTACATAGGGATGGTTCACTTTTTCTTCACAATCATCTTTCTTTTGACGAGACCTTTCCAACGAGCCCTCGCGCTCCCGCCTGGGACCTCTGGATCACAAAAAATCACAAATTTTTAGGTCGTACCGAGGTTACTTGGTAACCCAAAAAATTTCAAAAACCATCGCATACTGAAGGCAAATATTGTCCGATTTCAGAAATTTTTTCGCTTAAACCTAATATTTTTTGGTCTTACATCTGACCCATAGGAAATTTTGGAAAAACCACCCTTCAAAAAACTACCCCCCATACAAAATTTTTAAAAATTTACACTTTTTAATTTTTATAAATCTTTTGGTAACAACATCGAACAAATTTTCTTCAGTGAGCAGTGGGACTTGGTTGCCCGCACTTTTTGAGACATTTTTTCCCGCGAAATTCCCGCGGGAAACTTTAATATTAATTTTTTTCTAAATCTTTGTTTGCAGAAAACTGTTTTTTGTAATTTATTCAAAATTTTTACATCTGGCTGGGTCCATTTTTCTTCGTAATTAACTCCCTTTCGACGAGACCTTTCCAACGAGCCCTCGCGCTCCCGCCTGGGACCTCTGGATCACAAAAAATCACAAATTTTTAGGTCGTACCGAGGTTACTTGGTAACCCAAAAAATTTCAAAAACCATCGCATACTGAAGGCAAATATTGTCCGATTTCAGAAATTTTTTCGCTTAAACCTAATATTTTTTGGTCTTACATCTGACCCATAGGAAATTTTGGAAAAACCACCCTTCAAAAAACTACCCCCCATACAAAATTTTTAAAAATTTACACTTTTTAATTTTTATAAATCTTTTGGTAACAACATCGAACAAATTTTCTTCAGTGAGCAGTGGGACTTGGTTGCCCGCACTTTTTGAGACATTTTTTCCCGCGAAATTCCCGCGGGAAACTTTAATATTAATTTTTTTCTAAATCTTTGTTTGCAGAAAACTGTTTTTTGTAATTTATTCAAAATTTTTACATCTGGCTGGGTCCATTTTTCTTCGTAATTAACTCCCTTTCGACGAGACCTTTCCAACGAGCCCTCGCGCTCCCGCCTGGGACCTCTGGATCGCAAAAAATCGCCCCCCCCACCCACCCATTCTTAATTAGGCAGCTGGGCAGAGTCCCTATAACGGAAATATCTTGACAAAAGTCTTTTTCTTTTTATTCAAAATTGTTACTGGACAAGTTGTTGCTTCTTCGTCCACACCATTTGAGACACCTGGAAAGGAAAGAAAATATTAAATTTACATTCAAAACACACAATTATTGTTTATACACTTACCTTTAATCTTACTCCAGTGACGAGTTGCTCTCCAACGCAGACGTACCTGAAAGAAAAAAAAAAAAAAATAGATTTAAATATAACAGTGAACACCCTAGCGGAGGTTCTGAAATCGTAAAGACGAGCTTAACTTAGCTACACCAACTTTTGTTGACATCTCTTTTTAGAGTTATATATTTACAAATATTATTTTGACATCTCCTTTTGAGATTATTTTACATTTTACCATATTTTAAGTGGTATATTTATACCGTTATTACCTTGTATTAGACGCGTCCTCTGACAAGTATGTTCCATACACCCAAAAACACCGTTGCCGCCGCCATATCTTCCCCCCACCGATCACCAAACAAAACTTTTTCACTCGCGGGCTCCTCTGGAATGGCACAAACCCCTAGTGAGACCAACGTACGAAGGAGCATCGGAGAGTGGGAGGCCTGTAAGGCTGACACCGGCCCAAAACCAAAAACCCCACCTACAAAAACTATCTCTCCTGTAACTGCCGGTCCAAAACAAAAGGAAATCCTCCCCCAAGACGGCAAACCAGCGGCTAGCAGACCCTCGGTTGGGGATGCGGGAGTGAGCCCACCAAAAACCAAATATGTTTCTAGAGCCTCCGAGGCTAGAGCGATGCTCAGCAAAGCAAAGCTGCACCTCGGAAACTCTAGAAACTTAAAAACCGACATCAAATTGGGAGTAACCCAGGCCGTGGATCGGCTCTACCAATTGGTGTTGGAGGCGGAGAAAGGCGCAGCGAAGAAGCCTAGGGTACAGGTGAAGCACTTCGAGCAGCAAACGGACGACGACCGGCAACCAGATACCACCCCTCAAAAAATCTGGGAAGCCGCGCAAATGGGGGATCTCATCGCGGGCATGAAGGAGCAAAACCAGCTAATCGCCGAGTGCAAACAGCAGACCCAGGCGCTCGCTGATCAAATCAAATCGCTCCCTGCCCTCGACCAACCGAGGCCAACGTATGCCCGGGTGGCCTCCTCTAATAAGCGCGAGATCATTCACTCCATTGTGGTGTCCTCGGGTGACGAGGGGGATACCAGTGGAGAGGTGGTGGATAAGATTCGGTCTTCTGTCGAAGCCGGGAAAACCGGGGTACGCGTCGACCGAATTAAAAAGGTTCGGGACCGAAAGGTCGTCGTCGGTTGCTGCTCCAAAGAGGAGCTGGACAGAGTTGCCGATAAAATCCGGAGCTCGGGTGTAAACCTGCAGGTCGAGACCCTAAAAAATAAGGACCCGCTGATTGTCCTCAGGAATGTCATGTCCTATAACACGGACGAGGATATCGTGGCATCCCTGATAAAGCAGAACGGCCACATCATCGGAGACATACCGGATGATGAGCAACGCATCCTGGTTAAATACAGGCGTAGGACGCGAAACCCTCACGCCTCACATATTGTTGTTCAGGTGTCACCGAGGGTGTGGCAGCGGCTGACGGAGGCCGAACGAGTGCACATTGACATACAGCGGGTGTGGGTTGAAGACCAGTCGCCGCTTGTACAATGTTCGCTATGGGCACTGTCTGTCTGGGCTATGGGCACGGCAGACGCTTCTGCAAAGAAAAGGCTGAGAAATGCAGTCACTGCGGTGGACCGCATATGTGGTCCGATTGCGCACTTAGGCTCGCAGATGCAGAGCCGACGTGCTGCAACTGCATGCTGGCAAAATTGGCGAACACCAGCCACAACGCATTTAGCCAGAGCTGCCCCGTCAGGCGCAAGTGGGACGCAATAGCCCGCGCTTCCGTCAGCTATTGCTAAGGGCGACAATTACACCCCATGTGCAGTACAAGGCGACACCCCACCAAAACAAGCCATCGCCTATGTGGTGATCCAAGCCAACCTCCAAAGAAAAGAACTGGCCACCATCGAGTTGATGTTGGAGGCCACCAAGAGAGGAGCGGCCTTTGCGCTGCTCCAGGAGCCCTATGTAGGCGGAGGGAAAAGCATGAAGAGCTACAAGGGTGTGAGAATCTTCCAGAGCACTAATCCAGGAGACGGGACAGTTAAGGCGGCAATTGCCGTCTTCGACAGAGACCTCGACGTCATACAGTACCCGAAACTCACCACTAATAACATCGTTGTGGTGAGAATCCGAACTAGTGCCTGGGAGATAACGGTAGTCTCATTCTACTTTGAGCCAGACCCAAAGCCTATAGAGCCATACCTGGAGCAGCTCAAGGACTTGGAGGGAAAGCTTGGAACACAAAAATGCATCATTGGCGGTGATGCAAACGCCAAGAGTGTATGGTGGGGTAGCGCCAAAATAGATCATAGGGGTGATGACTTTGCGAGCACACTCGACGAGCTGGGCTTGCAGGTACTCAACATAGGTGACATCCCAACTTTTGACACCATCAGAGGCAACCAATCGTACACCAGCCATGTGGATGTCACCGCCTGCTCGATGGACACACTTGACCTGGTAGAGGACTGGAAAGTGGAAGTAGGCTTGACGGGCTCGGACCATAACGGCATTACTTTTAAAATCAGGCAGACGAAAGCGAAAGGCACTAGCATCCAACGTACCACAAGGCTATACAATACCAGAAAAGCAAACTGGACCCTGTTTTGTGAAAAACTGGGCCAGTTAAAAGATGACGATGGTATAGACCAAGTGGCCGTGCAAGGTGCCAACACCGCGGAAGAGCTCGACCACCTAATCGAGAGGTACTCGAACATGATTGGAGAGGCATGCGAGAGTACCATACCAAAAAAGGGGTCCGGTGAAAAGTTTGCAATGCCGTGGTGGTCCGAGGAACTCGCCAAGCTGAAAAATATCACAGCCACCAGGAGGCGCCGAATTCGTTGCGCAGCACCTGTCCGAAGAGCCAAAGTGGTCGCTGAGTACCTGCAAGCAAAAGAGACCTACGAAACTGCTGCAAAGAAGGCTCAAATTCGTAGCTGGAAGGCTTTCTGCGAAAAACAGGATAAGGAGGGGTTATGGGAGGGGATCTATAGGGTCATTGGCCGAACATCCAGCAGAAGCGAAGACGTACCCTTGGTAGTGCAGGGTAAACCGCTCAACCCAAAGCAGTCAGCCCAACTGTTGGCGGATACTTTCTACCCGGAGGACTCGCAATACGAGGACAATGCTGACCACCGACAGACCAGAGAGGCAGCTGATCGGTTGAACGATGGGAGTCAAATTGCTGAGCAAAATGACCCACCGTTCACGTTGGAAGAACTGCGATTGTCGGTGGAAAGTTTTAACCCCAAAAAAGCCCCCGGGTTGGATGGCTATACAGCCGATATCTGCAGACACGCCATCTCTCAGGATCCTCAATTCTTTCTTGATCTAGTCAACAAATGCCTGGAACTCCATCATTTCCCTACCATCTGGAAGGAGGCCACGGTGGTGGTTCTCAGGAAACCAGGCAAAGATGACTACACCAACCCAAAATCATACAGGCCTATTGGTCTTTTGCCGATCATGGGGAAGATCCTTGAGAAGATGGTCGTGGGACGGCTGAAATGGTACCTGTTACCCAAAATTAGTACTCGCCAGTACGGCTTCATGCCCCAGAAAAGCACCGAGGACTCTCTCTATGACCTAGTGGCCAGTATTCGTGACAGGATCTGCCGCAGGAAACTGGTTACAATGGTTTCCTTGGACATAGAGGGAGCCTTCGATAGCGCCTGGTGGCCTGCTATTAAAGTACGACTGGCTGAGGAAAATTGCCCCTCAAACGTGAGGATGCTGCTAAGCAGCTACTTGCGGGATAGAGGGGTAAGGGTTAGGTATGCTGGGGAAGAGCACAAAAAAGCCACTGCCAAGGGTTGCGTTCAAGGGTCGATTGGTGGGCCGATCCTTTGGAATCTCCTTCTAGACCCACTCCTCAAAGGATTGGAGCAAAGGGGGGACTACTGTCAGGCCTTCGCGGACGATGTGGTACTGCTGTTCGACGGTGACACCGCACTCGAAGTGCAGAGACGCGCCAATGCCGCTCTCGCCTATGTGCAGCAGTGGGGTGTCAAAAACAAACTCAAATTTGCTGCGCATAAAACGAAAGCCATGGTTTTAACCAAAAAGCTAAAATATGACACACCACTGCTGTGTATGGGCGGGGTCGACATTGGAATGTCACAGGAAATAAAAATATTAGGAGTGACTGTGGACCACAAACTCACCTTCAATGCACACATCGCGGGCGCCTGCAGAAAGTCCCTCAACATTTACAAACAGCTCTCGAGAGCCGCAAAAGTGAGCTGGGGTCTCCACCCGGAAGTTATCCGGGTTATTTACAAAGCCACGGTGGAACCGGTAATATTATACGCGGCCAGTGTTTGGGCACCGGCCACTGAAAAGCTGATGGTCCAAAAGCAACTCAACGCTGTCCAGAGAGGCTTCGCCCAGAAGTTGACCAGAGCATACCGCACCGTCTCCCTAAACTCGGCACTAGTTCTGGCGGGAATACTGCCTCTCGATATCAGAATACGAGAGGCTGCCGCCCTGTATGAGGCAAAGAGGGGAATGCCCCGGCCGGAACTGGGAGGTAGGGAGGTCGAGAAACGAACAGCCTTTGCTGACACCCCTCACCCGACGGAGCTTATGCGCTTGGAGTTCACAAACCTGGTAGACCAGGAACTTGTACAGGCCCACAACACCCAGGCGGTACGTATCTACACAGACGGCAGCAAAATAGAAGATAAAGTCGGAGCAGCCCTGTCCCTATGGGATACAAACGCAGAGACCAAATCTCGCAAGCTGAAACTGCCGTCATACTGCACCGTCTACCAGGCCGAACTCCTGGCCATATGCGAAGCCACGAGGGAGATACTCAAGAGCTCTGAGTCAACTTTCGGGATATATAGCGATTCTAGGGCCGCACTAGAGACAGTGACCAACCCGCTTTCTCCTCACCCCTTAGCTGTAGAAGCTAGAGCTAACATCCGTTCCGGCAAACTCCAGAACAAGAACGTTTCACTGTTCTGGATCAAAGCCCATGCCGGATTAGAGGGGAATGAGCGTGCGGATCAGCTGGCCAGGCTAGCTGCCCAAACACTCAAGACAAAGCCTCACTACGACCAGTGCCCGGTGTCATTCGTCAAGCGACAAATCCGTATGGACTCGCTTGACGAATGGAACCGGAGATACAGATCATCGGAGACTGGAGCTGTGACAAAAATCTTCTTTCCGGATGCGGTTGCGGCTCACAAAATTGTAAAACAGCTAGAAATAAAACAGGAGCTTACACAAATTCTCACGGGGCACGGTGGCTTCTCCCAATACTTGAATAGATTCAAGTGTCGGGAGGACCCATCGTGTATCTGTGAACAAGGCATAGACCAAACAGTCTCACACTTATTGTTCGACTGTCCAGTCTTCGGGCAGGACAGATTCAACACCGAACAGTTATTGGACTCCAACATAAATGTCGAGACTGTTTGTGAACTTCTAGCAAATAAAACAACGAGACTAGGTTTATTAGAATATTGCATAAAAATAGTAAGAGTAGCAAATAAGATAAATAGTACTAAGTAAAATATGTTAACGTATATATTGATATATATATTAGATTAGCATAACACAGATAACTTCGTGGCACATAGTTAATAAACCATAATATAATAAGTAAATAGTAGTAAACATAGATAAAACAAAACAAAAACAAAAAAAAAAAAAAAAAAATCATACCGCCTGCGAAGGACTCCTCTCCATGTGAAGCACTGCACCTGAAAAAAAAAAAATAAAAAAAAATAAAGAAGAAACATACTTAGACAAACAAAATGAAATTAAATAAAAAGTAAGAATAATATTAAAATTAAGTAAATAAAATTGAGCAAAACAAGGTCTCTGATCCTTGTCAGAGGATAAGAAACAATAATAAAAAAAAAAAAAAAAAAAAAACCTAACCTAACCTAACCTAACCTAACCTAACCTAACCTAACCTAACTATCACAAACCTAACTATGTGTCTCAAACCTATCTAAACCTAGCTATCTCAAACCTAACTATCTCAAACCTAACTATCTGAAACCTTACCAGTATCACATATAACATATTATCCCAAACGGGTTTGAGATAGTTAGGTTTGAGATAGTCGGGTTTGAGATAGTTAGGTTTGAGATAGTTCGGTTTGCTTTTACTTAGGTTTGAGATAGTTAGGTTTGAGATAGTTGGGTTCGCTTTTACTTAGGTTTGAGATAGTTAGGTTTTGAGATAGTTAGGTTTGAGATAGTTAGGTTTAAATAGTTAGGTTTGTGATAGTTAGGTTTGAGATAGTTGGGTTTGAGATAGTTAGGTTTGTGATAGTTAGGTTTGAGATAGTTAGGTTTGAGATAGTTAGGTTTGAGATAGTTAGGTTTGAGATAGTCGGGTTTGAGATAGTTAGGTTTGAGATAGTTAGGTTTAGATAGTTAGGTTTGAGATAGTTAGGCTTGAGATAGTTAGGTTTCGATAGTTAGGTTTGAGATAGTTAGGTTTGAGATACTAAGGTTTGGGATAGTTAGGTTTGTGATAGTTAGGTTTAGATAGTTAGGCTTGAGATAGTTAGGTTTGAGATAGTTAGGTTTAGATAGTTAGGTTTGAGATAGTCGGGTTTGATATAGTTAGGTTTGAGATAGTTGGGTTTGCTTTAATATAGGTTTGAGATAGTTAGGTTTAGATAGTTAGGTTTGAGATAGTTAGGTTTGAGATAGTTAGGATTAGATAGTTAGGTTTGAGATAGTTAGGTTTGAGATAGTTAGGTTTAAAATAGTTAGGTTTGAGACACATAGTTATGTTCGTGATAGTTAAGTTTGAGATAGTTGGGTTTGCTTTAACTTAAGTTTGGGATATGTTATATGTGATACTGGTAAGGTTTCAGATAGTTAGGTTTGAGATAGTTAGATTTAGATAGTTAGGTTTGAGATAGTTAGGTTTAAAATAGTTAGGTTTGAGATACATAGTTAGGTTTGTGATAGGTTTGAGATAGTTAGGTTTGAGATATTTAGGTTTTTTTTTTTTAATATCAATTCTACTACTCCACGGTCTCGAAGCCCATGACTTTTTTTAGATTTTTACTTCAATTGTTTACTTTTTCTTTCTGTACTTATATTACATACTCGAACTATTACATGCACACAAATGCACGAGATATTTAGTTTTGTAATAGTTAGGTTTGAGATAGTTTTTTTTTTTGCATTTTGCCTTTTTTTTATTTTGTACATAGGGATGGTTCACTTTTTCTTCACAATCATCTTTCTTTTGACGAGACCTTTCCAACGAGCCCTCGCGCTCCCGCCTGGGACCTCTGGATCACAAAAAATCACAAATTTTTAGGTCGTACCGAGGTTACTTGGTAACCCAAAAAATTTCAAAAACCATCGCATACTGAAGGCAAATATTGTCCGATTTCAGAAATTTTTTCGCTTAAACCTAATATTTTTTGGTCTTACATCTGACCCATAGGAAATTTTGGAAAAACCACCCTTCAAAAAACTACCCCCCATACAAAATTTTTAAAAATTTACACTTTTTAATTTTTATAAATCTTTTGGTAACAACATCGAACAAATTTTCTTCAGTGAGCAGTGGGACTTGGTTGCCCGCACTTTTTGAGACATTTTTTCCCGCGAAATTCCCGCGGGAAACTTTAATATTAATTTTTTTCTAAATCTTTGTTTGCAGAAAACTGTTTTTTGTAATTTATTCAAAATTTTTACATCTGGCTGGGTCCATTTTTCTTCGTAATTAACTCCCTTTCGACGAGACCTTTCCAACGAGCCCTCGCGCTCCCGCCTGGGACCTCTGGATCACAAAAAATCACAAATTTTTAGGTCGTACCGAGGTTACTTGGTAACCCAAAAAATTTCAAAAACCATCGCATACTGAAGGCAAATATTGTCCGATTTCAGAAATTTTTTCGCTTAAACCTAATATTTTTTGGTCTTACATCTGACCCATAGGAAATTTTGGAAAAACCACCCTTCAAAAAACTACCCCCCATACAAAATTTTTAAAAATTTACACTTTTTAATTTTTATAAATCTTTTGGTAACAACATCGAACAAATTTTCTTCAGTGAGCAGTGGGACTTGGTTGCCCGCACTTTTTGAGACATTTTTTCCCGCGAAATTCCCGCGGGAAACTTTAATATTAATTTTTTTCTAAATCTTTGTTTGCAGAAAACTGTTTTTTGTAATTTATTCAAAATTTTTACATCTGGCTGGGTCCATTTTTCTTCGTAATTAACTCCCTTTCGACGAGACCTTTCCAACGAGCCCTCGCGCTCCCGCCTGGGACCTCTGGATCGCAAAAAATCGCCCCCCCCACCCACCCATTCTTAATTAGGCAGCTGGGCAGAGTCCCTATAACGGAAATATCTTGACAAAAGTCTTTTTCTTTTTATTCAAAATTGTTACTGGACAAGTTGTTGCTTCTTCGTCCACACCATTTGAGACACCTGGAAAGGAAAGAAAATATTAAATTTACATTCAAAACACACAATTATTGTTTATACACTTACCTTTAATCTTACTCCAGTGACGAGTTGCTCTCCAACGCAGACGTACCTGAAAGAAAAAAAAAAAAAAATAGATTTAAATATAACAGTGAACACCCTAGCGGAGGTTCTGAAATCGTAAAGACGAGCTTAACTTAGCTACACCAACTTTTGTTGACATCTCTTTTTAGAGTTATATATTTACAAATATTATTTTGACATCTCCTTTTGAGATTATTTTACATTTTACCATATTTTAAGTGGTATATTTATACCGTTATTACCTTGTATTAGACGCGTCCTCTGACAAGTATGTTCCATACACCCAAAAACACCGTTGCCGCCGCCATATCTTCCCCCCACCGATCACCAAACAAAACTTTTTCACTCGCGGGCTCCTCTGGAATGGCACAAACCCCTAGTGAGACCAACGTACGAAGGAGCATCGGAGAGTGGGAGGCCTGTAAGGCTGACACCGGCCCAAAACCAAAAACCCCACCTACAAAAACTATCTCTCCTGTAACTGCCGGTCCAAAACAAAAGGAAATCCTCCCCCAAGACGGCAAACCAGCGGCTAGCAGACCCTCGGTTGGGGATGCGGGAGTGAGCCCACCAAAAACCAAATATGTTTCTAGAGCCTCCGAGGCTAGAGCGATGCTCAGCAAAGCAAAGCTGCACCTCGGAAACTCTAGAAACTTAAAAACCGACATCAAATTGGGAGTAACCCAGGCCGTGGATCGGCTCTACCAATTGGTGTTGGAGGCGGAGAAAGGCGCAGCGAAGAAGCCTAGGGTACAGGTGAAGCACTTCGAGCAGCAAACGGACGACGACCGGCAACCAGATACCACCCCTCAAAAAATCTGGGAAGCCGCGCAAATGGGGGATCTCATCGCGGGCATGAAGGAGCAAAACCAGCTAATCGCCGAGTGCAAACAGCAGACCCAGGCGCTCGCTGATCAAATCAAATCGCTCCCTGCCCTCGACCAACCGAGGCCAACGTATGCCCGGGTGGCCTCCTCTAATAAGCGCGAGATCATTCACTCCATTGTGGTGTCCTCGGGTGACGAGGGGGATACCAGTGGAGAGGTGGTGGATAAGATTCGGTCTTCTGTCGAAGCCGGGAAAACCGGGGTACGCGTCGACCGAATTAAAAAGGTTCGGGACCGAAAGGTCGTCGTCGGTTGCTGCTCCAAAGAGGAGCTGGACAGAGTTGCCGATAAAATCCGGAGCTCGGGTGTAAACCTGCAGGTCGAGACCCTAAAAAATAAGGACCCGCTGATTGTCCTCAGGAATGTCATGTCCTATAACACGGACGAGGATATCGTGGCATCCCTGATAAAGCAGAACGGCCACATCATCGGAGACATACCGGATGATGAGCAACGCATCCTGGTTAAATACAGGCGTAGGACGCGAAACCCTCACGCCTCACATATTGTTGTTCAGGTGTCACCGAGGGTGTGGCAGCGGCTGACGGAGGCCGAACGAGTGCACATTGACATACAGCGGGTGTGGGTTGAAGACCAGTCGCCGCTTGTACAATGTTCGCTATGGGCACTGTCTGTCTGGGCTATGGGCACGGCAGACGCTTCTGCAAAGAAAAGGCTGAGAAATGCAGTCACTGCGGTGGACCGCATATGTGGTCCGATTGCGCACTTAGGCTCGCAGATGCAGAGCCGACGTGCTGCAACTGCATGCTGGCAAAATTGGCGAACACCAGCCACAACGCATTTAGCCAGAGCTGCCCCGTCAGGCGCAAGTGGGACGCAATAGCCCGCGCTTCCGTCAGCTATTGCTAAGGGCGACAATTACACCCCATGTGCAGTACAAGGCGACACCCCACCAAAACAAGCCATCGCCTATGTGGTGATCCAAGCCAACCTCCAAAGAAAAGAACTGGCCACCATCGAGTTGATGTTGGAGGCCACCAAGAGAGGAGCGGCCTTTGCGCTGCTCCAGGAGCCCTATGTAGGCGGAGGGAAAAGCATGAAGAGCTACAAGGGTGTGAGAATCTTCCAGAGCACTAATCCAGGAGACGGGACAGTTAAGGCGGCAATTGCCGTCTTCGACAGAGACCTCGACGTCATACAGTACCCGAAACTCACCACTAATAACATCGTTGTGGTGAGAATCCGAACTAGTGCCTGGGAGATAACGGTAGTCTCATTCTACTTTGAGCCAGACCCAAAGCCTATAGAGCCATACCTGGAGCAGCTCAAGGACTTGGAGGGAAAGCTTGGAACACAAAAATGCATCATTGGCGGTGATGCAAACGCCAAGAGTGTATGGTGGGGTAGCGCCAAAATAGATCATAGGGGTGATGACTTTGCGAGCACACTCGACGAGCTGGGCTTGCAGGTACTCAACATAGGTGACATCCCAACTTTTGACACCATCAGAGGCAACCAATCGTACACCAGCCATGTGGATGTCACCGCCTGCTCGATGGACACACTTGACCTGGTAGAGGACTGGAAAGTGGAAGTAGGCTTGACGGGCTCGGACCATAACGGCATTACTTTTAAAATCAGGCAGACGAAAGCGAAAGGCACTAGCATCCAACGTACCACAAGGCTATACAATACCAGAAAAGCAAACTGGACCCTGTTTTGTGAAAAACTGGGCCAGTTAAAAGATGACGATGGTATAGACCAAGTGGCCGTGCAAGGTGCCAACACCGCGGAAGAGCTCGACCACCTAATCGAGAGGTACTCGAACATGATTGGAGAGGCATGCGAGAGTACCATACCAAAAAAGGGGTCCGGTGAAAAGTTTGCAATGCCGTGGTGGTCCGAGGAACTCGCCAAGCTGAAAAATATCACAGCCACCAGGAGGCGCCGAATTCGTTGCGCAGCACCTGTCCGAAGAGCCAAAGTGGTCGCTGAGTACCTGCAAGCAAAAGAGACCTACGAAACTGCTGCAAAGAAGGCTCAAATTCGTAGCTGGAAGGCTTTCTGCGAAAAACAGGATAAGGAGGGGTTATGGGAGGGGATCTATAGGGTCATTGGCCGAACATCCAGCAGAAGCGAAGACGTACCCTTGGTAGTGCAGGGTAAACCGCTCAACCCAAAGCAGTCAGCCCAACTGTTGGCGGATACTTTCTACCCGGAGGACTCGCAATACGAGGACAATGCTGACCACCGACAGACCAGAGAGGCAGCTGATCGGTTGAACGATGGGAGTCAAATTGCTGAGCAAAATGACCCACCGTTCACGTTGGAAGAACTGCGATTGTCGGTGGAAAGTTTTAACCCCAAAAAAGCCCCCGGGTTGGATGGCTATACAGCCGATATCTGCAGACACGCCATCTCTCAGGATCCTCAATTCTTTCTTGATCTAGTCAACAAATGCCTGGAACTCCATCATTTCCCTACCATCTGGAAGGAGGCCACGGTGGTGGTTCTCAGGAAACCAGGCAAAGATGACTACACCAACCCAAAATCATACAGGCCTATTGGTCTTTTGCCGATCATGGGGAAGATCCTTGAGAAGATGGTCGTGGGACGGCTGAAATGGTACCTGTTACCCAAAATTAGTACTCGCCAGTACGGCTTCATGCCCCAGAAAAGCACCGAGGACTCTCTCTATGACCTAGTGGCCAGTATTCGTGACAGGATCTGCCGCAGGAAACTGGTTACAATGGTTTCCTTGGACATAGAGGGAGCCTTCGATAGCGCCTGGTGGCCTGCTATTAAAGTACGACTGGCTGAGGAAAATTGCCCCTCAAACGTGAGGATGCTGCTAAGCAGCTACTTGCGGGATAGAGGGGTAAGGGTTAGGTATGCTGGGGAAGAGCACAAAAAAGCCACTGCCAAGGGTTGCGTTCAAGGGTCGATTGGTGGGCCGATCCTTTGGAATCTCCTTCTAGACCCACTCCTCAAAGGATTGGAGCAAAGGGGGGACTACTGTCAGGCCTTCGCGGACGATGTGGTACTGCTGTTCGACGGTGACACCGCACTCGAAGTGCAGAGACGCGCCAATGCCGCTCTCGCCTATGTGCAGCAGTGGGGTGTCAAAAACAAACTCAAATTTGCTGCGCATAAAACGAAAGCCATGGTTTTAACCAAAAAGCTAAAATATGACACACCACTGCTGTGTATGGGCGGGGTCGACATTGGAATGTCACAGGAAATAAAAATATTAGGAGTGACTGTGGACCACAAACTCACCTTCAATGCACACATCGCGGGCGCCTGCAGAAAGTCCCTCAACATTTACAAACAGCTCTCGAGAGCCGCAAAAGTGAGCTGGGGTCTCCACCCGGAAGTTATCCGGGTTATTTACAAAGCCACGGTGGAACCGGTAATATTATACGCGGCCAGTGTTTGGGCACCGGCCACTGAAAAGCTGATGGTCCAAAAGCAACTCAACGCTGTCCAGAGAGGCTTCGCCCAGAAGTTGACCAGAGCATACCGCACCGTCTCCCTAAACTCGGCACTAGTTCTGGCGGGAATACTGCCTCTCGATATCAGAATACGAGAGGCTGCCGCCCTGTATGAGGCAAAGAGGGGAATGCCCCGGCCGGAACTGGGAGGTAGGGAGGTCGAGAAACGAACAGCCTTTGCTGACACCCCTCACCCGACGGAGCTTATGCGCTTGGAGTTCACAAACCTGGTAGACCAGGAACTTGTACAGGCCCACAACACCCAGGCGGTACGTATCTACACAGACGGCAGCAAAATAGAAGATAAAGTCGGAGCAGCCCTGTCCCTATGGGATACAAACGCAGAGACCAAATCTCGCAAGCTGAAACTGCCGTCATACTGCACCGTCTACCAGGCCGAACTCCTGGCCATATGCGAAGCCACGAGGGAGATACTCAAGAGCTCTGAGTCAACTTTCGGGATATATAGCGATTCTAGGGCCGCACTAGAGACAGTGACCAACCCGCTTTCTCCTCACCCCTTAGCTGTAGAAGCTAGAGCTAACATCCGTTCCGGCAAACTCCAGAACAAGAACGTTTCACTGTTCTGGATCAAAGCCCATGCCGGATTAGAGGGGAATGAGCGTGCGGATCAGCTGGCCAGGCTAGCTGCCCAAACACTCAAGACAAAGCCTCACTACGACCAGTGCCCGGTGTCATTCGTCAAGCGACAAATCCGTATGGACTCGCTTGACGAATGGAACCGGAGATACAGATCATCGGAGACTGGAGCTGTGACAAAAATCTTCTTTCCGGATGCGGTTGCGGCTCACAAAATTGTAAAACAGCTAGAAATAAAACAGGAGCTTACACAAATTCTCACGGGGCACGGTGGCTTCTCCCAATACTTGAATAGATTCAAGTGTCGGGAGGACCCATCGTGTATCTGTGAACAAGGCATAGACCAAACAGTCTCACACTTATTGTTCGACTGTCCAGTCTTCGGGCAGGACAGATTCAACACCGAACAGTTATTGGACTCCAACATAAATGTCGAGACTGTTTGTGAACTTCTAGCAAATAAAACAACGAGACTAGGTTTATTAGAATATTGCATAAAAATAGTAAGAGTAGCAAATAAGATAAATAGTACTAAGTAAAATATGTTAACGTATATATTGATATATATATTAGATTAGCATAACACAGATAACTTCGTGGCACATAGTTAATAAACCATAATATAATAAGTAAATAGTAGTAAACATAGATAAAACAAAACAAAAACAAAAAAAAAAAAAAAAAAATCATACCGCCTGCGAAGGACTCCTCTCCATGTGAAGCACTGCACCTGAAAAAAAAAAAATAAAAAAAAATAAAGAAGAAACATACTTAGACAAACAAAATGAAATTAAATAAAAAGTAAGAATAATATTAAAATTAAGTAAATAAAATTGAGCAAAACAAGGTCTCTGATCCTTGTCAGAGGATAAGAAACAATAATAAAAAAAAAAAAAAAAAAAAAACCTAACCTAACCTAACCTAACCTAACCTAACCTAACCTAACCTAACTATCACAAACCTAACTATGTGTCTCAAACCTATCTAAACCTAGCTATCTCAAACCTAACTATCTCAAACCTAACTATCTGAAACCTTACCAGTATCACATATAACATATTATCCCAAACGGGTTTGAGATAGTTAGGTTTGAGATAGTCGGGTTTGAGATAGTTAGGTTTGAGATAGTTCGGTTTGCTTTTACTTAGGTTTGAGATAGTTAGGTTTGAGATAGTTGGGTTCGCTTTTACTTAGGTTTGAGATAGTTAGGTTTTGAGATAGTTAGGTTTGAGATAGTTAGGTTTAAATAGTTAGGTTTGTGATAGTTAGGTTTGAGATAGTTGGGTTTGAGATAGTTAGGTTTGTGATAGTTAGGTTTGAGATAGTTAGGTTTGAGATAGTTAGGTTTGAGATAGTTAGGTTTGAGATAGTCGGGTTTGAGATAGTTAGGTTTGAGATAGTTAGGTTTAGATAGTTAGGTTTGAGATAGTTAGGCTTGAGATAGTTAGGTTTCGATAGTTAGGTTTGAGATAGTTAGGTTTGAGATACTAAGGTTTGGGATAGTTAGGTTTGTGATAGTTAGGTTTAGATAGTTAGGCTTGAGATAGTTAGGTTTGAGATAGTTAGGTTTAAAATAGTTAGGTTTGAGACACATAGTTATGTTCGTGATAGTTAAGTTTGAGATAGTTGGGTTTGCTTTAACTTAAGTTTGGGATATGTTATATGTGATACTGGTAAGGTTTCAGATAGTTAGGTTTGAGATAGTTAGATTTAGATAGTTAGGTTTGAGATAGTTAGGTTTAAAATAGTTAGGTTTGAGATACATAGTTAGGTTTGTGATAGGTTTGAGATAGTTAGGTTTGAGATATTTAGGTTTTTTTTTTTTAATATCAATTCTACTACTCCACGGTCTCGAAGCCCATGACTTTTTTTAGATTTTTACTTCAATTGTTTACTTTTTCTTTCTGTACTTATATTACATACTCGAACTATTACATGCACACAAATGCACGAGATATTTAGTTTTGTAATAGTTAGGTTTGAGATAGTTTTTTTTTTTGCATTTTGCCTTTTTTTTATTTTGTACATAGGGATGGTTCACTTTTTCTTCACAATCATCTTTCTTTTGACGAGACCTTTCCAACAAGCCATCGTGCTTCCACCTGGGACGTCTGAAATGCAAAAAATCGCCCCCCCACCCACCCATTCTCGATTTGCCAGCTGTACTGAGTTTCTATACCGAAAATATTTAAACTTCACTTTTAGCTAATATTTGAAGTGTAGAACGCAGGAAACGGACTAAATCTAAAAAATATCTATCTTGTTGGCCATCTTGGAGAACTTAAGCGTTAACCAGGCGTGGAGAAAATAATGCCCAATATAAATTGATCCCCAATATAGATGATTGATGATATAACAATTATAAATAATACCAATAAAAAAAATACGTGCTCGATTAAGATGCCCGATGCGATACAAATATCTCCGGAAACGCTTAACGAATCGGCACCAAAAAAATTTTAGGGTATAAGTTAGGTGTAGGACAGTTGCTAAGCTATAAAAACACGGCTCTACGGCCCCACAGTGGTAGCCAGCCGTTGACGGCTCGTGACCCGCCTCCTGGCACAGATTATTTTCGAAGCAACCATGCCCGGTCAGCATCTGCACCAAGCGGTAGGTAGGCGAGCGGTGCCTATGCTCCAGCCAGCCCTTACTGACTGGCCTGACGGACTAGACCCCGGGAGCCTTAAAGGACCTCTAACGTCGACGTTGAAATCCACCCCCACACGGATATCATCCTCTCTTCAGCCAGCGATCTCCAACGGGTGCAGACGGCTCTCCTCCCGAGGTTCTACGGCGGGAGACGGCAAGACAGTGCGGTACGCTCGAAAACCTAGCCTAACCTAACTTCAATGTAACCTAACCTAAACCAATAACTAAATTTGTCAAAAGTTGTGAAAGGGCTCTATGTAGATCCTTGTTTTTATAGCTGAGCTACTGTCCCGAAAAGGGAGGCCTCACTTCCCTCTACCACAAAAGTAGGAGCATAATCTAGAAATTATTATTATAAACAAGCCTGCACTGCCTTCAAGAGTAGACCCCACGACCATACATACAGTAGAGTGGTGGGAGTGGAGTGGGAGTGCCATTCCAGTAATCAACTTGTTCAATTACTTTAATTTATCGGTGAGAATGAATGAATCTCCCACATACCTACTTTAGTAAACTAATGAAAATTTACTTTTGACTTTACGTTGTTCCCATCAGGCACACATAATTATTATTCTTTGGCACGAGTGGGTGCCACGGACAATAAATTAATAGTACATTATGATATAAGTGCGGTAGGTTGAAAATTACAGCCGATTCGATATTGCTAGCCCGAGCCGTAGGCGAGGGCTACAAGTAAGCAGAGGCTGTAATTATCAAAGCGCACGTATGACATACGACGTTTTATAACACATTTGCGAGGAAATAAAATAAAACTCCGACTATGGTAAACCAATAAAAACAATAGAGCGTTAAGAAAAAGCGCGCGGCGCTCATCATCAAATTAGGCAAAGGCACAAAAAACAGCCAGTATTACTAATAAAGTCAATTAATATTTTTGTGTTTTTGTTACAGATTAATTGGTTGTAATTTACTGTCAACACTAATTAAATTAAATAATTATGTAATATAAATATGTCTTTATTATATTTTATCTCCCAAAGTTAATTTTAATCATAAAATGTTGACAACTTTTTTGACATAAAAACTCTTTGCTGAGATTTTAAAAAGTACCGTTCGTTTTAAGACGGAGCATCTTGATAAACCGTGCGTTTTACTTGACACTTACCGCACTTGGGCGTAATGACATACAATACGATATTGAAATTGGTGAAATAAGACACCTTTTACGAGCAAATGTGTTATAAAATTTATAATGTAATACGTCCAAACGGTAAATGCTTTAGCTGCCTAGATAAGGGTCAGTCCGTCAGTCATTGTCGTTAAAATACTACTTGTCTTGTAAATTGTGTCTTGGACGTCATTACACGTTTGCTACATTACACAAACCCGATGAAGACAGAATCCACACCTAAAGATGCCAAGATTATCAAGTAGGTACTTTCTTTTTCTACTACGGTAAGGAGTTAACATATTTAACTTTTAATCATATTATAATGTTTTTATAGGATATTTAGTTAATAAACATAGGATTTTGTTGTGCCAACATATCTGAGCAAGGCTACAGAAAACTCGGTGCTGATCGAAGGGCAACCTGGAAGTGTCTAACATGTAAGAAAGAACCCTCTCCGTCTCGATCTACGGGGAAGACAGATCTCGAAACAATTATGGCCGAGTTGCATGATATGAAGAAACATCTGGAATGTCTTCCCACTCTTGTGCTGGATGTTAATGTAATGAAGGCGGAATTAACGGAAATCAAGGCTTCGTGCGAATTTAACAGCGGGAAGTTGGATGAATACGATTCACGACTGTCTGAAGTCGAGAGCAAAGTCCCAAAAATGGAGGCACTTCAGGACAAAATCATCTCACTGAGTAATGAGTTATCTCTTATAAAAAATAATCTTGCTAACAGAGACCAGTGGTTTCGCCTAAATAACATTGAGATTAAAGGAGTACCAATAAAAAAGAATGAAAATCTGTTTGTCATTATCGATAACATTTCTAAGGCAATCGGCTTCTCCGTGGATAAAAGCAATATTAATTATATTTCAAGAGTTCCAGTACATAATTCTAAGGATAAATCGATTATTGTGAGCTTCACCAATCGATACATAAAAGAAGATTTTATTGCATCAGCACGCTCTAAGAAAAAAATCTCAGCCGAAGAGGTGGGATATGAAGGCACCACCCAGAGTGTGTTTGTTAATGATCACTTAACTCCTGAGTATAAGAAATTGTTAACGACAACTAAAGCAGTTCTTAAACCGAAGGGTTACCTGTATATTTGGGTAAAGTTTGGAAAAATACATGTACGTAAGGATGACTCCAGTAAAGTTATTATAATAAATGTGGAAAATGATTTAAACAAATTAACATAAGATGCTGTGCGCCATGTTTTATTTTTACATGTTTTAGTATGATTTATCTAGTTGTAGAACTTTTTCAACTTTTTTTCTCTGTTTATATTATAAATATCCATAAAAGTTTGGCTATCGCTGCTATTTTAACCGGTTTCAATACTTGTTTAGAGCTCTGGCTTACCGCTCGTGTTGATGATTCATACAAGGTGCGCTCATCAATGCAATGTCTCCATCTCATTCTTATGCACTCGCTTAGGGCCTGCTATAGCTGCTTACTCTTTTGCACTAATGTGAAATGTCTTATGTCATGTTGTGACTTTCGTAATTATAAGTTATTACGCATTTGCTTGCTACGCTTCGCTATACACTCAATATTAGTGAATATTGGTTTGAAGCACGGTATCTTTCATGTTACTCTTTTGTTACACGTTGTTTTTATGCATAACTCACATTCAAATGGCTAATGAATTAGTAAAGAAATCATACTATCCCACTATCTATTATCAGAACGTGAGGGGTCTTCGTTCTAAAACATTAACGTTCTTTCGTAATCTAAGCCTTGTGACTTATGACATCATATTTTTAACGGAAACTTGGCTCGTGGATGGAATTCTGGACTCTGAATTGTTTGACGATCGATATATTGTGTGGCGCAGAGATCGAAATCTAGCAGTAACTGGCCAAAGTCGAGGTGGCGGCGTCATTATAGCTACTCGAAAAGACTTGGCAGTTTCTCTTCAACCTACCTACCAGTCGTCGGCGGAGGATTTATGGATCACGCTCACAACCAAAGACTATCTCAATAAACCGCTCAAATTTCATTTATGTGTCTTATACCTATGTAAGCAGAATAAAGGTTATACATTCTCCCAACAACTAACAAATTTTTTAAGTAACCTAAATGATATAATTGTTAATTTTCCAGATGACAAATATCTAGTAATCGGTGACTTCAACATGAGCAATATTATTTGGACTACACATAACACGGGAACGATTCCTTCAGTTTATAATAGTATTGATGAATGTTTATTGGTCGATGAAATTAATACTCATAACTTAATACAATATAACGGTATTGTTAATCAATTTGGTAAACTATTGGACCTTGTGCTCTGTAATGATATGGTTGAAGTGATCGAGGTCCCCGATTCTTTAGTACCTATTGATCCGTATCATAGAGCTCTTAGTATTATTGTCAAATTCGCTACGAACGAATCTCTAAAACCTCTCCCTTATACTAGATATTTCTACAACAAAGGTGATTATGACAGTATCAACTCCGAACTACTGAACATCGACTGGGAAACCGCATTTTCGCAGCGATCTTCCGATAAGGCTATTGATTTCTTTTATGCCACATTTAAGGAGCTCCGGGCCAAATATATACCAAGTAAAAAACCACGTATCGATTCATTCCCAAAATGGTTTACACCGCCACTAAAGAGAGCTGTCAAAGAAAAATTTAAATATCTTAAAAAATACAAAATTTATGGCAATAAATGTGACTTTATTTCTTATACTGTGCAGAGAGAAAGAGTAAGAAGACTTGAACAAAACTGTTTTGATATATATATAAAGTCAATTGAAAGTAATATTGGAAAAAATCCAAAACAGTTTTGGTCATTTGTCAAATCACGTTCGAGCTCTCGTGGTATACCTAGTTGCCTGAAGTACAAAAATAAGTCTATTAACTCCGGTGAAGATATATGCAATGCATTTTCTGACTACTTCAGTACCACATTCTTAACACCGAGCAAAACAAAGAGCTCGGATACTAATATACCTATTGATACTTCGCCCTATGACATTGCATCTATCGAAGTAAATTCGGATGCGGTTGAAAAACTGCTGCTTAATCTCGACCCATCTAAATCAGCTGGACCAGATGAACTTCCATCGCAGTTCCTAATCAACTGTGCCAAAGGTCTCGTTAAACCTATTGTGTTACTATTCCAAAGATCATTTACTGAATGCACAGTGCCTTCGATATGGAAATCAGCATATATTACTCCTGTACTTAAAAAAGGCTCTAAATCTGATATCACAAATTATAGACCCATCTCAAAATTATGTATACTATCCAAAATTTTAGAAAAAATTGTGTACACACAAGTTTATAATGCCCTAAAGAACTCTTTTAATTCTGCCCAACATGGTTTCTTACAACGTAAGTCTACAATATCCAACCTCGTACTTCTTAATGAATATGTAACGGATGCAATGGACAATGGTTACCAAGTTGATGTTATATATACCGACTACAGTAAAGCCTTTGACCGAATTGACCATTGTTTATTAATTCCAAAATTACAAAAAATGGGGATATGTGGCGATTTGCTCAGGTGGTTCTCCTCTTACATAGATAATAGATCTCAAGCTGTTGTTGTTAACAATTATATGTCTAGCTGGATATCCGTTCCTAGTGGTGTTCCCCAAGGATCACTGCTTGGTCCTTTGCTATTTAATATGTTTGTTAACGACATCAGTTCATGTTTCACTTTTTCAAAATTCGCTCGCTCTGCTTTGCCGATGATATGAAGATCTTTGCCAAAATAAAATCAAGTAACGATGCCTTATTAATTCAATCTGATCTTGCACGTCTTGACGAGTACTGTATAGATAACAATTTAGACCTCAATCCTACTAAATGCTTCACTCTTACATTTTCCCGCCAACACAATACAATTAAATTCGACTACATATTAAAAGGACACATCCTAAAGCAAATACCATATATGAAGGACCTCGGTGTTATTCATGACTCTAAACTCTTATTTAATATACATATTGACTCAATAATAACAAAAGCTACTAAAGCGCTGGGTTTCATAATGAGAAATTCGAAACATTTCACGAAAGCTAAAACAGTGAAAATTCTTTATTGTGCATATGTTCGAAGTCAACTTGAATATGCTTCTCAAATATGGAACCCACGCTATCAAATATATAGTGACAGAATTGAGAAAATACAGAAAAAGTTTATCAAATATCTATGTTTCAAAGTAAGACATTCCTACAGCTCACCTAATTATGTTAAAATTTGTAAAAAACACCACCTTATGCCATTAAATAAGCGACGTGAAATTACAGATATCATGTTTTTTCTCAACATCACTAATGGTAGCATTGATTGTCCGGACTTATTAGCCAATCTGTCTTTTAATCTCCCCACTAGATCTCTTAGATATTACCTCCCTATTTCAATTCCTTTCGCATCCTCCAACTATAGACAAAATAGTTTCTTGGTGCGTGCAAGCAAGTGCGTAAATGATTTGACAAAAGAGTTAGACATTGACATATTTAATTGCAACACATCTTCAGTGAGACAAAAATTTGTAAACTGTTTCTTTGACTGAGCGCACTCTTTATATATATAAATTCAAATACTTAAATGTACCTAACTCGTAAGTTATCACTAATAATAACCTATACTCTTTCTTGTTGAGCGTGTGATAACTTTCTGTCTTCAGTGTCAGGTGATATTCTGTTTTCTATCTGTGAAAACCTGTAATTGGTCTTTATGTTTTTAATATTTTTAACTATAATGTTTAAAATGGCTGTTGGTTTTCCTAAAAAAAAAAATAAAAAAAAAAAAAAATACATAAATAAAATCAGCATTATAAACAAATGTTTTTATTCGTCTCTATCAAAAGAAATTCATTTTCGATCACGTCATTTCGTCGTATAAACTATATCATATTATTTTTATATAATATTTACAGTATCATAATAATACGCGAAGTGGCGGACACGACGCCGGATATCCGGCCTCGCCGACGGTAAAAACATAGCGGACTCGGCGATACCGAGCCCTCATAAGAAACGCCAAGAGGGTGCGCCCCGAGCCGTGCGGCGTCAGCGCTGGCCCAGAGGCGGCGGCGGCGGCCGAGGCTTGGCCGTGGCGTACGCGATCTCCGACAGGCGCACGTCGATGGGCGCGCGCTCGTCGTACAGCGTCGGCGCCTGCAGGATGATGCCCGCCGAGCCCACCACCACGGCCAGCGTGAAGATCCACAGGAACAGCCGGTCGAGCACCATCGCCACGTACTTCCAGTCCTCCTTGACCTGCGCGAGGGGCGAGAGTCAGCGCGGGGCCGCGCGGCGTGATTGTCGTCGCCAGCCGGCGCCCCGACTCACCCGCGTGGACTCCTCCTCCTTGCGCGTCTGGTCGGCGATGTAGTTGATGCCGTCGATGGCCTTGTGCAGCTCGGGGCAGCGGTGCCAGCGGCGTAGCGCGTCGCACAGCGCGCCCGCGTCGTGCATGCGGCACGCGGCGGCGGGCGCGGGCGCCGAAGCGGCCAGCTCGCACTCGGCGCCGCACGGCCAGCCGTCGGCCTCCTCCCAGCGCGCCTCGCCAGTTGACAGCCCGGCGCTGCGGACGAAGGGGACGTTAGGGGCGGTAGAGGGCTGAGTCTTGGAGAGGGGGGGAGGGGGCACCGGGTACTCACAAGCGGCTGTGGTGCGGGTCGGGCCGGTAGTGCGGGCGACGCATCACCAGCAGCCGCGGCAGCACGTGAATGAACACGCGCCGCACCCACGGTGCCATGGTGTGCGTTTGCGGTGAGCGGAAGTGCACGTTCAGCACCACCACTGTCACGCAGATGCTGTGGGACATCAACGAGTTTAGGTTCTGTTTCTGTTTCATTCAAGGACCTCCGAAGATCTAGAGCATCGGTCGGTAGTCTAAAGGTTTATTGATCTACGGTAAGATCTGTCCTTATTTAGGCAAAACTGAAACTGCATCATGCAATATAGGGGGAGCACCGCTCACCTGAACGTGTCGAGGATCATAGTGAAGAGCACAAATTTGCCAAGAAGTGGCACCACTAGCGAGGTCGGCGGGATGATCTCCGCCAGCAGGAGGAAGAACACCGTCAGCGACAGCAGGATGGAGATGGACAGCGACACCTGCGCAACACGCGCCAAATCACGTCGTTGACGACATTGATAAGGAACAGAGTGGAGCATGCTCCCCAGTGAAGTGCGTATCGGTACTAAAGACCGGGACGAGCGCTTACCTTTTCTCCGCTGTCGGAGGGCAAATAGAACACAAGCACGGTGAGGAAGGAGATCCCCATGCAAGGGATGATGAGGTTCACGGTGTAGAACAGCGTTTTGCGGCGCATCGTAATGTTGAACGTAATGTCCAAGTAAGGCTCATCACAGCACGTGTAGAACTTTTCATTTCTGCGAGTACAGTTATAATGAAATTAGGATTGAGTAGTTTTTTTTTTACATAAATTCATAAAGAAGAAATTTATAGCGCGAAACTATATCTCGCTCACCGCACGGCAGGCACCTCCAAGATGTCCCATTCGACGGACGTGTAGAACTCTGACAGATCGACGCCCAGCTCGACGACGTTGGTCCCCCGCGCCTCGTCGATGTGCCGCAGGTCCACCTGTCGACAGAGTCGCGGTCACGGACGAGGACGTCAGCGATGCCGCGACGGGAGACTTCGCGGACCAGTACCTGGAAGCCGTCATACGTCCACGAGCCGAACTTCATGACGCACGTCTGCTGGTCGAAGGGGAAGTACTCGACGTCTATCTCGCAGGACGACTTATAGATGGCGGGCGGGCGCCACTCGACGCGGCCCGTGTAGTTTAGCGTCGCCTTCGTGGCCAGGGTCACCTCGAAGTTTCCGTCGGCACTGCGGACGAGATATCATCGGTCGGTTTCATGCGAGCGCTGACGGGAGCTCGGCCGGCGCAGCGCTCACTTGTTGTAGAGCACGATGTCGGGGCGCCAGATGTGGTCGGACGGCACGTGGAGCATCTCGACGCCGCCATACTCGCGGGGCTCCCAGGACAGCTTGTAGTCGAACCAGCTCTGAGAAAGAACAACGCGTCAGCACCGAGCGGCCCGGGACGTCCCGGGGCCGCCGCGCACTCACCTGCTCCACCCACAGGTTCGTCGTCATTATCTGGTTCTTCAGATTCTGCGAAAAGAAAACATCGGCATCACGAGGCGGCCCCCGGGTCGGGCGCGGGGCGCGGCGGCCACTCACCACGTCGATGAGCTGACTCAGCTTGAGCTTGATGCGCACGGTGAGCGCGTCGCTGACGTTGAGCACCGGCCGCACCAGCTTGTTGTAGTTGCTGAGCAGGTCGTCGTAGAGCCGCTTGGCGTCCGGGTTCCCGCCGGACCCTGCTGCAGAGAGGGACTCGTGAGGCGGGCCTCGGGCCTGGGTCTCGTGGGGCCCTCGGCGGGCAGTGGGCACTGACCGGCGACGAAGAGGGCCAGCAGCAGCAGCAGGCCCTTGGGGCAGCAGGCGCGCGGGCGCATGGCGCGCGCATCGCGTCAGCGCATGCCCTCGCCGCCCGCGCCCCTCGCTGTCCCCGGCGGCCCGCCTCAAGCCGCACTCAAGGGAGCGCGTCGCTCGCCCTCGGCGTGCGTCGGGGCACCGCACCTGACCGATAATAATTACTAGTTCATTTATTAACTCAAAAGTTAGTGCACACGAAATTACTAGATACCTAACTTAAATTAGAACATTTAAACACATTTTAAACCGACTTCAAAAAACGAGGTATCTCAATTCGACCGTACTTGTACACGGTCAAATTAAGACAGTATTTGTTTTTTTTTCCGAAATCAAAGTGTTCCTAGCTAAGAATATAATTTTTTTTTTAAATCCTAAGATTCAGTTTGAATTTTTATCAAAATCGTTCTCGGGACTCCCTCAAATACTTTTGGCTATTCAACATACTTTCGGATTTAGCCATCCACGCCCAATTGCAAAATTCTCCCTGTATAATTTTTTTTATGTGTGTTCGCGAATAACTTCGTCATTTATGAACCGATTTTGATGATTCTTTTTTTGTTGGAAGGGGTGGAACCATGATAAGGAAATCAGCATTTGATGATGACATCCCAGTGAAATAGAAAGGAACCATTGAAAATGGCAGTGGCGATAGGTGCGTTTGTTAATTTCTTATCCCTATTATTGTTAAGTATTTTAAAGAACTACTATTTAATGAAGGCCTTGGTCGATCTGATGACGGAGCTGAAAGACACCCGAAGGAACTCAACGATTTACAAAAATTACCTGGTGTTTGAGCTTGAATAATTTGTATTGATGAGAACTTTACACCAAGATGGGTTATGACTGTCATTAGGGGTCTGATGATGAACACGAAGGACTTTAACTTTTTTTTAGTTTCCTGTTAGAAATCTGTTTGTTTTTTTGTAAAAAATTATATGTCACAATTTATGTAGGTACTTAACTTAAACAAAACCGAGGCATGATTGTTTGTTTTTTGTTATCATCATCATGTTAAAGAATAGTCCACAACTGATCTAAGGGTTCCTCACACATAAAGAAGTATGGGCCATAATATCCCAAGCGAGCCCACTAGGAGATGGTCTTAGATTTTATATTTTTTTGTTAACAGGTACTTATTTTCTCTTTTTTTAAGAAAATGCTGCAGTATGGTAATATTTATACCACCAAAAGCATTTTCGTGTAAAATGCCATGTTGTTGCCATGTTGTTAAGTAATAAGCAGTGATAGCCCGGACGGTTAAAGAGCCGGCCGAAAATCAGTGAGGCTCGGGTTCGAATCCTGGCATGTACCAATGAGTTTTTCAAAAACTTACGTACATATTTATCACTAGCTCGACGGTGAAGGAAAACATCGTGAGGAAACCCGCAGGTCTCAGAATTAATTCTGAGACATGTGTAAACAGACCCGGTCCGGCGTTGGGCTCACCACCTATCACGTTTACGGGTCCAATATGTCTCGTGAAATGTGGGTATATCCAGTAATGGAATACCTCTGCCTACCCCCTCGGGGATAAAAAAGGCGTGAGATTATTATTTATTTTATTATTATTTGTTAAGTGAGACAATATGGCTTGCACTGTTGTACTCTACAAGCTCAGACTTCAGACACACTTTGATCTTAATCAAAATATGTGGCTTCGTTACTACAAGAACTATTGTTTAACAGAAAAGTTATGAATAGTGAATACAAACAAGAGATACATTTTTCACCTTACTCTGAAGTGACGGTACCGAAAGGGTCAGCCCACATATTATTTTAACTAAGGTTAGTTTGTGAAGTTAGGGCTTGTAGAATTAATAACTAATAATTTGTCATCAAAAAGAAGACTACTACTACTGGACTACATTTTGAAAATTCGAAATATCTAAAGATATAATGAAATAGCAACTTGGCCTGTAAACGAGTTTTTTTGAAACGCGGGCACAATGAAATTCTTACGAAATATCAAGAATATTGTTTTCTACCATAATGTATATAACTATAGGAGTATTCTCCGAGTGCTCTTAAAGCATGCACCTCCCGGCGGCTTACAGACAGAGTGGTAAAGTGCTATTGCCGAATTTGCTGACAGCGTAACTTGCTCTTTAAATCCACTAAAATAGATATTGAGTATGTCGCAGTCGATTTTTTAAACCCCATCAAAGAAGACCCCTAGATATTCGTTTCGTATTTAATAACATTTCAATAGATACTGTTAACTCATACTGCATGCTAGGTTTGAATATTGACACAAATCTGAACTGGAAAGAACACATAAAAAAAGTTGCTAGTAAATTATCCAGTTTCATATACGCCCTAACAGAACTTAAAAAAACTACAGATGAGGTTCAAGCTACAACAAAAAATGCATATTATGTATATGCACACGCATGGCTTCGATACGGCGTAATACTCTGGGGAAACAGCTCGGATGCTAGCAAACTATTTCTCCTGCAAAAGAAATGTATCCGAATTCTTGCCAACATAGATTCGATGACCAGTTGTAGAACCTATTTTGTCAAATGTAAAACTCTCACCCTAACATCTTTATATATTTTAGAAGTATGTATCTTTATAAAAAATAATTCAGTTATGTTCCCATTACACTCTCGCCCAAAAAATTTAAGACCTCAATTAAAATTAGCCATACCCACCTCTCAGTTACAATTTGTGAATTCAGGTCCCCAAATAATGTCTGCTAAAATATATAATGCCCTCCCCCAACACATCAAAGAAATAGAAAAAGTAAATATATTTAAGAATAAATTGAATAAATATTTAATAGATAAGTGTTATTATTCCCTACAAGACTTTTTTACTGATGATAATAAATAGCTATAGGCTAATTGATCTCATTAATAGGTAATAATAAATTATAATTATAAATTATTCAATAAAAATTATATAGTGAATATAATTAATTGTTATTATTATATTAAGAAATATGTAATGTTTGCTATTGATTTTAATAAGATAGATATAGAATTTAGGTACTTAAGTTATAACAGTGTAAATTTATAATTGCGGGGTGCCCTTACAGGGTTCTTGTTGATCTTATGAATAATTATTTAAGACCTTTTTTTTGTACAACAAGAAAGCAATAAAGATTATTATTATTATTATTTTTTTTTATTTGAACAGGGTCCAAATAAAAAAAAAATCTTTGATGGTATTGGGAGAATGAATCGGTATCTTTAAGTCTAATACGAGTACAATGGTCTAGATACAGGATAATTTGATTGTTTTCTTCAAAAATTATTTGCCAGTAAAGAATGATTACAAAATAGCACTAGATCTAAGCGAAAATGTTGAGCAGCCCAAATGACGTCCCCTCTCCAGTGGTGGACCGGTGGTCTTGCAACCCTTTGGCAAGCAAGCTTCAACTTATTTGTGAGTTATTCCGAAATCCGAAATTGTCATGGCGAAAGTTGGCGAAATGTCAGAACACCAATATATCCTATACAACGTCCGCCTACGGCTCCGTTCGCAATCAAGTTGAACCTATGTACTTTAAATCTGCGGCAGTAGGTAAAGACATAACCTACATGTAAAAATAATTATCTATACTATACCTATGTATAAGATAAGACTTATCAGGAACATATATCAGAGTAGCGATCATGACTACCATGCAAGAAGTCGTGGGTTCGATTATTAAATTATATTTATCAGTTTCAATACCCGCAGTCAAATTCATTCCTTAGTTTTGATTAATTGGTGTACCACAATATACTTATTTACATATTCATGATCTGTGAATAAAGAAAAATGATAATAGATGAAGTTGAGCTCGACCTTGAGCGGCGGTGAGCGGGAAGACCATTTCGGTGAACTCTCGTTGGCAAAAGTACCTATCCTACTATTATAATATTAAACGCGAAAGTTTGTATGTATTAATGTATGGATGTTTGTTCCTCTTTCACGCAAAAACTTCTGAACGGATATTGATGGAAATTTTCAGTTATACAGCTTACACATTAGAATAACACATAGGCTATATTTTATCCCTGTATTTTCACGGGAACGGGAACTACGCGGGTAAAACCGGGGGGCTCCAAGTATATCATAAAATACACTAAGCAACGAGATTATTGAAGAAGTAATTGATATAATAACGAAAGGAAAGAAGGGAAAGTCCAGCCTAATCTTATTCATTGGTAAAAGCTATTCACTTTAATCACTGCAAGACATTGCATTGTTGGAAGTGCCTGTCGGTCTCTCACGCAAGAGGCCTCACTTGTACAACCATCAAACTTTAAATCATTGGAGACATCGTGAGAGACAGGCACTTCCAACAGGGCTATCACTACTTAACTTGCAGCCAAGACTTCAATCCATATGTGCAGGTACAGCAAAAATGGGAATCCCTGCCGCCAGTTGTATTGGAATAGTACGCGTGACTTCATCATCATCATCAATCCGTAAGACCTCACTGCTGAGGTAAGGGTCGCAGGCAGTATGGGCCATAATCCCCCACGACCCCACCGTGGACTTAATTTACATAAATTGTAGTATATGATATGCAGCTCTAATTAACCATGGCGTAATAGTAGTTCTGTAGGAGTACTGTTCTGTATGTCATGATAAAATGAGCCTCCTCATGGGAACAGGGTAACATTAACTAATAATAAATTATGGGAAAAGAAATCAATTCCTTTGAAACAATAAAAAAAAAGGTATATTAATTTCATTTGCAAGGCGAGATGACAATGACATTTTTGTTTTGAAAATTAAAAATATCTTTTAATCTAAACGTGTAGCACTCGTAGGACAGGGCTATTGTTATTACAATTTGGTTCAGTTTCTAAAAATGTATGTGTACATACTTCTTGTAACTATTTCTTGGCAAAGTCACAATTTGCATGTTTATGTCCCAAGAAGTATTTCAAAAGATTTCCCTGAGCCAAATGCAGTGCGCATATTATTATTGCTCTTGAGAACTGCAGGCTTGGACAACATGCATCTCCACTTTTGATAAACGCTAACGCCCTATCGTTCACGAACTGCAGTCGGTAGACCGTCTCATGAGAGTTCTATATGTGTCTATTCACAATAGATCTACGCCAGTCTTTGGAAAGTAGCTGATGGCTATTGCTATTGGTATCGTGGACATCTGGAAAGGCCGAGTTTGGGCGGCTACTGCTGCGCTATTGGCGGTTATAGGTATCTCACATACTTAATTACTGTTACACCCCTCTGGACAGCTGCACCTTGTTGTGTCGCTTCGGGCTTTTACTCCTTCACTGCACTATTCATATTTTCATAAATCGCGGTTTATGCAACTTTGCATGCGGACTACGGGCGCTTGCAGCAAGCAGGGATTTCATCGAGGAAGGTTTCCGAAGCAGAATCCTGGGAGTAATAGTTACAGAGTGCAAAGTAATCTCTCGTTGACAAACAGCCGAGGGGGCCAGAGTTCGACACGAGATCATGCGATGTCGTATCGAAGGCGGTATCAAAGTTTGTGGAGTTCATCGAATTATAAGTGTTTATTTCAAGGGTTTTTACGGGGGGGGTTTCTGTTCTATATATCACTAATTTTTAATTAAACTTCGCGGAACTCTGTCAGAACAGGAGCTTTATTGGGGTGCCGCAGCGTTGCCACTATTTACGGTGTGCCGTGTGGTGATGCGGGGCGGCCCCACAGCACTGTACGAACCTAAATCGGCGAAGGCACGCAGCGGCTCGGGCGCTCCGGACCAGGAAGCAGCCGGGCGGGTCGGTCTTTACGAGTGCATGGCGGGAGTAAGGAGCGGACGGGCACGGAGCGGTCACAGGCACAGGCCGCGCGGCGCGAGGGCGCTCATGGCGGCGGCTGCAGGCGGCGAAGAGCGGGGCGCACTGCCGCGCCGCGCCCTCGAGCGGAGGGGCAAAGCGGCCCCCCTGCCGCCTCCCCCCTCCCCCCTCTGCCTCGCCCCGCCCCCGCCTGCGCCGAGCGGAGGGGTCTCTTCACACTTTCAGGCTGCGACTTCTCCTGTGGAAATCGTAAGAAACGAGAGATGTTGGCTTCTACGTCGGGGATGATTTGTCGCGGCGGCATTTTTAGAATTTGAAAAATCTAATATCGATTACCCGAATCTTTATATGGGAAAAGGAGTAAATCAAATAAAACATACGCTCTAATAACATTACCCTTCGTCTAAGGCAGTACGGTAATGAAAATGTCTACCGCACTGTCTCAGTCCCTTGTTGTCGGCGTGGTGACGAGATGTATTTAAATTATGTTTATCAGCAATTATTACACAATACTGCAGATATGCACAGATACACTATGTGCAATCTATTGGCAGTCAATAAATAAATAAATACAGCAGGGTCAACTACATCGCGAAAAACCCCTTAAGTCGATAAGCCGAGAAAAGAACAATAGGCGCTGACCCGCTGTAGTATGTACGTACACTCTTTATATCGCTGAAGTGGCGTTCTGGTTTTGGACGAAGGCGAATATTAGAATAAGAATACCTAGAATAATGTAGAGCATGTTTTATTAAACCTTATTTAGTTCAATAACGCAGTCTATCGGTGAGCCGCATAATAAACATGCTTATAACATGGTGCTTTCATATATCTCCTCGGACTTCCGGTGGTTGACCAACTACGGAGGTTGGTCACTTTTGCACTTGATCAACGTTGTTTTTGAGAAGGTGCTTTTCGCAGATATCGAGCGATGTTTCGCACGATCTATTTTCTTACATCTTTCTAGAGTTCCCTGCAAGTGTCTCGAGTGCAATACCCCTAGTGCATCCGAGTGTCTCACACGAAACTTGCACTTCATTAATAATAACAAAATACTTTTATTTTCTTGTTGTAAATGACGATCTAAAATATCATAAATACACCGCTGGCCTCGAGCGCAGGGCGGCCCTTGGCGGCGGTGTATCCGGCGCGGCGTGATCGCAGTAATATCCGCTGCAGCGGCATCTGGTTTGATGAACGCTATCGGCGCTAGGAGGGGCTCACTTGCGCGGGTATTTTATAAATGTTGGAGAAAAAAAATCTAACGCCGCACTATGAATTTTTGAATCGAAAATTATAATAACGATTTTGACGTGATAACGTCTTATAATTTAATGGAACCGGCTGCATACCTGAAAAAGTGTGACGTATGCGGCGTTCCAGTGCAAGCGAGAGCACGCAACGAGCGACAAAGAGGCACAATCCATTCCATCAGTATTTTCTTATGACGTTGTCACGTTCAACTATCGTCAGTAAACCGGCTTTACAGACAACCGTTTTTTTTAATACGTAATCATAACCGTAATCCCGTGGTGTATTTGGCCAGATGTCCTCAAAATAGAGGAGATGTGCTGATTAATGTTTTTGAAAATAAAGTTGTATAAATGTTCGGAATGTTTGCGTTTGAGAGAGCGCTACGCTAGGCGCATGTTTTTCTTAGGGTCTAACTCGAGTGAGTCACTTCACCTCGAACTATAGAAGTAAACGACTCCGGGGCGGCTTGTTTTTAGAACAAACCAAATCTTACGTCTATACCAACTCTCTAGTCACGACTTCTATTAAATATACATTAATTTTAAGATTCAACCGAACTGGTATCGTTCTGTGTATCTATCTATGCCAAAACGAAAGACAGACTCGGTTTATTCTCAACTGTAAGTAGGTATTATCTGAACTTGAACTAAACGTCCATTATTAATGAAAAGTAACTCTGTAAGAAGATTAAAATTGCAGCCATTTTGTGGGCTGTAAATAGAGGTATACTAAATGCATAATGTAAAGAACAGTTTGATCGCTCATTAAACGCTCACTTCTCTCGTTTATGCTCCGGCCGTAAAAGCATCGGCCCGTAACGGCCGCATCGCGATATACCATCTCATTCGATACACATTTGGCGACGCAATATGCGTGAGATGGCGGTATCGTTAACATAAAGATCGCGCGTCGGCGTTCCTTCGTAGAGTTATTTGTGCGTCGCGTGTGTCGAGTGGGATTGCTTTGGATTCCGGCGGCGTGTAGGTACTCTACGCACCTCACTTCATGACTATTAGCACGTAGCGTACGTAGCACATTGCTACGACTCCATTTCATACTACGCTTTCGACGCATGTAGGTACTCCCACTAGACTCTCTCACGGTAAGTAGCGCCTTACTTGCTACCTTTGCTGTGCGAAGGTCTATTTGGTTGTGAGCCCGTGGACAATCAAAAGTAAACACTCGTACACCAACTCCTGTCTTATATTTAGTGTAACCACGCGTAACGACTGAAATAGCCGGGACGAATGGAGAACTCTGAAATTTTAATACGATATTCAATATTTGAAGATCCCGGACCGCCGAGAGAAGCGCCCCCTCCCGCTGGAGCCGGACGGGCGCTTGATGAATGTGCGCTTCGGGAGAGTAATGTCTGCAGCTGACACCTGCGAGTGAGGCGCAGAGAGGCGAGGCGCAGGCCGAGGCGAGGCGGGATCGCGAGGCGTGCGGTGCCGGCCCGTCGAAGCAGCACCGCCATGTACACGACTCCCGAGTTGGCCCATCTATTTTATTTTACGTAAACCCCTCAGTGGAGATGGGCTGCTGTTTACATTTAGTCAATCTTCATGGGCTAGTACAGAGTGCCTTGTTATTGACTATTTACGTTTATGAGTGTTTTTTTTTTAACAACAGAAAATAATGTTTTTTTTTTATTTTGTTGTTCCCTGAGAATTCTGCTTATATATAGAGGAGTAGAGACGGCTCGAGCGAGCGCGGCGATTACATAAATGGAAGTCGATAAGCGAGTGGACGCGCGAATCGCTCACGCCGCGAGGACGATGAATATTTACGAGCCGCCTCGGGCGCGATAGGCACCGGCTGCGATGGGAAGGGCGGCGGCCCATCAGCGGCCGCGCTAGTGTCGGAGCCCCTCAGCGCTCCAACCAGTTGTAATCAGCACGGCCCGAGTGTAATAATTGTGCAGCTCTCCATGCTGCACTGGTCACGTTGAACAGTGAACATCGCCACAATACACAAAACCGTCCCATATATCTAAGAGACTATGCAATGTTATAAGATACATTATTTATAAAACCTATTTGGTTAGGAAATACACTATCACTATAGGTAATCCTGGAATGATACTGTATGTAAAGATAATAAATAAGTGATGATGATGATTGTTTTAGCAGCCTGTGTGCCATACTTTAGCTATAGCGCATAAATGCGTTATATAGTTAAGTATTCTAAATTGTGTTAACAATTTTAAGTGGATTTATAAATCCCTGCTTTGAATGAAAACATTTTGATTTTTCGCATACAAACACGAAACAGAAAAGTATCGTTTGCTTGTTGTGTAGGCATAGTACGGCACCCGAGTTGGCCCGCGGCCGGTTGGAGGGCTCGCTCTAGCAAACACGCTCGGGGCAATTTGCCGAAAGAAATACTTTACATATACATTACATTTTAGATGCATACGCGTGACGTGCTCAGTCTCACGCTCATTAAAATTCATGGAGCTTTGATACTGCGCGGGTGAAGGAACCTTCGCCTACCTACAGAGGAGGTACGGAGCGGAGACGATGGCGCTCTTCGTGTGTGACGAGAGCACTCGGATCGAGATCGCAAGGTCAACAGGCGCAGGGCACAGAACAAATTTAGCTTCATTAGTATTCGAGTGAGGCGGAGGGAGGACATTGGATGACTGATCACTGGTCAGTGATTACATTGTTTTAAGGCCCATCACACTATCCGATATCAAGGGCCCGATTGCGCATACATTACAGCACAGGCTTATAAATATTTACTAAAACGTCTAACAATAGCATTCTCCGCCAAACGGGGCCCTTGAAATCGGGTAGTATATGTAATAAGGGCGTTTAATACGGGTAGGGTATTTTTCAGGAACTCGCGTCCCGGATATTCCAGGGAGGTCCCGGAAATATTCTGTTCCGTTCCCGGGAAAGGCAGGTCGAGAAAAGTCGAGACATCGAGAATTCTAAATTTAACTTACGAAGCGTTTTTTTATGCATAATTTTATTTTTTTATTTTAATAAACAATCTGTCTGTAAACACAAGTGGGCTGTTTAGCTCATGTAAAATAAAATTGATGTAAGGTCCGAGGCACAAATTGACACATCACACAGAAGTGTCGACCAGTTTGTCCAGTTACGAGGTACCGCACCAACCAACCAAATCTGAAATACACTTGACTGAAAGTTCAATAGAATGTTTGGTTGATATTCTGTGTTGTGCTAAAAATTGTTGATTTTTAATGATTTTATTTATTTTATTTTATTTATTTAACAGAATAAGCTCAATTCCTCATACCATATACCCCAATTAGTTTAATATAAAAACAAAATAATGCATTCGTACTTTAGTTTTGTCTAACCTCAACTTCTTAAATAAAAATCAATAATAGTACGGTTTCCATAGGTAGCTTTAAATTCAGTCATGCTAATTAATTTTTCGGAAAAATTTACCTCGTTAAAAATAGCTGAAACCGATTAAGTAGTCGTTACTGAACAAACTAATTTCAGGAATTGCGCTTATTCTGTTACCTATTGTATACATAAATTTCTCGATATCCCGAGAAGAACCGAGAACTGCAATTCCTCGTGAAGTTGCAAACCCTATAGTGAGTGAGTATGCGGGCAGCAAATGCATCTCCTAGGTGAATAATACGTAGTATCTATTACTAAGTAGTATCTTCTTAGCGCTGAGGCACTACCTCATAATTCAGATTATACTACGACCAACTCGACATTTCATTTAAAAGAATGATATTTCACGCAATTTATCCCCGATGTCCAGAGTCTACTTATTGGTCGAATATTGGGCTTATTGTGGTCTTGAAGTTAGTTGAAATGAGAATTAATTGACTGCCACAATGGCGCAATCGCGGGCCGCCATTAGCGCTCATCGGTATGCGGCCGCCAACTCGCGCGGGCCGTCTTAACGAACTTCTTTTCATAGAAATCAAGACACGGCGAGGTTTGACATAACTTTGGGAGTGTTCGAATGACGGGGGACGGATGGCTCTGGAAATATTCATGATGATGGCTAACAAAGCATTTTTTCATTAATAGAGAACAATCTGGATGAAATTTAAAAACGGTGCTGATAACTGAGAATAAATGACAGGAGAGGCGGGAAAGAGCGTAATTGCCTCTCCACAATAGTCGCTACTCCTTCTCAAGCAGCGTCGCTAATGCTCACAGATTTAATATGCAACGCCGAGTGAACCGACTCATATCTCACGATAGGAGTGGAGCGTGGCGAGGTGCGCACCTCGGAAACCGATTCCCGTCCGGAATTCCTGTCCGTAATGTGACACCGGCCGCCTCGCCCGTTGAGGGTGGTTTGCATGTAAATATTATTCCCGTTGTCGAGTGGAAAATAAGCGTTGTGAAATGGGCCGCCGAAAGTTTGTGCAAACACGCGCGGCGGCGAGGCGTTTACCGCTGAACCATTATTCCATAAATGCCACTCCAAAGGGAATGTAGTATGAATCGGCAATGCTACGAGTAGCATAGAGCCCGGGCCCCGCGGCTACACGCGTTGCTGAAGCGGTTCCCGTGTCGCGCCGCGGGCGACCTCCGCCACTGACTCGTTACCACATTGCTACGTTGTTTTCAACTCGATTGTGTTTTATTTGTATTATGAACTCACACAAATATAAAATATTTTTGATAAAACATTCTAATCTCATCATCACATGTGTCGGTAGAACAGAATATTAGTATTCTCATACACAAATGGGGCACAATAAGTATACATACACTGACGCTTTCCCCATGAAAGTGCGTATTCCGTTGCCCCAATTGGTAGGTACCTATTTATCACACATAATATTTGCGTACCTACACCTAAAGGTGACAGGTGGTAAGTCCATCGCTGGACCGGTGAGCTTTACACAAGCTCCAGAATTCATTCTGAGTCTGCAGGTTTGTTCACGATATTTTGATTTACCATAGAGCTAATAATATGTTATACTATTTAGAGTTTTGCAAAGAACTCATTGGTAGGTACAGGCTCTGACCTAGAATCTAACCCGAGTCTTGAGAGACAGACCCGCTTCAGGCAAGATTTTTCAGTGCTCTTTTATTGAAATCAAACTATGCAGCAAAATTTTATTGTGACATAACTTCAAATATTCATATATAACACATGTAAAATTGGAAAGGAACGAATGTGGTACTAAATCAGCATTACCTTATCGGTCCTCGGTATCGCGTCTCGCTTTAATCTCCTTAAGAGCGAGCGCGGCCGAGGCGCGAGTGTCGCACTCACTGCCGAGTGGATGTGGGCTGCATAATTTATGGAGGACTGCCGCCGGGCCCGTTGGAATTCGCTCCGAGTATGCTTTGAATAGTAATAGCGGAACATTACCTAAACATTGACATCCTTAGCCGTGGCAGGCCTCGCACGGAACGCGTCAGACGAGCCATGTGTCGGTTGGATGGGATGTTGCCCGATCCGGTCCGAGGTGAGGCGTGCGTTGGAGACTCCCCTGCTTAAAGACCTCTGCATTCTAAGAAACAGCATGGTTGCGATTGCAAACTGTTATAAATGGCTAAATGAGCCCTTGGAACATAATTAAATACTTAGACGAGTGTCTAGAATTGTTTAAACGTTACTTAATCCGCAGCGGGCACAACACAAAGCTGAGCAACTCACAGCAGGCTCGGCTGAATTAGGCCGTTGAAATGGAACATACCAGGATTATAATTATAATAGACATCTCGTTTCGCGAGGTGCGTCGCGGGTCGTGGGGTGTCATTGTGATCGAGCAAGGCCGCAGTTCGGGTACATGTCCGACGACATCCAGTTGTAAGCGATCACTTTCTTTATCTTTTTGCTTCTAAATTACATCATTAAAATATTGAGGCGCTTCCTTAAATACTGTACTTTACTTCCATAGGATACGATCAAGCTAAATGAAATGCCACCATTCAAAATCAACATGTAGACTTAAAACCTTTTCCTATAGGCTGTTGGGCACGATGGGCTATTATAATTTCTCACGCAACCGTTGGTCGGGATACGGTTTTTGATGGTGTAACCGGTCAAACAAATTTCAAGCCACTTGTTCATCTAGATCGTATTATATTTTTTTATTTTGGTAATCTTTATCTATATACCAGAAGTGTTTGCTGGGCACTTGCAAGTAACATTAAAAACTATTGACTGAATCACTAATTAATCAATTAATACGTGGCTGTGTGCTATAATTATAAGGTACCTGTGAGACCTCCACAATTTATTAAATAAATGAGCCGCAGGTGCGTGGGCGATCGAGAGCGCGGTCCCGTCTGCGGAACGGCCATCTAAGCCACTTTCAGATTAATAATTTTTTTGCCAGTTCATTAAAATAGCCGAGACACACCAGACTATACGGATACAGAGTAATTCGTATGCTTCATCTGAAAAAGCTCAGTATAGTATATTATTGTTTTCAAGTTTTCAATATTTTTTATTAAATATAAACTTCAAGGACACGCAATGCACGAAGCTCACAAAAGCAAAGGCATTGGCGCTGCGTGTCAACACACGCTGCATCTTCGCGGCGAGGGGCAACGGGGTGCGTGTTCGGGGGACAGGGGGGGAGGGGGGAGGGGGGTGGGGGGGACCGGGTCAGCGGGTCACCGGGGCAGAGCCGTGCGGCGGCCGCGCTTCCCAGACCACGGCGGGGCGAGGGACTCTCCGCCACCAGCATTTTGTTACCATCCATTTAATCACGTCGCGTTCCTAGTTACGCCTTTATAAAACACACGATACGCTTCCCCCTTGAGGATCTAACAGCACCGAGCGCCACTCGGAAGTGGAGCAATCGATGCTCCGCGTCGCCACCTGCGCTAAACGAACCGCGAACGGAGCGTGGATAATTGAATCCGAAGAGCGCCCGTGGGCCGTCACGGGATCGCCGCTCCCCGCGGCCGCGCCGGCTTCCCGCTACCTTAAATTTAATAACCGATAAAAGTGTTCTCCGGCAGTAAACGTATGATAAAAATACCCGCTTATTGAATCGATCCCGTACACCGAACGACGTTAGATACGTCCCCGTATCTCCGAGCGGAGGAGCAGACGGCGGGAATTAGGTCGCCGCTACTCGTTATCGCAGCGAGGCAGAGGAGAGATCGGCATTATGGCCACTTTGCAGAGACCGGAGATAAAGTATATCATGTTAGCATCGGAACGGAAGTTTCAGTTTGGAAGAAAGCCAGAACAAAACAAGCGTCAAATTAAGAAATGATATCCGCGATCCGTAGCCGGGCCGCTTGCTGCTCTTGCCTCACGCATCACTTGCGCCACGAAACAGAGATTGTTTTTAGGGTTCCGTAGTCGAATAACAAAAACTAACTCTTATAAATCCCTTCTAATTTCAACCTTTCCATCTGTCGGTGTATCCGTATGTCCGTCCGTCCGGTCTTTTCGTCTGTTACTCCGACACTGCTGGCACTCTATAAATGAAAGTAGAAAGGTTGTGTTCTATAACTCGCTATAGGTACGATGGTGTAGTAAAATTACGAACATAATAGTTGGCACTCCAAACATTTATCTAAAAGTGGGGTGAAAATATTTTTTGATATACACGTGCCGGATATCGTAGATGGGTGAAAAAATGTCTTCCGGAGTTAAAAAGTCAGTTTACGCTACGCCCAACGATTTTTTTTGTCTGATCAGGAGAAGGAGGAGAGTTCTGTATTACTGGTACCCGGGACCTACCGAATTATTATTAGCTTTTAATAGATACGTTATCTACATCATTATTATCATCACTTCCAATAAAACCTTCAAACTATGTAATACAAACTTGTTTTTCTACCGATAAAATTTAGGCACACATGCGTTACTATTTTTTGTCCTACGCTCACTCTCGCTAATAGTTCTGTAGTGGTACGGTACACGCACTCACACCTCTGGGCCACCTAAGTGGCGGCTGATAGGGACGAATTTTGGACAAATGGAAGGAAAACATAAAACACGAAGGCAATCAATCGCCACTGGAGAGTGACGCAGGTCCTTTCTTTTACTTTTGAAAGATAAATGAAGTGTCACTATTGGTGATAGCTACATTTGCAGATACTGCGCATGGAGCAATCTGCACAAATAAATTTAGAATGAAAGCAATTACTAGTTGGTGAAGTTTAAACGTGGAGCGAAAGTGGCCGTTTGATTGCTTTCCGAGTGAGCGGGTGTGGCGCGAAGGGGGGATCGAAGGCCCGCGGGACTCGATCTATTTTAATGGGCTTGAAAAAATATTGGCAAAGTGCTACGACTCGACTGGCGAGCCGGCCAGAGCGCCGCGGACGCGTCGCCGCTAACTTAATTATTTATAAGCGGAGTGCAGGCGGCGCGATAACAGATATATTCGATAACCCAGTTTCGAATTTCCCGTCCGAGTTAATGGGTTGAGATGGAGCTCGCAGCTTCGGCCGGAGTTTTAGGTAGAACACTGAAAATCCATTAAATTCAAATGGATTAGGTCATTTTTTTGTGTTAAAAATAAATATTATTCGAAGCTTTTTATCATAATATCTAGCGTCGTATATGGTATACTAGCTGTTACCTTTGATTTTACCTGCGTAAGTCAAACCGTCTAAAAGTTATAGCTCCTGGTACTTCTAGAAAACTAAAGAAGAATTTTTGAAATCGGTCCAGTAGTTTTTGAGTTTATTAATTACAAATATACAAAAATACAAATCTTTCCTCTTTACAATATCACAGTGTAGATTAAGAAGGTACTTATTGCATATCTTAAGAATGTTATCGTATGTCAGCGCTCCTTCAAAGCGGCTACATCTGCGCTCGTAAGCCTGTAGAGTGTGGCGTGTGCTTTTAAATATCACAACACTAAATTATAGTACGTTCAATTTTCTTGCATAAAAGTGACTGTTTTGTTGTAAAAAAATCGCAAATCATAGATCATTAACCGAGAGCGCGCCGATTAAGTATATACATACAGTACAGTACATTCGAGTGACACTGACTTGTTTTCATGTTAGTCTTAAGAAATCTTGCCTGCATTGGGGTGGGCGGAGTTATCCATACCACACAATGTTTCGGTATTTTTTACGCAAACTTGGGAACAATGTTTAGAATCACAAATTAAATCAAGACTAAAACTATCATTTGACCATAAAAAGTGACAACAAGCAACGAACTAGGAACCTAATTCTATAATGGGTAGAAGCCAAAAGTTTTGCAATCTGCGTAGAAACAGCAGATGACATGTAATTACACCGCAAGAGCGCTAATTACGGGAGCGGAGCCCTCGTTCGCCGCTGTCAGCGGTAAGGGATCGGCCCTACCCGCTCTCGCCCCGCTCTCGCCCCGCAGCCGCCCCGCAGCCGCCCCGCCCCGCTCGTCGCTCGGCTTCACGCTGTGCCAAAGGCGTCTCCGCCGGCCCCCGCTGGCAGCGCGTAATTGCCTCTCGTAATTGCCCTGTCAAGGGTTGAGCCCCGCGGAACGTGCCGCGAAAGCCACCTTCGAAGGCACGCGAGGGCCGAGGGGCGACCGAGCCGCAGGCACGTGGGCGCACCGAGACACACCGCAATGTCGCTACGAAGCAAACTGCCCCACAAAACGTAGCCTAATAACATAGATTCATAATTATATTCGTCCCGTCCCTCCTCCACACCCCAGGTCCCAGCGAAATGACACCAACCAAAACTATGATTGCTTTTGCGCTCCGCGATGAGTTTTTCTATTGTTTTTGTGGATTAGACCGAACGCGTTGTTATACAGGAATTTGCGATTTAAATTATTCTAGGAGAAACTTCGTCAGGCTTTACTCGTATCATGGAGTATCTAAACTTGTACCTACTCGATGATCAAACCTACTAACATATTATTACAAATAAAACTTTAAGAAAAACTTTGGTGGTAGGGTCTACTAGTTCTACTTCGTACATAATAATGTTATTCAATTATTAGTTCGATTAGCTGCAACTTAAGTATATCTGGAGGAGATCGCTAAAGGCGATAAGACCACCCATTGTACTTTAGTTAATCTTGGTATCAGAATTGTGTTGTTTTTCGTGTATAATGAAGACTTGTTGTATCTTTCGCTAAGTATATCTACAATTTAACCCACACTGAGTTTGGGTGAATTTGGTTTTACTTTGTATCTTTTCAAAGAAGCGAAAAATAATAGAATGCCGCGATATGTTTGTTTTCGCTCGCAGCACAGCGCTGGCCGAATCCTTTGTGTCCCTCCGCCTCGCGTGAGGGAAACAATAGGAATTTGATTTCTGAACTTTTCCTTTATTAATATTTTAAGTGACTTTCACTTAGCCTGATCTGGTATTCTACTGGGTATATAACATTATATTGTTCTATATGAGTTAGACCGATCATGGTGCAAGAAAACGGTAACCATCAGAGCGGAGCCTCCAGTAGTAATCTCTCGTCTGCCGACTACAAATGTATTTAAATACACCTAAATCGTCTCGAATGTGTTCACGGCAAACAGACGTGGCGAGTAACAACATTACTTAAATTAATAATATATACTTCAATGAAACTCTGAACGAACCGTCCACGCCGCTCGCATGCAATATTTTATTCAGAATCGCATAAGGTGGACAATTGAAAATTTCCATATTATCACGTATTCCATTCCGAGGAGTCGTGGCTCGGTCGGGTTGGATTCGTGTGATTGTGGCGACGGGTGGCCCTGCACGGGCTGCTGAGGCATTGCCACGCGTACACGGTGCTCCCATAAGCGGCCGTGGGAATGGAGGGGCACTGCTCCAGTGGAGTGTACAGTCGACGCCGACCGCACGGTGTTTGTAGAGACGAAATGAGTTTCAATGGGAGATCGATTTCGGTAGTGAATTACTCGAAAATAAATAATATATAATTTTGTCAGAAATGGGCTGCATCGCCGTGCTGGTTTATGGGGCCACATACAACTCGCCGTTTGTTTTGTCCATTGGGTCGCTACCCTTTAATATGTTGTATGAGAATATATTTAATAATGTTTATAATAATATAAAAGTTTTAAGTAGCTCTCGTCGCTCTACAATTAAACATTTTGTGGTTTCAGTAGAGCGGTGCAAACACGTCCGACTTTTTTTACGGGACATGGACCCAGGTTTATGTGTGCTTATATCGGACACGCTGAGGCAATTACACACTGTGGTGCAAGTCGGACCAACTTTTGATAATTCTACGTTTTACGTGTCTTTCCAACAAGTACTCTGTAGAGTCGTCGTTTGATTCATCTTGTCCCGAGTCCGTATACTAACTGACTGTACTGTGACAACGCTTGGTACAACGTGTCGAGTACCTACGCGAACAAACAATCCTTCATTTCAACGAAGAAATATTTTTATAATTAATATTTTAAGGCCGTACCTAGTCATGCAATCCCTGTCGCCCATAGTCGCTGACAAAGCGTCTGCGCAGACTTCCGACTTCCGAACCGCGGACTCAGCGCATTCTCTAAGATAAGGCGCCTCCTGCTCAAGGCCTAGAGTTAAGTTCATCTAAACATATAATAAAACTCTAACGGGGCCGTGTCTGTACATGAAATATTTTTTTAAAATTTTAACGGTAGTGTATATAGTTATCGATATAGATACCGAAACACCAATTTTTTTTATTTTTGTCTGTCTGTCTGTCTGTCAGTCTGTCTGGTTGTGCACGCATCACTCAAAAACTACTGGACGGATTTTGATGAAATTTGGTATGGAGATAACTGAGTACCCGGGTCAACATCTAGGGTACTTTTTATTCCAGGACAATATGTCATTCCCACGGGAAAATATAAAAACTGGTTAAAAACAGAAATACGTACTACCTACTCCGAAACGATAACACCTAGAAACTTGAAAAATGGTATGTAGGTGTCCTATATGTCGTAGAGAACCGGTATGAAGGGATTTTTGGAAATTCCAACGGGAACGTTAATAATCGGAATCTACGCGGGAAAACGCCGAGGCGCCGCTGGGCACCCGCTATTTGAAATATGGTATGTAGGTGTCTTAAGTATGTCGTACAGTCGTAGGCAACCACAATGAAGGGATTTTTGGAAATTCCCACGGGAACGGGAATAAACAGAATCCGCGCGGGCAACGCCGCTGGGCAAACTCAAACTCAAACTACCGAGCTTTGTAAGATTATTCTTGTGTTACAATTCATTTAAAAACCCCCACGCCTTAGGGTTCCGACAAATCTACCTACTAAGAGCTCTTAAACGAGAAAAGTTCTCGTAACATCGCCGTAATGTTCCCGATCAGTACGCGCCCTAACGTACTAAAGATTTATACAGAGCCGAGATAAAACGAGCTCCAGCGAGGTGCGAAATGGACGGGGCATGCAAAGACTCACGAAAGGCCCGCTAGCGCCCCGCGGGGGTCAGCAGTAGTGAACACTCATAGGAAACTCGACATTTCAGTGGGCACAAATGATCTTGATCGCCGATGCGTGTCCACGGGAGGCCGTCGCGCGAGTACTCGTATTGAGAGGCGTCGGAAGGCCACCCCAGCTGATGAGACCCCCCCCCCTGGCCCCCTGAGACTTTTTGCTCGCGCGTATCACGGCACGCTCCATTACACAAAACCAGCCGTTTGATTAATTTAGCTCCAGTTGTATTTGCACCCTATTACGCTGCACGGAGAGCGATTTGTTGTTTGTTGAATTTATTCTGAGTTCTGCAAAATAGAAAATAAAATACGTTTCTATAGACGTATTGCTGTGGGAGTGCGTGACTTGTTCTGTAGCTGACGCAAAGACATGTGTCAGCTACAGCAGCTTCAGCTACAGAACAAGTTACGCACTCTACACACCCTAGAGCACTCGGTGGCAAGGTCACGTGCGTACTTGAACCTGCCACCGAGTGCTTTAGAGCCTATATAGGGTATACCTATAACTTCTTTCCCTATTAATCAAGAGATTACCGCATAAAATTTATGCTTCTTACTAAAATTCATGTCCGACCAAATAGCCTTATTAAATTCCAGACTTTATGTTCTACGCGTTTATTAGTCTCAAAAAACTGAAGCATTGATACTCAGTCCTACTTCAAGCTGTTAGATGTACAGCAAGGCACGTAGCCGTAGTAAGTGTGGCAACAACATAAACGGTGGAAAAGTGGAAAAGTGATTGAAAGGTAATCGCTGAGCTAATAACATTAACTCAAACCTATTCAATATCAATACACTTTTAGCAACCAACCTCTTTTAAAAACATTAACCATGAAAGATTTAGGACTAATCCAGGACTCGAAATTATTATTTGACAAACACATTGATTTTGCAGTCAAGAAGGCTTCAAAATCTCTCGGTTTTATTATTAGGTCTACCTCAAAATTTAAAACTATAAAACCTATAAAAGTCTTTTTTTGTGCATACGTGCGTAGTATCCTCGAGTATGCTTCGGTGGTTTGGAGTCCGCAATATGATTTGTACAAAACTCGTATTGAATCAATCCAAAAACGATTTCTGAGGTATCTGCAGTTCAAATGCAAACGACCCGACAAAGGATACGAGGCAAGATGTAGGAGACATAATTTTTTGCCACTGGAAAAACGGCGGCAAATGTCGGATATCATATATTTACTAAAAATTGTCGATGGAGCAATTGATTGTCCTGCCTTGCTTGAGAAAATAAATATTTGGGTACCACGTAAACTACCGATTAGACATAGTCAACCTTTAGCAATACAACGAGCCAACACTAATTACCGTCGTAATGCGTTCTTTATACGCGCAAGTAGCCAGTTTAATAACATTGTAAAAAATTATAGTAAACTAGAATTATTCAGGACGAAGCCGGAAAGTGTGAAGAAAATATATTTTTATCAATTTTTCGGGACCACATCAAACACTGCTGCAAATTAAGTAATTTAAAAATATTATAGTAGGTCATGTAGTTGAATGTTTGGTTGTTCTCATCTATATTTTTATATGCGAGTACCTGTTAATGGCTAAGTAGATGTTTAAGTTTGTTTATATATAATGTATTTAAAGCTGTTGGTATTCCGAATAAACAAAAACAAAACAAAACAAAACATGCTTTCATTATGCTATTTAGTAAAAAAAAAAAAAAAACAGGACAGTACCTCTACCAGTACTCCTATAACTTTGTGTAGTAAAATAAATACATATAAGCACAAACGGCTGAATAGACTTTCATGAAACATGGCTCAGAACACTTGGGATAAAATTATCTGTTACACAAAAAAAAAACGAAAATCGGTTAATCCATTTGGGAGCTACGATACAGATACATACAAATACACTAAGAGACACGTTAAACTTATAACACCCCTGTCTTTTTCGGTCAAGTGTTGAAAAACAATGCTAAATCATTATGAGATTTGAAGTTTTAACCCTTATTTGTCTCTGTAAAACTTTATTTAAACCTTTTTTGTTCCATTCTCAATAGCTTCCGCAGCGCATGCGATGAAAGACATTATACGACAAAATTTATACCTTGGGTTACCTACATAATTGAAGTTTTAGTAACTACTGATCCCAATTTTTTTCAGGAATAAATATAGCCTGTTACTCAGGGATGATGTAGCATTCTACTGGTACATAAAGAATTTTTGAAATCGGTTCAGTAGTTTTTGAGTTTATTCGTTACAAACATACAAAAATACAAATCATTCATCTATATAATATTAGGGTAGGTATATGTAGACTAGTGTAAGTTGTTGTAGATTAGTACGAAGCCAACAGTCATGTTGGTTTTGTCGACAAATGTTGGCCCCGAGCGGGGATCGAACCCGCGACTCAGAAGGCTGTCAGTATCAAATCAACTGAGAAAACCGTTCCGTCAAGTATGAAAGTATCTCTGTTGGTTTGATTCCCGTAGCAACGAATCGATGTGATTTTTCGCATAGAGATAGGTGAAGACCAGCATAAGTCCAAAAGCCTGTTACCAAATATATGTGTCGGGTGACGGCCGATACGCGCTCGGGGCTCGCACGTGCTCCGGCCGCGATGCGGGTCACGATTTATGTTTGATCCCCGATGCGTGCGGAACTCTGATTCAGCGGCGGCAGATTTAGAGTTGATTGGACGGCGGAATCTACTTTTCACGAGATGCAGCAGAAGCGGCTAGCTGCACCGGCTCTCCCCAAAGTTTAGGTTTCAGGTTGCGGTCACCTTACTGCGGAGGAGGCTATAAATTCTTTAAAAAGTTGATCGTCCTCCATAAAATTTTAAGACAGTTCCGGCGGCGCGAGGGAGGCGGGAGAAGGGGTCCCACCCACAAAATGAAGTGTATATGACTCATCGTTGTCTCGGGGATAGATGCACCAGCACCGACAACTGATACGATCGAGAGTCGAGTTCGGCAGGAGGCGGTGGCACTGGCAGCGATCTGCGCCGGGGACAGGAATCCCCGCACTCGCCCCGCAGGCCGCCAATCAGCGCGCTGACCTCGCCGAACAATATTAATCGTGCAGCGGTGACGAGGCAAATATCATAGTTACCATACAAAGTCATATACCTACCTACCTTTAATAATATCCTATATCAATAAACACAACATATAATATCGAGGCTATGAATACATTCAATAAAAGATTATTTGAAGAGCCTTCTCAACGCTCATTACATCTAGCTTATCCCCGACGGCTAGGCCCAGATTGTTCAATCCTTTATTAGAACATTTCACCTAGTTTTAGCCTGTAGCGGTAAAACTCATTCTAACCATTATTATAAAGCAACTGATGTCGATATCTACTACTACGTAGTACTATTACTTATTCTGTGCTACTACATAGTTTGTGCCAAATAATAAATCCAAATGTTAAGCATAGAAGCATACTGCAAAGAAGATCCCCAAGAAAAACTCGAAGTACGAATGAATCAGTCTCGAGACGAATATCTATGCAACCCATAAAAATCTCAAAGTATCATATTATACTAACGGTCAAGTCGACACGAGTTTACCAACTCTACGCAAATCACTCCAAATATAATTATACTATTAAGTTAGAGCATTTACTGCCGGGTACCAGTCATCACACGCCAGAATGCTGAACAAGCAGCACTTACTTCTTTACGATTGCCGCGAGGAGGGCCACGGGGGGTTCTCCGGGAGGGGCCAAACGAGCGCGGGGAGGGGGGGGGGGGGCTCGCTGTGTTTACTCATTGAGCCTCATTTGTCTCTGAGCTGCTGCTAGTTTCCCTCGATGCGTCGTCCCATTACACGCAGCAAATTGGCCGGCTGTTTCGTTTGCAATTTCAATTTATATTCCTACTATGATTATCTTTGTGAATGTATCATTATTTCTGTTAATAAATATATCAGAATGCCACCTCGAGGGGGCGCGTTCGATGATGTATTTTATTTATGATTTAGGAAAGTTTTGTATTTTCTATATTTATGTATATAACTTAACAATCTGTATATATTCGCTCTATTAATAAAGCATTATTTAATATAAAAAAATATATCAGATTTTTTTACATTTGATTACTAATTATTACACAAGACTTCAACGAAAACAACGAACAACTATTTTGAAAATTGGAATAACTTAATCAATATGTAAGAATGAAAAGAAAAAGATATCTGCTTCAAAATTGAGTTGCAAGATTCCACCCGAACATACATAGTACATAACATTGCAAGTTAAATAAAAGCTTTTAAATAAGTATTATTTATATATAATTCATTAGCTTTTCGCACGGTTTCATTCGCTTAGTTCCTGTTCCCGTGGGAATGCGGAAATAACCTATAGCCTAAGGCTAGCCTTACTCAATGATAATGTGGTTTTCTATTGGTGAAAGAATTCTTAAAAATTTTTCTAGTAATTTTTGAGTTTATTTATTTATTTAGTGGTCGGAAGACCAACAGCCATAAAACAGATCTAAACAATTATGTAAAAACAAAGCCAATTACAGGTCTTTACAGATAACAATAAAATATAATATATTACATACATACACAAATACAAGAATACAAATCTTTCCTCTTTATATTATAGTATTTGTGTAGATTATTATATCCAGATAGTAATATTAGACACAAAGACGTTGGAAGAAAAAGTTTATCTCTCCTTCCAACCTCTTTGATTAGACAGTTGAGCGACTGTGACGTAGGCGTCGCTACGTGCTACGAGCGCTACGAAGCTACGGCGAGCTAGCGTGGATTTAGGGCGAAAAGAATAAACTCTCAACATTATTTTAAATATATATAAATATACCATAGAGCACAACAATAGAGCAAACATAGAGCTAACCCAACTAAATACGGAAGCCAAAGGGTTGAAGAATCACAAAAATTCCGGGTATGGTGGCTGCAACAAATAAAGCGAAGTCGCAAAGAGAATTTAATAAAAGCATGCAGCACAGGCGTGACCCAGTTCGGCGGTCACGGGCGGGCCGCGGGATGCGGGCTAATGTCATTGCCGCATCTTCGCAGGACGCTCGCATGTTTGAGGCTCCTCCTCGGAGCATTGCAAGGACTCAGGCCGGTTCCGGGGGCCCGGAGTTTATGGCCAGCGGCCGGGCTTACTACTGCCCCCAATATTACTATTTCTTCGGCACTGTATTGAGATGGGGAAAATCTCAAGGTTTCCAGTCACGTGGCACTATGCCCCGTAATGGATTACTACCGTTAGTCTTGATTTTAAAATGAATCTTTACATACTCGTATGTGTCCAAGTTACATCTAAATTGGAATAATTTTCGGCGTGAGTTAGAGTTCGATACGATTAATAATTCAGTCTATTTTGTGTGGTCTTTATTTTGAGCCACTGTTGTCTCATTTCATGTGTATGAACCTTTTCTATTATCATCGGTGAGCGCATTGCTTTGGAGATCGGAACGCTCCTTGCAGATTACTGCGGCTCGTTCTGTTTAACGACGGATCAGGGACGCGAGCGTCACAAATTCTAATACACCGCCGTAAACATTCGTAGAAGAATCTTTCTCTCGCGTTCCTCGCTATAACCGAGGCCGCCCCGAATAGCTTCCAACCGTGTTCTCTGTGCTCTAATGAAATGAACTCGTCCTCTGGGGCGAGTGGAGCGTTCGGAATGTGATACGAGTTCGGCGGCGGGAGCAAGGAGGAGGATCTCGCCAGAACAAAGTCGCGCCACCATCTGTCAAGGCCAGATCTTTGATTTTTAAATGCAAAACGATAACGATGATATCATAACGGCAGACGAATGAAAGCTCCATAGCGCTACTTCTCATTCAGGCCGCCAATGAATACATTCAGGAGCGCTGGAAAGTGATCAATCACTCGGCTGGCCCGCGGGCGCAGACGCGTCGCGCCTCGCTCAGCTCGCGGGAAGCAGCGGAAGCGCCGCGTCAGGTATAAATCGCGTTCCAGCCGCGCTTCCGCAGCGAAGGTGCGATAAGCCGACCTCCGCCCTCGCGCCTCCGCCGGATCGTGAGCTACGTCCTACAAAGAATTCATACTCTACAGTTTTATTAAAAACTTTCTCAACGAGTAAGATCACTCCGGCCGGAGCGAGTGATACTAATTGTTTAGGATTAATCCGATCAAATTAATGCGCGAGCGGTCGCGCGAGCCGGGGAGGCTTCCCGCATAGGGACGGAAATCCTGAGATGCTCAATTAAATTATGGTAATAACATTTGGAACCAATTGGGTTCGTTAATAGCGTGCAGACTGATTAGACTAGATAGTGTATAATGTAGGCAGAACGCGTGTGTAAACGATACAAGCATAGGACATGACAAACAATACGTGACGGCACTGAGGACGCTCGTTCTGTACGCTTCATCCCAGCGATGCTAACTGAGCGGGGAAATCGGAGGCGGGGGGTGTATAATCATAATGAGGTCCCCACTCCCTGTTGCCTTGAATCTGCTGCCTTGGATGTGGTCGACATCCAAAATGCCAACTTTCTCATTTCGCCAGTAATTTGTCGGGGTTATAATCTTCGCCGCCACGCGCTGCGAGTCGCCGCTCAAATCACGGATATTTCTTTAATGAAGCTCGCTTTACTTTTACCAAGTTTCGTGGAGCACAAACTCTAAACAATTGCTCTAAGCTTAGGCTCGGTATACATAATCTAATCTTTCAAATAGCTATGAAATAAGAATTTATTTTTCAATAATAGCCTCAGCAGGCTGATTAAATTGTAATTATTACATTGCACCCCCCGCCTTTCGGATGAAAACAACCACGATTCCTGCAATACGGCCGTGGCCAAGACAATACAACAATTGCAAGTGAAAAGAGATAAATATTGGGATAGTTGGTAAATGCCGGGAACAATGCGGGCCGCTCGCCAAAAGGGAATCGATATGTTGCGGTGAGAGAGAGCCGCGGCCGGCTGTTGCTGGGGCTGCTCACTGGAAAACCATCAACGCCGTATGCAATATACTCGCAGTTCCGAGCAATTTCACCCGCGTAAGTCCCATTCCCGTGGAAAAATGTATATCTATGTCACTCCTAAAAATGTAAGCTTTCCATAGGTGAAAGAATTATTAAAATCGGTCCAGTAGTTTCGGAGCCCATTCAAAACAAACATCTGTATAAAGATCTATATATTTATTAATTTTATACTTTATTTGTACGTATATAAATGCAATAACTATAATATATTATAACACTAACGACCCGCCCCGGCTTCGCACGGGTGCAAAGCTAATACTTAAACCTTCCTCTTGAATCACTCTATCTATTAAAATAAACCGCATCAAAATCCGTTGCGTAGTTTTAAAGATTTAAGCATACATAGGGATATAGGGACAGAGAAAGCGACTAAACTAACATATCAGACCCGGTCCGGCGATGGGCTCACCACCTATCACGTTTAGGGGTCCAATATATCTCGTGAAATGTGGGTATATCCAGTAATGGAATATCTCTGCCTACCCCCTCGGGGATGAAAGGCGTGAGATTATATTATTATTATTATAACATATCACTACGATTGAAAAAATTACATAAGGTGGTAGGAAGTTGTGGAGTGTGTTGCGCGACAGTAATTAATGAATTCCCATAAATTAGCCGTTTCCAATCCACCAACAAATTAATTTAATCCACTCGACATGCACGAGTAAGTACCGCTATTGCTGGCGTGTAGTTCCGTTCTGTTTATATTTACAAGCATTTGTTTTTAAAACTCGTACGCAAAAAGTGCGCGAATGCAGGATCCGCAAAAACTTGTCTTGAGACGGTGAGGCTCGAAAAGGCGTCGTGTAAATAGCCCCGACATGACATCGCCGGGGCCGACCCGCTGAATGATAAATGAGGGATAAAAGCCTCCCGCCCCTCCGGGCCTAATCCGATCCGTTCTGATCCGCGACAGCTATTGTCACGACACTATTAGATTTTGTTCGAAGCGTGGGCTCCTCGAACCTCGCTCCGGCCGGCTAGGCGCCGGGCACTCGCCTGGGCTATGAGGAGGACTCGCGTGTTGCCTGGCGGCCTGCTGTCTTGTAACATCTACTTATTCAGGTAAAATCTAATCTTTTTATTCACCATTGTAATGTTAAATTCCCTTATTGAAAGTCAATACTACCGGACGGACTGAGCTAGTAAATCTCGGAGCCTATTCCCAAGCTACATCATGGATGTATAGATGTATACTGTAGTATTTACCTCTTGAAGGGAAGTAGCAAGTCCAAACACGATCACTTGAGTAACACTACCTTTATTTTAGGCACAAGCAAACAGAAGATTACAAAGCAATACTCAACAGATATAGTATAGTTCGAAGCACAGGTTTACAAGAGTAAGCTTAGGACAGTTCATGAAAAGATCTAGATAAGGTATATCGTAAGGTACGGAAGGCACTACAAGCGCGCGTGCATTCGCCGTGTGATAAGGATTAAGACTGACCGGTCAATTTCAATGTCACTGAGCTGTCGCAGGCTTTTATTCTCGGTGCGTACAGCGCACCTCAGAAGTTCAACTTTCTGTGTGCTAGTTGTTACACCCGGTTTTGCTCGTGACGAATATATTATGCATATGTGGTCTCCACATTACTCCCCCGCCGAGACCGTTGCGTGTCACGGTCGATAGTAATCCGGGAAATGTACTGTACGGCCACTGCGGGTCTTTTTCTCGGTAGACTTTGAAGGTGACGTGTTGATTACTGGAACAGGGGGAGTTGAAACTGGAACACTGGAACCAATCTTGGTATCATCTTGAGCCAAGTACGCTGGTTTCAGTCTGTCTATAGTAACTATTATTTCCTTCCCTTGTACTTCTATTTTAAATGTTTTATCACCTCTATGTATGACTTTATAAGGACCCGTGTAAGGAGCCTCTAGTGACTTGGTATCCGGTCCCCGGCGCAGGAAAACATATTGTGACGTAGACAGACCTTTTGGAACGTAGAACGTCTTAGTAGATGAGTGTCGACTTGCTGGTTCTGGTGACAATTTTGTCATCTGGAGCCGCAGCCTTGCTGCGAAATTTGAGTAGTCTACATGAGCGTCTTTTGTGGAAGTAAAGAACTGTCCAGGTAGACGAAGAGCCTCGCCATAAACAAGCTCTGCTGCTGAAGCGTTGATGTCTTCTTTCCATGCGCAGCGTATGCCTAGTAGCACTAGCGGAAGGGCCTCACTCCAGGAACTGTCTTTGGCGTGGCACCTGATTGCAGCTTTGAGTTGACGGTGTAGTCGTTCCACCATACCATTGCAGGCAGGATGGTAAGAAGTAGTAGGTCGATGCTCTGCTCCAAGTAGCTTTGCGATGTTGCGGAATAGCTCGGACTCGAATTGCCGGCCTCTGTCAGTCACAATCTTCTCAGGGCAGCCGAAGCGCGCTACCCAGCCGGTGAGGAAGGTGCGGGCACAGCTTTCTGCAGATATGTCAGCCAAAGGATATGCCTCAGGTCAACGAGTAAATCGGTCGATGGCTGTGAGGCAATATCTGTAGTCCGATGAAACTGGTAATGGACCTACCAGGTCTAAGTGAACATGGGAAAATCTGTGAGAAGGGCAAGGAAAATCAGCTGTAGGAGATATCGTGTGCCGAGTTATTTTGTTTCGCTGGCATTCTGTGCACTCTTTTGCCCATCGACGACAATCTGCGTTTACTTTAGGCCAAACAAATCTTTGTGCTACAAGTTTTGCAGAAGCTCTTGCGCCTGGATGACTTAGGGCATGGAGTTTTTCGAAGATTCTCCGGCGAAACGACGCGGTTATGAACGGCCTTGGGCTGTTACACGAGACGTCACAATAGACTGTTGCGGCAGAGTCACCATAAGCAATCCTTTTTAATTTCAGGGCGGTACCGTTTTTCAATAAATCTTGCAGCTCAGGATCATTGTCTTGCGCACGTGATAAGGCCTCGTAATCTACAGTTTCTGAAACCTCTTCAACTCTGGACAGGGCATCTGCTACCACATTGTCTTTGCCAGCTACATATTTGATGTTGGTACTGAATTGTGCGATATAATCTAAGTAACGGAACTGCCTTGGCGAGCAATTTTCACGGCGAGATGTGAATGCGTATGTAAGCGGGCGATGATCAGTGTATATTGTAAATGTACGAGCTTCTACCATGTGACGGAAGTGACGAATCGCATCATATATGGCTAGTAACTCGCGATCATACGGGCTATATTTCTTTTGTGAAGGCTTTAAACGACGGGAAAAGAATGCCAATGGCTCCCAGTTCTCCCTCCCAGCACGCTGTTGCAGCACGGCCCCAGTGGCAGCATCTGAGGCATCGGTGAAAATGGCCAGTTCAACGTTGTGGGTACGAGGATGAGCTAGCATGGTGGCTTTAGATAGTGCAGATTTGCAGTCATTGAAAGCCTGCAACATCTCTGACGTCATTTGGATCGGTTCTGATGGCTTCTTTTTCGGGCCAGAAAGTGCTATATTCAAAGGGCCTTGAATAGATGATGCTCTCGGAATGAATCTTCTATAGAAGTTAAACATCCCCAGGAAACGTCGAAGTTCCTTGATATTAGATGGAATAGGGAAATCAATCACCGCTTGCACCTTTTCTTGTAGTGGTTGAATGCCGCTGGAGGAGACTTCATGACCCAGAAAAGTGATTTTTGGTTTACCAAACTCACACTTTGCTGAGTTGATGAGCATTCCAAACTTCGAAAGGCGTTGAAATAGCTCTCGCAGATGTTGGAGATGCTGTTGTTCAGTGCTGGAGAAGATGAGGATGTCATCCAGGTATCCATAGCAATAATCTAGCCCCCTGAGTGCCTCATCAATGAACCGCTGGAAGGTTTGAGCGGCGTTTCTGAGTCCAAAAGTCATAAATGGAAACTGGAAGAGTCCAAAGGGGGTCGTGATGGCAGTTTTCGGAATATCATCAACAAAAACGGGTATTTGATTGTAAGCCTTTACTAAATCGATCTTAGAGAATATCGTGCTGCCCTCAAGCTGATGTGTAAAATCTTGGATATGACGGATCGGATATTTATCTGGTATGGTGCGTGCGTTCAAAGCACGATAGTCACCACATGGTCGCCAACCATTGTCTTTTTTAGGTACCAGGTGAAGTGGCGACGACCAAGGGCTTTCAGATCTCTGCGCGACACCATTCTGAAGCATTTCCTCAAACTCTTTTCTTGCTATTTTCAGGCGATCCGGAGGTAGGCGACGTGGGCGACTGGTGACTGGTGGGCCCGCAGTTGTGCGGATGTGGTGTTCGGTACTGTGCTTGGGCTCTGTATGCGTTCCCGCTGGGCGAGCAATATCCGGGAACTCGCGTAGCAACTGGTGGTATTTTGATTCTCCTGCGATGGCCTTTACCGAAGTGACGGAGTCTTCTAGTTTCGGAGCCTCGATTACTGCAACGGAGAGAGTGGTAAGTCCATCAATAAGCCGATGACTGCGACAGTCGACGAGAAGGTTGTAAAACGACAGGAAATCGACACCGATTATCGGTTTGGAGACATCCGCCACCACAAATCTCCAGCAGAAAGTGCGCCGCAAGCCCAGGTCCAGGCGTAGTTGTACCCATCCGTAAGTATGTATAGGTGTATTGTTGGCCGCAAATAGCTCGTAGTCCGTCTTCGGACGCTGCTCTCTCATCGCCGAGCGTGGGAACACACATAAATCGGACCCTGTGTCCACTAGGAAGTTTACCTTAGAGTTCCTGTCCACAACGAATAGACGGCCGGGCACCTCAGGGCAGACGTTGGCCGCTACTTCCGGCTGCCGCTTCCGTTTCCCGATGATGAAAACTCGCAAGGTGTCGTGCAGCGATTAGCTCGTTCACCAAAACGATTGTGGTAAAAACAGAAACCTGGGTTGCGTTGGCGTGACTGAGATCGTGATTTGGATCTTCCCCGGGAGTTGTGTTCACGATAGGAAGATCTGGAGCGGCTGTTATTAAATTGCGCTTTGAGCGAAGCAACTTCCTTAGTCAGTTCAGCGATCTGCATAGCAAGCTGATCATTAATCGAGGTACTTGTTGACGCAACTTGTGGGGTGCACTGTACAACATCGAACACGCGGTCAGCTAAATCGGCCAACTCATCCAAACTCATGTTTTTCTGTGATGCGACGACAGTCTGTAGATTTGACGGCAGTCTGTCTGTCCAAATGGTCTTTAAAAACTCTTCGTTCACTGTTGTACCTGCTAGTGTTTTCAGATGGCGCATAAATTTGGAGGGTCTTCTGTCTCCAAGCTGCTCTTCATTAAGGAGTTGTTTCACCTTCTTTTCTTGAGATGATGATAGGCGTTTAATCAACTCCGTTTTCAGCTTCATATACTTATTTTCAGCCGGAGGTTCAGCAATGATGTCTTTTATTTCTACCGCGTATTTGTGATCTAATTGCGATGTAATGTAGTAGAACTTTGTTGAATCTTTCGTGATGCCCGAAATCTCAAACTGACCTTCGATTTGCGAAAACCACAGTCCTGGTTCCTCCGGCCAAAATGGCGGTATCTTGATCGAGACTTTCTCGACATGGGAGGGTGGCGGATCCGACATTTTGCTTTAATCCTCTGCCTTGTGATAGTCCGGGGTCACCAATGTAGTATTTACCTCTTGAAGGGAAGTAGCAAGTCCAAACACGATCACTTGAGTAACACTACCTTTATTTTAGGCACAAGCAAACAGAAGATTACAAAGCAATACTCAACAGATATAGTATAGTTCGAAGCACAGGTTTACAAGAGTAAGCTTAGGACAGTTCATGAAAAGATCTAGATAAGGTATATCGTAAGGTACGGAAGGCACTACAAGCGCGCGTGCATTCGCCGTGTGATAAGGATTAAGACTGACCGGTCAATTTCAATGTCACTGAGCTGTCGCAGGCTTTTATTCTCGGTGCGTACAGCGCACCTCAGAAGTTCAACTTTCTGTGTGCTAGTTGTTACACCCGGTTTTGCTCGTGACGAATATATTATGCATATGTGGTCTCCACATATACTGTACTTAACAATTAATTTCTAATAAACTGACCAAGAGCAAGTAGCTCTTGGTATGACGATAACCATCCATATAACGAGAGCTTCAATATTTTGGAAGGCACGTCAAATTGTTGGTCTCGGTTTTAGTTGTGTTTCCGCACAATGGAAGTCGTTAAGCCATGTCAGATACTGGGTGGCTTGAACAATTCTGACTTAAGTGGCCACTAGCTTAACACTATCTGCCAATCCGCGGTGGGCTCGCGTGGGAGATTATAGCCCATACTTCCTCATGTGTGAGGAAAGACCCTTAGCTCCAGCAGTGGACTGTTACTGGTTAATGATGATGACGATGATACAAGTGAATAGAAAAAAGAGAATATAATGAGAATAGAGACGAAAAAGATAAATTGCACTCACGCGGCAGAGATAATCAATTTTTTAAACCTCGACGAAAAACAGAGGGTTATTAAAAGTTTAACGAGTATTTCTATGTTTCCGTGTATGTGCATTGTCTGTCTGTGGCATCAAGCTGCCAATCGGCTCATCCGATTTTGATTTACGAGTACTTTTTTGTTAGTTTACTACTTTTTGTAATAAAATAACAGGATGCAACTAAAAATGTTTAAGAAAAATACAAGTACCTAACTAGATGATAATCAAAACAACAAAATTAATCGATGAGACTAAGTGGCTAGTAATTTACCTCGAAAAAATCACAACAGCGTACAGCAGCCTCCCGTTGATGCTTGTATCTAAATGTTTTAATCTAGTTATATGAATCTTTACGGCAAGGGAAAATACTTATTTTTTTTTTACTTTTTATACATCGGTGTATCTGCGGGCATCTTCAGAGACCTGCCTGAGAGGTCAGCTTCGGGTGCTGTTACACATTCCCCAGAACCGGCCTGAGTACGGGTTTCCCTCGGTGTTGTACTTCATTGTAGAGCTAGCGATCAAATTACAAGTTTTTGAAAGGTTTATGGGTACATGTCTGGACCCGGCATCGAACCCGGACTCAGTCATGAGAGACGACATCATTCATATTAGAAAGATACTTCGATATGTCTTGGAGAATACTAGTAATATGATGTCTTTATTTTTAACATTTTTGGGAATTAGTCCCAAAACAGATTTGTTGTTATTGCACACCCAGATGACGACTAGTTTGATAGAACAAGCAGTTGCAGCTAGACGCGTGTGACCGGCCGATGGGCCATTATCTCGAAGGAGAGAGTACCAAAACTTAATGAACTTTCCAAAACACTCCAGCGAGATTACACTCAATTATGAAGCAGCGCGGCACCGCGCTGAAACAATCTGATTGTTGTCGACGCGAGACCTCCCCCCCCCCCCCTGCCGCCCCGCGAGCCTTTGACGCCGCCTGACGCTGTCACAATTACCAAGTTCACGAGCCCGAGCCAAAGCCTACTTTAATATTTGAAATACTTGTCCTTGCGACGACTATTTATCACAACATCGGAGCGCTTGCTCCGTTAATGGAATCGTGACGCGAAATCTTGTGCATTAATTACCGACTCTCTTAAGTTTGGCGTCGAGCGACATAGAAAATAAGACGCCGGTTGGCCGCCGTGAAGAGCCTAACTCGACCTTCCGAAGTTGAGGACATAAAAACAAACAGCTGGAATGTCTGACCACATGAAAACAAATGTTAAAACTGCATGCAGCTGTTACGTAGTGCCACGTTTCGTGGCAGCCTAATGGAAAATACATGAGTGATGTCCCGGGCGGGAGAGCGCGGCCCGTCCCGAAAGTGCCGTTATCATTTAGCGTGCGGCTGGAGCTTGGGCCGCTGCGATTCAATTAGCGCGCCTCGCCCGCGCTGTTGCTGCGCTAATCGCGGCCCTACACGATCGTTTATTTCACGTCAACATGGCGCACGTGCCCTCGGCCATTGTTCCAAATTGTCTGACTTCAATCAAACGGAGTTTATGCTTCCAATCACAAACGATTCGTGTTCTCGGTGCTATGCCATTAGGGTTCCGTACCCAAAGTCAGTACTATGACATATTCTGTGCCCAAAGTATGCCAACAGGGCCCTACTACTAGGGCTTCACTGTCTGTCCGTCGGTCTTGTAACTATGTGTCTGCGTGTTTTTGAATCGTAATGGGTAGACACTAAATTTTTATACGAAATATGTGTAAACTTGAAAGAAGTCAAAAATTGAGGACCCCAAGAGCCCAATTTAGAAGAAAAGTGATTTGTTGTACGCTGGTACTCGCACTTGACAGGTGTTTTTTCTGTTAAAGGTAGGTACTAATCGCTTAGTACTCCGCTGTAGGCGCTACGCCGGGGGCGTAGCGAGTACTAATCTAGACGTGGGTGAAGTCGCATTAGCGAGCGAGGTCCTATTATTGGTAATTTTCTATAAAAAAAAAAAAAATATGTTGCCATAAAATTTTGTAATCATAATAATGAAGATAGAAATATACTTACCTGTGAAATGATATTCCATCTTATTGTAAATTACTTAATTTTTTTGCACCCGAAAACAGTACATAAAATCCTAATGACGGAGCTTGACACGCACTGAACGTGTTGACAAAAATACATGTTATCGATTTGAAATAGTTTATTTATTTTCAATATGTGCGAATTTAGAATTTTATCAATCGGTCAGTCAGTGAGGCAGTGGTAGTGCGCCAATGCTCAGAGGGGAAATATAGGAAAGGTCTTTCAAATTTTTTCGGCATAGTGTAACATAATGTGTTTGTAATTTTTACGTCGCGGGTGTATTGTCCGTCTCAAATTAGGTCATTCAGAAATCCTCTCAAAGGGGCCTCGCTGTCTGCCTAGTTGCCTACATATACTGCCCACGTTTTATTAAATTACAATTTATGAAACTAGTTTATATTAGAACTAGCTTAGATACAAGCGAGGGATGATGAGTTGTGGAATGGTGATGGAAGAGTATCTTATGCCAGGTCTTATTCCCAGATATATCACATTCCTAGGCGGTAATAGCTACCATGACTTTTAACATTGACAAAAAAAAATCTCTCGATCGAGAGTTTAGGCACAAAAGTTCGCTAATTTTCAATTAAGCCGCCTTCGTTATTCGGTTAAATAATCAAAATGAAGAGCTCTCCTCGGCCCTCGAGCAGCTAGAGGACAAGTTTGGAGAGGGGCCGAGAGCTCCAGTTCCGGAGATTAAATTGGGAATGGCTCCGTGAAGCTGCCAGCCAGCGCTCTCCGGCACGTGCGGCCGCGGTGGCACAAGCGAGATCGCAGAGCTGATACTAATGCCTGTTTATCTTTGACCTGTACCTATAGATAGGTACCGTCACGAACTCCGGTGAGCTGAAGGAAGATAAAAAAATAGAGTTATTAAACGATTAACAATATACACTGAGCTTCTTTGCTTGTGTTGTAGTTTACGGTTTGGTTTTACATAAAGGCACATGATAGCTATACCCGCTAACGCGCCGTGTTACAAAATGCTTATTCTGGAAACTGTAAACTGGCATAGGAACTACAAAACCTGGAGAAAAAGGAAGTAAAAACATAAATAGCCTAACGTCCATAGACGACAATCCTAAATTAACTAAGGGACTAGTCAGTCATTCACCGTACACTAAAGTTTTACAACAAAAGCCCGTATTGTCGGATGACTCTTATCACTCATTCGTTATCATAATTATAATAGTTACGTAAAAACCAAAAAACAACCCACCTTCTGAGGCAATCGGGTAAAAACCTAATTGTATGTGTAAAAAGTACTAATTCGATTTAAAAAAACATGATGTTGTCGGGTAAAAACATATTCTATGACACTCTGGAGATGAAAGCGAATGCAGCGACGCCTCGCACGTCAAAGGGGCAGATGCAATGTGCATGTGCAACAACCGCAGAGTGCGCCTTGGGAGGACTGCGCAGCCCAGAAGCCGAAGCGGTTGTCGCCAACGCACGATGAATGCAAATTCATAAAATTCTTTTATATCAACTATCAGACCACATTATTATTATTATTAAAAGAACACAAAAGCACAGTTATTTTCGTACAGCTCGCCTCATGAATATTCAGCGACGTGTAGTTGGTAGTTAGCATATTTATTATTACTAACTTTTGCAAGCGACTTCGTCCGTGTTCCGGTATAAAAAGGTTTACACTAAGGTCCTGCAAAATTTTATCAAGATACGTTCACCGGTTTAGTCGTGAAAAAGACAGATTTACTTGATGAGACACCAGAAAGAAACACGTTGTAGTCTTTGCATCCGGCCAAGGAAAGAAAATCCCTGCGTTATTTATGCATTATTGTTTGGGGAGCTTACATTCACAAATTAGTAATCCTTATGGACAGGTACCTACGTCCTAATTACAAGCCAGTAAATTTGTGCCGATACAAATAGATTTCTAGTTTAGTAAAATGTAGAGCACATTTATGTCAACGTCGGAGCATAAGTAACTCTACCGCACTGTCGGAAGCAAGTTTCGAGTCCCATAAGATTCGAGTTCGCGAACTTGTCTAGTTCCGCTCACGGCGCTGAAGTTCTCGGTGGGAATTACTTGGAGCGGCTTGTAAGCGAGGCCGGAACTCGAGGCCGAGGCCACCGAGGCCGAGCCGGCAGATGCGCGGAGTGAGGCGCTCCGCTAAGTGGCTACTCCCGAAGTTTCATAATAAGAATGTACCGAGCGTTTACTCGGTCATACATAATAGACGCGCCACATAGCGGCCAGATGCGCACCGCCCGAAACAAATTCCAAAGGCCGCGGAGTCAACACAGCTCCCCCGCGTCGGGGCGCGAGCGACACGCCGACATGCCATCAAGCGTCGTTATTGCCTGTTTCATTGCGGCCCGGTCCCGCCGCGCGGCCTCTGATATATTGTCTCGCTCGGCGGGCGGGTCGTGCGGCCTGCGGTGTGTGATGTGTGATCGGTTTTAGAAAAAGAGCGCAATATGTTAATTTTTCCCGCCCCCTGAGCGGGGGTCGTGCCAAGGCCGCCGCGGCCGGGCGAGGAAGCCACTGTTCAGCTTTATTAATTGTCATCCGCCGCCGCCTTTGTCAACAAATTACTCCGAAATTATAATGCAGAGATACACTGAACGAATGCCCGAAATTACCTAACACTCAGCCTAATCAGCGGGAAAATGCGTAGAGATAGCGCGGGCCGCGGTGCGCTCTACCTATTATTAAATCCCTGAACCTTACTTATATTTCTACATAGACTTTCTACGTTTCTAGAAAGACTATAAAATAATGATGGCAAGTTTTACAATACTATTGGGAGATTTTAGGTTTCCTAGGATTTTAACCCAGCTGTACTTAAGGGAGTGTAACGTTTTAAGGAGTATATATTATGGGGCATGTAAGTAAGTGTATTCTTTTAGCGTAGATAGAAGCAAAGTGAAAGTCAAAATGTATTTTTCAAATTAAGGACTTATTTTATAAGTCCAGCTTATCCGAGGATAGCATAATCTGGTTGTAAGATTTTAAGCAATGTGGTATACCTACATTTTTGCAGTGCATTTTAGACGAAGTCGGGGTTTTTGGCTTATCTACCTAATAAATTAATATATCTATATAGAGCAGTGATAGCCCGGACGGTTAAAGAGCCGGCCGAAAATCAGTGAGGCTCGGGTTCAAATCCTGGCATGTACCAATGAGTTTTTCAAAACTTACGTACATATTTATCACTAGCTCGACGGTGAAGGAAAACATCGTGAGGAAACCCACAGGTCTCAGAATTAATTCTGAGACATGTGTAAACAGACCCGGTCCGGCGATGGGCTCACCACCTATCACGCTTAGGGGTCCAATGTATCTCGTGAAATGTGGGTATATCCAGTAATGGAATACCTCTGCCTACCCCCTCGGGGATGAAAGGCGTGAGATTATATTATATTATTATTATATTATCTATACACATAAACTGTAACGATACCGTATCTGTAGTGTAGATAGGAAGTTATCGATTTAGATATCAATACACTAATTTTTGAAATATTTGTTTGCCTGTCCGTCTGTGCACGGATCACGAAAAAACTACTAGACGGATTTTGATAACACATTTTATCAAGATAACTGAGTAAATAGGTCAACATCTAGAAAAAAATATTTCATTCCCATGGGGAACTATAAGAACTGGTTAACATGAAAAATACGTAGGTACTACCCACTCCGAAACGATAATACTTAGAAACTTGAAATATTTTAGGTAGGTGTCTATATTATAAGTAGTCATTGTCGTAGGCAATCATTGTGAAGGAATTTTTGGAAATTCCCAAGGGAACGGGAATAACCTGGATCCTCCCGTTTATTTGAGTAACAAATTGTTCTACTCAATTGACATACTGCTAGTAAGACCCATTGTATTGACATGAAACCAACATTCATTCATCTATGCACACAAACATTGTTTCGCCTGTAATAAAAGGGAGTAAAAACCGAAAACATAGGTATGTACATACATGTAGCCCGTGAAAATATAATTCACTTCCGTGACAACGTGGTAGAAGTGCCAAAACGGTGTGAATCAGGTGGCGGCTCCGGCTGGCGATGTATGTATGTCGAGCGAGGATTAAGGACGGCCTTGAGCCCCCCTCCTACCCTCCTCCCCCCCCCCATCGGCCCGCACGTAGCCATGTCGCAGCCGGGACGCAAGGGATTTTCACCAAAGGAGCTTCTTTTTTCTTCACAAAAATTATCCAACTTCGATTGCCCACTGAAAAAGTCCACATCTCGTGCAGAGATGAAATGGTATTGTAGAACGATGTATTATGTATGACATCTATGCAGGTCAAATTATATATGCAAAGCTCACGTTCGATTGGATTTGCACTGACTAGAGGCTAATGGGATTAGACAGGAAAAAAATGATCAATCTATTATTGTCAGGGGTAAACTGAAAGTCAATTAAAATACATTCAACCACCCAGTGTTGCTCCGACTCATCACGGCATGTGATGGTTCTGCTTCCGATGCATCCTTTCAAATTAGTTACTTTTCGGTGTTGTGGTACGAATTATCAAAGTGTTGATCTAATTTATGCAGGACTTCCTAATTTTCAGAGAAACTGATGCCAAATGTTACAAAACATAATTCTAGAATTGAAATTTATAGCGTGCGGCGCGATTGACCCTAAGACAACAGAAATTAAGTAGAGCACATGAAAGTTTCCGAAACGAGTTCGGAACGCTGAACGCGTCAACTAAATTATCTGTAGCCGCGCACCCGCCCCGCCACCAGCCCGTTTACCTGCCTATTTGTTAGTTTTCTTTGATAGAACAATAATATCCAGCGGGTACCGAGCCAAGGAAAGCTCACAATGTGATAAGGGAAAATCAATAATAGAATCTGAAACAGTTAATGAATCTGGCAACACGAGTGCGGCTGCAGCGCGGCGCGAGTATCCCGGAAGCCGCGGTAGTCCCGCGGGGCGGCGGTTGAGAGGGGGGCGGGGGGGGGGGCTGGCACGCGACCAGAGCCCGCCGATGACATCACAACTCGCTGCTACTCATAAAATAAATCGTTACGTTCTACTAGCACACGTATGCTCAAGGAAACAGATCGTGAGGGGGAGCTACAAAACTATATTTTGCCAGAAACACCACCTTGCGATAGGTAAGTAAATACTACTAAAGTTTCTCGTTTGCTTAGGTAGGTACCGCTATGAACTTTGTTCCTGTTTGATATACTTACGGGATGATATTAGAGATGGGGTTGTAAACAGAAACTTTAGAAATAGAGAAAACTGTTCGACAGCGTTAAAGCAGATGAAGTAACAAATTAACCCGATTATGAATAAGAAAATAAGATTAGAAGGATTTTTTTGAAAATGACATTTATTTATTTATTTAGTTCAGATTTATGCAACATAACAGTAAATAACCAAAGCGTTACACAGACGAATCAACATAGTTAAAAATTAACATTATTTTAATTAATATTATTATAAATAATTTAAAAATTATCAGTATCAGATAATTTGTTATAAGTATTTTTTCAAAGACTTTCTTAGAGTCTTTCATCAGGCTGGCAAATCTATCACAAAACAAATCACAAAGAGGGGCTGCCGCGAGGACCGAGTGCATTAGAGCGCGAGGGCGTTTGAAAAGGGCATTGCTGTGGCGCACGGCTTGGCATTACGTTTTTTAAAAGTTATTTAAAAAGTGCATAGAGGGGGACAAAAAGAACAAAATCGTAATCCAAAAGTTAATATTACTAAGTGGTCATAATCCTAGAGAGAAACGACCGAATGACAGCTCGCGTTCGTTCGTGCTAACTGAACTGACTCTTGAGATCAAAGTTTTGTATCTGGGGTGGGGCAGTGACCCCCCAAGACGAGCCAGGCGAAGCGCAAGGGCACTACCTTTCTATTTTTTCGAAGCGCTTTGTCGTTTTTTTGAACCCTCATACCTTAGGTTTGGATTATACCAGATAAACCAAATTCTCAACATAGGCAATTCCGTATTCGATCATCTAAGTCCTTGGGACATACTAAAAGCATTCAAATCAATACAAATGAAAAATACTACTGATCTCGACGGCTTATCTGTAAAAATCATATCATCCATAATAGACTTAATTACCTCACCTCTAGCTTGTTTATTTGATAAATTCGTTGATGATGGCGTGTTTCCTAATCTGAAGAAACATAATAAAATAATTCCATTATTTACAGCTGGTAGTAGATTAGACCCCTTGTACCATTGCCCATTTCGACAACATAAAGCCTTTAAAAATAAAGACTGAATTAAATCAGCGACACGGGAATCGAACCCATGTATGCACATTCCATAATTAAACATACCATACATACAAATCCATTGGAGAACCGATAGATGAATGTATGCATAGAAAAGTTGATGATAAGCCATGATGTGATCGTCTAGTAATAGGTAGGACCCCTAACATTGTGTAACATCGTAGTAACCCAATTCTTTAAGAGGTAGCAGGTATCTATAGAGGTGATTTTGAGTAAAACCAAAAATTAATATTAAATTGAACAAAGTTTATTCCTAGAAGCATCTACTGAAAACATGGTATCTATGAACATAAAACAATGAATTAAATAAGTATAGAATTTTACATTCTTCATAATTTGTGTATCTAGAAGTAGCCTAATGCCTTTGGATTTACCTAGAACAAAATAGAAGGAAACCAATAAGAAAATGAATGATGAAATAAGAAGATGGTTTGAATAAATAAATATTTTATTTTATAAATATGAATATTATAAAAATAATAATATGCTACCTACTCCCTATCCTATTATGATTATTGGCCCCTTAAGGGGGGGACAGTACCCCGTGGATCGGTGTCCACACTCTCCCCTCCAAACCAAGTCAGATCTTGTAATGCAGCAAAAGAGAGTCCCCGTACTATCCTGTGCGCCTCAGCCAAGACTGGGGTAGCGCTCCACCATGCAATGCAAGCATCAGTAAAATTGTTTAGACTCCATAAGAGCATTTGAGCAGACATATAGTCTAGATTGTTTGGTATGTATTCAAATACATAAGTTGTATGATATATAATGATTTTAGTGCTGTATAGCAACATACTCCATCATTGAGCAGGTATTGTTCGGCCACAAGGACCAGTGATGAGGGCGCGATGCGCAAGCGTAGGATAGAACGTCAGATGGTTCATCAAGCTGTGATGCAGGGCGTCAAGACTCAGTGAAGTAAGCATTTAGGGGAGCTGTCTAGAATCAAACTCAGCCAGAAAGTCAACCATGGAGTAGAAATATAGATAGAGTGTGACGATGGTATGGATGACAGTCAGGGGAGCCGATAGTCGACAGTATTGCCATAGCCACCCACTGGACTCGTTGCTGTGCAGAGACAGGGATGACCAATAAGAGAACCGACCAAGCTTAGTTTTGTTGTTGGAACAATAAAACTCTCCGATAAGAGGTTGTCACCATACAGCATATAATCATTTTTAAAATATGGTTTTAGATGATTAATCCAAGCCAACCACACTAGACCAATGAAAGCACTAGCATGAAGTTAAAGAGGAGACCGTAGCATTGTACTATCAGTCAGTTTGTTGTTTGTCCATAATAAAATGGTAGGTATATTGATTGGTATATGAGGAACCGGCTTCGCCAGTAGCATTTAGCTGCCTCTACCACCGTTTTAAAAGAGAGACCTAGCCATACAGTAGAAACGGCACTACCATATAGCAAATCGGCCAGTAGTTTATTGTTGCTGAATAAAAGCATAAAATATTCACATATAAATGGTTGATACTATAAATAGCAATAGAATTTCAGATATTGTTGTAGCCAAGTAGTTACTCAGCTAGATATATTTATCAACTTATATCCCTCTAGATATCAGTACTCATGTGTCCTTAAGTTCTAGTATTTTCTTATTAGAATGTAATTGATGATAAATGGTGAGTATTATGACTCTTTGGTTTTCCTAGCTTGTAAATAATGAAATAAAGAACCCCTGCCTAATTTTGTGAATCAAAGATTTCCGAGCCTAGATATTCCTTTGGTAGGTATTGGGTCTTTCATATGATACCTATTCAGACTAAGAGCCATGAAATTAAGAATTTCTCAGATTATTTGTAACTTATCTTCTAGGTACCATAAAATAAATCATATATATAGCTTAATTTAGTATTCCTAATTAATTTGATGAGGCTGTCAACATGGATTAAACCTAGTTTATTTGACTGAATCCACATAGACATGTACTTAGTATGATACTCTAGGCCCTAGACCATTTAAATTGCCTTATTTTATACCTACTGCCTTATCATACCTACATCAACATCTCATATAAGGCTGTCTGTCCGTTTGATCAGATTTTATGTAGATATAATGACTCAACCTGAGTGGGGGTGTGTGAATAATGAGCAAACTGATTGGCCAGGACTTCGCTATGCTGTATTTTACGCAGTTACGCACTCTCATGCAATTATGTAAGAATTTAGCCAAACAGCCTGGCCACCACCACGCAACTCACCCTCTCTGTTGAACAGATTAGTTTAGTGATAGAACCAATACGACAGCCAGTACATCTAAACCAATCTCTCTCACATTTTAGTAGATTTTCACCTTAAAACTATGTGTCAGTCAGATCTTAGTCTAGATACGTACCTACGTAGGTACGCATTTGCCTATTTATTACCTATTTATTTATTTCTACTTATAAAATTACGACAAGACATTTCGCAGGGCGACAGAACACAGAAAATACAACAAGTTGAGTGGACCCTAGGATATATTTCCTAACAAATTCCTGAGCTTCAATATGACCTAATTTCGCCTACCCATAAGAACACTCCACTTACCTTCTGCAGGCTATGAGATTCATACCTGCCCATTTCCATCGTAGGAGCCGAAGCTCGCTCGTCACTAACACTCACTTTGAAAGGCCATGGATACAACACACAACAGAAACCAAGAACCACTCCAGCACTCCGCTTGCGTTCCCAGAGCTCTAGCGCCTCGGGGCCCACGAGTCTGTCACGCTAGACGCTACCTAATCGAAGCTAATTCCCTATTCTCACACAAATATCGACTTCACCATACTCCAGAAATACTGAAACGCATTACTTTTCACGATAGAACATAATATTCCTATTCTAGACCATGTAAATCCCTAATTTCTCTAGCAAAACCGCCAAGCGCGTGGGCAGCCATCTTGCGAATCTCCCGATTCCCCAAAAACTCGCATAGTGACTCCCACGACTCCAAAACCCGAACTCCCCAATCGGCGTCTTTTTATCTCTTTCTTTCATTCAATTTCCTAACTACTTGTCTATCACTCCACATCATTCACCCTTCCGTCCTTCTAATAACGCCTAAAATTCTCCTCGTTTATTCCCCCGGAAGAGCGGACGCGGCCTTAGTCACGCCACTGGCGGTGGCCAATCAGAGCCTCTTCAATCGGTTCTGGACCATATTTGGACATGTTTCGGGCCCGACGCGGCTTATCTGGGGGCATGGTAGTGCCCCCGCCAAGTCAAGCAAAAAGCAATATCATTATTTCCCGCTACCGCTTTCCTAGTAATATCTTTCTCACACAATATTTTCATTCTTGTCTTCTCTTAATAATGCCACTTGCTACTAGATGGCTTGTTTTAAAGACTAGGTTTCGCTTCTTATTGTTCTTTAAATCTAATCTATTATTTAAATTAAAATTGTTATTAATTTTACTCATAAAATATCATATCTAGAAAGTGGGAACCGTCACAATCGCCCCCTGAGAATTAGTGTTATGGGAATTTCTCAAATGCCCAGAACAATAATTATCACATATCTTATACCTAAAATATTTTTTCTATAATTTCTACTTACTTAACAAACAAATCATACACCTATTCCTAAAATTCTGTAAATAATAACTTCCTATTGTTTACTTTGCAAAGCAAAGATTCATTACACCTACATGACTACACTTCCAATTTTAATAAAAAAATGTCTCGCCCCCAAATAACTAGACTTGAACCCAATATTGTCAATGCAGAACCCTCTTGACTGACCACTTTTAAAAAAAATTACAACATTATAATCATCATTTTGTTCAGAATCAGTTGCTACTGAATTCTGAAACAGACTGACAATATAAAACTTAACAGGTTTTCACCAAGCCATCGAAATCAATTTGATTTCTGTCTGATTCTCTCCAGATCACAATACCTTTAACATGTAACATGAAGTGTAAAAGTGCATAGGTTTTTGGGAAAGTCCCTGTAGAGTGTGGGGAAAATTTATCAGCCGCGTGTAGAGTAATTGAGTATGCTGAGACCGGAATCCACAGAATACTTCTGTCCACAAGACAGACTCACCAGCCAAACTACATGGAAAGGTATGCATTCAGATGGTTCATGACTCCAGCCACCTACATACCGACCAGTCAGTCACGACTGGTGAGAGCTGTCCTGCTTTTTGTTGTGGATAAAAGCAGTGGATGAAGAGAGCACCTGAACAGATATTGTTTATACACTTATAAACACAATGTAGGCTTTGCAAACAATGGTTAGTCCTGCCAGGTAACTAATACAAATAAAATTTACTAACATTAATAACTAACATTCCCTGGAATTTTCTAAAAATCTCTTTACATGGACAGACGGACGGACAGCCAACCAGATGTAGATAGAGAGGTGGACAGCCAGACAGACGGACGGACTGATTGACAGGCAGACGGACGGACAAATGGACTGACAACCAGGCAGATTGACAGACAAACTGACAGATGCCAGATGGACGGATTGACAGACAGACAAACAGACATTGACAGACAGACAAACAGACAGATGGACGGACACACAGAGACAGACGGACAGACACAGTGACACACTGACATACGCACACACAAACAGACAGACGACAGGTAGACGGACACACCGACCAAAACAGACATACAACCGGACAGACAGACAAACAGACAGATTGACAGATGAACGGATTGACAGACACAGTAACACACAGGCACACTGACCCACCCTGACAGACATACAAAGATTTCAAAAATTGTGTTCTTATAGCTAAATTGATAACTTAAATTTTCATTATTAGTGAAGTGACAACCCTACTACTCGCCCCCTACATTGAGGACTATATGCACAAACCTACATAAGACCAATTAGTTCACTATCATCATCCAATCGGTTTCTTATAGGTCACTATTTGATAATCCTGCCTATACCTATTTCATATTGTGCCTATACCTATATGCAAAATAGAGCACCTTACTAACTGCGCAGTCCCATTCCCGCGGGAACATGGTGAAATATCCCACAATACTCAACAACAGTGCAACCTTCCACTGGTGAAAGAACCTCCAAAATCGGTCTAGCAGTTTTGGTGTGAGAGCATAACAAACAAACCAACAAAACAAACAAATTCACCCTCACATTTAAAATATTAGTTAGGATTAACAGTGCTTCACCCATGCACTCCCCGTTCCCATGGGGAAATTGGTGAAATATTTTTTTTTATCGATTCAATAGTTTCAGAGCATATTCAATCCTCCATAACAGCCCACTGCTGAGCTGAGGATTTTTCCTCACACATGAGGAAGTAGGAGTACAATGAAACCTAGGGACCAACAACAACAGTTCAACATACCTTCCAAAACACGAAGATGTTTGTGGTATAATGCCACTAGGCGGTCACCCATTCACTGGCTGACCCCTCACAACTTAGTTTAACCAGTGCGATTAACCACACTTATCATCATCAGCCGGAAGATGTCCACAATTGAACAAAGCAGAGCACTTCACACACTGCCTATTCAATATAAACAAACAAACAAACAAAACAACAAACCAACAAAGAGCTCGCCCCCTAAGTGTAAGACCACTGTACCTCAGATACATCCAACTTTGTACTATTAACGTAGGTACATACATACATAATTTCGCGCCTATTAACTAACTAAATATGTCATAATCGAAATCATTATGTACACAAACAAAAACGTAAATCGTAACGTAACCTATCTACTCTCCCTCCTGTCAAATTCACATTCACCATTCTTTCGGTTCATTCCCATCTCTCAAAGATCCGTACACACTTTCACACAGATCGATACATTCGATCTATACTAAAATGTTTTGAACTAGCATCCATAGTCATGAATGAACAATCAATCAATCCAGTTTTTTTTCTTTCTAAATGTGCCGTATCTAAACAAAATACAAAACTTCAGTGTCATATAATATTTTATTGCCCATCATACTCTATAGAAAGATTGCTACTTATTGCTAATTAAGAACTTATACAAGTTTATGAAAACTCAGAAAGCGTCCCGCGTGCCCTGCAAGATATTCTTAGGAATACTAAGACATATAATAGCACTTTACAGTTTTATACATAATACTGAAAAAGAAATATGAAATATGGTACCCGTTTTTGGTAATATTCGATTGACAAATGGTTTGGAACTTACAAAGATATAAAGCAGACTTGGCTTTAGCCTTTACGGTTTTTGCAAATATGAAGAATTAAAGAAAATAAGACTTGGCTTCGGCCTTTATGGATTTTGAAGAGATGGAAAGAAGGAAAAATAAGACCTGGCTCCGGCCTTTACACTTTAAAACTCTATGTATTCAAAATAAAAAACAAGGCTGTATGGCTTAGTTCCCTTGTCTGCTCTCTCGAGCGAATAATAAAAACAACAACAACTAGCTTTGACAGCTTGTCTTTGTCATATAGTGAGTGAAGTGAATGCACTACATAACCATAAAGTGAAGAAAACTGCTGAAAACTTGACTGGCGAAATCAAAAAGGACCGCCAATATAAAAGAAATTCTCATTGAGCAACCCCATCCTATCTACAAGCAAGATATATAAAGATGACCTCAACTAGCGACAACATGCTACGGACGACAAAATATAATACAACGTCAACAACATTATTCAAAGGTAACTTACACTATTATTATCTACTTATAGATATTGCACTAGCATTCGCCGCACTAACTTTCATTACTTTCGAAGAATTATGTATTCTGCTGCATCTTAACTACTATGTATCATCATGAGTGTCCATGATTTGACATCTCACTGACGCCCCCATGTCTCTACTATGCAGAATTCTGAATAAAACGCTATGATATTGCGAGCATGGGCCTTTCAGTGGTGTAATTAATTAATTTCACTGGAATTTGATCACTATTTGCACTGTGTAAATATAACCTGCACTAAATTTATGCTATTTCTGTGTGTGCTTATGCTGCTTCTGTATTTTTTTTCAGATTGAATATACGCCTATACAACGAGGCCTACTTACTAAATAGCAAGAATGAAACATTTCAAACCACCTACATTATGGGCTTATTTTCATAGTGAATTGAAGCATAATTATAATGAAGATTGAAGCACTTCCTATTTAATGTAAATTATAAAAGCAACTTCAAAACAAGTACCTATAGTTTTCTTTCATAAATAAATAGTGATATTAAAATAATAAGAATTTCAATACATAGCCTAGTCTATAACTGAAGTTAAATATTAAACATAATATACCTAGTTTCACTCATAATTGTTTTTTAAACCTATTTATCAACACACCCACCAGTTATCACCAATCTCAATACAATCTAGATACACAAATTCAAACAATAAATCTATGTTTAAGCTCCCTTTGATGGGGTAGGCAGAGACAGTAGACAATTATTTAGTTATAAATATATTGAATTTTACCTAATAATGTTTTTAAAGTTTCCTAACACTATGGCATAGTATTAGTACATACATACACACATAATCTCACACCTATTTCCCATTGGGGTAGGCAGAGACTATAGTATTAGTACATACATACATACATAACCTCACATATTTCCCATTGGGGTAAGCAGATACAATAGTATTAGTACATACATACATACACAACCTTACACTTATTTCCCATTGGGGTAGGCACAGACAATAGTATTAGTACCTGAAGTTAATACAATTACACAGTTTTCCTCTTATCACCATAGAAACCTGCATTTGAAAACCTCCATTCATTTCACAAACAACAAATTGTAGGCTAAAAAGCCTACATTTGGTTCATCCTGGGAACGGAACAGCTCAAATTGTACCATTGCCCATTTCGACAACATAAAGCCTTTAAAAATAAAGACTGAATTAAATCAGCGACACGGGAATCGAACCCATGTATGCACATTCCATAATTAAACATACCATACATACAAATCCATTGGAGAACCGATAGATGAATGTATGCATAGAAAAGTTGATGATAAGCCATGATGTGATCGTCTAGTAATAGGTAGGACCCCTAACATTGTGTAACATCGTAGTAACCCAATTCTTTAAGAGGTAGCAGGTATCTATAGAGGTGATTTTGAGTAAAACCAAAAATTAATATTAAATTGAACAAAGTTTATTCCTAGAAGCATCTACTGAAAACATGGTATCTATGAACATAAAACAATGAATTAAATAAGTATAGAATTTTACATTCTTCATAATTTGTGTATCTAGAAGTAGCCTAATGCCTTTGGATTTACCTAGAACAAAATAGAAGGAAACCAATAAGAAAATGAATGATGAAATAAGAAGATGGTTTGAATAAATAAATATTTTATTTTATAAATATGAATATTATAAAAATAATAATATGCTACCTACTCCCTATCCTATTATGATTATTGGCCCCTTAAGGGGGGGACAGTACCCCGTGGATCGGTGTCCACACTCTCCCCTCCAAACCAAGTCAGATCTTGTAATGCAGCAAAAGAGAGTCCCCGTACTATCCTGTGCGCCTCAGCCAAGACTGGGGTAGCGCTCCACCATGCAATGCAAGCATCAGTAAAATTGTTTAGACTCCATAAGAGCATTTGAGCAGACATATAGTCTAGATTGTTTGGTATGTATTCAAATACATAAGTTGTATGATATATAATGATTTTAGTGCTGTATAGCAACATACTCCATCATTGAGCAGGTATTGTTCGGCCACAAGGACCAGTGATGAGGGCGCGATGCGCAAGCGTAGGATAGAACGTCAGATGGTTCATCAAGCTGTGATGCAGGGCGTCAAGACTCAGTGAAGTAAGCATTTAGGGGAGCTGTCTAGAATCAAACTCAGCCAGAAAGTCAACCATGGAGTAGAAATATAGATAGAGTGTGACGATGGTATGGATGACAGTCAGGGGAGCCGATAGTCGACAGTATTGCCATAGCCACCCACTGGACTCGTTGCTGTGCAGAGACAGGGATGACCAATAAGAGAACCGACCAAGCTTAGTTTTGTTGTTGGAACAATAAAACTCTCCGATAAGAGGTTGTCACCATACAGCATATAATCATTTTTAAAATATGGTTTTAGATGATTAATCCAAGCCAACCACACTAGACCAATGAAAGCACTAGCATGAAGTTAAAGAGGAGACCGTAGCATTGTACTATCAGTCAGTTTGTTGTTTGTCCATAATAAAATGGTAGGTATATTGATTGGTATATGAGGAACCGGCTTCGCCAGTAGCATTTAGCTGCCTCTACCACCGTTTTAAAAGAGAGACCTAACCATACAGTAGAAACGGCACTACCATATAGCAAATCGGCCAGTAGTTTGGTATTTGTCCATAATTAAATGGTAGGTATATTGATTGGTATATGAGGAACTGGCTTTGCCAGTAGCATTTAGCTGCCTCTACCACCGTTTTAAAAGAGAGACCTAGCCATACAGTAGAAACGGCACTACCATATAGCAAATCGGCCAGTAGTTTATTGTTGCTGAATAAAAGCATAAAATATTCACATATAAATGGTTGATACTATAAATAGCAATAGAATTTCAGATATTGTTGTAGCCAAGTAGTTACTCAGCTAGATATATTTATCAACTTATATCCCTCTAGATATCAGTACTCATGTGTCCTTAAGTTCTAGTATTTTCTTATTAGAATGTAATTGATGATAAATGGTGAGTATTATGACTCTTTGGTTTTCCTAGCTTGTAAATAATGAAATAAAGAACCCCTGCCTAATTTTGTGAATCAAAGATTTCCGAGCCTAGATATTCCTTTGGTAGGTATTGGGTCTTTCATATGATACCTATTCAGACTAAGAGCCATGAAATTAAGAATTTCTCAGATTATTTGTAACTTATCTTCTAGGTACCATAAAATAAATCATATATATAGCTTAATTTAGTATTCCTAATTAATTTGATGAGGCTGTCAACATGGATTAAACCTAGTTTATTTGACTGAATCCACATAGACATGTACTTAGTATGATACTCTAGGCCCTAGACCATTTAAATTGCCTTATTTTATACCTACTGCCTTATCATACCTACATCAACATCTCATATAAGGCTGTCTGTCCGTTTGATCAGATTTTATGTAGATATAATGACTCAACCTGAGTGGGGGTGTGTGAATAATGAGCAAACTGATTGGCCAGGACTTCGCTATGCTGTATTTTACGCAGTTACGCACTCTCATGCAATTATGTAAGAATTTAGCCAAACAGCCTGGCCACCACCACGCAACTCACCCTCTCTGTTGAACAGATTAGTTTAGTGATAGAACCAATACGACAGCCAGTACATCTAAACCAATCTCTCTCACATTTTAGTAGATTTTCACCTTAAAACTATGTGTCAGTCAGATCTTAGTCTAGATACGTACCTACGTAGGTACGCATTTGCCTATTTATTACCTATTTATTTATTTCTACTTATAAAATTACGACAAGACATTTCGCAGGGCGACAGAACACAGAAAATACAACAAGTTGAGTGGACCCTAGGATATATTTCCTAACAAATTCCTGAGCTTCAATATGACCTAATTTCGCCTACCCATAAGAACACTCCACTTACCTTCTGCAGGCTATGAGATTCATACCTGCCCATTTCCATCGTAGGAGCCGAAGCTCGCTCGTCACTAACACTCACTTTGAAAGGCCATGGATACAACACACAACAGAAACCAAGAAACACTCCAGCACTCCGCTTGCGTTCCCAGAGCTCTAGCGCCTCGGGGCCCACGAGTCTGTCACGCTAGACGCTACCTAATCGAAGCTAATTCCCTATTCTCACACAAATATCGACTTCACCATACTCCAGAAATACTGAAACGCATTACTTTTCACGATAGAACATAATATTCCTATTCTAGACCATGTAAATCCCTAATTTCTCTAGCAAAACCGCCAAGCGCGTGGGCAGCCATCTTGCGAATCTCCCGATTCCCCAAAAACTCGCATAGTGACTCCCACGACTCCAAAACCCGAACTCCCCAATCGGCGTCTTTTTATCTCTTTCTTTCATTCAATTTCCTAACTACTTGTCTATCACTCCACATCATTCACCCTTCCGTCCTTCTAATAACGCCTAAAATTCTCCTCGTTTATTCCCCCGGAAGAGCGGACGCGGCCTTAGTCACGCCACTGGCGGTGGCCAATCAGAGCCTCTTCAATCGGTTCTGGACCATATTTGGACATGTTTCGGGCCCGACGCGGCTTATCTGGGGGCATGGTAGTGCCCCCGCCAAGTCAAGCAAAAAGCAATATCATTATTTCCCGCTACCGCTTTCCTAGTAATATCTTTCTCACACAATATTTTCATTCTTGTCTTCTCTTAATAATGCCACTTGCTACTAGATGGCTTGTTTTAAAGACTAGGTTTCGCTTCTTATTGTTCTTTAAATCTAATCTATTATTTAAATTAAAATTGTTATTAATTTTACTCATAAAATATCATATCTAGAAAGTGGGAACCGTCACAATCGCCCCCTGAGAATTAGTGTTATGGGAATTTCTCAAATGCCCAGAACAATAATTATCACATATCTTATACCTAAAATATTTTTTCTATAATTTCTACTTACTTAACAAACAAATCATACACCTATTCCTAAAATTCTGTAAATAATAACTTCCTATTGTTTACTTTGCAAAGCAAAGATTCATTACACCTACATGACTACACTTCCAATTTTAATAAAAAAATGTCTCGCCCCCAAATAACTAGACTTGAACCCAATATTGTCAATGCAGAACCCTCTTGACTGACCACTTTTAAAAAAAATTACAACATTATAATCATCATTTTGTTCAGAATCAGTTGCTACTGAATTCTGAAACAGACTGACAATATAAAACTTAACAGGTTTTCACCAAGCCATCGAAATCAATTTGATTTCTGTCTGATTCTCTCCAGATCACAATACCTTTAACATGTAACATGAAGTGTAAAAGTGCATAGGTTTTTGGGAAAGTCCCTGTAGAGTGTGGGGAAAATTTATCAGCCGCGTGTAGAGTAATTGAGTATGCTGAGACCGGAATCCACAGAATACTTCTGTCCACAAGACAGACTCACCAGCCAAACTACATGGAAAGGTATGCATTCAGATGGTTCATGACTCCAGCCACCTACATACCGACCAGTCAGTCACGACTGGTGAGAGCTGTCCTGCTTTTTGTTGTGGATAAAAGCAGTGGATGAAGAGAGCACCTGAACAGATATTGTTTATACACTTATAAACACAATGTAGGCTTTGCAAACAATGGTTAGTCCTGCCAGGTAACTAATACAAATAAAATTTACTAACATTAATAACTAACATTCCCTGGAATTTTCTAAAAATCCCTTTACATGGACAGACGGACGGACAGCCAACCAGATGTAGATAGAGAGGTGGACAGCCAGACAGACGGACGGACTGATTGACAGGCAGACGGACGGACAAATGGACTGACAACCAGGCAGATTGACAGACAAACTGACAGATGCCAGATGGACGGATTGACAGACAGACAAACAGACATTGACAGACAGACAAACAGACAGATGGACGGACACACAGAGACAGACGGACAGACACAGTGACACACTGACATACGCACACACAAACAGACAGACGACAGGTAGACGGACACACCGACCAAAACAGACATACAACCGGACAGACAGACAAACAGACAGATTGACAGATGAACGGATTGACAGACACAGTAACACACAGGCACACTGACCCACCCTGACAGACATACAAAGATTTCAAAAATTGTGTTCTTATAGCTAAATTGATAACTTAAATTTTCATTATTAGTGAAGTGACAACCCTACTACTCGCCCCCTACATTGAGGACTATATGCACAAACCTACATAAGACCAATTAGTTCACTATCATCATCCAATCGGTTTCTTATAGGTCACTATTTGATAATCCTGCCTATACCTATTTCATATTGTGCCTATACCTATATGCAAAATAGAGCACCTTACTAACTGCGCAGTCCCATTCCCGCGGGAACATGGTGAAATATCCCACAATACTCAACAACAGTGCAACCTTCCACTGGTGAAAGAACCTCCAAAATCGGTCTAGCAGTTTTGGTGTGAGAGCATAACAAACAAACCAACAAAACAAACAAATTCACCCTCACATTTAAAATATTAGTTAGGATTAACAGTGCTTCACCCATGCACTCCCCGTTCCCATGGGGAAATTGGTGAAATATTTTTTTTTATCGATTCAATAGTTTCAGAGCATATTCAATCCTCCATAACAGCCCACTGCTGAGCTGAGGATTTTTCCTCACACATGAGGAAGTAGGAGTACAATGAAACCTAGGGACCAACAACAACAGTTCAACATACCTTCCAAAACACGAAGATGTTTGTGGTATAATGCCACTAGGCGGTCACCCATTCACTGGCTGACCCCTCACAACTTAGTTTAACCAGTGCGATTAACCACACTTATCATCATCAGCCGGAAGATGTCCACAATTGAACAAAGCAGAGCACTTCACACACTGCCTATTCAATATAAACAAACAAACAAACAAAACAACAAACCAACAAAGAGCTCGCCCCCTAAGTGTAAGACCACTGTACCTCAGATACATCCAACTTTGTACTATTAACGTAGGTACATACATACATAATTTCGCGCCTATTAACTAACTAAATATGTCATAATCGAAATCATTATGTACACAAACAAAAACGTAAATCGTAACGTCCGATCATGTATGGAGTATTGCAGCCACCTTTGGGATGGCTCAGCTAAATACCAACTCGCCGCTTTAGACTCTGTAGAGCGCAGAGCCAGGAGAATGATTGGTGACGAGATGATGGTGACTAAGCTGCAATCTTTAGCCCATCGGCGCAAAGTTGCCAGTCTGTCGGTATTCTATAGATTGCATTTCGGGGAGTGTGCCCAAGAGCTGCACGAGCTCATCCCACCTTCCCCTTTTTACAATCGGACTTCCAGACGCACGGCTGGGCTTCATCCCTACTTGGTGGATATCCCACCTATACGCACAAAGCGCTTTTCAAGTTCTTTTATTATGCGCACCGCCAAGGAGTGGAACTACCTGCCGGCGTCTGTATTTCCGAGTTCATATAACCTACAAGCCTTTAAGGATCGAGTGAACAGGCATCTTCTGGGCAAGCTCGTCCCAACGTAGGCCCCGTCTTTGCTCTCGGGCTAGTCTGGGGTCAAGAGCAAGCCCATTTTTTAGTAAAAAAAAAAAAAAAACCTATCTACTCTCCCTCCTGTCAAATTCACATTCACCATTCTTTCGGTTCATTCCCATCTCTCAAAGATCCGTACACACTTTCACACAGATCGATACATTCGATCTATACTAAAATGTTTTGAACTAGCATCCATAGTCATGAATGAACAATCAATCAATCCAGTTTTTTTTCTTTCTAAATGTGCCGTATCTAAACAAAATACAAAACTTCAGTGTCATATAATATTTTATTGCCCATCATACTCTATAGAAAGATTGCTACTTATTGCTAATTAAGAACTTATACAAGTTTATGAAAACTCAGAAAGCGTCCCGCGTGCCCTGCAAGATATTCTTAGGAATACTAAGACATATAATAGCACTTTACAATTTTATACATAATACTGAAAAAGAAATATGAAATATGGTACCCGTTTTTGGTAATATTCGATTGACAAATGGTTTGGAACTTACAAAGATATAAAGCAGACTTGGCTTTAGCCTTTACGGTTTTTGCAAATATGAAGAATTAAAGAAAATAAGACTTGGCTTCGGCCTTTATGGATTTTGAAGAGATGGAAAGAAGGAAAAATAAGACCTGGCTCCGGCCTTTACACTTTAAAACTCTATGTATTCAAAATAAAAAACAAGGCTGTATGGCTTAGTTCCCTTGTCTGCTCTCTCGAGCGAATAATAAAAACAACAACAACTAGCTTTGACAGCTTGTCTTTGTCATATAGTGAGTGAAGTGAATGCACTACATAACCATAAAGTGAAGAAAACTGCTGAAAACTTGACTGGCGAAATCAAAAAGGACCGCCAATATAAAAGAAATTCTCATTGAGCAACCCCATCCTATCTACAAGCAAGATATATAAAGATGACCTCAACTAGCGACAACATGCTACGGACGACAAAATATAATACAACGTCAACAACATTATTCAAAGGTAACTTACACTATTATTATCTACTTATAGATATTGCACTAGCATTCGCCGCACTAACTTTCATTACTTTCGAAGAATTATGTATTCTGCTGCATCTTAACTACTATGTATCATCATGAGTGTCCATGATTTGACATCTCACTGACGCCCCCATGTCTCTACTATGCAGAATTCTGAATAAAACGCTATGATATTGCGAGCATGGGCCTTTCAGTGGTGTAATTAATTAATTTCACTGGAATTTGATCACTATTTGCACTGTGTAAATATAACCTGCACTAAATTTATGCTATTTCTGTGTGTGCTTATGCTGCTTCTGTATTTTTTTTCAGATTGAATATACGCCTATACAACGAGGCCTACTTACTAAATAGCAAGAATGAAACATTTCAAACCACCTACATTATGGGCTTATTTTCATAGTGAATTGAAGCATAATTATAATGAAGATTGAAGCACTTCCTATTTAATGTAAATTATAAAAGCAACTTCAAAACAAGTACCTATAGTTTTCTTTCATAAATAAATAGTGATATTAAAATAATAAGAATTTCAATACATAGCCTAGTCTATAACTGAAGTTAAATATTAAACATAATATACCTAGTTTCACTCATAATTGTTTTTTAAACCTATTTATCAACACACCCACCAGTTATCACCAATCTCAATACAATCTAGATACACAAATTCAAACAATAAATCTATGTTTAAGCTCCCTTTGATGGGGTAGGCAGAGACAGTAGACAATTATTTAGTTATAAATATATTGAATTTTACCTAATAATGTTTTTAAAGTTTCCTAACACTATGGCATAGTATTAGTACATACATACACACATAATCTCACACCTATTTCCCATTGGGGTAGGCAGAGACTATAGTATTAGTACATACATACATACATAACCTCACATATTTCCCATTGGGGTAAGCAGATACAATAGTATTAGTACATACATACATACACAACCTTACACTTATTTCCCATTGGGGTAGGCACAGACAATAGTATTAGTACCTGAAGTTAATACAATTACACAGTTTTCCTCTTATCACCATAGAAACCTGCATTTGAAAACCTCCATTCATTTCACAAACAACAAATTGTAGGCTAAAAAGCCTACATTTGGTTCATCCTGGGAACGGAACAGCTCAAATTGTACCATTGCCCATTTCGACAACATAAAGCCTTTAAAAATAAAGACTGAATTAAATCAGCGACACGGGAATCGAACCCATGTATGCACATTCCATAATTAAACATACCATACATACAAATCCATTGGAGAACCGATAGATGAATGTATGCATAGAAAAGTTGATGATAAGCCATGATGTGATCGTCTAGTAATAGGTAGGACCCCTAACATTGTGTAACATCGTAGTAACCCAATTCTTTAAGAGGTAGCAGGTATCTATAGAGGTGATTTTGAGTAAAACCAAAAATTAATATTAAATTGAACAAAGTTTATTCCTAGAAGCATCTACTGAAAACATGGTATCTATGAACATAAAACAATGAATTAAATAAGTATAGAATTTTACATTCTTCATAATTTGTGTATCTAGAAGTAGCCTAATGCCTTTGGATTTACCTAGAACAAAATAGAAGGAAACCAATAAGAAAATGAATGATGAAATAAGAAGATGGTTTGAATAAATAAATATTTTATTTTATAAATATGAATATTATAAAAATAATAATATGCTACCTACTCCCTATCCTATTATGATTATTGGCCCCTTAAGGGGGGGACAGTACCCCGTGGATCGGTGTCCACACTCTCCCCTCCAAACCAAGTCAGATCTTGTAATGCAGCAAAAGAGAGTCCCCGTACTATCCTGTGCGCCTCAGCCAAGACTGGGGTAGCGCTCCACCATGCAATGCAAGCATCAGTAAAATTGTTTAGACTCCATAAGAGCATTTGAGCAGACATATAGTCTAGATTGTTTGGTATGTATTCAAATACATAAGTTGTATGATATATAATGATTTTAGTGCTGTATAGCAACATACTCCATCATTGAGCAGGTATTGTTCGGCCACAAGGACCAGTGATGAGGGCGCGATGCGCAAGCGTAGGATAGAACGTCAGATGGTTCATCAAGCTGTGATGCAGGGCGTCAAGACTCAGTGAAGTAAGCATTTAGGGGAGCTGTCTAGAATCAAACTCAGCCAGAAAGTCAACCATGGAGTAGAAATATAGATAGAGTGTGACGATGGTATGGATGACAGTCAGGGGAGCCGATAGTCGACAGTATTGCCATAGCCACCCACTGGACTCGTTGCTGTGCAGAGACAGGGATGACCAATAAGAGAACCGACCAAGCTTAGTTTTGTTGTTGGAACAATAAAACTCTCCGATAAGAGGTTGTCACCATACAGCATATAATCATTTTTAAAATATGGTTTTAGATGATTAATCCAAGCCAACCACACTAGACCAATGAAAGCACTAGCATGAAGTTAAAGAGGAGACCGTAGCATTGTACTATCAGTCAGTTTGTTGTTTGTCCATAATAAAATGGTAGGTATATTGATTGGTATATGAGGAACCGGCTTCGCCAGTAGCATTTAGCTGCCTCTACCACCGTTTTAAAAGAGAGACCTAACCATACAGTAGAAACGGCACTACCATATAGCAAATCGGCCAGTAGTTTGGTATTTGTCCATAATTAAATGGTAGGTATATTGATTGGTATATGAGGAACTGGCTTTGCCAGTAGCATTTAGCTGCCTCTACCACCGTTTTAAAAGAGAGACCTAGCCATACAGTAGAAACGGCACTACCATATAGCAAATCGGCCAGTAGTTTATTGTTGCTGAATAAAAGCATAAAATATTCACATATAAATGGTTGATACTATAAATAGCAATAGAATTTCAGATATTGTTGTAGCCAAGTAGTTACTCAGCTAGATATATTTATCAACTTATATCCCTCTAGATATCAGTACTCATGTGTCCTTAAGTTCTAGTATTTTCTTATTAGAATGTAATTGATGATAAATGGTGAGTATTATGACTCTTTGGTTTTCCTAGCTTGTAAATAATGAAATAAAGAACCCCTGCCTAATTTTGTGAATCAAAGATTTCCGAGCCTAGATATTCCTTTGGTAGGTATTGGGTCTTTCATATGATACCTATTCAGACTAAGAGCCATGAAATTAAGAATTTCTCAGATTATTTGTAACTTATCTTCTAGGTACCATAAAATAAATCATATATATAGCTTAATTTAGTATTCCTAATTAATTTGATGAGGCTGTCAACATGGATTAAACCTAGTTTATTTGACTGAATCCACATAGACATGTACTTAGTATGATACTCTAGGCCCTAGACCATTTAAATTGCCTTATTTTATACCTACTGCCTTATCATACCTACATCAACATCTCATATAAGGCTGTCTGTCCGTTTGATCAGATTTTATGTAGATATAATGACTCAACCTGAGTGGGGGTGTGTGAATAATGAGCAAACTGATTGGCCAGGACTTCGCTATGCTGTATTTTACGCAGTTACGCACTCTCATGCAATTATGTAAGAATTTAGCCAAACAGCCTGGCCACCACCACGCAACTCACCCTCTCTGTTGAACAGATTAGTTTAGTGATAGAACCAATACGACAGCCAGTACATCTAAACCAATCTCTCTCACATTTTAGTAGATTTTCACCTTAAAACTATGTGTCAGTCAGATCTTAGTCTAGATACGTACCTACGTAGGTACGCATTTGCCTATTTATTACCTATTTATTTATTTCTACTTATAAAATTACGACAAGACATTTCGCAGGGCGACAGAACACAGAAAATACAACAAGTTGAGTGGACCCTAGGATATATTTCCTAACAAATTCCTGAGCTTCAATATGACCTAATTTCGCCTACCCATAAGAACACTCCACTTACCTTCTGCAGGCTATGAGATTCATACCTGCCCATTTCCATCGTAGGAGCCGAAGCTCGCTCGTCACTAACACTCACTTTGAAAGGCCATGGATACAACACACAACAGAAACCAAGAACCACTCCAGCACTCCGCTTGCGTTCCCAGAGCTCTAGCGCCTCGGGGCCCACGAGTCTGTCACGCTAGACGCTACCTAATCGAAGCTAATTCCCTATTCTCACACAAATATCGACTTCACCATACTCCAGAAATACTGAAACGCATTACTTTTCACGATAGAACATAATATTCCTATTCTAGACCATGTAAATCCCTAATTTCTCTAGCAAAACCGCCAAGCGCGTGGGCAGCCATCTTGCGAATCTCCCGATTCCCCAAAAACTCGCATAGTGACTCCCACGACTCCAAAACCCGAACTCCCCAATCGGCGTCTTTTTATCTCTTTCTTTCATTCAATTTCCTAACTACTTGTCTATCACTCCACATCATTCACCCTTCCGTCCTTCTAATAACGCCTAAAATTCTCCTCGTTTATTCCCCCGGAAGAGCGGACGCGGCCTTAGTCACGCCACTGGCGGTGGCCAATCAGAGCCTCTTCAATCGGTTCTGGACCATATTTGGACATGTTTCGGGCCCGACGCGGCTTATCTGGGGGCATGGTAGTGCCCCCGCCAAGTCAAGCAAAAAGCAATATCATTATTTCCCGCTACCGCTTTCCTAGTAATATCTTTCTCACACAATATTTTCATTCTTGTCTTCTCTTAATAATGCCACTTGCTACTAGATGGCTTGTTTTAAAGACTAGGTTTCGCTTCTTATTGTTCTTTAAATCTAATCTATTATTTAAATTAAAATTGTTATTAATTTTACTCATAAAATATCATATCTAGAAAGTGGGAACCGTCACACCCTCTAACTTCAGACCAATATCAGTCTTAGTAAAATTTTTGAGAATTTTTTGCTGTATCAATTAATGAGTTCACATTTTTCTATCAACAATATAATGTCTGTAAAGCAATTTGGATTTACTCGGGGTCGCTCGACAACCGATGCCGGTGTGGAGCTAGTTAATCATGTTTTTGATGCCTGGGAGGAATCGCAATCTGATGCTGTTGGGGCTTTCTGTGATTTGTCGAAGGCATTTTTTTTGATTGTGTCCACCATGAAATTCTCATCAGAAAACTACGACATTAAGAAAAACAGGGCCGCGCTCTTGATTTAATTAAGTCCTACTTGAGTAGCCGGATACAATGTGTTGATGTAAACAGCTCAAGATCGTCTGGATCGGTGGTTTGTATTGCTGTACCACAGGGCTCCATTTTAGGCTCATTTCTATTTCCGGTCTTTATAAATGACCTACCCAACCGAGTGCAACATGAAATAGTACTGTTTGCAGATGATATATCTCTACTTTTTAAAGCTAAAACGACCTATTAAGTCTTATGACGAAGTGAACATTGCAATTAATGGTGTTGTCAGTTGGTTTAACGTTAATAATCTACTTCTCAATGAGAAAAAACTCAATGTGTATGTTATAATAAAAATTATATATTCAATAAATTTAATATGTTATTTATTACTAACGTTATTACGTTAGTAAGAAATAAAAAGACTCTGAGATTGGTCTAAAATTCAGGTAAGTACATAAGTTCATAATAGCGCCGCGCACGTGTCGCCAGCCCCACCCGCCCGGATGGCGCACATTCCGCGCGTTCCGTGCCTCAAGTAAATTGCTGGACACGTCTCGACCCTATTATAATGTAGGCAGGAAAGGACCGAAGCCCTCGGCTCCTCGCATGGCGCGGCGAGTGGCACAGTATCACCGGTCCGTAATTAACAAATTTCGCAGAGAACAAGCCGCGCAGCACTGTGGGAATTAATTAGTTTTGTACGACTCGTCTCGCACTTGACAGCGCCAAAAGTCATTAAAATCCTGTCGGGAGCGCGGGTCGCAGTAACCCTTTCTGCATATTTACTTACGAGTACCTACACCTACCGAAAGTGTAATATTACCGTGGAAAAGCTAGTTTAATATGTCCTCTCAATAGAAGGTAAACTAAGTTAGCACTTTCAGGTGCCAAACTCACAGTCAGCTGTTTCAAATACTTACATCTCAGCCGGTGGCCTACTGAAGTAGGATCTGAAAGTTTGGTAGAGCGTAGGTAGTTAGCTTTCCTAAATAAGTTGCCCGCACCTGCCGCCACTCCCGGTGCGCGGCTAACAATCGGAGAATTATCTCAGGGACAAGAGAGCCGATAAATTGAGTATGAGAAACGATACCTAAGTCTTTTTTAGGGCAGTGTAGTGCCTAGAACAGCAAAACTGCAAAGAAAACCACTACATACTCCGAAGTACAAATCGATAACCATAGCGATTAATGGATTTGTAAAGTATTCCACCTATGTATGTACTATGTGTATAATTTTTTTACTGTTGGTATTAAAATAAAATAGACGCTATCTAGTCGCAACCTGTTTGTTCATTAAAAAGAACATAGTTATTTTTTATTTACAGTACTTAGGTTACAAAATAGGATAAGTAAGATTATTTCCTTCGTTGCCACCAACATTAATCCAAATTACTTGTCTTCAACACATTCTTTATGGTAATAATAAGTAGGAATGTTCCCTGAAAGGTACATATCCCATGTGTTGGCACACGCAAGCGAGCAGTTGTCGTGTCGACGCAGGGTGCCGGCTTCAGTCAGGCGACCGCGTCGCGGCCGTTTTTTTTTTTGTTAAGTATATTATTGTTAGGTTTTTCAGCCAAGAAAGGAGTGTTTACCCGCGGTGTCTGCGTGGACCCTAAAATGATAATAAATGGGGGTGTTTATCGGTGACCGTGGTTTTATAATTTTGAAACCATTAAATATTATGTAACAGACCGGGCCGGCGAATGGCTCACCATCGGCATCTATCACTTTAAGGTGTCCAAAGATTATACTGATAAAATTGGGGTATTTCCCGAAATGGAATACCTACCTACCCCCTCGGGGATCAAAGGCGTGAGATATTATGTGTATAACAAATCATTAAAATGTTTTTATTTAAATGACGAATGAGTACATTGTGGTATTGTTTGAAGCTAATTGACCCGCCCCCAGCCGCTGCCAAAGGCGGCCCTGCCTAGGAGTTTTCCGCAAGCTAGCCCATCTTGCCGAGCGGCAGCTAACTTTACGAGAGTAATCGTTTACACGTCGGAAGGTTACGAGCCCGGCGTGGGGTGTGGGGTGCACCGTCGACAACGCCCCCAGCACCACTATTTCCTATTCCCGAACAAACTCTAAGAAATGATACTCCCTTAGGAAAACAACCCTACTAAGAACACCTTACCAAGATATTAAAGAAAGAAAGCCAAGTTTTTTTTTGTTAATCCATAAAACAATGCTCCCACTCGCATTTGTAAGTAGGCATTATATTTAGGGTCCCGCGGCTCCCTTTAGCTTATTTACGGCAGAACAAAGCGCGCCATGCTCCCGCTCCGCTCGCGGCAAACAGCATTCCGAATGAATGAGCGGGGAGGGCGCCGCTGCCCGCCATCGCCACCACCTTGTAATAATTACCTAGGAGGTGCGTCCTCACCGCCCGTACATAGTACCTATAAAACAAAGTCGCTTTTTCTGTCCCTATATCCCTATGTCCCCTATGCTTAAATCTTTAAAACTACGCAACGGATTTTGATGCGGTTTTTAGGAAGGTTTTAGTATTAGTATTGCACCCGTCCGAAGCCGGGGCGGGTCGCTAGTTGATTATAAAGAAGAATTTAAGAAGAGTTGTTTGGCATTATCAGAAATGAGGCCTCTAACATGACATCCTCAAACGGAGTTTCGTTGCTTGAGGATCATTCTTTATACGACCCTAAGACGATGATACGTATTAATAGCGAGTTTTGGATACCCATAGCTTCCTAGCAGCCGTCCAAACCGTAACATTTTTTTAAAATAGCGTCATCTCATCTCTGTTCGCTCTGCCCACGGAACTAAAGTTGCTCTACCAGCACTAGCGAGCGGACGAAGGTAGAGGCGGAAGGGGCGGTCCGCCCCGGGCCTCTGGTCCTGGGGGGCCTCCAAATTTAGCTAAAAGTAATCTTAATCAAATCCTAAACAAGGACAAGTGGCAGTTCGGGTTTTGTGGGAGGCTTCATAGATACAAATACGATTAAAGCTACGCTAAATCTGGAGGCCCTTCAGGACCAGACGCTTACCCTGGGCCTAGGGGGGCTCCAAAACCAAAAGTTCTAAAACCGGCGGGCCCCATTCAGTTGTTCCGCCCCGGGCCTCCGACAGGCTTAATACGCCACTGTCTACCAGTGTTGTTTTTTCAAGTTTTGTGAGGCATTGGCAATTTAGCCGTTAGCCTATAAATATCACACTAACTCAAAAGGTGTTTTGGGTCTGCTACAGCCGCTAGTAGTAAATATAGTGTTCTGTGTGCTACAGAGTCCATTCACATCAAGGAGTTTTAGGTACAAACTCCTTGATTCACATAAATACATTTATAGCTTCGGGGTTCGTCAATCTATAACAAAATCATTTGATAATAAAAAGAATTGTGTGCATCTGGATTGAGGGCCCACTTTTTAAATTATTGCGAAACGAAATGATACTTACAGGGCATTTACTTAAAATTTTGTAAAACCTAAAGCAAAGATTCTTAAATTTCTTAAACGTGAATCAAAAGAGTTATGGTCAAATAGCTTGGGCCCTCAATCCTGACGCCTGCATAAAACGGCATAGTCGAATCTCAGAAAGTACTATCCCTGGGATAATAATTTTTATTCGAGTATTTAGTTAGGAATTTCTTAAATACTTTAACAAATTGTCAAGTCTTAAGAATGCGACAATACAGATTTATGGCGGTTTAGCTTGGGCCCTCAATTCATCAATTTTGATATTGTAGAATCAGCAAAAAATATGAGTTTTTCTAAGGAAAGATATTAATACGACTATAATATATTTGAGTTCCATATCTCGGAAAATTTGTTAAAAAGAAATAACGACACAAAAGTTAATTGTTAAAAAGTTATTGAAATTCGTATTTTTTTAAAACGTCTGAACTGAGGGCCCAAGGTTTTTGTCAGTATTGACTAGGCTAAGCCTTCTACACTACCGCACTTTAGGCTAAGTATTTTAACAAATTTTTAACTAAAAGGCTACAAAGCGTCCATTCTTCTAAATGCCGTACTTTAGGAGAAAATTGATTTTCGATGTTTTATATGAGAAAATTCAGTAGGGTGTATATGATTTTGTTACTTTTTTGAGACAAATCAGCATGTACCCTCATATAAGATATTTCATAAGTTGTTGTCGGAAGCGATTACGTTTTGTGTGATCCAATAATTACTATAGGGTGTTATTTAAATGGTTATCATAGTATTCGTATTTTTGACGCCTGACGTACGCGCGTCCCCGTCATGTTTTTTGTTTAATTTTCATTTTGCTGTGTATTTCGGGTTTTGACTCATATTAGTGATAGTATAATATAATTATATACATACTATTTCATATGTTTTGACAGATTATAATGTAAAAGAATAAAGATTTTGTCAGGGTTTCATATTATTTTTATTTTCTTGTTAAAAACAAATTAAGGTTACCCTTATTTGTAAGCTAAATATGTAAAAATGTTATACATAAAACAAAACTCTAACGGGGCCGTGGCTGTATATGAAATGTTTTTTGAAAATTTTAATGAGTCTATTTTATCTAGTCTATATAATTATTGATATAGATACCAAAACAACTTTTTTTAAATTTGTGTCTGTCTGTCTGTCTGTCTATATCTGTCTGTCTGGTTGTGCACGCATCACGCAAAAACTACTAGACGGATTTTGATGAAATTTGGTATGGATATAACTGAATACCCGGGTCAACATCTAGGGTACTTTTTATTCCAGAAAAATATCTCATTCGCACGGGAAAATATAAAAACAGGTGAAAAAAGAAATCGTAGTCGACCGCTATGAAGAGATTTTTGGAAATTCCTACAGGAACGGGAATAAACCGGATCCGCGCAGGCAACGCCGATGGGCACCCGCAATTTCTAATATGTTATGTAGGCGTCTTCTATGTCGTAGACAACCGCTATGAAGGATTTTTTTGATATTCCCAAGGGAACTGGAATATACTGGATTGAGGAATGTTTAGATTTTTTGTATTAAAAAGGCTCCGATACTATCGGTTTTACCGATTTAAAAAAATCTTTTGCCAGTGGAAAGCGTACTTTTCTGGGAGTAACATGTGCTATAATTTTCCCACGGGAACAGGCCTAGACCACGTAACCGATTTAAAAAGTTCTTTTACCAATGGAAAGATACATTATCAGGGAGTAACAAAGGCTATATTTTATTCCCGTATTTTCACGGGAACGGGAACTACGCGGATGAAACCGCAAGGCACTGCTAGTTGTTAATATACAGGGTCATAATTTTAATACGTCCAATACATCATTTCATTGATTATTGGCACTTTCTTATTTTATTTTTCCACGCATACGTAGGTGAAGGCACAGCACAGCTAATTGTATAAAATTATATCGAGCTTTATATATTATATACAATATGTAATAGAATAAGTGCAATTCCTGAAATCAGTTTGTTCAGTATCGACTACATATTCGATTTCATCTATTTTTAATATGTGTTAAATTTTTCCGAAAAATGAATTAGCATAGCTGAATTTAATGCTATCTATTGAAATCGTACTATTATAGAACGATATTTAAGAAAATTGGACAACTAAAGTTCGATTGCATCTTTTTTTATATTAATTTACTAACGGGGATGTATGAGGAATTGCGCTTTTTCTGTTACGCGTTGTATAATTATATATATTGTATCTGCGCTTTTCAAAATACTACTTACATGATCACAACGAATACTTGTTTATACTTACGATAAACATTATGGTCACCCTACTGAATTTTCTCATATAAAACATCGAAAATCAATTTTCTCCTAAAGTACGGCATTTAGAAGAATGGACGCTTTGTAGCCTTTTAGTTAAAAATTTGTTAAAATACTTAGCCTAAAGTGCGGTAGTGTAGAAGGCTTAGCCTAGTCAATACTGACAAAAACCTTGGGCCCTCAGTTCAGACGTTTTGAAAAAATACGAATTTCAATAACTTTTTAACAATTAACTTTTGTGTCGTTATTTCTTTTTAACAAATTTTCCGAGATATGGAACTCAAATATATTATAGTCGTATTAATATCTTTCCTTAGAAAAACTCATATTTTTTGCTGATTCTACAATATCAAAATTGATGAATTGAGGCCCAAGCTAAACCGCCATAAATCTGTATTGTCGCATTCTTAAGACTTGACAATTTGTTAATGTATTTAAGAAATTCCTAACTAAATACTCGAATAAAAATTACTATCCCAGGGATAGTACTTTCTGAGATTCGACTATGCCGTTTTATGCAGGCGTCAGGATTGAGGGCCCAAGCTATTTGACCATAACTCTTTTGATTCACGTTTAAGAAATTTAAGAATCTTTGCTTTAGGTTTTACAAAATTTTAAGTAAATGCCCTGTAAGTATCATTTCGTTTCGCAATAATTTAAAAAGTGGGCCCTCAATCCAGATGCACACAAAAGAATTACCTATATGCGATTTTACGAAATGTCCATCCTACATATTTCATCAAATTTTCCACAACAGACAAATCACTGATGAGCTTATTAGTTAAAATCCGGAATATATCGTACAATCAAGAATTTATAAGTACACACACCGGCACAATTAGCGGAACAGAAAAAAAAAGGAGAAAAAAGAGGGAATTTAGAACAATGAATGTAATTTTTAAACAATATATTATTTAAAATGAAACAACAATTAAATTAACATGTTTTGACATTCATTTGTAACACCATACTTAAAATTTTATAAAAATAAAAATTAAATTAAACAAAATGCATTTTTCTTCGATTTTTAATTATAGAGAAACAGCAGAAAATTCAAGATTTTCCAAAGTTTAACAACAATTTCAATGACTGTTCAATATCGAGTGTTTCCTCCTCGTGCTCTGATGAGGGTTTCCATCCGTCTGGGCATGCTGCGGATGATGTTATCAATGGTTTCTTGGGGCAACCTCTGCCATTCTTCAAGTAATGCGTTTCGCAACTCGTTGAGATTATTGGGAGGGGGCATTCTTGACTTTACACTCCTCTTTAGCAAGTCCCAGACGTGTTCTATAGGGTTCATATCGGGGGACCGTGCTGGCCACTCCATCACCGTTATACCAACATGGTTTAGGTATGTCTGTACTGTGCGAGCACTGTGAGCCCGAGCATTATCCTGCATTAGAATGAAGTTGTTACCAATAAAGGGGGCAAATGGCACAACATGTTCTTCTAAAATCTCCCTGATATACCGATCAGCATTCAGATTCCCGCCATCGACCACTACTAACTCCGTACGAGCTCCTAAACATATTCCTCCCCAGACCATAATTGAACCGCCGCCATATGCAACTGTATTTTCAAAATTAGACTGGATATACCGTTCTCCTTTGCGTCTCCATACTCGCTGCCTTCCATCAATTTGATTTAACATAACTCTGCATTCATCAGTAAAAAGAACCTGTCCCCAGTCGTCGAAGTCCCAATCACGATGTTCACGACCAAAGTGTAGACGGTTTATGCGATGATGTCTCTCAAGTTTTGGGGCTTTGGCGGGCACATACGAGCCTATACCCACTTCTTCGAATCTTCTACGAACTGTCCGCTCACTCATCCTTACTGCTCGTACCTCTTCCAGTAAATTTCGAGCCTGCACCGCCGTTAGTCTCGTGTTCCGTCGGACTTGAAGTTGGAGAAAACGGTCATCCCTCCTTGAAGTACACCTTTTCCGGCCTTGTCCTCTCCTTCTCACTAGAGCATTCGTCAATCTGTATCGTTGGATGCTACGATAAATCGTTGATAACGATCGACGAAGGCTTCTGGCAATCGATCTGTAGGTTTGACCATTTCTCCTCATTTGATCTGCCCTAATGATTTCTGATGGCGTTAAATCAGGCATAATTAGATGCTCGTAAATTATCAATATGCGAAAAAACTCAAAAGCCTCAAAAACTGCAATTCAAAGCTTTTCAAATGGAATTCACGAACCTTCTAAAAACGGACAAGCGGTGGAAAAAATGAATCAATGAAAATTAAAACAAAAGAATGAAAAAAAGGGCAGTCGCTTAGTATTCCATTTTTAAATTAAAACCCAAATTTAAAAAAAGCTTGTTTAGCCGGCCAGTAACACGCAAAAATGCGTAAATACTCCCTTTTTTTTCTGTTCCGCTAATTGTGCCGGTGTGTGTATTATGGTGGTGACTCTTGTTTATTTACTTCATTAAATTTTCATATTTCATTTCGAGCCACATTCTCTAATAACACCAAGCCAATGAGGCGTTTTCGTTGACAGCTGTCACTTGAGTATTCAAAGGTGCTGAAGAACTTTATACACACACCGGCACAATTAGCGGAACAGAAAAAAAAGGGAGTATTTACGCATTTTTGCGTGTTACTGGCCGGCTAAACAAGCTTTTTTTAAATTTGGGTTTTAATTTAAAAATGGAATACTAAGCGACTGCCCTTTTTTTCATTCTTTTGTTTTAATTTTCATTGATTCATTTTTTCCACCGCTTGTCCGTTTTTAGAAGGTTCGTGAATTCCATTTGAAAAGCTTTGAATTGCAGTTTTTGAGGCTTTTGAGTTTTTTCGCATATTGATAATTTACGAGCATCTAATTATGCCTGATTTAACGCCATCAGAAATCATTAGGGCAGATCAAATGAGGAGAAATGGTCAAACCTACAGATCGATTGCCAGAAGCCTTCGTCGATCGTTATCAACGATTTATCGTAGCATCCAACGATACAGATTGACGAATGCTCTAGTGAGAAGGAGAGGACAAGGCCGGAAAAGGTGTAGTTCAAGGAGGGATGACCGTTTTCTCCAACTTCAAGTCCGACGGAACACGAGACTAACGGCGGTGCAGGCTCGAAATTTACTGGAAGAGGTACGAGCAGTAAGGATGAGTGAGCGGACAGTTCGTAGAAGATTCGAAGAAGTGGGTATAGGCTCGTATGTGCCCGCCAAAGCCCCAAAACTTGAGAGACATCATCGCACAAACCGTCTACACTTTGGTCGTGAACATCGTGATTGGGACTTCGACGACTGGGGACAGGTTCTTTTTACTGATGAATGCAGAGTTATGTTAAATCAAATTGATGGAAGGCAGCGAGTATGGAGACGCAAAGGAGAACGGTATATACAGTCTAATTTTGAAAATACAGTTGCATATGGCGGCGGTTCAATTATGGTCTGGGGAGGAATATGTTTAGGAGCTCGTACGGAGTTAGTAGTGGTCGATGGCGGGAATCTGAATGCTGATCGGTATATCAGGGAGATTTTAGAAGAACATGTTGTGCCATTTGCCCCCTTTATTGGTAACAACTTCATTCTAATGCAGGATAATGCTCGGGCTCACAGTGCTCGCACAGTACAGACATACCTAAACCATGTTGGTATAACGGTGATGGAGTGGCCAGCACGGTCCCCCGATATGAACCCTATAGAACACGTCTGGGACTTGCTAAAGAGGAGTGTAAAGTCAAGAATGCCCCCTCCCAATAATCTCAACGAGTTGCGAAACGCATTACTTGAAGAATGGCAGAGGTTGCCCCAAGAAACCATTGATAACATCATCCGCAGCATGCCCAGACGGATGGAAACCCTCATCAGAGCACGAGGAGGAAACACTCGATATTGAACAGTCATTGAAATTGTTGTTAAACTTTGGAAAATCTTGAATTTTCTGCTGTTTCTCTATAATTAAAAATCGAAGAAAAATGCATTTTGTTTAATTTAATTTTTATTTTTATAAAATTTTAAGTATGGTGTTACAAATGAATGTCAAAACATGTTAATTTAATTGTTGTTTCATTTTAAATAATATATTGTTTAAAAATTACATTCATTGTTCTAAATTCCCTCTTTTTTCTCCTTTTTTTTTCTGTTCCGCTAATTGTGCCGGTGTGTGTATTAGCTGTCATATTAAACTAGTAGACTAACAGCCATAACACACATTAAAAAACGAGAAGTTGACATGTTCATAGTAAATAAATTTTAATATGAACACTGAAAATTTATTGCTACAAAGGTTAAACCCAATGTATCTGTAGACTCGATTCTGCAGACCATCTAAAATTCCCAATTTTAAGTTAGCCTATCCTTCTCCATAGAATACTGAAGAAAAAGGACAGAAATAAACCATAGATTATACAGTAAAGTCAAACATGTAAAAACCAACTAATTTGAACCTTATGAACGTGCTATCTGTCACTTTTATCCATGACCTTGTTAGATTGCTAAACACGTGTATTTGAATAAGATGTAAATGCGTTCGTAAGGTTCAATTTTGTTATTTTGACATTTGTGACATTGTAAATAAATATGGCGCTTATTTCTGTTCCTTTCCTTTCCAAAACGGTGGAAAAAAATAGAGCTAACTTAAAATTAGGAATTTTAGCTGGTTTGCAGAATCGAGTCCCATATTATATTATGTTATGTTGTTATTTTCAACATGCAGACATGTTCCATCGTTATCTGTAGAAATGGAGGCGTTCATACATATCCAACTCATGAGACCTTATGACAACAGTGGATTAGAGCTACCAGTATAGATGTTCAAGGCAAAGTCGGGTGGAATCTGAGTCATTCATGTGTTTGTTCGAACCCATAGACATATTAACACACTATGTTCGAACCACTTTAAACCTAGTGTAAATCAGGAGAAAACACACCAACCACAACACAAATTAGATATCATTAATATAAACAACACGCCTCTCGGAATTAATAGCTGTATATTTTCATGACCCTTGCATTCATAAGAACATAAAAAAGACATCATTCGATGACAGGTTATTGGTCTGTGGACATCGCCATCTATCTTTAGTGAATGAACGAATAGTTTTTCTTTTTTAAAAAAACGCCTCATTAGTAATACTTTTCTTATACACGTGACAAATCAATACACTTAGATTGAAAGCTAAAAATGATAATAATTTTTGTACTTACAAGTTACATAGAAGCCAAAACATAAAAAAAAAATGTGTTTATGTTGGTTAACATGACGTCTTAGTCAACCAAGTTATCCAACATTAACCTTAAATAATAACCTCTCTTTTCTGTGTATAAATAAAGAAAATTTTGTAATGTCGGGTGAGACTTACTATAGTTTGAATAGGCATCTACTGTTGTTAATTTTATCTTAAAATGATTCAACTTTTTTAGGTCTAAACTTTTATTTGACATTTTGTTTTCGCGGTACATATTTAGTTCTTATCTCAATGGCGACATTTTGAAGCTAAACTGAAGCACTGATTAACAATAGTTAAATTATCGATATTTAGAGGCATGTCTTTTAAGCGTGTCTAATTACTTACCCTGGTTCGGCCCGTAATGACTTTTCAATCTTTCAGTTTCACTTCCGTTCTAAAACAGGAAAAGGAAGTGTGCAGCTTGACAATCACCTATCAATGATTTTGTCACTCATATCCTTATCCTGCTGCTGTTTCCCTTCTATATAAAGTTGGTGAAGTGAAGTTAATTTGAATTTTTTTTTCATAATATATGTAGTGATTATCTACTAGTAGTAATAAAATATTAGTTATCTATTCTGCAATATCTCATCAATCTAGTTATGGCTATTTTAATGATTAAGTACTTCATAAAGTTTAAAAGTAACTAGGTACCTAATACAATTTACCAAAATATGTTACTAGTACCTATTTGCCTCAATATAAAATTTTTGCAATTTCGAACAACTTTACATTATGATTATTAACTATAGGAATTCATTTAACTATATGAATTCCTAGTGTTAATTTTTTACTTTCAATTTTAAAATTGTTGTGTTCAGGGCTTTCATCATGAAGACAGATTTAATTGGGGATGATGCGGTGCTGCGCATCTCAACTCCTCAACTCATTACTGTAAGTCGCACTACTGTACTATCAAATTATTCCATTGATCATTAGTTGTCCTTTGGGCTTTGTGGTTTCTCATGCTAATATAGGGAAAGGAAATGTACGACCTTTTACTATAAGGATCCATACCGGTTTTTACACAACGGTCTCTCGGATATCCCGAGAACTTAATAAATTATTTAGGACTACAAAAATAGATATCCATTTTGGAACCTTGAAAATTTTCGCTGCCAAACTAAGAGTATACTAGTATTGTTATATTTTAGTGGCAAAGAATGTGTTAAGTATAAGAAATAATTGCTTAGTTTCATAATTATCCGGTCATAGCCAAAAATGTGAGCATACTATTATACAAAATTTTAGTAAAATATAATCATTAGACGTGGTTGCCTATAGTTAATTGGACGTATAGTAAGATTATTTAATGGGCTCGATTCTGCTTTACTGCGACTAAACTTATTTTAGTTTAGTCCTATCATTTTCTTTCTCTTAGAAAAGAAAAGAGACGAGAGATATTTAGTCCTGTCAATTTAAAATTCCTGTCCTGTCAAGTCAACTAAGGCGTGTTTAGCAATTTTAGCGACGATGCAAAAAGGTCATGGATAAAAGTGACAGATAAGCACTAACTTAAAATCAGGAATTTTAGCTGGTCTGCAGAATCGAGTCCATTGTATGATATAAATTAATTTTTGGTGTGCTATCCGTTGGCAGTCCCAAGTTATTGCCGTCCCTCTCTTCTATGTATACATGCCACAGGCACACACAAAAGTGGCCCAGTTAATAATAAACCAAAGAATAATTAAAAGTTTAGACGTGACATCATGTCGCACTCCCTGCTCTACCCCATATCACGTTACTCAGGCTGGTCATAATGTAGCGTACTACTATACGCTGCTGGAGCTGGTTTCGAAAAAAACAATGTATCGGTCGCCTAATGGTTTATTAGTTTCGATTCGGAAAAACGGGCCGCAGGCGAGCGGCGAGAAATATGAGCTCGCCCTCAGGGGGAGGTGCCGGGCGCGGGGGCGGGGGCGGTCGGCCGCGCGGGGGCGGGGTCGGCCGCGGCCGAGTGCGGGCGACGGCTGCTGCTGGCCGCCGGGAAGGGGGACAGCGCCGCCGTGCGCGCGCTCATGGCCAAGGGCGCGCCCTTCACGGCCGACTGGCTGGGCACCTCGCCGCTGCACCTGGCCGCCGCCAACGACCACGTCGACACCGTGGCCGTGCTGCTGCGCGCCGGCGTCTCGCGGGACGCACGCACCAAGGTCGAGCGCACGCCGCTGCACCTGGCCGCGGGCGCGGGCCACGCCGCCGCCGCCGCCGCGCTGCTCGACGCGGGCGCCGCCGTCGACGCGCGGGACATGCTCGGCATGACGCCGCTGCACTGGGCGGCGCAGCGCGGCCACGCGCGCGTCGCGAGGCTGCTGCTCGCGCACGGCGCCGCGCCCGCGCTGCGCTCCAAGTTCCGGCTGACGCCGCGCGACGTCGCCGAGCGGGCCGGCCGCGCGGACATCGTGCGCCTGCTCGACGACGCCGAGCGCCTGCGGGACGAGCGGGACGCGGCGCGCGAGAGGGACGCCGCCCGGGTGCGGGACGCCGCCGGCGAGGAGCCCGCGCCCCCGCCGGCCGACGCGGCGCCGGAGCCCGCCGCCGGCGAGGCGCTGCTGAGGCGCCACGGCATCACGCTGCTGCCGGCCGACGACGCGGGCACGGTGCTGCGCGCGCTGCACAGCGGCCGCACCGTCGTGCTCTCCGGTGCGTCGTCCTCGCCGGTCCGCGGGGCCCCCGCGGGCGGCCTCTCGCCCGGGACGCGCACCGGAGCGGGACCTTCTCGTTTCGCAGACGCCGGCAAGCTGATGCTGAAGGAGAGCGCCTCCGGCTCGGGCCCGGCGGCCGGGGCGCCCGCGCAGGCGCCGGCCGCGGGGGGCGTCGTGCTCACGGCCACGCCGGCGCGCTCCCCGCCCGCGCCCGGCGTCAAGGTGTTCACGCTCAGCGCCGCCGGCCGCCTCGCGCCGCCGAAAGCCTCGGCCGCCCCCGTCCCCGCGGTCGCGGCGACCCCCGCCGCGGCGCCCCCGTCGGCGGTCGCGCCCGCCCGCCCTCCGGCCGAGCCCGCGGCTCCGCCCGCCTCGCGCCCCGCAGTCAAGATCATCATGAACCGCGCCAACTTCCGCAAGCTGGTGGCCAGCGCCGCGCCCGCCGAGGTGAGTCCCGCGCCCCCTCGCCCGCCCCGTGCCGGCCCCGCTGAGCCGTCCGTCCGTCGCCAGGAGCCGCCGGCGGAGGCGGAGGGCCCGCTGCGCGTGCCGGAGCAGTTCCTGCGCAGCTCGTCGCCCGGCTACCTGCGCGCGCAGCTGCTGGCCGCGCACGCGGCACTGCACGCGGTCACGGCCGAGCTGCGCGCCGTGAGGGGGCGCCTGGCGCGCTACGAGCCGCCCGACGAGCGCTAGCAGCGGCCGGGGGCGATCGCGACCAATGAAACTACCTCTCTACTCGGGAATATGATTTATTGATCGCTACGGGTGGTCGCGGCGCAGCGCGCGCGCCGAGACGACGTCGCGGAACTGCGCGAGGATGGCGTTCTCGCGCTTCTGGCGCTCCTCCTTGCTGAAGGCGGCGAGCGCCCTCTTCTCGTCGGCCGAGTAGATCTGGTTCTCCTTGCGGATGCGCACCGCCTCCATGCGCCGGTGGCGGCTGCCGCTCATGACGTAGCCGACGGCCTCGTAGGAGGCGATCTCGTCCGAGGTGAGGCCGATCTCCCCGCGGCGCGGGATGCGCTTGCCCTCAGCCACGTAGGCGGCCATGGCGGCGCCCTCGCCCGGCAGCAGCGCGCGCCCGAAGTCCCGGGGGCCCAGCGAAGGGCCCACGCGCGGCCACGGGCCCACGCCGCCCTCCTCCGCCTCCCTGCCCTCCCTGCCCTCGTGGCCCTCCTTGCCCTCGTGGCCCAGGGGCCGGCCCTCGCCCGCCGCTGCCGTCTCGTGTTCCTCTGACAAATAATGATACTCATGTAAATGGGTGAGGTGGACAGTCTCATCTGGAACTGTTGTATAAAGTGAACTCCCAGTGTTTGAAAACTAGAAAAGACACTGACAAAGCATGTAAATATAGCTAAGTTTTCATTATAAAATCATAACTGACACTGAGTTTTTTCTTTTGTTTTAAAAATTAATATGATATACTGACTTCCTTTCTCCACCCACACCTCGCTGCCAGAGGACTCGCTGCCGGAGCTGTGTGATTTCTTCTTGGCTTTCTTGCGCTCCTTTTTCATTTTCTTTAGCTTCTTCTTCAGTTTTTTCAACTTCTGTTTGGTCTCACTTTTGTCTTTTGACTTCTTGCTCTTCTTCTTTTCTTTGCCCTTATCCTTTGTATCTGGTTGTGATTCCTCTTCTTCAGAACTGAAATAAATTAAAATTAATATCGCCTTATCCCTGAGGGGAAATACTATTTTCATATGGTGAGTCTATCACAGGACCGGACTGGTTAAACATGCCTGGAACTTGTGGATTTCTCACTATGTTTTCCTTCACCATTGATTTAATGATAATTATGTACATAAATTTTTGCAGCAGTGATAGCCCTTACGGTTAAAGAGCCGGCCTCGAAGGGGCTCGGGTTCGAATCCTGGCATGTACCAATGAGTTTTTCAAAACTTACGTACATATTTATCATTAGCTCGACGGTGAAGGAAAACATCGTGAGGAAACCCGCAGGTCTCAGAATTAATACTGAGACATGTGTAAACAGACCCGGTCAGGCGATAGGCTCACCACCTATCACGTTTAGGGGTCCAATGTATCTCGTGAAATGTGGGTATATCCAGCTGTACGAGTCAACGTACAGTGTTTTCGTTCTATATTATAATTTGAAGTATTGCTGACTCGCAACCTAGATTCGGCGTTGCCCGCCGATCGGTAGTGTAATAAAGATGCTCTGAAGTTACGGTTGGTTTTTCATATATTGACATCTTCTACCCATTATCCTGCCGTAGTTTCCTGACATCCCTAACATTTCTTGACATCTGTGCTGAGACCACACTGTCCAACACACCAGCAATGGAATACCTCTGCCTACCCCCTCGGGGATAAAAGGCGTGAGATTATTTATTTTATTTTTATAAATTTTTGCAAAACTCATTGGTAACCTATACCAGGATTTGAATCGGACCATGAATGACAGCCCGGTTCACAAAATTTTATACTATCACTACATAGTATAAAACAAAGTCACTTTCTCTGTCCCTATATCCCTATGTCCATAAGTCCCTCTGTATGCTTAAATCTTTAAAACTTCGCAACAGATTTGATGCGTTTTTTTTAATAGATAGTGATTAGAGAGGAAGGTTTTAGTATAAGCATTACACCTGTCCGAAGTCGGGGCGGGTCGCTAGTTGTATACAAATGGAGAAAAGAACTCACTCGGGCCTCAATGGGGACTTGCCCCAAACAGCCGAGACCCCGATCTGGCCAATCCGCTCGCGCTCCTCCCTCCTCGCGTCGAAGAACTCCTCCTCCTGCGGCTTGTAGCGCCCGCGAGCCCCACTGGCCGGCCCTCCGCTACCCAGCCCTTCAACATTACAAAAACTATATTAACCTCTCAATCCAAACAATGATTATATCTTTTATTTGCAGCATTGCCTGCAAGGATCCTGTTTAGTCCAATTCCTGTGGGAATTTCCGAAAATCACTTCTTAGTGTTCACTTACATCATATAAGGAATCTTTGTGCAAAATTTCATGCTTTCAGACCCAGTCGTTTCGGTTGTGCGTTGATTGATCAGTCAATTTATTTATGTATAGACCACTTGAGCAAGTAATCGTGATCACACTACAGTTCATAGATGTAAAGAACACATGGATGTATGCATGATGCGCCAGATATTAGTGAAAGGTACTGTACCTCCTCCGAGCCCCCCGCCACTGTTAGCTTCTCTGTGTCTCTCCTGTCGGTGGTCGCGGCCACGCTTGTCCCGGTCGCGGCTGCGGCTGCGAACGCGTTTCTCACTCTCGCGATGTCTGCTGACACTGCGGTGCCTCGAATCATTGCGGCGTCGACTTTGATCGCGGTCTCCTGCCATTCTGTTTCGATTTGTTGATTATGACGGATTTTTAGTAGTGAGGACTAAACAAGGTAATTTATTTTATTTTCATCACCACCTAAAATAACAATCAATCAAGAAACACGAACTTAAAGAGTATTATAGTGTATACAGGGGGAACACAAACTCTTGATCTTTTTATTTTATGTTTTCTTTTCTTTCACTCTGTGACTTTACTGACAACTGACATTACTGACAACTCCCAACCACCTCACAACTGACAAGCACCACAGACTATGACAAGCACAGCAGTTTTTTTCTTTTTATTTTAAGGCATTGGCAATTTAGCCATCAGCACTAAACACGACACGAAATTCAAGATTTTTAGGTCTGCTTTAGAGTCTATGCAATAAGTTTTATTAAAACTTCATATCATTTTCCCAATGTTATATCGAGGTTTACTAATATCAGTTTCGGAAAACTTTTAACAGAAGTGAATTAATGAACTTCGCGGCTGAGTATTAACATGGTACAGTACGGCCGTTTTACCTTGATTGCTTTGATCATAGGTTCCGTCTGCGCAAACAACCTCATACCAAATAGTCGTTAAAAATTTTATTGCACAGCAATTTACGCAACTTCAGAGCTGCCAAGTTAAAACAGCCATACTGTATGTACCTTGATAAAATATAACCCGTTAAAAAATAGGATAGGCCATCAAGAGGCCCACTCAAAAGTAAATAAACTAAAAAAATATTAAAGTCAAAGTCAAAATGTTTTATTCAAAATAGGAACTTACAAGTCCACTTATTGAACGTCATTTCAACTCCACCGCACAGAACAATTTTGCTCCACCGCTTCAGCATGTATGGTTGAGGAGAAGAAGCGGGGCAAGAAACTCCTCAACACAATATTCTTTTAATCAATTGTTACTTTAATACTAAATTGGGTTACATAGTTTCGTTTGTTTTTCGCTATCGTATTGCGCTGGACTGGAGGAAATCTGTTCCAAGCATCATTGTCATTTATATAATCGTCTAGTTTGTAATATGCCATTTTACAAAGTACATGTTTAACATGAGTTTTGAACACAGTTTCAGGCAATTTCAATTTTTTTTCTGGTATTTTATTGGCATTTCGTGTTGAAAATAAATGAATTTATATTATAAATAGTCTTATTGTAATTATTATGTTCTTCCGACAAATTCTGACAATAAGGAAGAGTACATAAGATGAATTTGCAACCCTGTTTCTTGTTTAAGTTGATTATATTTTATTAATACAGTAAACTTAAATTACGTACCTTTTGCTGTCATTTAACAAGCGAGTTATTTCTTAAAGCTGGATGCTTAGATATATCTTTGGGCATAGGCTTCATGTTTTTAGGCTGATGGGTAGACTGCTAATGCCGAAACTTTAAAAATCTGTCTCGGAAAAACATAACAACAAATAATAATCGATCGATTCTTCATCCACCCATTTCGACTGATTGGAGTGGATTTGGCGGTTTTAGATGAGGGGTTTCTTTGCGCGCGGCAAAATAAAATCGTAGTAATAAACTAAATAGTACTTACAACAATTGGCAACTCGCATCTGTAAAATAATTTAGCATATCGCGAAGGATGAAACTATCAACCCCAAGATATTCTTTTTGTTTATGTTTTCAGTTATTGTTTCTATTCTGTGATCTAATATTTAACTGCGTCAGTTTGTTTCCGAGGAGCCGCGATGGATTACTGGTCCTATTCATGTAACGTTCACTTCCGAGCTAAGTTTGATCGCGTTTCGGAGCGTTCGTCTCGCCTACCGTGTAATATCTCCTCTCAGTTTTCAGGACCTGTTCCTCGTGCTCTCGCTGACGACGATGCTGATGAGCTTCTTCTCCACGTATCTGTTCCAAGTGAGATATTATTTAGCCGGTATTCCGTTTGATATTGGCGCCGAGTGAGCCTCGCCCTATGACTATGCCGGCAGGCGGGGCTGGTGGAGGTGGCGCTGCGCCGGTTCCGCGTGGCGGGCGCCTTGAGCGCGGCCTATGCAGCCGCCAGCGTGGCCCTGCACGCGGCCTGGCTGGCGCAGAGGGGGCCCGCCGACCACGCCTCGCCCACGCTCACCGTGCTGCTCTTCACGCTGCAGCGCTGCCGTTAGTATTCTGCCGCCTACACTATTTGTCGCGCGTGTTACGTGTAGGTATCTGTGGGCACGTCTACCCCCGGTGATATTTTTCTGTTGGCTGTCCTTTAAAATAAAAGTAGTAACGAATCCATGTCTCATTTTATTTATTTATTTATTTAATGGTCGGAAGACCAACAGCTACGAAACAGATCTAACACTTAATTAATTAAAAAAAAAGAAAGCCAATAACAGTTTTAGTCATTTCATTGCTACTTGCAAAGTTAATGTAAGAATCGTGTAACAAAGCGCCTTGCGGAACTTTCATAGCCCGCGCAATAATAAGGATGTCGGTAGCTGTGACTAAATTGGTAGGCGTCTGGTCTGAGCTAACTATAATATAAATCACTGCGTGGTGTGCTGCAGTGTCTCCGTGGTACTACTTCGCGTACAAGCGCTTGGCGCTGCGCGTGAGCGACCCGCGCCTGTACGAGGACCTGGACTGGCTGGGCCGCCAGCTGCGCCCGCGCTGACTGCCCAGGACACCACCACTCGCATATTCGTTTGCACCTTGTCTTGTTGGACAGGGCGGGACTCCGCAAAAACATAATTTTATGCAATAATTTTTAATGTTATATTTTTATTTTTGCCGCAAGAGGCAGGCACTATGCTGTCTACAGTGATTGACGTCTTTTATCCTGGGTTCGTCCAATAGAGAATAAGCACAGAACACAAAACTCAATCGTATAGGTAATACCAGTTTTCAGTTTCATCCATATTGTGTTATTTTTGGTGTAATATATTTGTAGCCCCGCATGATATGCGCGAGTTTATCGGTTTTAAACGTTCACACTGAACCAACTCTACCTTATTCGTAGTCATTCTGCGGCCGATTATTGTACGCAAGCAAAGTTAGATTAAACTTGCTCACATTCGACGGCTGACTACGTTCGGTGTGAACGCCTTACGCCGTATACAGAAAGAAAGCCGAAAGCTTGTCGGCGCCGATCGGCGCCCATCGGCGCCGGTCCATTCTACAGAAAGCAAGCAGATTGAAGCAGAGCGAGCAAAATGTCGTACGATGATTGGCGGGCGGCACCAGCGCCGACCGGCGCGAGTCGGCGCCGACAGGCGCCGGTCGGCGCCCATCAGCGCTTGTTCATATAAATGCCTCCGCCGGTTACCTGCGTAGACCGGCGCCGATAGGCGCCGATGGGCGCCGGTCGGCGCCGATGGGTTTTCGGCTTTCTTTCTGTATACGGCGTTAATCTCGGGATAATGATTACTCTCTACATTGGACGAATCCCGTTTAAATTGTACATAGTAAGTAAAGTATGGCATTGTACCAAATAAACATTCAGTTTATATTTAAACAATTTATTTGAAAGAAGTATTTTTTTCTTAATTTCATTACCATCGACAAAAAAAACGAAAACACAGATCTACATTATTTACAATAGAAAACTTTCACAAATGTAACAATAATCTGAAGTTGAAATAAATGTCGGAAGAAGAATATGTATTGGCTGTTTCATTAATAGATCCGCCCTGCGATGCGCCCTTGCGGCTCCTCTCGCGCCGCTAGAAGTTGGCTCTGCACAAAGGGCAGTTGGACTTGTTGCTCGACACGAACCACTTGCGCTGCGGCACAGGACACCAGAGATACTTAGCAATTTCAAATATAGGGATAGGTCATTGGTCATCACCGTCTAGCCAGAACGTTGAGAAAGATTTAGTTGCGTTTTATGAAGTAAGCACAGTCTACCCTAGTTCTAAACTCGCATATTAGACTTATAAATTGGGTATGCTAAAAAAAAGTTGGAGAATCCTTTTTTTTCGATAACTTATCTAAATGTTACCAAGAAAATTAAAATATTTTTTAGATTACTAATGGACTTGATTCTGCGGACCAGCTAAAATTCTTAATTTTAAGTTAGCCTATCCTTCTCCATAGCATACGGAAGAAAAAGGACAGAAACAAACCATAGACTGAAGAGTTATGTCAAACATGTAAAAACCAACTGCCTAACTATCACTTTTATTCATCACTTTTTTTACATCGTCGCTAAAATTGCTAAATACGCCTCTGTTGACAGGACTAATTTTAATTTGACAGGACTAAATATTTCTCGTCTCTTCTTTTCTAGGAGAAAGAAAATGACAGGACTAAAATAAGTTTAGTCACTGTAATGCAGAATCGAGCCCATTGGCCTCGTAATATATTTTTAAAGATTTTGTGTTATGACGTCATCACAGTAAATAGTGATTTTGTCAAGTGTCAAATGAAATGGTTCTCGAAGTGGATACTGGACATAGGGCAATGCAGGCACGTACGAGGCACTGCGAGTGGAACTTGTTCCGGCACTGGTGGCACGGCACGTGGGGCAGGCGGCCCGTGGCGGGGTGCAGGCGGCAGTAGCAGATGAAGCACTGCGGGGAGCTCTCCACGCGCAGCGTCACCGCGGAGGCCCACATCTGCAGCGCGTTCACCAGCGAACCGTTCTAGGGGAACGTCATCGAGCGTCACACGCGTACCTCATTTTAAAAGTTCCTTCATCAATGGAAAGCTATTATATTCTTGAGTAACACAAGCTATATTTTATTCCCGTATTCCCACGGGAACGGGAACTACGCGGGTGGAACCCAGAACCGCTAATTTTTAATAAACTAGCTTTTATGTCTACATCTAATTTTGTTATAAACTACGATTACATTTATTAGACTTCTGGTACTCTTTTTTTAATACTTAATTATAATGCTGTTGGTTATCCAAATAAAATACAACTAAGAGGCATTTGGGTACTAAAAATGATGACGTCATAGGCTGTAATCTTAATACATTCGCTACGGCAAATTACCGTTCGGACAGATCGTAAAGTATCCAGTTACCTGGTAGGCGAGGTAGTGCGCGATCCAGTGCGCCCTCGGGGCGGCGGGAGCCTTCGGCGCGCTGAGCGTGGGCAGCTGCAGCGGGTGGTCGTCGGCCAGCGCCACGGCCAGCTCGACGCGCCGCTCGTCCACGAGCAGCGAGCAGCTCACCTCGCCGCGGGCTCTGTGCACGGTGAGGCGCGCGTCTCGCAGGGCGCCCTCCGAGCAGCGCGCCAGTACCGCGTCCAGCTGCCGGCGGCGCAGCAGTGGCGCCACGTAGTGCCGCACCAGCCGGCGCAGCACCGCGGCCTGCTTGGCCGGCGCCGCCCCGCACCAGCCGCGCACCCCGCCCGCCAGAGGGCCCGCCAGCGACAGGAACAGGGCGCGGCACGCCACACGACCCAACAGCTCCGGACGCAACGGCTCTGCGCAGCAAATAGGCAGATTAGCTGATGATGTATACTGACTGATGTCCGAACCATAGGTAGGAGGTAGGTATCTACTGAGATAAGATTTTATGAAATTCCCACGGAAACAAAAAAAAACAGGATTCGTTGCTAGCCATTTAACATTATTGCAATAAGTATTTGTAATGATATAACGATTGAGAGAGAGAGAGAGAGAGACTTTTAATTAATAACTAATTTTTTCCAATACATTCTATTCTAGTATTAGAAATGCTTAAGGTCCTGGCTTAAATTCGAATAAATTGTTCATGTGGTAAGTTTTACGGTTTATTAGAAGGAGGGTGAGTCAGTAAGGCATTTATCGGTTCGATACAGTCATTTAATGCGACACGGGAGCTACATGAAATACAAGATTATTCATAGAGCGCAGGAATCGAGCGTGTCTCCCTGAAGGCGCTGACACTGCGTTAAACTATTTCTCAACACGTAGCGGTCACCGACCTCTGACGTCGAGCTGCAGGTCGTCGGCGAACATGTGCGCGAAGGTCGCCGGCAGCGGCCTGTCGGCGGGGTCAATGGCCCTCTGCGCCAACGGGGCGGGCAGCAGGCGAATGGCGGCCATCAGCATGGGCTCGGCCAGCGCCAGCCCGCCCAGCGCGCCCACGTAGTGCTGCTGCAGCTCGTCGCGCCGCAGGTGGCTCGAGCCCAGCAGGGCGCAGCCCACCAGCAGGCAGCCCAGGGACAGCGAATGCTCCACCGAGTGAGGCGCCGGCTCGCAGGTCTCCTCGCACACGCTGTATCACCCACGAAGAAAAAAGATAATTGGGTAGTTGACAGCATCGAAATTAAATTGCGAGTAGTCATACATTAAAAAGATTATCCCAAAACACCTCAAAATATGTATTTCGATTTTCAATTTACAGTTATAGCAAATTTAAAAATAATAAAATAATCAAAAAAAGTGCTGCAATTGAGTACTACAAACTATGACGTCACGGTTTGCTATTTCAGTACATTTTCCATAGTAAAATTTCGTTTTGACAGATCGTAAAAAGTAACTGATTTGACTAGGTAGGACACAACCCTATATTGCGTTTCCTATTGAGTGCTAATATCAATCTAGTGAATCATCGCCAAAAGGCGATTGATAAACCGTCCTAGATTATGTCATATTAGATATAAAATCAAAAACATGTAGGTATTTTCCTATTAAAATTAAAGCACAAAAATAAAAAAATAAATATTTTTATTTATAAATATTTCCTGAGTGCTTGACAAAAAAATATAAAATCGTTATATGAATGTTATGTGAATAATTTATTGTGATATAAATTTTTACTAGTCAGAAGAGGCAACGCAAATTTTATTATAATTACTGACATTCACACTATATACAATTTAGACGAATCAACCCTTAGCAGAGCAGTGATAGCCTTATGGTTAAAGAGCTTGCTTCACATGATGAAAATCAGTGAAGCTCAGGTTCGAATCCTGGCATGTACCAATGAGTTTTTCAAAACTTACGTACATATTTATCACTGGTTCGACAGTGAAGGAAAATATTGTGAGGAAACCCGCATATGTGTAAATAGACCCGGTTCGGTGAGGGGCTCACTACCTATCACGTTTAGGGGTCCAATATGTCTCGTGAAAAGTGGGTGTATCCAGTAATGGAATATCTCTGCCTCCCCTCGGGGATAAAATGCGTCTCGAAACGAGCATGGAGTAGCAAAGCTCACCGCACGTCCTTGAGCACCTCGCCGACTAAGTCCAGCAGCCTCTGCATCGCAGGCGCGAAGTGCTGGAGCGCGAACTGCGGCGGATCCCGCTCTGCCTCGTCGTCGGTGGCGCTCTCGCTCCACGCAGATAAAGCCGCCGCTGCACACGCATTGGGAACTCACTGCTCACTCATTGGCACATATTCATAATAAATAACATTATTTTATATTTTTACAATATTTTTTTATTTATAAGGTTTGCCAACAGGTATACATCAGAATGTTGCTATACTACATACAAACACAAAAATCTTTAGAGATGTAGCCCCAATTATAGGCAAGCACAGCATGCGCAGATATCTTGCAATTATTGTAAATTATTTTTACTATAAATGAATCGGACTTTAAATTTTGAATTTTGCGTCGTGTAACAACTTCCTAAATCTGGATAATGAAATATTGAGTATATCTATATTGGTGGATCTAAACAAAGTGTAGCTCGCGACATATCCTGGGTAGCAAGCATTTTATAATGAAAAGGGGGCAAACGGGCAGACGTGTTACCTGATGGTAAGTGACTACCGTCGCCCATGGACACCTGCAGCTCAAGAGTCACAACTGCGTTGCCGGTTGCCGGCCTCTGAGGTGGGAGTAGGGGGAGGGGAGGGGAGGGGAGGGGGAGGGGGGTTTGGGTCCTCCGGTTACCTCCCTCACTCAGCGAAACGCAAAGCGTTGCTTTACGCTGGTTTTCTGTAAGCCCGTGGTATCACTCCGGTCGAGCCGGCTCAAGCGTGCCGAAGCATGGCTCTCCCACGTTCAAAAACTACACGTTACATTTTAGTTCTATGCTGTGCTGAAGGAAGTTTATACCAAACACCCAAACACTATTAAAATACTCATGTAGTTTATAATATGCCTTTCCACTTGAAACCATATTTACAAGCTCTTATTTAACTTGCGATGTATTTTTATTGGGGTGGAATATTACAACTTAATTTTGAAGCAGATATCTTCTACCGATTGAGCTAAATACTTACGTAAGTTTGGTGACAGTGCAATTATATGGTACCTACCACCGAGCTGATCTTATGATGGAGCCAGGAGGTGGATATCGCAACACTTCAATGGCTACTCGTAAACCGCTGGAGTTTGGAATCGCGTGCCATACATACAAAAGTATTTTTTTTTAGTTTTAATGAATTATAATTACTGATTACCTATATGAGTTGTGGCTATTTTTCAGAAAAATCTACAACGGGTACGTTCGTACGAGTAAGATCGTAGAAATAGAATCGGCCGATCCACCTTGATCGGATGCCGGCGTCCGAGTACACTCAGAATATAAATAATAATAATATAATCTCACGCCTTTTTTTATCCCCGATGGGGTAGGCAGAGGTATTCCATTACTGGATATACCCACATTTCACGAGATATATTGGACCCCTAAACGTGATAGGTGGTGAGCCCATCGCCGGACCGGGTCTGTTTACACATGTCTCAGAATTAATTCTGAGACCTGCGGGTTTCCTCACGATGTTTTCCTTCACCGTCGAGCTAGTGATAAATATGTACGTAAGTTTTTGAAAAACTCATTGGACATGCCAGGATTCGAACCCGAGCCTCACTGATTTTCGGCCGGCTCTTTAACCGTCCGCGCTATCACTGCACTTACACTCAGACTTAAATATACAGGATGTCCCAAAAGTCAACGATAAGCCGGAAACCAGCGATAGGCCTAGTCATGAGGGTAATCAGAAAAATATAAAAAAAATCGATGTTCTTTTTTCAAAATGTTATGAAGGTTTAAAAAAAATCCTAGAAAACGGACACCCTGTAATGAACTTTCTTGTACCGTGACTGTAAATATTTACTTTTTGAATATTTTTTTTCTGTAATGCTATAATGAATAGCCGTGCTACAATTAACAATAAAAAAATTTACATAACTGCCTCACTTTTAAGTAAAAAGTTAAATTTGTTTCCAACATTGAATTCTAAATAATTTCATCAACCAACTTAAACCAGCTGTACTGTAAAAAAAATGTATGGCTACCATTTTGGCAAGTATACTTAAAAGTTTTACGCATTTAGTCTTAATTCTAGAATGGTATAACACATGCTAGGTTTTGTTATAGTTGAGGCATGAAAATTTTTTTCTCGATGAATCCGGATTCTATGCCAATCTAATTTAATGAGGGTGAAATGTTGGTAAAGCAACCTTAAGTCTGCAGCTGACCTGAACTAAGCCTTTTTATTCTCTTTCTTAACCCTCCTTTAAAGTAATGATACATAAAATAAGTTTGTGTAATATTTTTTTATTTAATGTGGTATGTTTTACAGCATTTTTATAACAAATGTTCAAACTGTTTTCCTTCAGCTAATATGCACGCTCTACATCTCCTTAAAAATGATCGAGCTATGCGCCGGGCGTGACGTTTGGAATTAATTTGTTCAGCGGCTTCTGAGATTTTTCGGCGCAGCTCTTCTAAATCTTGAATCGGTTTGTGGTAGACTTTTTCCTTAATTGCACCCCAGTAAAAAGAATCTATTGGATTAAGGTCGGGTGACCGCGCTGGCCACGAAATTGGACCACCCCAACCAATCCACCTATTTGGATATTCTTGATCGAGAAACTCTCTGACTAGACGAGCATAATGCGCGGGGCAGCCGTCTTGCTGATACCACATGCTGCCGTAAATATTTAGCGGCACTTCTTCTAATAAATCGGGTAGTTGATTTTGTAGGAAATCTAAATAAACATGTCCATTTATGGTCTCTGGCAGCTCAATCGGACCAATAATTGTACCGTTTAAAATGCCTGTCTACATGTTTACTTTAAAACGGTACTGTGAATGATCTTCACGCATTAGGTGAGGATTTTCCACGTGCCATTCGTGTAAATTGTGTAGGTTCATGTAACCGTCCTTTTTAAACGTTGCTTCGTCGGACCATAGAATCGTTTCAAAAAACTGGGGATCTTCAGTATGTTTTTGCAAAATCGTTTGACAAAATCGCACTCTTTCTGGGTAGTCTCGGGGAAGCAAAGATTGTACTCGTTGTACATGGAATGGATGCAGACGGTTTTTTTTCAAAATACGATGTGCACTGCTTTTAGGTACTCCAAGGCTTTCCTCAATTCCACGTACGGATATACTTGGATCTTCTTCCACAGCTTGCATGACTTCGTCCTCGTAGGGCAAGAGGGGCCTTCCTTCACCAGCCATATGATCAGGGAATTGACCTTCGGATAATGATCGATGCAGATTAATAAAAACTCGGTAATCAGGATGACGCTCTAAGTTTGGGTATCTCTCGCAATACACCCTAGCTGCAGCATTGGCGTTACATAAGCATTCTCCGTAAATAAGATGCATGTTGGCGTACTCCTGTACGGTATATCTATTTGGCATGATAACTTCACTTTACGAACTCGTAATTACACGCAAATACAATCTAAGCAACAGACTCCAGAATCTTTACTTCTGGGACAGATGGATTTAAATCAAAGCCATCAAACAAATGACATAAACAAAAGATGTACGAATAAACAAAAATCCCTGTTAGGTTCTCTTTTCTAAATTATGAGTCCGTCTCCATTCAAAAAGATTTTAACCTGGATTTACCTAAGAAGGTTGCGTTACCAACATTTCACCTCATTAAATTAGATTGGCATAGAATCCGGATTCATCGAGAAAAAAAAATTTCATGCCTCAACTATAACAAAACCTAGCATGTGTTATACCATTCTAGAATTAAGACTAAATGCGTCAACTTTTAAGTATACTTGCCAAAATAGTAGCCATACATTTTTTTTACAGTACAGCTGGTTTAAGTTGGTTGATAAAATTATTTAGAATTCAATGTTGGAAACAAATTTAACTTTTTACTTAAAAGTGAGGCAGTTATCTAATGTTTTTTTATTGTAAATTGCAGCACGGCTATTCATCATAGCATTACAGAAAAAAAATATTCAAAAAGTAAATATTTACAGTCACGGTACAAGAAAGTTCATTACAGGGTGTCCGTTTTCTAGGATTTTTTTTAAACCTTCATAACATTTTGAAAAAAGATCATAGATTTTTTTTTATATTTTTCTGATTACCCTCATGACTAGGCCTATCGCTGGTTTCCGGCTTATCGTTGACTTCTGGGACATCCTGTATAACCTAGTTATGATAACTTCACTGACCGTCCTCCAGCACGAGCGGCTCGGCGAGCGCGTGGATCGCGTGGTAGGCGAGGAACTTGAGGGCGTGGGGCGAGGGCCGCTCCAGGCAGGCGCAGGCGGCTCGCACGATGGAGGCCAGCGAGAGGCGGCCCGCCTTTAAGGGCGCCTCCAGGAAGGCCCACTGGCCCTCGCCTGCGCACGCGCACAGCTCCACGACCACCGCCGCGCGGTTGGCTGTCATGCTGCGGGGGGATTGATTCAGAGGTTGTAGCGATGAAACGTTAAAACGAAATTTTACTATTGAAAATATACTGAAACAGCAAGGTAGGTCGTAGTTTTTATTACTCAATGGCGACACTTTTTTTTATTGTTTTATTATTCTTAAACGGTTAAAGAGCCGGCCGAAAATCAGTGAGGCTCGGGTTCGAATCCTGGCATGTATCAATGAGTTTTTCAAAAACTTACCTAAATATTTATCACTAGCTCGACGGTGAAGGAAAACATCGTGAGGAAACCCACAGGTCCCAGAATTAATTCTGAGACATGTGTAAACTGACCCGGTCCGGCGATAGGCTCACCACCTATCACGTTTAGGGGTCCAATGTATCTCGTGAAATGTGGGTATATCCAGTAATGGAATACCTCTGCCTACCCCCTCGGGGATAAAAAGGCGTGAGATTATATTATTTATATATATATATATAACGTAAGTTGAACTATGATCTTGAATGCGCAGTAATTCTCGGGTTCCATTGAAGTGCGGTAAGAGTTTGCGACGCGGCGCTTTAAGATATTTTATTTTCCCGGACTCTGGACGACCGCCATTTCGGTTGAATTTACTTTCCCCGATCTATACGTTGACTGTTGTAACTAAAGGATCTTATGGAGATCTTTTGATCTGCATTAACAGATTTTGAAAGAAATATACGGTCACTTAGAAAAGGTACCTTTTAAGATTTTTATAGAAAATGCATTTCTAAATTTCTTTAATAGTTAACAAAGTGTTCACGCGACTTATTGCAATTTGTAAGTTATTTTAGTTATGGTTTGTGAATCGCGCTATTGAAAGTCGCCTTTTTTATATGACTACCTGAGTTCTGATTATACTCGGCACCACTGATATACGAGAAGAAGTGATATTTTATTTATATCAACGTTCCCTTTTTGGGACTTGTTCACAAAGCCTTTCAGTTAAAAACGAATGGGAGGTCGTCTAGATGACAAGGTCAACCCTTACCTGCCGGTGTGGGCCATGACGTGCACGAGGCAGGTGTAGAGCCCCCTCTGCAGCGAGGGCGCGAACACGTCCCGCCACTCGCCGGGCAGCGCCGCCACGTGCTCCAAAGGCTGCCTCTGCAGGCACTGCGCAGGCGCAGAGCACACCCAGCGCTGCAGGCAGACCAGCAGGCGAAGAACAGAGCAGCTCACCAGCGCCACCTGCACACAGAATATACGTATGTGCTAGCGTACAGAAGGCCGACTCAAAGTAGTTCAGGGGCAGCGAGCGCGACTGCCACTAGGTGATGGCGAGGACGATGAGGGTTGCGAGGGATGTGATCGGTGATCGGATCTGACCTCCTTTAATGGGCTACCTCTGTTTATACCAGCTGTGTACATAAATGAGGAGGCTCGATACATTTTAGTAAACCCTGTAGGTGGGTACCTATAGTAGTTTCGTTTGAGTATTAGTTAAACAGAAACTAATAAAACAGCAATACACGTATCCATACACGGTCAACGCTTGGCAGTTTGTCGCCGACGAACGCCCCTTGCGACTCGCCTATCGAGTAGACCTGTGCGCTAGAGGCTAATATTTATATGTTATCTGTGAAGACCTGTCATTGGCTTCGTTTTTACTCAATTAAGCTTTTATACCTGTCTTATAGCTGTTGGTCTTCTGGTCATGAAATAAATAAATACCTAAATCGGACAGGCCTGACCTGGGGCTTAAAGCCGTATACAGAAAGAAAGCTGAAAACTTATCAGCGCTGACCGGCGCCTGTCGGCACTTATCGGCGCTAGTAACCGGCGCAGGCATTTATATAAACCAGCGCCGATAAGTGCCGACAGCTAAGCCAGCAGCCAGCCGCCCGCCAATCATCGTACGACATTTTGCTCGCTCTGCTTCAATCTGCTTGCTTTATGTAGAATGGACCAGCGCCGATAAGCGCCGATCGGCGCTTATTGGCGCTGATAAGTTTTCAGCTTTCTTTCTGTATACGGCTTTACACTTAAACTTTAAACTTACTCATTTAGCTATTTTGTTTTCAAAAACCCGTTTCGAGGCATCTAGAACGGAACTAGAAAGGTTCCCGTTGGGTACCTTCATCAACACCTCCGCCGACTCCCTCGGCGAGGAATCTACTCGAAGGATAAAGAAAGTACGTAGTAAGTGTAGTAAGACTGACCTTGGCGTCCCCCCAGGCCCGGATGCTCCTCTCGACGGAGTCCATGAGCGAGCATAGCGCGATAGTGGCGAAGTCCCAGTGGTGCTTGGGCGCCTGCCAGCCTCTCAAGGCCACCCACTGCCGCAGGTACTCGCCCACGGCCGCTGCGACGCTCACCTGCGCCCACGACGCCACCGACACGTCCCTGCGGCGACGAGCGATTGCTTTTTAGCTCATGGTTTCACTACTAGCATATATGAAAACGTCAACTTTCGGCCGGCTGCGCTAAACGAAGTTGCCGCTTTCCGCCTCCATCGAGCAGAAAAAGGTATACACACCTCGGGAAGTAAATAAGAAAGCCTCAAATCACATGTTTGTAGGGACATTACGAGTACATGTGATTTGAGTACTTTCCTTGGTATGTAATATATTTCAGATTCCTACCAAAACCCCTCGAGCGTTAGAATAGGGCTTATGGAGGAGCGGAGGTGGAATGCTCCTCCATCGTGAAAAGGGAAGACCTTCCTTGAGGCGAGGTGATCGTGCCTGGGGACCGCGGTCCAACGGTTGATGTTGGACAGTTGTATTTATACAAACTCATTAGGAAACTCCGATAGTTTAGAACTCAGCCGTCTATTAGCGCGTTCTATGTAGTGTCGCTACAGGCTAGACAAGGTTAGAGCTAGCTGCTTGGGGTAGTTACGCCCAAAGCGGAGATGAAACACTGTGGTAGTAATGCAGGATAACCCCCGCTTCCCCAGCGGACGGTATCCAATATTGGATCTCCCCACAAAAAGGGGCAGGCCTAAGTGGAGCTCACCTATCGTAGAGCATGACGTGGTTGTGCTTGTAGTAGAGGTCGACGAGCGGCTCGACGCCGCAGCCGAGCTGGTCGGGCAGCGCGTGTTGGGCCAGGTGCTGCAGCACGTGAGGCTCGTGCGCGTGCGCCACGGCCAAGGCGCGCACCATGGCCCAGTAGCGCGCGCGCAGGACCGCCTCAGGAGAGGCATCTGCTGTCTGCGCCTTCGCCTAAGTTATGCAAACAAGGTTAATTTAAAAAATCTAAAACCAAACCAAAGCATAATTTTAGAATACCATTCAAAGATACTCTACCTAACATATTTTGTCTTGTTGCTACCCATGTTATAAGTGAGTGCCCTCAAAGTAGGTTAGCATCGTTAGCACCGACGCAATAATACAATTTATATTACGAATAAATATTAGTTCTTGTCTGGCTTTCACTGCGTTTACTTGTCTCCACTAACTGCTTACACAGCAGGATACATCCACACGACCACACCTACAATTGGTGACCCCGACGTGATTTCAAGTCATATAATTCGGTGACTGCACTGCACGGTTCTATAGGTCTCCCAGAAGCGGGAATCGCCTTAGAATTTTCAAGAGGCACATAGTCACTGAAATATGGCGAACGAATTAGCATCTATATCAGTCTCAACAAAGATACCAGAATTTTGGACTGAGATGCCGAGGGTGTGGTTCGCACAATTTGAAACCGTAATGGCTCCACAAAAACAGGGTGACGACGTTAAATACAGCATGGTCGTGTCTAAGCTGGGAAAGGAAGCAATACGACAAATATCCGATATTTTAATATCACCCCCAGAGGCTAACAAATACAACGCCTTGAAACAGAGACTCCTGTCAGTTTACGAAGAGTCAGAAGAGCGTCAGTTCCAGAAATTAGTGAGCGAAATAGAGCTGGGCGATCAAAAGCCATCACAGTTACTGCGACGAATGACTGAACTCGCAAAGAATACAAATGTGCCCGATAAAACTTTACTAAACTTATGGACCTCAAGACTGCCAGCTCACGTTCGCGCTGTTCTTACAGTGAGCCAAGATCAAAGCCTCGATAATCTTGCTGGTATTGCCGACAAGATTATGGAAAATAACAGAAGAGAGATTTTTGAGACATCCATCGGAAAGCCACCAGTAATGACAGAACTCTTAGCTCAAGTCAACAAATTAACTTTGGAGGTAGCCGCACTGAGAGGTCAAGTTGGAGACAATAGAGGCAATCTATTTAACAACCGCGATCGAAGTATGTCGAGATCAAGATCACGGTCAAGAATAACACCTGACAGCCCAAAATGGTTATGTAAGTACCATCTGCGTTATAGAAATCGAGCGCGAAATTGCGAAAAGCCATGTAACTGGAAGAAGCCGTCGGAAAACTAGAATCAGCGTTGACAGAGGCGGTCGTCAGCGCTATACTTCCGTCTAACCGCCTATGCGTTACCGACCAAAAAAGTGGGTATCGTTTCCTGGTAGACACTGGCGCCAACATATCTGTTATCCCTAAACGTGGCAAAAATTACACAATGTCGTCTACGTACAAATTATACGCTGCGAACGGAACAGAAATAAAAACATATGGCGAAAAAAATGCTTATTCTAGACCTGAATATGAGACGACCGTACCGATGGACATTTATTGTGGCAGATATTACGCAACCAATTCTCGGCGCAGATTTTTTAGAATACCATAATATTTTGGTAGATGTTCGAAACAGAAAACTTATTGATGGAAAAACAGGACTTCTAACACCAGGAATGGTCATTCAATCAAATACACCCACTGTACGAACTATAAGATTGGAAGATCCCTATTCAAACTTATTAGAAAAATATCCGAATATTACTAAGCCGATGAACGCTCTCGCCGACCCAAAACATGACGTCAAACATCAAATCATCACTGAAGGCCATCCTATCTACTCTAAATGTCGTCCATTACCTGCCGATAAATACCAAAAAGTTAAGAAAGAAATCGAACACATGTTGGAGACAGGGTTATGCAGACCTTCTAAGAGTCCTTGGGCTAGCCCTCTTCACGTCACTAAGAAGAAAAACGGCGATTTAAGATTATGCGGCGATTACAGGAAATTAAACTCAATAACCATTCCAGATAGATACCCGATACCGCGAGTAACAGATTTCACATACTTGTTACCTGGGACAGTCATTTATTCCCGTATCGATCTCCAGAGAGCTTACAATCAGATTCCTGTACAAGAAATAGAAAAAACAGCTATAATAACTCCGTTTGGTCTATTCGAATTTCCGCGAATGCCATTCGGATTACGCAACGCTGGTCAAACATTCGTCAGATTCCTCAACTCCGTGCTTTCCGATTTGGATTTTATTTTTACATACATCGACGATATCCTTATTGCCTCAAAATCAGAAGACGAACACAAACGTCATTTAAATGAAGTCTTCAAAAGATTAAATGACAACGGCATTAACATCAATCAAGCAAAATGTGAATTTGGTCGACCACAAATAGAATTTTTGGGATACTTAATTACGCAAGACGGAATAAAACCGCTGCCCGAAAAGGTTGAAGTCATCAGAAAGTATCCGAAACCCGAAACCGTTCAAGAACTCAGACGTTTCCTAGGTATGGTAAATTTCTACCGAAAAAACATACCTAACGCTGCAAAATATCAGGCTTGCCTCAATAAATACCTCATTAGCTCGAAAAAGAGGGACAACACCAAAATACAGTGGACGTCAGACGCTATCGAAGCATTCAATCAATGTAAGGAGAGTTTGAGCAACGCCGTTACGTTGACATCACCGTCCACTACAGCTCCACTCTCATTGATGACCGACGCATCACAAACCTGCGTTGGCGCGGACCTGCAACAGTACGAGAACAACATGTGGAAACCACTATCATTTTTCTCTAAAAGCCTAAGTGAAGCCCAGTCAAACTACAGTACTTACGACCGCGAGCTACTAGCAGTTTATATGGCGATAACTCATTTCCAACCGTATATCGAAGGAAGAGAGTTGATCGTGTACACAGATCACAAACCCTTATGTCATGCATTCAGTACAAAAAGAAACGTCACCAGTCAAAAGGTTCATGACCCCAGGCGATTACGTCACTTAGAGTTCATCGCACAATTCACTACGGACATACGACACCTCGCCGGTAATGAGAATCCAGTCGCCGATGCATTATCAAGAATAGCACAAATAGATTGCCCTTCACCCGTGGATTGGAACGAGATAGCAGATATGCAACAAACAGAAGCGGAACTTAGTCAGCTGATGGACAAAAACAATATTGAAATGAAAACTATCAGACTAAAAGATGGAAAACAATTGTACTGTGAGAACTCTACAGCAGAATTACGCCCTTATGTGCCGAAAAAGCTACGTAAAAGCGTTTTCGACACTATGCACAGTTTAACCCATCCAGGCGTAAGATCAACTAGGAAGCTGATAACCAAACATTATTTTTGGCCCAATATGAAGGCAGATATTGGTCAGTGGGCGAAAACGTGTTTGTCGTGTCAACAAAGCAAAGTTTCGCGACATAATACGTCACCCATCGGCACGTTCACGTCTACAGAGCGTCTACATCACGTGCACATAGACATTGTCGGTCCGCTACCCGAGTCCAACGATAATAAATACATCGTCACTATGATAGACAGAGCAACAAGATGGCCAGAAGCTGTGCCAGTTCCTGAGATCACTGCAAAAGTAGTCGCAAAAGTTTTTGTTACCACATGGATTGCTCGTTTTGGATGCCCAGCCGTCATAACGTCAGACCAAGGAAGACAATTCGAATCTGACCTATTTATCTCACTAACTAAGTTGCTTGGCATAAAGAAAATTAGAACAACGAGCTACCATCCACAATCCAATGGGATGATAGAGCGATGGCATAGAACCATGAAAGCCGCCATAATAGCTCGTGGTAATTCAGTGAATTGGACTACAGAATTACCCCTCGTTTTACTAGGTCTGAGAGCTGCAATTCGAGAAAGCGACAACGTCAGTCCTGCACAGATGCTTTACGGAACAAACATCCGTATTCCAGGAGTGTTTTTCGAGCAGAAAAAGCAAAATATTGCTCCGGAAACTTACACACGTGACTTGCAAATTGCTATGGAAAACTTGAGTCCACTAAAAGACTCTCACCACGCAAAACACAAACCATATGTCCACCCCGACTTGGAATCATGTGACCACGTTTTTATACGGACGGACAAAGTGAAAAAACCCCTGACGCCACCATACGAAGGTCCTTACAAAGTTTTAGAGAGGCATAACAAATTTTACAAGCTAGAAATTTCAAACAAAACAGCGATAGTGACACTGGACAGATTAAAACCTGCATTCATTTTACCCAAAGATGAGGTGAATGACCAGTTCACACCGATTAAAAATGACAACGAACCTTTGGAATTCGCGTCGAAACAAGGCCTAGACGTCAGCAATTCGACAGACAGAAATACGACGCCCATGACAACTCGATCCGGCAGAATCGCACGACCAGTAGTTCGATTTGCGTCATAATCTTTATGTTTTGCATACTTTGTTATTTTACTATAGAAAGTTAATCTCGCACATTGCATTTTATTTTATATAATTTTTTCTTAATTTTAATTTTGTTTCTATTAAATTTAAGTAGTAGGAATCTAAAAAAAAAAAAAAAAAAGGGGGGAAGCTATGTGGCTACCCATGTTATAAGTGAGTGCCCTCAAAGTAGGTTAGCATCGTTAGCACCGATGCAATAATACAATTTATATTACGAATAAATATTAGTTCTTGTCTGGCTTTCACTGCGTTTACTTGTCTCCACTAACTGCTTACACAGCAGGATACATCCACACGACCACACCTACAGTCTACTTTCATATTTCTCTTTTTCTCAATAATATGGCGTCTGGCAGTCGCCATATTGAAATTTGATTACTGTCATATCTTTAAGAACACTCACAGGATTGAGACGAATCGATTGACGGAAGAATCATCAAAATCAGCCAAAGCGTTTGGTCTCTAGAGTGCCACGAAGGAACATACATAGACCGATGAACACAAAATTTCCTAACAAAATAAAAATAGTTCGTTTGGAAAATCACGGACGTATTCGTATCCGGACTTTCCTTCCGTCTGCACCGACCTGCATGCTGTGGAAGAACCCGTCCCCGGTGACGATGTCCAGCAGCCGTTGCTCGTCCAGCTGGTTGGGTGCGTCGTCCCGCTGCACGCCCAGCGCCGTGGCCCAGCGCGCCAAGGCCATGGCCCAATGCTGGCCCACGCTGGCCGCACGCCCCTCCAGAGCCGCCAGCACGCCCCGCGCTCCTCCCTCGCTCGCTGCGTCCGCGCATATCTCTTCCGCTAACGTCTCAAGGCGCCGCAGGGTCGTCTCTATAACGCCGTGGTGCTCCCACTGTGAACGTGAGATTCTGATGGTTAACTCGGTACTAACAAACTTCACATTTTTATTTTTTAAATAAATTTCAATTCCTTCAAATAGAAGCACTTACGAAGGCGTAACCGCGGTGCAGCGTCGCGAACACCGCAAGGTCATGCAGCACACGTGCCGCCTCCTGCGCCAATACCGCCTCCGCATCGTCGGCCCCACCCGCAGGCAACGTGCCGTCCGCTACGGTCGAATCGACCAATCTATCATTCTCGTTATTCACAATCGCCCCCGACGTGTTCTCCGCGTCAGTCGTAGTATCCACAACAGGTTTACTGTCCGCGTCATCTTTACTCGTCTTATCGTTCGCGTCGACCGAGTCGGCCGGATCCGGATCGTCCGCGTCGGCGGTATCCGGGGGGTCATCGCCCTCGTCCGCCCCTCGGCGCAGCAGCGCGCGCAGGTAGGCGGCGCGGTAGAGGCAGGCCCGCGCGTGGGCCAGCAGCGGCCCCCTCGCCAGCTCCTCGAGGCCGGCGGCGGGCTCCCTCAGCGGGCAGCTGAGATCGCCCGCCAGGCATAAGCAGCGCAGCGCGTGCTCGGCCACGTGGCGCGCCGCCTCCTCGGCCGGCGGCGGGGCGGCGGCCACGTCGCGCGTCACCTGCAGCGTCGCTGCCGCGTCACCTGCGGCCAGGCGCGCGGCGAGGTCGGCCGCGTGCTCCACTCCTGCCGCGTCCAGCTCGCTCGCGCTGCACGCATAGGAGGTCGGTTAGCAGGCATGTCGCGCAGATGGGAGGCGGGACCCGCGAGCCGCTCACCGTCCGTGCACTCTCCCCCGCAGCAGCTCGAGTGCGCCGTGGGCGATGTTGGCGCGGCGGGCCGTGGGCAGCGCGGGCAAGGCGTCCCGCCACGCCGACCGCACCTCCAGCCACGTCTCCGGCGCCAGTCGCTCGTCGCCGCGCTGCGACACACACATTCCTCATTCCAACAGATTTTTATTTTTTATTTATTAAGCTATTGCATTGCTTCTATCGCGGGCCTTGAGCGCGGGGACCGAATCCAGAAATTCCGTAACGAAAAAAACCTCACGCTCCCCACTCCGACGGGCACGGAGGTGTGGCTTGAAGGCCGTGCATTGTCTATGATATGATGGATGGATGGATGGGTGGATGGATGGGTGGACCGTGGATGGGTGGGTGGGTGGATGGATGGAGGGGTGGATGGGTGGATGGGTGGATGGGTGGATGGATAGATGGATGGGTGGATGGATGGGTGGATGGATGGATGGATGGATGGATGGACGGATGGATGGATGGATGGACGGACAGACGGACGGACGGACGGATGAATGGATGGATGGGGACCGAATCCAGAAATTCCGTAACAAAAAAAAACCTCAAGCTCCCCACTCCGATGGGCACGGAGGTGTGGCTTGCATTGTCTAACGTCGTTTGTTTTCGGCAGTCTTGTTGATACAAAATGCTATCCAAGCTTTACCGCGGCAGTCCCCGAGTGCCACACGTCTTTTTTTTTATTTATTTATTTATTCAGAAACCATACAATCATACACAACAAATAAACTTAAATACTATAACTAATAGACCTAAAAGTTCCATAAATTAAACACTAATATAAAGATATTTTGAAATATTGCTAAGGGCAATCACACATACGAAAACATATATATTGCAATGATGACAACAAGTCAGTGGCAGGCTAACAAATGCCTACATACTCCCAGAGTCTGTATCAAATATTATTTCCCCAACCCTTTTCTTATAATAATATGTGGCTAAAGATAAGTGGAAGATATCCACATTAGATAAATAACTATTATAATATTTACAAGCTCTCCTAATATAAGTATTTCCAGCGTAATTTGTACGATATGGTGATATATAAAATATACTTTTAGAGCGAGAGGATAATCTACATATTTTAGAGCTAGTATCTTGTAACAGTGGTGCCAAATCAATTTTATTGTTATTAATTTTGTAAAGGAATATTTCGTCTAAATATTTAAGTCTTTTTTAAATTTATTTTATTTAAATTCATACATACATACATAATGCTCAGGCCATTGTCCCACAGGGGTAGCTAGAAACGATGGATCGCCACTTTGCCCGATCTTTGCATACTTCTTTCGCTTCCTTCACATCCATAAACCTTATGCACGCTCTTTTATTCTTCGCACTTCGGATCCCAGTTTTTTGAAGGACGTCACTTATTTGATCCGCGAACGTCCTTCTGAGGCGTCCTCTTACCTTACATCCTTATTTAAATTCACACTCGGATATTTACTCCCAACTATGCCATGTACCTCTACATACTTGATCAATGTACACACTCAAAAAAGTATAACATATAAAATCAGACACGAAGCCGACAACTTGGTGGGAATCGAGCCCGCGACCTTCCACCGATCTGCCGGATCTATCTAAACCAAAGAGATTAAAATATAAGAAAGCATAGAGGGGACAAAGCGAGGAAAATTTGAAGTCAAAAGTTATTCCAACTGGAATAAGTCTAGTACAATTTCGACCGAATGACAGCTCGCGTTCATACTAACTGACATGACAAGGACATGACGCTTAGGCTTCAAAGTTTTGTATGAAAATATTCGCAATGCCCCCTCTATGCCCTATTATATTTAAATCTCTTTGATCTAAACAATAAGCTGACTGACCGGCACGAGCAGGCTGATCCTGAAGAGCGCTGCGAGCAGGTCCCCGTAGGCGTCCCCCTTGGCGGCCTTGTCCCCCGCCAGCGCGGAGGCCAGCTGCGACGCGGCGGAGGCTCGCTGCTCCAGCGCAGAGTGCCGCTCGTCCCACAGCGCAGACGCGCAACCGGCCACCACCGCGCGGACGCTCTCCGGGCCCACCAGCGTCTCTGCGTGACGACAAGGCTACAAAGCTGACGCTAATCCTAGGTATACAACTCCCATCTTGATGCTTCTTAAACTCTTCTCACTGGTTCTTCTCGGGGTATTACATTTGGAACCAGCAACTCGCATTTAGCAAATCTTCATGGACGAATGCCTAGAGTGCCTTGTTGTTAGACTATTGACATTTCTAAGTGTACTTTTTGTACGTACAGAAAAAAAAAGATTTTTTGATTTTACTCATCTCCGTAGGAAGCGGCGTTGCCGCTCTTCTAAAGCGCACCGCAGTGTTTTGCTTCGTTATTTAATATGTACGTAAGTTTTTGACACCGCATTAATCTATAAACATACTATGTCATGACACGTTATCACAGAGTGTCCTGAATATTTTTACCTGGACTACTATCTGTAAGGGGAGCACGAAGGCGGTAGACAGTATGTCGGGAGAGTCAGTTTTGTTACCGGTTAGGAGTCATCCATAAATTAAAATTAATGAAATTTGTGTGACGTAATTTATGGATGGCCCCTTAGGCGCAGATGACGTAATATTCGAGACTCAAGTGCGAGTGAAAGGCGGACCCACCTCCGCGGTGGTCGTGCGCCAGCGCCGTGGCCAGCAGCCCTTTGGCGGAGGCGGCTGGCCGCTGCAGCAGCGCGCGCACGCGCAGGCCCCTCGCCCAGCGCCGCGCGGAGGGCAGCTCGCGGTAAGGGTGCGACAGGGACAGCTGCAGGCACCACTCCGCCGCCTCGTCCGGCAGCTGGGACGACACAACGTAGAACATTGTTATTGTGACAGTTATTCATTTCAATAATCATTCATTGAATTAAAATTTTCGTTGATTGCCGAGCGTCTTTCTTTGTGTTTCTAATAATACAATAAGTCGTATTTTCGTAGACAGACAAGCAATTTTTAAATATTAAGTAGCGGAGAGAAAAATTATGCCAGTCAGTAGGTGTAGGTATCGAGCACGCAACAGCAGACGCGGTCACATTAGATCGCATACGTCAGCACCTACCGCATCGAAGTCGGCGAAGACCTGGTCCTGCTCCGGCTCAGAAAGGTGTGGTAGTAGCAGGAAGGTCACGTGCACGGCGGGCCGGCACGGCGCGGCGGCGGACAGCCAGGGGCGCAGCACGAGAGGCCACAACGCCGCGGGGCCCCCCGCGCCCCCCAGAGCGCCGAACAGCCGAGGGCCCCCGAACTCCTCCAGCGCCACGGTCAGCGGGGGCAGCACCGCGCCCGGCATGCTCTTCTCCACCGCGAACTCCCAGTACAGCGCGCACACGGCGTCGGCGGTGGAGAGCAGGCCGCGCTCGTAGGCGGCGCGCGTGCGCGGCTCCCATGCAGCGGGCGATGCGACATCCGCGGGAGCGTCTCCCGTGTCGGGCGCGGCGTCGCCGTGGAACCGTAGACATCGCGCGCGACGCGGCTCAGCCCCGGCGGCTCGCAGCGCGCGCAGCAGCTGCACGTCCGCCTCGACAGCGCGCGACACCTCCTCCGGGTCGGTGGATAACGCAGCGACCCTCGCGGCCGCCCCCGCGCCGATGTTCTGCCAGAAGTTCCTCGCGAGCCGCTCGGCGGCGTCGCCGGGCCGCTCGAGCCAGGCGCGCAGCAGGCCGACCATGGCAGCGGAGGAGTGCCTCGCGAGGTCGGCCCCTAACGCCCCCCCGGGCCTCGTGACGGCCTGCAGCCACAGGCGGTGCGCGCGCGAGGCCTGCTCGACGGCGGAGGGCGCGTCCCGCGACGACACCCAGCGCACGTACTCGCCCACGCTGGTGAGCCACGCCTGCCGCTCGCTCTTCGAGCTCAGGACGGCCTTCTTTTCGAGCCTACGGCAGAGGGGACGGTGAGCGGACGGTTCTTTTAGTTCCTTAAGGATATTAAAGAAAATGAGAAAAGATGTGCGCACCCCGCGAAGACGGCGTCGAAGAAGGCGGTGAGGAAGGCGTCGGTGAGCATCTCCTCGGGCAGCTTTGCCAGCAGCGGCAGCGCCACGTCGCCCAGCCGCCGCGCGTCGCCCCAGCCGCCTGGAACCATTACGACGTGCCATAATAGTGCTGCATCGTAGGGAGCCACGCGCGATTACACCCGCGAGCCACTCACCCGCCTCCAGCAGCTGCAGGAACCTCTTGCTGAGCAGCTCCCGCTTGTCCAGCCACGTGTGCCAGTCCTGTGGAACACGACGCATCAAGCCTTTACATTACGAAACTGTATTATGCATGATGAAATTAATGGAATGAAATTAGTTTCAAAGTATCTACTTTCGTGACATCATATGTGACGTGAGTCAGCATCTAAACTGAATTTTGCCGCAGATGCTTTCGCGACATTAATTTCATGTCGAATTTAGACAGTGAAATTAGGGGTATGAAATTAGTTTCATCTAAAAAGTTCGTTGTCTGCAAAGGTCGGTTTGCGGAGGAAAATTTTACGTGATAACATCATAAGAAAATATTGATGAAAAATTACATACTCGAGTGGAAGAGACATAGATGCTTAGGCCGATCGTGCCTCTCTATCGCTTGTTCCGTGCTATCGTTTTACACGCTTGGCTCAGGTGGTACGTGACACTTTTTCGTGCGTGCAGCAGGCGTTACTATTTATAAGGCGATATCACTTAAAAAATTGCAAATGTCACGAAACTACTTCAGTGTGATGAATATAATGCGTGCATCGTGATGCTGACATGTGAAATGATCTATGGAATGAATGTTGTGGGACTAGGTTGGCAATGTAGACTCGGGCACCTGGTGCGCGTGCGCAACGGCGGCCAGGCAGCCCCACAGCTGCGCGGCAGTGGCGCCCTCCTTGCCGGTGGCGGCCATCAGAGCCCGCAACAGCCTCCTTCCCTGCGCCGCGTCCAGCCCCGGCGCCAGCTGCGCCCACGCACCGTACCAGGCGGCCCTAAGGCGAACACACAGCTATAAGGTCATTTTAAATCAACTGCAAATATTTTACGGATAGGTATTAATTTTACTGAATCTTTAATGTGGGCTCTGTATTTTATTTGCTGTATACTGGGTGAATTTTTCAAGTGGGCGATAGCGAAAAGTATTCAAAGAAGTCTCGGGCCTGATTTTGATGTAAACTAAAATTACATCTTTGGATTTTTGAAAAATAAATATTCTTAGCCAGGAATCGAACACATTGATTTTGAAAAAAAAAAACACCCTATATTATTACATCATTCGATAGTGTCGCTAGTAAGGATCGAAATCTAGCACCCGCTAGTTATTGAATACGACCAGAATATACTGACCTGACGTGCGCGTCCTCGTGCGAGGCGAGCTTCCAGAAGGCGTTGTCCTGCAGCATCGGGGCCAGCTCCGCGCGCAACCACGGCTGCTGGTCCTCGGGCAGCCTCCAAGCGAAGAACTGCAGCCCGCGGAGGGCGCTCGAGAGGCTACGAGCGCGACGCTCGGCCAGCTCCTCGTCCGACGCCTCGCTGGCCCTAACGTCGAAACCAAAGAGATTAAAATATAATAGGACATAGAGGGGGCATTGGGAATATTTTCATACAAAACTTTGAAGCATGTTTGAAGCTCAAGCGTCATGTCAGTTAGTATGAACGCAAGCTGTCACTCGGTCGAAATTGTACTGGACTTATTCCACTTGGAATAACTTTTGGCTTAAAATTTTCCTCGCTATGTCCCCTCTATTATATTTTAATCTCTTTGGTCGAAACGATTCACTAACAATTGATTTAATGGACAATGTAAAATATGTCAAGGGCCTGTAGACAGTGGATCTAAACAAACAGTTAAGAGGGCACTCGTTGAATTACAAGAAACACCGGTGTACGCAAAAACTCTGCCTGTCTACCAAATCAAAATTTAATCTAAGAAAAAAGACGTGTGGCACTCGGGGACTGCCGCGGTAAAGCTATTGCATAGCATTTTGTATCAACAAGACTGCCGAAAAGAAACGACGTTAGACAATGCACGGCCTTCAAGCCACACCTCCGTGCCCGTCGGAGTGGGGAGCGTGAGGTTTTTTTTCGTAACGGAATTTCTGGATTCGGTCCCCGCGCTCAAGGCCCTCGATAGAAGCTATGCAATAGCTTAAAATATTTTTGTACTCGGAAAGTTGGATGAAACTCATCCAACAGTAGTACACTGTACCTGTGAGTTGGTCCTGCGCCGAGAAGCGTCTCTTCGAGATGAGCCACCACCTCCTTCCGGCAGAAAGAGAGCACTTCCGGCAGCTTGCCGTCGGGGAAGGTGCCCTGTGACACACCACCACCAACACATTGTAGCGAACAGCTGCGTCAATACAGTCAAGAGCACGTGGGAGTTTGACACATTGCTCTTGTAACGTCCTTATAACAATCGCCCAAATCGAGGTCAGACTCGCTCTACAAGTGTAAAACTTTATGTGCTCTCTACTGTACAAGATGCGGAAGGTGATACTTGCATCGTGATAAACTGGAAATGGCAAGGTGATCGGGCCCAGAGATCGCGGTCTAACGATGGATGTTGGACAGTTATATTTAGTACGTAGGAGACCGAATTTCGCTTCTTCTAACACCACGCTATCTGTCGGTAAGTGGCCGAATTATTAAAAAAAAAAAGATTTTGTGTAAAATTGCGTTTTTACAGGATATATGTATAACTATGCATAATGCAATTGAACTTAAAATGTAAAACTGTATCTGTCTAAAAATGTAATAAAAATCGTAAGAGCCGTTTCCGAGATACCCGAAATATACTTAAATAGAAGTAAAAAGTGATAAAGTGACCTGCAGCGAGGCCCGGGCCCTGGCCTGCGCAGGCGCATGGTCGTCGTGCTGCGCCTGCAGCCAGGCGGGCAACAGGCGCCTCAGCTGCGGGGCCACTCGCCGCCCGCACACCGACACCACTCGCCCGTGGCACAACTGCAACACACACACGCAACGGTCGACTATATGATCCATCTATCACATTTCAGGCGGGCAACAGGCGCCTCAGCTGCGGGGCCACTCGCCGCCCGCACACCGACACCACTCGCCCGTGGCACAACTGCAACACACACACGCAACGGTCGACTATATGATCCATCTATCACATTTCAGGCGGGCAACAGGCGCCTCAGCTGCGGGGCCACTCGCCGCCCGCACACCGACACCACTCGCCCGTGGCACAACTGCAACACACACACGCAACGGTCGACTATATGATCCATCTATCACATTTCAGGCGGGCAACAGGCGCCTCAGCTGCGGGGCCACTCGCCGCCCGCACACCGACACCACTCGCCCGTGGCACAACTGCAACACACACACGCAACGGTCGACTATATGATCCATCTATCACATTTCAGGCGGGCAACAGGCGCCTCAGCTGCGGGGCCACTCGCCGCCCGCACACCGACACCACTCGCCCGTGGCACAACTGCAACACACACACGCAACGGTCGACTATATGATCCATCTATCACATTTCAGGCGGGCAACAGGCGCCTCAGCTGCGGGGCCACTCGCCGCCCGCACACCGACACCACTCGCCCGTGGCACAACTGCAACACACACACGCAACGGTCGACTATATGATCCATCTATCACATTTCAGGCGGGCAACAGGCGCCTCAGCTGCGGGGCCACTCGCCGCCCGCACACCGACACCACTCGCCCGTGGCACAACTGCAACACACACACGCAACGGTCGACTATATGATCCATCTATCACATTTCAGGCGGGCAACAGGCGCCTCAGCTGCGGGGCCACTCGCCGCCCGCACACCGACACCACTCGCCCGTGGCACAACTGCAACACACACACGCAACGGTCGACTATATGATCCATCTATCACATTTCAGGCGGGCAACAGGCGCCTCAGCTGCGGGGCCACTCGCCGCCCGCACACCGACACCACTCGCCCGTGGCACAACTGCAACACACACACGCAACGGTCGACTATATGATCCATCTATCACATTTCAGGCGGGCAACAGGCGCCTCAGCTGCGGGGCCACTCGCCGCCCGCACACCGACACCACTCGCCCGTGGCACAACTGCAACACACACACGCAACGGTCGACTATATGATCCATCTATCACATTTCAGGCGGGCAACAGGCGCCTCAGCTGCGGGGCCACTCGCCGCCCGCACACCGACACCACTCGCCCGTGGCACAACTGCAACACACACACGCAACGGTCGACTATATGATCCATCTATCACATTTCAGGCGGGCAACAGGCGCCTCAGCTGCGGGGCCACTCGCCGCCCGCACACCGACACCACTCGCCCGTGGCACAACTGCAACACACACACGCAACGGTCGACTATATGATCCATCTATCACATTTCAGGCGGGCAACAGGCGCCTCAGCTGCGGGGCCACTCGCCGCCCGCACACCGACACCACTCGCCCGTGGCACAACTGCAACACACACACGCAACGGTCGACTATATGATCCATCTATCACATTTCAGGCGGGCAACAGGCGCCTCAGCTGCGGGGCCACTCGCCGCCCGCACACCGACACCACTCGCCCGTGGCACAACTGCAACACACACACGCAACGGTCGACTATATGATCCATCTATCACATTTCAGGCGGGCAACAGGCGCCTCAGCTGCGGGGCCACTCGCCGCCCGCACACCGACACCACTCGCCCGTGGCACAACTGCAACACACACACGCAACGGTCGACTATATGATCCATCTATCACATTTCAGGCGGGCAACAGGCGCCTCAGCTGCGGGGCCACTCGCCGCCCGCACACCGACACCACTCGCCCGTGGCACAACTGCAACACACACACGCAACGGTCGACTATATGATCCATCTATCACATTTCAGGCGGGCAACAGGCGCCTCAGCTGCGGGGCCACTCGCCGCCCGCACACCGACACCACTCGCCCGTGGCACAACTGCAACACACACACGCAACGGTCGACTATATGATCCATCTATCACATTTCAGGCGGGCAACAGGCGCCTCAGCTGCGGGGCCACTCGCCGCCCGCACACCGACACCACTCGCCCGTGGCACAACTGCAACACACACACGCAACGGTCGACTATATGATCCATCTATCACATTTCAGGCGGGCAACAGGCGCCTCAGCTGCGGGGCCACTCGCCGCCCGCACACCGACACCACTCGCCCGTGGCACAACTGCAACACACACACGCAACGGTCGACTATATGATCCATCTATCACATTTCAGGCGGGCAACAGGCGCCTCAGCTGCGGGGCCACTCGCCGCCCGCACACCGACACCACTCGCCCGTGGCACAACTGCAACACACACACGCAACGGTCGACTATATGATCCATCTATCACATTTCAGGCGGGCAACAGGCGCCTCAGCTGCGGGGCCACTCGCCGCCCGCACACCGACACCACTCGCCCGTGGCACAACTGCAACACACACACGCAACGGTCGACTATATGATCCATCTATCACATTTCAGGCGGGCAACAGGCGCCTCAGCTGCGGGGCCACTCGCCGCCCGCACACCGACACCACTCGCCCGTGGCACAACTGCAACACACACACGCAACGGTCGACTATATGATCCATCTATCACATTTCAGGCGGGCAACAGGCGCCTCAGCTGCGGGGCCACTCGCCGCCCGCACACCGACACCACTCGCCCGTGGCACAACTGCAACACACACACGCAACGGTCGACTATATGATCCATCTATCACATTTCAGGCGGGCAACAGGCGCCTCAGCTGCGGGGCCACTCGCCGCCCGCACACCGACACCACTCGCCCGTGGCACAACTGCAACACACACACGCAACGGTCGACTATATGATCCATCTATCACATTTCAGGCGGGCAACAGGCGCCTCAGCTGCGGGGCCACTCGCCGCCCGCACACCGACACCACTCGCCCGTGGCACAACTGCAACACACACACGCAACGGTCGACTATATGATCCATCTATCACATTTCAGGCGGGCAACAGGCGCCTCAGCTGCGGGGCCACTCGCCGCCCGCACACCGACACCACTCGCCCGTGGCACAACTGCAACACACACACGCAACGGTCGACTATATGATCCATCTATCACATTTCAGGCGGGCAACAGGCGCCTCAGCTGCGGGGCCACTCGCCGCCCGCACACCGACACCACTCGCCCGTGGCACAACTGCAACACACACACGCAACGGTCGACTATATGATCCATCTATCACATTTCAGGCGGGCAACAGGCGCCTCAGCTGCGGGGCCACTCGCCGCCCGCACACCGACACCACTCGCCCGTGGCACAACTGCAACACACACACGCAACGGTCGACTATATGATCCATCTATCACATTTCAGGCGGGCAACAGGCGCCTCAGCTGCGGGGCCACTCGCCGCCCGCACACCGACACCACTCGCCCGTGGCACAACTGCAACACACACACGCAACGGTCGACTATATGATCCATCTATCACATTTCAGGCGGGCAACAGGCGCCTCAGCTGCGGGGCCACTCGCCGCCCGCACACCGACACCACTCGCCCGTGGCACAACTGCAACACACACACGCAACGGTCGACTATATGATCCATCTATCACCTTTCAGGCGGGCAACAGGCGCCTCAGCTGCAGGGCCACTCGCCGCCCGCACACCGACACCACTCGCCCGTGGCACAACTGCAACACACACACGCAACGGTCGACTATATGATCCATCTATCACATTTTAGGCGGGCAACAGGCGCCTCAGCTGCGGGGCCACTCGCCACCCGCACACCGACACCACTCGCCCGTGGCACAACTGCAACACACACACGCAACAGTCGACTATATGATCCATCTATCACATTTCAGGCGGGCAACAGGCGCCTCAGCTGCGGGGCCACTCGCCGCCCGCACACCGACACCACTCGCCCGTGGCACAACTGCAACACACACACGCAACGGTCGACTATATGATCCATCTATCACATTTCAGGCGGGCAACAGGCGCCTCAGCTGCGGGGCCACTCGCCGCCCGCACACCGACACCACTCGCCCGTGGCACAACTGCAACACACACACGCAACGGTCGACTATATGATCCATCTATCACATTTCAGGCGGGCAACAGGCGCCTCAGCTGCGGGGCCACTCGCCGCCCGCACACCGACACCACTCGCCCGTGGCACAACTGCAACACACACACGCAACAGTCGACTATATGATCCATCTATCACATTTCAGGCGGGCAACAGGCGCCTCAGCTGCGGGGCCACTCGCCGCCCGCACACCGACACCACTCGCCCGTGGCACAACTGCAACACACACACGCAACGGTCGACTATATGATCCATCTATCACATTTCAGGCGGGCAACAGGCGCCTCAGCTGCGGGGCCACTCGCCGCCCGCACACCGACACCACTCGCCCGTGGCACAACTGCAACACACACACGCAACGGTCGACTATATGATCCATCTATCACATTTCAGGCGGGCAACAGGCGCCTCAGCTGCGGGGCCACTCGCCGCCCGCACACCGACACCACTCGCCCGTGGCACAACTGCAACACACACACGCAACGGTCGACTATATGATCCATCTATCACATTTCAGGCGGGCAACAGGCGCCTCAGCTGCGGGGCCACTCGCCGCCCGCACACCGACACCACTCGCCCGTGGCACAACTGCAACACACACACGCAACGGTCGACTATATGATCCATCTATCACATTTCAGGCGGGCAACAGGCGCCTCAGCTGCGGGGCCACTCGCCGCCCGCACACCGACACCACTCGCCCGTGGCACAACTGCAACACACACACGCAACGGTCGACTATATGATCCATCTATCACATTTCAGGCGGGCAACAGGCGCCTCAGCTGCGGGGCCACTCGCCGCCCGCACACCGACACCACTCGCCCGTGGCACAACTGCAACACACACACGCAACTGTCGACTATATGATCCATCTATCACATTTCAGGCGGGCAACAGGCGCCTCAGCTGCGGGGCCACTCGCCGCCCGCACACCGACACCACTCGCCCGTGGCACAACTGCAACACACACGCAACTCAACTACCATCTACCAAATTGGCGGAATTATCGCATAACAAATAAATCATACATACATAACTCACTTAATAACTAGGATCAATATTCAGAATATTATGCACAAAAAAAGAAAATTAAACAAATCGGTAAACAAAAATTTAGCGTGTTGTAATTAAAACACCTGTTATATCTACACACAAACGACAAAGATAACAGTCTGACCCTTATTATCATAGTTTATATTATAATACATACCAAAACATTAAATTGGGTTGTATTGTATATGGGTGTTATTTAAATGGTTAGCAGAGTATTCGAATTTTTGTAAGCAGAAAAATACAATCTGTAAGCAGAAATAGCTAATTGGTCAGCAACTCATGGCCAGCAAACATTACAAAACCTATCAGCAATTTATGTCATTCTGGATGGCTGTAATTATTTTTGAGCTGCAATGAGCTGCTACTGTTTAATAAAATTTTGGTAAGCACTCAGAGGGGAAGCCAAAAAATATTTTTCGAACTTCATATAAAAGTAGCAAAAATAATCTCAGCAAACTTGTCATGCGCAAAATGGGCGCATTCCTTACATAGATTAGGAAGGACTTTGGATTATGCAACTTTTATGATTATGATTATTATTACGATTACAAGTGGTGGTGGTGGTGGTGGTAGTGGTGGTGGTGGGGTTAGTGGTAGTGGCAGTGGCAGTGGTGGTGGTTGTGGTGGCTGTGGTGGTTGTGGTGGTAGTGGGAGTGGGAGTTGGGGGTAGGAATGGGGTGTAGGAGTTCGGTGTAGGAAGGTGTAGGAGGTAGTGGGAGGTAGTAGGCGGTAGGAGGATGTAGGAGGAGGTAGGAGCTACTACCTCCTACTACATCCTACTACCTCCTCCTACCCCCTCCTACCTCCTCCTACCTCCTCTTACCTCCTCCTACCTCCTACTACATTCTCCTACTTCTACCTCCTACTAACTCCTCCTACCTCCTCCAGGTGGTAGGTGGAAGTAGGAGGAGGTAGTAGGAGGTAGTAGCTCCTACCTCCTACTACATCCTACTACCTCCTCCTACCTCCTCCTACCACCTCCTCTTACCGCCTCCTACCTCCTACTACATCCTACTACCTCCTACTACATCCTTCTACCTCCTCCTACCACCTGGAGGAGGTATGAGAGGGGAGGAGCGGGTAGGTAGGAATGAGAGTGGGAGTGGGAGTGGGAGTGGCTATAGTATAATTTTTTACGTCATGTTTTCTCTGCTGTTCAATAATGAAGTCTTGCTGACCAAGTAGTTATTTTGCGGACCAAGTAACTATTTTGCGGACTGAATGTTTATTATGCAAACCCATGTTATTGTAAGCTGCCTATTTCTGATTTAATTTTTGACCATTATCAAAATTATTTGCCGAACAGGGATTGTTGCCTGATTTTTTTATTTGCGAACAAAATCTTTGTATGCCGACCAAATGATTTAAATGCTGATTTTTTGTGGCTAACCAAATTTTATTATTGCTGCCCATTTAATTACTTCTCATTGTATATTTCATTGATAATGATAAATAATAAGTCGATCTAACTAAGATGTACAACACTGATTAAGACTGTGTATTGGTCAAATTGACAAAAACAATTGTAAACTTCATATTGCCAAAACAATATTTTGTAATAAAAAAATATTAATATTACAATGTATTCTGTCAACTTGACCAGAAATGAGATGAAATGAAATTAATTTATTTGCAAGAACCATGGTACATACAAAAAATATCATAAGTACCAAAATGCAGAACAAACATGATCCGCCATGTAATGTAATGCAATTTTTTTTGAAAGGTACACAAACTAAAATCAACAACCTATAATTATCAGTTAATCAGTGAGTAGAATAGGGTTGTGTCCTACCTAGTCAAATCAGTTACTTTTTACGATCTGTCAAAACGAAATTTTACTATGGAAAATGTACTGAAATTGCAAACCGTCACGTCATAGTTTGTAGTACTCAATTGCAGTACTTTTTTTGATTGTTTTATTATTTTTAAATTTGCTATAATTGTAAATTGAAAATCGAAATACATATTTTGAGGTGTTTTGGGAAAATTATGACTACTCGCAATTTAATTTCGATGCTGTCAACTACCCAATTGATAAAGATAAAGAGCAGTGATAGCCCGGACGGTTAAAGAGCCGGCCGAAAATCAGTGAGGCTCGGGTTCAAATCCTGGCATGTACCAATGAGTTTTTCAAAAACTTACGTACATATTTATCACTAGCTCGACGGTGACGGAAAACATCGTGAGGAAACCCGCAGGTCTCAGAATTAATTCTGAGACATGTGTAAACAGACCCGGTCCGGCGATGGGCTCACCACCTATCACGTTTAGGGGTCCAATATATCTCGTGAAATGTGGGTATATCCAGTAATGGAATACCTCTGCCTACCCCCTGGGGGATGAAAGGCATGAGATTATTTTTTTTTTTTTTTTTTTAGAATTGATAAGTAGGTTTAAAAAAATATATTAAAACTAGCGACCCGCCCCGGCTTCGCACGGGTGCAATGCTGAATTTTCTTTGCTATAAACCTTGCGGAGCCCTAGACCTTTCCAACGAATGCAAAACCGTGGAAATCGGTTTGTCAGTTCTGGAGTTAAATCGTCAGGAAGGAAAACCCGACTTATTTTTATATAGTAGATTTGTATAGAAATTAACAAAAAAACAGCTCATATTATTTCCTTGAGTAGGTTAGCCAAGGTCCTGTATTTAATCCACCTTACACCAGTATATTTTGAGGGCCCTAAACATAGTTGATGATCACCCATGCTCATTGCATCAGAAAAATAATTAATAAATATGCAACACAAAAAGCAATAATAATTGTAATGTGATCAAAATAATATGCCACTACTAATACAGTGCTGATATTTTTAGATTGTTCTTTGCAAATGTTAGGCAGAGAGTTACCTTTTTAAATTCAATAATACATTACCTGTGTAGCCTCCCGCACCTTTCGGTCGGTGTCCACAGAGAGTATTCTATAGAAATGTGTCCAGCTCGGCAATGCTGCCACTACATCTTCTATATCGCTGCTGCTGACTAGTTCTGAGAGTTCCTGCAAAGCCTGCAAATGGAAAATAACAGTTTCAAATATAGAATCCTTTAGTTGAAAGTAAGTCTGTATTGTGTTAAATCGTTAAAGCCAAGTTAATGTTAAGATAGACAGATCGCAGGAAAAAAGAAGACATTAAAAAACCATTAAAGTGATAGATCAATCTCATTGAAATTTGCAGGGACTAGAGATTACATTTTGAGGAACGACATAGGCTATGTTCTATATTAAGAGTTTGGTTTCCGCACTTAGTCCCTAAAGCGGACCATTGGACATAGGCTACTTTACATTAAAATGCATAGTGACTAGAGTATGCTACAAGCTGAAACTCACAAGGACAGAGTTGCGTGCAAGCAACATTTAGTATTTAAAAAAAACACAGATCAAATAAAATTACTTACTAATAATTTAAATTTACCCACTGCTAGAGCTATACTCACCTTAGCCTTGGTGATGGGATCCTTTTTATGAAGCTTCTTGAAGGCGAGTGCTAGGCCGGGTGCGAGAACTGCCTCACTAGTGTGAGATAGTGCGGGGAACACGGCTCCCCCAGCCGTGGGGAACACGCTCCCCGCCGTATGCAACTTCAGCGCTCCCTGCAGCAGCTCGGCGCTGCGCCCACTGCTCGACGGCTGCACACAAGTTGCCGTATTGGTGTAATTTGTTATGGCTAGCAAAACACTTGCTCAGATATTCTTATAATCCACTGGTTAATAGCCACTTAGGAACAGAAAAAGTGTAGTAATTTTATCATAACAAAGGTGTAATATGAGGAATGAGAAATTTACTTAGCTGTTACACTAATTTGCAGTAAATAAATTTAATTAAAGACAAAAGGTATACATGAATGTACGTACACGAACGTTGTTTTTCGTTCTTTGACTTTGTTTTGTTTTTCCACCCATTTTCGGATATGTATGTAGTTTCCTAATCAATTTAACATAATTTCAAATTGAAAATAAACTTGTTGGTATTTATTTTGTAAGAAAAACCATGTAAGTTTGGTTTGGTTTTTTGGATTACTCTTGACACAGGTCTGTCTTGACAGTGACAGTTGACACTGTTGACAGTTTGACACTGACGGTGACGTTAGTGACGTATTTTTTTCTCTTTTCTTCTTTTTTTAAATGGCGTTGCTTCAGAGTCCATGCACAAAAATTTCATTGATGACCGAAGAGAAAGTGTTGAAGGCACAGTGCCTTCAACACTTTCTCTTCGGTGACCAACAGTAAAATTGCATTTTTTGATTGCCTCAAGAAGTCACAATAAAGCATTCATTAAAAGTACACTATTAATTTTAATGAAGGCTTTATTGTGACTTCTTGAGGCAATCCAAAAATGTTTGCCCAGGGGGTCTAAAAAGGCCGTTTCGGGTGAATCATAATAGAATCCTATTTCGATTCATATTCGAAATTGTCACCAAATACGAATCTGTTAATGAATTGAATTGTCAGTGAATCACTAAAATGAGGGACCATTTTACGAAATTTAGAGGAATTGCTTAGGATTTGCTGGGAATTCATAAAAGGAGGAATTGCTCAGAAGAATTGCTCAAAGTGGCCATTTTAGACCCACTGGCATTTAATAAAATGCAGTGCAGTGCAGTGCAGTGAATGGAATGTTCAATAGAACATTCCATTGAGGGGTTTTTTTTTTTTTTTTTTTTACTCTTCCCTGTTCTCTGGATAGATGGCGCTGAACTTGCTAAGTTACTGCTAGGAACGGAACGTCACATAATTTTTTTTGATATCGTAAAACGAAACTTATATAAAAGTAAATGTCACTGTCACTTTAGTTCATAATAGTGATAGTGTATTATGTGGTAAATGTCCGTGATAGTGTGCAGTGAATTGAAAATTCGATAAAATGCGTGCGATGGACTTTTTCGAATTACCTCAAGAAGCCTCTACAAAATCTTCAGTAAAAGTTCACTATCGCTTTACTGTTGATAATCAAGTGAAATTTCAATAAGTTTTGAAGAAACTTATGTATTTTTGTGCATAGCTCTGAAGCAGAGCTGAAAATCTTGAATTTCGTGTCGTGTTTAGTGCTGATGGCTAAAATGCCAATGCCTTAAAATAAGAAAAAAATATACATCACAATGACATTTTGTTTTTGAAAGTAAATAAATCTCAGTTAACTCAGCTAAAGAGCAAATAAATAAAAACAAGGAATAAATATTTAGCAGTCTTTTTATGGGTTTTATATATAAGTTCACAGAATAAGGAAGTCGCGGTTATAAGTTACTCTATGGTAACGTGCCGCATTTAGTAGTAACGTAGTCAGTTCAACGCCATCTACAGAGTTCTTGCAAACTATGTTTTTTTTTTAATTCTCAAAAAAAAAACCTCTCGCTAGGGGTGTCCACTTAGAAAATACATCGATGTTTTTTTTCGATGCAATACATCGAGACTGTACATCGATGTTTTCCGATATATCGGATAGAAACATCGATGTTTTTTCAACATCGAGTATTTTTACCTGTTACTAACAAAAAAAATACTTTTCATGCAAACCCGCGTTGATTCAGTTGTTAATTAAAAAAATAAAGCAATGAGAGAACATTCTTTGTTTTTATTAGAAAAGTACAAACAAAATACAATACATATAACACAATACACTGTTTATTTATCTTCTTGGTTATCGACAGTAAAATGATAGTAACTTTTACCAAAGACTTGATTGTGACTTCTTGAGGCAATACAAAAATGTCCATTCCACGCAAAGAGATTAAAATATACCTAATAGGACATAGAGGGGGCATTGGGAATATTTTCATACAAAACGTTTAAGCATGTTTGAAGCTCAAGCGTCATGTCAGTTAGTATGAACGCGAGCTGTCATTCGGTCGAAATTGTACTAGACTTATTCCACTTGGAATAACTTTTCGGCTTAAAATTTTCCTCGCTTTGTCCCCTCTATGCCCTATTATATTTTAATCTCTTTGATTCCACGCATTTTATCGAATTTTCCTTATTCGATGTTTTATGAAAATACATCGATACATCGAGTAAATCAATACCTTTTCAAAACATCGGATTGATTCGATGTATCGTATTGTAAACATCGAGTAAATTCGATGCATCGATGTATATCGAATATCCCTACCTCTCGCCATATAATATACCTAGGTATACTACTAGCTGACCCGACAGACGCTGTCCTGTAAAAATGTGATAAATGAAGAACTCGACAGATTATAAGAAAACTTCATATAAACCATCTGCTAAATAAATAAAATAAAGCCTAAAAATTTGGTTTGGATAGGTGAGCCCGTTCTTGAGTTATAAAAGAACAACGAAAAGTGGCATTGATTTTTATATACTTACTAGCGACCCGCCCCGACTTCGAACGGGTGTAATGCTTTTACTAAAACCTTCCTCTTGAATCACTCTATCTATTAAAAAAAACCGCATTAAAATCCGTTGCGTAGTTTTAAAGATTTAAGCATACAAAGGGACATTAGGACATAGGGATATAGGGACAGAGAAAGCGACTTTGTTTTATACTATGTAGTGACTAGCGACCCGCCCCGGCTTCGCACGGGTGCAATGCTGAATTTTCTTTGCTATAAACCTTCCGGAGCCCGAGACCTTTCCAACGAATGCAAAACCATGGAAATCGGTTCGTCAGTTCTGGAGTTAAATCGTCAGGAAGGAAAACCCGACTTATTTTTATATAGTAGAAGACTAGCGACGCGCCCCAGCTTCGAACGGGTGCAATGCTGAATTTTCTTTGCTATAAACCTTGCGGAGCCCGAGACCTTTCCAACGAATGCAAAACCATGGAAATCGGTTCGTCAGTTGTGGAGTTAAATCGTCAGGAAGGAAAACCCGACTTATTTTTATATAGTAGACTAGAGAGATATAGATTACTGTTATGAGTCAACACCCGAAATATACCTACACAGCAAAATGAAAACTACACAAAAAATGACGCCTCTTTTCGAATACCCGTCAAAAAGCCCCCGTTAGTGACGTTCTTTTATTTTATTCTTTGTTTCACCCAAGGTAGCCTGACTCTATCACATACTTACCTACCATACATGGACCACACGGTACTGTCTCGTCTTTAGTTAAGTGTATCTTTAAATGGCTTAAACATGGCTAAGAGTTGTAGAGCTGAAGATTGAGTTTGTGTTACCATGATCGGTATTTCGGAAAGCACGTTAAGCCGTTGTTCTTAATTTTCGTTATGTTAACGCAGACAATAGTGTGACATTCATTTGTGCTTTGGAAAATTCCCACAATTAGGTGGTCACTAGCCTAGCACCATCTTTCAATTTGCAGTGGGCTCACAAAAGAGATTATGGCCCATAGGTAGGTACTTACTTAATCATGTGTGAGTAAATACCCGAAGAGTAAAGTCAGCAGGGGCTGTTACGCGTTGTTGATGATGATCCATGATCCGCAGATGTAGAGATGTTTTAAGACGTATTTATTTTACTAATATAAAATAAATATCCACCGCCTTTATTCCGGAGGGTGTTGGTTTTCGGAACCTACTCCATTCTTGGAAATACTTTATCCCACTTATCATCGGTATATATTTTGGACCCTTAAACAGAATAATTTCTGAGACATGTGAGTTTCCTTACGATGGTTTCCTTCAACGTCGAACAACAAGTGGTAAATTTAAAGGTAAGTACGATATTTTTGACAGACACAAAGATAGATGTACATGCCCTCACTAACATTAAAATTGAAGCCTCGCATCTGAGGGGCAGGCTCACTAACCCAAAGGGCTTTCCAAAGGGCTATCACTGACTTACGTTACAATCTCCTTACAATAAAATTCAAAAGGTGTACACATTTGAGTAAAAATGAAAGGAACTTCTGCATTGAATGTCAATATATATATTTTAAATATCCATAAATTCAATAATATACATTATAATATCAAGTAAAATGAATTACTATAATTTATATAGGCAATATTTTAACACATGTTAATCTATGGGTAAGTTTAACAATCTAGAGTTACTTACTTCAACAATGGCGGACGAGGCCAACTCGCCGCCACGACACAACAAACACAGTATGGCAATAGGAATTCACATTGGCTTATCGATACCGCTAACCTATCTTATACAGTTACATAGGGAAGATTGAAATACTTTTTTGCAATGTTAATATTGCACAGTAACTAAACATCGCTGAGTAGGTACATTGCCATTAATTCATGTAAGTAAAAATAAAATCACTTTGATATAAAAATTTAGTCGAAGCCCTAAAATTATTTCGGCACATAATAACTAAACTAGCCTAGGTAACTATCGGCGGGACCGCTATATGATACAGGTGTCCGCGCCTCGCTCTATCGTAAGTAATCTTTGGTTTTTCTAGCCCACCGGTGATAATTTGGAAATAGCTTACACTTAACTAAATTATAATAATAAAATATGAAATAGTTCAAACAGGCTCGCTTAGTCCAATTAGGTAATCTAGGTATGACAAAGTAGGATGCGCCCAAATTCAATTGCAATTAAATCTCGTGCTGCGAGCACGTGGCATGCTGATGCGAGTACCTATGTCGACCTCCACTCTGCATTTAATAGCGTACAACTTGGTTATAGTTTCATAATCAATTTAACTCTCGACGCAAATTGTTCTGCGACGACATAAGTACCAACCTATATTTGTATGCAATTACTTGCACAGTGGACTGCCACATAGGGTAGGCGCCTATCAGAGTATGCATTCAAAGTAGCGCCTGAAGCGACCCTTACAGTATGGCTTTGGCTACTGTATCAATTCATTATTTATTTATTACAGTACAGTACAAGTGGCAATAATTTAATTCGTTGCTTAGAAACCTTTAAAAATTAAGTTTATCTACTTACAGTTACATGTAAAATATAGAAATAATCGTTACGTGTCTCTTAAAATGTATTTTCTTAGGAACTTTGTGTTCTATCATACTGCTGCTGAAGTGACCATGAACTCAACTGAAGTTTATTCTGTTTAATTGAAAGTTAACAATTAAGATCTAGAATCATTAGGTACATTATAAAAACTTGTCGATCATAGAGTGGAATACAAGATTAAAAAATTAAGTACATAAAGTAATTCAAAACCATAAATAAGTAAGTAAGTAATAAAAAATATAACTTACGAGACCATTGAATCGGTTTTAAAAACAATTAATGGATTAATTCCGTGTGTTTGTAAGGAACCATAATCATCATCAGCGATATCAGGTGGCGATAAAATGTAAATGTAAAGTAGGTGTTTTATTATAAATACAATTATCAATATTCGTTATTTAATGCTACTTTATCGTATTGCGATCGATAAACGGATGTTCTATATTATTGTCACCGTATTGAGGCCGGCGAAGGCGCCCCTGCAGTTCATGCGGCATGTACAAGTCATACACAAGCGATCATATTTACATTAACCTTACGATATTTACAACGTGTTCATATTTACAACGTAAGCTAATCTTTGGACTATTCAAAAGAGTTGTTTAAACACAGCAGAGATCCCATAGGAGTGTTATGGAATGCTTTTAACTTAAGTAAGATTGAATCTATCTAAACTCTTAATATTAAAATACGAGAAGCCTATTATTACACTTAATTAAAAGGTTTTATTAACAGAAGATAATCTCCAAGACTACATTATTTATATTCAAGAAAAGTTTTGAATTCGCTCTCAATGGTTCGGAAAATACTGATTCAATATGAATAATCGCGTAACCGACAGAAGCTTGAAGCACTCGTTATTACTTTGTATACGTTCGATGTACTCTGTTGTACGTATATTGTTACATAGCGGTTACCTCTTAACAAGTACAAAATATAAAGAAGAATCGTTACGGTTAGAAATGTTCATATCACTAGAATATTGTCATCACAATAGGCACCGAGTGCCCGCAACTGCAGTTGCGCTGAGGCCGATGCGGGCTCCGCCGACGGGGCTACCGTATATTCAAATAATTCCTTCATAACCGTTGCTGTTGCAGCTCGCACCTATAATTATACTTTTGGCTTCTATTAAATATAAAAATAACAAAATCCTATTTTCAAGAGTATTATGCTACAGGTACTGCCTTTGGGGTTTAGCACGTAAAACTAGACTAAAATCTACATAAACAAGTACAATGTTTGGCGCACAATGGTCTGCATGGCACATTTCTTTGGTTTAATTTGGCACTACACGAATACAATATAAATAAGAGAATATAAATTACTCCTCTGTATAAAAATATGACGTTGAGCAATGGCCTTACTTTGAAAAGAAAATACCGAGCGATGAATACTTTATTATTATGAGTATTATTATTATGCATAAAATCATAATTTAGTTGGTTGAGGTATGTCAAAATTGTGATGGCAACGGAACCCTAATTCGTTGTGGACTCTCTGGACGCTCAGTCCCGGTACGGCTTGCAGATGGCGAACCTGTGGTTCATGTGCTGGCTGTAGGAGCCGGAGTGGGAGAACTTCTTGAGGCACTTGCAGCACTGGAAGGGCTTCTCGCCGGTGTGCAGCCGCTTGTGCTCCGTCAGGTGGTGCTTGTGCTTGAATGCCTTCGGGCACTCCGCGCACTTGTACGGCCGCTGACCTGCAACAACAACATTTCGGAATGGAAACAGCAGCTAGAGCATATTGTTGAGGTCTAAGGTATATTATATAATCTAGCAAGACATTGACTAACAAAAGTAATTTATGTTTAACTTTAGCTATCCGCATTCAATTCTGGAGGTGCATGTAGGTATGTCAGATGATATTATCCTTGTAAAGCTAATACGTGACTGAAATTGAAACAGACAAACTATGTACACAGATAGAGGGTTAAAGATTTTTGAATACTAACCGGAATGCTCGTATTTGTGCCTGGCGAGGGAGCTCTGCTTGACGAAGGTCTTGTCGCACTGGTCGCAGACGAACTGGCCCTCGCCCTCCTTGAACTCCGCGCCCGGCTTCAGCTTGCTCTTCTTCAGGACTGTGGCGTCGTCGTCGTCGGCGGGCGGAGCGTCGTCAGCCCACGTGGATCGCTCGTATACAGCGCTGGGCTGCAGCGGCTCCCTGTGCATGCCCAGCAGCGGAGACCGCACGCCCGCCATGTCGTTGTACTGCAGCAACTTTTCCATTGGCATCATGGGGTTGATAGGCAACTTCTGGGGTAGCAGCCGCTTATGGCCGTTCATCGTCTCCCCCGGAGATGGGGAGAGTCGAAAATCGGTGAACGAGGATGAGGAGCAATTGGAATGTGGGTACGCGGCTAAATAGTTGGTGCGGAGTGGAGTCGGGCTGCGCGAGGACTTTTGACTCAGGTTCACCGCCTCCTCAGAATCGGAATGTGTTACAGAAATGCTGCACGGTGGCGACGGCGAGGGGCTTGACGTTACCGACAGGTTGGACTTTTTGGTGGACAAGTCGAGCGGCTGATCGGACATCACCATCGTCTGCGTCGTCCGCCGCTCTCGGGCCCTGTTGTTCTGGAACCAGACTTGCACCACTCTGTTGTCCAGACCGATCCGCTGGGCTATTTTCTTGAATTCTTCACGGTTCGGTCGGGGGTTGACTGAGTAATGTTCTTTGAGCACCGCCTGCTGTTCCTCGCTTAGCGCGGTCCGCACTCGTATTTTCCTATCTGTGTCGTGTAAGGAAGTCTTCTCGTCGCGCTCCTCGCGGCCGTACTCCTCGTCCTCGCTCGCACTCACTCCGCTCTGGATGGACGCACGCATTTCCGCCTCATACCTATTCAGAGCTACCGTTTCTGCCACTTGAGCTGCCAAACCTTCGTGTTTTCTAAATAAACTTCCACAAAGTACTTTCTCATGGTCCAATAAATCACTTTTGTTACTAAATGTAGCGTCACACTTCATACACTTATGAGAGTCATCGGGATCCTCCTTCACGACCAAGTGCGAGGTGGGCGGTGACTCTATAGGGCAGATTCTCCCTTGGGTATCAGAATGTTTTTCTATTTTCGCTTTGAAGAAGTGCTTTGTCACTGAAGCTCTCAGTGATTCTAATATTGTATCAAAGTTTGGATCCTTGTTATCGGCCTTCAGGCCATTGTTGTTTAGAGGGACGGATTCGTAGTTGTGCGGAGACCGCAGGTTGGTCTCGCGGTCCTCCTGCTCCTTCTTGACGGTGACGGCCTCGTCTTCCTCGATGTCCATGACGAGCTCGGTACTCCCCTCGGAGCGCTTGTCGTCCTCTTCCGTCACTTCCTCGATCAAGTCTTCCGGGTTCGTAGGAGGAGGGCTCAGCTTCGGGTTCATTGAGCTCTCTATTTTTCTATGCTGATACTGCGATGACGCCAATTGTTCAAACAATTGACTAAGTGATGCCGGAAAGTAGGGCGTAATATCACTCGCCGGACTCATCGGCATTCCGGGGGGCATGTAAAAGGGGTTGATCCCCGGCTGCCCGAGGGGTGGTCGATGGAAATTGTTATCCTGCGCCGACATAGACGCGAAAAATGCAGCAGTCTCATTGTACTTGGGCAGGATGGGTAGAAAGGAGTTTCCATTCGGGGTAATGTTGTTGTTTAGTTGAGAGGCGACCATAGCGTTGGTTCGCTTTCTCGAAGGACTTCGCTCAGGGTTGAGCGCAGGGTTATTGGGCTTTATCCTGCCCATCTTGAGGTTCATGACGAGACACTTCTTGGAGGTCATGTGGCTGGAGTAGGAGCCCGAGTGGGAGAACTTTTTGCCGCAGTTGGCGCACTCGAAGGGCTTCTCTCCGCTGTGTATCCGCAGATGCTCTTTGAGGTGGTGCTTGAACTTGAACGCCTTGTCGCAGTCATTGCACTTGAATTTGCGCAGCAGCGCGCTCTCATCGTGACTGATCATGTGCCGCTGCAGCCGGTACACGTTCGCGAAGCTCTTGTGGCAGATCTTGCAGGACTGTAGGACAAAACGGAAATAATTGAATTTTTACTATTAAACAAAACATTCCGAGGGATTTTCAGATTAGTGTTTGTCATTGGCCAGCATAGATTAACAACTTATGGAGAACTCGAGAAAACTTAGTAGTATCGGTCGATGAATCGAGCAAGATAAAAGCTAGCAAACAGCAAGGTACAGGCAAGATGTTTGTTGGATATTAGAATGGGCACTGACATATCTGACGGTATCCACCTGAGTGCTGGGCGAGTGCAGCGTCTCGTGGCGCTCGAGCTGGTCGCGCGTGGGGTAGGCGCCGCGGCACTGGCCACAGGCGAAGGGCCCGCCGGGGCCCAAAGGCGAGCCACCACGCTCCTCCTCCTCGTCGGCCGGCTTGCCCTCCCCCGCGCCCCCACCCCCCGCCAGCGGCCGGACTGCAAATACCAATTCGTTAGCCGACACGCCTCCTCTGCAATACTTACCGGCTATGCCATGAGGAGTACTCGTGAGAAGGTTCAAAACGTTCTGAACACTTTTACTGTTCCACTGCTCACGAATACTCCTCATTGACGGATCTCCACTAGGACCTATACCTAGGATTTGGTCCCAAAAGTTTATAAAGTGGGTAATGGATTCGTCATTCTTACGATCTCAGGAATTAGATCTAGATCGGACAGTATGGTACCTAAGCTTGGGTATCCCAGTTACGTTTAAGTATATAGGTCTACACTTAGTAGTCACATAAATGGGTGTCACTAGTACCATCAATGGTACAAATCGATGGTACTACTGACACCAGGGGCTTCGTTTGAAGATCACACTACATACCTACTCGACCGGCAGGCCGAAGTATGTTTGGGAATTAACTAGGAACTAGCCTTAAAATAAGTAGGTAGGTAAGAACGATGGTGCGGTGGGGTGTGAGAGTGACCGTGTCAATTTTCTCAGCCGTGGCGGATTTGCAGTACTGGCCGGCCTAGGCCCCAGGCCATGTAGTAAGTAGGTACCAGCCACCCGTTTTAACTTTTATTTCCTTCTACATAAAATGTAAAAAGTGATTTACGAAAATTACCCTACCTATTGTTATACGATGCAGTGCAGTGCGGCCCGCCATAATGTGCTCGAGCCCTTAGAATATTTAGGTAGATAAGAGTTATTTCTTGTTATCACCACTGACTTTTTGGTCACGATTGGCCGAGCTTAATATCTGGCCGCCGTAGGCTCGGGCCTACTGGGCCTTAGGGCAAATCCGCCACCACCAGTATCGCTGACAATCGAATCGAACGATAAAATAGCAGTTCATCACCAGAGCACGGATCCTACTATACCAAGTGATAAATTTAGGTATAGATGTGGCAGTTTTTATGTCTGTTACTCGCATAAACAGCTTAACGGATTTGAGGAAAATTTTGCACACATATCTATAGTTATATCTACAGATAACCTGGATTAACATATTGAATACATGCGCTATAGTTAAATATAATAAGACAAAACGCTCATTCTCTTTCCACGCGGGAAGGTCGAGCGCCGTTCGTAAATAAAATAATAACCGGACAATAACCGTGAAAACATTGTTCCGATTAACGCGGACTGCTCACCGGGCGCTTTATAAAAACAAACATGGCGGCAACAATTCAATTGCAGTCGGTTATTTCGGTAATATGGCTGTTTTGCCGCGTAATATCGTTTTTAAAGCGGCGGCGGCTAGCCGTAAATCAAATATAATAAAGAGCAAAACAACGGGTGGACGTATTAATTAGCGGTGCGCTGCGCCACGCGCGCCGGTATTGAATTTTAGGAAATACTGCCTCGTAAACTGCTGCTCGCGAGGTGCTTCTGCCCAGTGCCCACAAAAACCACAGAGCCATTATAGGATAGATATTGATATTATAAATAGGATAGGGAAGATGAACTGGCCAGCAATGAACCAGATCAATTTCGGAGCCCTATAACTTTTATGATTGCTGACGAATTGGTAGCCAACATTTTTCGATATTTTTATTTGCTTTCTACATTGTGTGATTCAAAAAAATAAGAACTGCTTCGTAGAGTACCTACCCCAGATGTACACAATGAACCTACTAATTTCTATAACTATAATGTTACTAACTAAATCGCTAATAAGCATTTAGCGATTCCAGATTAGGTCCGCGGTTCGGTGGTAGGTAATCTAAGTAGAGATAGTTGTTCCAGAAACTTAGGTAAAGATACAGATTAGGTAATGAGAATGTACAGAATTTTCACGAGATTTACGGAAAAGGAAAAGATAATGAGTTTAATGATGATAATCGAGAACACAAGTTAAAGTTTATGACCCCGCTTACCCCGTAGTGCTTCACCAAGTGTTCTTATCACAAAAATGTGTTGATATTAACGGCCAGTTATTTAATATACCTACTCCTAAAAATCAAGGAAAATAGTCGTTCGAGTTACGTACCTACAGTGTTATGTATTATCAGTATTGCGAGCAGCTATCTTTTGCCACCACGTGTCCACAAAGCCCACTCTTATAGTACCTACCTCACAATGACAAATACAAAAAAGGGTTTTTTTCATGTTATTAGTTCCTACACAGTAGTTATTAGTTAGAGCAGTGATAGCCCTTACGGTTAAAGAGCCGGCCGAAAATCAGTGAGGCTAGGGTTCGAATCCTGGCATGTACCAATGAGTTTTTCAAAAACTTACGTACATATTTATCACTAGCTCGACGGTGAAGGAAAACATCGTGAGGAAATCCGCAGGTCTCAGAATTAATTCTGAGACATGTGTAAATAGACCCGGTCCGGCGATGGGCTCACCACCTATCACGTTTAGGGGTCCAATATATTATCTCGTGAAATGTGGGTACGTATATCCAGTAATGGAATACCTCTGCCTACCCCCTCGGGGATAAAAGGCGTGAGATTATTATTATTATTTAGTTCCTACATTCATTACAGTTTTAATATATTTAAATATTAAAAATTATTAAATATATTAAAACTTTAGTGAATGTAGGAACTAAATCCGCTTAATAAAAGTCATTGTAGGTAAGTAAAAAACTAAATGTACCTACCTAAGTATTGTTGTTACTCTGGAAATGAAGCGGAAAGAAATTCCAAAGGACCTAGACTGGAATAGAACTTTAACATACGTAGGTAGGTACTTAGTTCAACTTCAACGAATGGACTTTTGCCTTTTATGCCTTTGCATAATGCAATATGAGAAATATGTAGATAGTTAAATGAATGAAACGTTTCTAAAACTTATTAAATTGCATCATTATTTTCTTGCCCTTTTCCTATTACTTATATCAACCGTCATAATTATCTAATTTACTTCCTTCTTGTACATAATATCATCCTTCACACAATCCATCCACGTTTTCTTTAGTCTACCCCTCTTCCTATAACCTTCTACATTCATATTAAAAAATAAAATGAGACATATTTATTTAAAAACATACTTAAAATTTTGACTGTTGAAGCTATCGTTAAACGATTCCTGTATTCATATAAAAAAAAAGCAAAAGTAGAGTCGAATTCAACAAAGTTACACGCTACTCAGCAACAGATGGCGCCACCTGGCGTTATCGGCTCGCGGCCCCTAGAACGTAGTAAGTATAATTATATTGTAATTAATAAAGTACTTTATAAAAAGGTGCTTTTTGCTTAGAACTTTTTTTACTTCTTGATTTACTTGTAATTTTTTTATTAAATTTCGCTTAGCAGATGTGTGTTTTAATTGGAATTATGAACTCAAATGGGTACGTGTATCGTAAATAAATACGTACTAAAAAGTTTTACCTTCCTTCTAAATTATTTAACAAATAATAATAATATGTATAACGTAGAAAAACACCTTATATACAATGTAGAGCTTAGACGCTTTCGTCCACTCCCTGCTAGATGGCGCCAGAGGTCAGTTACTGGCTGGGCGTTCATTATTGAAAAAAGTTTGTATTTCAACAATGTTCTGTGTACATAATTATGTACATTAAATTAAAAATAACAAACCAAAATTATTTTCACTAACGATAGCGATTACTATGGTTCAAGCAACTGTTTATCGTCCATTATGTGGCCCGGATGAATACACCTACACACGACAGTGACTATCAGCGCGGTACAAATAATCTGTGCGCACGGGCAGAGTGCGTCCGTTACCCACTGATAAAAAACCTACTCGAGCGCACACAGCCGCGCGGGGCTTCCTATTGCGTTGTTAATAAATAACAATTATCACCCACACACACGCGTGCGAGGCCGAGAGATAAGAGAGCGATTGTTGATCACTGCACACAGGCGCGCGCAGTGATTGGGCGCACCTGTGCAAGCGGCGCGGCAGTGTGGGGGGGGGGGGTCTGCTTGCTAAAGAAAAAACTCCGCCTGCCTGGACCGCGAGCAGACACCATATTGCGGCCAACGCCCGGTCCTCTCGGCGGCGCAGCAATCATTGTGAGAGAATTAATAATGAACTGTTGAGACACTCGCTGCTTGATCAATTGATCAGCTGACGTGGCTGTGTGTAGCTACTATCGTAGCATATTTTTCCGTCTTGCCATTGGCATTAAAATGCAGCTATGTGTATAGGTACCTATTTGGTAAATAATTAATTAAATTAATAATAGTAGGCCTACTAATAAAATTGTGTTTCTTCATGAGTGTGATAGGTAGTTAGTAAGAGCCATCTTCCTTGCATTGTCTCGTAAGTAGTTTTAAATAACTATGATTTTATCCTCGAGCTTAGTTGAAGTTGAAACAGAGTCAAACACAAAATTATTTTAAATGGGCTTCATAGCTGTCTAATTGCCATGGTCAGTCATAGCTACCTATCGATACATCTTTCAATATAGAAATTAATTTCTGTAGACCAGTATTAATCTTTGATCTAAATAAAATGTAAAATGCTACGAATCATAGATTCGTGAACTTGTTCAAACTGAAGACATTTTCAAGCAATCAATCAAGACAGAATCTGATAATGGAGTCGTGTATTACAATACAATAGGTATAAAGGGTAATATAATCTACTCCAATTAGCACTCTCTTCCATTCCACCCACATGCGCGAGGGCTGATTCAGAATGGTGAGATGAAGTGAAACTGTGAAATAGAACCAAATCAGTGTTAGTCACTGGATTCCCGGTGATTCACCGATACGGGAGGTCTCGGAGGTAACTATCACTCAATAAGATTCATTAAATAATCTGAAGAAAGTTATTGTTAATATCTCTACAAACGATTAACGATTTATAAACTTATGTGACTGATTTAACAAATGACCATCACAACTTTAGCTTAAAATGTTTCCGAAACTAAGCAAAATGACAAAACAAATTTCATTCCAGTGAAAATTCTGAATAGCCTATTCGATTTGATAATCCATCTATCAATCAAAACCCCAAATATTTAATAGTGAGGACGGGTGCTGGTGCTCCTCGTATGTGTATGGTTGTGCTCCTGGAGGTGTGGATGCCGCGAGTGGTGTTTGCGGCGCTAATGAGGCGTCGTGTGCAGCAAGTGCAAACAAGTGATTAGCGATCACTCGGGCCGCGCTTATCGGTTCTCGGAAGTGTTTGTTTACCGTATCAGTGCTCTGGTGGGCTACTTTCCTCATTTGCGTTTTGTTAATTCCTTTGTTTAGTTTACGACTATTCCTTAATGACAACAATCAATAATTGTTGCTTCACAAACAAGCCGTGTATCTCTAGCTTGTTTTTAATTTTATAATTATCTATTAGGTACTTCTTCAAGTAAATTAATTTTTTTGATAGCACCGTTTACGCTACTAACAATAAGATTATTTCACTCATTCCATAAATAATAATTAGCCTATCGTTACTTTCGTATTTCAGCGATGGAAAATTCATTAGCTTTTAGTTTTCTTTAATAATTAAGTAAGTAGAAATATGTCATTTTGAATTAAAGAGATTTGTTAATTTATTAGATAAGAAGACGCATTGATTTGTTATAGACACTCTAGAAACCGTGCATAAATTATTATTTTGCAAAAAGTCCTCCAATATACTTTCCGTAAATTATAATTTGATACGGGAAAACCAACCGAACCACCAAACTCTTCAAAAACATTTCTATTTAAAAACGGTGAGAATCATCATACCATTTAAAATTTATTACAATTTCTATAAGAGGTATTAACTGAACAATTTAGGTATACAAGATCCATAATTTTAACAAAATTGACATTTTGTTTAAACTACGCTCTCAATCTCACTCACAATTCACTGGGGTGTCGGACGCCGCGACCACAATAGCATTGGCTCAGACTTTTATCGTTAGTTTTTGGTCTCATAATTAAAATAGGACGTTACACGATTCGGCCCCGTTTGATCTACTCCGTGAGCGATAAACGAAATGCACTAATTTATTCATCCGCGTTCCTTCGCGTCGGCCTACCTCACCCACTGCAGACAGGCGGCGCTCAAACAAGAATCAAATAAAAAGTAAAAGAGAAGAAGCAAATGAATTAAAACAACATAATCATTTACGATTTAAGACGGTGAAAGCGAGCGGGGTTCTCCTCGGTAAACGAAACTTTCTTTCAAGTCTGTGCGTACTCTACCTGTGCCCGATCTCAAGTGGATGAATTATGTCTCGGGGGAGCCGAGGGGAGATCTCCCACTCGGAGGTTATTTCTAATGAACGTGCTCGAGTTTTATTTTTAATGCGGACGAGGTGATATCATTCTCACCTGTTCGCGTGTAACTCTCGACAACGGTTACTCTAACTTTGGGACGTTTCGGTCACTTTTAAGTTTCACTTTTCACTCGCTCCGACTCTACCACTGGAGCTCAAAACTTTCGGGAAGCGAAGTTTTCGACAATTATTGTCCACAAATTTGTTTACTATTAAAATATAAATTTAATCGGGATGCAATTGTAATTCGATTACGAGGGGGGGAAATGACTTAGAAACAAGGTAGAGATTGACGGGAAGATAAACGGAAGAAGGATACAAATAACGAAAGAGCAAAATAAACAAAAAGAAAGGAAGCTTACTCAAGGCCGCGAGCCGCCTGGCCGAGGTGGTGGACGTGGGCACCTGCTTACTCCGCATGTCCGCAAGCCAACCGGCCGCCAAGCATTCGTACCAACCGCCAACTCCCATAAGCGAGCTGTGCACTTTCATCGAGCGACACCGTTCTCACACCTCACTACCGGCGCACTCCGCGACGTGGTCGCCAGGGCCCTCGCTACTCACATCGGCAGGCGCCCCACACGTTGGCCAGGCTCCACAGGCGGTACGAGTAGCTGTCACCATAGCACCCGAACATGCTCTCATCGGTTCGCGCGACCATGGCCCGCGCGCGCGGACGGACGTGCGAGGTGCGGCGCGGCGCGAGGCGGAATGGCCCGCTCCGCCTCCGAACCGCCCCGCCCGCGCTCCCCACCGCCGCCGCCCCTCCCCTCCCCAGCGCCCCCACCCGCGCCCCACCTCGCCTAATTAGCCGCCACACCGCTGCACCGGCCGCCGTGCCGTCCGCGGGCCGTCGCGGCGCTTCATCTCGCGACGGCTCGCGGTCGTGCAGTTTACCTTTCAATTATTTATGTTCGCACCTCACGCTCCACCTTCCCGGCGCTCTACCTGTCTCTATCTCGCGGCAGTTAACTCGCCGTGCCAAATGATTTGTGATGAAATGCCCTACGAAACTCTACATTTAAAATGTCGTAATTATAATAGGAACATAAATTTTATTGGATAATTTACAAGTTGAAGCCTTGTTAAAGGCTAACTCTTTAAAAGTTAAATAGGCCAATATATGAAATATACTAAACACAATAAATTGTGTAAAGAAATATGTTAACTGTTTGAGTTACGGACATTGCGTATTCCGCCGCGCGCCGCTCGTTGTGTGCTCGCCGTGTCGCGGCTTTCGGTCGCTAGGTGGCGCTAGCAGTTCCGCGAGAGATGCGTCCGCTGGCTGGTGGATACAATTTATTAGATTGTATCTATCCGTTTTTAAGTATGTGATTGTGGGTTATGTATACGCAGTATAACGGTATCTTTATACTCTTCGAAGAAATAATTTTGTTTGTGAGCGTTAAATCCGAACATTTAAAGATTCACATAAATTTATTTATTTATTTATTTATTTAGGATTGCTAACAAAGCTGACACAATACATAAGAACATCACATCTGATCAGATTTACAGGTTTGTGCCGCTTCACTTAAAAGCAACCACGGCAAGCAAAGGGGCATAATCAGAAACAGTTACACGATGGTATAAAATAAAAATACAAACAATTCAAAGAAGTAGGTAGATAGAAAATTAAAAATAATACCAGTAAAGAAAAACAATAAGTAGGTTGTATCGATCATCAACTGCCAGCAGCGCTAACCACAGTGTATTTTATTTCAGACTCTACATTGACGTGGTAGAAACTTATTTAAGGACTATCTTCGCTTATTCGAAACCCTGGCTGGTGTGATTGGGTATTTAATGGCTACGCTTTAACTAACATACTACACCCAGTGCATTTTATTTGTTTATGCATCCTCTAATATGATAATTTTATTATATTTTTTTATTTCTTAAATTAATAATATCAAAACAAATATTTAATGCTGGATGCGGGCAGCGCAGGACCGGACGTTGTAGAGAACCTTGGGGGAAACCTTTGTCCAGCAATGGGCGTTGATAGGCTGAAATGATCATGATGAAATAATAAATAGTAAATAATAGAGGGATTATTGAGTGTAAGTACCTACTGCACTCTCAAAATCATTTAATGACTTGATACATACAGAAACAATACTCTTATCTTAGCCTCAACCTTTTAAAATCACATTATATTACTACAACCTTTGAGTATTAAACCAACCGGAGACGCCACTGACAGGCGTTCCCCTCTGCCAAAAAAAAGAGTCGGTCAACGCGCACACCTGTTAAATACAACTAGTTTTATTGAGTTCAAGGAGTGCTTGGATTGGTGAATGTATTGTGTATGTGTGGATTGAGTGAGCACCCCTCAGAAAAAAAAGGAAAAATGCTCTTCATTTAGTAGAAGTTCTAAAACAATTGTAAAAGTAATCCCTGAATTTGTAAAAAGATAAAAAAAAAGATACAGGGTTTAACGTATGCTCACTCAGTTCTCACAAACTACCAATGAAATCAGCGAATGTATTAATGCAACATATAATATTTATATACTAGGATTTAGAAGAACCTAAGCTTACTTACCTTTATAATTTGTAGATCACCTAGTTACGTAATTAAGGTTTTACAAAAAAAATAAAATGCTCACTCAATCCTCACACTTTTGAAAACCCGATTTCTAATGAAGAAACTGAAGATTGAAACTGCTATGCATGTGTATAGTTTAGTAAAATTAATATGGGAATTTGTAAAATAAAAAACGAACCACTAACGTGGCAGGTTTTAGAATAATAATTTTTTTTAAATGCTCACTCAGTCCACACATTTTACGTAAGTTAAAAATGTGAATATCTTAAGATTTATAGTATCAAAGAAACTGGAAATTAGTTCAACTTTTTGTAAAAATTTCTACAAAAGATCTACCATCTAATATTTTATATTCGTTGTCTGTTTTTAAAGATATTCAATTTTAATTTTCCTAATGTAAATATATCGTTTAGGGTGACCACACTTCATAATATTATGGTCATATCCATTATTTTGACAACCTTCTTCGAGTTAAATCGAAATTGCTGTACTGGCCAAATACATGAGCAGCGGCTGGTAAAACATGTATACATATCTGTCGCCTTTTAGCGGCCAAATAAATTGCATAGTAAGTATACGTGTAATTTAAATAGTATATTTCATTACAAGTGCGGAAAGCCTGTCATCGCAACGAGTTCCGACAAATGTCTACCCAAGCCGAGGCGCAGCCGAAGGTGAGGGTTGACAGTCGGAACAAGTTGCAATGACGGTTCCGCACGTGTACTGAACAACTATTTTTAATACAGTTGCGAAAAAATGAAGCAATTTAATAAAATAATAAAAACACAATAAACTCAACTATCATTTTTGGAAAATGGCGCCAACCATAAAAATAAGCAGAGATTTTTTTTTTGCTTACTTCACCCATTCTGGGTAGGCAAAGGGAACTATGCCCAATGCCCATACGCCCATACAGTCAAGTCATCGGTACAATTTTCTCATTTATATGAAATGAAAATGAAATTTAATGAGATGAAATGAAATAAAACCTAACCTAACTCATTGAATCAAATCATTAAATCTGATATTGAAACAAATTAATAGCTTCTTTTTAGAAATATTTGCATTCAGAATCATAAAATCTTCTATGAAGTTTTTTTAGTAAAAACTTCGTGGTTGGTTTTTTCTTTTTAATAGACATCATTTTGACAGTTGGGAAAGAAAACGAACGAGTGCGGAAAAGGTAAAGAAAAAGCTCGAGTGTGTAATAGCCCTCATCCCGAACGCTATACGTCCCTGCAATACGCCACTTTTTGAGCAACTGTATTAAAAAATCTTTTACTCTAAAACATGGCAACCAAGGAGGCAACTTATCAATAGTTTTATTTAAATTTCGAACTGGCTTGCAAATAGGAACATGTTAATTGAAAAAATAAAACAAGTGAACACTTCAAAGTGGGAAAAAATATTGTTGTTCTTCATTGCTTTTGTTAACTTATGTACTAATACATTTTCAAAAACGATGTTTTGTCTGTGCCATACCTACCTATATAAATTTCAAGAAAGAAATTTTGATGAAATTTAATTAAATGTTGACTTGTCATCGTCGGGAGGTTGCCTTTGCTGATCGATCACAGCATCATCCTGCTAATGCTAGTGTCTAATAGCATAGCCAAGTTGTATTTTACCGCATACTAATAGTGCCCCACGGTTTCACCCCGCATCAGTTCCGTTCCCTTCGGAAAATTATAGCCCATGTTACTCCCAGAAAAGTAAGCTTTCAATTGGTGAAAGATTTTTCAACAGCGGTGACCCAGCCTGGATCCAGTTTATTCCCGTTCCCGTGGGAATTTCCTATAATTCCTTCATAGTGGTTTCTTTACCATATAAGACCATAATAATTTAAATAGCGGGTGCCGTGGATCCAGTTTATTCCCGTTCCCGTGGGAATTTCCTATAATTCCTTCATAGTGGTTTCGTCAAGCATAAAACACCATAATATTTTAAATAGCGGGTGCCGTGGATCCAGTTTATTCCCGTTCCCGTGGGAATTTCTGAGATTCCCTTTAAAGTGGTTGCCTACGACATAAAGACACCTATACATACGATATTTCAAACAACGGGTTCCAGCGAGTTCAAGCGGCGGCGTTGCGCGCGCGGTTCCTGTGTTTTCCCGTTCCCGTGAGAATTTCAAAAAATCCCTTCATAGCGGTTGCCTACTACATATAAGACACCTACCTACATACCATATTTCAAGTTTCTGGGTGTAATCGTTTCGGAATAGCACGTATTTCTCTTTTTAACCAGTTTTCCCGTGGGAATGAGATATTTTTCTGAAATAATAAGAAAGAACTCTAAAGAGTAAAAAAAACATACAGACAAATTGATAACCTCCTCCTTTTTGAAGTCGTTTAAAAAGTACTCTAGATGTTGACCCGGGTACTCAGTTATCTCCATACTAAATTTCATAAAAATCCTTCCAGTAGTTTTTGCGTGATGCGTGCACAGATAGACAGACAGACAAAAATGTAAAAAATTGTGTTTTGGTATCTACATCGATAACTATATACCTACACTTAAAATTTTCAAAAAATCTTTCATGTACAGACACGGTCCCGTTAGTTTTATTATTTATGTGTAGATGTACAATAGTATATTCTGATATAAGTGCGGTAAGTTGAAAATTACAGCCGAGGTAATATTGCTAGCCCAAGCCGTAGGCGAGGGCTATAAGAAACCAGAGGCTGTAATTATCAAAGCGCACGTATGTCATACGACATTTTATAACATAATAAATAATAATAATAATATAATCTCACGCCTTTCATCCCCGAGGGGGTAGGCAGAAATATTCCATTACTGGATATACCCACATTTCACGAGATACATTGGACCCCTAAACGTGATAGGTGGTGAGCCCATCGCCGGACCGGGTCTATTTACACATGTCTCAGAATTAATTCTGAGACCTGCGGGTTTCCTCACGATGTTTTCCTTCACCGTCGAGCTAGTGATAAATATGTACGTAAGTTTTGAAAAACTCATTGGTACATGCCAGGATTCGAACCCGAGCCTCACTGATTTTCGGCCGGCTCTTTAACCGTCCAGGCTATCACTGCTCTGTTATATTTATTATGTTATATTTTATAACATATTTGGAGGAAATAAATAAAACTCGGACTTTCAATAACGAATAAAAACAATACAGCGAAAAGAAAAAGCGCGCGGAATAATTTTTACTTGTTCACAAATAAGCGATACGCGTGCATCAGCATTTTTTTTAGGCAAGGGCACAAAAAACAGCCAGTATTACTAATAAAATAAATTAATATTTTTGTGTTTTTGTTACATACAGATACATAAATGGTTTAAATTAAATGTTTATTTATTGTATTTTATCTCCCAAAGTTAATTTTAATCATAAGTGTTGTTTTTTTTTTTTGCCGAGATTTAAAAAAGTACCGTTCGTTTTAAGACGGAGCATCTTGATAAACCGTGCGTTTTACATTACACTTACCGCACTTGGGCGTAATGAGATACAATACGATATTGAAATTGGTGAAATAAGACACCTTTTACGAGCAAATGCGTTATAATAGTAGATTATACAACAAGGGAATAAAGCACTGTTTTATGTCACGGGCGCGACATTGAATCCTGAACGTAACGAAGGACTCCCAGTTTTACTCCCGAGCGCAGCGAGGGAGTTATGATTTAATTCCCGAGCGAAGCGAGGGAATCAAGACTGAGTCCTGAGTTTAGTGAGGGATTTAAGCGCCCAAGACAAAAACAGTTTTATTCCCGAGTTATATACTCTACTTTTCTCACCTTATGCGAGACAATAAAATGCAATTGCATGGTAGTAGATTATTGACAATGCCTATGGCATCTAGTAGGTATAATAGACTCTGAAGTCAAAGTACTTTCATCACTCGACATTTTCGATATTCTCTTTGAAATGTTAAAGCTATAAAATGGATACAGCAACTTGTTTCTGCCGGCGTGACCTAGGTACTTGATTTAACAATTGAAGATCGTGCGAATCTAGTTGGTCGCGGCTTCGGTTTTCGAAAATCGAGTTGGCCACGACTGCACCACATTTTGATTAACGAAATTAGACTTTATCGTCATAGCAATAAGGATTATGAAAGTGAAAATTACATTATTGACCAAGGGTTATAATGAAATTCCATACAACATTATAACCCGGTTAAAGCCAAGGAATATAATGTCTTGCTTTCGGTGACATTTATATGATATATAATCCGGCTTTGTCGAGCATGTGGTGTGAAAATTATATTAAAGAGTCGTAATCAGCGGAGGTCGTATGTCAAAAATTTACTTCGAAAACCAGAAAGAATATAATATGACCATAATATTATGAAGAAGTGTGGTCACCCTAAACGATATATTTACATTAGGAAAATTAAAATTGAATATCTTTAAAAACAGACAACGAATATAAAATATTAGATGGTAGATCTTTTGTAGAAATTTTTACAAAAAGTTGAACTAATTCCCAGTTTCTTTGATACTATAAATCTTAAGATATTCACATTTTAACTTACGTAAAATGTGTGGACTGAGTGAGCATTTAAAAAAATTTATTATTCTAAAACCTGCCACGTTAGTGGTTCGTTTTTTATTTTACAAATTCCCATATTAATTTTACTAAACTTTACACATGCATACCAGTTTCAATCTTCAGTTTCTTCATTAGAAATCGGGTTTTCAAAAGTGTGAGGATTGAGTGAGCATTTTATTTTTTTTGTAAAACCTTAATTACGTAACTAGGTGATCTACAAATTATAAAGGTAAGTAAGCTTAGGTTCTTCTAAATCCTAGTATATAAATATTATATGTTGCATTAATACATTCGCTGATTTCATTGGTAGTTTGTGAGAACTGAGTGAGCATACGTTAAACCCTGTATCTTTTTTTTTATCTTTTTACAAATTCAGGGATTACTTTTACAATTGTTTTAGAACTTCTACTAAATGAAGAGCATTTTTCCTTTTTTTTCTGAGGGGTGCTCACTCAATCCACACATACACGAATGTATTTGTGTGCATCTAGTTCAAGCTAGCGTTTAATTGTTTTATCAAAAAATGCGTTTGTTTTAACATTATTTGTGTGCATTTCCTCGTCCCCCGCGCAGAAATTGGCAGACTTTTTTGCAAAGGAACTAGTGCGCGTGACGTCTCCTGTTGGTTTAATACTCAAAGACTACAACAGTAGATATATGGGAAGTTAATTAGGTATCTTCTTATTTGTAATCTCTACATACTTTGTATAAAACGAAGTCACTTTCCACCGTCTGTACGTTTTGATCATTTAAAATACGCATAACGAATTTTGATGCGGTTTTCAATAATAAGTAAAGGCAATAAAGGAGGAAGGTTTTTGCGTATCATCGTAGAGCAGTTTTAAACTGGTCAGTGGTATCATATACCTACCTAAACCAAAGCGAAGCGAGAGCTGGTCGCTAGTGAAATATTTTTACCGGCTTATAAGAGCAGTGATAGCCCGGACGGTTAAAGAGCCGGCCGAAAATCAGTGAGGCTCGGGTTCGAATCCTGGCATGTACCAATGAGTTTTTCAAAAACTTACGTACATATTTATCACTAGCTCGACGGTGAAGGAAAACATCGTGAGGAAACCCGCAGGTCTCAGAATTAATTCTGAGACATGTGTAAACAGACCCAGTCCGGCGATGGGCTCACCACCTATCACGTTTAGGGGTCCAATATATCTCGTGAAATGTGGGTATATCCAGTAATGGAATACCTCTGCCTACCCCATCGGGGATAAAAAAAAAGGCGTGAGATTATATTTATTATTTATAAGTACTAAAACTTGATGTGGATATTTGTAATTAGTTATTTGCATTTTATTGGATCTTATTCTGATGGCTGCTGTCGTGTAAGTTTTACTGTTAAAAACATTTTGTGATTTATTGTTAAAATTACGAGCATTGTTTTTGTCTTTCGCACATTGTGCCACAATTCACCTCATTGTAAATCTCGGAACAAAGCGCGCAGAGTGCCGGTAACGCTACACCTCAGCTTACCCCCAGCAGCCTGCATCGACCGTTGTGTAACGATCCCAGCCGCGTCCACGTGCGCCACACGTGCGCGGGCGCACAATGACACCTCCAGCTTTGTCAACCCACACTTTGTTTACCTAAGTATTGTTTTCGAGGTGTTTTGTTATTTGCTTCAAAAATTAGTATTCTTAAATGTGCAAACTTGCTTTTATCTTACAAGTGTCAATTGAGGATGGGACGGAAATAATGTTTCTTGATCAGGGGCAGTACCACCATCTCTTAAAACAAGATTGAAACAGTATTCTTTTAGTACCTACCTCTATATTCGTAACAGGACGTCCTAATTAAGCTTGTTTTAATATAGCTTTTTGTCAAATCCAATGTCTGTCTTTGTTTAAGTTTGTTTCGGAACAGTGTCGGTGTGACAGTGATGAAGCTACATGAAAATGATTCTGCATCTCGTTTTCTCTGTACCAGGGAATTGGCAAAAATGAAACAAAAATCATTTGCTTTTTTACATCACTATGGGTCCTCCATAAGAAAATAATAAAGTAAAGAGATAAGAAAATAATTAATAATAAAAGGTCACGTAAATGACATACTTTCGACATGTCCCTCATCTATCACTTTAGTCATTGATTAATTAGCGATGGGTGTAAATCTTGTTTATAAAAAAATTACGTGATGAAAATATTTCGATTAGAGACAGGAAAGTGTGTAATATTTTGTATTTGTGCAGCTTCCTAAATATGTCTTCATTAGGTAGAGTATTGCTTTGTCATAGGTACTTACTTATTGTTTCATCGTTAGGTTTTTTAATTTTAGACAATTAAATAGGTAACCTGTTCCACGAATAATATTAAATATAGAAAACAATTACACACTAATTCTAAGCCGGCACGCGGGTGAGCGACACATAAAATTTACACACCTATACCTACTCATAATAATGTAGGTAGAGGTAAATGAGAGCGGTTAGCGCGAGGTGCGCGGACGCAGAAATAACCGGTGAGTCAATTTGGTCGCAGAGTAACCCCGATACGGGTCCAACTTTCATAAAATTCAATAACAAATCATATCAACTGTTTTGTGTTGCAACCGGCTACCGTGATAAACTGATGAGCTGTTTACTGGTCCGCAAAAATTCAGAATGAATCATTCGGGTATACAAATTTAACTTTCCTGCTGCTTATCTGCCGATGGTAATACCTATACCAGTTAACTGTCCGCATCTTTTCCGGTCCAGCCACCACCGGCTCAGGGACAAATCAGTAAAAACGACGCAATAAATTTATTTAGCACGTTTTGTTGATTCAAATAACAGTCTGAAGTCACAGGAGGTTTTTTCCTTCTATTTTGATTGGATTGGATTGGAGTACGTTATCAGTTTATATAATTTGTTTTCGATTATTATGAGTGTTGTAACAAATAAAGATCTATAATTATTGTAAGTACGGGCCCGTTGATTCAATTGGTGGAGACTGTCTGAGTCCAAAGTTGTGGGTTCGTTTCCGTCTGGGGTTTGTATTTAAAACATATTTTTTAGTTGCCCCTGTTTAGCTTATTATTAAATTATCGTTTGTAAATTGAGTCTAAAATAAAATACTAAAAATTTAAGTAACTAAGGTATTCAACATTTTTGTAGATACATACACTGAAAAAAAATGAAAATATCTTTTAATATTTCTCCTACAATGTTTTAAAAAGTAACAAAAATAAGGATAAGATAGTAGAGGATAGGTGGTCTAACATTAAATACCTATCACAGAAGAGTTTTAAAGAATGAACCCGCAATGTAGTGTGCGCCCGCGCAGTGTGGTCGTGACTCGTGACGTGAACTCTCTATTGAATGCGCGAGCGGTTTTTTTTAATTTTTACTTGGCATACGGGCGCAACTTAGAGTGCATTGTAAGTTATACAATAAATTGATTGATTTAACATTACATGCAGGTAGACTATTATATCTTTGATTGTATAAAGTCATTAAATACATTATTATTAAAAACTTTTGATACTAGCAGTTCAGATTTTACTTGCGTAAGTACCGTGTTACTCCAAGAAAACACAAATATTTCCTCTTTATATTTCATGTTAGCGTAGAAGAATAGATTAATAATACCCACCTCTCTCTGAGACAGGTTAATAGAGTGAATCCTCACTTTCGCGAAGTAGAATATTCTGTGTTTAAGAATTTTATTTTTGTCCAAAAAAATATTATTAAGGATGTAGGTATCCAGTGAACAATAGGTAATTGAGCAGTTAGGGCCAGTCATAAAACAGTAAAATTACCTGTAAGCGAATGACAACTCGCTACGCCAGATGTTTGGGACTGACGTTTATTGCGTCGTGAGAAAACGGCCGGTTACTGCGCACTGACAGTTACAGTATTAAATTTTTTTTTTTTTATTTATTTATTTATGGCTCACAAAACAAGTTACAATCAAATAGGTACATAGTTTCACAAATTATATAGTAAAATTTAAAACTAGATTGCAACTCACAAGATGTGTGCACAGAATGAACCAATTGTATCTCATTTAAGAAAGGTGAGGGTTAGTTGTGTTAAAACATAATTAAAAGTACCTTACGTCACTAGCTGTTAGTAATATTATTATGTTAGTAATAAATGTGCAATTAGTTGGTTTGTGATAGGAAGCCTAAGAATTATTATTAAAATTATTAAGAAACAAGTTGCGGATATCTTTTATAAATTTATGTGGTTTATGGTTAAATATGTCAATAGAAGAATGCTCACTCATTATGTCGTTGTAACGCCTACACACACGGACAATAGGATTAAAATATGAGGTGTTGTTTTTATAAATCTGTAAAGTGAATATTTTGGTTGATGGTTTACGGGATCGAAAAAGGATGTTGAAATTCAATAGGGAGAGAAGGTCGGGACAGTCAACTTGTGAATGGATAATTTTAAATAAGTACATTAATTCATTGTATTCGCGACGTGATGCAAGCGAAGGCAGTTTAAATTTGTCTAATCTACTGCTATATGATTTATAAATTAAAGTACTTAAGTTAAAGTATTAAATTAAGCACCAGTAATGCACTTCTCCCACCGTTCTCATCGGCAGTGTGAACAGTCAGCAATCAACTATGTATTAGTGCCTATTTAAATATGAATTTTTTCAACCGACTTCATTTGAAACTTGACTTTTTATTTGAAAGCTGGTGCTCAACGTGTGGTCCCATTTGACTTTGGTCCACTTCTGACAATGGTATCCATGAGAAAACCATACATATAAGTCTTAAATTTGCATTAAGTATGTACGCGACAAATGGAGGAATAACTCAATATCACGCCAACCGATTTCGATGATTCTTTTTAACCGACTTCAAAGAAGGAAGCGGTTTTCAATTAGACTGTATTTGTTTAGTATACTTCGTTGAAGTCGTTTCTTTACTCTTTAGAGGTCTAAGTTATTTTTATTAACACAAGCTCTACATCAATTTAACTTTTTAAAGCCAGAATTGAATCTATGCCTAGTCTCTGTACTGTAAAAAGTATGTATCACCATCAAAGGAATAGGTGTTTATTATTAGATATGTGTTATATTTATTAGTGTAAATTTCTATTTATTTTATTATTTATTCCCTAGGTATCAAATTCCATTTAGATCTAGTGTTTGCGCAATATAATCGTCGCCATAAATTGGTTACGATGATGTACAGTGCTCGTGCGCAGTTTGCCATCACCGAATACCTGCGCAGGAACCGCCATCAAACGCATCTGATAGATCGAGTGCATTCCTTTCGCAACCCGCTCATAAACAAACTCGTAAACTCTATAAATGAAGACTAATAGGCGAGGTTTTATTGAGCCGCTGCGGCCACTTAAGGTACCTATATATTTACATTCCTTCATTTTGGTGATTGGTTTATCTTTAAATTAAAAAAGGCTTATCCTTAAAATTTTACCTCCACGCTAATAAGGGTTGATCATTTTTGCAACAAAAGTTTTAATAATGTAATAATAAAGTTTTCTTAATAAATAAAATAATTGTGTAATGTTATTATCATTTTGGGTTTCAGTTCACATTCGCTAGCTTCAAATTAAACGTGTCACGGTTACCATACATTTTTTGACTCTATCAGATATTGAAAGATTGTCCTACCTAGTTATCCGAAATGCAGTAAACAAAACTATACCCACACGCTTATCGCGATGGCAACCTCTTTGTCATGCACTCTATGACTGGGCAATAGTGTATATTATATTGCGTAATATAAATGTTTTTTCCCCAATTATATATCATGCAAACCTCACCTAAAGCAAGTCATTATTAACCAGCCGGTTATAATGAGATTCAGTACAATATTATGACCCGACGGGATATAATGAATTCGTATGAAAAATTGTTCCATAGAGATCTACAGCAAAAAGAACTTATTTGAAAATAGAAATAGTCATAATACAAGCTATATTAAGTAGCCTTGCTTTTTAACCGACTTCAAAAAAGAGGAGGTTATTAATTCGTCTGTTTTTTTTAATGTTTGGTACCATAAAACTTTCGATTGGGTGACCTGGTTATGATGATTCTTTTTTTATTTGAAAGCTGGTGCTTACAGATTGGCCCCATTTTAATTTCGTCCAGTTTTGACAGTGGCATCCATGAGAAAACCATATAAGTTGAAAATTGAAGTCGGTTTTTTTACTCTTTAGAGTTCTGTGTTATATTTTTATTGTCTACCAAAAGGTGAGAAAAGTAGAGTATTCTCCTTTGGTATAAAGCTGTTTTCGTCGAGCGAGCTTGAATCCCTCGCTGCACTCAGGACTCTGTTTTAATTCCCTCGCTAAATATGGAGTCCGAGCTCAGGATTGAATATCGCGCCCGTGACATAAAAATGTGCTTTATCCCCTCGGTGTATAATCTACTATTATATTAATTATACCATTCGGTTACCTTTTAAACCGTGGCTGACACAATACTTCCGTTATCAGCTAAATCACGGACGATATTGCTGCGATCCATGGTCGATAATGAGCCGATGCGTGCGCGGCCCGCATGCGCACTTATTATTACTCGCACTGCATTGTTGTTGGCATTTGGAATAACTATGATGCTGGGAATTTGGGTGATTATTACGAAATATTGTATTTCCTGTGTGGGAAACAGATTGCATTGTTATAAATTATTGTTGAAGTCAATTGCTGTGCCCATGGTTTAATACGTTTTTTTCCTGTACAGGTTATATTATTACCGTATCATGTTTTATTTTAAAATGAAAGTTTTGCATACAAACTTTCAACCCCTTTTTCACCCCCTTAAAGGTTGAATTTGGAAAATTCCTTTCTTATTCCTAGTTTACGTCTTCAAAATAATATATGTGAAAAAAATCTGCTTTCTAGGTGTAAGCGTTTAGGCTGGGCGTTGATGAGTCAGTCAGTCAGGACTTCTCTCTTTATATATATATATATATATATATATATAGATTAAATAAGTAACTAATAAAATATCTATGAGGGTTGATAACAAAGATTTGTAACGCGATAACATTTCTGAGTCTATGTTTATTAAAAACTGTCGAGTTATGTCAACCGTATCTGAAAAACATATCGTTATCTCCGTAAAGCTGTCAGCTTGGGCCGGGGCCGCGTCGTATCGGCCGTATCGGCCCTTCTGGTAAAAACACTGTTATCATAAGCGGCCTACGGGTTATCGCCGCCGTGAGCGCCCTCGCCGATCGCCGGTACCTATGTAAGATAATAGCTTTACTACTTCTAACTATAGTCTATTTCGCACCAAATGGGTTCGGTGACAGTTCACATTTTTCCTTTTTACGCATACAACTTTCTAGTAAGAAAAATAGATGGTTCCAAAAATAATGAATAATTTATTATTATGTCATTGCTAAAATACAATAATTGTCGCCTCTAAAATTCTAAATTAAAATCTCAGACAATCAAAATCAAGAAAAATATAAAAAATAATAGATAAATAAGATATCCTAAAAATACGTATTGCGTGGAACGGAACTTTTACTCATAGGGATTGACACAACATAATCTACATTAAATCGATGAATCGAAGCGTTTTGGCGGGAATCGGAAAAAAGGTGCAATGTTTTTGTAAAATTTTCATGTTGTTGTATCTTTTGGGTTTAAAATAGTAAAAGTGTATTATGTGGCAGGGGTCTGTGAAAGTGTACAGTGATTTATAGATTCGATAATGTATGATTATTTTCGTATTGCATCAAAAAGTCGATGACATTTTTTTTTATTTGACAATGTTTTTCCCTTATATAACCAGTGAAATTTAAACATATTCAATAAAAAGTAATCTTGAAAAATCATTCTACCAATAAAGTATAAAATCGATTCCATTTCCTTTACAAACTTACTCGAAACTTTAGAAAAATCGATTGGATTTCATTAGGACACATCACTTCAATTGTCAACAGTAAACTGTCACCGAACCCATTTGGTGCGAAATAGACTATACTTATACTTACAACGCGTCACAGAATAAGCGCTATTCCTCATACACCCCAATTAGTATCACTACATAGTATAAAACAAAGTCGCTCTCTCTGTCCTTATATCCCTATGTCCTTATGTCCCTTTGTATGCTTAAATCTTTAAAACTACGCAACGGGTTTCGATGCGGTTTTTTTTTTAGGTAGAGTGATTCAAGAGGAAGGTTTTAGTATAAGCATTGTACCCGTGCGAAGCCGGGGCGGGTCGCTAGTATTAATATAAAATAATGATGCATTCGTATTTTAGTTTTGTCTAACAAAATTTCTTAAATAAAAAGCATTATAGTACGGTGTCCATAGCTATCTATGGACACCAACTAAAATCAGTCACGCAATTTTTTTTTAAATAAACACATTAAAAATAAATAAAACGCCTACCCCCTCGGGGATAAAAAAAGCGTGAGATTATATTATTATTATTATTATAAAAATAGCTGAAATCGATTAAGTAGTCGATACTGAACAAACTAATTTCAGGAATTGCGCTTATTCCGTTATATATTGTACAAGCGACCCGCCCCGGCTTCGCACGAGTGCAATGCTGATACTAAAACCTTCCTCTTGAATCAATCTATCTATTAAAAAAACCGCATCAAAATCCGTTGCGTAGTTTTAAAGATTTAAGCATACATAGGGACATAGGGATATAGAGACAGAGAAAGCGACTTTGTTTTATACTATGTAGTGATACATAATATCAGGCCTTTTCCGTATCGGAGCACAGACAAAAACCTTCAGAAGACAAACCTGGCAAATCCACATTTGTATGGAGGATGGTACTCGTATCGTCTAATTAATTGAGTACCTTGTATTATTTTTTAATTTATGTGGCTTTTGTTCAACGCAACGTCTATATAGTCGATGACCACTTAAACGACTCGATAGTATGAAAATAAATAAATACATACTATAAGTTGGTGTGTGCTCATTCCTGCAACCTTTAAAACAATAAGTATTCACTTATTAATTAGATAGCAACCTTATAATAATAATAATAATATAATCTCACGCCTTTTTTTTTTATCCCCGAGGGGGTAGGCAGAGGTATTCCATTACTGGATATACCCACATTTCACGAGATATATTGGACCCCTAAACGTGATAGGTGGTGAGCCCATCGCCGGACCGGGTCTGTTTACACATGTCTCAGAATTAATTCTGAGAGCTGCGGGTTTCCTCACGATGTTTTCCTTCACCGTCGAGCTAGTGATAAATATGTACGTAAGTTTTTGATAAACTCATTGGTACATGCCAGGATTCGAACCCGAGCTTTACTGATTTTCGGCCGGCTCTTTAACCGTCCGGGCTATCACTGCTCTAGCAACCTTACTTTAGCAATAAGTGGTACCAGATGGTTAGAAAGGGAGAAGTGACTCAAGAAATGGTAGGTAATAGGCAAAATTACTAATATGTAATTAATTTACCCGTCCGAACATCTGTGTTGAAAAGAGGAAGGAAAATAGCAAAAAATACTTAAATTAATAATTACCTAAGCCGTGTGGTGAGCTTAAATGAATTTCACATAAAAATAGCACAAACAAGTACAATACTCAGTACTCACACTCACGACGGGCCTGTTGGCTCAGTTGGTAGTCACTGCCTTCTGAGTCGTAGGTTGTGGGTTCGGTCCCCGCTCAGGGCCAAAATTTGTATGGATGGAAATGTCTGTTGGCTTCTTGTTGTCTTCTTCTTGGATGTATAATATTTATTAAAGTATGTTTATCAGTTCTTTAGTACCCATAGTACAGGCTCTGCCTAGTTTGGGACTGAATAACAGTGTGTAAATTGTGTCCCACATTTTATTATTATTATTACTTGATACTGTGTTGTAACAGTGTTTATGTACCTATTTGCTAACTAGACACATTTGACGTTCCCGAGTAATCATAAATTATTTCTTAATCCAAGTACTTATATTACTGTTGTATTAAAATAAAACTATTCATGCTAATTAAGTATACCTATATGCATTTATAAATATTGCACATTTTACACGATGATTTAATGAGTGAGTCAGTTACCAAGAGGTATGCGACCTAGTCGTATTTACATCGACCAAATCGGCAATGTATTAAAGAAAAGCCAGATATAGAGCACCCGAAACCGACGAGCATGTATGAGTCGTTTGATGGATGTTGATGAAATAGCATATTGTCTCTGTCTAGGGAAATGGGAAATAGGCGTGAGATTATTGTATGTATTTATTATATTCTACTCTAGATTTATCAGCAGTATAGTACCTATAGCCAAGGGCTATTTTTAATTTAGACTTTATATTTACCTACATCCTGTCAATTTTGTACCACATTTCGAATCTAACCCTATCTTGCAAATCTGTTTAAAAGATTAAGCACCAACTGAAATATGCTCACATACTTACATTATACATTCACACTCTTTCCGGCACAGTTAGGTAAAAAGCTTAACAACGGCAAATGTGATTGCGAAAACAAGTGGACTAGGGACGTGTCAATAACTTTGGTTTCGGAATTCGGGACGGCGTATGTCCCGCACTTCCGCCCTCGCGCCTCATTGTCCCGGTACAGCACATGTGGCGGCCATCCAGCACCACGCGACAATGCTAATTGTGAGGCCTAAACAATCAACCGTGTCCCACCTCCATTCGCCTTTATGCCGAAGGCTTTACAGCTCGAAATGTGAGAGGGTCCAAGTGGCCAGGTTGGTGCCAGATGGTCTGGGACCGCATTGTAGTCTGCGCAAATACTTTGTTTGACAAATAATATACATTACAAAGGTACGTCATCCTCTTTGTAGACGACAGTTAAAACTATTGTTTATTTAAGTCGCTGTAAATTTTGTCAGTAGATTACTTACCTTAACATTTTGAGCCTGTTTACTGATCTATTGTTATTAATTGTAGGTAAAACTACTACTTACAACAGAAACTTTGATAATAATGTTTAAATTATTTAAACATTCACTCATTGTGTAAGATGAGCCCATTTCTAATTCGTGAAAGGTGTTACTACACTAACTTATCTAATATCAAACTATTTCTCTGGACGCTAATCGGTTTGGTTTAACAACAGTTACTATTACTACTACAGTTAGTTAATATGCATATTACAATCAATGAGGAAGCAACAGGATCGTTAATTCAGTGAGACTTGTTAGTTGTTCACAACAAAAAAAATAGGTACAATGTTATTTATTATAATCAGGCAGGCTGTTTACATTACTACTGCAGATAAGCGCATGTATCCAGGTGTTTTCCACTCAAGCTTTCTCATTGCGCGACATATATTTATCCGTTTTATTTTCAAACTAATTAAGAGCTCAAGTGTCATGTAGTTAAAGAACAACTAACGGCCTTTAAGAGGTCGGCTGACACTATAACATACATTAAAAAATGATCGCCATATCGTCGGTATTTTTTTATAGAAGGTATAGGGGGCAAACGAGCAGACGGGTCACCTTATGGTGAGTGAATATCGTCACCCATGGAGAGAGAAAGATTGAGAGAGAGTTGTTTAAAAATATGACATAATACTTACCATGTTTTAATATACATCAATATCGAGGTGCCATAAACATAAGCGTGCCGTGCCGAATGCTCGGTCGCGGTGGTTTGTACAAAGTGCGACACGATAAACAGCAACTATAACGGAACCGAATGCAGACACAATATAATTATATATTGATCCTTGATCGCCAGAGAGATGGTGTTACTGCATCCAATATTCAGTTTTATTTAAAAATATCTTCAAATCAAATGCAGTTAATTACACTAAAATGTTCTAAAATAAACTGAAGCATTGATATGTGTCTGCATCAATTGATAATAAAAAATGTTTTGTGATTTAGATTAATTAATTAAGGGTCGCCTTAAACTTCGTTCGTAACTACGAACTAATCCCCGGCGGAGGGTAAACTAATTTTTGCAAGCGCTAATTCACACCGCCGTGACACGTCATGATACCCAAATTTACTTTAGCATTGCGCTTTGTGTAAAGTGTCGCGTCTCGTAAAAACAGGGTTCCTACCCCACTATTGTTACATATTGTTTGTTAATTAATTATAAACCACTTTTATTGCGAAGTGCCATGACGCAAAGGAAACTTCGATTAGTTCCAGCGGCACGTTTAGGTGCTAGCAGAGGGTTAATACTTTAGTGCATGTACGCCGATCTTTATTGCAGTCGAATACGAGTGTATGTTTTACATGCATAGTAATTTTATTCGCGGCATAAAGCTCGCCAGGCCCGCACTCTCCACTCCCCCCACTGCGCGACAATTGTTCATAAACGTCTCGCTGCTATACGAGTCGTTGTAAAGCCGAAATAACAGCGTGTAAAAAACTGTTTGGCACATTACGCGGCGGCAATTCAAGAGGCCGTTCATGGCTCCAGCCGCCGGTTTACATGTTATTGCCAGTTTTTGTCGCGAGGTGTGCAATTACGCGGAGACGGCATCGCGCGGACGACGCGACGCCTTCCGGCGCGGCCACGGCACGGACTCTACGATACAGTAGCTGCCGTAATTTAAATTTGCATTTTTTAATCGCTTTATGAGCCATTGTGAATTAATAACCGTTGGAAGTGGGTAGTTATGCCGCTCTACAACTCTTCTTGAGGATTTATCACGGTGATGATGCTCGCGATTATTCGTGGTGGGAACGCGGCTACCTTTCATGAAATGAAATGAATTTATTTATATCCTTTCTCGGCAGTTTTTAACTAGTTTTTAATGACTTGAGGATCAGATTGATTGACTTATCCAGAGTAGAAGTACTTACCCCTATATATACAGTCCCATTGCCTCGCAGCGCGAGCCTTTTGTGTATGTCCACTCGCTGCGTTCATTTTTTCGCTTTTCATTTCCGTTTCTTGGTGAAAATTAATGCGTTCAGAATTTGGCGCGGTGCACCGTTACTCGCAAAAGTATTTCGGCTCTCGTTGTTTAAGCTTACTTACACTCCTTTCTGCTGTTCACAGTGCTGCACAAATATTTTAGTAGGTACCTATCGTAGGTTATGTTTATTGTACATCGCTTGCGGTTAGGTACTATGTAAATGTAACGTCCATAGCCTTTTGGAATTATATTTTATTTTCCTCGGCTTAATATTAGGTCTAACTTACAAATATATTTTTAATGCTGCAAAATTGATTTTCTTTTTTAGGTATTTTAAAATTGATAATAATGGACGGAAAGGACAGATGTCAAAAAATCTGATGACTTTTCAAAGCATATTATTAGTGACAAAATAAACAGGAAACTGATAAGAGGCATTGAAAATATGAAGTCCATATTATTTGTCCAGAGACAACAGCTAATGTAAATCAATAAGCTAAACACAATGAATAGAAGAATAGATAACAATTTAGGTATAAGTTCTCGAATTATACACTTACATTATTATTGAGTCAGAATGGGGAGTAATGTTTTTATCTATTTTCCTATTCTACATTCCGATTTGCGTAACTACAAAAAAGTAGGGTAGTCAAAACCGTTAGCAATTAATCTTGGCAGTTCATAATTCAAACTCACGAATACGTGCATGTATTTATGCCAAATATGTCTATCCAAATTATGAGGAAATTTTATGACCTGTTTACAATTAGAACTCAAATACAAAGGAAACAGGTAATTTGTGGTTTTTTGCGTGTCCGAATCAGCCAGCACTACAGAATGTAGCTAATTAGCTCACACACCGAAGCGGATGATTGTACCCGCAGTATTCACCTCGAACAAAGCGTTCTGTTGGCAGGTAATTAAACGGAGATAGCGCGAGACAAAGAGCGATCAATCAACGGGCCGTATCGGCATCTTCCTAGAAGTCCGGTGGTACTCAACACGTGAACGTTGCGTCTTCGATCCTTCACCTCCGGCCGCTGTGGCGCGATAGTGCGCGCAAATAGGCTACCGATTGATGTCAGCGGCGAGGTAGCGCGACACGCGCGACCCTAGCGCAGTGTTGCCACCTTTCAGTTATTAAAGTCACCAAGCCACGACTCAAAATTTTGGGGTTTTTGAAACAAAAACATTACCTAGAAATAAGTAAGTTTTGGGAAAATTTGAAGTAGGTAGGTAGGTAACTTTATGCAAAAATCACGAATTTGGTACATAATTGTGGGATTTGGATTTCTTGAGGTTCAGTCAAGAGCACATGAAGCTTTACACTTGCAGTGCGAGTCTGACCTCTAAGGCGATTGAAATAAGAACGTTACAAACTCCAGCGTGTCAAGCTCCACGTGCTCTTGACTGTACATATGATCCGAAATAAAACAGTCAATGGTTGTGTTACCATAAACTTATGTTTTATGCTAAATTTTGTCTGTTAGTTTTTATCAGCTGGAACCTCGTAATAGTAACAGAGTTTTAAGTAAGTATTTGCTTATAAAATATGTTAGGTATAATATAAAGCATTTACAGTTATTTATATTATTCATTTTAAAGTAACAACTTTAACTTAGCATCATAATAATGTATGACTAAGTCATCACTATTGAACGGTAAAAATTATAAAATTTAGCATTGAGATATATGTAAATATAGATAACAGAATCGGTAAGGTGGCAACACTGGCCCAACACCGCGCAGTGTGGCGGCCCGCGGCCTCATTCCCGCAAGGTCCACAAATTAAGTTACGACGCAGTAAACCAAAAGAGCCAATAACCTTAAGAAAATAATAATGATATTCGAGATAGGCGAGTGACGATTGTTATTGTATTTATCATTTTCAGCTCACACGTCGTTCTTTATCGCTTTCATAGTACCGATTTAAAGACCTAAAGACCTAAGTGTCACTGTTAATTTAATTAGTTATACTCGTAACTCTATCTTACTTTACACTGAGAGTGTGTTCATATAACATTGGCATCGTAGTTGTATAATAGTAGATTGTTATACAAGGGTCGAAAGGAATCAATTCCCATACGAGGTATTTAGACACCCGAGCGCAGCGAGGGCTGATATAGTCCGAGTAGGAATTGATAACTTCCACCCGCGTTAAACACTCTACTTTTCATTTCGAATTCAAGGAAAGTACCTAAACAAAAAAAATACAATTTTACAAAAATTCAAACATTCAAAAACGCAATAATACTTAAAAGAAAACAAAATTGTCAACAATACAACCAAAGAGGTTGGAAGAAAGATAAACTTTTTCTTTTAAACGTCTTTGCTTTGAATACTACATCATAGAGTACCTAACCTCAATAACATTACAAAAATAATATACTACAAATCCTTCCTCTTTATAATATTATGTACTTTTAGCCGAGTAATAGTGTTCTGTGCTTATTAGTGTCGATTAAAAACAAGATTTTGAATTTCGGAACAGCTTACCAAATTATTACTTTTTTTTTAATTTTAAATATGGAACGCGTACCGCCCCGCGCGCGGGCTATTTTCTGTTGTTTATACCTACTACTCACAAGACCGCACCTTTTTTTCTTATTCTAATTGATGTAAAAAGTTTCGTATCCCTACTAAGTAAGTACCCAAAGAGGTTGGAAGAAAGTCATTCTCTTTCCTAGAGAAACTTTTTCTTTAAACGTCTTTGCCAAATGTAGTACAATTTTTTTTAATTCATTCCCGCCCTAAGGCCGGAAGCAATTACTATGAGTCTTTCCCGACCGAGGGCGGGAATCACAGCCCTGAATCTCTCTGTGGTGGGAATCATTTCTTCCGACCCGGTACTTAGATCAAACATACACTACTTTCCGAGTATGAGATATGATTTTTTTTTTTTATATACGAGTAGGTATGTATATATTTTAGTGCAGGTTTTCGTTGTGTGTACGCACAATGGAAGTCGTTAAATCATGTTAGATATCCTTGACTGGCTTGAAAAGTTCTAACAGTTAGTTAGCCACTAGCCTAACACCGTCTTCCAATCCGCGGTGGGCTCGCGTGGGAGATTATAGCCCATACTTCCTCATTTGTGAGGAAACCATAGCTGGGCAGTGGCAAAATATGACAATAATAATAAATTATGGGACACAATTTACACACGGCTATTCAGTCCCAAACTAGACAGAGTCTGTATGGGTACTAAACAACTGATAAACATACGTAAATAAATATTAAACACCCAGACACGAAGCCAACAGACATGTTATGCACACAAATGTTGGCCCCGAGCGGGGATCGAACCTGCGACCCAACTCAGAAGGCAGAGTGCCTACCAAATGAGCCAACAGGCCCGCCTAATAACACTCACCCGTTCCTATATGTGAGCATGAACGCCAACCGATGCTCATTGGTTTGTTAGTCACATTAAAATACCTAGAGAGATGGTAAATATTGCACTATTTTTAAAGTGCGCGGTATTTGTGTTTGCGGCTTCAGCTGTTATCATGGGTTTTCACCTCGACCGCTAGGTATTGTTCCAATTTGAGTAATTGCCTCATCGGATTGTGTTTTCAACGTAAACAACGGTTGCTAACCATAACTTTTATACTAACCATTCAATAGCATTGTTCACGACAATTATGTCATTTGTAATTTATTCATGGAAGTTTTTAATTTATCAAAAAAGAACTTTGTTATAAAATATATACATAGAATTACTGTGGCATGCTTCAATAATAAAAAAAAATAACTAAAAAATGTACATGCTCACGGTCGGGGTCGGTGTCAGAGTCGGCAGATGTATTCGATGGAAATACCAACGTTTTTTTACCTGTAAATATGATAGGTGGTGAGCCTACTGGACCGTGTTGTTGTTTGTGTTAAAATCAATTTTGGGACCTGAAGGCTACCTCACGGCGTTTTCCTTTACCTAATATTTACCTACGTAAGCTTGTATAAGAAACTCATAAATATATTTTTTCTCATTAGAAAAACATTTATCTAGGATAACAGTAGTAATATATAATACTTGACCGAGAGATTATTATTTTTGATGAGTGTAGCAAGTACAGACAAGAGCACATGAAGCCTCACACTTGTATTGCGAGTCTGACCTCTAAATCAATTGTAATAATAAGAACGTTACTAACTCCGGATTTAACTCTACGTACTCTTGACTGTACATCGGATAAGAGTGCAGAGCGAAGAGCTCTTGTTACGCAAAACTCATTGATGTCGTGAGCTACATCAGCCAGGCAGTTGTCTACCGAACTGCGTGCACTCTCAATTAGCCGAGTGGAATGCGACGCGCAAATGTACTGCTGTAAACAGGTTATGAGCATTGCACGTAATACTACCAGAGCTGCATCATTCACTTACAGAATCTCGCAACTTCGTACTGAACTGCGCAGCGATAAATGCGACTGCATTTTCAAAGATGTAACTCGCTCATAAAAACGCCAATCAAAACATTTGCTGCGAAAGTGTTTTGAGCGGTGATAGCTCAGTAGGTAGTGAGTGCGCCTCTTGGTATGGTATGGTATGGTAACGCGGGCTTGTTTCCGCAACTCGACGTCACTTTTGCGCCTATTTTGCGTGATGGTGGGAATGGCTCTACTCTTGCCATCCCAGCTCCTCCAGGAAGCCCAGCAGCGACTTGACGTCCTTGAGGGCTTCGGGGAGCGACCTCGGGGATCCAAGGTGCTTCGCCCGGTATTGAGCCACGCCTTCGCACTCCAGCAGCACGTGCGCAGCCGTTTCTTCTGCCTCCATGCACGCTCTGCACAGGGGGCTGTCGGTGACACCTAGAGTAAACAGATGTTTGTTAAAAGGACCGTGGCCTGTTATAGCCCCAGTTACCGTACGTAGCTGTTTCCGGCTCAGGTTTATCAGGGTGCGAGAGAGACGCCGGTCCAGGTGTGGCACCGCGGCACAGTGCGCCTCTTATGCTTGAGGTTTTGATTTGAATCCTGATGAAACCATGTGGGTACTAAAGAGTTTTCCAAGAACATAAGTACCTACTTACAAAGGTTTTATTACTAGCTCTACAATGAAAACATCAATTAATTTTGAGGATTTCAGAAGCATGTGTAATAGCACCCTGGTCCGGCGATGCGCTTACCTATGCCCCGTTTAGGAGTCCAAAAAAAAGTGGGCATTTTCAGAAAAGGATTACCTCTGCCAACCCCCTCGGAGAGCATATTTATTTATGTTAGTATTTTGCTATTTCCAAACCCAAATTCCGCGAATACGGTAAAACCGAACAAATATGCATTATCTTGTACCACATCCGTAACCCGTACCTACCTATAGGTATATAGTGTGGATGTGTGTGTGTGTGTGTTATCGCCAGTAGGTAGGTACACTCATCTCTCCGAGTGGCCGGTGCGGTGTGATGGCACGCTATGGACACCTACCACGCTCCATGTTGCACGTAGACATGCCGGTAAATTAAGCACTTATTAAATGGTAACTTTATACCGTTTAATAGTAGGTATCTATAACGAAAATAGATTTCAGACATATTTTTCGGGGGACATAGTGATAATTGGAATAGTTTTTGAGGTAATTTATTTAAACAAGAGAATTTAGCTTTAGTAGAGCAGTACGATTACGTAAACTGAAAATTATATCTCTATATTATTATACTTACTTGTCCGAAGACTAACGTACAAGAGTAATGTACCAAAGTGTTAAAAATGAAACCTTTAAGGTAGCTCTCTCTATTTTATTTACAACACTAGAAAGTGTTGTTAATAAAACTTCGGGAATTTTAGTAGCTATGTACGTTTGGCTAACTTCTAAAAAAAATGGTTTTATTATATATGTAAAATACGCAGCTGCAACAGACAGATAGATAGAGAGGTATATAGATACTAAAATTCCCGAAGTTTTATTTACACCACTAGAAATAGTATGTAAAAACTCTACAAGAGAATCACCTTTGGTTCAAGTATTCGTATACGTGCGATGGTCTGCACATAAACTAATGAATCTTGTGTTTTGAGGTCCGCAGTGCCTTGGCCTTTGCCCGGAGTGTCACCCAGCTGCGATGATAACGCCCTGTGAGTGTGTGCGTGTATTCATGAGTATGTGTGTGTGATGAGGCTAACAGCGCGATAGCACCACTTCCTTCCACGCGCCAGTTCCGCTGCAGTTTGGTAAAATGTGTTCAGAGAAGGATAATTATATTCCGATGATTGTTTTTGCGAATGATACCTTATTGTTGTCAATCGACTTCAAATAACAAAGAACTATAAAGAGTAAAAAAACCGACTTCAATCTTCAACTTATATGGTTTTCTCATGGATGCCGTTGTCAGAACTAGACGAAATTAAAATGAGACAAATATGTAAGCACCAGCTTTCAAACAAAAAATCGAATCATCTCCATCACCCAGTCGAAAGTTCTGAGGTAACAAACAGAAGAATTGATAACCTCCTCCTTTTTGAAGTCGGTTAAATGTTTTTTTTTTTATGTTTGTTACCTCAGAACTTTCAACTTTTTTTTTCATTTGAAATCTTGTGCTTCCCGTATGGTCCCATTGCAATTGGGTTCAGTTCTGACAATGGCGTCCTTCAGAAAACCATATAAGTTGAAGTCGATTTTTTACTCTTTAGAGTTTTATGTTATTAACGACTTCATTGGTATATATTTATTTAATTAGAATTGATAACAAAGTTGACACATAACATTTATTAAATATATCATTTGATGAGTGTTACCGATTAGGGACGCTGACGTTGAACAACAACGTCAAGCAAAGAGGTACAGTCAATAGCAAGTAAAGCTTTACACTACCAGTCTTAGCTGAGCTCTGATTTATACTGCGCGCCATAGAATACAGAGCCGGTTTCTAAGTCCAAAGTGACAAGCTTAGCGTGGTCTTGACTGTACAATCAGGACTGTCACACTATCCTAACTTCATATTATAAATGCGAAAGTGAGTTGGTTTGTTACGATTTCACGCCTAAACCACTAAACCGATTTTTAAAATTCTTTGATCAGCATATGAATAGTGCGTACATAGGATAAATATTTTATACCCGTATTCCCACTCGCTGTGATATCGCGTTGCTACTGTTATATAATTTAAACTCCATGTGGAATGTACCTCTGTATATAACAGTACTATGTCAAAATGAGTAAATTGCATCTATTAAAGTACCAGGCGAATAAAGATGGTAAATTATTCTAAGTAATCATTGTGTTGTAATAATATGGTACGTAGAGCGTGACGTCATAAGTAAAACTTCTCTGTGAACTATTTTGATATACAGACTTACCTTTTGTTGTTGACAGCCCTTGCCCTTTGAACTAGCCGCCGCGGGTTTGACTCCCACGCGGGGCCGATATTTGTCCGAATGAACTTGTCTGTTGCTTTTGTGTTTGTTGACACAGGCTTTGTCTAGTTTGGGGCTAAATAGCCTTATAATATTATTAGTTATTATTTACTAAATTTCATTGAAATTGAAGTGTAACCGATAAGTTACACTGCCGTGCGTCAGAGCCCGATAAGGCCCACGGCTCTCATTTTTAATAGCTGCTCTACTTTTATGGTCTAGTTGGAGGATCATAGGTTAGCTGCGGCCGCGCCGATAAGGCCGCCTGCCGATACGGGCCGCACACGGTGGACTATTTGAGTACTGAACTCTATAGTGGCAAAAAATAGAGGAGTGCCACTGATTTTGTTCTAAGAAACCATAATGTTTATTTTATTTGGGATAAAAACAGCTTAATACATGTAGGATAATTTCGACGCCAAGTAATTGAAAATCCATTTGATCGAAATGCTGCAACCGTAAGACAGTATATGACAGTGCGTACAGTCAGTACTTTCACCGCCAGGCCATTGTTTCAAATGCCAAGACCCAGAAACCAAAACCCTTAGAGCCCTTTCAAGAACACGATTAGGAATACATAAGTAAGTAATTTGTAACTTCAAAGAATACGACAGTAAACAAGAGACAAACGATAAAATATCCCAAAGATAATATCCCAAATAAATAAATAAATAAATAAATAAATAAAACGTCGACTGGATTTTGTCGGTCGGTATGTGTGTCGCGCGCCGGCTGTCAGCGAATTCTTCCAATCTGCGTAACGTCTGGTGATTCGCGTTCCACTTATTATCGTACCGGGCATTTGCATAAGAATAACAAGGAGGATTATTGACGGCGGCCCCGCGCCCCGCGATTGGCACGAGCCACCGGCGCCAGCGGGACACGTTTTTAATTACGACATGGGAAGTAAAAATGATTTTATTAAACATTTATTTTACTAGTTTGCTGTGTAGTATAATAGCACACAATAGTTATGACTGTACTAGAATATTATCAGGATTTTACTGTAATCTTGCATCTGAACTAAATTTAAGCTCAGTACGATAATCAGAAATGTGTTAAAATTCAATTACAAGGTTTGATTGTCAGTCAGGCAACTAAATAAAAAAAGTATTAAGTAATAATAAGTTTTTCCTGCAACTCTGTTTATCTTCTGGGATAAGGAGTAGACTACATCTTTTCTAAAAGTAGGTACGTCTCCGCCAAACTTGGAAGGGTCCTGTTCAGTTTAGCGGTCAAAAGGTAAGAAACCAATAGTTTGAAGCTATGACAGAGGGAATTAGGCTTACCGATTTACCTATTAACCTCTTAAGCCAATAAAATAAAGCGCTATTGATTTTTAATTGTTACGGTGCCCATTGGAACCGCGCGATGCAATTCTTATAATATCAGAATTAGAATTGGAGTAACAAAGTGACGTCAGAGTATGTTTTACGAGCTTTTCTAAGAGAAAAATCAATTGTTTACCTTCTCATTTCGATTTACAGGTGCCCACTAACTCAGGGAAAATACGTAAGTTAAGAAATACGTAATATACGTAAGTTAATATTGGATGTTATTTGAATAAAGTTCTTGTATTAGTTTAGTAGGACATGGGACACGAGTCTGTAGCCAGCGTCCTCGCCCGCTCCCGCTTCCTCTCGAGGTTCGGGCAGCGCAATAATGCTTAATTTTGTTCTCTTTTCATGTTTGCTCTGTATACATTTCGTCTAAAATGGAATGGAATAATTTGATGTAGCGCCGCCATCGACGTGGGCCGGATTGGATGCTTCACTTTTATGTGCCTCCGCCGCTATCGGGATTGTATGCAAATGGGCCGATGCTCTGCTCGCTCCAATAAATTATGGATTATTTGTACCTACTTAGCCCCCATGGAGACGAGCAGATTATCATCGTTGTCTGAATGAGGAATGTTTTCGCCAATTGTACTTTAATATTCGCGGCTAATGATACGTGCTATTTATTGCAATTACTCTGGAACTATTTTATTATCTGCTCACATTCGTTCTCATTGCGACTCCAAAGGTCCTCATTAAAACTATTTAATGGATTAGAATCTTATATCATTTGAACTTAACTTCTTAAAACCCCTCTCAAGTTTACAAACTAAATCATATTTAAACAACTTATAAGATACTTAGAAAATGAAATCAAAATATCAATAATTGAATCAGTGAGGCCAAGTGAACGGTTGACGTTTGGAGAGTTAAAACTTCTTTAAGTGGCGAGCAGCGACCGCCTCACCGGCCGAATTCAATTAGCAGCCTTCGTAGCGGCGTCGCTACGCTGGCGGCCTGATACGCGCTACGCAGCTACGGTCTACATGACTGCTACGACAATTTTTTGCTCGTCATTTTGACCTTGGAATAAATTCAATTTGATACAGATTCAGGTGGTAGTCCACTATCTTTAAACTAGCTTAAACTTGTATTGTTTCAGTGGGTACCTACTATTATCTTTGTAACGTGGACGTTATTGTAAAGTAAATTGATTTTTATATCCTTTCGTCATAATTACATCCAATAACTGCTTTATAATAAGCTGGTTTCGGGACACGCTGCAGAATTAACGACGCTATATGAATATGAATCTGTATCTCGTTTTCTCTATATCAGAGAATTATATTATATGCAAGAATAAAACAATATTTATAGGGTACGCATCAAACTAATTTTATTTTAAGCTTGTCACAAAACCTTCCTGAACAGTGATTGATTTTTTTTAAAGATGCTGCTACGCCTGGTTCGTTTGAATAAATCTATAGTTTAGTCTTTGAATATCTCAAAATTCACAGAATAAATCAAGTGATTGTTTTCGCATGGAATTGCTCGAACGATCACAGATAACCGGCGGTTAACCCGCTCCAACAAGGTCACAAACTAAAACTGACCGCTCCAATCGACCGTCCAAATTAACCTTAAATAAACTTCGGACAAACGCAATCGGGCCGCAGCCGCACATTCCCACGATTAAAATTCCGCCGTCGGTTTTTGCTGGAGTTTCCGCGGAGGGGGGAAGAGGGGGTACTCCCTGCAAATGGGGTACAGGGGTACAGTAGGCGCGGGCGCACGGCCGATGGTCAATTCAATCGCCATAGCTGCGCTGCGGTCGGCGCAAGAAATAAATTGACCAATGACCGCTACTGCGAGCCGCGCCTAGGGTTGACGGTTTGGCAGTGGACTCAAATATCCATTTGTTGTACAAAGAGTTTTAGTAATTACATATTTCGTCAACAAAAGTCTAAATTGGTTACTTGGTAAATCATTACTTTTAGTTACTTTTCTGAGTAATCAATATAAAGTGTAAGATTTGATTATGTGGAGCCGAAAGATTGCAAAACATTGTGATTGTGTGTTGCCTTCGATCGCCCTTGAGACGCTGATGTTTGACTGTATAACGTAATCCGTGATCATATACAAAAACTATTTTCCAGCAAAAGTAATTCGCCAACCCTATGCCAGAAGAAAGGGCAGGGTACCTGTCCGAGCGACCTTGCAGCGGCAGATAACAATTGAGCGCCGCAAATTCAATATCCCGAGGTGTCGCCTTCTCCCCCCTCCCCCCTCCCCACCCGTGTTTAGTGTCCGGCCTCTGTCCACCGTTAGAGGGGATATAACCACTTAACGAGAACTGAAGTCTGCCTTCAATTGAATTTGGGAGCTGTCCGCCGTGTACTAAATATGCATAATTGAATAGCCAGTAGGTGCCAACCCTTTCTCGCTCGAGTTACACTCACGTTTGTTTACCTTTGGCGGAGCTACCAGGGTTCATACTATTTGCCTTTATGTAATCTCAAAAGGTATGCGATAGATACTTACTAATGTTCTTGCTAATTGGTAGTCATCCGTGCATCATACCTACGAGATACCTATAGATAGAAACAATGCGAGTCCATACAGTTACGTGGTCCCCCGCTGGGCGCCAGTTTTGGGTCCCCCGAAAACATCAAACAAAAGAAAGTGCGAGAAGTGCCCGCAAATAGGAAGCTCCGCGTCACGTGCGTGCCGTATCGGCGAGATAGCGCCGGCCGGCATATTAAACGGCGATTAACCCACCGGCCGCCCGCGCTCTGATTTATGCGAACTATTAAAATCTCCGAAGGCACAGAATTAATTGCACTACTTCAGTGTTGGCTGCTTTATTAATTGGGACCGAGTCGCCTGTTGTTTATGGACATTTCCCTTTCCTTGGCCGCCCTTATCGTGACCCGGCCGCTCCAATTTGTCCACTCACGTTTCTGTTCAGTTTCAATGGCTATTAAGGGCCCTACCTCCGAATGAGTCCATATATACGGCTATAGCACACTCCGAATTCTGCGCAAAGTAATTTCAATAATAACAACGTACTTAAAATGTAGATGTAATCGTGGATTCAAATCACACGGGGTCACGGGAAATTTATAACTTGGCCGGGGAAATTATGTGCGTAGGTGGCCGTCAGTAGCCGGGGACGGAAGTTTTCGCATTTACATTTAAATGCGGTGCGTTAAAATATCACCTTGCGCGCCGACAGTTGTCAACAACAATTAGAGGGCGGCGGGAGGAATTATTTCACTTGTCGGACGCCGTGGACTCAGTCGCGAAAACTTGACGGGAGACACCACGCGTTAGCTCATCAAGTTAACTAGGTATGGTAAGTTTTCTGAGCTTTAATAAAATAAATAATCTCACGCTTTTCATCCCCGAGGGGGTAGGCAGAGGTATTCCATTACTGGATATACCCACATTAACACGAGATACATTGGACCCCTAAACGTGATAGGTGATTTTCTGAGCTTTTATAAAAAAAAAGTGTATTGTTTTGTGGATTTTGTAAATCAAAGTTTGCTTACAATTTATTTAAATATGAGCTCGGGATTATTTGCCTATCTAAACGTTTTGGACTATATCATCAAGACGAGTTACGCTTTCATAGATTAAAGATTTTCTGGGATTTTTCAAAATTATTATGGTAAAAGTGAGTCCATTTGTCAAGTGTAAGGCCCGGGTTCGATGATATATTCATCACTAACTCATAGGAGAAGTGAACGTCTATATTGTAAAGAAACCAGCAGGTCCCAGAATTGGTTCTGAGGCATAACAGTCCAGTAGGTTTACTGATTGTCACATTTAGAGCACTAAAATATAAAATAAAAAGGTGATAAGTGGATATTTCCTGCATTGGAATTCTTCTCCGTCACAGTCTATCTCTGTCATAGATTTAATCATATATATTAGTATTATAATATAGCGATGCCCTTACAGGGTTTTTGTTGATCTGATGAATAATTATTTAAGAACTTTTTTATACAACAAGAAAGAAATATAGATAATTATTAAATCTATGGTCTCTATATTAAACACCACTGGTCAAACACATCCTTTCACCTCTAAATTATGTGGAGTAATTGTCTTGCAATCAGGGTGCTAGAGACGGGTGGTGCGTGCGGCGAGGCGCACCTGCGGCGGAGGCGTCTCCGCATTTATCTCCGGAACGCCCGCGGTCCACCGCACCCGCACCTACGCGTCTCATTTGAATTATGAACCTCTATCCCTGCAACGGAAGATTAATAAGAGACAGGTTTGGACCCTGTTTCGGATGGGGTCTTTCATATTTTCTGATTGGACCCTTACTAAATATCAGTTACGAACTAAACTGTGCTGAGTTTTGTAAGTCATCATAATTTTCTGATTAGGTACACAAGAAATATTTCAATGATCTGAGTAGGATGACTCCATGCAGTATAGGTATGTATAACAATTATCGGAATAAGTCTCTGCTTGACTTGATTATATTTTTATGTGACATTTTTTTGACGGCCGTTGGCTCAGTTGGAAGTGATCCTGTTTTCTGAGCCGCAGGTCGCGGGTTTGGTCCCCGCTCGGGCCCAACATTTGTGTGCATGAACATGTCTCTTGGCATCATGTCTGGTCGTATAATATTTATTTAAATATAAAAAATATTGTTAAGTCTTATATGGGATCGTAACCAAGTTTAAGCATACTATTGTTAAAATTTTTAGAAGTTAAATTGTGGAAATATAATATATACCGCTTTATTGTGTATGGTGTAGTTTGCAGCGTAGGTAGTCATAAGATTTGGTTCCCTCTAATTGGATGTACATTATCGTTATGTACTTGATGAATGATTTATATTTCTTTTTGGAGTGTTATCTATTGGCAGTCAAATAAAATAAATAAATGGATAGGCAGTTTTTTTGTTAGTATTACATTTTCTGACTTTTTGAAAATCCTTATACCTTCTACCCTTAAAGCCTCACGTCCCTCAGGACGCTCGTTCGCTGCTAAAGGGAATCACGCGATAGTTTCAACTGCCTCCATAAAACGCGGCCCGACTATTTAGATCATCTCAGCTGTCCTTACCGCTGACAAACCAACCTTCACTCTCTACTACCTTGCGTCATTTTGAACTTTATCCCGACGTCTTTAAGTTTTCGAATTGTTACAACCAAAGTGGTGCTGCCGAGTATGAAAGGTAGAACAAAAACGCGATAAGTTTTATTCGCGGGGAGGTGAGGTGTGACGTGTGGGGGGAGGGGGGGGGGGCGGCTTCTTACGGGATTCGTGATACGGATACTGTCGTCCCTGGATCATATTCTTTGTACCTACAAATCTACAATATGTAGGTACCAGAATAAGCGCAATTCCTGAAATTAGTTTGTTCACTATCGACTACTTAATCGATTTCAGCTATTTTTAATATGTGTTAAATTTTTCCGAAAAATGAATTAGCATATCTGAATTTAGTGCTACCTGTGGAAATCGTACTATTATTGCTCTTTATTTCAGAAAATTGGTTAGACACAACTAAGTATGAAGGCTTCATATTTTTTTTATATTAAAATACTGATTGGGGTGTATGAGGAATTGCGCTTATTCTGTGACGCGTTGTATAGTCTATCTAGACGAGTGTCATTTCATTTAATTTTATCAATTCAGGTACCAGTGAGTTAACAACTAATAACAGAGATAACAGCTAATCAACAACCAGTCATACTGCCGTATTTGCTCTCGCGCAGTGCGCGGGGTCATGGGCCAATAAACATGTTTGTTATGTTCCTCGCACCTACGCAGCGTTCGACTCGACGCAAGTGTTTGGGAAAAACAAAATAGCTTGTTTTAACTAACAAGTCCACAATAACATATTATTCTACTATGTAGGTACTAACTGATGCGTGTACAGAATGTGGAAAGTCCAGTGTCTACGTTTTTCTTCATCGTTGTTCATAAAAACAGGATCTTTGATGTATGGGTATTTTTTTAAAAGAGTTTTATGGTTTGGCTACTAGGCCTTTAAACCAAGTCTTTATGTTATATTATATTCTTATTTAAATAGCTCTGATTCAGAGTCCATTCACAAAAATATAGTGTCCTCGAAACTTTCTTTATCCTTTTAGTAAAACTTTTCCACTTTTCCAACGGTAAATTGATAACACTTTTACTAAAGACTTCATTGTGACTTCTTGAGGCAATCCAAAAATGTCCGTCCCTAGCATTTTTTCGAATTTCCCATTCACTACTGCACACTTTCACGGACACTTGCAACATAATATACTATCACTAATATGAGCTAAACCCCGAAATATACAGCAAAATGAAAATTATACAAATATCACGACGTCCTTTTTCGATTCCCGCCAAAAAGCCATCTATGGGTATTTATTTATTTGTGACTGTACCAGTATACCAGTTTCTGAAAATATCAGTTCTTTTATTTTATTTAAAAAGTTAATATATTATGCCTTATTGGGTACACTATAATTGAATGTCAGTCCAAACAGTTCCGTTAGACTTAATTAATCAAAGTGCCAATAAGTTGGAGACAATATGTGCGTGGGATCGGCTGCAAACGGCTGTAAATCAGCACAGGGCGTGTGTACTTACGCGGGTGGTCGCGGCCGCGAGGGCCCGCGCTTCGGCCGCAGGGTTAATTTAGTAACTGGCCACGCACTGTGCTGGAGGAACGCCATATGTGCGTGGTACAAACACCTGCTTGTGTTTTGGTCACATCGTAAGCCACCAATCAGATTCATAGACTTATTGATGCGCACACTGAGATAAAATGTGTTTCAAATGCATTTTACCCGACTGCCTGAGAAAGAGGGTAATGTTTTAATACCATTTGTTGCTAGGCTTATGTTGATTTGCATTTATGTGCGGATATTAATATAAATGTAGGGCTGCGAAAAATCTTCTTTCAAGTCATCATAAGAAAAAAAGAATGAGGAAAGAAAATATACCTAGTTATTGCCACAACTCAATTGAAAACATTTTTTGGTACCTTGATAACTTGGCAAAGAGGGAATAATTAGTTTATCCTACCAATTCATAATACTTGGCTCATTAGAGCTGGTTTTCATCATTTGCTCTATGAGATGGTATGGAAGAGGAATAGTGTATCGTTTCATCATCATTCATCACACTATTCAGTAGATAACGCTGTTTACATTTACTGAAATATACTATCTATAGCCAGCGACAGCTTCCATGTTAAACCGTAGCCCTATCACTCTGCGGTCCTCCACCTATCTCTTAACAAAACAAAACACAAACAAACAAAATCCAATGCTTAGTTGATAAGCAACAGAAACATAATAAGTAGGATTGCACAAAACTTCTAACGTCACGTCTAGAAAGATCAGTGCGTACATACTCCCTCGACAGTAATTGCTCATGTATCGGGCGCGGCCAGCGTCTTAGATAGCACCCCGAGATGGGATACGACGCGCGGGATTTATTACACCGCGACGCACCACCGCGTTCGTACACGGGTTAGCAAACACCCATGTCCAGATATCGGCTGCGGTAGGTTGAGAGCTATTGGATAGACTTTAATTAAATCGATAGGAAGACCAGACCTTCTTAGAATACCGTCTTGCCATCACGACGTAAAAGATGCATTATGTATATCGAATGAAAACGTTTTGATTAGATTTGGTGATGTTGACGACTGGTAATAAGAGCACAAAAAACTGATTGCGTGTCAAAGCCCATGAAAAGATTAAAAGCATCACTCTCCTTACGATTCAGTCGGGTGAAAAAAATATCTTCTGACACTCTAAAAATAACAACGCCTTGCAATTTCAAATCCATCAATATGTGTAGGTTATATGCAGCGCCAACGGAATACGCTTACATACATACTTACAACAGATAACATTTACCCTTCTTCTGGTGAAATCGGGCAAAATGGCACACGAGCAAAAAGATCGTGCGGCGTTTGTTTTTATAGCTGATAAAAACAAATTCACTCGTCGAAGATGATTCCGCTTTACGGCCAGTTAGATTTGAAGATTATATCTGCGAGCGAAGCAATCTGGGAAACCGTCGACGAAGCAGCCTACCCGCGGGCGAGGGCCGCGGCCGCCATGCGAGGTGCGCCTTTATCGCCGCCGTAGGTGCGGCACAGAACGACCCCGCTGAGACGGGTTGTCACTCATAAAACAGGTATGTTGTCTGTCGATCTCTCTTCTGAGAGAAACCTGACTGATTGACTCAACTCACAGTTAAAACTACTGAAGCTTGAAACTTTTTGTGGCCTAGGAGTACCAATTTTTCAAAGTTATTGCAGCTATTACCGCATTGATTCTATCCTTTTGTCTACTCCATGTTGGAAGAATCCGTCCTCAGTAATTGTATATTTTTTATAGTCTGGTATTCATATAGTAAATCTGTTGTCAAACCTAATAAATGAATCACACAATTCAAAAGTATCGCTTTCCATTATTTCAATGTCGCTGTGATTTCTGGGAAGACTGCGTCCCTGTTCAATGCTCGATGGCAATCCTTATTAGCCTGCGGCGCGCGAGGGTTGACGACCGACGAGACCATCTCGATCGGGATATCAGCAGGTTTACTGCAGGGAGGAGGTGTCGCCAGGAGATTGCCTTCGCGGCAAAAATGAGTAATAAATGGCTCAGATGGTGGTCTGGCGTGTGTCATTTGTTTTGATTCTTTCTATAGTGTAGAATAGTATAGTTAGTATCTGTGATACCGACTATTCTATTCAGCTATGTCATCACAAATCATGCGTTAAATACAAATACAAGTTCATTTAGTTTCTGTAGGTATATAAAATACACTTAGAAAAGTCAATAGTCTAATAACAAGGCACTCTAAACTCTTCAATGAAGATCGGCTAAATGTAAACAGCAGCCCATCTCCACCGACGAGTTACTGGATCCAAATGAAGTACCAAAAAGTGTTTAAAGGCTTACGTACACATTGTTAGGTACCTAATAATGTACTTAAGCGAACACTAGCTTAACGATGAAAGAAAGTATCAAGAAGGAATCTGCTGCCCAAAAATCGGTACGGAGACATGTGTAAAAACCAAGTCCAGCTATTTGGTCATCACATGTTTCTTTTCGTTGTCCGAAAAACACTCGTGAAAAGTGAGGATAGAAATGGTCCCCGATAATTTTAGTAGACAGGCTTAATTATACAATACAATACAATAACTCTTTATTGTACACCAAAAACAACACAATATGGATACCAACATTAACTAAAGTACAATAATTATGCAATTGGGCAGGATAATAAAAGACTGGCCTTTGCGATACAGGCACCTTGCCTAGTGCAGAGGTCGCTGACTATTCCTCTGCTCTTACCCTGCAACACTATTGCTCTTGTACATTGTTCTGCTGTATTTTGTTGGCAAATAAATGAATTATTATTTATTATTATTAAAACATAATTTATTTATTTATTTCCTATTTAAATCTACAATTCAATTGAAGACAAATATAGGTACGGTAATTGGATCTGGATCTGTCAAAAGGATCCGCGCGGGATTGTGAGGAAGTAGCGCATCAATCGGGATCCCGCTCCACTAATCTAATTACGGGATTCCGTCCACCGCCTCTTTGTGCGAGCTTGTTTACTATTTCCTTTGGCTCGCGAGGGATATTAAAAAAAGCACTTTTTAAAAGTTCGAGCCGGCTCAAAGGCGGAGGCGAGTTATGAAATTGTTCAGGCGTTAATTGTAGACGTCCAGCGGCGAATATTAAACGGGCGGGTGTGCGGCCACCCTTACATAACTAGTTAACCTCCGCGGACGCGACCGCCGTGCCAACTGCGGACTAATATTTAAATCCGAGTTGCCGCGACAGATATGTTTGGATGCAATTAGCACTGCCTGTCCACCTGCTCAGATAAACACGCTTTTTGTGGTGGAGCGTAGACGAAGTTAGAGGTACGCCGAGAGGAACGCTAACGAAACGCTAATAAGGATAAGAATAACATAACCATAGAAAAGTTTCGTGATATATTTCCAATTTTTGTTAGGAGACACGAGTCGGAAACTAAAAGTGCAAGTGACGCGACATCATAGAGAAGTATAGTAGAAAACCCCTGTTGGGATTCTTGTCTGAAAAAGGAAATTGAATTAAAAACAACAGAATATTCGGCGAAATCACTTTTATTAGGCATAACAGAAATTTTGATATCACTTCACGATCAATTTACCATCAATTTAAAATATAGGTATAGTATTCATAATTTTAGTCTTCAGCTCGTTCTTAATTGACTTAAAATTACTGATAACCTTGAAGTTATCACTTACAATTTTAATTGATGAGTTTATGGAGTAGGTTAGAAACAATTGATAAGTGTATAAATCCATTACCTGTATGATTAGGTTTATGTACACTATCAACACGATGTCTTAGAAACGTATTCAAAAGTTCCTACTAAACTCGTTGTGTAGCGTCACTATTAAGGTGGGCACTAACTCATATTGTAACCATAGTTAGTTTGATGAAGACAAACTTTTTTATAAATACTGATGCGACAATAGTCAGTGTGATCCGCACCTGCCAGTGGTGCGGACCGCGCGGCTAACGACATTTTCCGCGCCATTACCCGCGCGATAAAAAACAAAGCGCGGCTTTCCTAATGACTTCGCCGATTACCAATCACCGGAAAAAGTCGCGTCGTGAGTCGTGACGTCACCGGCCCAACGCAAACAGCCTCCGCGCCGCAAAAACTGACAGCCACACCTCACGCTGCCACAGACTGCTATATGCGGGGAGTATGTCATGTTTCGCTGTCATGTCATTTGATGTAGAGACTTTCGATATGACGTATATCGAAAGTATCTTTACTGGAAATTTGAAAGAAAATGCACTATCATCATCATCATTTACTATGCACTATAGATAAATAAAAAATAAGACGAAGTACCTACTCAGTTTTTATCAGTGCACTGATTTTAAGATCTCTATGTGATAAATGGTGAGGTCCTTTCGGTATCGGAGTTTAAAAAAAATCCGAGGCCCGCAGGCTTCTTTTACCAAACGTCAACATTTATTTATTTACCATAGGTAATTACAAAATATATACCTCGTCAGTAGTCTAATAACAAGGCACTCTAAACTCGTCCTAGAGCTAAATACGTATTTTTTTTTAAACTTCCCAACTCGGGACCAAACCGCCTTTGTAAGACGGGTGTCGTATCCAACTGGGTTATTACTGGTTACATTTGCTTTTCCACATTCTGGGGTTTCTCTTAATTTCTTAAACCATGAGTGACTCACGCATTGTGATGAAGCAATATCTTCACCGCACTATATTTAAGTAATTCCTTTTCTCAGAACCAAAGTTGTCACTTTCGCTCGCTGGAAAGGAATGAATCACACCGGCTCTTAACTCCAAACTGTGTTAAAACTCTTTTCCCCTTAATAATTTAATTTAACAGAAACGTATAGCCAACCCGTTCAGTGCCAATAATTTCAAACACCTATTAAGAGTGAACTCGGAGGTCGGGCCATAAAACAGCTCTGCGCGGGCCACGCGGTCCGCGGGACTCGGGCCCTTACGATAAAACGAATTAAAACCTAATTAGACGCGGCGATTTTTGAACATTAAGAGAGGGGCGGAATTAATTAGCGGAGGGCAGAAGCAATGATTCCAGTTCGGCGAGTAATTGCCGCCGCCGATTCTAATATAAATCAGCTTTTGAGCCGGGCCATGAGCGGGCAGCGATGTAGTCTTGATATCGGTACAGCAACCAAACTTCACAATGGTTTTTGAAGAAAATTTGATTATGTCATCACTACATAGTATAAAACAAAGTCGCTTTCTCTGTCCCTATATCCCTATGTCCCTATATATGCTTAAATCTTTAAAACTGAGCAACGGATTTTGATGCGTTTTTTTAATAGATATAGAGTGATTCAAGAGGAAGGTTTTAGTATTAGAATTGCACCCGTGCGAAGCCGAGGCGGGTCGCTAGTAGATAATAATTGTTTTGTGTAGTTCTTTGGCTAGCTGTAATGCTTGTTGCTATATTACAAATATAAATAAACAACGACCCAAGTAGGTAGTTGTAAACATATTCAAGTTTATTGGAGTAAGTAGGAAGATACAAAAAAGTCTTGACAGACTTATAGCACTTTAGGACTTTACACAATCACATACCCACAAGGCATGTACCACTATATTTTTATTTATTTATTTTATTTATCATCATATCTAAAATGTTGTCATCACAATATAATACGAAACGGGAATCTATAATGTTTATGTACGCAAGCTTACTTGTTAATTGAAAAAAAATTTACGTAGCGTGATAGAAAACGCCAGTCGCTTATGCCTCGACCGCGTCCAAGACGTCCAGGGAAAAATCTCGACCGTTTCCTTTGAAGGGTGAAGGAGGTCTATTATTGAATCACCGGATGAATTATTCTGTTTGTCCGAGTTTTAAGTGGTCGCGCGGGCTGTGGGGGGGGGGGGGGCTTATCTGGTGCATCGCGCTTTGATGTACTTAACTCCTACATGGAACAATTTAATTAATAGTGGAAAACTACCTACATACCTATAATTTTACACCATCAATAATATATATACAACATATAACAACGGATACCGCATATAGAAGTAAAAAGTAGAGGTGGGCGATTTCGTGACTAGCATGTGAAAAATCATATAAAATGACTTGAGAATGACCATGGAATATGGATACAAGTCCTCCAGTCTTTTGTGTTTTCGATTGGGAGGGTAACACTAGTATCCATTCTCATAGTCAGGTCATTTCATATGATTTTTCACATGCAACTCATGAACTCACTCACCTCTGGTAAAGAATAACTTACTGTTCTTAGTTTGTCTGGTTACATAGTGTCAGTATATTATGCAACCTCATTGTACATTTAACGGCTCACTTCATTATCCGTGGGAATACATCGGTGTAGATCTCGGGTAATGGGAATGTTGACTACGAGCAGTCCTCGAAACTGAAAGCAATTAAACGAAAGCTGGCACTTTTAGGAACAAAAGGCATTAATACAAAATCCGAGCAAAATTTTAGGTATAATTTATCGAAACTAAAAGCTAACTGCTAGCCCATAAATCCCAATACTCCGCCAATTAACGCGGCCTTCATTAATTCCCGAACGAAATCAACTTTCCTCCTATTATCGGGCCCTTTCCATAAACACCTTAATTCTCATTAGACGCCGGTCATTTGGAGGAAAACAAATTAACTGGAGACGGCACTTCCGCCGGCGGTAATGGCGGCGCTTCCGCAAGTTTGACAGGTCGGATGAAATGTCGCGCGATTTTTAGTAATTAAGGGGAGGCGATCGAACCCTTCCGAGGAGCTGCAATTAGGTGCCATGGACGGAGCCACGGGCCGCTACAGGAGATTGACATTATGGAACAGACTTTTATTGCTCAGTACAATGTCTCAAAAAAACTGAGCAGATGGTAATGTGGTGCAGGCGTGGTAAAGCTTTCTTGGAGATCAAATTGCAAATTGATATATTTTTAAGATTTATTTTTGGGATACCTTGAACCAATCCGGTCCGGTCTTGCAATTAATATGTGTAATCGAGAATTATAATATAGGTACCTATAGGTTCTCGCAACCATATACTACTATATTTGCTAAAATCTATATATATAAAAGGAGAAGCTAAATCTAAAAATCAAGGCCCAGCCCAAACCGCTGAACATAGAAACATGAAATTTTGTGTGTAGGTTACGTTTATAGTGTAGATGCTCGCTAAGAAAGGATTTTAGGAAATTCAACCCTTAAGGGGGTGAAAGAGGGGGTTGAAGTTTGTATAGAATAGTGTGATTTCTGCGTGTATCAACTTTAAACTTGGCACAAATACTCTTCAAAACACACTATGAAATATTAGTTCTAGGATTTTTTGAAAATCATCCTCCAAAGGGGTGAAAGTAGGGGATGAAGTTTGTATGGAAAACCTTCATTTTTGAGTGTATCAATTCGAAACTTTGTAAAAATACTCCTCAAAACAAACAACAAGACACGTATTTCCGGATTTTTCAAAAACCATCCCCTAAGGGGGTGAAACAGGGGAGTGGAGTTTGTATGGAGACGTGTTGTTTTTTACGTCTATCAACTTCAAACTTTACATAAATACTCTTAGAAATAAATTATGAGACACATATTTTTGGATTTTTCGAAAATCATCCCCTAAACGGATGAAAGTAGGGGTTGAAGTTGATACGAAGAAGTTTATTTTTTGCGTGCATCAACTTGAAACTTGGTACAAATGCTTCTGAAAACAAACTATGAGATATTAGTTCTAGGATTTTTCAAAAATCTTCCTCCAAGGGGGTGAAAGTGGGGGTTGAAGTTTGTATAGAAAACCTTCATTTTTGGGTGTATCGATTCGAAACTTTGTAAAAATACTCTTCAAAACAAATAACAAGATACGTATTTCTGGATTTTTCGAAAATCACCCCTTAAGGGGGTGAAACAGGGGGTTGGAGTTTGTATGGAGACGTGTTTGGTTTTTACGTCTATCAACTTCAAACTTGGCACAAATACTCCTAAAAAATAAATCATTTGACCCGTGTTTTAGGAATTTTCGAAAATCATCCCCTAAGGGGGTGAAAGTAGCGTTTGGAGTTTGTATGGAGACGTGTTGTTTTTTACGTCTTATCAACTTGAAACTGGGCACAAATACTTTTGAAATATAGAAATAAATGACGTGACACGTGTTTTTGGATTTTTTGAAAATCATCTCTTAAAGGGGTGAAAGAGGGGGATAAAGTTTGTATGGGATAGTGTGATTTCTGCGTGTATCAACTTTAAACTTTTTACAAATATTCTTGAAAATAAACTTCATATATTAGTTCTAGGATTTATCGAAAACCATCTTCCAAGGGGTTTCATCCCCTTGGGGGTTGAAGTTTGCATGAATACCTTCATTTTTGGATGTATCAATTCGAAATTTTGTAAAAATACTCCTCAAAACAAACAACAAGACAAGTAGGTATATCTCGATTTTTCAAAACTCACGGGTGAAACAGGGTTGGAGATTGTGTGGAAACGTTGTGGTTTTTTTACGTCTATCAACTCGAAACTTATTACAAATACTCTGAAAAATAAATGATGAGAAACGTATTTTTGTATTATTTTAAAATCATTCCCTAAAAGGGTGAAATTAGGGGTTGAAGTTGGTGTAGAGAAGAGGGGTTTTTTGCGTCTATCAACTTGAAACTTGGCACAAATATTCTTTAAAAGTCTCCATACAAAGTCAATTTTTTTTGATAATTTACTATGGGTTGCTAGGAGAAATTTGTTTGTGCATCCCAAAATGTTGAAAAAATAAATGTCCACCCGTGCGAAGCCGGGGCGGGCCGCTAGTAAATGATTATTTTGGACAAAATATCTTTTCCAGCCTTTTATGTAGAGCGCAGTTTTTATCGAATTTGACTTTTGTCATTAGGTAGTTGATTTGTTGACTTCTACGGTTAGAGTCTTTCGAAAATCTGTATCATCATCAAAGATTATGAAAAGCCAGTTATCCTAAAGCAAGACTAAATATTTAACTCTCAGATTCGCATTGTGCTCATCTTTGTGTCAATATGCGGCTCCAATCCATCATCTCAACCCTTCCGCTGCACCGGCTGAAGTTATTCTAATTCTTTGCCTCTCCACCCCGCGGCCTCCTCACCTAATTCGGGCCACAATCAAACTGCGCCACTCCGGACAAATTAGTTTTGATATTTAAATTAGTCCTGCCGCTGGCAATCGCTGAATGGTACTTTTATACTTGACGATATTTTTCCATTAGGTACATTTAGTAGAGAATACATACTCGTAATACATACTGTAGGTAAGGAAATTAAGGCTGGATGTAGGTATCCAACAAAGAGTAAGGCTTACTAGAAGATGAAATCGCACTTTTTTGTGATTTCTTCTGGGCTCGCTCCAAGTTGGACAGAGCGGACCTAAAGAAAGCTAATACCTAAAGATACACAAAGGTAGATATTGCAGAGGACTTTTCCAATTCGACGCTCATTTTAAGAACTATATGTTGTTCTTTGTGCAGGCGTATTTTCTCTATTAACTAGTGACCCGCCCCGGCTTCGCACGGGTGCAATGCTAATGCTAAAACCTTCCTCTTAAATCACTCTATCTATTAAAAAAACCGCATTAAAATCTGTTGCGTAGTTTTAAAGATTTAAGCATACATAGGGACATAGGGATATACAGAGAAAGCGACTTTGTTTTATACTATGTAGTGATGAGGCAAATACTTCCTTCAAGAAGTATTTCTTAAACAAAATGTCGTCTCGTATCGTAGCTGTAAAGGGCCGCTTCGTCCGGCAGGTTTGCTTCAAAGATTGATTTCTCTTTCTCGGCCGCTCCAACTACAAGTTGTTCCCCTTCCCCCCTTCAACCTCTCCTCCCCTCTCTCGCCCGCCGTTTGATCGCGTTATTCGCTAGATAAGTCCGCTAATTGCCTTTACAGGCAGGTTGCTCATTCCCGATTATTGATCTTGCCAACTTTTTGTATGTCTTCGAGGGGTATTGTTAAACGGTTTTTGTTTTTAATTGGCTCGAAACTCCCGTTCATAACTCTTTGGGTTCAAAAGGAGCTTTCGAGTCTTGACAGTATTGGATTTGAATCACATTCAGTTTGAGAAGTTACATCATCATAACGTCTTATGATTATTTGAGGTTGTAATCCCATATATTTTGTCATTATTCATTCGCTAACACTCAGTTTTCATCTAGACTAAGCAGATCTAGCTAAAGCATACCTAACTACTATTGCCAGCTCAAGAAGATAAATGATTAGTAAATTTGTTCTGACTCGTGTGTAACACTTTTAGGGATCCAAAAATACACTATTGAAAAATGTGTACACAGGAATTGAATATTTCTGCCAGTAGTTTTAGGTACTATGCGTGATGGTATATTTGTATATAATAAATTGATATTTTAAACATGATAATACCTATCCCACGCTCCATTGAAAGGAAACACTTTTTACGTTTGCGTTGTAAAATTTTTAAAACATAAGAAGATCCATATGATTACGTGCAATAAGCAGCAGTAGACAAAGCCCTTTGTGGAGGACAGTGAGCGGAGGTGGCGAGGCTGCGCTCTTGTGGCGCATTGGACGCTGCTCCCAAAGCCCTGTCTGGTCTGCTCCTTTCTTTATTCAATGTTAATAGATTTAAAATATAAAAGTTAAACAAATGTATGATTAGAAGCAGCGAAAAGGTGTGAATTTTCAAAGGCGTTCCTTGTATGTACCTATTAGTACAGTTTTATTCAGTTTTACTAAAGATTCTTCCAACGTGTTTAAACCCCAAAAAATACAGCATTTTGCGATCTACTTTGTTGGTCATTGATGTAGTATGTTAAAGATAGCAGAGCCTGTTTGTAGTTCTATGTAAAGTGCGGTAATGTAAATAATATATATTATTTTATGAAAGTAACATAGCTTCATATGCCGTTGTTAACCCCCCAGCGCCGCCGGTGCACCCCGTGTCTTATCTGCGCTATGAAAAATACCCGCTTTTGTTCGCGCTAACTAATTCTTTTTAACCCGTCGCCGCTGAATGCTAATGTTGTATAAACTGGCTTAACTCGCTTATTGTTTAAGATTTTATTGAATTTACAATCAGGATTATCTCCCCCTCTCCGGCCACAAACGATTTCTTCGGCTACAGTTGTGATTCTTTTTAATCAAATTTAGGTGGGCAACCCTTTTCTAAAGTTATTGTCGTTTTATGTGATTATCGGTTTTCCTTCTGCGAAAAACGAGGCTATTCAGCGGACCTAGAGCTGATTTATCTCAATGGAAATACACTTCGGGTGCTGACTGGGGCGTAGCGAGTTAGTTCCTACACTTCGCGAGCCCTTTCACCGTTATGAAATTGTGCTTCTTCATAAATTTCACGGATTATTTAATTAAAATCGAAACTAATCCCTTCCAGTTGAAAACCGGACTGTATTGAGTGGAAATTGAAAAACTTTTCTCGTTTTCAAGTGATTATATCGAGAGGAAGACGGAAATCTTTTGCAAATATTTATGGAGGGCCGATACAAAGCACCGCCGCTGCCGGCCGAGTCGCTGCACTCGAGATAGCACTACCCGCTTTAATCGCAGATTAGCACATCACCCACTAAATACTCGTAAAACATTAGCTTCGTATAATCACTCAAATTGTATTGCTCCTATGCCAATACAGATTTTTCATTCATTTGTTAGAGTTGAAATTTTATCAGAGTCATACAATCTAGTGGCAGCCAAGTTTAACGCAATTTTCTTTTCTCATCGATTTCAGATCCAGCGTAGCACCGGGTGAGTCTCCTCGCTGGCGCACGGTGGTAGGTTGTTTTTAATTAATTAATTTTATTATTTCCGAGCGCCGTCTTGCCGTTATTGGGGAGTTTCTCGAGCAATTAGTCTTTTATTATTATATAATTTTTGCAGGAAGGGTTGAGCTGAGGTGCGACCGCGCCGGCAGATGGCCCGCGCTCATTAAATGTAGCTCGCGAAGAGGTGGCCGCTGAAGCCCGCGGCTTAATTTCTTGATTTTTAAACGGAAAACTTCAATTAAATATTAAATCATTTTCTTTGCCACGCTTTACTTTTCTTTAACTGCAAGATTTTGTTATCTAGCGGCATAGGCTTTTATGGAGCCTACCTACTTTGCCTGATCAGAAAACAATAGCACACACAAATGTGGCAGGTACCTACCTAGAGCTACTCTTGTTGTGGAGTTTCTTGCGCCGCTTTTGCTTTTCAACTAAAACAGTTCCAATTCTGTGACAGATTCTAATTAGTATTATCTACCCTGAAATAGTTATGCGAATTCCACATTTCAATTAAAGTTAATTAAAAATATTTGTACGTAAATGTTACATAAAAAATGCACCCAATATTTTGGACCGTAAATACGAATTACGCTAGATTAGCCTCAACTTTTAGTAATCACTTTAGCAGCGCGAGGTGTGTACGTCACGTGCGTTACCTCGGCGGCGCCATCTCGGTAATTAGCTGCTGGCCGCCGGCTGTTTATGGGCCTTGTTTGCCTCATTAGCGAGAGTGGGCTGACGTACTAGGACTTGCGTCCGATGCTTCGACCTTGCGAACAGTTTACTCATAAGCTATGTTACAGTCAAGAGCACATGAAGCTTTACACTTGTAGTGCGAATCTGGCATCTAAGGCGATTGTAATAAGAACGTTACAAAGTCCAATGTGTCAAGTTCTACGTGCTCTTACGACTGTACCTACAGGTTGAATATGCCTTATGCTTCTGGAGAAGTCACCGATTTAACAAGCCGAGGTGCTGTTAAAAACAAACAATTTGTTACAATATTTACCTACGGATGAAAAAAAAGAATTATGTTATGTGAGACAGTAATTAATTAATACCGTGTGGACTATAAAAAGCCCAGACTATATAGGAGTCATTGACCTATGGTAATGTGGTTTATCTAACGATAACTGTTACTGCATTAGTTAACACTATAAACTGACATAGCGATGTAAATACATTTATCAAATTAAAAAATGTTATCAAAATTATGAGACCATCCATAATAAAAAAAAAGTAACAAAAACAAAATTTTTAACCCGACTCCAATCACCAACGTGACTCAACCCAACGAACACCTCTTGTGTCTAGTTACTCCAGCGAGTGGCACGGTGTGCACCGCCTACCTGCGTACCTGCGGGCGCACCTGCCTCACCTGCGGGGAGGGATTCCGCCTCGGGGCGTGCCTCAGGTGGACACGCCCACACCTGCGCCACCTGCCGCGCCACGCTACCTGGCCTCTTAAGCCTGCGGTATAAGACCCGTTATTCGGTGCGACGCGATGCGACGACCTATAATGCGGTTTTCAAATTTTAATTCTGTCGTTCTCTAATGGCGCCGATTAGTAAATTATGTTATTGATTGTCGATTATATTGAAACAGGTGCGTTATATTAGGTTTTTAAGTATTTTATAAAAATGATTCATTAAAGAAAAGTCGAATGACATCATGTTATGAACCTTATACTAACCCAAATACATTTAAAACAGTCAAGGTAACAATTACTGCCTATGCTATTAGAGGTGAAGGAAGACGCAAGTAAATATGTCTACGTCAATCGACTTAGGTACATTATATACTGCAAAGCGATCATGTCAATATACTAACAATCTCTACGATAATGTTCGAAGCATGTTATTATCGGAGCCTTAACCTGTCAACTCGTCGCCATAACGCGGTGTTTGTGGCGGTAATTACGCAGCGGTGTCGCGTTCCACGTACCACGAGCGACTCCGCGGCGCCGCGTGACGCGCCGCACACGGTAGCAAGAGGGTTAATTAAGAGCTGATAATGATAACACTCTGATTATTATAATAACAAATAATAATATCACTGCAATTAATGCAAATGTTTACGTAGGGTTAAAGGAGAGCAAAAAAGCAAACGTCATACTTTACTCGTACCTAGAAGTCAAGACATAATAAGATAATCTTTCCGACAGATCAATCGTCTGGTTTCCTTCTGGATGTCAACAAGAAAGGGAATTTTGTAAAATTCTGTTTTCTTTACACTTATTTAAGCTTATATTTACACTTATTATTGTTACTAAAAATAAATAAATAAATAAATTGTAGGACACAATTCACAGACGGTTATTTAGTCCCAAACTACGCAGAGCCTGTACAGTCAACAAAGTTGTTAGTGTTACATGGCCAAAAATTAAGATTCACTTTTCTTTTAAAGCCTGAAATGTATTTATAGTATTTTTTTGGTAAATTATAGGGATCAAAGATACCTTTCGAAATAAACATTAATCAATAAGATTTATTTATGACTTCCCCAGAAAAATGAATTCTTAGTTACTGGCCATGTAACCCTAACAACTTTGTTGACTGTACTATGGCTACTAAATAACTCATAGGTAGACTTACTAAACATCAAGACACGAAACCAACAGACATGTTCATGCACACAAATGTTGGCCCCAAGCGGGGATCGAGCTGAGCCAACAGGTTCGTCTTAAAATGGTTTCTATGATGGTACCTTTATGGAGAGAGTAACTTCAGAATTAGGTCGTCATAATTTCATTTCTGAAAGTTTCTGAAGTCATCATAGTATCTTACTTTATTTTTTTGTCACAATATCAGCAAATTCTCACAGAAAAACTACTATGCAAGAAACACCATAATCAGCCCTATACACATCGCACGACGTTGGTTTCTTTTTTTGACATAAATGTACCCAATAGCGGGTCCGGCGGTAACAGAGGTCTTGTAAATTATGCTGATAGGCACCTCCGACGCGGCAAAAAGCAGGCTCGCCAGCCCCCCGCCGGCACCGCTATCAAAAAGCGCGTCCAAATACAAAACATACGGTGCTCGGGCCGTGCCCTACTGCCCTTTAACATTTGAATCATATGTAAGTCTGACAGAAATATGATAATAATTGAATACATGGATTTGCAGAGGAATTATTTAGTTTTTTAAAATTAATTACTTACTTTTTGGACTCCCGAAAACTACAGGTGGAGAGCACATCGCCGGACTAGGATGCTCTTAACCATGCTTCTGAACCAATTGTGGGCTATACGAGTTTTTTCACGATATTTACCTGTAGTTGAGGCATTGACAGAGTTAGACATAGTAAGGTTACGAGATAAGGTATTTCGCAAATCTACACACTACCTATTTATGCAGAGGGATAAGAACACCACAACCTTTTAAAAATCTAACACCCCTCAACATTGGAATCTGGAAATCACCTATTGAGTAGCAACACTAATTGTCATTATTATATTACGTACATATTTTGGAATATATTAGGAACTAGCGGTTTTGCGCGGTTTTTTTTCCCGTTTCCGTATACGGGGAAAAAATATAACCTATGTTATTCAGGGATAATGTAGCTTTCCATGGGCGGAAGAATTTTCAAAATCGGTCTAGTAGCTTTTGAGTTTATTCGTTAGAAACATACAAAAATAAAAATCTTTCCTCTTTATAATATTAATATAGAAGTGTAGATAATAGGAGAAGAAACGAAGCCTTCTAAGTCTAGTTCTTGTAGTACTTGATATATTACAAATAACCTCTTTAATAAGTCATCCTAGAAAAGATGTGTTGGGAGTGCACCGAGCGGCCCGGGTCAGCACAAAGAGGTCAACCCTTCAGCGCGTGGCTAAGACGGTACCTCCTTTTCCGTGTCGGGCGCGGGTTAAGTGCGCAAAAAATTTATGTCCTAAGGTGACGCGAGTAGTGGGGTCGGCATCGCCATTGAGTTTGTTTTGTTTTTGGCGATATCGGCGAGTGTACTAGCCGGGGGAGGGAGAAAAGGGTCCTGAATAATGAGACGTGGGAGATTTGAAACTAGCTGTGCGTCGCGGTTTAATTCGCGTCTATAAAACATATTCTATGTCCCTCGAGAATGTAACTTGCTATCAGTGAAAGATACTTGCTTATCACCTAAGTAGTTTCAGAGATTTCCCCTTAGAGGTAAAATTGTTTGAAGTATATACAAACAAACAATTTTACCTCTTAATAATACTGGTTTAAATTTCTCTATGATCTCTCAAATTTTTTGTACGGAATGATGGCACATACAAATAGTTCGCGATTAGTAGTCGGAGTGACAACAACATCGAGACGGGCCTGTCTACTCAGTTGTCACCTTGACCTCTGAGTCAGTAAACAGGTACAGCATTAATCACAGTTTATTACTATTCATATAAAGTGGATAGAAGGACACGTACCATATAGCGGCAAGCAATCACCTCAGGCTCCAGACATCACAGTATCGCGAGAGAGTCACATAACCCCTCGCGTGGTCGCGCGACACCACGTCCCCCAGACTTGCGCTCAGCAAACAAAGCGCCCGATAAATAAATAAATACAGACTGTTTGCCCACTAATCCCGCGCCGCGTCGAGTGCGCGCTGTAATTGAAATTTTAATGGAAACAGGTGTGCGGGAGACGCCGCTGTACCGCACACAGATGTGGGACGTGGAACTCGACGATTTTCCGAACAATCGATTGTATAGATGAGATTCCTCTTACAGTCGAACGAATTCTTAATGCCGCGGCATACTTTAATGATAATTCATTTATTTGCCAACAAAATTTAGCAGAAACAAAGTAGGTACAACAAGTGTTGCAGGGTAAGAGCAAAAGGATAGTCAGCGACCTCTGCACTAGGCACAGAGCCTGTATCGTAGAGGCCAGTCTTTGTTTATTCTGTCCAACCAATTACATAATCAGGCACTTGGATCAATTGAAACATGCTCTGCTAATATTATCGGGGACTTAACAATGAACAAAATTTTAAAGCTAACTTTTACGCATGACTTTGAAACACTGTGCTATCTGTACTTCTGCATTTCTACAAGTCATTGCCACCATGCTGCTATCCCGACTCTTGATTCAATTTCCCTACAAATATTATGATACTTATTATGCGAAAGTATATAACTCTGTCTGGTACATTTTCAAGGTTGAACTGTTGAGGACATTTTGAAAGGGTAGGTACTATCGATCTAAAACTCATCGAGAATAAGCCACTATCTTTTCAAAATTAGTTGAAATCACTGATAGCCTTACGGTTAAAGAACCTGCTTCAGTGAGGCTCGGGTTCGAACCCTGGCATGTATCAAAGAGTTTTTCGAAATTTACGTACATATTCATCACTAGCTCAACGGTGAAGAAACCCGCTGGTCCCAGAATTAATTCTGAGGCATGTGTAGCAGACCCGGTCCGTCGATGGGCTCACCACCTATCGATTCAAATCAATCAATCAATTAATCACAAGAACGTCGATGCCCTGCCCATATTTCTGCTTGACCTGATTGCATCAGGTATATCACCTGCGACTCTTCTAGTTAGGCGTAGTTCCACGGCAGGGATCGAGTCTACGCGGAAAGCAACATCTTTTGTGGCGCGCGTGTCGGTGTTGATGTTGAATTACATTCCGCATTATCAAGTCAGCCTGGGAGTGTCAACACTTGACGAGCGTGTTACTGACACGTGTGTGGTAGGTATACCCGACTGTTAAGCGTGTGTGCACGTCTATGTAACGGGAATGTGGTTTCGAGCCAGAATCCGAGAAATAAAAAAATTTATAGCTGACGCTACCGACTTTGTCACGTCAAAGTTTTAAAATTTTCTGGACAGATTTTAAGTGATGCTCTGCCACATAATATTTGGCAATAGAATTTTATTTAAGTATATAGTTTGTAGACAATGTTTAAAATCTTTTAAAGATTTCTTTTATCAATTTCAAATTCATAATATCTATCCCGTTTCATATATTAATTTGTCAATGTTTTCGAACTTCAATAAATTTGTTTATAAATCTTCAATAATCAACGGAGAAGTGTATCGTTTCATCTTAATCAGCCGACGATGCTGAAGCACGGGCCCTCTGGCCCGCAGGCACTGTTATAATTAAGCCTTATCCACACAGAAGCTGGTCGAAGCAAAAACGCGTGTGGCGGCGAAATAAAAAACGAACTAGGTCTTTATTAAAATTGAATAATACACACACCGGCACAATTAGCGGAACAGAAAAAAAAGGGAGTATTTACGCATTTTTGCGTGTTACTGGCCGGCTAAACAAGCTTTTTTTAAATTTGGGTTTTAATTTAAAAATGGAATACTAAGCGACTGCCCTTTTTTTCATTCTTTTGTTTTAATTTTCATTGATTCATTTTTTCCACCGCTTGTCCGTTTTTAGAAGGTTCGTGAATTCCATTTGAAAAGCTTTGAATTGCAGTTTTTGAGGCTTTTGAGTTTTTTCGCATATTGATAATTTACGAGCATCTAATTAGGGCAGATCAAATGAGGAGAACTGGTCAAACCTACAGATCGATTGCCAGAAGCCTTCGTCGATCGTTATCAACGATTTATCGTAGCATCCAACGATACAGATTGACGAATGCTCTAGTGAGAAGGAGAGGACAAGGCCGGAAAAGGTGTACTTCAAGGAGGGATGACCGTTTTCTCCAACTTCAAGTCCGACGGAACACGAGACTAACGGCGGTGCAGGCTCGAAATTTACTGGAAGAGGTACGAGCAGTAAGGATGAGTGAGCGGACAGTTCGTAGAAGATTCGAAGAAGTGGGTATAGGCTCGTATGTGCCCGCCAAAGCCCCAAAACTTGAGAGACATCATCGCACAAACCGTCTACACTTTGGTCGTGAACATCGTGATTGGGACTTCGACGACTGGGGACAGGTTCTTTTTACTGATGAATGCAGAGTTATGTTAAATCAAATTGATGGAAGGCAGCGAGTATGGAGACGCAAAGGAGAACGGTATATCCAGTCTAATTTTGAAAATACAGTTGCATATGGCGGCGGTTCAATTATGGTCTGGGGAGGAATATGTTTAGGAGCTCGTACGGAGTTAGTAGTGGTCGATGGCGGGAATCTGAATGCTGATCGGTATATCAGGGAGATTTTAGAAGAACATGTTGTGCCATTTGCCCCCTTTATTGGTAACAACTTCATTCTAATGCAGGATAATGCTCGGGCTCACAGTGCTCGCACAGTACAGACATACCTAAACCATGTTGGTATAACGGTGATGGAGTGGCCAGCACGGTCCCCCGATATGAACCCTATAGAACACGTCTGGGACTTGCTAAAGAGGAGTGTAAAGTCAAGAATGCCCCCTCCCAATAATCTCAACGAGTTGCGAAACGCATTACTTGAAGAATGGCAGAGGTTGCCCCAAGAAACCATTGATAACATCATCCGCAGCATGCCCAGACGGATGGAAACCCTCATCAGAGCACGAGGAGGAAACACTCGATATTGAACAGTCATTGAAATTGTTGTTAAACTTTGGAAAATCTTGAATTTTCTGCTGTTTCTCTATAATTAAAAATCGAAGAAAAATGCATTTTGTTTAATTTAATTTTTATTTTTATAAAATTTTAAGTATGGTGTTACAAATGAATGTCAAAACATGTTAATTTAATTGTTGTTTCATTTTAAATAATATATTGTTTAAAAATTACATTCATTGTTCTAAATTCCCTCTTTTTTCTCCTTTTTTTTTCTGTTCCGCTAATTGTGCCGGTGTGTGTATGTAACTCTATGATAGTGTTTGTATTAATCACCTGTTGTGAATGAGTAATCGTGTAATGGCTTTATATAATTAGTTCCTCTGTGTTTCGGGAGTTGATCCTCACTCAAAATTGGAATTGTTATGCCAAATCAAGCAAATAAGCAAATTAAAAATAAATTTAAAAAAAAATTAATTACGGACGATAATTTTATGTGATAACGTAATAAGAAAACATTTATGAAGTTCGTGCCTCTCTCGCTTGCACGCTCTTCTCAGGCGGAACGTGACAAGAGTCATCGATCGATTTATAAGACGTTATCACGTTAGCAGTGGCTGTTACGGATGTATATTGACGATGTTGGTTCTATAGAACACAAGTTAACAGTAACGCAAAGCCCACGCTATACGCTCGCAAGCATTATAGTCGGTTCAGTGTGAGTGAAGCTTAAAGTCGAGGCGGTTTCCCTCGCGTACGGCTCCGGGCAGGTGCCGGTATCTGCCGTGATTTTATTACACCTCCCCAAATATTGACACTGCTCTGCCTCATCGCCTTTTATAATTCCCGGCGCCTTGTGCCTTGTAAATTTGTTGTATTTAGATTTTTTCCTCAATAAAGGAACTTGAAAGAAAAGATATTTTATAGCAGACATCCTTTGATACGTTCTGTGTAGCAGATATTTTCACAGATAAAAACGGTAGTAATAACTCACCTTACAAAATCTATGACGTATTTTATATATAATAAAATTATAAACTGACTGACTGATTGGTGATATATCAACGCACACCCTAAACCGCTGGGTCTAGAGACTTGAAATTTTGCACATAGATAGCTTAAACAGTGTAGGCATCTACTAAGAAAAAAATTGCAAAATTCAACTCCTTAGCGGGTAAAAGCCAGTCTTATATAATAATAAAACACTTTCGCCATGTCACTAATGGGGTGCACTTTGCACATAGTACTTTTGGACCCTCTCTTCTAGATATTTTCCTTTAACGATGAGTAAAATATGTACGTCAACAAAATCTTAGGTATAGCCCTCACTAGGGATCGAACCCGAGTGTCACATCTGTGAGGCAGACTCACTTCCAGCAGGACTATCACATCTTATAAAAACAATTCCAATAAGTAATTCAAGTTAGAATATCAAAGTAAACACTGAAACACAAGTCATAAAAACCGAAAACGCCTACTCTGACGCTATGATACCCTTGTATATCAAAACCTTGTATGAGGAAGTTTCAGTTTCAATCTATTGCGTCTGCAGCGGGCTATTTTCCAATCAGATTGATTGAGCCGGCGTGTTCTCTCGTTATTAACCTGCTGTTTGTGCAAATTGGATTTATTACGAGCCCCGCTGAGGTGGCTCGCCTGCGTACCTAGTCCCATGCCTCGCTGGCACACTTCATACGAGCACACGAAGGGTTAGATAGATTCAATTACGTGTCTTTAACAAGTATTGTCATTCGATTTAAATTTATTGATCTAACTTTTCTGTATTAGATAGGTAAGTTTGCTTACTGGAATATCGCATGTAAAATATTCTCCCAAGGCACTAGAGTAGTTAAGTGTATCGAAAGTAATATTTGTAAGAGAAAACGAAGACATTTAATTAAAAATAAATAGAAGAAGAAGAAGAAGAAAGAAGAACAAATATTTATTAACAGAAATAATTTTTTGTAAGACACATTATTACCTCCGCCAAACTGCAAAGCAGTTTGTTGGCAGACGTAGATCCTTCTTTTGTACATGTTAACTTATATAAGGTACCTACTTATTTTTTACGGCACGTACGATGTATAAGTAGGTACCTGTCCAAGAGCACTTTCATTCTGGAAAAACTTTAGCGTAATGACTGCTGATAAAAAGTAACTGATTTGACTTGACAGTTCTTCAAACTGTCCATAATAACTTTTCGAGTTGAATATTTATTCATCGGCCATAAACAAAGCCTGTTGCCACTAACCGTCTCCAGACTGCAATAGACTTGCACCCGCCACTCTTCCACCCGCAACTCGCGGCATTTGTTTTCCCGCTGTGGTTTATGATCGGTTTACGGCCTTGTTTTGTAATGCGGCCCCTAAATTCTTTTCACCACTCACTTGCGAAATTGTCAACAAGTGATTACAACTCCGAGTTTCTTAGTGTTTTTAACTTCCTTCTTTTTAGTGAGTTCTTTGGACTTTATTTATTTATGTATCTTAATGTACCAAGAAAATGTACACATGGCGAAATTAATGCCTAAAGGCATTATCTACCAGTCAACCAGTTTATCTATAATAATAATAATAAATAATATAATCTCACGCCTTTCATCCCCGAGGGGGTAGGCAAAGGTATTCCATTACTGGATACACCCACATTTCACGAGATACATAGGACCCCTAATCGTGATAGGTGGTGAGCAAATCGCCGGACCGGGTCTATTTTACACATGTCTCAGAATTAGTTCTGAGACCTGCGGGTTTCCTCACGATGTTTTCCTTCACCGTAAAGCTAGTGATAAATATGTACGTAAGTTTTGAAAAACTCATTGGTACATGCCAGGATTCGAACCCGAGCCTCACTGATTTTCGGCCGGCTCTTTAACCGTCAGGGCTATCAGCAGTTTATCTCTTGCTCGATTAGGTAAATACGTGTAGGTATATTACCTAAACCTGATGCATAACATTTACGTAATCAGTGGTTTTCCTTGACTAAAATTGGATTAATACTAAATCCTTCAATACATATATGATGACAATGATGCTGGTACTGACGACTTCTATGCAATCATGCGGAAAAAGTCAGTTTCCATACTAAGCAGAACGCGGGGTAGTTCCAATGGAGTCCTGAGGATGATAGCGGAGAGATTAGACTCTCCTCTCGTCGCCAGGTTCCTCGAGTTACATGTAAAACGTGTAAAGCGGGGAACGTGGTGACGTCATCTTGTCATTTTGTTAATTTCATTTTAAAACTAACATAGCTATAAGTCTTTTTGTTACTAACACCTTTATGGACTGAGTGGTCTGAAATAAATAATTTTTATTTTTATTTTATTTTTTTATTTTATATATGGATTTAAAGAGTTATTATAACTGCCTTTCAATGAGTCAGCCGTTTGATCAGTCAGTAGGTGACAATACTACGAGAGATAAGTTTTGATACTTTGTACAACCATTCCTTATGCATGACTGTAACAATGAAGTACTAACTTTAACAATATGTTTTATAGCTTACGTACTTTGCTATGCTGTGTACAATGCGATACCCCATTAGTATATTAATATTAACAAATTATGATGCATTCGTACTTTAGTTTTATCTAACCAAATTTCGTAAATAAAGAGCAATACTAGTACGGTTTCCATAGGTTCAGTTATGCTAATTCATTTTTCTGAAAAAATTAACACATATTAAAAATAGCTGGAATTGATGAAGTAGTCGATAACCAACTAATTTCAGTAATTGCGCTTATTCTGTTACATATTTTATAATTATGCAGTTATCTATGACACATTGTAGCAGCAATCCGGCAATGAATGAACTCGTGATATGCGCAATATGGCCGCTACACGAGTGATCTGCGATATTGGCCGATATGGACGTTACTTGCACTATTGCTGTGTTATTGACACAGATAAGATAGTGCGAGTGCAGTGGGTGTCAGTCACACGTGGAGGGCGGGGCCTTGAACGTTGTAGCGATAGCGCGGCTCGCCACTGCACGTTAGACCTGTTTCAGTAAAAACCCAAGTAGGTACACGGAAAAACGTGTTATTATCCTGATGATATTTAATTATTTACACAACAAAATAAAATAGTGATTTGGCCTTTTAAAAAGTGCAACGAATTCCCATTCTATGACGCAAATTAATTGGATTAATCTGATATTTCATGTAAAATGCGTTAGATGCATCAAGCGTTATAATATTTCTTCTAATTAATTTGTAATTATGAATGTTCACGAAATTCCTCCTTCCTTTACTCCTTAAAATAAAGAAAAGGCGTGAGAGATATTTTAAGTAGGTAATAATAATTTATTATCTCCATTAAGAATTATCAGTTATAAAGGAGATATGTTTTTGGATTTTTACATATACCTAGTAGGTATGAAACCTACTGCTGCAAATGAGTGGACGAGGAGTACCGTTAAAAGTGAAAAGTTGTCGGTCGCTAATGCGGCGGGAGTCGGATTAAAATGACTGTGTACCGTAAACAGCTCGCCGTGTAGCCAGCGCTTTGTGCTTTTACACCCGGAGCTAGATAGAAAAAAATATAATATCTGTAATCAGTATGGATCAAATATTGAATAAATAATATAAAAATACTCTGCGTAAGAGTCAGTTAACTTCAGGTGGCAAATATATAGAGCTACAATAACAAATTCCAATCATCAGAGCCTTGCTCGTTTTTGTCTTCATCACATTTAGAAATAAAAGTATGTACCTACCTACTTATATACATATTTACAGTATAAATTATCTCTCTAAAATTATAATAACTTATTTTTATATCTATGCAGGACGAACAAGTCAATATAGTAAGCTATTCTCCTCCACTACGGTAATTGTTTTGACTTGGAACTTAGGAACAAAGGTCAGATAGTTGAACAAAATAAGTACGTATGTACTCGAGAACCCAGCTCCCGCGCTACGCATGTCCCGTGGCGGTTACACACCGGTGGAATTAAAAAGTTTGTGTCCATGCGGTGGGGATTAAAAACCGCGCGTCGTAACTCGCGCTGATTGCTTTCCCTCCGCCCGCACCTCTCGCCTCAAGTCCCGCTTTGTCCCGCGACTTTTCGCTCTTCGGGACACGCATCTACAACTGGACTACGACGGCGATAGTTGAAGGGTTCTGAGATTTATTAATTTTAATGTAACATGATGATAAAGTTGTTATTTAGAAAAATACATAAAACATAATATAACACCCCGCAAATACAAGAATTGCGAGAACATTATTCTTATATTTAATGTTTACTACAGTGACTGTGTAAACATTAAATATAAGAAGTGAGCGCTTAACGAGACAAAAATACAAAAGTTTTGCTAATGGGCGAGTCGGTAGATATTACTTATTCTGTGGTAGAAGGCGACCTAGGCGTACTTACATCGACCAGATCGGCGATGTATTGAAGAAAAGCCAAATAAAGAGTACCCGAAACCGACGAGCATGCATGAGTCGTTTGATGGATGTGAATGAAGCACGAGAGATCTGCCAGGTTCGTAGCAAGTGACAGTCTATTGTCCCAAAAGGCCTGAGATTATGTATGTATGTATGTATGTACAGTGACGTGAGTGTGTGATAGGTATACTGTGTATTGCATCAAAAAGAAGGTAAGAACATACGACACATCATGTCGATTAGTATGACTCTACACTGTATCAAAAATAACTTACTTTAACCCTTTTTAAATAACATGCTTCCGTAAATGAGCTTCAAATAATATTCAGAAGTACTCAGAGGATTTGCACGTGTATGTAAATGTCGGATAGTTTAAATTAGTATGTCCGTTGATACATATGGATGAGGAAACTTTGATTGCTCCGAGATTAAAGCAGTGATTACACGCTGAGGGCAGGTATAGCCGCGCTTAGTGCATGATTTAAGTTAAAACTCAGTTTTTTATACGCTTGTTCTTTCCTCTAATATTATCAGAAACCTTATTTTTACTATTTTCCTTTCATACTAATTCTCGCTTTTATACCTCTCGTACTTTCATACTTGTTCTTTCTTGCATCCATCTTATCTTTCTCTCTGCTTCCACTGACTATCTATCTATCTATTTAATTTTCCTTTATATTTACCTAGCTCTTAGTCATATTACTTAGTTATCAAAGGGGATATGCACGGACAATGGCTAAAATAGTCTAAATAACTCTCTTCGTAAGTCAAACTGTAGAAATTTAAAAGAAATATAATAAACAAAAGAGTAGATATTTGTAAAGAATCCCGAAATATTTAATATCAACTAAATAAAATGTTTTGTATGTTAGTTGAAAGCGATGTCGTATAGATACTGTATTTAAAACTAGCTGCTGTGAAGTATTGGCTGTAGCATCCCTTAGAAACTGTGCTTTGCTGAAATGAAAACGCACTTATGCCCTTTTCAAGATATACATAAACTATCGTTTTATACTAGCATTTATAATAAGTATAAGTAGTGATTTTATAAATAATTAAATTAAAATCTGATTAATTTTTATATACAATTTCACTCTACCAACACATCTAACACTCAACATTAAGCTGAGTGTCCAAGGACAGATTGCCTTAGATAAAAGGAGAGAGATTTTTTTTCAGTGTTGGCAACGGGAAGTATTTTTAATAATTTTTCAACACACTTGCTCAAAACGACGTTTTTATTCCACTGATTTTTGGCTCATAATCCTAGATATTAAACACGCGTGCATTTCAGTATATTATTGAACGAGTGCCTTTAGTTTATTAACCCGACCAATTTACATTTGTACCATAGTACCAAGTCGTAAGTAAGAAGAAGAAGAAGCGATATAATTTAGTCGGGTTATAACTTTTTATTTTAGCAACGAACAGTATTTATGCGAAAAATAACAGTAAATGGTAAATCCAGCTTTATTATTGAAAAATAACTTAAATTAATTTAAAATTTTCTGTAATTTCTGTTTTAAACATTACATTCAAATTTAATTATACTTTTAATCTTGGCTGTTGGCCGATCTAGTTCGCACCTTAGCCTTGCGCGCGCATCGGTATCGCGGCAAGAATAAAAAACAACGCGCCATTTTTCGTAAATAATTGTCGGCTTTGACGAAGTTTGGATTAATTGTGAAGTTTAATATTAACGAAAATGTCTACTTCAAGTGAAGAACATGAAGAAAACCTAATATTAACTCCGCCGGACATACGTAACGAGGCGAAAAACGCGTGCGATAGTCTTTTGCCATCAAAACCGAGTGAAATGTTAAGTATTTAGCGGCCGGCCTATAAAAAATTTTTAAAATGGAAAACTGGCAAGAACGCTCATTCTTTCTCAGAAAAACGTCGTTTTAAGCAAGTGTGTTGAAAAACGTCGTATGAAACACGTGTGCCTGTGACTATTACTATTATTCAATTTTCAATTGTCCTGGGAATGTGGCAACGGGAATACATCCATGAAACCACATTATATACGATTAGTAATAGTTTGACTCTGCAATTTACCAAGAGTCCTACGTGGCCGCTCCCTAACATGGCTCTCAATTAGTGGGCAGTCAGTAAGTAGTTGAGCAAGTCGGCACTAATCACCGTCGTGAATACTCTTAAGATGGCAGAGGGGGTATGCAAATACTCGAGTGGACACTCGCTCGGTGCGGACAAGAACGGACAGGGTTAAGCCTAAACAGCCAAGAAATTTTGTATATTATTAATAAGAAAGGTCTAGCTTCTTCTAAACAACTACGCTATCTAAGGGACTAAAATAAAATAAAAATAAGCAATCTCACGCCTTGTGTCCCCGAGGGGGTAGGCAGAGGTATTCCATTTCTGAAAATAGGTAGGTAGGCCTACTTCTCACGAGAATATTCAACCCCTAAACGTGATAGGTGGTGAGCCCATCGCCGGACCGGGTCTGTTACACCTGTCTGAGGGTTCCTCACGGTGTTTTCCTTCACCGTCGTGATAGTTATGAATATGTACGTACATTTTAAAAAACTCATTGGTAAATACCAGGATTTGAACCCGAGCCTCACTGGTTTTCATCATGAGAAGCTGGATCTTTAACCGTAAGACCATCACTGCTCTAACTAAGGGACTCTTTGCAAAAATACTAATCTTTCCTCTTTGTAATATTAGTTTCAATGTATATAACATCACAGTAGATGTACATGCTGATGCTGGTGATCATGAATTTACGTCAAACCACAGTGTGCAGACACAATAGAATTAAGCTGCTTGACTGCACATAGTAATACAAAGTTGGTGAGGTAAGTATCTACACATTTAAAAAGTTAAAATGGTGTAAGTAACTGTGAAGATGAATCAATGAACTCAATTCAATAAAGAACGTAGGTATGTAGTAACGTTGTTGTATGCTCATCATTGAAACATTATTTTGCCCTCCTCCCCATTTGAATACTGCCCCATGAAAGAGCAATCGGACTCCTTTTATGTGAGTGAAACTCGTTAGTGGACCAACGTAATGTGTTCCGGAGCCAACTCGGAACTTTCTTACTTGTTGAGAGTTGAGAGGTCGCCAATTAGTCAAATTGACGGAGAGTGAAGTCCTGTTTGGACAGGACAGTCTTTGATTCGGCGGTTCGTTACGTCTTAACTAATACGAATTAGGACGGCACCTGCTTCGGACCTTTGTAATGATAATTAAATGAATGAAATATTTAATTTGCTTGATTTTGGGTAGTAAAATGAGTTCTTTAGAAGTAATTGTTCCACACAAAATCTGCTTCCATTCTAGCCTGCAAATAGTTTAAAAATTAAATGATGATTCTTAAGTCTTATATAAATTTACAATTTAAAATCTGAACTATATTATGGTACAACATCAATCTAATGTAAACCAACCTAAAGTAATATCGATACCAATCATTATATAAACGCTATAAAATAAATGAATTATTGAATAAATAATTGTACCTAAGCTCTTTAGTGTACACCGATGGTAAATATGAGTCAACGAGTGACACAATTAGAAAATAGTAATTTACGACAGTCTTAATACTAAGATTGATATAACAGAGATAGATAGATAGATAGATAAAATGTAGGTGACCTACTAAAGTTGACAACGCCTAATGAATGACATAGATAACAAACTAAATGCATATCCAAAACGTAAATTGAAAAAGTATTTCTGAAAAAAAAAAAACTTTAATAATGTTTAGCAAAAATGTATTGGTAGCTACCATAATATACGAATAAATTTTGAGTGCGGTCTATAATTTATAGTACATTATGATATAAGTGCGGTAGGTTGAAAATTACAGCCGAGTACGGCTCGGGCTACAAGTCAGCAGAGGCTGTAATTATCAAAGCGCACGTATGTCATACGACGTTTTATAACACATTTGCGAGGAAATAAAATAAAACTCCGACTATGGTAAACGAATAAAAACAATACAGCGTTAAGAAAAAGCGCGCGGTGCGCATCATCATTTTTTTTTAGGAAAAGGCACAAAAAACAGCCAGTACTTATTACTAATAAAGTAAAATAATATTTTTGTGTTTTTGTTACAGATTGGTTGTAATTTACTGTCAAAATTAATTAAATCAAATAATTATGTACATAAATATTTCTTTAATATATTTTATCTCCCAAAGTTAATTTTAATCATAAAATGTTGACAACTTTTTTGACATAAAAACTCTTTGCTGAGATTTTAAAAAGTACCGTTCGTTTTAAGACGGAGCATCTTGATAAACCGTGCGTTTTACTTTACACTTACCGCACTTGGGCGTAATGAGATAGGTAACGATATTAAAATTGGTGAAATAAGACACCTTTTACGAGCAAATGTGTTATAAAACAATTTACCTACCATCTGCAGACTTTGGAATGCTCTTACTGCGATAAACATACATGTATTTAATAAAACACAAAAAGATGCGAAAGTATTATTATATAGGGATTTTGTCCTGAACAACATCTAATGGGGTCGTGGGCTCTTTTTGTAGTGATCCTGTCATATATCGGAGGTTACAAGTTCGATTCAAGCCCTATTCCAACATTTTCCTGCATGAAAACATGGTATCTATAGTAAGTATTCCCTATTCACATTAAATTGTGTTACTAAAACAGTCGGCCCAAATAAAGGAACGGAACATTTACAAATTTAGTTGCAACAGAGATACATTATTCAAGGAACAAGAGCAAACAAAAGCTAGCCAGGAATCCGTGGGAAGGCAGCGCGAGGCGATCGCAGCAAATAAATTAAGCCGCGCCACGACGCGGCGGACCGCAACAGCGCGACGACGCACGACAGCGGCACAGCGCGACAGGGCACTGGCTGGTTTTAAATATAAATAACGGTAAAGTACAAAACGATGGCCAGTGTAGGCCTCTATTTTCTCGTTAGGTCTACTTTACATTAATAGTTTTGATCTGTGATTTGAGGACGGGTTCACTGTAGGGGCACATTTATTGAAAAAATAATTCAGTATTTTTTTTAGGTTAGACTCGAATACATTTAACTAGGTAATTAGGAAATAAATAAGAATTTTGTTCTTCCTGTCCGTGAATGCATTGACAGACATTAATTAAAATTGATCAAACATCAAAGAATTTTATTCCTCAAAATTAATGTTGTAATTAGTGTTATACTGTAACGAACGATTCGTAGACACATTAAGATTATCTATTGTCTTTCGCTGCTTAACTGCGGGACCGCGGTGCTTGACCGGTGTGATAAATTCGTAATCACTTTGGTATATTAAACTTATACAGATAGCACACGTACCTAGAGCTTGAAACATTGGACTTTATAAAGTTCCTATTACCACCGCCTTAGAGGTCAGACTCGCACTATAAGTGTAAAGCTCCATGTGCTATTGACTGTACACAAAGATAAACTCGACCATACCTTTGAAAAAAATCTCCCGTCCGGAATCGTCTATTTTTGTCCTCTAATCAGTACACCAATAATCATTTACGTAGCCGCAACAACTGAACAAGAGAGAATGAGAGAGCTATATTGGAATGAGTGTTTACTTCCTCGAGCTGAATGGCGCGATAACCTGCGCGGGCGGTTATCGGCGCGCGCGTCACTGCCCGTTTACTACCGCGATAGGAGAGGGCACACAGCGGCATAATCTATGACATATTAAAAGCGATATATTTTTCACCGTGTGTTTACTTCATTTTGTTGAAGGACAATATTAATAATAATAATAAACTGTGGGACACTATTAACATATTTTTTTAGGCAGACTAAACAAGTAACAAAAGCTAATATATTTTGATTCATACTAACACCCAGACAAACATAATAATAATAATAATAAAGCACTTTATTCACCCACGTGTAAATAATAGTATGTTCTAATTTTAACTTAATCTATGAGTACATTACATACAGACGTAGATGAAAAGGAAGGATCCTCAGCATCAATGCTGGTTTTCAGTATCCTCCTTCGAGTCGCTTCGTTGGGAAAACCTTCGAAACGGTTATGTGCTCATGCACCAAAAATACATTCAAAGAAGAATATACAAAATAATAAGAAATAACAAATAACACCAGTAAATTACATTCAGGCTCTTATAAAGAATTAAAAGAATAAATAATATAGTTTAATATTGTTTGTTGAAAGGTACATAGTATGTACGTACCTATGTGGTGACGTAAGAGTTAAACAAACCCGCAACCTCCGACTCAAAAGGCTTGTCTGTTAGTTACGTTCGACGTATTTCTCTCTTTCTCTTTTTGGGCGACTTTACACCAGCACTTTTGGGCGACTTTCCCGAATGGTAAAAAGCTCGAAAGAAAATTGAATTTTATTTATTACTATCATTGATTTTGTACAACTAATAAGATGCTGATTTAAATAAAATCACTTCTAAATAAAATGCTGCTTTACTTACATCAAATAGAACGATTCGCACGACTAATCTCCAAAAAGAAAAATGTCCAAAAAGACAAATGTCCAAAGGCTTGTCCAAGTGATAAAATTGACAAACCATAAATAAGTCCAATAATAAAATTACCCAAATATAAAAATGACCAGTATTTATATAGTCAAACTATAAAAATGTCCTATAATAAAATGGGATTAACTTAAAAATGACCAATAGTGATATTGCCCAAGCGATTTTTGGAAATTCCAACGGGAACTGGAATAATCTGGATTGAAGAATGATTAGATTTTTTGTTTGTATTGAAAAAAAATCTTTTTCTAGGAGAAAGCGTACTTTTCTGGTAGTTACATAGGCTATATTCCTGTATTTCCATGGGAACGGAAACTACGCGAGTGAAACCGCGGGGCGCAGCTAGTGATAAATATAGCCAATGGATAAAAAAATACCAAAAAGTTAATTTTAATTTTGGGTATAACTACAGTTGGACATTATTATAGTTGGTCATGTATCTAGTCGGGTATAACTACAGTTGGACATTATTATAGCTGGTCATGTTTCTGGTTGGGTGTTTCTATATTTGGACATTTTTATGGGTGGTCAAATTACTGACACGACTTATTTGATTGCTTAAACATTTTTCTTTTTGGAGATTAGTCGTGCGAAGGCCATTTTATTCATACAGTTTCGTCATTATTTTTGCCATATTTCTTGGTGCTTAATACCGTATAGCTTTGGGGGCCTGTGCATTATTACGGGATGTGCATTATTCGTCATCATAGCGCGACAAATTCAAGTACCATAATATACCTACAGTAGTTATGTCTAATCTGAACCTTGTACCCACCACAATAGTACCCACCTAACAGTCACTTGTCCTCGCAGTAAAGTGGAGCCCCAAGTGTACTGGATAATTTATTTGGACACTCTTATTCGGCGACACAGTGCCCTGACACCTACATGGGGCTCTTGTAAGTTGCCAGTATACTGCCGCAAAACTGGGTTAGTTTTGGAAAATCCTCTGAGAAATAGGAATACTATTTTTGCAATAGCAATACCGGTTTTTAACGACTAATTACTTCGTTCAGTAATAACATTGAATAACCAGTAACATTCAAATAATAATAATAATAATCTCACGCCTTTAATCCCCGAGGGGGTAGGCAGAGGTATTCCATTTATGGATATACTTACCCACCTTTCACGAGATATTCTTTGGACCCCTACGCGTGATAGGTGGTGAGCCCATCGCCGGACCGTTTTCACGTTCAAAATAAAATTGAAACACGCCTCCTTGAACTTACTCATATACAGCTATTTGAAAAACCTATAACATAAAAGTGTACTCAAATCTTTATTAGCGCGTTACATAAGATACCTACTCGTATGAAGTGTCTACCTATAAAATGTCGCAATGTCTTGGGGCGTTGTGTATCTGGTTTTATAAATATTAGTAACTACAGTTCCCGTTCCCGTGGGAATATGGGAACAATATAGCGTTTATTACTCAGTTTTAATGTAGCTTGTTTTAATGTGTTTATCCGTTACAAAGATACAAAAACACAAATTTTTCCTTTTTGTAATATTAGTGTAGATAACACGCAGTTTTTCAAAATGAACTTGTCATTATTAACTTTTGTATTCTACTGCTGGACATGGACTTAGGATGGTTCAGGGAATTGCCTAGCAGACGTGAAATATAGAAACAGCTTATCATCGCTTTGTACAATATCTTGATTTTTGTCCCAATCCTAGTATCTCTAACAAAAGAATAATTAGAGAACCTCGATATATTAAAGTATATTCAAAGAAAAACAAGTATCAAAGCCCCAAATGTCTTGCCAAGTTCGCGGGCCAGTTGTTGAAGAAAAAATAGTCGAAAGAAATGGTGAGTCGATAGAATTGGTTTAAGAAAGCGATTCGTTACGTTCGACCCGAGCGGGGAATTGACAGGAACATCGCAGTTTTATTTACCGGCGCTGGCTCGGAGCAGTAATTAATATTGAAACCTCTTTCAATACTTCGTGGGAGAAAAACTGCGTATTGTACTCAAAGATTCTACTACACATGATGAAGCCTGTTTTTAAGTGGCTGGGATTTTATCATTTTCAACTTCTGTCACAGTTTAAGTCATTAATTATCATATTATTAATAAGTAATTATTGTATACCAAAACATGTGTAATAAGTGACACAATGGCAAAAAGAGTACATGTGGCTACACTGTATAAGATTATAAAAAATATATACATATATTTTTGTAGGTGTTAATTTAAAATACATAGGGAACATTTTACCATTGTGTATTTTGATGGAGAAATAAAATGTAGAGTTTGTATGCTTTTGTGTATTTATATTTATGCTTTTGTATGATTATGTAAACATTATGTATGCACGGAAAAACATATTACTGTATACTAAAAACTGTGACAGGCATAATTGTAATCTTAGGAATAAAAATAAACTAGAGCAACCTCAGTCACGATTAAGTAAAATTAATAATTCCTTTGTGGGGCGTTGCATACGCTTTTATAATAAAATACCAGAAGATATTTCGAAATTGCCTGAAACTGTGTTCAAAACTCATGTTAAACATGTACTTTGTAAAATGGCATATTACAAACTAGACGACTATATAAATGACAATGATGCTTGGAACAGATTTCCTCCAGTCCAGCGCAATACGATAGCGAAAAACAAACGAAATTATGTAACCCAATTTAGTAATATGTAACAATTGATTAAAAGAATATTGTGTTGAGGAGTTTCTTGCCCCGCTTCTTCTCCTCACCCATACATGCTGAAGCGGTGGAGTTGAAATGACGTTCATTAAGTGGACTTGTAAGTTCCTATTTTGAATAAAACATTTTGACTTTGACTTATGTTGCTTCTCCGGTATTGGCGTATTTGGACCCACCGGGAGCCGGTGGGCGCAGTATAAGGGTTATTATGAGCTTTATCGTTTGTATTATAAAAATAGCAATTTGTTATTCAAATAAAATAAATTCACTTCTGAAGACAATGGAGAGAAAGACATTGGTGAGTACTTCGTGATAGTATAACCTCGTATACGAAATAAACAATCAACCAATGAATTCGCGTCTTCCCAGTCCTGACCAATACGTCCGTTGCCCAGTGGTCGCAGTCTCTGGCCTCCCGCCATAAGTCAGGCCGCGGCACCAGCGGCGCGGGGGCGGACAGCGACTGGCGTTGAAGCCGCTCGATTTATGGCCCCACACTAATTTATAGCCCGCCGAGCGTCTGCTGAGCGATTAATGGAAACACTCATTCCAACTTTAATGCTATTTCATTTCAATTTATAATTTACTCGGCTCTTGTGTCGTATTTCTCCTGTTGACTGTTGACTTGGCCGAATTCCGTTGTTGCTGGAGAAGGTAATCGAATTAGATGCAAAGAAGTTGTAAAATGATTTAAATAGTAATCAAATTATTTAATTACTTGTTTTGTATAGAAGACAGCAGTGACGGCAGTCTATTTATAAGAACAACATTTCTAGAAGTGCTCACATTTCACCAGTATATTCTTTTTACCCCTAAACATGAAAGTTGAGAGCCAATTGCCGGACCGGCAGGCGTTTTCACGGAGACTCGACACTGTTTCCGTTCGATTCGAGTGAAACTAAAAAAAACTGTATTCTAGGCATTTCCGACAGCCACGGAAAATTTTCCGAATCCTTAAGTCAAATATGACGTTCGTTTTCGATACCGACATCTGTAAATAGCTCATCTTCCACAGATTTTCCGATTCCTTGTCGAATATGAAATATCGAAGCTCCGTGAATACGCCTGCTGATCTGTTACACATATCTCAGAATTAACGCTTGGACTTGCGGGGTTAAATAAAACTTCGACCAAATTCAGTTGTCATGTGTTTATACATTATGTTTTTCCTCCAGGTAATAATAATAAAAAATAATATAATCTCGCGTCTTCCTCGGGGATAGGCAGAGGTATTCCATTACTGGATATACCCACATTTCACGAGATATATTGGACCCCTAAACGTGATAGGTGGTGAGCCCATCGCCGGACCGGGTCTGTTGTCACATGTCTCAGAATTAATTCTGAGACCTGCGGGTTTCCTCACGATGTTTTCCTTCACCGTCGAGTTAGTGATAAAATCATGTATGCAAGTTTTTGAAAAACTCATTGGTACATGCCAGGATTCGAACCCGAGCCTCACTGATTTTCGGCCGGCTCTTTAACCGTTCGGGCTATCGCTGCTTTTTTAAAACCCAGAAATATGGTATCTATCTTAGTACCTATCAGTGTAGTGAGAGTTTGACTTGGGCATAGACATGCAATCGCCAGGATTCGAACCCGACCGTCACGAATGTGAAGCGGGCTCTTTGACCAGCCTGTGGTTAAAGAGCCCGCTTCTCACTGCTAATGAGCGTAACAAAGTCTTCTGTATTTGGCACTTCACTTTTCTAAAACGTCATGAGAAATCATTACTATAATGGAAAAAATAAGAAGCAACTATTTATAAAAAACCGAAAACATTGACAAATCATAGTCCCCTTTTCTTGAGTAGATTTTAATTTTCCTCAATAAATCAGAGCAATGATTTGAATAGGTGCGTATTTACCTCGAGGAAGTTGGGTATTGTGGCGAAAAAAATTGTGCTTTGAAAATTATGTAGATTTATGTAGGAAGGAGGGAGGGGGGATGGCCGGTGAAGTTCAGTTTACACATCGCTGCGTGCTTCAATATTCATGGCCGGTATACAGGCACAGACTACAAATTAACAGTGGAAATATTCTGACCGATGTAGTATTTGGTCTTCGTCATCACAAGGAGTCTGTTCACTGTGTTCTAAAGAAAAAACTAATAAATAATCTCACGCCTTTTATCCCCAGATGGGGTAGGCAGAGGTGTTCATTTCTGGATGTACCCACTTTACCGAGATATTCTTTGGAGCCCATCGTCGGACTGGTCTGTTTACACATGTCTCAGAATTAATTCTGGGACCTGCGGGTTTTCTCACGATGTTGTCCTTCACCGTTGAGATGGTGATGAATATGTACGTAAGTTTTTAAAAACTCATTGGTACATGCCAGGATTCGAACCCGAGCATCACTGATTTTCATCATGTGAAGCTCTTTAACCGTAAGGCTATCACTGCTCTGTTTATTTATATGAATAGAAATAGATAAATAGAAATGAATGAGTTGAATCGTCCCCCTCTCACGACACTCTGTGCCCGTGTTCGCGGCTGAGTGAACTCCGTTTTATTCCGATGACCACTCGTTCAATCGTTCATACCTGCTCGCGTTTTCGTGATTTATGCCGCCGCTGTTTACTCGACATCTGCTGATATGTCCGAGGCACCACAATATGCTATGTTTGTTGTACTCGTACTGCTATTTAGATGAATAATAGGCGCTTGTGTTATTTTCTGTTATAACGATGACATTCATAGATATTCTTGCTTTTTGGTCTGAGAAGTTTGTTGAAACGAATTTTGATAAAATTGTGGTTTTATTATTTTCTTTGTAATTATAACAATATATATATATATAATAATAACAATAAATGTTAATATGAGCTATCAGATGATCATATCTACGAAGATAAGCTGGAACTTTCTAGATTCATTTTGTAAAACAGACAGAAGCAACAGCAGCTAAAGCGTAAAAATTGGCAGAAATCGGCAGAATGGGTAATACGTGAAGTATTATTCTGCCGATTTCGGTTCAGTACTTACTATTACTCATCCTAAGTCACCAAAGTTAGTTTTTTTTAAACTGGCTATCATCCATCCACTATTTATTAATGGTAGCGCGAACGTCTCCGCGATTCGTTGGACAATTTTTCTCGCGACCTGCGGCTGACAACGATTATGTAAATTAATTGGGGAAAATATTAAACAACCGCGAATCGCCTGATTCCCCGCGGAGGGCGACTTGTTTTTTATTGCCACCGCTTCTAAAGTTCTCCGAAAAGTTTGTAAATAGAACCTATTCTGTTTACGAAATAAAGTCTCAGCACCATCGATATAAAATATACTGCCTTGTTATCTAGTAGATCAGCTTACACGATTTAAGTTGTTGAAACCCAACTTTCGACGCCTGGGGTGAAGAAGCGTGTAATATTAGAAATCATTATTGAAGGTTACTTATAAGCAGTTATCTACCAACGTATGTACTGAAGTTTATTTCCTCCTTATTCATTAATTAGTTACAATTTTAATAAACAATATGTACATAAAAAGAACTTAAATATAAAAAATATCATTGAATGCGTCTCCTCGAGGCGGCATAGTACCCAGCAAGCAGGCGGCATTACCACGCTGGATAGCAAGACTCAATCTTTGAGCCAGAAATCCGCCCGCTCTGTGGTCACCAGAAGCCTCGATGAGACGTGCCGACAACTCCTTAAGTAACCGCTTGGCCTTAGGACCCCAGGGTCCCATCGTCTCGAACCCGACTGGTGCAAATAAGTATCTTCCCTGGAGGTCCAGATACTTGTTTAGTTTCTGGGTCTCGGCCCGCGCAGCGGCTGCGCCCGCACGCTGAGAAGTCTCCCGAGCATGTGACGGTGCCAGTGTGTCCACGCAGGTCATATCCCACGCCAGGAACTTACCTTCTCTCCACGCCACGTGAGAAGCTCCGTCAGGCCTCTTGCCATCAGAACGAACGATTCCGTGTGGTTCCAACGTAGCCGGAATGTTCGCCGAGGCAAGAGCCCGCCGGAGAATATCTACCAACTCTATCACATTTATTTTAAATAATATTTATTATTTAATATGAACCATAATGACAACTATTTTGATACGCCATGATCTTAAAACATTTGTATTTTATTTAGTATCGCTGCGGGGCGGATCGCTATGCTCCGGCTTCGCACGGGTTCAATGCTGATACTAAAACCTTTCTCTTGAATCACTCTATCTATTAAAAAAACCGCATCAAAATGCGTTGCGTAGTTTTAAGATCTAAGCATACATAGGGACAGATAGACCTCGGGAAGCGACTTTTTTTATACTATGTAGTGATATTTTTATGTTATTTTCTTATTCAAATTATATTGGTCTTTTGACAGATTACCTGACAAATTGATATTTTTGTACTGATTATAATTTAAAAGCTAGACTACCGGCATCTGTTATACAGAACACACAAAGGCTGTCCTCTATTGGTTACATATACAGATCGGGACACTACATCACCGGTAGTTTCATATACGTAATCATATCCACCTGTTATGATTTAAAAAAAGTTTCTTTCTCATCAGTATTTTTTTAAATAAAGTCTGAAATGATCTTGCTTAATACAGTCGAAGAATCAGACTATCTGTCCATTGGCTGGCCCGTGACCTTTGCCCAGACGTTATGACCACAAAAAACATGCCGTTTCTCCTATCGTAATTTTTTATTGGCCATACCTATAACAAGCGAGTTGCGTACTCCGCTCGGCCAGTATAATGAGCAAGAAAAAATGAATGTAAATATGTTTGCGATAGATGATGGTACGGTCAGAAGAAAGAAACCTAGAAAGTATTATAACATGAAAAATATCTAGAAAATGTTCTCACGCTTTCTGCCCATTGGGGTCAGCAGAGGTATTCAATTGCTGTAAATATCCACTTATAATATGGGCCCCTTAATGTAGGAAGTCGTGACCGAAACTTGTTACACATGCCTCAGATAAATGAATAATAAAAAAACACAGAATCGAGAAACCAATGGTCACTTTCTTCTAAAAATAAAAAGATAAAAGTAGTTTTTTCGCTTAAAAAAATTTGTTATAAATAAATACAAATTGAAAATCGAATTGTCGAAACTAGAACGGGATTCTCATTTCAAGTTTTGATTTTAAGGTTGTGAAGCGTAGCACTTCGTAGCGTCATTGCATTCCGTAGCGCCTCGTAGCTCACGTGACGTAGCACGTAACCCGTAGACGCATCAACTTGTGTGCAGGCAGTACGGCCAAGGCCTTGTGGTGGTACCTCGGCGAAATGAAGCCCAGATAAAGTCTATTATATTTGCATAGTGAACAGCGGCCGCTCCTCATATTTATTGTCGTATTTGTCCGCGGAATACATTACCATGTGGACACGGTCACGGGAACGCGGGGAACAATACGTGACTTCTGATGAGTGAAATATAAAAAGAAACAGACACATTGACTCACATCCGCTCAAACAAACATTAATAAACATAATATTAATTGATGCCGACTCGACGACTCTGCGTCTACGTTCATGGTTTTTTATGCGATTTAGTAGAGAGGACTTATAAGCCCCTCCATTGAATAAAAACTTTTGACTTTTGAATCGTTTAGTTTTAATTCAACTCATTGTTGACAATTGCACTTTTGACAAAACTGTATGACAAAATAATATTTTTTATTTCTTATAACGCGTCGCTCGTCGCCCCGCTTACGTCCAAGTGCAGTCCACTCAGCTCGACCAACCAGGCCATATTGGTCTTTTATGTCTAATGGCTTCGAGAAGGCCATTCTAGTTTTGTTCCACCGTCTGATTTATAGCCACCATTGCTAATACGGCGGTGGCTAAAAAACTTGTCTCCCCAATAAAATAGGCATTAGGCCGCGTATGGAGATTGGTGCCTTGGATTGTTCAGTGACTGGATACAGACCTTTTGTTATTACCAAACAGATTTAAATAAACTATAGGGTATAGAGCGGTTATTGGGCGCATTTTCAAACCACTTCTAATAACGTAGAGCTCTAAAAAGGAAAAAAACAGACCTCAACGAATAATACTAAAAAAATACAGTCGAATTGAGAACCTCTTCCTTTTTTGAAGTCGGTTAAAAAAAGAATTATTGAAATCGGTTGATATTGAGTTATTCGTTCATTTGTCGCGCACATAGGTATTTTAACACTTATATGGTTTTCTACAAATTAAAATGGGACCATACGGGGAAGCACCAGCTTTCAAATAAAAAAAAAAACATCCAAATCGGTTCACTGAGTCGAAATTTCTGAGATAACAAAAAAAATACAGTCGAATTGATAACCTTCCCCCTTTTTGAAGTCGGTTTAAAATAAGGAGGTTCTCAATTCGCCTGTATGTTTTTTTATTTGATTGATGCGTGATAAGTGACAAATTATTTTTAAAATAGGTGTTTTAAATCTCGATAACTATCTATTTCCGTTGAAACTTTAAAAAAATATCTGTACAGACACGGTCTCGTTACAGTTATATTATAATTATGTACCATAGATAGATAATCCTTTTGCATACTCATACGCATTGAACATTAGCATACATTGTTCTCAATCCTTCCATATCTCTGAATAACTTCGTTTGCCGCAAAGTGGAGCCGAGAGTAAAGCAACCGAGGTAATTCCAGTAGCGAGCAAAGAAAACACACACGCTCGATCAGGCGCAATCAGGTGCTTTTCTTCTCACGTCCTCAGTTCGCAGCCGGCGAGGTATGTCGACATGCCCGAGTATATCGGCGTCACTGCGCTCTTTGTGATCAGGCTACGAAACCGGCGGGTAACAGATCCTCGTTAGAATACGACAGTTTTATGCGTCTCACATGGCGGCATCTCTTTCTGACTCTCCTGAAGTGTAAGTTTAATAAAATATGGGGAAATTACTCCGGCATAGTTACGTCAGGAATGCTTATTTGATTACAGGCAACATAATTATATATATAATACTAGTTTTTACCCGCGGCTTCGCTCGCGCACCTTTATTTGACTCCCTTAGGGGGTGAATCAAAGTGAATGTCTACACAGTATATAAGCCATCTATATACAAAATTTCAATTCTCTAGACCCACCGGCTTAGGCTGTGCGTTGATACCAATCAGTCCGTCAGTTTATATTATTAATATATTTTTAGATTTTAAAGCTGTTTGTTTTTTTATAAAGAAAAATAAAAAAAATTTAACTAAAATAACCTACATCATGCTTTTTACTTACGTTAACATCAGCGGCAGAATTCGGCATGGTATACCTATCATCTTACTAAGAGTCAAGCCTTGTCAAATACTCTAACAGTAGTCGAACACGTTCACGTCAAAAGTTGGTAAACGACATTACAGTTTTGCAGGCTACTGAATTAGAAAAAAAATATTTAATATATAAAATTAATAAATAATACATAAATAGACCTATTAATTACAGTTACTTCTATTATGAAGTATTATATTTATTTACAGTTTCTGCATAGATTTTTTTTAATGGGCGAGCTTATAAGACTATTTACAAGTACTGTGTTTATATTTAGACATTACCAAACTTTTAGTGTTGTGCTGGAGAATGTAATCTTAATTTTAATAAGTTTGGTAGCATAAACTAGTCCGCTGCTCGCTCCGCTCGTGGCCGCACAAAATGTGTGGAACGCGTCACGCGCGCCATTCCGTCAGCAATATTGTCTAAAGCAATTTGTATGTAAATCAATTGTTGTTAATACTATTTATGCCGATGGTTATGGAGCATTACTATTTACTCCCGCTCCCCACAACTGGATTTATTCAAAAGCATTCTTCTCCCCCTCTCTTAAGATCGAGAGTGGAACCGAAAAATTATAGTGACTTGAGACGGGTTGACAAAAAAGCATCGGGCTGTGTTCTTACAGAATTGTTAATAAGGGATTGTGTTTCGGCAGAGGATTATGGTGGTTATAAATTTTATTACATTATAAATAAGGAATTTATGAGTGCCATCGGCGCTCGGGGGTATCAGTTGATTGACTCGCGGCGATGCATGAATATATTTCATAAAATGTGGGTTTAATAACTTAATATTGCTGTTAAACCACGAATGAGTGAGTTTATGTTACAGCTTACGATTTACTTGGAAACTTACTATTGAGACGTTTTCCCTTTTGTTTTAAATTACAATATTTATTAGGTAGTTTTTCAATTTACTTTTCATCATCATCATCATCAGCCGGAAGACGTCCACTGTTGAACAAAGGCCTCCCCCATAGAACGCCATAACGAACGGCAACTTGCCGCTTGCATCCACCGGTTACCCGCGACCTTGACGATGTCGTCGGTCCACCTGGTGGGAGGCCTACCAACGCTGCGTCTTCCGGTTCGTGGTCGCCACTCGAGAACCTTTCTTCCCCATCGGTTATCGGTTCTTCGAGCGATGTGGCCTGCCCATTGCCACTTAAGCTTGCAGATTCTGAGAGCTATGTCGGTGACCTTAGTTCTTCGGCGGATTTCCTCGTTCCGGATTCTATCGCGCAAAGAAACTCCGAGCATAGCTCTCTCCATAGCTCGTTGGCAATCTCGCAATTTACTTTTACTTATTTAAAACTCACTGCAATCGGCTTATTTTTGACGAACATTACTTCTGACGTACATCTGCTACGAGTATTACAGCGTATAGCGTTATCAATCTATACATACAAAAAAAATCTAACGGGACCATGTCTGTACATAAAATATTCTTGGAAAATTTTAGAAGTGTGAATAAATAGTTATCGATGATATCGAAACACCAATTTTTGAAATTTTTGTCTGTCTATCTGTCTGTCTGGTCTGTTTGCACATGCATCACGCAAAAACTACTTCACGGATTTTGATGAAATTTGTGTTGTATGAAATTAGGTAATAACTGAGTACCTACCTGAGAAAATATCTCATTCACATGGGTAAATAAAAAAACTGGGTCAAACGAGAAATACGTACTACTCCGAAATAATAACACCTATAAACTTGAAATATCAAAGTCAAAGTCAAAGTCAAAATGTTTTATTCAAAATAGGAACTTACAAGTCCACTTATTGAACGTCATTTCAACTCCACCGCTTCAGCATGTAATGTTGAGGAGAAGAAGCGGGGCAAGAAACTCCTCAACACAATATTCTTTTGATCAATTGTTACTTAATACTAAATTGGGTTACATAGTTTCGTTTGTTTTTCGCTATCGTATTGCGCTGGACTGGAGGAAATCTGTTCCAAGCATCATTGTCATTTATATAGTCGTCTAGTTTGTAATATGCCATTTTACAAAGTACATGTTTAACATGAGTTTTGAACACAGTTTCAGGCAATTTCAAAATATCTTCTGGTATTTTATTATAAAAGCGTATGCAAAGCCCCACAAAGGAATTATTAATTTTACTTAATCGTGACTGAGATTGCTCTAGTTTATTTTTATTCCTAAGATTACAATTATGCCTGTCACAGTTTTTAGTATACAGTAATATGTTTTTCCGTACATACATAATGTTTTCATAAATGTACTGACAAGGCATTGTTAAAATATTAATTTCTTTGAACAGTTCTCTTAGGGAATCACGACATCTTAACTTGTAATGGCTGAAAATAAAAAATAAAATATAGGTGTATTATATGTCGTAGGCAACCGCTATGAAGGGATTTTTGGAAATTCCCACGGGAACGGGAATAAACGCCGCTATGTCAAATAAAGACAATTCCTATTCTAATTATAAATAGACAATTACACTAACCGCCTTTTCATTGCCTTGAGTACATTTTTAAATAGTCGGTAGATGTGACTGCGTTGTCCGCGTTGGCGGTAAGTGGGTTAAGTAAATATGCGAGCGGCAACAAATCACCGCGTATCGGATTAGCCTATACGTTATTTATGTGCGCTGACGCGGCGTCATCGAGCACTAGCCGGGGATGCGGTATATTGAGCAAAGACTTAAATATATCCAAGTGCTTTACAATGACTTTTACGCGCAAACTCAAACCTATTCAATATCAATACACTTTTAGCAACCAACCTCTTTTAAAAACATTAACCATGAAAGATTTAGGACTAATCCAGGACTCGAAATTATTATTTGACAAACACATTGATTTTGCAGTCAAGAAGGCTTCAAAATCTCTCGGTTTTATTATTAGGTCTACCTCAAAATTTAAAACTATAAAACCTATAAAAGTCCTTTTTTGTGCATACGTGCGTAGTATCCTCGAGTATGCTTCGGTGGTTTGGAGTCCGCAATATGATTTGTACAAAACTCGTATTGAATCAATCCAAAAACGATTTCTGAGGTATCTGCAGTTCAAATGCAAACGACCCGACAAAGGATACGAGGCAAGATGTAGGAGACATAATTTTTTGCCACTGGAAAAACGGCGGCAAATGTCGGATATCCTATATTTACTAAAAATTGTCGATGGAGCAATTGATTGTCCTGCCTTGCTTGAGAAAATAAATATTTGGGTACCACGTAAACTACCGATTAGACATAGTCAACCTTTAGCAATACAACGAGCCAACACTAATTACCGTCGTAATGCGTTCTTTATACGCGCAAGTAGCCAGTTTAATAACATCGTAAAAAATTATAGTAAACTAGAATTATTCAGGACGAAGCCGGAAAGTGTGAAGAAAATATATTTTTATGAATTTTTCGGGACCACATCAAACACTGCTGCAAATTAAGTAATTTAAAAATATTATATTAGGTCATGTAGTTGAATGTTTGGTTGTTCTCATCTATATTTTTATATGCGAGTACCTGTTAATGGCTAAGTAGATGTTTAAGTTTGTTAACATATAATGTATTTAAAGCTGTTGGTATTCCGAATAAACAAAAAAAAAAAAAAAGCTAAAGAGAACCTTCTTTAAACGTCCGTGAGCCCACTATTGCTTGACGATGCACCTATCTTATCGAGCTTCTGAGCCTGAGAAGTTGGATTTGGCTTTATAAAATTTTCTCGCTTTTATATGACAATCGAATGGAAAGTGTAAGCGATTTTTTATGTAACAACGATAAATGTTTAAAATTTGATCATTTTTGGGCATTCCAAAACAGCTAATTACAAAACATGAGAAATGGGAGATGGCGATGGAGCTAGAACTACCTATTAGCAGACTGCTCAATCACATTTATACAAATTTTAAATTACGTTAAGGTGTGAAAAAATCTTAATAGCAACAAAGTTCGCCATGAGTACATGTTCTTGGTACATGAAGTTAAATGAATTTAAAACATTCTGAACACCAGTGCCGCCTCCACGAAGTTAACCGTTCAAACACCGGGCGAAGGAAACGCGACGAGTGCCCACGAGAGTATTTACTGCGTTGTCTTCGCGCGGCATCGGGGCGACATGGCCAATACCGGCTTAATTAGCCACGTACACTACGCTAGACGGCACTCAATGTAGAACCGGCAGAGAGGTAACGTGTAATACATTATGAAAAGTTATGCAGAAAAAAAAATGATACGCCTTTTATCTCCGAGGGGGTCGAGAGGGGCGAGGTTTTCCACTTCTGGAAATACCCACTTTTCACGAGAATATTCTGAACGTGATAGGTGGTGAGCCCATCGCCGGACCGGGTCTGTTACACATGCCTCAGAATTTATTCTGAGACGATATTCCTGACGATGTTTTCCTTCAATGTCGAGCTAGTGATGAGTAAAGCAGAAAAAATCATAACCCATAAATATGTAAAGAACTCTATTTTCGATTACAAACCATTATAATTGCCATAATTTTAAAAATTACTTATTATTAATTTACTACTGATACGTAGAGGCGTAGAGCTACAATATATTCTCTTATAGCTTATTGTGTAGTGGTAGTTTCATATGAATACTTTAAAATTATGAGGACAATTGTGAATCGTATTTTTCATTGATATTAGGGTAGTAGTATTCAAGTCTAGATAGATATCACGGACTCTTCTATGACATTAGTAGGTCTACTTGTGTGATGCGTGTCGCCGATGTATCTGTTATTTATTACAATAAATCAGACAGAGCGACAGCGGGACACTCAGCGGATAACCCTCTCAGCGCGGCCTCAACCACTGCCGGCAGAATTGCTTATAATCAAGAGTTACGATGATATATTTGCTTGTAGGTTATAAGTATTAAATAGTTTTTATTTTCATAATAATAATCAGATTACATATTCATCTCTAACTCGACGGTGCGGTGAAGGAAAACATCGTGAGGAAACCAGCAGGTCTCAGAATTAATTCTGAGGCATGTGTAAAAAACCCGGTCCGGCGATGGGCTCATGATCTATCACGTTTAGGGGTCGAATATTTTCGTAAAAGTGGGTATTTCTAGAAATGGAATACCTCTGCCTACCCCCTCAGGGAATAAAGGCATGAGATTATTAATTTATAGTTTCTAGAGCGTGCATGAAAAGGCTTATATGTGAAGGAAGCGAGGGAAGTGTGCAAAGATCGGGCAAAGTGGCGATCCATCGTCTCTGCCTATCCCTGTGGGAAGAAGGCGTGAGCTGTATGTATGTATGTAGTTTCTAGAAGCAGGTTAAAGTATTCGCTACATATAAAAGTTTCTTTAGAAGCGAATTTAGCGACTTCTGCTTCAGATGTTATTAAGCTGAAGCGTTAAATCATGTGATTATATCTAATACACGTCGCAAATCAATTTTATGGCGGCCCAGATAACGCGACCGTGGCGTGCAGTCCGCACAAATTGCACCGAAACTTTTACGATTTTATTATCCCGACGAAAACATAAACAAAATTCATTCCGCTGGCCACAGATAAAAGAAATTCATTGAGGCAAATAACATTAACGAATAAAAAGAGGCTCTGCGGCGTGACTCGAGGATACAATTCCATCGAATAATCAAGTACAGACAAAGGAGAGCCTCGGCAGGCTTTCATAAATCAAAACACGAGTAAACGTCAGTTTTGGACGATCGTAAACTGTACTGTACTTACACACAGCAATGACCCTTGGTGAACCAATTGGGCAGTATAAACAATATTTACCAAGTTTGTTAACTCAATATTCAGTAAATGAATTCACGTGGCAGCAGTCTGGTTACTCTGTGTCGTTCTTATAGGAGAGGAATCGTGCTGAGGCAGCGGGGGATCAGAGGGTGAGTATTAAAAAGGGCCAACAATTTGAATGGCGCGCGGCCGCGATCCAATTTGGAGATTGCTGGCAGGCAAGGCCGCGAGCCACGTGGCCGCGCTGTTGTCATCCGTGGGTGTGTCCTGCGCTGTGCCCACCTAATACGATTTTAATTAAGGATTTCGTTACGTCACGTTGTTCTGTCAAGAAGCTTACTGGCTGTAGGTATAATAATAATTGTGTTATGATTGAAGGTAATTCTTAAAAAGAAAATGAAAGAAAAACTTGTGATCGTCTCACAGACAACGGCCCTGAGTGTTGAAGTTTTTTCGTAAAACAGCGAAAGTGCTGCCCGGAGGCGAATCTGGACTAATTCGTATGCAGTGCCCCGCCGACCGCGTTATGCCGAAACATAAAAACATCGTAAACTACCGAATTTACTTCATACATACTTATTTTATTCCATATCCTGTAGAAGTCCAGCGGATTATACCAACTCCGTAAATGTAGGCACTTCGTATTGTGATTCGCTACTAGCATCCTCTCAGTACCAACAAGAAAATAATTTAGAAATCAGAAGAATATCCGGAGCAACACAGATTTTCGATTTGCTGACTTAACAAAATCGGCCATAAAATAAAAACAAATAACCGTCTAGAAGTCTAAACGAAACGAAAAGCAGCCCGTATCGGCGAGCAGTAAAAGCTCAGGTCGCGTTTATGGGGTCCGCTAACGCCGGTCTTAAGTTTTCAATCGCGCCGCCCACCGCTCCTTTCAATCGCTGCTGCGCATAAACAAACAGTTTGCGCTTTTTACACTTTACAGCGACCCTCGTAAATGCGACCAACAAGCCGCACCGAATCAGCGTTTCAGCGGTACTGTCTAGTGACAGGCAACCGCACTTTGTCGAACTCCTAAAACGAGTTCCGATTTTCCATTATCCTTCTAAAAGGAGGCAATCATTAGGTGACATTGCTAGAAATATTTAATGATATTTTTCGATTTTGTCGTTACTTAATACCAATTAATAGTTTCCAGCACTTATCTGCCTTTAGAGGTGGTGGTAAACATATAGGCACCTATCGATGAAATTCCTTGACCATATTCATCATAAATAGGTGCAGTTCTTTTGCTACCTCATTGTTAAATTTTCTTTATCTAACCCCAAGTTTGTGAACATCTTTGAGGACTCGTATCTTCAAAGCCATCTGTGAAATTGTCTACATCGATAAGGCTGCCCCCTCCCTACGGTTCTCAAACGGTCCATCCTACTAGCCGGATAAGGCACACACTACACTACAGATATTTGCATTTTATTCGCCCGGAGCGCGTCGCTCGCCGGCACCGAGACGCTTTATATCCTTCAGGTAATAACCTCTTTGACGGACACTGCTTGCAAACTTCACTTACATCTAAGAAAGACTATTTGAACCTTATAGCGTTAATAATAGGGTCGGTAGGAGATGCATGTTGAAGACGGTCATTGGACAAGGGGTATAGAGATAAAAGTAAACGGATTATTGCTTGTGTATCGTCTCATAGATCTGTCCGGTCGTTTGAGAGCGCTGGCGACATACCTACGAGAGTACGAGAACGTTTGTTCCCTATCTTCTTGTTTGAACGTGAAATTTCATTCCCAACATTGCCTTGGGTTAGAGCGGAATTAGAAAAGTAATTTTGAAATAGTATGTGATAACTTGTCTAATTTACCTTGTACAGAAGTATTTGTGATTATTGTTAAACGTACCTTATATATTCTGATGAATATCATATTAAGCTTTGCAGATTATGTAAGCTCTTTTAGCTTCAGATATTATTATGTTTGTGGCTACAATCGACGCGATTACTTAATTTATTGATAAGTCAATCTTCGGTTTGTAAGTAAAACTACAACCGCAATAGCATGCTATATCAATTGCATTTCATTAGCCATTCTGAACTTAAGTACTCAGAGTGCATGGTGAGATCGTATATATGTCCCGACAGTCCCCTTAATTCCTTGATGAGTCCCGCGGCGAGGTATTTTTATCGCTGGAGCATGCAAATGGTGCGTTCACCTTGTAATGCCAATGCGCACTGGATTCGCCTAGACAGGGTTGTAACGTGAAAGTAGTTAGGATCTACAACTTCCTAACTTTTACCCCCGGCTTCGCTCGTGCATGTTTATTTCACTCCCTTATGGAAAATACTTTCTTAGTGGATGCCTACACTGTATAAGCTATCTATGTGCAAAATGTCAAGTCTCTAGACTCAGCGAGGCTGTGCGTTGATACATCACCATTCAGTCAGTTTATTATCATTTTATATAATATATAACATGTAACAGAATAAGCGCAATTCCTGAAATAATTGTTTTCAGTATCGACTACTTATTTGATTTCAGTAATTTTTAATATGTGTTAAATTTTTCCCAAAAATGAATTAATCAATGTTTAAGACAATTGGTTAGACACAACTACACAGTTCGATTGCTTCATATTTTTTAAATATTAATATACTAATTGGGGTGTATGAGGAATTGTGCTTTTTCTGTTACGCGTTGAATACAGATTTGAGACATTTCACCGACAAATTGTTTTATTTAACATAGATAACGTACCTATTTGTGTGACTAAATCAAAGGTAAGAACGTGGAGTGACTTGATATACTTCAGTGTGCTCTACTCTGATTCAACACGGGAGCATGGAAATGCTCATCTAATTTATCGCATTTCCAATTTCCATAACAAAAGAACGCATACCACGGTGACACCCCTAAAAATTGGCGAGTCAACATACGTAAGAGGCAGGGACAAGAAAGCAATTATCATTGTCGCCCTGATATCGCCCGAATTAGACTTGGCGCGTCTCAAGCCCATTAAGCTGTGTACCTTGCCTGCTAACTGCCGTTTGTGGGCTCCCATGTTTGTTTGTACCTTAGGATGTGAATTCAGATGACGTCATTTTGTATAATATGCTACGAATGGTAAAATTAGCATAAATATTCGTTTGAGATAACTGGCGCCCAACATGGGGCGAACTTAATTGGCGACGAATATAAAATTTACGATAAAAGAAAAATCGGAAATTCCATTAGTCGATTTGTAAACCAATATTACTGAAACTGCGGTGGTTGAAAGTTAAATACGAATTAATTGAACAAACGAAATAATGGTGGCATAATTAGAGATTAGGCTTTAAATCGAGCGGCCGTCAACACGGTTCGTGTGCACTCGTGTCGGCCGGTGAAATAGTGGAATACAGATATAAAGCTAATCTGGAAAATTGTTTATTATAGCGAATGAGGTATTATGATAATAAGATCTCTCCAAATAAAAAATAAGTAAGTCTACTATTTGGGACAACAACGTTGGAGCAATTTTCAAAAGCACCATACATAAAATTTGTTTTATATTACATGGACAATAACTGTATGCTAAGATTGTGGTATTACGTTCTGCTCGTCTGTGGAATATAGGCTTATTTGATTACCTTCCTAGGTTTATATCTGAATAACGTTTTTGACTTATGATAGAAGTAACTAAGTGTTTGTTAACTTTATCAGGAATCGCTTCTAGTAAAGCGTAGAAGGTGACGTACGGCCTCGCTGCACGAATGCGATTCTCGTTGATTGCGCCCGTGACAAAGATCGCCGACAACAATCCACGTCAATTTGCGAGCTGACAAGGTGCGGTCGCGAGCGCAGTCCGGTTGAACGCCCGTGGAGTCGCCACTTACACTCGCTAAACTTTTTAAACGCTAATTTAGCTGTAATAAGATTAAGCAATATAGTAAAAGACTACCTAGATTAGACTAAATCAAGGTTGAAAAGTAAAGAAATCAGACAAAGATTTGAATCAAAATTATTGAATACCTACCGTCAGTCACTCATAGTCGTTATTGCAGTTACACACATCTAAGTATACTCGCTGTTCCGAGCAGGTTTACCCGCATAGATCCCGTTCCCGTTGGATTACGGGTAGGTATAAAATATAGCATAATATGTTACTCAGGTGAAATAAATTTTGAAATCGGTCCAATACTTTTTGAGTTTACTCTTTACAAACATATAATAATAAAAACATATACATGTTTCCTCTTTATAATATAATTAGTGTAGACACATCTGCTAAGGTAAATAGTAGACAACGGGTGACTTTTTATTGCACAAATGCTATTCTCAATCACAAGTGAAGTGCATTGAGAAAGTAGTATTTAGCTTTTGAAAAATTATCGAAAATATGCAAATTAGGCGACTCCATAGCTTTTGAGTCCAGCAGTAAACAGCGATAGTTTTGCAGGCACTAGAGGTCTCCGGCAGTGCACGAGTCAACACCGCGCTCATGTCAACCGCACGGAATATATGGCGAGGTGCGCCTACCCAGGAGTTTGGTAACGCACTTTATTATTCATCCCTTGTCACTAGTTACGAATTCCCTCCATTATGTGGTCGACGACAGACTCTGAACACGTTAGGATTTTGATCTTGTTGTACCAACCATAGCTGGAAACGTCCTTCCTCTGTGCGCCATCAAAGGTTCTTCGTTTATTTTGTCTAAAGTCTTTTTTTTAAACTAAAACATTTAAAACCAAAAGTTTTTATTTAATGTAAGAACTTGATATTCATTACATTCACTACCACTTTGGAATATAGTACCTAATAGTTAAGGAAAAGTACCTAGTGCAAAAAACTCCACAGCAGCATAAATCTTTAAATCGAAACAATATAAACTACATGTTACTAAGTATAAATAATGGTTATGTTTTCAGTGCTGTGTGCAGGAAAATTTGCATCAAATATCATTGTTATTCATATATTCATCTAACTTTTGTGTAACAGCTTTAGGAATCTTATAAATGCCCAAGTCCATAATAGATTAAACTTTGTTGCATCCTTCTGATTGTAGATTCCAATGATATCTTAAATAAAACAATCCTTTAATCAGTACTCCTTCGAATCTTCGAGCACAAGGAAAATAACAACAAATTTCGCGGAGCCGATAACTGTGTGTAATAATGGACAATTAACCCTCGTTAGCCGACGTGCGCAGTCGGCGCTGGCCGAGGTACGTGTTCCGCGCGGCGTACCGCGGATGACGGTTTGTTTGCAGATCTGACTGTATTCCTCGAACACGTCGATGATAACGATAATTAGAGATGGATGATTAGTGGATTCCCTTATTGTGTTTGTCGCTTGAGTATTGTTATAGGTGATTTTGGGAGTTCTTGTTAGGTAATTCGTCTAATTAAAGTCCCAAATATACCTACCATTTAATCATGTCAATATAGTTTGGTCACAAACACAAGTTACCAGAATATGACCTAAAATAAGAAAGGTACACAAATATCTCCTCACTCACTCCGAAATATTAATTTCGGTAGAGATTTATATTCCAGACGCAAGCGCGGAAATAAAATCATAGCACCAATAAACAGAGAAAATAATAAACCTTAGCATTAGTATTCATAAAAAATACGGCCTTGAGTGGGGGAATGAAGCAGCAACACTACAGGAATCAATCGCAGGAAGTGTTACATAAAGCCGGGCTTCGCGACCCATTGCGGACTGCCGATGAACCGCTTGTCCGCGCTAACCGCTCGTAAAAACATAATTTAATTCGCAGCTGTAACGACTTTCGTACACTTGCCTAATAAATTGACAATCCTGTTTTTGGGTTATAACCGTGACTTCCTACGAGAAAAAGATTTCAGAACAGTTGATTTTGAATGTTTTACGAGTAGATATGGAATTCAAAGAAAATATCAACAAAGGGATGCAATTGACTTTAAATAAAAAGTATTTTAAATAACAATAACTAGATTTTCATTTCTATCTCTTACTAGTTTCTTTGTTAATAATAAAATTGATTTGTGTGATGGAACTCCCTTTGTGTAAACAGACCATAAGACTCATTTCGTTCAATGAAAAGTAAGGCCTTAGTTTTTTGTGATATGGCTTGCGTTATACGTATTTTGAAAGAATATTGATTTTTAAACTTCGTAATTTCAATCTATCAGTACATGTCAGTACTGAAGAAGGATTTCGACGGGGGAGGTGCTTAACCCCATCGTAATGACGGCCACAATCGAGCGCGGCGATGATTACGCGCGTAATCCTCACGCGTAATCCGCGGTTTACGCGACCGCCGCCATTAGATCACGGGCCGAACGCTCCCCGAGGCATATTTTTATTAATTTAATGCGCTGCAGCGAACGGTTAATGTGTAAAGTTTAAATTGAAATTTGATCTGACGCCGTTTGCCGTCTGCGGATAATGCGCACCTAATTAAACGGATTACTGCTCGGGGACCACTGTTTCTTGTGTCTTAATTATTGTTCTGCCATAAAATGTTAGTTGGTAATCGTCCTCTAGCAATGCGAAGAGGGTAGATTACTGCCTAGTCAAATCTGTACCTACTATATATCTCGACGGTAAAGTAAAAGCCGCCAAAATTGTAACATTACAATAGCAGCCCAGTCCGGCGATGGGCTCCACCTGTCAAGTTTCGGTTGTGTTGGTGTTTCCAAGAATAGTTAACCTCTAGCAACTGCATTAGGGTGTGTTATTATTTTATTTTAAGCCCAATATCACAATTTTCAAACCGAGTCACGTAATGGGGTCGTCACTGGTTTGTCAATTATTTTTAGCTCCTGGAATATCCCACAATATTATTTTTATCAACCGTGTACTCACTCAGTGGTAATCACCAGCTATTCTCCTAAGTACATCCATTAGCGTATTCAAAGGTGGCGATACATTAACGATAACTACAACAAATACGGCCGTCTGTACTGCTGCCAGCAATTAGGTGTTTGTTTGTACTCGATAGCGGTACGGCGAGAGTGAACGGGCTGTCTTAATTAATTGTTTATTTGCTTTAAGGTGGAGCCGACAAGGTGCTGTTTGTACAGAGTCATGATAACGCCGACGTTTAATGGAAATCATTTAGATAATTAATTGTATTTACACACAGAAGTGCTTACCGAATTAGAAGAGGTGTCACGACTTGTAAAGTCGGTATTAAATCGAAGTCATTAAATCGTTTGCCAAATATCAAACCGCGCTTAGCGCCGGTCCGCTGGCCAGCACACGTTAATCCAACCGTTACTATTCAATCGCGGCTAATCCCACAACTCGCGACGCAACATGGCGCGACGCGCGCGCACAATCGCACACATGTCCCGCGTACCACCTCGCATTAACATAATTGAATATTCTATTGTACGTGGCTAATGCAGTTACTGATCGGAAAGAAGCGCTCGCAACGCTTGTAGTTAAACCATGCGAAAGACGATATGAAGCTTGCAGCGCTTCATGTTCAATGTTGTCCCGCTACGGTGTAAAGTTACCTGTATCAGAGGGTGGTATAAAGCGCCATCTGTCGTCGAAAGGGACAATGCAGAGATTTATTGTTGCGAAATGCGCTTACTGGGGTTTGCAGGGATTCACTTTTTTGTTGGCTATCAAGTTTCCATTAGCTAATTTCGTATCGATTTTCCGCACCCGGTGAAAGTTTTACCGGCGCCGTGCGATCCCCAATTGATGGATCATTTTTATTCATTTCAAACTGCGAACGAGTGCGCCAAGTTTTCAATTCGATTTTTATGAACATCGAGAATACGGTGAGCATAATTTGATTTTACAACTTCTAGAACAATAAAAATAAGAAAAGATAGAATATAGCTCTGAAAAGTTGTGTAATGAACTCGGAGAAGATTCCAATATTTCTTTACTAGAAAGTTGGATGTCATTCTCGTAACAAGATGAGCTCGGCTGTATTACATTTATATTAATTGAATTCGTTTGCCGAAACGGCTGCTGTCGTCAGTGTGAGGGCCCTACATTTGTTACCGAAGGGGCTGCGCTACCTTCACCGCCTGCATCCCCTCGGCCGAAACATCTGCATTATCTTACCTCGGCCTCCCTCGCTGAGCCACTCACTCGCTGCACGGGCATTCACTAAAGTGCATCTACTATTCCACCCGTCAAACCTTACAATTACCTTTCTAGAAACATTTGTTCTAAAGTCAACTGAATTCTTAACATGTACAGTTCAATTTTCAATTCCAGACATGCGTCCTTTTGGAATATCGCCCTCCTAAACGATGATAACTTATATTTTCTCGTATTGTGATAAAAACAACTGTAATTTCGTCTATGTGAGTCCAGTTTCGCGTGGCGGAGTGCAGCGGCCACGGAGCACGGACCGTTTAAGCTAAGAGGGTAGTTCACATGTTGGCGGAGCGATTTATCAAATTTTATTCGTCGGTGGGGCAGCGACATGTGCGCGGATGGCGCGGACAATTGCGCGGCGCGGGGGGCGCGGTATGCGAATTAAATATGGAACGAGGTGGCTAATGGATTAGCGGCAGATGAGACGCGCGTCACCTTATGGCGTAATACGGGTTTGCAGATGCGCCTCCCAACACGAGAGCTGATTGGATTCGAGAGATGTATGCGTCTGATTTGTTAAACCAGATTTATATTGTTACTAGGAAAGTGTTTCTCGATACTTAGATAATCTTTTGTGTAATATAAGCATAGATACTCGTATCAAAATATTGCTGAATGTCCAAGGACAGATTGTATTAAATAAAAGGAGAAACAAAAAAAAATTTTCAGTGGGGAAAACGGGAAGTGTTTTTAATAATTTTATTCAATTCCCGTTGTCCCCACTCGATAAGGATACCGTCAATGGCAACAACGGGAATACACCGTCACTCCAATGAACTATTAGTACGTACAACAGAGTTACCTTACTATTATATTCTAGTTTACCAATTAACTTTGAGTTATATTCATGTATTTATAATCTTGCCAATATCTATGTCCACCTCGTTCAGCGCAACTTCTCTCCAAGCGACCACCCCTCACTCAACTTGCAAGTGTCCTGTCCCGATATACATACTCGGCGGGATGATCGATGACGCGACGTGGAAACGTTATTGCGACACCACGTGTGCGGTTCGTCACTGGCCGCGTACCGCCCGAACAGCCAGCGGGTTAACGGGACATAGGTGCAAAGGAGTATCTCATAAAGCTAATTCAATTATTTGCAGTAGGTATGTATGTACCTAATCGAAAAAAAAATATTGGTTTTGTATTTATATTATTATTATTATAATCTCACGCCTTTTTATCCCCGAGGGGGTAGGCAGAGGTATTCCATTACTGGATATACCCACATTTCACGAGATATATTGGACCCCTAAACGTGATAGGTGGTGAGCCCATCGCCGGACCGGGTCTATTTACACATGTCTCAGAATTAATTTTGAGGCTTGCGGGTTTCCTCACGATGTTTTCCTTCACCTGATGATTTTATGTAATTGTATACAGTGGAAAATATGACGTATTGGTTGGATAATACCTTAATTATCTCTGACTTCAATGAATTAATGTTAGTCAAATACCGGGTTTCCAAACGATTCTCAATTTTCCAACGTTTAGACTACATTTAAATTATACCATGCCAACGATTTAAATATAGTCTAAAATTTTAAAAAATTGAGAATCGTCGGTATTTAACAATTAAGCACTTATGTACCTATATTATACTAACATACTAACAAAACATATCCCTGTCACTCGTTAGTAGTGTATCTGTGAATGCATTTTCAGAACCAGAAATCGCCACCCACAAACATACTTTCAAACTTACTTACAACTTTACGTTTTTTATAATACTAGCAGTACGCGTAGTTCCCGTTCCTATGAAAATACGTCGAGAAAATATAGCCTATGGAACTCCCTGATAATGTAGATTTCCATTGGTGAAAGAAATAAAATAAGTATATAACATCATCATCATCATCATCAACCCGTAACAGCCCACTGCTGAGCTAAGGGTCTTTCCTCACACATGAGGAAGTATGGGCTATAATCTCCCACGCGAGCCCACTGCGGATTGGGAGATGGTGTTAAGCTAGTGGCCACTTAACATTCAGAATTTTTCAAGCCACCCAAGGGTATCATGACATGGCTTAAGTATATAACATAGAACTCTAAAGAGTGAAAAACCGACTTCAATTTATATGGTTTTCTCATAGATGGCAGTGTAAGAACTGGATCAAATTAAAATAGGACCACACGAAAAGCTTTTAAATAAAAAAATCGTCATCAAAATCGGTTCACTCAGTTGAAAGTTCTGAGTTGTAACAAAAATTTACACGAAAATTACAATACCCAGTTTACTTTTGACCCTGTTTCGACTTCTTTACAGCCATCAAGTCACATTCCATACCGTATCGTCTTTTACCCCCAATCATACCTACTTACTTAGGAGCTCCACAGCGCCCGCTTCGTTCCCGAGCCCACCTATTCACGTGGGTGATGGATTGCGGCGTCGATTAGGGCCGGCGCTGACCTGTTCTTTCATATCTCGCTAATGGCCGACACACGCCGACATCCCCGACACATGCCGACACCCCCTGAGGTGGCAGACACTCGCTGGATGTACCATTTACCTGGGTAAGTTATTGCTTTATTTACGTGTGCACTTTTTATAGGAAGCTTATATACACAAGGACAATGGCGTGAGCCTTATGTATGTATGTATGTATGTGTGTATATACACAAGAAAAGCTTATATAAAGTTAATCAATGATCCGATGCCAATAAAAAGCCACTTTTAAAAGGACTAGATTAATAATGATTCAACGTGTACGTATGTTCGTTTTGGTTGATACTCGTATAATGATATGATTATGAGACAAAAAGAGCCAAAGTTTGTTTCTATAAACAACACTTTGTGTTATAGACAGTTTAATAAATACATATTTTTTGGAAGAACCAATGTTTTTTATTGTAATTTAAGCGTAACTTATTTTAAAAACATTCATATTTGCGACATACTCGTATTATTATCACAACACAATCTAATACTATTAAAATTCAACATTTTCAGACTTTTTTTTTCAGATTCTCATGTTTTTGGAACGAAGTTCCTTATCGCGCGTTGCGAAAGGAGGCTAGACGGAAAAAATTAAGACCCAAAAGTTGTAACGACACTTTTTGACAACTTTTTGTTTCTCTCTCTCTCTCTCTCTCATAGAAAGCAAGCCAGTGACACCACGTGTTGTCCCTTGACACCTCTCAAGTTTTTATTTTATAAAAATTGTCAGGAAAATCCAAAATATTTTCAGACTATAAATATTTACTGTAACATTTAAAAAATATTGAAAGAGAACGATGCCATTTTACAAGTATACCTCACCCATCTCACTTTCCATACTTCCTGGTTAATGCCTGGTTGTATCCTGACCACTTCCAGTCGTCTCTACGCCACGTGGGCACCTGTCCAGCTGTCAAATGTACAAGGGTCATTACTTAGCGTATCGGCCGCCGTAATTAATACCGACCGTTGCCTTTTCGGCGAGGTGCGAGTGCCGTGGGCGGGATATTAATTTGTCTACCTCTGGAAATTGGTTATGCTGCAAATTATTGGAATGCGAATTTCTTGGGTGGAACTACAAGTAGATAAGTGTAGATAAGATATAAGACAGTGATACAACCGTGGTTAAACCCACTCATGTGTGAGGCTCAGGTTTGAGTGTGTCTAGTGTGGTCTAGTAGTGTGCCTTGTTATTGACGTTTCAAAGTGTATTTTATATACCTACTGAAATAAATGAATTTCGATTTTTTTTAATTATCATTAGGTGGACGGTGAAGGAAGAGATCGCGAGGAAACCCGCAAGTACCAGAATTGATTTTGAGGCATGTGTAACAGACCCGGTCCGGCGATGTTCATGGTCACGTTTGTAGGTCGAATATACTTATATAAATTTATTTAGTTCTTAGGTTCCATACCCAAAGGGTAAAACGACCTATTACTAAGACGCCGCTGTCCATCCATTCGACTGTCACCAGGTTGTATATCATGAACCGTGATAGTTAAACAGTTGAAATTTTCACCGGTGATGTATTTCGATATTTTCGATTGCCACTACTTATATAACAACAAATACAAAAAAACAGAACAAAATAAATATTTAAGGGGCTCCCATACAACAAACGTGAGTGAAATGAAAGTGATTTTTTTGCAGTTTCTATGTAGATAATAGTACGGAACTCTTCGTGCGCGAGTCTGACTCGCACTTGGCCGGTTTTTAAATGTTTGTAGTGTCTAGATACACACATCTAGCATAATATATAACTCGTCGTGAATTCGATGTAGCCTTGCACTCCGAGTGGCGGCCCTAAATCAGCGGGCGACATTGCGACGTCACTCCAGTACCTGGCCTGCCATCAAACAGTAATTAATCTTCCCCCCTCCCCCCACATTCCCCCTCCACCGCCATTCCGGCGCCGCAGGTGACCGCTGCCGTGCGCAAATGATGCGTTGATTTAGGAGGATAGGAAATCGGAAGCAGTGGGAAGAGCGAGTGCGGGAAAGCTGGAGTGGCCTGTTTGGAGAGGACTGGCCGTATGGATATTTTTAATTAATTACGAACACAGACGATTAAGATTATACAGTTTAGATTTTACATTGCAATATTATTTGCAAAAACGTTTAAAGAAAAATCAGGAAAGAGAATGATTTTCTTCCAACCTCTTTGATTATTTGTTTATTTATTTATTTTCAATATTTACTTTTAAATTAATATACTATCCAATAGAAACTGGTAATAGAAGTTTCATGGAAGATCATATCAAGTTCATAGGTACATTTCAGTAAATCTATATATATAAAAGGAGAAGCTAAATCTAAAAATCAAGGCCCAGCCCTAACCGCTGAACATAGAAATATGAAATTTTGTGTGTAGGTTACGTTTATAGTGTATATGCTCGCTAAGAAAGGATTTTACGAAATTTAGCCCCAAAGGGGGTGAAAGAGGGGGTTGAAGTTTATATGGGATAGTGTGATTTCTGCGTGTATCAACTTTAAACTTGGCACAAATACTCTTCAAAACAAACTATGAGATATTAGTTCTAGGATTTTTCGAAAATCATCCTCCAAGAGGGTGAAAGTAGGGGTTGAAGTTTGTATGGAAAACCCTCATTTTTGGGTGTTTCAATACGAAACTTTATAAAAATACTCCTCAAAACAAACAACAAGACACCTATTTCTGGATTTTCCGAAATTCACCCCCTAAGGGGGTGAAACAGGGGATAGGAGTTTGTATGGAGATGTGTTGTTTTTTACGTCTATCAACTTCAAACTTTACACAAATACTCTTAGAAATAAATTATGAGACACGTGTTTTTGGATTTTTCGAAAATCATCCCCTAAAGGGGTGAAAGTAGGGTTTGAAGTTAGTATGGAGAAGTGTTTTTTTTTGTGTCTATCAACATAAAAACGCCAAAAAAATAACGTTTGTTGTATGGGAGCCCCTTAAATATTTATTTTATTCTGTTTTGTTGTTATAGCGGCATCAGAAATACATCATCTGTGAAAATTTCAACTGTCTAACTATCACAGTTCATGAGATACAGCTTAGTGACAGATGGACAGACAGACGGACGGACAGGGGAGACTTAGTAATAGGATCCCGTTTTACCATTTGGGTATGGAACCCTAAAAACTGGTTAAAAAGAGAAATACGTACTACTCCCAATCGATAATACCTACCTAGAAACTTGAAATATGGTATGTAAGTGTCTTACAATAATATTTCGTTCGCAAACGCTCTATGAAGGGATTTTTAGAAATTCCCACTGGAACAGGAATTCGGCGCGGGCAACGCCGCTGGGCACAGGCTATTTGAAAAATAATAAGAACCTATCTTATGTTCTGCATAAAGATATATTTACTCTAAGTGCATCCCAAAATGAAAAAAAAAATGTCCACCCGTGCGAAGCCGGGGCGGGCCGCTAGTCTACTATATAAAAATAAGTCGGGTTTTCCTTCCTGGCGATTTAACTCGAGAACGGCCGGACCGATTTTGATGAAACTTTTTGTGTGGGTTTGAGTGGGTCCAGGGATGGTTTATAGCAAAGAAAATTCAGCATTGCACCCGTGCGAAGCCGGGGCGGGTCGCTAGTTTTGAATATAAAATAAATACGAATCTTAAAAGTTACTACATATAAAACAATATAATGTTCACATGTCATGTTGACACTTCTAAGGCAACAAACCACTTTTAATCCTCCAATGAAATATGCCTATGCAGTCGGGTAAAAAATAAAATTTTTGGTTTCTTCACATTTGAACAAAAGATTGAAGATGTATAATATAAAGCCAAGTTACATTTTCTCGTGCAATCTAGCACTCGACGGTGCAGACAGCGTCCTAGCAGTGCATCCCCTGTCACGTGTCCGTTCTGATTGCTCTGCAATTAATCTCCCCCCTAACACCCCCCTCCCCCGTGTGCTCTGCATCACGTCATATTTCTTGCCCCAATGAGGTAGACACTCCTGATTAATCCCGCGGGTCCGAGGTGCCCGTGTGACTCGCAGTTGTTCTATCAGCCATTAGTTAAAGTGAAACGTATGCTATATACAAAATTTGGCACTAAGTTTGAATTATGAATTGAATAATAGTGAAAAGTGTTTTTTTTTTATAAATTGTGGGATAATTCACGCACGGTTAGTTAGTCGTCAACTAGACAGGGCCTGTAATGGGTACAAAACAACTGATAAACATACTTAAATAAATATTAAACGACCAGACACGAAGACAATAGACATGTTCATGCACACAAATGTTGGCCCCGAGTGGGGATCGAACCCGCGACCCCCGACTCGGAAGGCAGGGTCACTACCAAATGAGCCAACAGGCCCGTCTGATGTCTGTATATATAGACTATTGTATATACAATAGTTAGCACGAAGTTTGATTTATGAATTGAATAATTGTGAAAAGTTGGTTTATCCAGGAATATATTTTGTATTACATTATTATAATATAGCTGTAAGTTTTCCGAAAATGTTAAAATAAAATAAATAAAATATATTATCTCCTTGGGGTTTCAAATCAAATCAAATATTTTTATTTAATGTAGGGGCCTATAAGTCCTCTTATTGAAAGTCATTGCGACTCTACCGCTTCGGTATGTATAGTTGAGGAGAAGAAGCCGTGCAAGAAATTCCTCAACACATTATTCTTTTAAACAATCAATATAATACAAAGTACAAGTTACATGGTTTTAGTGCTTTGCTAAGCTGGAGAAAATTTACAAACAATTTATGCCATTCAAATATTCATCTAACTTATATGCCATTTTACATAAAACCATTTTAACGTGGGTTTAGAACAGTTTCTGGTTTAAGGAGTGAACATATACCTATATATTTTTTAACCTTTAATGTATATATTCCATTTGTCCTCAGCAGTACATTGTTACCTACTAGTAATAGAGCGGTCAGCCACACCTCGCGCCATATGCGGTTCAGTTCTGCAGCATAAATCACATCTGCGCTTATGAAAACTGCGATGGAAAGACTTCGGGTGTGGTGTGTGAGGACCAGTTCTTCACTTCTGAGTTCTAAGTCATTAGCGCTAGAAGTGTTTCGTTCTTTTTAAAAGACTTCAAAAAAGGAGGAAGTTATCAATTTGACTGTATGTTTTTTTATGTTTCTTACCTCAGAACTTTCGACTAGGTGAACCGATTTTTTGCTTTCCGTGTGGTCCCATTTTTTGTCCCATAATTTGGTTCCGTTCTGAAAGTGGCATCGGTGAGAAAACCATATAAGTTGAAGTCCCGTTTTTTTTCTCTTTAGAGTTTTATATTATATTATTATTATAGGGGTAAGTAAGAAATGATTTCATTTTTACTATTCTTTATTATATACGAATTTCAATTAAGTAAATAAAGTAATAAAAAAAACTCTCGCTCGTATTCCATTTATGGAAGTACCCACATTTCACCAGTATATTCTTTGGGCACAATTCAAAATATCGTAATGTATATTTTAATGAAATCTTCCAGCGTTTATGCTCCCGGTGTGCCTCCGCCGCCAGTGCGCCCTTACTGCGGTTTGATGGCGTCCGTGGCGCAATACTCGCTGCACTCGCTGCGGCCGCACATATTGATTCCCTATATTGAGCCATTCCCGCACAAGTGGTGACTCGGTGAGCTATCTCTCGCATACATCACCTTGCAATTTGTTCTGACTTTCATATTCCTAGAGGACTTTATTACATTTTTGAAGTGCGATTTTGCGATAAATTTGATACTTATTCTTGAGATAGAGAATTAATAAGTTAAATTCAGAATTGAGAAGTAAAACAACCGCATCCGAAGGGCGAGCAAGGCCAGTATTATAGAAAATAATCAATTATTTGTTATATAATATACGATTTTTGTGTCAAATGATTTTGAGGTATAGACGTAATTTGGTAAGTATTTTAACCCATGGTTTCAACGACTCGTGATTCTATCATAACTCTAGTATTACAAAAAGTTTTTTTTTCGAGAGTTCACAAATTAGTTAGGAATTTCAATCCTCTTTTCGGAGTTATATATATAGCTACCTTTCCATCAAGATCTAGATTAATAAAGCGAAATTAAACAGCGGTATTGCGATGGAGTGCACGTAAGTAATTTCGCAAGCGGGGCTGTTAGGCGGGCGTCACACGGGCGCTTGAAGGCGTCACAGGAGGCATTCCTGCCCGGTGACGTCACGGGAAATATTGCAGACCTCACTGGGATAGATGTCTGACACGAAAAATATAGACACGAAGTCTGTACTAAAGATGATTAGTACTTCAAGCATAGGTATTCCACTCCACTGAAAAAAAAATCGATTGTCTGTAAAGTCGGTTTACTGACGACAGTTGAACGTGACAACGTCATAAGAAAATACTGATGGAATGTATTGTGCCTCTTTGTCGCTCGTTGCGCGCTCTCGCTTGCACTGGAACGCCGCATACGTCACACTTTTTCGTGTTCGTTTCGTTTCGTTCTCCATCAAATTATAAGACGTTGTCACGTCAAAAACCACAAATATTCTCTAGGTACCTAGCTAGATAGGTTAGGTTATTGTTATTTTTTTTTAAATATCCCGACGGCGGTGGTAAAAATATTCCATTAATTCAAGTACCTCCTATTTTTCACAGGTGAATTATTCAGGCCCCCTAAACGAAACAGGTGGTAAGCCAATCGCTGGACGGCTTTGCTGTTACATATGCTTCAGAACATATTTTTTTGAGTTTATTATGAAATATTTAAATGTATAGTATTAAATATTTTAAGAAACAATTGAAAGTCAAACCAATGAATAATGTTTTATTCAAGTCCAAAGTCCAATTGCAGCAACAAATTTTAAATAAAAAGAACCCAAAAGCAGGGTACAGTCAATGAAGCAGACTAAATTAATCTCCAATCTTCCGCCTGTGGCGATAGCTGCAGCATGGCAGGAAATGGCGCCATTCGTATGCAGCCGCGCGACTAGCGACGTCTTCATTCCTCCAACGAGCTCACGTCAGTTACGTGTAGTGTATACGTACCTTTAGACACCGTAGAAAGCTTTATAAACTCTTGAATGCGATTGTCATTTTGTAAATGCTAATATTATGCAGAAAGAGATCACCCACTGTCTTACAGTACGTCCGTATACAGGAAGTTGCTATGTCAATGGAATTAAGCAAAAAGGATCAATTTTACTGACAGGGTTTTAAGGGTGATTTGCACATTTTGTCTGTCAAGTACTGGTTGTTGTTACATCGTAGTATAGTCTACTACGGAGTTGAAGAAAAGTCTAACAACACCTCGCAGTTTAAAATCCGTTTAAGCTACGGGTAAAGCCAACAAAATACATACACCAGAAAATTACCCCCTTTCGGATGCAGAAAATAACTGATATGAAGCAATCAGTCATCCAATATTTCCCATGAAAAATGACAAGACGGTAAGGTCTGTTTCCATAGTCGTCCCCAAGCGGATTAGGCAGCGGATTAAAATAACAAGTTTGTGTAATGCCACGGAAGTGAAATAGATAATTATCGGAGCCGGCGGCCCTCGGACGACGTACATCACACCGGCTGACTGATAGCCGCGCTTAGGCGGCGCCGGCGCACGTCACGGGCGGCAGCGGGTTACGTAATCCAAAATAAACCTGGAAAATATAAAAAAAATGCTCTCGCTTCCTATCTCCTTGGGGGTAGGCAGTGATATTCCATTTCTGGAAATGCAGACGTTTTACCATTATATTACTTAACCTCGGGGATAAAAAGCGTGTAATTATTTATTTTTTATTTAAATATTTAATATAATAATAATGTTATTATTCTGTGACATTATAAATGAGCTTGGAATTACGATTTAGTTACGGTTAATTTATTAACTAACGGTAATTTTAATTTCATATTATTAAGAACTTACGACATTGTCATTTGTATATGGACTGTACTTCCTATGATTTTAAATAAATACGTAAACAAGGCAATCGCTGAAGTAGACGCTACTTCTATCATAACAGTAGCAAGAGTACCTAATCTACAAGAGTATTTTATCAAAGCATCGGCCATCGCTTTAGTCTTAAGCCGCAAAAGTTTGTAGGCCGAAGGGCCGGAGGAAAAAGGCCCTCTTTACCTTCCACTAAAACTAGTAAATAGTCGGATTAACTCGGGGCATAAATCAAGGGACGAGTACATCAGGCGATAGCATCGCCCGGATTGGTCTGCAGCCGCTGGACACGCTGGACCACCGACTGCGGCCGATCTGATAAAACTTTCCTCGTGTAAACACACTATTTTTGCCTCATGATATTTTTGTTGACTAATACCGTCTTGTTAGTACTTTTGAAGGAGTCAAATTGTAGGTTTTTTCGAATAACCCACGCCAAGAACAATCTTAGTCTGTTTCTTTAAGACTCCTGCTGTGTTTGAATCGTTTTGAAGTCGTAAATAAAGATTGGGAAGCGAAGACATGTTTTCAGTTTTATTAGAATAGTATTAGTTTTTTCAGTTAAGTAGGAGCAGTGATGGCCCTGTTGAAAGCAAGCCCGCCTCTCATAAATAAGGATCAAGTTCAATTCCTCTTAAACAATTTTCAAAAACTTACTTAGTAGGTATAAGGGGATTGTGAGTGGCCGAGTCATCGTAGGGCGACCTGGGCATACTTACACGCTTGAAGAAAAGTCAGATAAAGAGTATTCGAAACCGACGAGCATGTATGAACCGATTTATGAATGTGGATGAGGCGCCAATGGTTTGCCAGGATCGTAGCAACTGGCGGGCTGTTGTCAAAGGTTGGTTAGGTGTTGAAAAAGGTGTGAGCATCTGTATGTATGTAAACTCACTAGTTCAATGTTCAGGTCCCAGGGTTGGTTTGAGGCATACGTAACACCACCTCAGTTAATGGGCTGACCGTCTGTCAAGGTTGTTGAAAAGTGGATTGGTGAAATCTTCTAAAAATGGAATACTCACCCGTTCTATAAGTCGACAGCTCTTTAAATCGAAACCAATGTAGAGCCAAAGCAATTTCTCAACTCTTTTCCATCAAATCAAGAGGCACAATACGATGCCAGCTCCTTGATTGTTCACTCGTACAAAAATCTCCGCCGTCCCCCGCAATTAAGGCAGATCGCTTTCCATCTAGAAGGTGCTTCTTATTATTTTTCCGTCCCCTCGTCCGGAACTCGGAAGCCTACGTTAATTAGAACGAGTATTTTATTAAGGGCAATTTGTAGCGAATACCTGGCAGATTGTTCCAGAGTACGGACGCCCTCGCCGGAGCGATTTGTAAGAGTTTTTTGGAGATTTGAAAAGGGGAGGTCTTGAAGCAGAGAGCGTCCACAGCTTTGTTGTTTTTTCCGCTTTATCTTGTTATTCGTGATTGCCGTAATGAAATACTTATTAATTTCGTAATTGGAAGCTTGTGCCTAAACGCAGTGGGGGAAAAATTATCAATCCCATGTTTTAAAATGACTCTGAGAAATAATAAGAATAATCGTCTTCGAACTTTAACGCATGTAGTAACAAAAATTTTGAAATACGGAGTGTATCACTTACCAAACATCTCTACAACTTAATTTTCTTCATATTTCTACAAAAAGATTGTTTCTACTCGAAATAATGCAGAAAAATTAATGAAATAAAAATAACTTTAATAAGTTATAATATAATCACACGCCTTTTATCCCCGAGGGGGTAGGCAGAGGTATTCCATTACGAGATATATTGGACCCCTAAACGTGATAGGTGGTGAGCCCATCGCCGGACCGGGTCTGTTTACACATGTCTCAGAATTAATTCTGAGACCTGCGGGTTTCCTCACGATGTTTTCCTTCACCGTCGAGCTAGTAATAAATATGTACTAACAATAACTAAAAATAACTTTCTTTCCTAAAATATGTGGTCATGTATGCTTTATAGTTAAATGTTTGGTTTTTCTCTTCTGTACCTGTTAATAGATAAGTTGATGTTAGGTCTGTTAACATCAAATGTAGGTATTTAATGCGGGTACTGCCCTTTTTGCCGACTTTTTTGTAAAGTCATACTTCTATTGCCGATATGCCGTCTTATTGTTGGAATTCCGAATAAATAAAATAAAAGCAAAACGATCACTCATCCTATCAAAGTACAACATTCTCACAGTCCCGTTATTTAGCAGGTGGCTCTTCAATTGGTGGGTTAAGTAACAGCGCGAGGTGAGTCAGCGCAGTTCTCACGTCCCGCCCCCCTCCTACCCCCTCCCGCCTCTCCCGAGCGACGCAATTGGCCGAATTGACCGGTATGCGTGCGCGCCGCTGTTGACCCAAGCGCTCTTAATTGTCCTCCACCTAAACGAACTGCATTGTGGAGAGGGCTTAGTTGATACTTATTATTTGAGATAAGAAAACTCATTTTATTAATAGACACAACGCAGGGCTATTGAGTCCTAAACTAGGCAAAACCTGTTCTATGGGTACTACGAGTACCCAAATGATAAACATACTTTAATAAATATTAAATACCCAGACACGAAGCCAACAGACATGTTCGTGCCCACAAATATTGTCCCCAAGCGGGGATCAAACCCGCGACCTCCAACTCAAAAGGCAGGGTCACTACCAACAGCTCGTCAAATTGTGTACTTAGAAACAAGCAATAAAAGTTAGTCATATTCGTCGCAATTGATAAGGCTAAAAAGAACAAGGAAGAGAGCTCGAAAGTATAAAACTTTATGTTCACTTATTTATCCCTAAGGAAGCAAAGGTAATAGATTGCTGAAAATACCTACTGGTCACAAGTGTATCTTAATAAGAACAAATTCTTTGACCTGCGGGTTTCCCACGATGTTTTCCTTCACCTTCGAGCTCTTAATTTAATTAAAATTTATACCTACAAATACGAAAAATGCTAAAATGATGACAAAAATATCTTACTTTCTCAAATCTATCTTCTGCTGACAGAACCAACCAAACCAGTCAACCAGAAGGCGTATTCACGGAGCTTCGATAATCGATATTCGACTCGGAATCGGAAAATCTGTCGAACACTTTCGAGATGGGCTGATTTTGGTGTCAAAAACAAATGTCATATGTGACATAAGGATTCGGAAAATTTTTCATTCGATCTGAATTAACATTATGACAAAAAAACAATAATGCATTAGAAACGATGTGATTTTTGTTATAAATTCTCGAGGAATGATTCTTCTATAATGATTGTGTAACGTGGCGACTCCACGGGCGCCGAAGCCGAGCTGATGAGGCTCCAAGTAGCAATAACAGGAGCGCCGCATATGACTCAGTACATTGACGACAATGACATACCTACCGGCTGCGGCAGTTTATTAGACAGCCAACAATTTTGTCTAGTTAGTTTTTTCCGCAACTTCATTCGCTGTGAAGATAGATAGTAGCCTATGTCATTTTTGAAGAAGCAAGCTATCTTCCCGCCAAATTACATCAAGGTCAGATGAGCAGGTTAGGTTAGTGAAAAGGTAACAGAGTAGTTTGTCTTTTTAAATAATACTAGTACATATTCTCTGAGTACAAGTTTCAGGATAAAATGTAGGTAGTCTGGTCCTACAACTATTATATCCAAAAAACCAAGTCGATCCGTTGCTTTGTTGCTGCATGAAAGAAGGACACTTTCACTTTTAGAAGTACTTTATAGCTGTTGAAAATTGTATCGCGTCCCCTTAGCGTTTTTTCCGGAATAAAAACTAAATGAACATCAAAATGTTTTTATTCAAAGTAGGGGCTTATAAATCCACTTATTGAAAGTCATTGAAACTTCACCGCATCGGTATGTCCGACCGGACCAGAGGACCGAACTATATTCCTTCCTTTAACCGACTTAACGGTGAGAAGGTAACAAACAGACAGAGTTACTTTTCCACTTATAATTTTGGTAGGGATGGAGCCACATCATCACCATCCCTAACCAATCGACTCATTGACCGTAAGACTAAAACAATAGAGAATAATAAGAGCATCGATTGACAGGATCAGGAAACAATAATGGCATAAATCAGGATTACCGGACTTCATTTAGCCTGGCTCTTTAAAAGCTTGATAGAGAGTCTGAGTCTGCCTCATAAACGTCGCCGGCCTCGTGGACGCTCCTGTTAATTTCACATCAATTAATCCCACTATAAAACGAACTGACCTTTTCGTAGGTAATTCTGCTAAATAATAACGATAATTCTAAAATGGATCTAATATATAAACACAAATGAATACGGAGTAGGTAGAGAAGTATATGGTATGAGTAAGAGGAGACTTACCGAAAAGTTTTTAAATATTTATTTAGGCACTCAGAAAATTTACAAAGGTTTTATAATATTTTACAAATCAGATGCATGGATGTAAGCGAGGGTGAGTCCACCAATGTCTGGAGTATCGTGTGTTTATATTGCAGTGATTAAAGCTGAAGACAAACAAAGCAAGAAAATCCACAGATTCTTTTTTATTGTTGCATCCAATGGCATCAATTCCGGTCTTTGATTTACAAAACCCTACCAATAATGGTCAACGTGACAGTAACTCTGCATCTTGTGTTTTCATATACATTAAATCTCGGAACGCTATCAAAGGCCCGAGCAAAATCAAAACAAAAAAAAAAGTTGTTATTCTTTCATACCCGAATTAGTAATATTTAGAGAGAGAACTTTCCCATGAAGCAAATCCAACGATGTTAATAGACTGATAATTTTTACTACTACATTGGTAGGTACAGTATGAGTGTGATGTCGAGGTGCGCGTGCGCCGGTCGTTGCCTCACGCGTTCAATTAACTCGAGTGGCTGAGAGCCGCGCCACTTAACTGGTGTCACCATACACTTTACTTATTAGATCACCAGCGCTTGGCTGCGTAGGCGCAGATATTAACCATATTCCTTTGAATAAAGTTATAGTAGTAAGAGCGTAGTGACAATTGTAGGTAATGTTAGGATTTTTCAGGTGACGGGCCGGTTGGCTCATTTAGTAGTGACCCTGCCTTCTGAGTCGGAGGTCGCGGGTTCGATCCCCGCTCGGGGCCATCATTTGTGTGCATGAACATGTCATTACAGCTCTCTCTTCTATTTCTTCTATTAGCAAATCAGTACTTACCCGAAGCTCGAACTAGAAGGTATCTGACCTAAAATCTGTATTTTAAATAAGCTTTTCTACATGTTCGCAATATTATAATATCTACTAGCGACCCGCCCCGCCTTCGCACGGGTGCAATGCTAACACTAAAACCTTCCTCTTGAATCACTCTATCCATAAAAAGACTTTGTTTTATACTATGTAGTGATATTTCTACAATTGTGTTGTAATAAATAAACTGATAAAACCTCATAAACCGTGACAATAAACTAAAAACAGTGTCAATAAACTATTTGACTGCTGAACACTCGCTTATATTCATCATCTACCAACCCTCCCCGAACCCTCGACCTTCACTCCGTGTCCTCATCTCTACGTGTCCTCACCTCTACGTGTCCTCATCATCCCTACGTGTCCCCATCTCTACGTGTCCTCATATCTATGTGTCCTCACCTCTACGTGTCCTTATCATCCCTACGTGCTGGCAGTTGCGGCTGAGTAGTGGGCCGCAACGCCGCACTTCGAATTCGCTAATTCTACGTTTTCTTTATTGGAATGCAGACACAATAGAATTGTCCTTAATCGCGTGTGGGATGCTGATCTTTGCCTACAGAATATGTAGTTATGACTTTCTGATCATCCATTGAGATACTCCTTAACTTTGAGGCCAAAATTTATATGTGTGCACATCACTAAATAGTATAAAAGAAAGTCGCTTCCCGCTCTCTGTCCCATGTGTATGCTTAGATCTTTAAAACTACTCAACGAATTTTGATGCGGTTTTTTAAATAAATAAGAGTAATTCAAGAGAAAGGTTTATATGTGCATAATATAGTAGAGAAACACTGATAATATCATATAAACCGAAGGGCGGGTCGCTAGTTTCTTATACAACATGTAACAGAATAAGCGCAATTCCTGAAATTAGTTTGTTCAGTATCGACTACTTATTTCATTTCAGCTATTTTTAATATGTGTTAAATTTTTCCTAAAAATGAATTAGCGTAGCTGAATTTAGTGCTTTCTATGGAAATCGTGCTATTATTAATAGATATTTAAGAAAATTGGTTAGACACAACTAAAGTTCGATTGCATCATAATTTTTTTATATTAATATACTAATTAGGGTGTATGAGGAATTGCGCTTTTTCTGTTACGCTTTGTATTAGACTAATCGTATTACCAGATTAACAACCACATATAGTATATTCGGGACACATGTAGCCGGACACCTCCTGAGCATAATGAAGTACATTAGCGGCGGCGATGTGATTCACAGCCGCACATGCGACCTCGATACACCGTGTACACCGGCCTAACACCACGTTGGATCAGACGGTTCGTCTGATTCAACTGCTTATGGCCGGTTTAACTACTATCGCCTGGTATTGATAGACCTTATTAGCAGTAACAAAGGCTTATTATTCTACAACTTAAAATTAAGAAATAATGAAAAAAATCCAGTAGGTATAGTAACACCAATACCAGCGATTAGAAACCTATGTCTGTTGGATGAATTGGTAGTGGCCTAGGCCTAGTTGGCCTGCCTTTCTGAGTCGGAGTCGCGGGTTCGATCCTCGCTCGGGGCCAACGTTTGTGTGCATGAACATGTCTGTTGGCAAAGTGTCTGGGTGTTTAATATTTATTAAGGTATGTTTATTAGTTGTTTAGGCTTTACCTAGTTTGGGACTGAATAACCGTTTGTAAATTGTAACCCGTACAGCTTACTGCTCTGCTAGGCTATGGGTTTTGTATTCCTAGGTGAAAAAGGAGTGAATATATGTATGTATGTATGGGACGTAATTTCACACGCTAGTTTATGCGTATCCGACATTTTGCGTATCCGATATTTTGCGTATCTGACATTCTGCGATGGTTCCGGCTAAACTAATTAAATTTGTGCGTGAATTCAACGTTAACCGTGGCCAACGGTTTTCGTACCACCTTCGATAGACGACCATTGTACGTTAGTTGCAAATAATGTAGTAGTGTAGTCTATTAGGAGAACTGTCAACTGTCTGTGTTATATAGTCTGTGGCAGCGCGGCGTGAGAACGGCTAGCATGTGTTCCGTCCACACTCTTTCTCTTATTGGCGGTAACACGTTCACACACACTTCAGCATGCCCACCTACTGGCTACGAACATGTGATACAGCTATCAAACCGCTACACTGTATGTTTTAAACGTTTGCTGAGGCAGATGTATATGTCGTAGGGTTATTGTAAAATACAAGATACTATAATTTCACTAGTTATAATTTCAGGTACCTAATGTATTAAGCAATAATCTTAGTTACATTATAGTTTTCCTTGTTTGCATTCAGTAACACTGTGAATCAATGAGATTTTACTAAATGGCACCGTTGAATTGTAAATCGGACACCATTTCTGTTCTTCTCGGGGTACTGCATTTGGTACCAGCAACTCGTCGGTGGAGATGGGTTGCTGTTTACATTTATATGTAAACAGCAACCCACCTTTATCCAATCTTCATAGATGAGTTCAGAGTGCCTTGTTATTAGACTATTGACTTTTCTAAGTGTACTTTTACACCTACAGAAAAACATGATTTTTGACTTTTTTCTTTTGTTTATTCAACATGGCACGGTTGTCAGTAAATCGACCAATCAAAACGGTGTCTTTATAATAGCACTAGTGAAATTATAATACAACTCTGCGACATATCCTCTATAAATCATGAAGACATTCCGTTTACTGATCTGAATCATAAACTCAATCAAACTTACAATAATAGTGGATGGAAACTATGTATGGTATTACCTACATCATTGCTGAAAACTATAAATACCGAGAATGACATCACTGGGATAGCACAAAGGCGCCTTGTGGCCAGCTGGTTACGGTGACAGTGTCTCAGGCGCTGCTGCTGTCATTGCGCGGGAATGCCATAGGCTTTCCTTATTCGAGAAATTGAGGCCAACCGGTGAGGGCCTTGAAGTTATTCATTACCTATTTTCAAGACAAATGAATAATGATTCAACGGAATTTTTCTGTATTTTTTTTCATTTGTGTTCAGTTGAGTATGTTGTCTTTATAGCAAAAGGTGAAGGTATTTTTAGCGTTATATACACAAAACCTGCCAATGGGACCCTATTAGTAATGCTCCAAGGTGTCAGTATTTTAGTCAGAACTGTATCTTTTCAACTGTAATAGGCAGACATTTTAGATTTTCATAGAGTTTGTATTACTGTATATGGGCATACACAGTATGACTACAACCACAAATTATAAAAATTAAAAAGTTTAATATTAAACCTGTACTTGACTGGTTTGTTTATTGCCACCTTCCTGACACAAAAAAATATTGGAATGCATCATTCTACTCCATTTTGAATTATGATTCATTGTTACATTGACCAGTATACTAATAAATAGACCTTTCTATAAAGAGGTTATTAGTTTAATGCGGGAAACTCCAATGTTATGTTTTATTTGAGTTCGGTTTAATAAAATAAAATGCCTATAGACTATTTTGGTCGTGGGTAGATATAGTAGCTTCCTTTTAGTGAAAACTTGGTCGATTCAGTAAATGAAATGAAATGAAATGAAATATCTTTATTTGCAGGAATACAATTAATTCAGATCTTATTATATAATGTGTACAATGTATTCAGCTTACATGTAAGCATGCAAATTATTGTAATAAATTCAAATTATATGATCAAAATAAATTTAATTTAAAAATAATAATAATAAAAAAATACATCCAGAGAATACTCAACTTACCTCGTTACAGACTTTAGATTATTATCTGGACTAGATTAAGATCAACATAACAATAACCCTTATATATCTAGAGACTTAGTTTTTATTCTGAAACATATGTTACAGAACCGGTCTGGCGATGGGCTCACCTTTCACGTTTAGGGGTCCAAAAAATATCTCGTGAAAAGTGGGTATATTCAGAAATGGAATACCTCTGCCTAAATATTATTTGTTTATTATTTATAGTCCTACTTCTTATCTCAATCGGTATCAGTAAAGCCTTCGCTAGCCTCTTCACTTCCTTACACCTCATTATTCACCGCACTATTCTGTCTGTCCTTGGTCCGTGTATTTATAATGCATGGAATACCTCTGCCTACCCCCTCGGGGATCAAAGGCGTGAGTTTTTTTAAAGTTTTATTTATCCAATAAGAAGTTAGTCTTAGGTGTTTGTTTCTACTTTAAAGTTTCGTTCCAAAGGGACCCTATTATAAAACCTTTGCTCTCGGTTTGCCTGTTTGTCTGTCGGTGGGATTCATCTTGTTCATGCATGAACCATAATTGGTAGGTAAAAATTTATGTGTAAATACGACTCACGTTTTGCCGTTTTTTTATGTTACTGCAATTCGTGATGATGGAGATCAGGTAGTATCGCACCACACGAGTCTTAACGTAGCTTATAACAGCTTCTTTTTCTCGACATATATAAGTATAACATAACGAAATAGATTTATGGTGCGAATGTTGAAGGATGCAAGGAAGGACGTTCACGGATCAAATTAGTGACGTCCTTCAAAGAGCTGGGGTCTGGAGTGCGAAGAATAAAAGAGCGTGCTTAAAAATATCGATGTGAAGGAAGCGAAAGAAGTATGCAGAGATCGAGCAAAGTGGCGATCCATCATCTCTGCCTACCCCTGTGAGATAATGGCGTGAGCAGTATGTCTGTATATAAGTATCAACAGGCTTTATCTGTCAGGATATCGCTCTCGACCTGTCAAACATGCTTTGTGAGTTTTTTGTTTTGTTAAGCTCCGAAAACCGAGTGACTCACTACGAAGAGCATCACTATAAACAAAGGTTACTCACTCTCAGTGGCGGCATTTTTAGACCGTTACTCAATGTTTTGAACTATTTACGCTCGTTCAAACTCCATGAACTTGTGTACCTAGTTAACCTACAGTATTTATGACTAGTCTTTGGTATTCTCTTCACATAGTTCTGCGTTGTTTATAGATGAACTAAGAAGTGATGAGTCAGGCTTACCTGCATTACACACTTTATCTCCAAAGAAGTCGAAGGAGGTATTCTGTAAGTCCCACTTTTCACACACAGGTGTACTCCCACCTGAAAGGCCTAAACAAACTTGTGACTCTTGAGTTGCAGGTGTCCATGGGCGACGGGAGTCACTTAAAATTACGTGACACGCTGCCTGTTTGTCCCCAAATAAAAACAAAACTAAGTTATTCCCATTAAATAAAATAAAATAAAAAATAAAATTACCCTTATTTGTGACTCTATATACTGTGTTACGAGCCTAATGTCCCTAGTTTTAAGTTATCTTATCAAAAGTTATTATTATTGATGTGAAATACTTCGTGTTCATAATTCATAGAAACTTCCGCAAAGAATTGCGTTTAAATCTGATATTAGTTTTTATAATTATTAAAGGCACACTTCCTCAAAGAAGCACACTTCCTCGCTCGTTGGTTTAATTAATAATCTATTTTATTGGGTTTATCATAATAATTAATAGCAAACTTCCTCAAAGAGCTGGCTCTATAAAGTTTTACGCAATTTATTTTTAACGGTCGGTTTTTCGAATTATACAGGTGAACTCAGCGTGGTTTTCCTCAACGTGTATTTTACATTATATTAATTAAAATAAGGTAAACCTCATGTTATTCCCGTGTATTATTGTCAAGGTCGACATTGCGTGATATGAAACGGGTTTTTAGATTGTTTTTTCATGTCAATGCTCAGTAATTCTGTCTCTTTTTATAACTATTAGGTAAGCGAACACTTAGATAATTTTATGACATTGTTTTCAAGAATGTGGATGTTACAGGGCTCACTTTAGTGTTTGAAATATAATTTAAAAATGTAATGTAATAATCTCACGCCGAGTGGGTAGGCAGAGGTATTCCATTACTGGATATACCCACTTTTCACGAGATTTATTGGACCCCTGGACGTGATAGGTGAGCCCAACGCCGGACCGGGTCCATTTACACATGTCTCAGAATTAATTCTGAGACCTGCGGGTTTCCTCACGATGTTTTCCTTCACCGTCGAGCTAGTGATAAATATGTACGTAAGTTTTTGAAAAACTCATTGGGACATGCCAGAATTCGAGCCCGAGCCTCACTGATTATAATCATGTGAAGCAGGCTCTTTAACCGTAAGGCTATCACCGCTCTGTACCACACCTGTGTTTAGTATTTACAGATATAAAATACTTTTTCCGAATCTTACATCAGAATATATACTATAGAGAAAAAATAACTGTTTCATTGACAGATACGGTACTTTGTAAACCAGAACAAATTCTTCCAACTATATTTGTTGTCACTAGTTGTAAATATTAGTTGTAAAGTAGGGGTTAATAATAATGACTTCAAGGTCATGTCCAAAATTATTTATTTCAAGATAATTTTCTTTCCATTTCTAAATATATTTAAATTGTTTTCAAATTACAGTGTGTGGTATCTTGTGGGGCGAGTCCTGCGAGGTGGCCTCTGTGACCGCTCGGCCGTGCATAACGCCAACTATTCCGGATTAATTAAATTCTGCAGCCCCTCCCGCCAGTCTTGCAACCTGTGGATGTGGGATTACGTTTCTTAGACGAACAACTTGGAAATTGGATCTTGTCTGTTATTAAAACACTTAAAAGAAGATTTTAAAAATTGTTGGTCAATCGTTATTTAAAACTATTAATCCATCCGCTCAGTATATCCAAACCACTTCAGTATATCTTTTTCAATCCTATTATTTCTATCGTATTTTAAGCCACAACGTTTGCGGCTTACACGATTCCTCATTCTATAAATTCATTGAACCCCACTTATGCTTCTTCTGACAAACCTAAATCTCTTTTCTTTTTTGGTAAACGTTCCAGATATTGTGAAAGAACTCTCCAAAAACACGATTACCCCAAAAAGCGTTAGAAATACAGACACAATACTTATATAGTAGTACGACATATTTACAAGTAAGACATGAGGTTAAAAAGAGCTGCCCTTGAGTTTCTTGCTGGCTCTTCTCGGGGTACTGCATTTGGAACTAGAAACTCGTCGGTGGAGATGGGCTGCTGTTTATATTTATCCAATCTTCATAGACGAGTTTAGAGTGCCTTGTTATAAGACTACTGACGTTTCAAAGTATACCTTAGATACCTACAGAAAATAAATGATTTTTAACTTTAGACTTTTTCGACTTATATGATTTAATTTCAAAGTGAACATAATGAGAAGTCGACACGAGCGGAGTTGCGGGGAAATCTAGTTACAAGTGCTGGCTACATTCAACCCCCCTCGCGTGGCCGGAAGCAGAGCAAACAGGGAATAGTTACCGTGTCTTGGAAACTTGCGGAGACTTGCCCAACTCCGCGTCTATTTGCGTGCACTAATCCGATCGGATCGCATCCGTAAATACTCACTAGTGTTTAAGGGTTAACGGATCCTTTAGCCCTTTTGGATTGTTTTAGTGGTTTGCGCATCGGAAAATGGTGTCTAATCCTAAGTCCAGATTAGAGATGAAATTTCTAATAATAATAATATCACTTTTTAGGGAGGTAGAGATCTTCCGTGTCGTTTGTAACTCCCTAAATCCTGCACCCCTGTTAGGTCCAGGGTTTTACTAGCCCTTGCCTCTGACTCCGTCCGCTTTATGTCGTGTCCCCTAGGAATGAAAGGTTTGAATCCAGGTTATAAACCTTGTGCTTCTGTTAAGTTGTAATAACGTGATTGAGTAATAATCAAAAAATAGACAACCAAGCTTACTTTCGCATTTGATAAATTACCTAGATGGGATTCACTCAAACAACCAGCTTTAGGTTCCAATTAGCCAAGACTAACGAGCGCAATGTATACAAACCGAATTATTATTTTTCAGCTAACTCGAAGAGAAACCCCTAGATTTAAAACAACTTATAAAACCAGTTCATGTTCAATATACGAGACCTATCTCCTATACAAGAAAAATTTGAATTTCGACCAAAAATTTCATTTGCTCTGCCATCCACTCAAACCACCCACGTATATAGTTTGCTTCGGATTTGTTGATTGCTCGGGGGGCAGGGGTGGTCAAGTTGTCCGCGCAGTTTACCTAAGACGCGGCCCCGACTTTAAACACCTCGTACAATTTGCAGACCACCACTTGCCGACCCCTGACTTGCGAGCGCCACTTTAAATCCCGTGTACTTTCGGATACAGAGTGGTTGTTTATTGAATACTTTTTATTTTTCTAAAATTCGTTTCAGTTATCACGTTTCAAAGGATTGTTACGTAGAAAATCGGCGTTTACTCGATTTTCTGTCTTTTTAATTTTTATGACAACATGTCGTGATTTTACGTTGAATTTTATGTCATGACATTTTGTGCATGCCTGTTTTAGGCTGAATGCGCAGGAGTCGTTGCCTTCATGTGAAAAAGTCTATGTGACACAATGACCTAGTTCTTTTTCTTTTGAGATCTTGGCCGTTTTGGTCGACTAATTTTGGAATCGTTTTTGGATACTCTTGTTGGTAAGTGTGAAGATTGATGATGTTGGATTTCTTCAGATTTCGTATGGGAAATCAGAGTTTTGTATTATATTCACAGCTTTGTGCTGAATGAGTTGACGACTTTGTTCCGGCCGGCTTCTTGCAATTACGTAACCGGATCGGGGAGTCGATATTGATCACACATCGCTTGTCCTGTGATCTAGGATGCCCTAGGCAGGATCATTTTCCTCCGAAAGGTAATATAATGTTCATTTTGTATCACTTGTTGGAAAATTAAGTAAAATTCTGGAATTCCTTTGTTATTCATTATTGTTCTTAAATTCATTTGTTTGATACAGCGCCCGTCCCAGTCCATTTTAAATGGAATTAACTTAATTTTAATACAAACAATGTAATGTTTCCAGGAGGTGTTTAGTACCGGAGGTGTTTAGTACCGGTACATATCTGGTTCGGTTACCTACTTAAAGCAGACGCCTAGCATCTACATGTAGGGGTGGAGCTAGTGCTGAAGTTCCGTTGATTGTACTCAAGTAACCCTTTTATTTTAATTATTCATCGGTCCGGTGCCGTTTCTCCACACCGGTGGAGCCTCTTATATTTTGTTTAGATGCATAAAACCAAATGCTCACCTTAAGCCAACAACCTACTCCTGTATAAGAGCTAGTCCGTGGCATAATTTCAATAGAAAGAATAAACAACCATCAAACTTATACTTTTTTTATTTGTACATCTGCAGCGTTCCGCTCAAATTGGTAACAGGATCTATGTGTTTTCGGGATAACCTACGTCCTTTCTTAAAATTTAAGCCATCATCTTGACAAATTTCATTAACTTCGGTTCACTGATTTGGTCTGAAGAACAGACAAACAGATTTACTTAGTACGTATACATATTCCCAAATGGAACCATTTAACGACTATACAACGCGTAACAGAATAAGCGCAAATCTTCATACACCCCAATTAGTATATCAATATAATAATTAAGCTTTTATACCTGTCATAAGGATGTTGGTCTTTTGACTATTAAATAAATAAATAAATATTATGCATTCGTTGGAACTTTACTTTTGTATAACCAACTTTCCTAAAAAAAGATACAGCGGTTTCCATAGGTAGCCCTAAATTCAGTTATGTTAACTCATTTTTCGCAAAAAAATAACACATTAAAAAAAAAGCTGAAATCGATTAAGAAGTCGAAAACTGAACAAACTAATTTAAGGAATAAAATATTGACATGTATTAGGTAATTCCAGTAAGTTATTGTAGATTGTGTGTTTTTCTTATTATGTTAATAGGAATGTGTCCACAGTGAAAAATGGAGACCCAGTATCTGGAAATCAAAATTTTAATTCACATTTCACACAATCAAATTTTATACTACAAATCAAATACACAAATGCTATTTTCATTAAATCTATTTAAATATCAGCCTGTATACAATCGAGCAATCCGGTTAAGGGGGGCACACACGGCGCTGGAAACTTTACGCAAATAGCGCCCCCTTCCGCCCCCTGTCCGAGTGAGAACAATTTCTTAATAGCCCATAACTCGGGCCGGCCGCTTACGTGCCGCGTTACTGTCACGTTGGACTCGCACGCGCCCGCCGATTTTGAGGCTCTGACCGTGAGGCGGTGTAAGGGTTAAATAGGTTTTTGGAAACTTGACCATTCACTAATTTACCTACTCCAATGCTAGTTGTTATATTTTGTTTTAGACAGGTAATTAATAAAAATTAAATGTGGATTTACATATTATAGTAAAAAGCATATCGTAGAAATTATCTAGACAGGCCGACGATTTGACATAATATACCAATTAGAAGGTTGAAATCAAGTTAAATTGAGTTTTAAATTATAAAAAGACAGAAAAACTCAGCCTCATCTTTAACAAAACAAATGCTTCTTCTTTCAGGGGTTGTGAGCATTGTCTAACCCTTCCGCCGCCCTTGATGGCTGTTTGTCCCACGCCGGACGTGGTCTCGTGCACCATCCTGCGCGCCACTTCCGCTGTGGACACGGCGTGCGTATTGTCCGTTTCCCAATCACCCTGTAAAATACAGTGGAATTTAAAGATAAAGAAATAAATAACGAAAACTGATTAAAAAGTACTATAGGCATTTGTGGTACATAAAAAGTGAAGATTATTTGACTAACTAGTGGATTGACGCTTCACGCTATGGATTTTGCCCTTTGCTTTTATCCCATTCGTAATTTAGGAGTAGGTACACCAGTAAACTAAGTAACCTTCAACTGGCACCCAAAGCCCAAAACTGTCTTGGGCTGTTTCCTGAGCACCGAGGGTCACATACGCCCACGGCAAAACCACACTCTTGTGCGCAGATTGTCCACAATGGGTCTTACGGCACAGACTTAAGGTTTATAAGAATGTATTGTGAAGTGGTTTGTGTAATGTTGTAATTAGTCGCGGACCAGAGACAGGTCAAAGCGGCGGAAGCTGACCGCGCGCTTCCGCCGCGTGTCACGAGACGCTACGCGCGGAAACCCGCCGGCGCTTGAGGGTTAGTTTGCTTTTGCGACACCAGTAAGACGAGGAACTACTTTGGACATTTGTGGACAATGGTCATAGCAGGTTTCGTATAATATGTAAGGATCTAATACAAACTATTTTAGATAATTCAAAGAGAAATGTAAACATTGACCCTGTTGATTGATTAAATCGTGAGTAAAATAAAATACATATGCTCAAGTTTTATTGATGAGAGGGATACTGGGGTTAGTAGAGCTATTGCATTCCTGGAAATCCCCACTTGTCAGTAAAATTAATTTACATATGTTTCAATGTAATTTGCTTTGTCCACATTAAATTAAAGTCACTGTGGGTCTGTCTGTAGTTATGTCTTTCATGACATCTTCAAACCATAACAATCCTCTTGAAACTCCATCCTCTCCGCGGTGAAAAGAACTTAAAAACATAATTAGCGGCATGATGGCCACTCACAGGTGAGACGCGGTGAGGACCCACGCCCCGTCGAGCAAAGGCTTGACTTCAAAGCGAATCGCGGCTTAATTGGCTTGACCGCGCCATCGACTTTGCCACGGTGGCGGCAGGGTTGATGCCGTTTGTGAGTTAATCAACTTTCCAAATGATGATGCATATACAAAGTGTGGTTCTGTAAATATATGGGTTTTTTGTATAACTACATTTCTTATATAAAATATTAACATAACTTTGAGAAGGAGCTCTTAAATTCCTTCGTGTATTAAATCAGATTTTAATTTTTCTTGGAAAACTTGCACATTGAATTCGACTCGTGAAAAGGAAGTGCGAGGCACGCTGCACTATTTATATTGCTGAGAGCTATGCATAAACAGATGAAGTAAAAATCCAAAAAAATAATTAGATTATGAGTTTAGAAAATAGGCATAGCATTACAGCCTCCAACAGTAATTTCACCTTTCAAATAACACGATATTTGTGCCTTATAACTGGCAACACAGGCCTCGCGTGGCTGTGTTGCCGGAGTAATTTTAATTGGGAGCAACTCGTGCGAGCGCTGCGCTGCACTTGTCATAGTTTAAACAGTTCGCTACACGGACGCTCTGTAGGGTTCGCTAATGGCATCTTAGTATATTTTTAATGCTGAGACACCTATAATTTAGATTCTGTGGTGAGTTGGGAATAGGATACCTATTAGACTCCTTAGTCAGTAAACACCCTTGTGTTTATAGGGAAATAAAGAGTATTGAATATGAATGAATGAATATGAATTTCCTAATAAATAATAAAAAAAATGTCCATGAAATGGCCTGATGTGTTTGTTTAAATTTCTGTGATTTTGCAAATAATCCGAAGTTCGATATTTAAAAGTTAACTATATTGTTAAAATCATGACATGCAAAACTTTTTATTCGGGTTCCAAGTAAGATAAATAATAATAATAATAATATAATCTCACGCCTTTTTTGTCCCCGAGGGGGTAGGCAAAAGTATTCCATTACTGGATATACCCACATTTCACGAGATACATTGGACCCCTAAACGTGATAGGTGGTGAGCCCATCGCCGGATCGGGTCTATTTACACATGTCTCAGAATTAATTCTGAGACCTGCGGGTTTCCTCACGATGTTTTCCTTCACCGTCGAGCTAGTGATAAATATGTACGTAAGTTTTTGAAAAACTGCTCTAAGATAAATAATCTAAAAGAATGTTCGTGCTAAGGTGGTATTATTTTTTAAATTTGAAATATGATATGTAATATAGCTCTTATGTCGCAAGCAACCGCTATGAAGTGATTTTATGAAATTCCTACGGGAACGGGAATAAACTGGATCCGCGCGGGCCACACCGCTGGGCACCCGCTAGTAAACTAATATAAAGAAAATTTATTATACACGCCAATAGAATCAATATACATGGCGATCCTAATCTAAGACCGGAAGCTAATGCATAGTAAAACATACGAGTAACTATAGCATCCGATAATAAAAATTCTTCGGAACTTCCCACATTTGTACGCGAACACAATAAGAAGACGGATGGTCCTTCGATGGATTTTCGGTAAACAAATCTGTGGAGTGCGGTGAGAACTTTGATTGGCGATACAAGCGCCATCAATAATGCGACGAGCAAGGCGTGGCTATCGGAGGGCTAGGCAAGGCCCCAGGGCCCTTAAGTTTAGGGGGGCCTCAAGGTCAGGGGGGGTCAAGCTCAGGGAGGGCCTCAAGGTCAGGGGGTCCCTCGGACCTTAGCCAGTAAACGTCAAAGACACTGAGTATGCGAAAATGTCTTTCCCTTTAGAATATATGTTTAAAAAACATGATGAATTAGCTTCTGATTTACTGGTATGAGTGCAGTCTGTTTCAGATTCCTAGTCATTTTTTGTGGAATTTTTTGGATAAAGCAGAGGTATCCTCCTTCCTGAAGTAGGTTGAAAAAGGAAAAGAGCGTTATTATTTTTGTTTTGGTAGAGTTGCACAAAATTCAAATGATAGAAGTTTACTCCTTTATTTGTTGTGATGTGTTATTTGTTTTGTTTAGGCAAAACATTTCGAGAGTCAGTGTCTTTGATTTCAATACAAGCATATAGGTATACTGTCTCAGAGCACACAAGAAACGAATATTTTTCCTGCACTAGCACTTGGTTAATCGAAACTACTAAAATCTCTCAAGAAAAGCAACTGCAGTCTAACATTAATCTATTCGGAGCGACATCATGAATGCGATACGTTTAAGCACCCAATATAAAAGTCATAAGCATGCATATTTCATAGAGATAACATAAACACCATTAAAGCATTTCTATTAACCTGGGGGTCATTTCACTTTGTCCGTATTACCTTTTGTCGACCTTAGCATGAATAATGCAACGTCTCGAGAACTCCGCAGAACATGTTTCGAGCTTCAGCTGTTTTGAATAAGTTTTCTTTTTACTCTCCGAGGTTTCTTTGCAATTCTTCATCTCGCCTGCGACTTTGTATTGGATTGTATAATGGAGATATGTTTGTGTAACGTTAAGACGGCATTGTGGGAGATTTCACTTGTCTCGCTGTGTGACTACGATTTCCAGCTGTTATTTAACCTCCAAGATGTATTCCTTTGTGCACTTTTCTTATAATTGTCTTAGAAGTTTATTTTTATTGATGGATCTTACATTTCTATTCTATAATTTAAAGCTTTACTGTTTTACTATCTGAGATTTGACGTTGCTCTCAGTAGACTTTATCGATCTATCTTTACATCTATACCTATAATAAAACTGTAGGGAGGCCGTTTTGGATATTCTTTGGTTATCAAATTAGATATCAAAACTAATTTTGCTATTTTTGACTGTGTTTGTACTTTGTACACATAATTCAAAAACTACTTAACGAATTTTGATGAAATGCGGTGTGGTGATAACTTATTCTTATTACCTAGTTCAACACATAAGATCCTTTTTACTGCGGAAAAAATTATATTTTCACAAAACAGAGAAATACTGCAGACTCATTATACCAGTACAGATGTAGAGAGGATAAGGTCAAAAAAACTAACCATATAACCTAAGCAAATAACACAGTGCAGTACATCAGGAATAGGGTAACAATTTTTGCAGCAGATGTTTCTTTTTAAACAAGCGCGGCCCACGGCGGCCAAACACGGATAGGTGGCGGCCATATTTACGAAGTGCTTGTTTGGAGGATCCCGAAGACTGGGAAAGAATGGATGCATAGCAGAATTATTGTTCAAATATGAAGGGTTTTAAGTCAACACAACCGCATGCAAAGATGTTTTTTGCTAGAATTGTTTATGACAAATAAATATTCGGTCTTCTTACATAATAGGTGGACGCTAAAATACTAATATATTTTTTCGTGATTTTAAGAATATAGCGATATTCTTAATTCAAACACATACATACCCATTTACTGTTTACACGGGATTCGTAGACAAAATGCTTTAGAGCTGTTCAGATTGATTCATAAGGTAAGACAGTCTATGTTTTAAGTATCTAATTTTTAAGAATAAAAAAAATATTTCAATTTCAATTTCATTTATTTGCTATTAATATGCCATTTTAATGGTAGGTGTTCAGATTAAAGACTTTTTCTAGGCCAATGTATTGTTCACTTTGACTTATGAAATGCTTTGCATCAGATCCCATCACTCATTATCATGTTTATTGACAGATAAAAGCAAGAATATTCCAAAATGTTATTTTTAATTTTTTCCTAAGGTTACAACTTTTAACCCTGCGCGTGCAGCCGCGGTACGCGAGCGGCCAAACAGTGCACGGAACAGGTGGACGCAGGCGCGACGGAACCGACTGTTTACCCGGTTTTACGGCCGAGCGCGAACACGCTGCACACCTTGCTTTGTAAGCGCACGGCGGATGCCGCTCGTCCTAACAAAGCTATTAAGTGCTTTTTGTTCAATATATCCTTGGAGAAACAGAAGAGTTGCATGCAAGGACCTTGAAACATTATTTTCGGCAATCAAGGGAGTGTGAATTTGTTATTTGAGTCAACAGATGTTAGATTTTTGTCAGAGTTTCATGTCTTCTGTGAAAGCCATAGCCTGCGCCAATGTGTGAAGTTTCGGGATGGAAAGTAGTCTACGCCATTTCTTAGGTAATTAAAATATTTATAAAAAAAAATGCATTTATCAGTTGCTCTGTTGTGTAATTATATGAACTTTTTCATTTGTGATTGTTAGTTAGGATTTAGGATTTCGTAGTAAAATATGGAGGAAGTGTCATCTAGGTTTGTATCGTTTAGGCTTATATTTTCTAAGATGTAGGCTGTGTGTTGGACAGTGTGGTCTCAGCACAGATGTCAAGAAATGTTAGGGATGTCAGGAAACTACGGCGGGATAATGAGTAGAAGATGTCAATACATGAAAAACCAACCGTAACTGCAGAGCGTCTTTATTACACTACTGATCGGCGGGCAACGCCGAATCTAGGTTGCGAGTCAGCAATACTTAAAATTATAATATAGAACGAAAACACTGTACGTTGACTCGTACAGGCTGCAAACTAATATAATAAAATAAGTACGAGTATATTAGTCTGAAACAAAAGCGTTGAGAACTAACTTCTGGCTATCAAAAAATCCAGTTCCCAAACTTGGGTTTAAGCAGTTACGGGATAAAGCAAGGTGCCCACCAAATCCGGGACTTTTAGAAAAAGGCAATAAATCTTAAGGGCAGTTTACGAAGTGCTTGAAGTTGGCAAATTGCGCATTTACAATTCGGCTCATACTCTGCGGGCCGCGGGCTCCTTAAGCCGGCGCGCGCGCGGCTAAACTGATATTTATGGCGGGAACGCACCTCTGGCCCCATCGAGGAGACTTCGCCTGCTACTTGTTTGTTGTTGTCCAGGATATCTTGTAAGCACAACTTATAAATCTGACAACAATTTTATTTTTTCTTACATCTCTCTGACTGCATGTAGAAGCTTATCCACGGTATTCATTAAATAATTTATAAAACACAATTCACACGGTTATTTATTCTCAAACTGGGATAAGAACTAAATATATTAAGTATGGGTCCAAGCCTGATAAACTTACAAAGATTACAAAGAGATTTTTACACATAGAAACGAAACTGCAAAAATTTGTGGAAATTGAAGTAATGTAATTTTGGCATGTCTCATCTAATGAATTTTCAGTTCGGTGACCGAACAGAAAAGAGCGTCGCTTGATCTCTCAATATTTATTTAATCGTTTCGGTTAGTAAAATCATTAGGTTTAAGCGAACATACTACTTTGGTAGTAGTAAAAACATCTATCAGACGCATCAGTCACTCCCTCGCGTATTCAAATTGCGAGCGGAGTGCTGTAGAGTGAAAGTCGAAGGCGATCGCGTTCACTTAACGTTCCCATAAATCTTGCGCCGTGCGAACGAAGGGTAATGAGTCGGAGTGCTGTGGAACCAACTTACGGGTGCAGGTGCCAATGCGGGTGACGACAGGGTTAAAACTTTATATCAGAAAAATAGGAAACTACTACTATGACGTTGTATGATAGCAAAAGTAATTAAGTGGACATCATGATTTCACCAAAAAGTTTTTTTCCCGTTTAGTTAAATTTGTGTACTTAGTCCCGATCCTCTGAGTCCCGACGTACGGAATTGCAGATAACTAATTTCTGTCTTATTTTAGAATTATTATTGGAAAAATGAATTATCTTTTAATTCAACTAGAACTTCTTCCTGCCATATTCCCAACTTATTTTGGGGTTATGTCTGCTTATGGAATGGTATCAGGTAGTATTACATCTCCCTCTACAGCTAAGCGTATTTCCATAACCTATTCCATAGTCCTTTTGAATGCAAGCAGATTTGGCAACGATATCAAATATAAGTTCACGATCAGAATTCTGCAATAAAACAGATATGGTTATCATTGTCGACTCCTGTTAATCTACTATATAAAAATAAGTCGGGTTTTCCTTCCGGACGATTTAACTCGAGAACGGCCGGACCGATTTTGATGAAACTTTTTGTATGGGTTCGAGTTTGTCCAGGGATGGTTTATAGCAAATAAAATTCAGCTTTGCACCCGTGCGAAGCCGGGGCGGGTCGCTAGTATATTTAATAAAAATCTCCTAATTTAAGAAGCTTCCCAGCCGCAAAGTGAAGTTTGCGAGCGTGTACCTTGTTGTACATTACCGGGACATCAGCGGGCCCTTCACGACTCATTAGGGCGCGCGTTTTGAAAAATGCTCTCAGTACTAAAATAGACATTATGTAAAGTGGCACAATTACCGCGGTGACTTGTGAAAAAGTTGCGTAGAGGCGGCGCGCGTAGGGTTGCTCCTCGAGGAGCCGAATTTTCTTTTGAATTACGCCATTGTGAAAGTAATGTTGTTACTCGGTTTCATTGTTGTTTGAATCAGTGAAATAATAATAATGGTGTAATATGTTTTAATTGAAGATCTTTTTTTTTTTAATTTGAGAAGATTTTCATCAAATTAATACGATAGAAGTCAGCAAAAATATTCGATACCTTGAACCCACTTTTCACATGTGCATTATTGAGACTTGGTGTTGATAATAATTAAAAGCCCTATTAATTATCTTACTAAATAAGACTATATTTGTTTACCGTGAAGCAGGTCTAATCCCAGAATTAATAAATAAATTGATAAAGATAATTCACAAAGCTCCAAAGTATTTTTCAGAGTTGGACGAATGCCTAAGAATATCTATTATGATATTTTGTGTTTGTTACAAATCATGTTTCATCTGATCAAAATCACGTCAACAAGTGACTTTTCTGAGCGGTGTTAACCCTGCTACCGTCTGAGGGCTGAGTAAAAGGTGGTGCGAACACGTAAGACGTCATTTAGCGTTTCGAATTAACATAAATAATAACGTCATTTCTCAGCTCCTCCCCCGCGCCCGCGCTCGCGTCCGCCGATATTGCGTCATTTGCGCGCCCTTTATAGCTCCACAACACTTAACTCCAAATAAAAAAGTGTATTGTAAATTCCTGCGTAAGAGCGTCGATTTTTCGCACTCCCTGCGTTTTGGGGTTCTAAGGTGAACCGGGTTGCTGTTTACGACACGTTTTTCACAAAATATTTTCTTTGTAAAAGGTGACTTCTGAGGTGATGTCACATAATTTATTTTTACTTTTTCGTTTTATGTGTCACATTTATAAAGTGTGCCATGGTATTGAATTTATAGTTTAGCTCTATATTAAAACACTTACCTATAAATATGGAGTAAATAATATGTGACTTGTGAGTCACAATAGGAACATTTATTTTCATTTCAAGAAATATGTCCGTATCTTAAATAAATAAATGTAAAAACTTGTGAAATTTAATGTAATGAAGGTATCAAAAGTTTTAATAGTAATATTAAATTAAAATTAATAAGTAGTATATACAACTGCAGGTACCTACGTAGAAAGTCATTGCAGCTACTAACTACATAGTTTAGGGAATCAGAAAATACTAGCGAAAAGTGATATTCCAGAAAATATAATACCACTGCTAACACCTCATTTCTCTCTGTCTACATTTAATGAGAACATGACCTGACTGACTGATTGATTGGCTCTTCTCAGGGTACTGCATTTGGAACCAGCAACTCGTAGGTGGAGATGGGCTGCTGCTTACATTTAGCCAATCTTCATGGACGAGTATAGAGTGCCTTGTTGTTATACTATTGACTTTTCTAAGTGTATTTTCTATACCTACAGAAAATAAATCGCAACAAACACTGGTTCTTGGAAGTTGAAAATGGGTATAGGTAGATTTTAACCCACATCTCAGCGAATCTACTAGTTATTGTATAAATGAATACTCATTTGAGGTCAGTGTGTCATTCTATGTCATATTAAGAATGCTACGGAACCCTCCCCGCCTTGCCGGTTGCTCGTTTTTTTCCTTGGCTCGCCTCGAGGTGTGAGCAGTGCTTATTTGCATCACAATTGTCTGCGTAGAGCAGCCGCTTTGTATTTCGGTTCTATGTTTTTAATTTCGCCAACAAATAACGTTTAATAGTGGAATAAGAAGTAACGGTGCTCCATTTGCATATTAGTGGTCCGAGGTTCTTCATAAAAATGTGGAAGAATAAAAAATAATGGCTGGACTTGCGGAGCGCACTTTTTAATGACTCTTGCTTACGTGTTAAGAGATGCTTTATATTAAAAAAACTCTTTTTTCATTTTACATTTTGCGGTAACAAAGTTTTAGTCTTCTGTTACATAAACAAAGAACACAGTGTTCTTTTGTTTCTTTTCAACTGACTTCAAAAAAGAGGAGGTTCTCAATTCTTCTGCATGTTTTTTTGTGTGTAATGAACCGATTTAGATTTTTTTTGTAAATCATACTTCAGAGGTGGTCCCATTAAAATTTAAAAAAATCAACTTATGTCTAAAAATTGTATACATCGATGATATTTTTTGGGCTATTCATTGAAGTCGATTGTTTACTCTGAGTTGTTTTTTAAATGAAATAACCATTAGCGTTTCCTAATTTCTGCTCAAGTGTTCCTCCCCTACGTCTGGTAAACCCTTAGAGTACGCACGTCCCGCGCAGGGACCGACCATAAATAAAAGGTACCTCACCGCGGTGCATGTGAACTATGAGTTATGGCTGTTTGGGACCTGAAAGAGGTTGAAAAAATAAAGCATTTCAGTGTATGTAATTAGGTATATTAAATAATTTACTATTTACCTGAATATTTCCCGCGGCTTCTGCTAGCCAAGATGATCAAAATTCAAATAGTTGTCTTTATAGCCTAGATTTTCGGCAAGCTAAAATAAACTTACAAATCTTTGGATATAGCCTTTAAAATTTTTTAACAAAAGTTATAAAGCCTTTGTCACCGATGTTGTTCCGTGGTTTTTACTGGAAAGCTTAGGAGATTGTGTGTGATCCCGCGAGTTTCGCCGCCTAATGAGTTTGAAGCCGGGGACGGGGATAAATCTTGCAGTTTTGTGACTCGCAACACTTCTCCGGCGGCGCAAGGGTTAAGAGAATATAACTGGTATTACTTACTTATCTAGTATGTTAGTTATTTATCTTGTATATGTATATGTACGAACCTATGAATGAAAAGAAAACCCTGCAAATAAAACATCTTCAACTGGTTGGCAGAGGTGTACCTCTCAATTAAATCTGGATTTCTTAGCGATATTTTACATCCTACTTTTATTATAAATGCGAAAGTTTGTGAGTATAAGTACTGAACGGATTTTGATGAAACTGTACAGTTATATATCTTATACATCAGAATTACACATAGGTTCCCGTATTCCCACGGGAACGGGAACTACAAGGGTCAAACCCGCTGCTAGTACAGTATATTGAGAAGTCTGCGACCGCTTATGCTTTGCACCTTACGGAGCTCACCGCGTGGTATACTCCACGGATCGTTATAAATCAAAGCACGTTGCTTCTCATAAACATATTTCGTGTGTCTCTTCTTTTTTAAATTCCCTCGCTTTATATCGCGCGATGCGTTTACAATATTTTGGGTTATTTACTACTGAAAGTTGGTAGCTACAACCTTTTACAGATTAATCTCTTTGCAGAGATAAAATATTAAACAAAAAAAGAAGCCATAATGATGATGAAGAAGCCATAGGTATGTTATCTAATAATAAACATAAATATCGTTTATTTAATTAACATACGGTGTTGTTTTTGGTGAACAAGAGTTATTTTATCGTACGCTACTCATTTGATAAAGTGTTTCAATAAAAGTATCTTGAAGATAAAATGGAAAATATTTTTTTCGGAAAGCTTACAACGGAAAACTTCATTTTAAATCAAATAAAATATTTGTCTTCAACATAGGAATATGGAATTTACTTATTGAAGATCTTAGGTTTTTTTTAAAGGTAAAAAGTAACAACTACTTGTCTATCTGGAAATAAGTAGGTAACTAAGATGCTCAAGAATAAGAAGAACGACTGCACTGAAAAAACCTAAATCGTATAAAAAATCTGTTTGAGATGATTACAGATGCAACAAAAAAGCTTATTGAAGCTCAATACTAATACTTATTTACCACCGCTATGGAAAGTGTTCTACCTAAAAAGAAGAGATGTCGCAAGAATTAACAATATATAAATGAATATTTCATATCGAATCTTAAACCAAACAAATGTCAAATGAGAAAGCGCGCGTCAGCGGCCGGCCTCGGTCCGCAAAGTTGTAAGACGCGCGAGTGGCGACAGGTTAAGGGGTGGGTCCGGCTAAGTGGGGGCCGTGAATTATTCGCCTTAATTATACACTGCTGGCTTAACACGTGGCCGGACACCGCGCTCGCATTCGGCTACCAGCTGACAGACTTATAGAAGAGTCATCATAATGAAGAAAAGGATTTAATGGCTGTAAGACGTATTGGATGCCCTGTAGAGAGAAAAAAAAAAGCGAGAGATCGATAAATAGGTTTAGGAGCAAGAGTACTTAAGGACTACTGTTGCGGGGAAGTTGTGTTGTTGTATAATGAGGCACTGGATGAAAAAGACACACGTATTGTCTCCAGCCAGTGGCTCGGGTTGGAGAATTTATTTATTAAGATAAGGTTATGATTATACTACTAACATAGTTTATAAGATCATTGTTACTAAGAATAATGGACCAAATAACCTGAAATAAATGTTTTTAAAAGGCAATTTAATAAAAATAATTATGTGTAACGTATTCAGTAAAGAAGAGGAGTAGCATCTGCATAGTGAGCCATCGACAGTAACAGTTATAAAATGTACTGAGATTAGGATTGTACGTTGCCTCTACTATCCTAGCATAAATGCGAAAGTGTGTATTTTGGTTAAATCTTTACGAAGCAAAGGAGCAACGAATTGACGTGTTTTAGAGCATTAGAAAATTACAAATAAAATAAAAAAATTAAAAAAAATAATCTCACGCCTTTCATCCCCGAGGGGGTAGGCAGAGGTATTCCATTACTGGATATACCCACATTTCACGAGATACATTGGACCCCTAAACGTGATAGGTGGTGAGCCCATCGCCGGACCGGGTCTATTTACACATGTCTCAGAATTAATTCTGAGACCTGCGGGTTTCCTCACGATGTTTTCCTTTACCGTCGAGCTAGTGATAAATATGTACGTAAGTTTTTTAAAAACTCATTGGTACATGCCAGGATTCGAACCCGAGCCTCACTGATTTTCGACCGGCTCTTTAACCGTCCGGGCTATCACTGCTCTTTTTTGAAAATTTCATAGGCTACTTTTTATCCCAGTGTGTGGACGAAGTTGCAAGCAAAAGCCTACCTAAACAGTTCAAACGCAATCAGCTTGATTGGAAAGCAGATACTATTAACATGCAAATTGTAGAGGCCATTTCCAATCCCCCATTCAGAACAATCGCAACTCCAAACATAAGACGCGAAGTCACAACTTTTAACCCTTTCAGGATTGTCCCGTCTTGGATTAAATTAACATTAGGTGAAACTATTCGCAAGGGTCCCGTAGGCCCATTGTCCGCGCCGGCTGCTGCGGTCGCCGGAATCCTAATTAAAATTACAACATGTAAATTGTCCAGCGTCTTGGCTCTGATGTTTGTTTAAAAGTTGCTGTTGTTTCTTGGGCTGTTTGTTGGGCCCTCAGTGGGTACGGGGGGTTAAGGGCATTTGTTTTTCACTGTGTTATTTACTTGGACTTATTTGTTTTATATGTACGAAATCTCATTTTAATTTATATTTCTGGTCAGTTTTTATATCTGACCGGGCCATGTTTTGCACTTGCATTAGTATAGTAACCAATTTGGACAATCGTATTTTCTGAAGTTAGTATATAGTCGAGTTTTTATGTATTCAAAAGAGTAAATATTGACTGGTAACACACACTATACTATAACAATAGCCACATCCCTATGTAAAAAAGTACTTTTATTTGCAAATCGATTTTTGATAGATCTGAATCGAAGCTTCGATACACAAATAAATCAAGACCAAAAAGATCGATTTCCTTTAAGTTAATTTGTAATGTTTTTATATCTCATGTATTTATTATCTATAATTTAATTAGTTATAAATTAAATTTGTTAAAAGAATATGTTTTTTTGGTTATGTAAACGTAACTACTTATTTTTAATTAGGTAATCGATGTAAGCATTATATGTTTTTTTAAAGATAATTATTAATTCACGTTTTGGAATAGTTTAATATAATTTTATGGTTTCTTAGTTTCTTTCTAACTAAGGGAAAATTCTAGCCATTCAAAAGACCCTTATCATTAGTATTAATTAAATCTTCCATGCCTAAGCCTGATTGATGTAGAAATATTACCGCACATAGAGTATCTTCATAGAATCCAAGTGAAAACTTAGTCTCCGTCTCAGGCCCAAGTAAGGAGACCTAATTTTACAACAGTACAAATCCAGCTACCCTTGTTGGTAATTTATCAGAGACTTGGAATAGTACCCGGTGGTCCAGAAGTTGAGACACAGGCGGACAGTTGTCACACTGTTTACCTACATCGGTCGGGTCGAAGGTTCGAACTCTCAACTAAGACGAGGGGGTGGGTAGAGGTTGGGAATGGACGAGTTTCTTAGACACGATCGTCTTTTCATTTGTACATCAGCTGAGGTCTAATCAAATTTGCTATGATTTATAACAAGTATATATGATGACATAATATGCGTACCATACAAAGAGATTGAAATATTTAATAAGGCATAGAGGGGACAAAGCGAGGAAAATTTGAAGTCAAAAGTTATTCCAAGTGGAATAAGTCTAGTACAATTTCGTCCGAATGACAGCTCGCGTTCATACTAACTGACATGACAAGGACATGACGCTTAGGCTTCAAAGTTTTGTATGAAAATATTCCCAATGCCCCCTCTATGCCCTATTATATTTTAATCTCTTTGGTACCATAACATACCGAAGCGGTGGAGTCGCAATGACTTTCAATAAGGGGACTTATAAGTCCCGACATTGAATAAAAACTTTTGACTTTTATGGGTACTAGACTTTGAAATGCTACTCGCTAGTGAATGATAATTAGAACAAATATAAGTTACCTTATATATGTGCCAAGACCCTTAGCTCAACAATGGATGGTATAGGTACCTATCAGTTAATAATGAAGGAGATGGGCTTCAAAAGAGTAGGTAAATTAAAAAAAAAAGTCATAGGAAAGATCATTGTTAACCTTTAAATACGTGTTAATTGTTAACCAAGTTTAAAAATCCGTAAATACTTCAAAAGTAATAAAAAAAAATTGTGAAAAATTCCCACATCTTATAAACATCCCTAAGACGCAACCCCCCGACCTCTAAAAATGGTCACCCCCCGACACAACTACTAACATAAACAGTGTCCATTCTGTTTAAACTAAACAGCAACGAGCCCGAGCGCCTTAATTTAATAATTTCCAACCATTTAGTTCGGGGTGGCCATATTTGTCTTGGTCTAAAATCCGGCCTAAGATTAATCCGGAATTTTGTTAGAGGGGCGGTCAGTACGGCTTACGGGAGGGTGACCGCCACTCTGACACGGTGCTCGAGCAAAGAATGTCAGTGTGCACCAATTTAGATCATGCATTATAAATACACGGACAGACAGAATAGTGCGGTGAATAATGAGGTGTAAGGAAGTGAAGAGGCTAGCGAAGGCTTTACTGATACCGATGGAGATAAGAAGTAGGACTATAAATAATAAACAAATAATATTTAGGCAGAGGTATTCCATTTCTGAATATACCCACTTTTTACGAGATATTCTTTGGAGCGTGAAAGTAATAGGTGGTGTGCCCATCGCCGGACCGGGACTTTTACACATGTCTCAGAATTAATTCTGGGACCTGCGGGTTTCTTCAAAATGTTTTCTTACACCGTTGAGCTAGTGTTAAATATGTACGTAAGTTTTGAACAACTCATTGGTACATACCAGGATTCGAACCCGAGCCTCACTGATTATCATCAGATACTCTTTAACCGTAGTAAGATACCTATTATAATAGAATTATAATCATTGATAGCTACCTTTTTAAAACCGAAGTGAAATATATTTAAAGGCCAGGTGAATCATCATGATTTCTGTTGGAGCTATGACAGGAGGTGCTTCAAAAAAGGGTGTTAAAGGATTTCTCAAAAGTTGGCAACGCATCTGGTGATGGTAATGTATCATGATAGCTGGTCTTCTTATTTGACACGTTTTATAATAAAAAAAAGTGTTGTAACCTTTTCACAGTTACCGTATACAATGTCGATGCCAAATGTCTTACGACTCGACTGCATCTAATAGTGTGTTGCGTCGGCGTCTTTTCTATAAGCTCTGGCTATGCGAATGTTGCCCCAAGTAGCAAGATAAAATAAAAAGTGTGGAACTAAACACCAATAAACTATGAGCAATAATGAACATCGATTTCAGCAACAGTTTTTCTAAAAACTGATATTATCCACTACTTTATAGTTTGTGAAAAACATACTAAGTATTATCTGGTTAAATCGTAAACAATATAATCTGGCAAAATATCTTGCTATTACCAATATTCGATGAGGCCTCCCCGTGTCCCCGCATAGTTTTCACAGTTTTATGGCCTCCAGCGACCCCACTTTTGCTTTTAGTGAAACAAAGACGGGAGTCTCCACACTCACTTAGCATAAGTAGTGAGTTCACCTGACGTCTGTGATCTACGAATTTCATGGATACCCCCTTGCACACCCTGTATTCTTTTCTATAAAGCATGTTATAGCTATTTTGCTCATTAGCTTTTATAGATAATTACTATCTTTGAACAGTGTGGAAAAAAGTCCGTGGTAGGATTAAAATTTCCTCAATATTGACGGCAGTACTGAACGAGAACATAACTTTAATTTTAAAACTTAATAAGAAAGAAAAAAAGAAAGAAAGAAAAATTGTAATAAAACTGCATTCAAAGATTTTTGATCAACCCCTGGAGCCGGAAATCGAATTGGAGAAAAATAAAAAAAAGCATGTGAATAAATTAACCCAAAATATATTTTTACCTTTCTTACTATACATAAAACGACAATACCACCCATTGTTCTTTTTTTAAATCATTGCATTGTTTTTATTGGATTACATAAAGAATTATTACTTTCTATATATTTCACAGATTTGATTCCCTAAACAAGCAGGTATAATTTAAAGTTTTCTTTTAATTTTGTCATCTTCAATACTTAGGGTAGGTACTTTCCTTCGAGCACGAAAAAATTTCTACTCTGTATAATTTTATGACTCTCCTCTGAAAGTTCTTTGTTCTACGAGTAAGATCGTATTTTCGTTTTAAGAACGAAACAATTCAACAATGGACTTCACGATTTTTTTGCCAGCACAGATTAGAGGTTTTTGTGACATCGTCGAGCACAGCAACAGCGCACTGGCCACAGCTTCTTACGGCGATGACGGCAACTCAACAACAGTCGTTACATAAATAATAACCGAGGGGACAGCACCGTGTTTACCTCAACACGACAACACAACATAAAAATGTTTATCGGGAGCGCGCATAACTCATCGGTAATGCCCCGAGTTAATGGGACAAGCTAACCGCTGGAACTACTTACTCGCGCCCTAAAACCCAAGTTTCTTAATCATGTAGTCGCCTGCCATGTGTCACCTTGTAAACTAAACTAACTGTCTGCTCATAAACATGAAAGTTTTCGTATCATTTTTCAATTCTTTTGGAAATCTAGGTCGTTTTTTATTGTAAATGGGTGTTTTTCCTAAAGACAATTTGCGGTAATGGAGACACTATTGTTTCAATGTAGTCTTTTTGCATTTTGATATTACAAGATCCAGTCAACGCGCAATTTTGATGATGGCGTCTGCTAGTGAAGCAACTTTTTTTTTCGGCCTCCCGACAAATAATTTCTGTTTAGTATGATGGTTACATTTTCTTGGTACATGAAGTTAAATAAATACATAACTATGACTATTATTAATGAGAAAGTAGCTCTGGTTACCTGTTACCTTCCTACTGCTAAACCGACAGACCGATCTTAGCAGGACAGTTTACATCTTCAGGAAGGACAAAGGCTAGGTACTTTTAATCCATACATACGTATATTTATGAATATATTTCCTATTGGGATTGGCAGAAACAATAGATTGCTACTTGCTACGAACCTGGCAGATCTCTCTTGCTTCCTCTACATCCATCAAACGACTCATACATGCTCGTTGGTTTCGGCTACTCTTAATCTGGATTTTCTTCAAAACATCGCCGATCTGGTCAATGTAGGTCGTCCTCTAACGACTCGCCCATTCACTTCATTTAATCCATTAAATACATAATATATTTCTCCGAACTCAATGTTTCAGAATGACACTTTTTGCTGTTAGTATACTACCTTCAGAATAACATACATTGGCACCTCATCACTGAGTTGTGTACTCTACTTAATTTCATCGGGTCTTATATTTCCAAGTATGCTAACTTTATGAAGAATTCCCAAGAAATTCTAAAGGCGAAGTTTATCTTGGATATGATAGGAAAATGATACGGCGAGGTGGCCGGTGGGGAGTGCCCACTGCCCGCTGCGAACAACTATGCTGAATATTTTTAATCAATACAAATTAGGTTGAGCCCAGCGCGCCTCGGGCGCCGGCCGGATGTTAGCGAGTCGCACAGTGGGTGGTGAAATTACAAAGTGGACATACACTTCTTTACATTTTTTTTAAATATATCGAATATTGTTGTACTGTAGGTAGCTGCAATTACTTGAAAGAAAGTAGACATATAAGCCCCACATTTAATAAAAACCTGGATTTTGATTGAGTTTTGATTCTAAGCTATTAACTTGTATCTGCTAACTGTTCCTTATTGAGCAAGCGTGTCTTAAGTACATTCTAAAATATACAATATGTAACAGAATAAGTGCAATTCCTGAAATTAGTTTGTTCAATATCGACTACTCAATCGGTTTTTAGCTATTTTTATTATGCGTATTTTTTTCCGTAAGAAGAATTAGCATACCTACTTAGCATAGATTTAGGGCTACCTATGGAAACAGTACTATTATTGCTCTTTATTGAGAAATTTGGTTAGACAAAACTAAATTACGAATGCATCAATGTTTTTTATATTAGTATACTAATTGGGGTATATGAGAAATTGCCCTTATTTTGTGATGCGTTGTTTAATAAGTACGAGTTTAAAAGTATTACGTTTCATATTATGTAAAATATAGTAAGAAAATCATCTTTTTACATTGCATAGTAGCCCACGCCTAGCGCCTCAAATAAGCCAATGTACTAATTTTAAGTTATAACTTTGTATTTAATTACAAACAAACTCTTTATTTTAATATTGTCCAGCATTCCTCGGGAAAGGGAGCACTGTGCGCCGTTGTGCATACGGTACGCAAGCATCTCGGGATAAACTTACTTAACAAGCCGAAGATATTGATTCATCCCCCCTCCTCAGGTATAAGTGGGCTTATTTAGCTATACTCGGACCGGCGGTTGGCTTCGGCCATGTTTGTTTACCGGCTACTCGGAGATTGATCTCAATGGAATGTTTATTAATCGATTCTTGTAAGGTAAGCTTTGCATAGTTGGGACTTACTTAGGGATCTGTTACTAACAGTTCGGTTTCTAGTCGAATATTTAGAAATCTGCAAAATATATTTTGGAATAAGACAGACATGAAATTTTTACTTGAAAATTATGAACTTAAATTATTTGGGGACTTTTTAACTACCACATTCAGGTACAGGCTGTGGTCCGTGTATTAAATAATGTAAAATGGCTTTGAAAAAAAAATGAAAATACCTATATGAAAATTGACAGACATTTCTACTTCTGTTCGGATCAATGTAGCTACCAGGTGGTATATATTTTTTGTGTAAGTCTTCAATTTTGTTGCCATTATAGTTTTTGAAAGTTCGTTCGTTCGTTAGCTAGGTGTATGGAAGGTCCAAGCAGCCAAGTTGGAGTTGCGGCGAGTGTCATAGACGGCGTAATGGCAATCCTGTGTCGTGGCGGTAAAAAGCGAGGCGGGACTTTCGCGGTTTCTCGCCGAGCGGCTTTTTAGCGCCCACTTTATTTCAGCCATGCTACATTTTAGTGACACAAGAGAGTTTCTTATAGCTATAACTACATTGAAGCGCCAAAAAAAAAAAACCGGCCAAGTGCGAGTCGGACTCGCGCACCGAGGGTTCCGTACAACCTTGCAAATTTATGGTTTTCGTAATTTTTCCTTTATCTATGCTATAAGACGTTGCTTCGTACCAAATTTCAAGATTCTGAGTTCACGGGAAGCACCCTGTAGGTTTTGATTCCCTTGCAAGTGTCGAAAATTTGCGGCATAAACGGCTGTATCTTTTGATTGCGTTGGCTTAGAAGTTTGATTTTTTCACAGCTTCAAGGGACAGTAGACTTGAGTAATTGATATAAATTTCAGCTTCATACCTCCACGCGTTCCTGAGAAAAAGGGTCTTGACAGACGGACGGACGGACGGACAGACGGACAACAAAGTGATCCTATAAGGGTTCCGTTTTTTCCTTTTGAGGTACGGAACCCTAAAAACTACATTGAAGTAGCGTCGGGTCCTTTTGGCGGAAATCCGCAGAGGCACGTCAGCTTTTTGTATTTATAAATTTCATTTTGCTGTATATTTTGGGTTTTAACTCATATTAATGATAGTATATTATGTGGCAAGAGAAGACATAAAATGCGAGGGATGGACATTTTTGGATCACAACGAAGTCTTCAGTAAAAGTTCTAACATTTTACCGTTGAAAAGCAAGGGGGGGGATGTAGAATTTATTTATTAGTAAGACATGAGATTAAAAAGAGCTGCCCTTGAGTTTCTTGCTGGCTCTTCTCGGGGTACTGCATTCGGAACCAGCAGCTCGTCGGTGGAGATGGGCTGCTGTTTGCATTTAGCCAATCTTCATGGACGAGTTTAGAGTGCCTTGTTATTATAAAATATTGACGTTTCTAAGTGTATATTTTAATACCAATAGAAAATAAACGATTTTGAATTTTGAATTTTGAAGAAAGTGCTGAAGACACAGATTTTTTGAGAATAAAATAAAGACTTGAAATCTAAATTACTTGACAATGGCAAAATGAAAAATACTGTGCGAAAAAAAAAATACATTGAAGTAGCGTTGTCTGTCGTGTCGCGCCATTAGCCTATCGTTCTCATACATTTTGTATGGTAAGAACTACAATTGAATCGCGTGTTGTGTAGTGGCGAAAGTGTGTCTTTCTCTTTCTAACCCTAGTAAAGCTATGAAATAGAAAGCGCCACGGCAGTTAGTTCTTTCATCAATGGAGCTTATACTTCTGGAAGTAACATGGGCTATATAACAAATAAAAAAAAAAAAAAAAAAATCTTACGCCTTTCATTCCCGAGGGGGTAGGCAGAGGTATTCCATTACTGGATATACCCACATTTCACGAGATATATTGGACCCCTAAACGTGATAGGTGGTGAGCCCATCGCCGGACCGGGTCTGTTTACACATGTTTCAGAATTAATTCTGAGACCTGCGGGTTTCCTCACGATGTTTTCCTTCACCGTCGAGCTAGTGATAAATATGTACGCAAGTTTTGAAAAACTCATTGGTACATGCTAGGATTCGAACCCGAGCCTCACTGATTTTCGGCCGGCTCTTTAACCGTCCGGGCTATCACTGCTCTATTTATATAGCGGCTATATAACATTCCCACAGAAACGGGAATAAACTATAAAAAACACTAAAATACCAATTAGAATTCTCAAAACACGGCCTTTATAAACAGTCGAATTTTAATAATTCACAGAAGTCTTATCAAAAATGTCTTTTACACAATTCTAACACAATACTCATTTGTTGCAGTAGTTTGTGAATGCGAACATACATCATGGAAGGTACTGTGCGCTATCAGACGGACATCCGGACACGGTGATAGCGGACAGGTCATTATCGGGCGCAGCTAAACTGGAACATTACCTATTTTATTTAGTTGCTAGTTAGCGAAGTCAGTCATCGAGAATACAGTAATTTATCGACCTAAAAATTATTGGAGACCAAAAAGTTAGACAAACAGAAATCAGTATAACATCAGATTACGTTTAAATTTTTTAATTTTATTTGAAATCCCAGACAGACTTATTTTTTTTGTTACTACAGTCAAGAGCACATGAAGCTTTACACTTGTAGTGCGAGTCTGACCTCTAAGGCAATTGTAATAAGATCGTTACAAAGTCCAATGTGTCAAAATCCACGTGCTCTTTACTGTACAATACAATAACTCTTGATTAACCTATACAAAAGAGATACAAAAATCAAATAAATTACAATAGCTGCTCTTATGTATAGACAGGTAGATGCAAACAGCAGTGTTTGGCTGATACCTTTTCACGGCTAAACATGTGAAACTATCTTGATTTCATTTCAGTAGGATGATATTTTACATCCGAGTACCTATGACATTACTACTTTTTATTCCGGAATAACCACATAACATAAAACTCTAGAAAAACATACTTTCGTGTCGAATTTACAACCTCCTCATTTTTTGAAGTAGGTTGAAAAGAGTCAAAATCCTACTTCTGCTTATATGGTTATCTCGTGGATGCCATTGTGAGAACTGGACTACACGGGAAGCACCACCTTTCAAATAAAAAGAGAATAATTAAAATCGGGTCACCTGGTCGAAAGTTCTGAAGTGAAAAAACATAAAAAAAAAGACGTGTGGCACTCGGGGACTGCCGCGGTAAAGCTATTGCATAGCATTTTTTATCAACAAGACTGCCGAAAAGAAACGACATTAGACAATGTACGTCCTTCAAGCCACACCTCCGTGCCCGTCGGAGTGGGGTGCGTGAGTTTTTTTTTCGTTACGGAATTTCTGGATTCGGTACCCGCGCTCAAGGCCCTCGATAGAAGCTATGCAATATCCATCCATCCATACATCCATCCGTCCGTCCGTCCGTCCGTCCATCCATCCATCCATCCATCCATCCATCGTCCGTCCGTCCGTCCGTCCGTCCGTCCGTCCGTCTGTCCATCCATCCATCCATCCATCCATCCATCTACTATCATAACTTGGGTTTGGATTATGCCCAATAAACAATATCAACAGGATTGCCGAAAACAAACGACGTTAGACAATGCACGGCCTTCAAGCCACGCCTCCGTGCCCGCCCGTGCGTGAGTTCCCCACTCACTCGCGTGAGGTTTTTTTCGTTACGGAATTTCTGGATTCGGTCCCCGCGCTCAAGGCCCGCGATAGAAGCTATGCAATAGCTTAAAAACATGCAGTCGAACTGATAAGATAACCTCTCCTCATATTGAAGTCGGTTGAAAATAAGTAGTTCCGGACGCAATAACCTAAAGCTCACGCAGACGGCGTAAATATTTTAAGTAGTATGTGATTGTTTTCTTAGTTTCGGCTCTTATTTTAGCAGCACCGTATTGTTAGTCTGTCTATGTGCGTGTAACCAATGTCCTCAATAACCCACTTAGCCGCTTGTTAGCGCAAAGTTTATTAGAGACGTCTTTATATCGGAGTTCCTGTAACTTAACGTCTCGGTTAAGTTTAAGCTGGGGTTAAGTAAGGGCGCGGTGTCAGCCCCGGGCTCTCTAAACTTATAGAGCGATAGATTCCGGCGATTTAGAGAGTACAAGGTTTTTATTTTAGGCGGCTTTTGGGGATAGCCTTTTATGGCTGTGCAAGTGGCTTAACATCTTTATTACTAGTTCTTTTTTATTAGTTGCCAGTAACATTTATATAATGTTAAAAAATAAAAATAATAATCTCACGCCTTTTCATCCCCGAGGGGGTAGGCAGAGGTATTCCATTACTGGATGTATATCCACATTTCACGAGATACATTGGACCCCTAAACGTGATAGGTGGTGAGCCCATCGCCGGACCGGGTCTATTTACACATGTCTCAGAATTAAATTCTCGGACCTGCGGGTTTCCTCACGATGCTTTCCTTCACCGTCGAGCTAGTGATAAATATGTACGTAAGTTTTTGAAAAACTCATTGGTACATGCCAGGATTCGAAACCGAGCCTCACTGATTTTCGGCCGGCTCTTTAACCGTAAGGCTATCACTGCTCATAATAATGTTATGTTGCATTAATTATTATTATTATTTGTGGCCAATTCCACCAAATTATTTTTGCTTAGCGTGATGGTTGACTGGTAGACAGTAGGTATTCGCTGTGTAAATTTTCATGGTACTACATAAAATTAAATAAATAAAATAAATGTTCGATGTACCCTATTTGTGCAAGTTATTATTTTAGTTGAAGGTATTACCTAATTATCCTCATTTTAACAATTATTATGAAATAAATAAATAAATAAAAATAAATAAATAAGACGTTTATTCATCAACACAAAGCGCAAAATATAACTAGGCTAAACTAAAAGAATATATTTCAATCTTGAATTACTTACTTTAGTAATTATGTTACTGACTACACATCAAAATTTTTGCAACAATATTTAAAGTTAAATCAGCACTGGATAAAGATTACGTTGTGTCCCGATTTTTGTGATGATTTTACATTGTTATATCAACATTGTATATCACTACATAGTATAAAACAAAGTCGCTTCCCGCTGTCTGTCTGTCTCTATGTATGCTTAGATCTTTAAAACTACGCAACGGACTTTGACGCAGTTTTTTTTATCAATAGAGTGATTTAAGAGGAAGGTATTACATAGTATCAGCAATGCACTCGTGCGAAGCCGGAGCGGGTCGCTAGTGCAGTATATTTAAGTACGGTTTCCCGTCTACTTCGGCTATATTTGGCTCATAAATTCGCTGTGAATTGTTCATCGCCGAGTGGCTCACGAGAACGCAACTATAAAGGTGCTTGACAATTTGTTGCTTATTTCATTTTGTTTGTTTATTGTTTGATATCAATCAATCAAATACAGCATTTACAGGCCTCTGTAGTTGTGATGTAGGAGATAACTACTATTACTACTAATGATGATCGGTTTTATTTGGATGTGTTTATCTTAGGTATATTATATACTAGCAGCGCTCCTCGGTTTTACCCGCGTAGTTCTCGTTCCCGTAGAAATACGCGGATAAAATATAGCCTATGCCTTATTATGATGTGTAAGCTATATAATTGTAAAGTTTCATCAAAATCCGTTCTGTAGTTTTTGCGTGAAAGAGTAACAAACATCCATACATCCATCCATACAAACTTTCGTGTTTATAATATTAGTAGGATTCATATACGTAAATTGTTACCTATACTTACTTACATTATGTTTACGACTGATAAATGAGATAGAAAAGAATTCGTGCTATGTGTTTCTATGGTATGATTTGTTTTTTGGTGTCAATTAAATAATTAGCTTTACTATGCACATACACTTTTATCGGATTTTGATGTTTCAATTCCGAGAAAATCAATATAATGTTAGTGTGAAGACAACGGTAATTTCATACGTTAACCCCTGATATTATTTAAAACAGAAGGGCTACGAAATAACGGAAAACAAACGGATATTAAAAAATACTTTATTTGTTATTTACACGCACAATTTACAAAACGAACTAAATTCAAATTGAGAGCCATCTTATTTTTATAGCATCCGTTATCGCAGACCACCAAGAGTTGCAACTATAATGAATGTAAATAATTACAGAATAGTATCGTTATCACGTAAAATTGAAAAAGAAAATAAACAAATCTATAAGTAAATTTTATCTTTTTACATATATCAGGCATGTGAAGCTTACATATTCGAATCTTCTAATGACTAGTTACGAAACCGGACAGTAATTCGATAGCTGAATTATTATACCCATCATCAATTCAAATCTCTCAGTTACTCATCTAAAACGCAATCACATTTAACCCTCAAAAGCCATTAGAGCTAACATTCAATTCTCATCGGCGATTGTTTACCTGTGTCCCGCGAGTCCCGGAGATGGCTGCGTCCCGTAATCTGGGGTAAGTTAGGCCGTTAGCACGCTAACGGGTTAACTTGCCGCGTTAAGTACCGCGTGAATGAGATGGTGAGGTGCAGGGTTATGGGTACGGGTACTGTATAAGGGGTGTTCGTACCCTTGTGTCTTTGTTAGATCATAATTTGTTAGGTGTTTCAAGGGTGTTATATTTTGAACAAACATATAAAAATATATCTGCATTTTGTTGAAGACTGTTTCATTATTTACGAATTATTGTTGATTATTACTAACAGTACCTATTTGTGATACATTTTAGATTGTGAATCATAATAGCCTTCCTATGAAAAATGAGTGTAGGTAGAACAAGACAATGTCTTGACTGAAGTCGTGACATGTCCAACTTCAACTTTGTGGATGAAGATTGTAGTCCAATAAAATATTTTTTTAGCACTATACTTAACATATAAAATTTTATCCGAAGTAATATGAATGTTAGGTAACGTGAAAGGTGTGTTATATCAAATCCATAATAAAAATCCACTTATAATTTGTCAGCCAAATGTCGTCCGGAGTCGATACAACTGCCAAATCGTATTCGATTTTGTTCCGTTTTTTTTAAACGTTCCGAGTAAAATGCAAAAAACAAACAGTCATAATTAATATCCTATTTATTACTATCCCTCTTATATCTTCTTAAAAAAACATTCTTTGTGCCTGACATGACATGAAAATCTATTTACCTCTATTCCAAATTTTATTCTCTTCGATCAAGCAATTGACACATTTTTCTTCTTATAACCAAGTTTAATAATACAGATTTAAGACTAGTATGTAAAGACACGTATATTATGTACATAGGTACCCTGTACTGTACTTATTTACGAAACAGTGCTCCACGGCCTCGTCCTCTCCTAATTGGAAACTCTGAGCTAAGTTTGTGTCTGCGCTGTCCACCCGGTTGCGTGTGTTTCCGGATCGTGTTCAGGAAGTGCGCCCCCCTTTGCTTAAAGGGGAGTGAGGGTACTTACCCTTGTCCTAATAACAATTGGCCATGCTAAATTTTATTATAGAGGCAGTAATTCAAAAATAATTTCAAGATGTTTCAGTTAGAAGCCTTATTTTCATGTTTTATGCAAAATCACATCAGACACTCACTCTTTAGAATGTTGTGACTAGATGACGTCATAACATAAAATCTTTAAAAAAATATTACGTGGCCAGCAGTAATCTAAAAAAAATTGAAATAGGTGTCATTTATTTTAAGCAAATTATCGAACAAAAATTGTTTAGTGTCTACAACAATCAGCACTCATAAAACTAGCGAAGTCTTACATGTTTTTTAGCCTTAGCTTTCATTTGCCAAGTGTCTAGAGTGTAAAGTGTGATAAGGAGCTTCGTGTTAAGAATTTGGAGTACGGTAGTGTCCCGCCAAGTCTAGCACGGCCGTACATTTTCTTAAACTTATATTTAGTTCACCAATGAAAAGAAGTGTCAATCTTATACAATACTATTATATTTATAATTTAGTTTAATATTATTTACTTATTAGCATACCTACTTTCATTAATATGTGGTTAATGAGATTGGTTACACAATTACCTATCCATTTATAATAATGCCCTAGTTTAATAATGTATTGTATAACTGTTTTTTAACCCAATAAAGGAAAATAAAAAAAAGAAAATAATATAATATTTCTTTTGAAAGGAAACGTTTTTATCTGCCAAATGGATGTTCCTCAATTATAACGTCATCTTATCTCATCCCTTTTCTTAGCCATCCGAAACAAACGGTCTCTAATTTTTCCCCGACTTAGATTTATGAAGGTCCACTAACATTTTGTCCCTAGACAACGGGCTTGCCGATAGCGCTCGTCACCAGTCAACAAGCAAACAAAGTCTTCAGATGAAAACTGAGAAATTCCGTCACGCGCCCAAACAAAACATCGCTAATTGCTTTTTATTGGGGTTCCCTTCGACGGCGAAGAAATCCCTTTTTCAAAATCAGACTTTTCAAAAGAACATCATAGAGTGTGCGTGTACCTAAAACCATCAACATTTATATAGTAGGGCATGTAGAAATTAGTTTTTCAAAAACTTACGTCCGTATTTATCATTAAATCGACGGTTAAGGCAAACAATCTTCAGGAAATAGGTCTATTTTAGTGGACTCCCGAACTATTTACAGAACAAACAACCCTTATACGATACAATTATATGTAAAAATCACTATTCTTTATCGCAGAGTACCTTATATTGACTAGTAAATGTGCACAAAGTCAAAAGTTTTTATTTAATGTAGGGGCTTATAAGTCCTCTTATTGAAAGTCATTACAACTCTACCGCTGCGGTATGTATAGTTGAGGAGAAGAAGCGGGGCAAGAAACTCTTCAACACATTATTCTTCTAAACAATCAATATACTTAATATAAAGTACAAGTTACATGGTTTTAGTGCTTTTCTGAGCTGGAGCCAGTTTACACCAAACATCATTGTCATTCAAGTACTCATCTAACTTATAATATGCCATTTTACATAAAACCATTTTAACGTGACAAAATTCTGGCAACTAGTACAGCTTTAGATCTTTTTGTAAAACCGTACTCACAAACCCGTAAAGGAATTATTATTTTCTTAATTTGTGGTTGCTCTATTTTATTTATATTTCTAAGATAACACAATCACAATGTAGGTTTGTCCTCCTGCGGAACTCACAGCTCGTCTCCACGCCGCCACTTGCCTCTATGACTGCCATCGTGGCGTGAAATATCGCCAGAGACTCAAGCCGATATCCTTTCTTAAAAAATATCCCCCGGATTAGGGATGAATAATTCCCCACAAACAAGATACAAACAGAACAAAGAATCGCCCTCTTGCGCAGGGACAAAGCCCCTAATTGGTTAATCACTTGGTTTGATTAATTAACAAAGAATGTAGTTTGCGGTTGTCGGCGTTGTCGCCATTGTTGATTGCATACTGTAAAAAAAGTTTATTCTTATTAGGTACAATGATTATATTCACATATCAGATATGAAATTGAAAATAACTGCCCTTGAGTTTCTTGCTGGTTCTTCTCGGGAAGCATTTGGAACCAGCAACACGTCGGTGGAGATGGGCTGCTGTTAACATTCACCCAATCTTCATGGACGAGTTTAGACTGCCTTGTTATTAGACTATTGACGTTTCTAAGTGTTACGTTTTGTACCTACAGAAAATAAAAGTTTTTGACTTTTTGATTCTTTAATTGACGTGTGAAAGGACTTCTTACAGGTCGGCCACGTAATGGTGACTCTTCTGACCCTTAGCCAATCGTCCTTTGAAAGTTTTATTTGCTTTAGCAGGCGTTCGTTTAGTTGTAATACTAACTATGTATTATGAACCATGTGTCTAGGACTATACTTCTTTCGAGTGTCGTGTTAATTTTACTTAAGCGCTAATGTAATGTTAGTCAATAAATATCGATTGGAGCAACTCTATTTGGAACTACATCTCTACGCGTGACGTCACGAGGAACTGTCAACAATCCCGCGCATTATGGCTGACGAGCTAGGCTGTGGCGCGTATAGTTAATTGATATGAATGTTTGCCAGAGTATATGAAAATCTGTAACTTCACTATCACTACATAGTATGAAACAAAGTCGCTTTCTTTGTCCCTATATGCCTATATGCCTATATATTACCTCTTATCCAGATTTAACTGAAGCCCAACTTGATAAGCTTGAACGTCTCCAAAACTTCTGCATAAGGTTCATATTTGGTCTTCGCAAATATGACCACGTCTCTGAATTTCGCAAGCAGCTCAAGTGGCTTCCTATTCGCCGCCGCCGGGATCTCCATCTTCTCGCCCTTCTTTACTCAGTGCTATTCATTCCATCAACCCCTTCGTACCTGAAAGAGCGTTTTCAGCAGCAGTGCGACTTCAGTCGGTCCTGGCGTCAAAGCAGAGATCTGTTACTGAAATTTCCACGCCACACTACAGACTTTTACAGCTTCTCATTTACTGTGCAGGCTGTAAGGCTATGGAATGGTCTCCCCCTGTCCATAAGGAGTGCTGAATCACTGCCAATTTTCAAAAACAGACTAAAAATCCATTACCTTGGCTTGGAATCCTCCTTATAATAAATCAAATAATGTATGTATTTAATGTATGTATTATGTAATAATGTATTATGTATGTACTATATTCATGTTATTATAATATGCTATGGTATCTATATATATATATATATTTATTTATTTACTTTATGTATGTATTGTGTTTTTATTTTATTTTTTTATATATTTATAGGAAACGGTTTATGTATTTAAGTACCTTAATCCATTGTTAACTTTAGTGCACCACCTACCTTCATCTGTTTATCTCAGTTACATCCATCCTAAGGTTGTCTGGAAGAAATCGCTTAAAGCGATAAGACCGCCCCTTGTACTTTTCTGTATCACTATGTCACTTGTTGCATATTTTTATTGATGTACAATAAAGAGTTGTTACTTACTTACTTACTTACTTATATCCCTATGTCTCTATATCCCTATGTCCCTATGTATGCTTAAATCTTTAAAACTACGCAACGGATTTTGATGATTTTTTTTTAATAGATAGATTGATTCAAGAGGAAGGTTTTAGTATTAGCATTGCACCCGTGCGAAGCCGGGGCGGGTCGCTAGTAAATAACAAACCATAATATGAAAGGCTATCTCGTTATAAATTACTAGTAATAATAAATACCATACTTTCGTCATTCAATTCGACTGACGTTTACGTTTTAAAAGCCAAGCCACTTCTAGCTCTAGGTCGTCCGCACCATTACAATGTTTCTTTATATTATTATAAAAATGGTAAAAAATATATCTCACGTTTTATCCCCACAGGGCATAGGCAGAGGTATTCCATTTCTGGATATACCCACTTTGGACTCCTAAACGTGATAGGTAGACCGCAACCTCTGACTTAGAAGTCAGGGTCTCTACCAACTGAGCCAACAGACCCTCTAAATAAAATTAAAACTATAAAATTACATTTAGATACTTCACAAGTCACAAATAAAACCCGTTTAAATGTAAGCTTTGCGCGATGTGTGTATTATAAAACACTTTAACGTCCAAAAGCTGCATATAAATTGAGTCGTTAGCGAGACACAATATTTGCCCCGATCGCCGCACTGAACCGAAATCCCTGAATTATGCTCGTGAGTTATACTTTATGAGCTTTAGGTATACTAAATTAGAAATTTACTGACTTAGAGATAGAAAATCTTCAAAAATGTTTAAAGCAATCTCCAATTTTCCTTTTAAAGTCCTTCAAATGCGATGTCATCTTAGATAAATAACATTGTTAAGGTATGTAAATTAGGAATGATAATAATTTGTGCGGCAACTCTTATACAAAGAAAACAAAGCTTTGTAACCTTTAAGTAAATACATAGAGATCTTAATACTAAGGTTGAATAATAAATACTTGTAAATAATAATAATAATAATAATATAATCTCACGCCTTTTATATCCCCGAGGGGGTAGGCAGAGGTATTCCATTACTGGATATACCCACATTTCACGAGATATATTGGACCCCTAAACGTGATAGGTGGTGAGCCCATCGCCGGACCGGGTCTGTTTACACATAAATACTTGTAACATTTTTTAAATAAACTTTCAAATCAAGACGTTTTAAATAACACAAAAATAAATAAATGTGCTCACTCCTTGTCCCCAAGAGAGTCTCAGAGATATTCCGTAAGTTTTCACCGGTGTAGTTTTTAGACCTCTATGTCCCGACAGAGGGCCCATTGCTAGATTCGGGTTCTATTACACATCACTCAGAAATAATTCTGGGACCTCGCGATGTTTTCCTTCACCGTTGAGCTACTGATAAATATGTACGTAAGACTTTCAAAATTATCATAAAAATATCATTAGTACATTGCCCTAATTAGGATTCGAATCCGGGCCTCACGCATAACGACTCACTTCTTACCAGGTAAAACTACTAAAGATGATAAAATTACAAATAAGTCATGAAGGTAAATACCTTATCTGCCATAGTTCTGCACTTATTAATACTAAACAAACCCTAACTTACAAAATGTAATCAAAAAGAAAGAATGAAACAGATGCATCTTCTCGCCGCGTAAACTTCGCAGACAGACATATGCACCGGGCGATAAATCCCGCGCCCGGGACTCAAATCCCGTGGCCTTGCCGCGCGGGACTGGCAGGTAACAATTGAATCCCGCCGTCTGTTACCACCCGGTTTATATTTTCATTTTGTAATTTGACTGTTTCATTTCGTGACAAATGCGCTTTCATTCTCTTTTACGGGACTTTGTTGCTTATTCAGCAATTTATTTTTGTGTATTGTGTGGGGTTACGTTGAGTTTCAATTTGGTAGGCTAATTTTTAAGTTGTTTTTCCCTGCGTATAAGGTAAATAATTATGGTTGTGTAAAAAGACACAGATTTGCATCTCTTTTTGTCAATTTTTTATTTGGTTGTGTATGAGTGAGTCGAATTTATTTAGAGTTTGTCTCTTCCATCTAAGTAGAGACATTGAATACTTGAATATAAATAATAAATAAAATAAAATAAACTTTATTACTCCTTAATAAAATGCTGACAAAAATGAGACACTCCCAGTAAGTAATAAAATACTTGTGTTGGGGTTGTCTCGCTCGTTCCCCGTGACAATTCTAGCGGAGTAGTAACTAAGTAACTAAAAGAAAACAAAATTGCTAGTTCTGGAGCATTAAACCACAAACTTAAGTATATTCCTAACGTAATACATGTACGTGGGGGTGTGTGTGTGTGGGGGGTGTGTGTGTGTGGGGGGGGGTGGGTGTGGGGGGTGTGTGTGTGTGGTGATGTGTGAAGGGGGGAGGGGGTTGAATTGCGCATGAGTAAGAGGGTGTGATTGGGTGTGAGTTAGCCCTACGAACTAGTCTTGGGATCGGAAGCTGTCAAGACAGCCTCCACTAACCTGTGTGTAATTGAGAGTGTATACCTAGGTGTTTTTCATAAATTTCTACGAGGTGCAATAATGCAAGTCAATCAGGTGACCCTTTTCAGAAGGGATTCGGTGTCATCATATGATAAAGTCAAAAGCCAGTCCAACAGAATTTTCTTACAGTCATACGATTGCAGAGGGTAGATATTTAGTTTACGATTTGCTGCATTATAAATGAACACAGACTGCGAGCTATATTGGCGCTCAGCGAAAGTCGTACGAACTCGATTGGAAGGTGCCACATCCTTATTTCTCTTAATTACTTTACTGCGATCTAACGGCAGTTTTTTATGTAGGTCAGTTATTAATCTATAAATGTATAGTCGTCTCACAGACAGTAAGCCACTAAGCCTATACAAATCATGAGTGGGGTATCTGTATGGCTTGAGATACATAACCTTCAATAGAGATCTCTGAGCCCTTTCCAGGCCGAGGCAGTGCGTTTTTGTCGCGCCACCCCACACGGGGATGCAGTAAGTTATTATGGACTGAGCAAGGGCTATATATATTTTATTTATCAGCTCAGTAGAGGCAACATGACGCAGGTTTTTAAAGATCCATATTAGTTTACGGACTCTGCCAACAATTAGATCTAGATGAGAGTGCCACGAAAGTCTTTGGTCAACCATTATACCAAGATATTTTACGTAGGAAACTTTACATATGGTTGGGCAAGCACAGTTGAGATTAATATTATTGAACTGATTGGCACACTCATGAATTTTAAGTTGAAACTCATCGTTCGGTTGAGATCTTTGGTCAGTGCTGAAGCAAAGGTAGTTAGTTTTAGTTGTGTTCAGGGTTAGCAAATTGGTGTTTAACCATTTCGCTATCCTGGCCAGACCGTTCTCAGCAACTTCTCGAACCAGGCTCCAAGATTGACCACAAAACACTATTGCCGTGTCATCAGCGTATGAAAATATCTTACCTCCACTGTTCTCAAGGTTACATAGTGGGTTTATATAGATGAGGAATAACGTAGGCCCTAGTACTGATCCCTGTGGGACGCCAAAGGTAACATTCGCCTCTTCACTACTACATTTATCGACTTTAACGATCTGCTTCCTGTCGTTAAGATAATCTTCAAACAGCGCTAATGGTGTTCCCCTGACTCCAATACTCTCAAGTCTACTCACCAGCATAGGGACAGAAACGGTGTCAAATGCCTTTTGGAGGTCCAAAAACACAGCAAGACACTTTTTTCCTTTATCCACGTTTTCAACAATCAAACTGGTAAGGTCTAAAACAGCATTCTGAGTAGATAGTCCCTTGCGGAAACCATATTGTTTATGAGACAAAATTTCGAATTTATTTAAGTAACTAATTAGTCTTTTATTTAACAGCTTTTCAAGAATTTTTGATATACAAGGTAATACTGAGATAGGCCGGTAGTTGTTTACATCACTTCTGTCCCCACCCTTGTGTACAGGTGTAATAACTGATTGCTTGAAAACTTTAGGGAAAATTCCGGTTTTAAAGCATTTGTTAGCCAATTCTGTTATCAGCGGAACGATGAAGTCTCGACAGTGTTTAAGAAACCTAGTCGGGATGCCGTCCCATCCAGGAGCGCTGTTTGAATCAAGACCTACAAGTATATTATTGACTTCCTGCGGATTAACCTCTAGCAGGACAAAAGAATTGGAGCATTGATTTAAATTTGTAGCATGCGTGGTAAACTGCGAGCCTGAGCGTTTCATAATCTCTTCTGCCAATGTCTTACCTATGCCTGCGAAGAATTGATTTACGCTATTTACAGTGTCAGTGGGATTTTGAGTAATATTAAGTAAGTTTTTATTAGAAGTTTTGGATTTCTTAAATTGGGCAATTTCATTTATGGTTGACCATAACTGTTTTGGGTTATTAGCTGCGTTCTCAAGTTGAATTTTGTTGTGTTGTCTTTTTAGTTTCCTAATCAAATTTGTACAGAAATTTCTAAAGCGTGAAAATGTGATTTTGAGAACGGTGTTGAAAGGTTCATGTTTTAATTTTAGTTAGAGAATATTCTACTGGACTAGATGAACCAAGCAGTTGAAACACCAGTCCGTTACGGTCAATTCTACTACTCATATTTTAATTATGAATGCACAGGGAAACTGTGTTTCTTTGTTCGTCTTTTACGCATCAACGGAGTGACCGATCGATGTATTTTTTTTAAAAGAGATAGTTGGATGACTAGAACGTGACAAATGCTACTTTTTATCCACAAACAGGGATGAAAACCCGAGCAAAAGCTAGTAGTTTTTAAGGTAAATTAATTTACAGGTCAGGAATTTAATGAATATATCTAATTTCTATTCCAATAAGAGAGGTAAGTAGGGGAGAGTTGGCTATATTGTCCCCCCTAAGGATTTTTTCGATTTGTGCAAAAACTATAATGAATATATTCATGGTTGTTTTTTTGTAAGATACTATGGTTAAAAGAGTTTAACTACATGAAACTATTTTTGTAGATATTTAGCATGTATATGCTTGAAATTTTTAAAAACTATCCATTAGTACGATTTAGAAAACCAGTATGTTTAATCGTACCTTACGGTGTCTAAATCGTACTTAGAAATTCTCCATACAAATTTCAAATAAAATATTACACATTTATTTTCCCCTTATTTTTTGAAATAAAATATATTTACTATTTTTACATACCCTGTTATGTTGATTCAATTGTATATGCAATGTTTTTATAGATAAATAAGCATATTTTGTTAAATATTAACCATATCGGTACGATTAACAGAGCAGCTTGACTGTGGTTTTTAAATTGTGCTTACTTCAGATTTTATAATTGGTTAACAGGTTTTAAGATCTAATAAGTCATAATAAATAAATGTTTAATTCTGTTTCATAAATTCATAGATTTAATTATTTATTCAATTAATCAAAATACATTTATTGACTTGAACCACGAGAAATTTGTCAAGACAAAGTAAACTTAGCAGGTTTTACATGAATTACAGTGGGGATTAGATAACTAAATTTCATTTTTAGAGTTAAAAATTATTCATATATGGTTATTTGTACCGGTACGATTTCGAAACTTTCAAATGGTACGATTTGCAAAAAAGAAACCATTTTGGAAAAACGCCATGTCAAATCATAACCTTAAATAACTGAGGCGTAATTGTCTCACAAATTAAAAGCCAAATAACTTGTTATCAGCATAACAAAATAGAGATTCACGTATTTCTTACTGTTTGTCTGCAGAAGTTTAGAGTTTCAAGGTAAAAAATCACAGTAACACCACCAAAAACATACTTTTTTCTAGTAAACACAAATGCGTTCTTGCAGCGACGTGACAAATTACCATGGCTTCCGAATTGTTGCCCGCATTAGATTTGTGTTGCCAGATCAAAAAAATATGTGCATTTAGTAGGAAATACCTTGGTGGTACGAATAATCGATCGGTACAATATAGCCAACCTTCCCCTAAGTAATACAGGTTACAATAAATTTTTAGTCTATGGTCCATAAACGCTTAAAACTACTCCCACCAACTGATAGTATGTTCGTACAGCTTCTGTACCAGTAATATTTATTTAGCATAACACAAATGCAGCCACTTGAAGGTCCTCATACTCCTGTATTGTTACAGCTCTCAATTATTTAGCGCGTCAGTCCGTCCGGATCGGCCCATAAATAGCCGTGATTGGCGACGGCGCGGGCGCCGGCTCGCACAATAAATCGAGCCAAACACGAAATAACTTTCACGGCTGAAAATATCAAATGTAAAATGTAAATTTAACTACCTAATACGGCTTAAGCCGCACGAAACTGCGCTTTAAAGCGATGTTTATTTGAAATTTGAGTGGTGTTTTTATGTTTGTCGCTGGAATAAAAACGTCTGCCTGTAGCGGCGCGAGTTATGAATTGCCTATGAGCGCTCCAGAGGGCACAGAGTGCGCAGCAGCGCAGAAGCGACGTCGACGCTTCCTCTGCAAGATGTCCTCTGAGAGGCAATAAAAGAATGCGGTCTCTGAGATACTATGGGCAATGACATTTTTGTCCTAAAATTATCTTTCTGTAAACAATGTATTTTTTTTTCAATCTGTCGTTTTTTTAATTCCACATTCAGCAGTATTCGAAATATTTGTGTCCAGGATCCGTCACAAGATACTCCGATACGAGAGCTCGATAATTCATTATATTTTTGGGATACCAATAACTTTTAAATCTTTAAAACATAAGATTAATTAAATGAATATTTATGAATTCCTTAAGAAATTTATATCTAGTGAAGACCACGCGACATTGGCTAGCGCAGCGTGGATCGTCCAAACATAATTATAACGTCCTTCAATCTAACGAATATGCGATAGATAGCAATAGCTCTGGAAGTCAATATAGAGGTTTATGTCCTGCCCCCCTAGCCAAGTTGTGTGGTTCTTTTAGATTGACATGTATGGGATTGACATAAGCACTTGCCAACGAGCGCTAACGCTCTGTCAATCCCATACATGTCAATCTAAAAAAACATTCGATTAGATTGTGCAATACCACTTGGCTAGGGGGGCTGTTTGAACTCCATGTCGATGCAATGACGATTATAAAAAAATTGAGAATGCTCACTTTTTGGGAGAAGGCACATCTACGCCTCACCTAGTCTACATGAAGTGTCTCGTAGGTGGCACTGCATCGAGGCAGTTTGCTTGATATAATGCACGTCGCCGCCCGTTATTGCTGCAACCTACTTATTTATAATTGTTACTGCCAGGCCCACTACAATGAGAGCTCCCCCCACCCCCCTCTGCTACTTAGCTCAAGCCGCCATGGGTATACATCAGGGGTTAAGTTAAGCTGGCCGAGTTACGGCCAAGGGTGAGCTCTCAAGAAGCCAGTGAGGTCGGCACGGGCTATTTAGTTTTCTTTCATGGCGAGTGTAGTGCGACCTTTATTGCCTTTGCCGCCGTATTACCGATTGTTTGCGGCGCATTGTAAAGAGTTTCTATATTACACATGTTACGTTAATGTTTTCCTCTAAGTGTTCAAAGTTCGAATTATTGTTTAGAATTTGAGTGTACAAGGGGCTTGTTTTACCTTTATTGTGAATTCTTGTGTGTTACACTGTTGGTGTAACTTTTTCAAATAAAATAGCTTGATAGAGATATAACATACATACATACATAAATCTCACGCCTTTCATCCCCAAGGGGGTAGGCAGAGGTATTCCATTACTGGATATACCCACATTTCACGAGATACATTGGACCCCTAAACGTGATAAGTGGTGAGCCCATTGCCGGACCGGGTCTGTTTACACCTGTTTCAGAATTAATTCTGAGACCTGCGGGTTTCCTCACGATGTTTTCCTTCACCGTCGAGCTAGTGATAAATATGTAGGTAAGTTTTGAAAAACTCATTGGTACATGCCAGGATACGAACCCGAGCCTCACTGATTTTCGGCCGGCTCTTTAAGCGTCCGGGCTACCACTACTCTATAGATATAAATTATAGATATTATTATAGATAGAGATATAAATTAAGAGGTAAGGGAAAACTCACTAATTTCATACGTGTTTCGTTTGTCTGCCCCCCTAGCCAAGTGGCATTGCACAATCTAATCGAATGTTCTTTTAGATTGACATGTATGGGATTGACAGAAACACTTGCCAACGAGCGCTAACGCTACTGTCAATCCCATACGTGTCAATCTAAAAGAACATTCGATTAGATTGTACAATGCCACTTGGCTGAACTGTCAAAGAATGCATGATTCTACGTCAGGTATCAGTGCTTTTGTATAGGGTAGTGCATTCTCTTTAAAGTACCTATTTAGGTAGGTAATCCTAGAAAGTCCGAGAGCATAGTGTCGGTATCATGAATCTGAACAATTTTGGACAAGATTTTTAATTTTGGATCACACAGGCTAAAACGCACTTTTGTTCTGAACAAATAATTAATCATAAATAATAATAATAATTTGCGGCACACTTTTCACACTCGCTTATTTTAATCCAGAATTAGACAGAAACTATACTTTAGGTCAATATAACTGATAAACATTTTTAATTAGTATACAAACACTCAGACACGAAGCTAATAATCAAGTCCATACACAATATCTGTCGTGAGTCTACCTATTATAAGTCCTTTCCTTAAATAAAACGCAATTTTTTTGCTTTCTACATACATACATACATACATACAGCTCACGCCGTCTTCCCACAGGGGTAGGCAGAGACGATGGATCGCCACTTTGCCCGATCTTTGCACACTTCCCTCGCTTCCTTCACATCCATAAGCTTTTTCATGCACGCTCTTTTATTCTTTGCACTCTTGAAGATTTTTGAAGGACTTCATCATAGAAATAAGTAAAAGGTTGGTAAAACTTTAAAATGTTACCCATGGATTACCTACATCATTATCATGTTATATTAACAACTATTAAAAGGATGGTTGGTTGAACGTTACTCTTAAATTATGTAATGCAACCGTGCTAGTAGTCTTGTGTGCCGTGACCCAGATATGGTAATGCCATTCATAGGAGGCAGAATGCATTAGCTAAACGATAAGTAGCTCAGAAACTTTACTGTAGATATCTACATGTTTTTTTTTGCTGCTGAGCAAAGGCCTCTTCTCCCTCCCTCTACTGATCCCTATCCTGTGCCTCCTCCGGCCATGTCCTCGAGAAGGCGTCAAGTTCTGCCTCGGCGTGGACGGCCAGTCGTTGGGACCCAGTTGGTGCAGATTTGTGCCCGTCTGTCTGTCTGCATAGGACTCATTCATTCATTCATTGGCACTTTAGCTTTGCAGATTTTTCGCCGACATCGATCATTTGGGTTTGGATATTTGTGTACTTTTTAATTTTATAATAGTTAAATTGGTTAAGATGATTTATAAAAAAACAGTACATAGCTGTTTGTTTGTCTATTAAAACAGTATACTTACAGCTACTTGTTACTGGACAATTCCAAAATGTAGTTCAATTTCCTAGTAAAAAATATTGATACCACTCTAAAATAATCGACATCATTGGCCATCAGTTCTAATACCATATAGCCACATAGATATGCAGAGCTGTCGAGAACTTGTTTGTCATCAGATCTTATAGTTTCTGATTTGATCTCGAACATGAATAGACTACCCGGTAAAAATTTAAGAAAATCGATAGAATTTTCTATCTAGCCAGGTCACTATCAGACATTGAGGCCTATAAGCCAATATTACAGACAAAGTGAGATCTCTCTCAAACCAACCTTCCAATATCCCAGCGTTTCTCTGTAACGAAACAAAAACCGATTAATTTTATTGCCGCCGCTAATTCTATCAGAGACGTTCGTTTAACAGCGCGCAACAAAATAAGACCCTTAAAAACTAATGTGCAGTCTTAAGGCCCGCAAATACCTCTCGCGAGCGACGGCGAACCTGCCGCGGCTCTCTGTACACCGACGCAATCACGACCTTACGACCTTGCGTTTAAGTCCCATCTACCCCAAGAAGCCTCCCAAAGTCGAAGCGTAGCAAGATTCGGGCAGATTAAAAAGTTGGAGCCGGTCGCGGCGTCATTGTAAGTGGAAAATGAGTTAAATAAGGCAATACATTTTAATTAGAAGGAAGGGATCTGCCCTTTATTCGTCGCGATAACTCGGGCGCTCTATTAATTGAATTTCATGTTTAATTAACTCGAGCCGAGGCTGGATAAGCCGCGCTGAGCCCAAGCGTCTCCGATTTTGGAGGTTGCCAAGTTTTTTCGGGCCCGACGGCTTTAAGAGCGAAAGTTTGGAATTTATTCCCATTCAATTTATCGGCAAATATTTTAAATAGGTACTTATAAACTGCTGTCATAGCATACGAGCAGTGATAGCCTTACGGTTAAAACGAACGCTTCTCATGATGATAATCAGTGAGACTCGGGTTCAAATCCTGGCATGTACCAATGAGTACGTACTATCGAAAAAAGTTCTGCCTGATACACCTAAGTGTCATTTTAGCGAGCAGCTATTTTTTCCCACCCTGTGGCGACAAAGCCCTCACTTAAAGTAACAATGACAATTACAAAAAAGTGTTTCTTTCATGTTTATGACCATTCAGTGTCGATGAATGGATAGCAATAGAAAAAAAATACGGTGTTAGTGGCTTCTCATTGTGTAACTCTAATTAGGGTCGGGGTGATAAAATTTGAGCTTGCAAGCGACAATTCTTCCAAATGTATCAGGCTTAGCGTTTGCTGATAGTACATATTCATCACTAGCTCGACGGTGAAGGAAAACATCGTGAGGAAATAGGCAGGTCTCAGAATTAATTCTGACTCATGTGTAACAGACCCGGTCCGGCGATGGACTTACCACCTATCATGTTTAGGGATCGAATATTCTCGTGAAAAGTGGGTATTTCCAGAAATGCAATACCTCTGCCTAACCCCTCTTTCAATGAGACTTATAACAATAATACACGATTTTCCTGAAAATATGTTCAAAAGTCATGTTATCATGTACCTATCTACTTTGCAATATGGCGTACAAACTAAATGATGATATAAACGACAATGATGCTTGGCACAGATTTCCTCCAGCATATAATACGACAGTGGAAAATAAGAGTTATGGACTTATAAATCCCTACTTTGAATAAAAATAAATTCTAATGTGATATGAAGCAATCTTCTAGGCGTTAATTTCTATAGAAGGATATGAATCAATCAGTGGACCACAGGTCTTTAACGATAGTATCAAAAGTAAAAAAAACAAAAGTGACTGATTATTTTTGTTAGTCAGTGTTTCTCGATTGAATTCAATTGGTTTTATAAAGGGAAGTACCAATGTGATTTAAAAAAAACTTATTTCGAAGGAAAACGTCGTTAGTAAACACCCTGTGTTTGCTGATGATACGTTGGCAGTATTAAAATGTTTATCCTGTAATCCATAGCTAAGGAGTCCTTCAACCGCGAGCTATAAACCAAGGTGCAGGCAAGTTTTTAATCTCACGCGACAGAGACGCGCCATTTACTGCGACTTAGCTTGCTAACGCACCGAGCGACGCAGGAAAAAGACGTGTATTTAGAAGAGAAAAGCAGTGATGGCTCTATAATTAAAGAGCTCGCTTCTCATTCGTGAAGCTCGGGGTCGAATCCTGGCGAAGGTATGTACCAATGAGTTCTTAAAAACTTATGTAGATATTCATCACTAGCTCGACGGTGAAGGAAAACATCGTGAGGAAACCCGCAGGTCCTATTTAATTCTGAGGCTTGTGTAACACACCCGGTCAAATAGTGATAGGTGGTGAGCCCATCGACGGACCGGGTCTGTTACACATGCCTCAGAATTAAATCTAGGACCTGCGGGTTTCCTCTCGATGTTTTCCTTCACCGTCGAGCTAGTGATGAATATCTACGTAGGTTTTTAAGAACTCATTCGTACATACCTTCGCCAGGATTCGACCCCAAGCCTCACGAATGAGAAGCGAGCTCTTTAATTATAGAGCCATCACTGCTTTTCTCTTCTAAATACACGTCTTCTTCTAGTGATAAATAGTAGGTACATACTTTTTGAAAAACTCATTGTTACGAGTACATGTCAGCATTCGAACTTGAGCCGCACGCATGTGAAGCGGGCTCTTTCTCCACTGGGATCACTGCTCTCTATCTAGTACATTTATCCTGAAGAATCATGAGACCCCACCTCCAAGTCTGTTATCAGGCGTTAAGGGTCCCTGCGCACGTCTCAGGCGTAATTGCGGACCCTAAATATGAGTTACTGCTGCTATCTGGACGGACACTTATCACGGATTAGTCGCGAACCAAAGCACGTGACTGGGTGACCTTTATAAATAATTCCATGACGTGTCTATGACCGGGAAATATTTGTTGTTTTAGGCTAAAATCGCACAAAGTTTAAATCTTTAATATGTTGGTTGAATCCAGCCTTCAGATATCAGTTGAAGAAACTACAATAATATTATAGACAAAATCAATGAGTTTAAAAAAATTACGTACATATTAATTACTAGCTCGACGGTGAAGGAAAACATCGTGAGGAAACCTGCAGGTCCCAGAATTAATTTTGAGACATGTGAACAGACCCGCTCCGGCGATGGGCTCACCACCTATCACGTTTAGGGGTCCAAAGAATATCTCGTGAAAAGTGGGTATATCCAGAAATGGAATACCTCTGCCCTCGAGGATAAAAGGCGTGAGATTATTTATTTATATTTATTTTTCTTTAGACAAAACTATAAACACAAATAGTTACTCTTGTTCATTCATGCATGAATCATTAACAATGACAAAGTAAGATTAAAATAACATTTTGTCTTAAAAAAGAGACAATGGGATTGCTCCCTGCAAAAGTTTGTCATCCGGAGGTCAATTTGCAAGACAATGGTGCAAGTTGCATGATGCGGCGGCGTGAAATCGATTACACGCGAACGGCTACTAGTGCACTGACTATTGTTTAAACTTGGCCTTTCTTTTAACATGGGGCATTGTGATGTCTGAGGGTGGGAGGGTAGATTGTACTTTGTGTAGAAGCATGAGTTTTGCCAAGGTTTCCCTACATGTCTTCGAAAAGGCGTTCTTCGAAATAGTATACACCGGTAAAAGATACTACGATTGATAGTGCGATGCCTTGTAATACGAGTACTAGTATATACTAATATTATAAAAAGAGGAAAGATTTGTATTTTGGTATGTTTGTTATGAATAAACTCAAAAACTACTGCACCGATTTTGAAAATTCTTTCACCAATGGAAATCTAGAAGATCCCTGAGTAACATAGGCTATATTTTATTCTTGTATTCCCACAGGTACGGCAATGACGGGTAATTAACGGGTGAAACGGCGAATAACCGCTATTGATAGATAAAATTATTGCCTTATCCACGCCAAAAAGCATCGTGTAGTTAAGGTAACTTCATAACTAATCTAGACAATATAAGTTGTGTTTAAAAAAAAATACTGAATATTTTTAATGCGCTCCTAAAACGAAGCCCTTGTCCTAACAGTGTTTACGTGAAAGTAAAATTTATTTTTTAGTTGCACTGAACACGTTACAACGTTTGACAGCGCTGAACGGCCATCTTGTTTTAAACAACTCCGTGACGTTTACGATCCCGTATCTGAAGGAAGCAATTAAAAATACAGTAAAATGTTAATTTCGTTGGAAATAAATCAGCGCGTGTCGCAGCCGAAGAGTCCCAGGCGTTGTGCACTGGCTGATCGAAACAGTAAAAAAAGTAAAACCATAAACCGACTTCCGACATTCGAAGTTTAAATTTCGAATAAGTGCCCTGATTATCGTCGACGGCGCGATTATCTTTGTTTACTTAACATACTCTGCAACATACGTATGTCGTAATATAGATTTTTTTAACTTAAGCCTTATTCTTTCTTTTTCTTAACTTTAGAATTTCGTGTACCTTTGTAAATTAGCAATTCATTGAAATGGTGTGCGTAGCTTTTATCGTAGGTAAATTACAATATAATTAATCTTCTAAGTAAGTATACAAATAGTTTATATATTATCGGAGTTTTTTTACCTACTCATTTTGTTTTTTATTTCTTTATTTCTACTATTTGTTTAAATTTTCTAATTATTTAATAATAAAAAGGTACCATACGAGCAGAATATACAATATTTGAAAAACTTAATGTACTCTATTAGGGTCCAATTATATTTAATATTTACTAAGGTTTAATGTAAACTGAGGTGGAAACCACAACTAAACGCATAATTAGCACTAGGTTAATGCCTGAGACGCACCTGTAATCTGGAAATGTATTTTTTTCTCACGTTAGACTACGCATTACCTAAATTTTTTTCACGAACTGAATCGAATGTAAGCTAACATTAATGGCCGTGCCACTATATAATATGCAACTACGAATGGCTAACTACATGTCACAATATAGGGGAAACTGTGTAAATCGAAGAATGGAAATATACTTTTTATTTTTTTATTTATAGAATGACAACGATCAGAGTTTTGCATCAAAAAGTTATTAATAGGAGACCGTTAACCGTCCGCCGCTGTCTGCGTGCCACGCACTTGCTCCACTTGTCTTGAATAGTATCGCCTCGATACAATCAGTCGCGTGATTTATGTAAGCAAGCAATCCAATCTGCGATACGAGTCTCAGCTCGTGGCTAATCACTGCGCAGGGGAGGCGGTGGAGACGACTGGGTAATGTAGTATGGAGTTTGTCTAAAATATGTCTTGCAATATAACGCTTAGAGAGGATACAAGAATGCCATATTTTTTTAAAATGTAAAGTTTACGCTACCGTCATGTTTTAGCTCCGAGCGGTAGGTTGAGGTATTCTTTTGTTCGCGTTGAAATACCGAAATAAAATATAGCCTAGTTACTCAAGAATATTGTAGCTTTCAATTGGTGAAGGAATTTTTAAAATCGGTCCAGTAGTTTTTGAGTTTATTCGTTACAAACATACAAAAATACAAATCTTGCCTCTTTATAATATTAGTGTAGATGTTAACTTATTTAGATGATAGGTTGAAATCAATATCTAAACCATCAAAGTTGACAAGACGATATTATATTAATATTTCCAAACCCAGCTTTGATAAGTAAGCGTCATACAAAAAATTGCTTACTCGATTCACATGATTACGTGATAGAGAAAGCGGGTACTCGAATTCCAAATCACACTTGCGATATTAAGTGACCATGAAGCAATTGGACCGCATCAACTCCAATCCATGTTCCGACTATTGTGCTAAGAAAGTGTCCTCTTGGGAGCAGTAGCGCGCCGCGGGCGAGGGTGACCATCCTTTATCGGCCACCCGATCCGATGGACCGACCGCGACATGCGGTCACGGCCGACTCGTGTGCTGCGACCGACCGCGCTAGAAGCAGTGCGGAGGGGTTAACGTGTCACTGTTTGGCCGCTTGTGCAAAGTAGGTAGGTACTACTCAATGCTATTAATATTTAAATGTGAAAGTATGTTTTTAGGTTTGTCTTTCTTTCACACAGCAGTAGAGGAGCGGTAAAAGATAGTGATATAAAACTTGCATATGCGTTTATAAAATAATAATAAGTAAAGTTTTCGGAGGAATTTATAATATGTGGTCTCTCTGGTAGAATTTTGAAATATTTATATCTAGTAAAAAAAAAATTGAATACTTATAAATTTACCACCTTTTCATCTTAAATCTGCTAATTCCTTTCCTTTTGGGATAAAGATTTCAAGTCGTCCTATTAGGGCTTTACTCCGTGATAAAATGACAAACCAAAAAATCACACTTTAGCATTTATAATAATATTAGAAGAGTTTGATATTGAATAAAAATATACACTTTCAAAACTTTTTGCTAATAGATACCGACTTTATAAACACAGTTCTAAATAGCGACACGTTTTCCTCAACGCATTGTCCACTCTAGTCGCGCACCGATCTCATTTCACTAAGTGTCATGTAGACCGGCGTCTTGAGGGTTAAAATTGCGATATAAATCGTGACGTATCGGACACTGTCTCTAATTAACCGTTAACGGGCAAGTTTTACTGCTGCCCGGCAGTTTGGGGTTATCGCGGCGAGAGTTTAAATTGTCCGCCATATGTAGTTTAGTGTGGCCAAGAATTATCGTTTTGGGCTCAGTTTTCGATATAATTAGTGGACACATGGACGAGGTCTTTTAAGTTGGTACGGGGAGTATTATTACTGGAGATACTTACCAGTAACCCATGTCCCCCCTTTCCCCCCCTCTTCTCACAATCTCATTATTATGCTCCGTTAATTGTTCTATTTTACTAATTAATTCTCTTTGATTTTTTACAGAATACTAACGACCCGCCCCGGCTTCGCACGGCTGAAATACTAATACTAAAACCTTCCTTTTGAATCACTTTATCTATTAAAAAAACCGCATCAAAATCCGTTGCGTAGTTATAAAGATTTAAGCATACATAGGGACATAGGGATATAGGGACAGAGAAAATGACTTTGTTTTATACTATGTACCTAGTGATATCTTATTATGGTAGATAATCTAACAAACAATAATAAAAGAACCAAAAAAATTAATGGTGTCCTTCAAATCCTGATCCAAGAAACTTTTTTTAAGGGTAGGACACAACGCTAAATAGATACGGTGTGCGAGTCTAGCTCAGTTTTGATGAGTTTTATAAGCAACTAACTTTTCCCGAAGGGGTATGCAGAGAGAAAAAAACAACACCTGCTACGATCCTGGCACACCTCTCAAAAGTAGTTTATGTATTATTTTAATGAATAAACAATATTACTGTAAAATTTCATTAAAATCGATGATGTAGTTTGGGTGGAAAAAGGGAACAACCATCAACCATTCTTCACAAACTTTCGTGTGAAGGAAAACATCGTGAGGAAACCAGCAGGTCCCAGAATTAATTCTTATGCATGTGTAAAAGACCAGGTCCGGCGATGGGCTCACCATACCCTTATCACTTTTAGGGGTCCAAAGAGTAACTCGTGAAAACGTATACCCAGAAATAGAATACCTGTGCTTACCACCTCGGAGATAAAATTCTTAATTTAATTAATTTTAAACTTATATTAGTAGGATAGGATAGTAGAACTGATTCCACCAGCCTACAAGCCCAAGTCCTCAAGGTAATCTAAGGTCACAACACTTCAGGAGCATTATTCAAATAGCGAACGCCATTGAAGCGCGAAAAGAATAAATTCATGCAAATCGACGTATTTGCAAAATGAACTCGTTACAAGAAAAAAGCTTTTAATAACAAGAGCAACGCTATTTTTCCTTTCGGCAGCGGGGTGGGGTATTTTCCTCTTAATTTAATCAAATCATGGAGTCTCGTGTATTTTTCTAAGTCATTTATTTTTAATTTCGCGCGGTCGTTGTATCGGAACCTTTGTATGGAATCAGGACGTTAATCATATTTACATAAAATTCTAAAAAAACATACCTACGGGTCGAATAGACATTTTCCTCCTTTAAGTCGGTTGAAAAGAGTAAAAAACCTACTTCAACTTATATGGTTATCTCATGGATGCCATTGTGAGAACTGGACTACACGGGAAGCACCAGCTATCCTAGTGTCGTGGGAAGTATCTTTAAAATTCCGTCATCTTGCGAATCCGTCATTTTGCGAAACGCGAATGGTCAGATAAGCAGAATGTTAGAATTCAAACATTTTGCGACTCCGTCATTTTGCGTATCTGACACTAGTTAGTTTCTAAAAAGGTCTAGATAGGTAGCTCTCCCGCTTTACGGAATTAAAAGTACCCTTTGTGTCATTCTTGTGTATAAGCTATATTACTGTAAAGTTTCGTTAAAATCGGTCAGGCGTTTTTATCTGAAAGAGTAACTAATTTCCATCCAACCTTATGTAGCGACGCTACACAGAACGCGCCAATAGACGGCCGAGTTCTAAGCCGCGCTATCGAAGTTTTCTAAAGACTTCGTATAAATAGGTACAACTGTCCAACATCAACTAGGAGCCCAGCTTTTTGAAGTACATCACGTCGATATACGCCATCCCCTGAATTGTCATCTTGCTACACTATTAACGATACTAAGAGCCCTCCACATCTGATGTCAACGCCATCAAAGGTATCAACTAATATGACGTCACAAACTCCGGTATTATGATAATATATCAGCCCATAAAGCATCATTAGTAACCCCCTCCACCGGACCTCTCCCCCACTGTCGCCCGGGACTCGGTAATTGTTGCTAACGACCCCAACCTGGAGGTGATGATTAAATGGAGTGGGAAAGTTTCTTGAGATACTGTTAACTTGGTATGGTATCTTCTGTATTGTTATACTGTGGTATTATAATAATATTTATTTCAAAAACTTTATCCCACAGCTGATATACAACAGAGCGCATACTTGGGTCTCAATTAGTGGATGTTTGATTCGATTCCTTGATTGTTTTTTTTTGATGCAATGGTTTTTTGTGGAAAAAATAAACTCATATTTTTGGACACCTAAGCGTTCAACATCGCCGGGGTGCTGTTACACATGCCTCAGATTCAATTTTGGGCCCTGCGGGTTTTCTCACGATGTCTTCCTTAGGTAGGTAGTTTTCTCAGTAGCGGCAACTAATGTAAAGGTTTTGTAACATTTTAATTAGTTAAATTAGGTCACCTTTTTCAACATTACTGTTATATTAATGGAAGACCTCAATTTAACATTTCGAGGAATTAAGCGTCTATCAATCATGCCTTGAATTGGTGTAAGTACCTAACCCTTATTTATAGTATTTATCTATACCATATAGATACACGAATATATGCGACAAAACATTTATGACCCAATGCGTAATATCATAATATCGTGTCGTAAATTATGTAATTAAGATAAGTGTAGTAATCTTTACTGCTCTGACTGGCTTTCACTGACCGGTAGCGGTATCTAGGTCGCATGTGTTAAGGTGGTGCGCAATTTGGAGCACACCTGGTACAGTTTCCGTGGTGTAGCGGTTATCACATCTGCCTAACACGCAGAAGGCCCCCGGTTCGATCCCGGGCGGAAACAATGCTTTTGCATACGACTTTTTTTAATACTGATAGGACTTCATATTATCCCATGAATTTATTGCTATGCGTGAAATACATGATAGAAAATCATTGAGTCAATAATTGGGTAGTTGACAGCATCGAAATTCAATTGCGAGTAGTCATACATTAAAAAGATTATCCCAAAACACCTCAAAATATGTATTTCGATTTTCAATTTACAATTATAGCAAATTTAAAAATAATAAAACAATCAAAAAAAGTGCTGCAATTGAGTACTACAAACTATGACGTCACGGTTTGCTATTTCAGTACATTTTCCATAGTGAAATTTCGTTTTGACAGATCGTAAAAAGTAACTGATTTGACTAGGTAGGACACAACCCTATTAAATATGCTCACGCTTATATTACCTGAAGGGTAAGGTAGAAGTAGGCCATTCCTGGAAATACCCAACTGTACAGTAGTAGTAACTGTAGTAGGTAGTAGTGAGCCCATAACTTGGAAAATTCTACAGTATCATATTTACTTACTAAATATAAACTTCTTTTGTTCTTAGGTGATTTTCTCCACAGTGGCCGGTTATGGAGATAATCAACAAAATCTGCATATTTGTTATAGTACGGCTCCTTAGCTAGAAAAAAATTTAGTTTCGGTCCCATCCGACACAAAGCACACATATAAAATTAGGCATTTCACATGTGTTCTTACTTTTAAATCGCTTCGATTGATTAGGTACCAAAGTAGGTAGAGGAATAATATGAGGTCAAAGATATTATATATAGAAATATCTTTGTATGAGGTTGTTAAAACCACCATAGTTCCTACTTTTAAATCGAAGCGATTCTACCTACTTTGGTACCTAATCAATCACACTACCTAATGCCGATCTCTGTATGACTAAATATGAAATAATTATTATTATTTCAGACACTATTATTTCAGTCCATAGTTTGTTAGTTGGTTAGTTGTTACGGGTAGTAGCTACGAGTGTGTCACAGCCTATAACAAAACAACAATATTAATTGACTAATACCTAAGTACTCCTTTTTTTAGAGTTATAATTCAGCAGTAATACCACTTTAGTTTGATACGGGAATATTATCTTAGTTGATGCATGCTGCTTTACTTGGTAGAGAATTATAAAACAAAAATGCTGTTGATCTCAATTTTCTAAATGGCGTCATTTATGTTATCAATTAAAATCGCTAGATTCAACATTAATTGAACATTAAATAATAATGATAATATTCACACACGGTTATAGTCAGTCCCAAAATAGGCAGAACATGTACTATGGGCTAAACAACTGATAAAGATACTTACACCCATACACAAAACCAACATACATGTCCATGCACTCAAATTTTGGCCCCGAGCGGGGATCGAACTCGCGACCTCTTACTCAGAAGGCAGGGTCACTACCAACTGAGCCAACAAGTCCGTCGCCAAATGGTGGCCAAATGCCTTTTGACGATTTCAAATATTCACAGATTGTTTTATTTAGATAGTAGGTCTGCTATAACTAACCTAGGCTATGCATCAGCATTATGCCGAAAGATAGTGCGTATCGTCACACTGTTTTGTTTTTTCGAGCGACAAAGACTGTATCACTTTTGAAATGGCAATGTATAGTTTCCGTGGTGTAGCGGTTATCACATCTGCCTAACACGCAGAAGGCCCCCGGTTCGATCCCGGGCGGAAACATTGCTTTTGCATAGGTACGTGAGGTACTTTATTGAGACTTACCTAATTGTTTCTTCTGCGTTTCTTACCTCTTCAATAGCACTCGAATTGACGGGCCTGTTATCTCAGTTGGGAGTGAGTGACCCTGTCGACTGAGTCGGAGGTCGCGGGTTCGATCCCCGCTCGGTGCCAACATTTGTGTGCATGAACATGTTTAATATTTATTTAAGTAAGTATGTTTATCAGTTGTTTAGGATACTCATAGTACAGGATCTGCCTAGTTTAGGACTATTGTAAAAAAAATACATGGTTACCGTGAGTAAATATTCTAAAATAAACATGATTATTGAATAAACATGTAATTCGAGTGCTTTATTAGGCTTTAATTATAGAAATAATTAAAGATGCAATGAATGATTTTATGCTTCGATTTTTTTATAGGATCATCTAGCGCGGAGGACACAGACTATAAAGTCAACTATTGAACAAACTAACCCAACAGGAACCTATGCACTTGTGCCTTGAATCCATAGGCACAAGTAAAATGTCATTCATCATCATTACAGCCTATCGACGTCCACTGCTGGACAAAGGCCTCCCCCAAGGTTCTCCAGAACGTCCGGTCCTGCGCCGCCAGCATCCAGGCTTCCCGCGACTTAAGCCAGATCGTCGGTCCTTATCTTACACTTAATTCATTAGTTTTTAGATCCACATTTATTGGTTGACTGCTTTTACCAATGACTTCATCCTAGTTCCGGTAAAAAAAGTAACCTTATTGTCCTTCATCATAATCATCATGGTCAGCTCCTCATCTTGAAAGGTATAAGTGCGTATTTGTTTATTCGAGTGCAAACTTAATCGCACTTTTGAAGCAGCAATGTATAGTTTCCGTGGTGTAGCGGTTATCACATCTGCCTAACACGCAGAAGGCCCCCGGTTCGATCCCGGGCGGAAACATTGCTTTTGCAAGTTCAATGATTGCCTTCAGGCCTATTTTTTATTTAGAACCATAATCTTAGTTGACTTCATTTTGACGTAGGTGCAGTACATTGTTTCTGACGTACATATCTTTCATTGCCGCCTGCGTATGTATAGCAACCACTGGACACGTAATAATAAATTTTGAATAAATGCAATTCCGATCCCTATCATACACAGACAATACGGCCCCTATTGGCTGAGTCAGTAGTGATCTTGATTTTTGAGTCAGAGGTCGCGGGTTTGATGTAGGACTAAATAAACGAGTTCAATGAACCCAATGCATCATATTTATACAAAGAAAATTGAAAAACCAAAATTTTACAAATACTAACTAAATAATGTGCTCAAGCGTTCATCCCAGAGGGGGTAGGCAAAATTGATTCATGCCTGGAAATACCCACATTTCACCAGGATATTATTAGCACCCTAAAACGTGATAGGTGGTGAGCCCATTGCCGGACCTGTGTGCTGTTAGACATCTCAGAATTAATTCTGGGACCTGCTGGTTTTCTCACGATGTTTTCCTTCATGTCTAACTATTGGTAAATATGTATATCTTACGGCTCCTTATCATTACAAAACTTTACAATTATAAGTTATAGCAGTTATAAATATTATCAGTAGCTCGGTATACTTTGATACTAGTAATATTATGAAGGTGAAACTTAGTACCTGGTCTACGCAAAGAGGTTGGAAAAGACACATTAATTACTTTTTTAGGGTTCCGTACCTCAAAAGGAAAAAACGGAACCCTTATAGGATCACTTTGTTGTCCGTCTGTCCGTCCGTCCGTCCGTCTGTCAAGACCCTTTTTCTCAGGAACGCGTGGAGGTATGAAGCTGAAATTTATATCAATTACTCAGGTCTACTGTCCCTTGAAGCTGTGAAAAAATCAAACTTCTAAGCCAACGCAATCAAAAGATACAGCCGTTTATGCCGCAAATTTTCGACACTTGCAAGGGAATCAAAACCTACAGGGTGCTTCCCGTGAACTCAGAATCTTGAAATTTGGTACGAAGCAACGTCTTATAGCATAGATAAAGGAAAAATTACGAAAACCATAAATTTGCAAGGTTGTACGGAACCCTCGGTGCGCGAGTCCGACTCGCACTTGGCCGGTTTTTTCTATAAACGTCTTAGTTCGTATCTATGTTTGTCAATCACAAAAAAACGGCTGAACGAATTTGAATGAAAATTTTCACACAGATATTTTAAAAAATGAAATATAGGTAGAGATATTCAATTCAAAGATAGTCGCCGGACCGAGTCTGTTACACATGCTTCAGAATTAATTCTGGGACTGGTCCGGTTAGGACGACGTAATATTACCGGTCCCTTGGCCGTCGTTATAACCGGACTCTATTGTATTTCGTTTCTTGGAATATAAATTGTCTCCAGTTCCAGTTTTGATTGCCTCAAGCTACTTTTAGGCACGTTGAATGACACTGTGTACTTTCACTCTTGCTAAATCATATCTGCGTCACAGTTTGGAACTTGTTCTGCAGTTTGGAAGCAGCAGCGTGGTGTAGCGGTTATCACATCTGCCTAACACGCAGAAGGCCCCCGGTTCGATCCCGGGCGGAAACATTGTTTTTTGACTATTTCTAACATTGCAGTTTTTTTTTATTAGGGCTTTTTACCACTTCTAGAGACTGTAGAGGCCGAGAGTGTTCATTACAATTTTCATTTTATATACCTACTAATATATGCCTACTTAATTGTCTGACTGTGAAAGCCCTCTTAAAAATAAACGCCAAAAAATCACGTTTGTTGGGAGCCCCCTTAAATATTTATTTTATTCAGTTTTTCTAGTATTTCTTGTTATAGCGGCAACAGAAATAGGTTCATCATCTGTGAAAATTTCAATTGTCTAACCATTATTCATGAGATACAGTCTGGTGACAGACAGACAGCCGGACAGACGGAGGGACGGTGAGCGGAGTCTTAGTAATTAGGGTCCCATTTTACCCTTTGAGTACGGAACCCTAAAAAAATACAAATCTTTCCTCTTTATAAAATTAGTGTAGGAAACAATAGTTACTAAATTTAAGTTCGACGAAGACAACGAATGCTTAGCTGAATGCTAAGTATATTTCACCCCGCCGGATAGATCACATCGCGAATGAGATGGGGCAGTTAGCGTAACTCGAGCTTCAGCTTCAGTGGCTTCAGCCACCTCAGGTGGAGACGCCGTTTATCAAAGTTTGCGAGCAACCGCGCGAGGTGCGCACTATGAGTTATGCCGACCGCATGCCGGCTGCCCCGAGCCACACGCGTGTAGCGGGAGCTTGGGTCCCACGGTCCGTAAAATCGCGGATGCACGCAGACCAGCTCGCACGACGCACCGTGGGACCGGCCTCGTCCGTGATAGCACAGAACGTCTGTGGCGGTGCGCCCGTATCCATCGTGAGTCGGTAACTTCAAAGGTGCGCTCTTCTCTCTCTTTCTCTTTCGCTTTGCATTATGACAACATAAAAACATCTACACACACCGACACGCACCGTTGGACCGGCCCTGCCTGCGGTGCGTCGCCGTCCGTGCTCGTCGGCTGAGTGTGGCTGATCCGTAGAATAGCGGACCGTGGGACCCCCAGCTGGCTGATTCATGTTACAACAGGACCGGCCCCGTCCGGGCGAACCATCCTACAATACGCCTCGACATTTGGCCCGGACGGGGCACGTCCGGGCCAGCGCTTCATACAAAAAGTATTTGACCGTGCCCCGGCCCTTTGTAACATGAATCAGCCTTAACTCAACTTCGGACTCACATCTTATAACCGAGGGGTCGTTTAACTTACAATTGATTAAATTAAATTTATAGTCTATCGATGATAGGTGATGGACTCACCACCTATCACGTTTAGGGGTCCAAAGAATATCTGCTAAAAAGTGGGTACATCCAGAAATGCCTATACCTCTGCCTACCCCCTTTGGGGACATAAGGAGTGAGATTATTTATTTATTTTATTTATTTAAAGTCTATCGGGTATAAGTTTCTCAAGGTTGGTCCCATACCTAAAAGTTTTGTGAAATCTCTTGAATGTAAATCCTCAACGGACATCAGCAAATCATTCGTTTAGTAGTAGTACATCTACATCTACTCTTCGAGAAAACATTCGATTTTTTTGTTTGTATTGTATTGAATACTATATAGCGACCCGCCCCGGCTTCGCACGGGTGCAATGCTAACACTAAAACCTTCCTCTTAAATCACTCTTTCTATTGAAAAAAACCGCATCAAAATCCGTTGCGTAGTTTTAAAGATTTAAGCATACAAAGGGACATAGGGACATAAGGATATAGGGACAGAGAAAGCGACTTTGTTTTATACTATGTAGTGATAGTGATAATGCTCCGAAACTGCTTGACTAATTTTTAAAATTCTTTCACCAATGGAAAGCTACAATATCCCTAAGTCACAAAGGCTATATTTTATTCCCGTATTCTCACCGGAACAGGTAATAAGCGGGTGAAACCGCACAGAACCGCTAGTTTATAATAATTCAACAATTTCTCGTGTTTCTCGTGGCTTGTACCACAAACTTCCCAAAACGCATTTATCGCGCGGACCTGTCGCGTGTAATTGAGTTAGCGAGAGCCGGGAACGGCTCGCGGGAGACCGACTGCGAGTGTTCCCGTTTAAGGAATACGTGTGTAGACTTGCCCGTAGGTGTGTAACTGAGATTTATTGCGCTTGTTTGTTCAAGGTGGAATTAGTTATAATTATCTTAAAGGGTTATACAGCGAAGTGCCGGCTCTAGATACAGTGTTATCGAACTGAGTTGTATCTTTACAATCGTTAGTTATCTGTAGTTTATTGTCTGCTAAAAAAATATTCCTGGGTAGGATGAGGTGGTCCAAGCAAGAGTTAATGCTTATTTAGTGTACTTGACTATTTGATTAATGTACATCTCACACTACCTTTGTTACTTTAAGAACAGCTTAAAATATAACGTGTAACAAAGTAGTTTAGTTAGTTATTTTATATGTATGTTAGATATAAGGTATATATAACATTGGCCTCTGTTTACGTTATTTAAGATCCACTAATGTAAATATTGCCTGAAATAAAGATTATTAATATTATTATTAAATATCAGCCATACTTCCTCATATTTTGAGGTGTAGCTTTGCATGTGTCTGTTATTGGTTGGTGATGAATAAAACATGACGTGAGCTAGTAAAACTGTACTTAAGTTTTTTAAAGTCAGACCTACGCCTCACAGTAGGCGTTATTACTTCCATTAGGTTCTACTGTATCAAAAACAAACAAAAAAAAATCTACTTTGTATAAAAGACACAAAGAAACGAGATGAGCACTATCCGAAAAAACCCACCCTGCACTTTTGTGACGTCACCAATCCAGTGTCACTACCACAACTAAAACAAACCTAACGATACCTCATTTACTAAAGTCTATCAAAGCGTTGCGCCCGTGTTCAAAACTTTCTATAGAGAAAGAAATAGACTTACATACACTTGATAAGTCGTTGGTACAGTCGAGTAAAAACATCCTAAATCCCCACCGAAAAGTGTAGGTGTTTTCCTGCCCCCCGGTGCGCCGGAACCGATACAGACGGACGATAGTTATCAATACGGCTTACGGACGGCAAAAAACGGCGGCGCGTGACACGGCATACTGATGCACGACACTGCCCGCGATCCGGCGACAAATCAGCGGGTTTTTATTGTTTGTCGGCTGTTGTTTTGAGGTAATCTCGGAGAACGGGAGTTTTTTTATGTTATCGAGTGAGTTGTGAATAAGTAAGCGAACGGGGTATACCCTAGGGCGGCTGCGACTTGAAATGCTTATTTTGACGGGCCTGTTGGCTCAGTTGGTAGTGACCCTGCTTTGTGAGTCGGAGGTCGCAGGTTCGATCCCCGCTCGGGGCCAACATGTTTTGTTGTAACACCAAATTACACTGATGTGAAATGCGATACCTCTGCAACCCTCTTAGGGATAATGTAGTCTTGGGTAGTTCGCGAACGACTTAGTTCGAAAGAACGCTTTTTTAGGTAAACTATGCGAACTAGTTCGTCCACAGTCTCGCCCTTAGTTCTTTTAAACATGTATTTTTCTGACTCTATTATTGAGAGGCGCTGCATGGCTAGCCGACTATTTTTTTTACTCTTGCCACTCTTACGCGACTTTCTTATTAAATCTATAGTTAAAGGTTTTGCAAATATAATATGAAAAACATTTCCTTATTAAACTATCTCCTACTTATAAAAAAACTAACTAAGTGAACGAACTAGTTCGCGGTAGGAATATATAATAATATAATATATATACTGGATATACCCACATTTCACGAGATATATTGGACCCCTAAACGTGATAGGTGGTGAGCCCAACCGGGTCTGTTTACACATGTCTCAGAATTAATTCTGAGACCTGAGGGTTTCCTCACGATGTTTTTCCTTCACCGTCGAGCTAGTGATAAATTATGTACGTAAGTTTTTGAAAACTCATTGGTCCATGCCAGGATTCGCGGTAGGACTCCGAACTAAATTGAGCGCTCCCAATGGCGAAAGACTATGCCCAAGACTACACAGATAGAAAAGATTACTTAATTCAAGTAATATTACTTGATCCAAGAGTTTTTCATATTCGTATATGAGGAAAGTCGTAAATCTCTTGGATCAAGAGTGAAAAGATTTTAGAGTTTATTATTTAAATCAAACAATAAAATACTCTCTACAAAAGCGCATGAAACTTTTATCTAAAATTTTTACGCTCTTGGACCGAATAAATAAAAAATTTAGATTTAATTTGTGTCGTTCTTCATTTCAAATAACAAAGCAAGAACGAGAAATGCTTGAATGAAGAGTTATCGACTCTTTATTTAATAATTGGTGTGTCTTGCCTTAAGGTTTAAAGCTTAGTTTAAGATTTAAAAAATTTGACGTGAAGTATTTAATATGCTTGACACTAACAACTGCGCTTTTAAATTAAATATATTTCTGCTTTGTCGTGAGATTGCGCATTGCTTCCAGGAAATACGATAAATATTTATCCTAAAATTGTGAATCTTTAGTATGAAAGAGACGAATGCTTTTTATAAAAGATTCGCATATTTCAATTAAACATTATATTAATTTGGGCGAAAAGAACCTATTGTTCAATATGAAAGTTTCTGATACTTCAATTAAACTTTATGTTAGTTTGGGTGAAAAGAGCCTATTACTTGATATGAAAGATTCTGTTAATTATATTAAACTTTATAAAAGTTTGGTCTAAAAGAGTGCAATTATTAATTTAGGAGAAAAAGTACACGATTTTGTTTTGGTCGTTCTTGGATATATACTAAGAACAACCAAATCAACATCGGGTACAATTACAAACGAAAACCATAGGTATTGAATTGAGTCATATCACAAAACTGAAGAACCGTCACAGAATATAGGAAATAGGAAAGAAAAAAAAAACGTTCCAATAGGTAACAATAAAATATGGAAAAGCAAAGCATAATCAATATCTATACAATCAGAATCTTTCATAAATTAAGTCCTAAAACTATTATATTAAAGGAAGGTACTTAATTATTAATTGAAAAAGCTGTATGCAAGTTATTTTATATTCAATTTTATTCATTTGTAAAGTAAACAAACTACTGTGCATTTAAAGTAAACAAACTACTGTCAATTTCACTGATTATACCTACTGAAATACAGATGTATGTAGTATTTCGATCGTCGGTAAAATATCGAAAATATGAATAGTCCGTCGAGTAAGCGACATACCTAAATTTTTTTGCACATACCTACATATAATATTTCGGTAAAAATTCTGAGTTAACGTAGTCCGAGACTTGCCCCATGCGACGCCCGGATGCAGGCGAAGGGTACTTATGGGTTAAAAAATTTAAAAAAATCTCCGCATCCAAGCATACACGTGGCAAGGCTCGGACCAAGTTGACTCGGAATTTTGTTAGGAATAATCAAAAGTTAAATTAATAAGTCACTATCTACATTCTTGTACTTTTGTTCAAAGTCCCAGGATATCTGAAATAACAAAACATGTGTTACGTTACTCTGTCATGATTTATCAGAAAAATACTAAGTATAAAAAACAGGACACTTGGTCAAAGATTTCTCAAGGATGCTACATCGTGGTTACTTACCAGCGTTTGAGCTTTGGAGCTTTTGAGTATTGGAAACTTTTCTATGTACTCATACACCGTCAAGGTTTTAGAATTCTGTCGCTCCACATATGTGTTTTCCCACTTCTTTAAGAGCTCGTCCCACGGCTCATAATTTTGCATAAGCCATAGTGCATCATCAGATGTTCCTAAAATAAAAGAGTACTTGCATTAATTTAAACACACAAAAATATTATGGCTGCAAATAGTCTAGTGTTAGGCTAGGTGATGATAACTGAAGAATGGAATATAACCTAACCTAACCATAATAATAACGGGTGTTATTTAAATGGTTAGCAGAGTATTCGTATTTTTGTGAGCAGAAAAATTTAATCTGTAAGCAGAAATAGCTAATTGGTCAGCTACTCATGGCCAGCAAACATTACAAAACCAATCAGCAATTTATGTCATTCTGGATGGCTGTAATTATGTTTGAGCTACAATGAGTTGCTACTGTTTAATAAAATTTTGGTAAGCACTCAGAGGGGAAGCCAAAAAAATTTTTTTGAGCTGCATATAAAAGTTGCAAAAATTATCTCAGCAAACTTGTCATGCGCAAAATGGGCGCATTCCTTACAAAGATTAGGAAGGAGTTTGGATTATGCAACATTTATGATTATGATTTATGATTATTATTACGATTACAAGTAGTAGTGGTAGTGGCAGCGGTAGTGGTAGTGGTAGTAGTGGTGGTGGTGGTAGCGGTGGTAGTGGTGGTAGTAGTGGTTGTGGTGGTAGTAGTGGTTGTGGTGGTGGTGGTGGCAGTGGTACTGGTGGTGGTAGCGGTAGTGGTAATAATGTAGTAGTGTTAGTAGTAGTTATAGTACAATTTTTTACGACATGTTTTCTCTGCTGTTCAATTATGAAATCTTGCTGACCAAGTAGTTATTTTGCGGACCAAGTAACTATTTTGCAGACTGAATTTTTATTATGCAAACCCATGTTATTGTAAGCTGCCTATTTAATTTTTGACCATTATCAAAATTATTTGCCGAACAAGGATTGCTGCCTGATTTTTTTATTTGAGAACAAAATCTTTGTATGCCGACCAAATGATTTAAATGCTTATTCTAACCAAATTTTATAATTGCTGCTCGTTTAATTACTTCTCAATAATAACCTAAGAGACTAATAGGTACTCATAAAAACTTAAAAAAAAACATTATCAACTACTTATGCAACTCCTAGCTCCATCATGACACCCACAGTATAAAGTGCTGGTCAAGATGAATTAAATGAACCCAAACACGGTGGGTTTATGCTGGTCCTAATAACATTTCCTAGCTAACAGTGAAAACCACATTGAAGTCTCAGTGGTTTAGGAGGAGTTAGCAGATAACAGATAACAACAGACATGCGCCTTCAATTTATATTTTGTAGTGATGATAGGCAATGATTATTTAATTACTTTACACATACCTATTCAACTGCTTAACTATCACGGAGAAGAGAACTTACCTTGTATTTCTTCAGTGTCTGCTGAATTCACCTTCGGTTAGGTTTCTTTTTTGGATTTTTTTATGCAAGTATTATCTCATACTATACTAAGTTTCATCGACTGAGGAATTAATGTTAGGAATTAACCTTTATTGCCTAAACTAAAGAGGAAAGTAAGGATAGCGTGGCCTCCTTTGCAGATTCCATTGCTTTCACTTCAGGCTCAAAGCAGTAACAGTTATGTCCAGGACTTCAGGAGTTAATTTTCACAAAAATTTGCTGTTTGCTGGTTTTTCCGTTACGACACAAGAAATAGACGTGCACTCGTAAAATTTGAATTGCCAGTTGCCAACTTGCCAGTGACAAATCGGGGTGGCCAGATATGATTGTTCAGATTCCGCCAAACTAATTAATATTTTCCCATTTTTAAAATTCGTTTAAATAAATGCGCATAAACATGAATACGCATAATAAGTATGAACTCGCATAAACAAATATTAAGTTTAGGATTTGTGTTGAAAAATAAAATAAACATTTGTAGGAAATGGATAGAATCGATATATTGTTTTTGACAAAATCTATCATAGCAACACCATAGACAATAATAAGACCATAGAGTATCTACACTAAGATACTTATACATCTTCATAACAAATAATATTATAATAAGGAAAAGTTAATAAGTGAGTTGACAGCTCTGTCAAATACATACAATTTACATCTTTTTGTCTATGATATGTATTTTGCAGAGCTGTCAAGTCACCTATTAACTTTTCCCTAGTATACCTACCTATGTTTACTATTGAACCTACTACATCGAATTTGGGTCCATTCGATTCGCCTCAATCAGAAATTCTGACCTGGTAGATTCCAAGGGTCATCTAATGATGGAGCCGGAACTTGGCCATGGGAACCCTAAGATGAAACCACCCAACTACGTCGAATTTGGGCTCATCGACTCAGCTAAGGTTGACCGAAGTACGAAATACCGAATGTCAAAAGACCGACGTACGTTTGACCGAATGTACGGCAGTCCGATATACGCGAGACCGAAAATGCCGAAGTATGGGCCGCTATTTTCTTTTTGTTGTGGCTATGATTTTTTAGCTTCACTAGTTATCGTACCTAACTGAGTAGTAACTGACTATCGTACCTAAGTCCTAACTGACCGACAACCAGTCAAGTAATTGAAATTTGATTGGTCTCCGTGAGAAATTCCGACCTGGGTGATTTCAAGGGTCTGATGATGGAGCCGGAAGGTGGTCATGGGAACTCGAAGATGGAACTCCCATAGCCACCTTCGGGCTCCATCATCAGACCCTCTTAATCACCAAGTTTCAGGTCGGAATTTCTTACCGGTACTAATCAAATGAGCACCAGTCAACGTAATTGGGTGGTTCCATCTTGGAGTTCCCGTGGCCACCTTCCGGCTCCATCATCAGACCTTTGGAATCACCCAGGTCTAAATTTCTCTCCGAGATGAATCGTACGAGAGCAAGTTCGACGTAATTGGGTGGTTCCATCTTGGAGTTCCCGTGGCCACCTTCCGGCTCCATCATCAGACCTTTGGAATCACCCAGGTCTAAATTTCTCTTCGAGATGAATCGTACGAGAGCAAGTTCGACGTAGTTGGGTGGTTCCATCTTAGAGTGCCCATGGCCACCTTCTGGTTTCATCATCAGACCCTTGAAATCACTATGTTCCAAGTCGGAATTTCTCATCGATACGAATCAAATGAGCCCAAGTTCAACGTAGTTGGGTGGTTTCATCTTATAAAAATAACTTAAAAAAATACCTGACATCGATGTTTTCCATGACTCACAAGTTACATTCAAACATAAGCTGCTGAAATCATGTCAAGATTTAAAACCGTCCCCCTGAACCGTCCTTTTTTAAGTTTTTTATAGTTTTTTATAGTTTCTTATAATTTTTTATATGTTTTTATTATTAACTTGTCTTATAATTTTACGCAAATGTTGTGCGTGCTACTAATTGGCGAGCATATTATGTAATAGTTTTAGTCTACCTTAAGTTTAAAATGTCACGTTATGTTTTGCTGTAAGCATGCCTAATAAATAAATAAATAAATAAATAAATAAAGGTTATAGTTCCCATGTCCACCTCCCGGCTCCGTCGTCAGACCCTTGGAATCACCCAGGTCGAAATTTCTCATCGAGACGAATCAAATGAGAGAATTTCGACGGTCGTCCAATTTACCATAGATCCAGGGAAAATTTATATAGTAGCAACACCAAAAAGGCACTAATATTAGTAACCTACAAATTTTTCCATCCAAGAGTGAAACTTCCTTGGTCGAAGAAAGAAAAAAAAAGAAATTTTAATCGAAACAATAAATACTAAAAAAGTTTTGAGTTAAGAATGTCTAGGTTTCAAGATTTAAAAACTCTTGAATGAAGATAGAGTGAATCTTATTCTAAAAGCTCTGTTTTCGTTCAAAGTGGCGTGCGTTTTTAAAGGAAGACTTTTGATAGTTCTTGAATGGAAAATGGCGATATTTAACGCAAATGGTAACAATCTTGGGTTAAATAAGAATTGCCAAGAGTGTTCACTTTAACGCTAAGAATGGGAAACTTTTGGTTGGAATAAGTAACTCTTACATCAAAACGGTGTTTCTTTAAACAAAAATTTCTCGGAATCAAACTAAATAAATATAATTTTTGAGGCAATATTTGGGACCCATTTAACTCAAGTAAAGTATTTTATACCAAGATATATATTACTTGCTTGGAGCAATTATTCCAAGAGATTTTTGACTCTTGGTCTAAGTAATCTTTTCTATCTGTGTAGGTATATAGGATAAGGCATAAGGCAACCCCAGTGTAGGTACACAGAAGACCGCATGCAGTGAGAATTCTACCAAACAGAGATCAGTATAAAATGAGATTGTAGTTCCAAGATTAAATCATAAAATATTGTTAAGTGAATGCTAATAAGACTCTATTTAAATTAAACGGCAGTAAAGTATCTTAGAAAACGACGAATCCAAGAACTTGCAATCAACAGCATATACTCCCTTGATGTATGACGAGGGAATCCAAAGTAATTCTTTAAAATACCTAACTCAAGAGTTTCATGTTACGGTTTACTTTTCTTCCAGTTTTTTCAAAACAAGAATGCTTTTCGAGAAGTAGATTTAAAAGCACCTAAACACTATTACGTGCCGTGAGTCGTGACCCTTCACACATGACAACCCTTAACGACAAGCAACTTTCAAACTGCCATCGCCGTATATCTGGAGTGTGTGCAAACAAATCAATGGGCGCAGGCCGTCCGGCGTCTCTCAGGGGTCATAAATGACGCGATTAATATACGCTCGTAAACTCACCAGGACGACTCTTCCAAGTTCTGATCGCAGGTTGCGATCTTCACGTGTTTGTTCGGGCGATTTGTTGATTGTTTATTACTACTTAGCGTACCTTTCGTCTTATCGCCAGGTTTAAGTAGGCACAGTCAAGAGCACGTGGATGCGTGGAAAGAGCACATTTGACTTTCTAACGTTCTTATTACAATCGCCTTAGGAGTCAGACTCGTGTACAAGTGTAAAGCTTCATGTGCTCTTGACTGTACAAGTGTCCCAAGTTTTGTGAGAAGAATAAATGAGGCATCAATAATTTCAGTAAAAATGGGCAGTTAGTTAGGTATAGATGCCAGAGATAAGTCAAACTGGTCGGCTCTTTCTTTTATTGGCTGATATTAAAATTGTAGGGACAGTAACTTATATGGTATTTACAGATGAAGTCCTCTGCCTACTCCCTCGGGGTTAAAAGACAGTGACATATATACTGACATATTTTAAAATTAACTATAAAGACAATATCTTGTTTTATTGGACCAGGGAATAGGATTCTAAAAGAAATGCAGAATTTAAAGCAATAATGTAGGATTTGAAACGGTTTTGGTACCAATACTAGTAACTACTTGCTTTTTATTGTGTGTTTCAGACAGTGTGAAAATGATGACACAAGTTCGAGCAACTTGTGTCATCATTTTCACACACACAAAAACATAAGGCACCAATATTTTTACGAAGAAAATACAATTGAAATCTAAGGAGGACGTTTTGCGAAGTGTGAAATCTTACGACTATACGAACTACACAAATGTTACAATACTGGTATACTCAATATATTTGCTAGTCAACTCATCCTCCAGTCACCACACAATCTATCTCGACATGATCACAGCTATAAACCAATCAGGCGGAGCACCTCGCGATCAATCGTACTCCCGCCACTGTCGCACTAATGACTAATTACACTTGTACAATCCGCCCTTTACTCTGTACTACTTGTATTGTCGGCCATCCCAACCTGACATCCAAATTTCAACCTTACTGCTTCACAAGATTGCTCGAAATAGATTTTAATGAAGTTGGAGTTGCAACGTTTGGATTTGCAAAGACTAGAGTACGCTCATTAGGTATTTAGAGGCATTGTAGTTTGGACTTTCTAGAATTGTAGACGTTATTGGTGAGACTTAGAGTCTAGAATTAAACGAGTGATTTGCAGGACTTAGGTTCGAAGTCTTAGTCTCAAGGCTTCCGAGGAAAGATATCGGTCGGTAATGAGTTGAGTGCCATTCAAAACATCATTATCCTTCCGCTGCGGCGGTCGTTCTGTCTGTTTGTCTTTCTGTTAACAGAGAGTTTGTATTATATTAGCTTTCATTGTCTTTTCTACTTTTGAGGTAAGAAATTTTTATCATTTTTCTTTGTATGAAGACTGGATATCTTTTCAAGGTTTTCTGCAAGTTTCTTTAAATAAGATTTATTAGGCAAATTTTTAGTACGGTTTTTTTTTACCCTTTATTATTTCAAGAAAAGCAAAGATTCAAAAGCAAATTTAAGGATTTTAAATAATGCTTTGTCTTTTATAAGAACTAGGTACTTCAACTACTTCAAGTCTTACACGGATTTTTAGTTCGTTTAGTTCGTTTTAAAGCTTCCCTTCATCAGTACTTGTATTAATTGTGGCAGTGGTACAACCAGTGTCACGTGTAGTATCACTGGAGAGGCAGTTAGTGCCAGCAGCAAGGTGTCAGTTAATCCGCCGCAGTGGCAGTTAGCTGCTGCTAATGTGGCTAATCGACTCGACGCTGGTTTATGTAATCAACTACAAGCATCTCGCCGATTCGACAGTAGTGTGTCATGTATGTGGGTAAATTTTCAAAGCGGGCTTTTTTTCGTCATTACGGTGGCAATTTTTTTTTCTCATATTTTACCTAAACTAAATGCTTTAGATTATAGATTAAGATGCTGTGAATCTAATAATTTGTGAGGCGCCCTTGGAAACCCAGTACTTTCGGAGAAATATATTGTTTAAAATTTTTGCGCCACCGTAATGACATTTTCTTAAATATTTCAAATAAAAAAGCGATATTATGTAACAACATGTTTTATTTTTTAGTAATCAACTTTTTTGGTGCCAAAAACATTACTAATATTGTTTATTTCTTTAATGTATGTAGTCTTATGGGGTTACAACAGTTATACCTAGATAGTACGTAAATTTTACTAAATGCTATTATCACGGTAAAATACTTACACCATAGTAATAATATATAAAAAAACAAGTACTGTGTCTTAATATATTATTAGTAATAGTATGGATTATACAGGCATTCATCATTACGGTGGCTCATTCGTCATTCTGGTGGCCCACTGCGCCACTGCAATGACGCCAACGAAATGACGACCAAATGGTTTTTTTCAAGATAATTACTCAACTACCTAATTAACTTGGAAGATATTGGCAGGTCGTAATATCGAGGTAATTATCCACAACATACTAAGTTGACGATACAATACATCACTCTGTTCATTATCTAAAACATGCCACCGAACTGGCCGCTCACGGTGACCAAAACACATTTCAGGAAAAACTTACCTCGGGAACATGTAAAAACTTGCGTATACGCCATCCTCTCTACACACAAGTTGGGGTCCGACAAACGCTTGGGTGGTACGATACAAAAATTTGGCGTGAAATCGCTTGACTAATATGACACAAGTAGTCAAATGCGAGCATCAAAAGAGCAGTTTTACGCGGGACAAAAATATATTGGCTTCTCAGTATTTCTATTCAATAGTTAGTAAAGTTTTTGTGATTTTGAATATGAAATGGAGTAAGTATCTTTAAAATGAGATATTTTGATAAAATATACGTTAAAATTTCGTGTTATAGTGAGTCGTTTTCTGAGCGCAATTTGAAGTGGGACAAGCCTCCCAGAGGTAGGCCGCCATACAAGTCGGATTATTCAACGTGGAATATCTTTTAAGTTTATAATATTAATTCTAATTGGTTTATATATATGGTTAAGCTACGAGGTATATTTTCAAAAAAGCATGTGTTTAGTCTGTTTTGAATTATAGTTTCTTTATAAAGGGCATAGGACGCCTAAAAAAGTACGCTCAAAAATTTACCCATGTAGCTAATTCTGGGGGGCTAGTAAGGTACGTTCAAGTACGTTAAGTATATTGCCTAAACAATACTTGGCAGATCACTCAAGAAGACAACATTTTAATGGGGATTAATCCAGCAACTTCTACAGACAAGTTGCTGGATTAATACGGAACTAAAATACTAGTGTGGCAGTCTTTTTAATGTATATAATTTTTATTTAGTTTCAAATTTCAATGTACAGACAAGTTTAATTTTATGTTTTATATATTATGTAGATATCCGATGCGTGATGGCGCACGGTTGCTATAGTAACTGAACTTTGATAATTCTCTTGTCCATTGCCTGCTGAAATTATACTTTTATATTTGCCGTGTTTAATCCTTCTTTCATTTACAACAACTACACTAGGTTTAACTAATAGAAAAAAATGATCTTTACCTTAATAAGAAACTGGGTTTGTTTGTCACCTTTTGACGGCTAAGCCAATGGACTGACCTTCATGAAATTTGACAGGACAGCTTACAATTTGAGGAAGAGCACAGACAAAGACGTTTTACGAAAAACTTTCTGTCTCCTAGGGACGTTTTATTTCTTCCAACCTCTTTGGGCTTGGCTACTTTTCATCGAGTGGCGGGAAACAGCTAGTGATTTTTAACCGACTTCAAAAAAGAGGAGGTTCTCGATTCGTCACGCAGGTGCGTTCTTTTTTTATTTTACGAAGTCTTTAGTGATAGTTTTCGATTCACTGAGCATTTTTTAAATTAGCCAGCGCGTTTGTTGGCCAGTTCACAACAAACTAGACTATTATGTCTGAAGACCACACGTCCCTCAGACAAATAGCTCCAGCCAACTCCTAACTGGTTTACCTAACCAATATCTGTGGACTAATCCATCAAACTCTCGATGCTAATTCAACCTCCAAGTTCGGGGCTCTTGCTAACCGGATTATACGATACTTGGACCTAGACTACACTCGAGGCTAAGGCCGGAACACACTAGATGTATCTTCTGAATTTACTGTTACTTACTTATATCCGATAGGTACTTGAAAGATGGAACTTTGCACATTAGCTTCACCAGAAGAGGGTAATGCTCATCTGCTGTATGCAAAGAGATTAAAATATAATAGGGCATAGAAGAGACACAGCGAGGAAAATCCGAAGATAAAAATTATTACTATTGGGTAAAATTCTTGTGTGATTCGACCGAATGACAGCTCGCGTTCATACTAACTGACAGGACGCTTGAGATTCAAAGTTTTTGTATGAAAATATTCCCAATGCCCAGTCATGTCCTATTATATTTTAATCTATTTGGGAGTATGTAAATCCATTTCTAATTCGGTTGATAGATTTAATCAATTGGGCAGTGGCGGATCCAGGAGGGCTAAGAGGCCCAATCCCACCCCCCCCCAAAGCAGCTGTGTCCTCCCATGTCAAATCTACAACCTAAAAAAGTAATTGAAAAATTCGCAAGACGTTATCCGAGGAGGATCATTATGCGTTAAACGTACCTTTATGTTTTAAAACCTAACTAAGATCGTCTGTGGATGCAGATAAATCTCCACTCTCTAGCCCGCGTCCGCCTTATCCCAGTGTTAGGCGTAAATCCTAGATTGTTAACTGCGTTACGACGACTGTGACCCGCAGGCGCGCTGAGTTAGCAGCACGGCGGTTTTATAGACAACCCTGTTAGCTCTGCGCGTGAGTTGGCGATTGTTGTTGGTGAATTGGTAAAAGTTAAGTGAAAAAATAATAACTTACTGTTTTTTTCCATACGGGGTAGAGACAACCAGGCATTCCTCTATATGTACGGTTTATGCTCGTCGCTTTTGGATTGTCTATAACTGGCTACTTTATAGCTATCATTAATCCATAAAAAATACCCTTGGCTGTAAAAAATTCGGACAAGTGGCCACTACCTTCACAACTGGCCCAATCCGTAGTAGGCTCTAGTGGTAGATAATGACCTATATTTCATGTGTATAGAAATACCCTTAGCTCAGCTGTGGGCTGGTACAGGTTGATGATGATGATGCTTTATACAACTTAATTAAATACATAATCTTCTTCGTGTATATGTATAGGAGGTACTCCGGCTATGTGCAATAAAACATCGCCGAGTTGCCAATCTACCCGCGGCGCAGACGCCGGGCATAAAACACCCAAATCATATAAACCGCTCATAAAGCCCCGTGCACACTCCCGCGACACAGTAAAAAAGTTACTGTCCCCCATAACGGCTCCATTACCGTAATGAATTATGTGTAGGCAGTTAATCTGACCCCGCAGATATCACTCCTCATCTCCTCGCCAATTAGAACTAATTGAATATTAAGGCGGTGAACGATTGCTTATAAAACGGGAAATTACCGGACTTAGGAGAGTGTAAAAGCGGCTTAAGTGCGGGTGGGGACGACACTTGAGTGTCACTGGGCGCCTAAAGCTGTAGACATGTATGGCGATAAAATCTGGTAGTAATTAACAAAATACATCAGTAAACATACAATTTATATAAGAATAATTAACGCAATTAATTACTGTAAAAATTAAAACTCAAATATTTATTCTTAAAATGGTCTTTGGTCATGATCAATGGTCAAAAATGTTTCACTGAATACTTTTATCTGCTTAAGCAATAATCAGTGTCAAAGATGTTTATAAGAGTAGTGTAGATCGTAGATTTAAACTGAGTGCTCCCGCCACGGGCCGGCGATGTATCGCAGCGCACACGCCAATATCCGGATCACGGCGAGGTTGCGACCCGCGCCTTTATAGCACCATAAAAATGCGCAAATAATAGTAAAATTATTACCGGGTTCGCGGGTAAATAGAAATTTTTATGCAGGTGTAAAGTTTTATAATCTAGAAAATAAGTGCTTATTTGCAATACAAAAAACTGTTAATGATATAATAACATACATGTACATACATATTCTTTACACCTTATATTATAAAAAGAAATTGACTGACAGATCAATCAACGCAATGCACAAACATTCCAAAAATGAACTTAGGCACTAAGACATAATTTTTTTTAAAGGGAATAAACAGGCAACGCCAATAGATACTTAATAATAATTGCAAATATATGAACCAATTTTAAAATAAAGCGTATCATTGTTTCTGGCCTACATAAATATTTTTACAATGTTGTTTACAGCCCGTCAGCGCCGTGCTTACATAAACAGAAAAGTAACAACAAAGTAAATTTCACCGTATTCTACCCATTCCTTCAAACACGTTCACTCCAAGTACGGCAATAGAGGAAGAAACGCGAATAATAATTGTCAATAAAAACGCACGTATCTCTGGAGAGGCGACGAAAATTATTCGTCGTAAATATCGGCGTCGACATCGACGACCGTTTACCGTCCGGTAATGTATTCGCGTAGTGTGCACACGCCTTAATAGCGCATTAAAATGCCTATTAGCTATTCATGTATTTTTATATTACTTATTCATATTTCTCCGTACAATATAATAGTATTGATATATCGTAAACTTTTTACTTTCTATCGTAAAATGTGGATTGTGTATTTTATTTACCCATCTAATAATGCATTTTATTACGTTTCATGTTATCTTGTTGATAAAAATTAAAGGAGTTATTGATTTCTTATCATGATACATAAATATGGTCGGTCAGTTTGTATATAACTATAATATACAAACAAGTCCTATCTCCAATAATGTTGGTAGAGGTAATCTATTTTTGGAAATACCCAATTTCCAGTATTGTTGTTTTCTTACACCTGAAAGAAAGCAGTGGTGAATCCATAGCTCGACTAGGGTGCTGTTACTCACAACTCACAACCAATTTTGGGTCCTGGGCCTCACGATGTTTTTCTTCACCCACGTCAAAAATCATTTATTTTCTATAAGTAGGTACAAAAGGTACCTACACTTAGAAAGGTCAATTGTATAATAAAAAGGCACTTTAAACTCGTCCATGAAGATATTCTAAATGTTTACATTTAGAATATCTACATGTACAGCAGCCCATCTCCACCGACGAGTTGCTTGCTCCAAATGCAGTACCCTTTCCTTTGCAGGCTTCGTGTCGATAGTACAGGCTATGCATAGTTTGGGACTAATTAACCGTGTATTAATTGTGTCCCACAATTTATTATTATTATTTAGAGAAGAAGAGTGCACCAAAGGTACATTTCTCTCGCTGCGACCTGTAGGGGAAACACAGCCAAAACAAATTCCTCTTTCACACATTTGGAAAAGTGAAATCACGCAAAGCGGCCTCCCGTCACAATATCAATTCGGCTGATCCCACAATACTTCTAAATCACGGATCCACTTATTTATTTACTCACACGCGACCATTTACATATAAGAACCAATCCAATCCGCGGCTCACGGCGCTCGCACAGATTAAGCCCCCCCTCCCGCCCTCGGAGACCATCTCCCATAATCCCTATAAATCCACTTTATATTCATCCACCTTAAAGGCCGCAATAAATGCTAGGATACGTTTTTAGTTGAAAATAAACTTGATATTTTTTTATTTGGGAAGGTTGTATCGGTTGTAACTCTCCGATCGCTTATAAAACCAGGTGTACAATCAATGCCTTAAAATGGCGGAACAATATGTAGCCAATTGAAGACTTTAGTGCACTTTCGTTTTAGTAGAGTTCGCTGGAGCCGTAGGTTTTATCTCTTTGGAGGACATTTTGTACATGTAAATATATTATTGTAAATAAATATAATTTTGTTCATATTATTTATTTTAAAGTCATGTAGTTGTATCAGTGATGGAAGGTATGTATAATTTACGATGAAATGAAAATGAAAAAATCTTAATTTTTCTCTTGATACTTTGCCTAATTAAAGCAGTTACAATTTTTAAGATGACTTAAGAATAGAGGATCTTATGACTTAATTTATTTATAATACTTTCCGCTAGTTAGGACAAGGTAAGGATATAATTATATTAATTCCATGGTAAGTCTAGGCATCACGAAATCACTTCTACGGTGCTGTCCAATGAAACCAAATTGAATGCAATATTTTTTTAACGTAAAACTGTTTTTCAAAGGACTTAATAACAATGTGCTAGAATGAGATGTAAAACTTGTGTAAAATTGTAGTAACCTTTCTTATTTCGCCATCAAACGCCTTGCTATCCTTAGAATAGGATTGCTATAGGTACTTAAAACCCCATCCCGTTAGGACACTGAAATATTTACTTTGCTTTAATTGTATTTTAGTTTTAAGAATTCAAGGTGTTCTAATAAAATATTTTCTTTCTTTCTAAAATAAGTGTGAACATGAGTAGGTAAGTTGCAAACTTACTTCATACTTACTTCTATACTACTTCTTCTTACTTTATAGTATAAAATCTCGTCGAATTCACACATCTGAGTACGCATGTTGAGTTAAATCAGGCTTGCTATTATAAATCAACCGGCAACAAATATCTTGTAAGTGGCGCCCTCTGGGGGCGCTATTGGAAGGGGCGCATCGGCAAGGGCAAGTATATCGCCCGTGTGAACGTCGTGTGTACTAACCTTAGGATCTATTTAGAATTATTGTATTGACTGCGTCTCACGTGGGGTGGAGACGTGTATTTCAGTACAACTAGTTTCAGTAAAATAAAATTACAGGTATAAATAATAAAATAAAAAAAAATACTCCGACACGAACTAGTATATACTAAGGGAAGCAAAATAAGAAATCTCTCAGATCACATGTAATTGTGGATTGAGGCGAAGCCGAGGTCTACAAACATGTCATCTGAGGATTTCTTATTTACTTCCCGAGGTATACTTAAATATATACTTTTATATATTTTATATATACATAAATGTATACTTTTTTTGCTCGGAGGAGGCGGAAAACGGCAACTTCGGGCCGAGAGTAGACGTTTTCCGCCCGAAGAGATGAAAAATATATATAAAACACAACAGGCTGGACAAACTCATAAACCATAGCTAAGGACACTCTCAATTAAGTCACCTGTAAAAAAAAAACTAATCATAATCGGTTTAGCCATTTGGGAGCTAACAGTAGACATACAGATACACAGAAACACACGTCAAACTTATTATAACACCCTTCTGTTTTTCGTCGGGGGCTAAAAATAAATCATTGCATATAACCAATTCAAATAAAAATCATTTATTTCTATAGGTAAAAAATAATACACTTGATAATAGATTACTTATTAATTTGAGCAGATATATTAGGGAACTTTAGCTCTAGAATTTTTTTAGTACACTTAAGCGACTCGACGCCTTCCCTTAGCCGCGCGTAATTCGCAGTTTGTATTCATACTCGGCCGCGGGCCGCTCTGTCATCGCTACATTTCATTTATTACACTTTTCACTATTCATATGTACCGGAAAAAGAAAATTATAATATAGAAGACGAAAATTCCAACAGAACTCTATTTCATTATATGTAAGGACCATTTTATAAGTTCGTGAAAGAACATCGGCAGCTTTGGTACCCACTGAAATAGACACCCACGGGGTATCACACTATGCTTGTTATATTGACTCATAACAAGTCGAAATTTTCCATATTTTTAATTAATCTAGCAGTTGAAAATATTGAGTCAAATAAAACAGAAATATCATAGAAACACGAATCGATCGATTGGGAAATCTATTAATACCAAAGAGATTAAAATATAATATAAGGCATGAAGGGGACAAAGCGAGGATTATTTGAAGCCAAAAGTTATTCCAAGTGGAATAAGTCTAGTACAATTTCGACCGAATGACAGCTCGCGTTCATACTAACTGACATGACAAGGACATGACGCTTAGGCTTCAAAGTTTTGTAAGAAAATATTCCCAATGCCCCCTCTATGCTATTATATTTTAATGTCTTTGATTAATACAAAAACTTTTTTGTTGTTGTGGTAAAATTGAACGTCGTGTCATCACGTCAACCATGTCATTCACTAGGGATGGCCAAGTGAAAAAATAAATTGATATTTATCGTATCGACATTTCTAAATACTATAGATAAAAATCGAGTGAAAAATATCGATATATCGTCAGTTTTACATTATTATTACTACATATACATATTCCCAAATTCGTAAAAAAGGACGATGAAAATAGTATATTTTTATAAATGCTTGAGTCGGCAAGTATCTAGTACCTAACATGAAATGAAACACGAAACCAGAATTGCGTTAAAAATATATTAAAATTGATAAGAATTCGATACTGTAAAATAAATGTCGATATATCGTCATTAAAAATATCGACGATATATATAATAGGTATGCTAATTATGTATTTGGAAAAATATCGATATTTTAATATAGGTATCGATATTTTTTGCCCAAGCCATCATTAACTGCCACTATGTGGCATAGAGTAACTTATATGGCATGTGGTAGGCAGTGCTATTTTCTAAGAAAAGGTTGTAAGGTTGTAAGAAAATCATTTTCTTTACTAGAGAAACTTTTTCTTTACACGTCTTTGGTACCTAAAATCTCATAATAACCTACAAAATACACTAGGTAACGAATAACTTTTAAACCTCAACTTATAAAAATGTGGTATGATTACATATTATCTTAGTCTGTCCAAGAACTATCGATTTTACACGGTTTCGTCTTCCGTGGGCAGGTGTAAGTGGGGTATCCAAAACACATGGACTTTTGCCATTGTTCTTTAAAACTTTAAAAATTCTTTGATTGAGACTGTGGTTATATAGTATGGTATGTACGCCAAATGAAGAAAGTCTTGAACGTATACTCTAATACTATGATGAAATGGGAATAATTTGTAGATATCTCTGTCTTGCAACAATAAAAACCGAGCATTATACCGGCCTAATAATTTCGCAAATAAAACTGTCACAAGCGCATAAAATCTGTGTACATACAAATCAGGTCGGCAGGCTGTCTATGTGTTTACATGAATAATAAAAAAACGTATGTACGTCCGGCGTTGTCCGGCACAATGTCCGCCCCGACTATTAACTTATGAAAATAAGCTACAATAACACTTTGTTTATTTTGCGTTATTCCTTGCCAGGGAAATTCGCCGCGGACGAAGGAATGAGATGATTACCAAACTGGGATGTAATAAAATATGAGTCAGTAACTTTCAAGGATGTTATGTCTTAAATGCAAACCCGAATTACCAATCACTAGCAGCGCCCCGCGGTAGCTCGTAGATAAAATATAACTTAAGTTACTCCCTGATATAGAAGACCTTTCCATTGCTGAAATATTTTTTAAAATCGGTTAGTGATCTATTCGTGAGTTAAATTTTTCTACATTTAAATAATTACTATTTTCCTACTCCATAATAACCCCAGTTTGAGAACCATGCAACCATAATGTTTTGAAGAAAGCAAAAGCAGTGAGGTTGTTTTGAGAGCCCCACGGTGGGCGCCACTATCGCTGGACACGCCATGCTAAATGGATGTTGTCAGTGTAAACATGAAGGACGGTAACATTATGACATAACATGCCATAAGTTAGGTTTGTTGTGATGAGAAACCGTTGAAGGGTTGGAGAAGTAGAAATGACTGGGGAAAAATATACTTAGGTACCTAAATTTACGCATATTATGAGAGTAAATACAAAACCATAGGCCTAAGACCATTTCCAAATCCACGTTGGGCTCGCGTGGTAGGTTCCCCTATCTATCGCTAAATACCTTTATACGATGTTTACTCAACCTTTTATTGACATAAACTTATGTTATAGGTCCAAAATGTTACTTGGGTTCTTCTGGGATGAGCCCATATTTTCTCTTGTATGAGGTTAAAAGCTTTTAAGCTTTTGCTTAAACTGCAAAAGCAGGGCAGTTATGGGTCGATGATGGTAAATTAAGAAAGTAGCTATTTCCGTTTGTTTGATCCTTTTTAAGACTAAACTGATACACTAATAGTGATAAAAATTGGGATAAAGGAAACTTGCAGCTTGAGAGAGAACACGGGCTATTTTGTTTTTATCTTGGAACGCTGACGGAGTCTCAGGTAAAAGATAGTTATATATAAGAGTTGTAAATAAAAGTTTAACATTCGTAATCAATCACTGAAGCGAAAGTATTGAGAGATAGGAATTGATGGTTCTAGGATTTATTCACGAAGTCTCTTTATTAATATACTCTCTTCTACTTCTTAAACTTGACTCAATATTTATTTTCATTTACATGAAGCCTCTATAATCTATTTCTCTAAGGTATAAGCCTTACAGATTAAATAATAGGACGTGATGGAAGTGTAGCAATATTTTTGAACGTTTGCCTTCAGAAAACAACAATAAACAAGACGACTCACAACATAAACACAAACCTCACAGCGGGCTCCAACAAATATGAATTACACACAGTCGAACACAGTAACCCTCGAATAAACATCGCATCTCAAGGAAACACTCAAAAATGCCCCTCAAAACCCCGTAAAATCTCGACCCACCTCATAAAACACGTGAAACAATATCTTGAACGCAACCATACTTACAATGATAGGACATACTTTCTTGAAAGTACTTATGACGTTTTCTTAAGGTTCAGAATAACGAGTTACAGATGCAAAACTTTGGTGCCGTGACCAGGATTTCCCTGAGCCATAAAAGTATATTGTGCGTCGGTAAACGCGCTCGGCTGTTTGTCACCATTTGCATATAGATGTCACACTGACATTTGTACGGCCTCACAATAACACGGAATCCTGATTGCTATTGGCAGGTGATGTAAGGTTTGTTGGAAGGGAAGATAATGCCAGCAATATGTAAGCTAATGACAAGTCGTCTAATTATGATAATGACAGTTGTACAAATGAGTTATGGCTGATTTTTCCCATCTTTCCTGCTATTTGGTTCGGAGTGGATGGAATGGACTTAAAAACAAAATATGCGGATCGATATCGAGCTATAGCAACGTACTTATGATATGAAGTCTTTTTATGAACAGAAACTATTTTTTCTGTTTTGATTGCCTATCTATTAATTGAAAATTAGCAGTTATAGTTTTAGAAACCTGCTGGTCAGATTGTATGTCTCATTTGATCTAATTTCATATCAAACTCGGTAAAATTGTTAGAAAACTTGTAAGGCTTCAAATGCATTGTTTTCTATATTATAATGACAGAGACCTTTAATTTATATAATAACAAGAAAAGATATAATTCTGCCTTTCAATCTTTATCAAATATTTCGTAGATCTATTTTTGTAAATTTAAATTTAAAAGTTATTTTGGGGCTAGCTTAGCTTTATAATCTCTGTTAAAGATAGTCTAGCTATCCAGATAGTGAATGCAGACAGTCTTCTGAAATTTCTTGTTTTTAACAGTATTGTTTATCTGTAAGTAAATGTGTTTTTTTTTTATTATTTTTAGTCGGTAGTATTTTAAGATTATAGATCTTTCCACTAAAGGTAACTTATTTTCCCAGCTTGAATGCTTCTGTATAGGATTTCAAAATTACAAAAGATTGATAAAAAAATGTGCGGAGCAAAAAATTTGAACGAGAAGTTAAATTATTTAACCAAACCCACCCTCTGTACTCCGACATACGTCTTTATTTACAGCATGTTCCACTCCCAGTAATCGGGTCATAGGCGGAGGGAGAAAAAACTATTGCACTCGGCGGATCCGCAGTATTCATTAGGTTTATCCGACGGAATGAATGGAACGAAATGAAAAGGAAGCGAGGTGCTGCCGCGGGCACGGACTCAGGAGGAGATTTCGCAAGATTTTTAAGGTTATAAACTTCCTTATCATTATCTTTTATCATTACCTTATATCCGTCAACAACAAAAAGGTCCTCCATGCATGGTTGTTGCACGTATAATAAGAGGGCCTCAGCGATGTTTCCCTGTAAGCTTGTTTTCTTCACACAAGAGAGCAAAGAATCCGGGTCACTTAAAGATACCTAAAAATCTCAGAAACTAATAAATTTCTAAAAGTTCAAAATTTTCTTCCTTAGGTCATTCTCTTATCCTAACAGCTACCGATATTTAAAATTCAAGTCAGTCAGATGACAATATCTAATCCTACCGTCTTCTCAATATTTGGAAACCCGGTTTTGAATGGGGATTATTTTTCTAATCATAGGTATGATTTAAGTTTTTTTGGTAGGTATACGAGTATAATCTCAAATAGAGGTTCTTCAAATTATATTCACTTAAAAACAAGCAATTTCTTTCATTCTATTTTGTAAAAAGCGTGAGTTTTTGCTAGATTGCTTATTAGAGTATACTATACCTAAATTACTTCTGATACCTTCAAGATTCAACATAAGCTTGTCTATGTAGTGTTTTCTTTCTGAATTCACTCCTGACACCAACAAGTCCTTGAAGCGCTAAAAAGGGCGGCAGTACGCACCTCACGTCTCGCCTGTAGCGCCGCTTCGCCTGCGGACTAAAGGGGGGGGGGGGAGTACAGTATTATATAAACCGCCAATAAATACAGACTTAGCGCCATAAACGCTCTATGTTAATCTAACTAAGTGGAAGTGACCACTAAGTTTTTTAGCCTAGATAAGTGAGTAGTAGGCGCCAAAACAACGGACATTGCTTTTTATTTTCATAGCGTATGTAACGTTAGATGTCATAAAGTATTTCCTAAATATCAGCCATGGACAGAGTCCCTCTAGGATAGTGCGTATACAGTTTAAGCATAGATAAAATAAAATCCTGGGACTACCCACTTTTCAACAGCATACTTTTTGGACCCCTAAGCGAGACAGGTGGTGATACCATCGACAAAACAGTTTGCTTTTACATACGCCACAAACTCAAACTGGGACCTGAGAGTCGCCTAACGAGGTTTTCCTTCACCGTCACTCTATTGATACAGAACAGAACAGAACAAAGGACTTATGAATCATATCTACTTAATTATAAAACTTTTATAGCTGGATAGTTGCCTACTAGTGGCCGAATTTAATTATTGTTGTTAATAGACATATTATGTACGATGAATGTTTTCCATCCACAAAATATTAATTAATAGTTATATGCATAAAATAAATGTAAAACTCATAATCAGAATCAGATTCTCTCTGAAAAGTAAAGTCTTATGCACATGGTTGACTTTTTGTGGTAACAATTCCACTGTCCACCTGTGTAGAAATTAATAATAATAATAATATAATCTCACGCCTTTCATCCCCGAGGGGGTAGGCAGACGTATTCCATTACTGGATATACCCACATTTCACGAGATACATTGGACCCCTAAACGTGATAGGTGGTGAGCCCATCGCCGCGGGACCAGGTCTATTTACACATGTCTCAGAATTAATTCTGAGACTTTTTTGTGTCGGTATTGGCTCTCAATTTAAGCATTTCAACACTGCTTGCAAATTCCCTGACAATTTAGTTTGAATATGTTTGCTTTTCGTTTTCCAGCTGGTTGGTACTATTTATGACTAGATGTGTACCTGATACAGAAAAATTAGGAACTTCCATACAAAACTTTCATATCCTGCTCAATTCAACAACGTGATTTTTCATAAATCATTTCTTAGTACTCACTGACGTTATTCCCTTCAAACCACAATATTGAGACATAACACTTTGTTTTTATCTAAGACATAATATGATTATCTTTTATTCTTGATTGCTCGTGAGGATCTTCTGTGCAAAATTTTGCACTTCGAAACACATTGGTTTAGGGTTTGCATTTTGTGTCATCATGCACGATTAAAAGTCGGCCTACGACTGTCGTCCGTCTGCGTGCAGCCTACGTGAGGGACAAATTAAGTGATTGCGTTGAGGGGAACCGCGGGATTACCTTGAGGAGGTTGGGTACCCTTGTCTGCCTCAGTTGGGGGAATTTTAATATTATGCTAAGGACCCTTTGAGGTGCTGATTGTCGAATTTTTCTCCTGATTTTACAGGTGCTGAGTGCTAAGTAGGGGAGCAGGTGGAGCCAAGTGCTCATTTGTTATAAAAAAAATGGTTAATGAATGGGATACATGCTGATTTGTTTCTATTAGACTTGATTGTTAATCCTTATTAATATACCTTAATATTTACACAAATAAAATACATATTTGTCACTAGTTGGACAGCTAAGGAATATATCTTGAAGAAACCTGCAGGTTCCAGTATTAATCGATGGTCTCTGGCGATGGGCTCACTATCTATTAAGTTAAGGGCTACAGGGTCTAAAGATCATACTGGTGAAATGTATGTATTTCCTGAAATGGAATACCTCTGCCTACCCCCTCTGGGATAAAAAGTGTAAGATTATTAAAATCAGTTGTGTCAAATCACTTTTTTGAAAACATAAAACTAACCAATACTAGAATAATAGGTAGAACAAACACGAACACGTAACGGGACCGCAGCGGAGACGCAACGGTGGACGGGGCCAGTTCGGCCGTGCTTTCCAGTTGGAAAGTCGCTGTCGTTGACAATAGTCCACCGTGTGCAGAGATACAGATGGATAGAAGTGGCAGGTTCATAATTGAAACAAAGGAGAAAGGTAAAGTCTTGAAGTCAAGATCTATAGATGTAGCACGAGAAGTTAACACATAGGGAAAATGCACTATAGAAATTTTGTTTATGTGATTTACTAGCGGACGCTTATGTATTTACCATGGACAATGTTTTCATGCAAAATATCTTAACAAATTATAGCATATGATAAATGACCTTTATTAGGATTTAGATGCCTACTTTGGTGACTAAATGCGAATTGCGACCCGAATGAAATATTGGCTTTATGAAGATACTACTACTTCCAACCTTGTACTGTCTCATTTGCCACCAGAGGCACAAGACGTCAATGGCTATCGACTACTTATTGAAGACATTTTGTGTGTTTGTACACGACGTCTACTTCAATGTACACGGCCTCACAGAAAACCAGCGTAAAGCAATGCATTGCGTTTCGTTGAGTGAGTGAGGTAACCGGAGGCCCTAATCCCCCCTCCCCCTCTCCTCCCCCTACTCCCATCTCAAAGGCCGGCAACGCAGTTGTGACTCTCGAGTTGCAGGTGTCCATGGGCGACGGACGACACTTACCACTAGGTGACCCGTCTGCTAGTTTGCCCCCTTCTCTCATAATTAAAAAAAAAAAAAAAAAGTTCAATTTGTGCTATTATATCTCAGTTTCATCCATCCTAAGGTTGTCTGGAAGAGATCGCTAAAAGCGATAAGACCGCCCATTGTACTTAAGTTAATGTTGGTATCTATATTGTGTTGTTTTTGGTGTACAATAAAGAGTTATTGTATTGTATTGTATATGAAATCCTGGTCGTTTGAAACGATCGATTGATAACATGTGCGCGGGTGTCAATTTATTTGCTTCACTGGCCAATTCAACATCATCATCATTAACTCATAACATCCCAGTGCTGGGTTAAGGATATTTTCTCACACAATTGTAACTCACACACACAGTAACTGTAACTTTTAACTGATTAATTAGATATTTAAATTTTGAAGTCCTGTCTGCGTATTGTTAACTCTGCATCGATGATTAGACAGCGGCCCAGTGGTCTGCACTCGGATCTGCAGCGGACGGCCGGTGGTTTGATTCCGTCCCACTGGGAATCGCTTCATTTGCATCGCTGTGGCTGTCGTGGGCTCGCATTTATCTGTCACTGGCTTGGAACTCTAAAGAGTTTTGATGCAATAAGTCTTAGTTCATACACTTTGTTTAAAAAAGAACTTATGTAAGTATTACAATAAAAGAGGTTTAATTATCATTTTATTTATTAAAGTACGAAAATTAGGTGTTTTTTCACTTTTCTGGTTTTGATGCCTACAACACTTTGAAAACGCATTGATGACCTTAGACTGTTACCTAAACCTTTTCTAATATTTGGTGATTTTCTTTTACGTAGGTACGTAAACTTAGTTTAAATAATGTGACTCATAGAAATTCTTATGGTGTTCATCTTAATTTTCTACATCATGTACCTATCATATAATAGCAATTTACAAAAAGCAACACTATTTCGATTGCCATCGCCATCTGTAATACGACTGCAATCTTTGACAATGCTTACTGACTTCGCCTATCCCTAACAGCAATCAATACAATGCATCGCTATTGCCGCTGTCACCATTTGTTACGAGTCAAATGCAGTGTCATCCTCGGGTAGGGGGAGGAGACAGGTGCAGTGGGGTGCAAAAATCATATTTGTGCTCAGTGATTTCGTCATACACACCTAATGGATGAGACGCGGCCCTCACTCGGACTAATGGCGGGGACATACCTTCTGTGAGGGGTCGAGACAGGAATGTTTTGTTAATTTTGATAAAGCTATTGAACTTGTTTTTTCAGGGTTCCGTAGGTTCCTACCCAAAGGCTAAAACGGGACCCAAGGACTGTAGAAAGAAGATACTAAGACTCTTCTATCCGTCCGTCTGCCTGTCTGTCTGTCACCAGGTCGTATCTCATGAACCGTGTACAACAAACGCGGAACCCTTCGTGCGCGGGTCCGACTCGCACTTAGCGATTTTTTTAGAATTCAGTAACGCAATACAGACTGTGACTTTAGCATAGCAAGAAATTTTGTGTACAATTTACACATCTCAGATCACCTCATCTGCACTCATCAGATCTAAAGATCTGTAAACAAAATTTATAGGGCACCTACTTTCAAATTCGTAGCTTTCAAACGACAAAAAGACAAAAAGATGTATATTTTTTAAATGTCGGTCAGCATAGAGAAATACAGATGAACAAAGAACCTCCTCGTTTTTTAATATCGGTAAAAACATTAAAACAATAACAGTAGACAATTCTTATATCTTTTCGAAAAAAGAACACAACAAAACAAAACTGCATAAAATCTTCACCTTTTTGGCTGGAAAAAAGCGAGCCAAGGCCACGGGGGGTGGGGAAGCCGGAAGGAAGAGTGCATAAGTCACTCGGAGCGCCGGAAGTACCGCCAGACACGTGGCCATGTCAATTAGCCTCCTCCGAGGGGATGACATCCTGGTACTCTGAGGATGCTCTTTTGTTGAAGATGGGGAGAGATCTGGTGATGATGGTGGAATTGAGTGCATAGAGCAATGCTATTGCTTGTTTTTTGGCAAGAGTGACGCACTTGTGAGGTAGGTACGCTCATAAGCGTTTTAATGTAGACTAGTAAAATATCACATACAACAGTAATGATATAAAAAGTATTGATAAATCAATATCGAATATCTCTTGTGCTTTTAAAATGTTAGACAACTTTTAAAAAATCATACATACATACATAAAGCTCACGCCATTGTCCCACAGGGGTAGGCAGAGACGATGGATCGCCACTTTGCTCGATCTCTGCATACTTCTTTCGCTTCCTTCACATCCATAAGCCTTTTAATGCAGGCTCTTTTATTCTTCGCACTCCGAACCCCAGCTTTTTTAAAAAAATCAAATCAACCAAATAGTTTTTATTCCATGTAGGACTGGGCGTTCACTTACCTATTGAAAGTAATTGCAGCTACTTTTTGGATCTGATTTGACCATAGAAGGTTAAATTTTTTCCTTAAATCTAATCAGATACTTTTCCCTTTAATATTTTTTTCATAACATCAATATCGATTAAGATTGATGAGATAGAAACTGCGATCCCATTGCAATGTAATGGTGAGTCCACAAACAAACAATATGCATATGAAACATAAATTTTATCGTCTTGTAAATCATATATTACAAAGCCAAAGGGCAAGGGTATTGCAGTTAGTATAAGTACAGTTTCAACCAAGGCTAAGATTTTCCAGTGTGACCTATTTGGCAGATATCTTTACATCGAAGAAACTGTTCTCGTTACAACGTCTTTTTACAAATCTTTTTATGGCTTTAAAATTTTCTGTTCAATGTTGGAGTATGTACTTTTCTACAAATAAATAATTGGTTGTCATGACAATTGGTAACGACGAACAGATGTTATATTTGAGGAACTTAGTTATAAAGTCTACACAAAGCAATTTGAAAAATTTTGTTTAAAGTTAGGAAGACAGGTAAAGGGAAAGTCAAACAAGATCAAGGTAATAATGTAATGAACGAACAAGGTAAAAATACAAAATCAAAATTTTGTAACGAACTGTAATAAATATAGATATAGAGAAATTCACAATTATTTATCCTGGATTATTTTAGAGGTTGATAAAATATTCTTTTTATGTAAAGTTACATTGTAAGTTAATTTATTGTAAAGAGTGCAATTAGTGTAGTTTGTATGCGATATAGTGTTGTAGTTTGTATACGATTTAGTGAAAAAATAAGAATAAAACCATCTGACAACGTAAGTAGATGACCTTTAACTGGTAGGTAGGTACTTAGTTAAACAAAGAAATCATACGACAAATTCAATCGTAACAAAGATCTACTAGACAAAACAAATGAACTGGCGCAAATAAACAATAAAAAAAGACAGACGCGGATTAACAAAGCGAACAAATTGATGCGCAGACGCAGGATACAAATCACCGCGTAATGCGAGCGATGACGGGTTCATATCGTTCGTGTAACGACCCGCGCCTGCGACGAGGAAGCGACCACTTGATTCATTTCTTTCATATTCGTAGCTAAATCTGATAGGATTACGAGGGGACATTTCTATCTTACATTTTAATAGTTACCTACGAAGTCTTGTAGTCCTACCCATGTCTTTGATCGGTTTTCATACCCAAAGGGTGAGCCATCTGTCTGTCCGTCTGTATTGTCAAAGGGCTATATACATCGTGTGTATTACTATGACTGCTATAACAGGAAATAAAAATAATACAATTTAAAGGAGGGGTCCACCGTAATAGAAGAAACAAAGAGATCGGAAGAAAATCATTCTCTTAAACTTTTCTTTAAACGTCTTTGAGAAGAAACTTGTTTTTTTATTTAAAGGTGAATTCGAGTGGCACCAGCCAATCGTAAACTCTCTTCTATGCACGATCGACATTACTCACAAGAAGAGACGAACTACAACCCATAAAATTAAATCTATAGCCGTATCATTGTTCGGAAAAAAAAGTCATAACCCATTAAATATTTGGGAAGTTGTTAGTTTCTTTATTATTATCTCACGCCTTTTAAGCCACAGGTTGTAGGCAGAGGTGTGGCTATGTAAAATAATCACGTATTTTCTTTCTGTTGGATGCTACTTTCAAGCAACATACAGCAGATACAAATTTCACTTACCTATCCTTGACCGCCTGTGTGAAATCAGCTTGATAAAAGGCACGCCAAATTAAGAAATATATATTTTCAAAATAAGAACTAGTGTATCTTGGGAGCCTATTCTCTTGATAGGACGGTTCTGAATGCAGACAAGTTGTAATTATTAAGTTGTTGGACAAACGCTGAATAGATTGCTCGAGGTGACTTTACTCACCGCCTAATCGGTTACACAGAAACGATTACTCCGTTTGTCTGGACGCAAAGTAATTTAGGTTCCTGAGTCATAAATCTTGGGCCTGTAACTCACTGTACCGTCGCGACCAATATTTTGTGTGAGTGAATAATAATATATGCTTCTTAATTTAATAAAATATGAAATCTATATGAACTAATATAAAGTAAAGTTACTAAATAGTTAGTTCTTGTCTGCTATCAACTTATCAGACAAGAATATGTAACATAACATTTAGAATCAGATTCATCGATTCAGACAAAAATATGTTTATTGATGATTAAAAATATAGTGCTTCTGATAATTCCATTGGTTAAATGAAACGAATTAACCCTATCGATGATAAACAATACAATCGGGCGTCCACATATCATCTGCGCAAATATCGGCGCACCTCGCATGGCCGGCGGAAACGGAAAGCCCGCCATCCGCCAGTCCCACCGCTTGTCGCTCTTCCGCACCGGTGCACCTGTGAACTGTTCATATGTCACAGTCAAACCTCGAAGCTTCGGCGCTCCTAGGTTCGACTAGTCAATCCTCAGGTCTGACTTAAAGTCTTAGTGAAAGTCTAAACTAATCGTCCCTTATCTAACAACATCGAGTACTTAAGTCATTTTTGCCAACATTACAGGAGATGTAAAATTATATTGAGAGTGTTTATTTCGTATTAAGTCACGCAATAAAGAACATTTAATTTTACACATTAATAAAAAATATTTTAGTAACCATAAACCGTTTTTGGATCCTCAGACGTGGTAGGTAAGTCTATCGCTAGAGAATGGGTGCTGTTTCACATGCTTCCAATTCTGGCGCCTACTGTTTTCCTTACAATGATTTCCTTCACCGTTGATCGAGTGACAAATAATCTCTCTGAATTTAGTTAAAACCACTTTGGTTTCACTTTTATTAAACACTAACTGTTTTGTCCATCAACAAACCTATCAAGCGTTTTAGAGACAGCTAAATAATCCACATCCTCACTTAACAATGGAATTGATACCCACATTAACGTATGCCATCAATAACAGCAACAATCAGATTTGACTGTAATCCCAAAGCAACAAGATTGAATTTGCATGCTCGCAGCATTTCAGGTGACAATTGAAATTGAATTTCGCAAAACAGAGATCATCTCGCTGGCCATTTCATAACACAGTTTAACACTGGAGTTTCGACTTTATGAGCAGAGGTTGATGGTACACTTTGAGTTGTTAGCGGTGAAGGTGTAAATCCCCATGTAAAATCTGCGTGTAAACCGCGGACAGGTCGGCGTCGCCGGCTGGCGCAGCTTTGCTAGGGTTGACAACAGATACAATAATTTATGTGGCACTATAAATTTTAATGGGGCAGCGTACTATTTTTGAACATAGGTTATGTCGTAACGGTTGATATTAAATAATTAATATTTAGTGGCACCACTTTCAAAGATTTTTGGTGCTCCAAAAGAAACGCTCGTTTATTGCAATGCTTTATGAAGATAGTATCGCAGTGTGTATTACTAGAAAATAAAAAAACTGTATATTGGTACAAAATACCTACGCCTCTCTCCCGTCAGGCTAGGCAGAGACATTAGAGCCACAGTACTTCATCCTGCACATCCGTAGAAATATTTACTAAGGACCATTAAAGAGTTAATTAAGACATTGATCAGGTTACGTTATAGGTACTTTAGCATATTGTCTGTTATTGCCGTGGCAGCCCTACCTCCAATCCAATGAGCCACTTACGGCATCGCACCTTTATCCGAATATGCGCTCTAAAGCAATGAGAGAAAGCTCACCGCAATACGACTATTAATAACATTAGCACGCGTCTGTAGGCACAGGCCATTGTCTGGTCCGAGCGGGAATTAAATCGCGCAGGTGGAGGCCGCGTTGCGCGATGCGATATGGTTCATGCTAGGGTTGGCACCTCCGAGGATTGGTTGCGTCCAGATTTGGGCTGATTAAGGATGGTTGCCCTTTTGTTCATGTCGCTTTGAATGGTTATTAAATGTATTTTGCAGTTTATTGGACTAGTAAAAGTGAAAGGTTATCTATAAAAAATCTTTAAAAAGAGATTAATTAAGTATTGTGTATAAAATACATTGGGTAATATTAAGTCATTTATTTCGAAAATGTTGAATTTTTCTTTTAGTGGAATGAGGACATAGTAGGATATTGTCCGTGTCCGTTTTCGGGCATCTGATGATTGATTGGCTAGAAATGTAGAAAGAAACTACCAGATCTAAATAAAACTGTATCTCTGACAACAAATTTTGAAAATGATATTTTGATTATTTGAATAATATAATGTGCCGACTCCAAACAATGGAGAGATGTCAAGAAGAGAATGGTGTATAAAAATTACATAAAGTGAAAGTTTATAAAACAAAGAAAACAAATATTTTAGAATTTTAGTCTGTCTGTCTTTCTGTCGAGAAAAACTGCACCAAAATGCATGCTGTAACTGTTATTGGCGATCTAACTTCAAATCTACCCGCCTAATCTAGCCACCAAGAAGCCGAGCTATCTCTATACATTATGTTTAATGGGATTCGCAGACACAACTAGTCTAAAAGAAGGTAAGTCTCACCATCTATCCTACACCTGGTACAGTCAAGAGCACGTGGAGCTTGACACACTGAACTTTGTAACGTTCTTATAACAATCGCCTCAGAAGTCAGACTCGCACTACGAGTGTAAACGTCCATGTGCTCTTGACTATACCATCCTCCCGTTTCACCTAAATTTCCGCATAAAAAACCTGCTTCGTCACTCGCAGAACAGTTTCCAGTCATTGTGCACCTGCCACTCTTCGGGTAATTAATTATACACCCCCAGAGACCCCCCGGGACCCCCTGACGGCCCCTAGCACCTTGTGCTGTTGTGTCAAGGTGATCCTATTGTTTTGGTGAGGCCGGCACCAACCTGTAACGGACGTTTAATCGCTGGTTTATTTTATTACTGCTTTTTTCTGCAGCCATAATGAACTTGAGACTTGATTTCACTATTTGCTACTATAATATGAAGATTAAAAGATCGAGAAAGAGCACTAATGAGGTTTTTTTATTTTAAAGAAAGTGTACCTTCATTACTACTTTGACGTCATAATATAAAGCTTCAAATGGTTTTATTAGAATAATGAAACCGTCAAACCACAAGATAAAGACAAGTCGTGGGACAATGCTGACTGATATTGTTTGTTAGTACAATTAATAGTAGATGTAGGTAACTTTATGGGGAAGGCCATGTCTGGTGTACAATCTAGTTTCATTTCTTCTGAAAATGCCAATGAAAATCTATCAAATAAAGTGCGACTTAACCAGAGAAAAGAGAGAGAGACGATTAAAAATTAACCCTCCAGCAGCTCTGGCGGCACCGGACCGAAGGTGAGTGTCATTGATTAACGACTCCGGCGACGTGTTTATTGTGCGCGAGTGCCTCGTCACGGGCGCACGAGTCATCCGCATTGTAATACTCAGTTGACTTGTCTTATACGGCTTAGCGAGGATGACTGACAAATTAATAAGTCGTTAAAACCTTATATCATACAAAAATACACTTATTATCCCGAAGGGTTTGGCAGAGGTGCTAATATTAACCCACTTTTCATAGGTGTATTTTTCAGACCTCTAAACATGACAAGTGAAGAGCAATGCCTTGGTCCAGCTATAGGCTCACCACTTTTCATGTTTACGGGTCCCAATAATATCCTAGTGAAAAGCGAGTATTTCCATCAATGGTATACATTTGCCTAGCCCCTCGGGGATAAAAGTTTCGACGTAACTGTATTTTTGTTATTTTAATTTTTGTCAATTTTTTTGAGTAGTGATAGCCCGAACGGTTGAAGAGCCAGCACAAAATCAGTGAGGCTCGGGTTCGAATCCTGGCATGTACCAATGAGTTTTTCAAAAACTTACGTACATATTTATCACTAGCTCGACGGTGAAGGAAAACATCGTGAGGAAACCCGCCGGTCCCAGAATTAACCTCAGACATGTAAACAGACCCGGTCCGGCGATGGGCTCACCACCTATCACGTTTAGGGGTCCAATATATCTCGTGAAATGTGGGTATATCCAGTAATGGAATACCTCTGCCTACCCCCTCGGGGATAAAAGGCGTGAGATTATAAATAAAATAAAATAAATAATTTTTTTTTTCGTAAATACAAAGAGACAAGTCATCGTTTTTAAACATCCTATTCATTTTTGTTCTTGTACCGAGCCTGGTGGTACATGATTAAATGAGACTGCAGATGGATTTAGTCTAATTTATTTAAACGTAACAACTGCTTATATACTATGACAAGATGTGGTTTATCTATCGATCTAACTTATCTCTAATCTTACAATTACGTGCCGTGCATTTGCCGCATAGCTTCACGTGCGGTGTCGCTACAATACTCCCCCCTTTGATTTATAGGTTACAATTGTGATGAGATTATTCATCCTTTGATCTACTGATTTCAAGAATCCAGATAGTAATAGTGCACCAAATGTTTTGGAGCCAATTTGAGAGAAGACGGTCGCGAAATATCAATATTTTTATCCAATATTGGTTTAATATGGGTATTCATCCCAATATCGACCGTACGTATTGATTGGTGGATCGATTTGCTTAAAGTTGCAGGCGTTGTAAGCTCTGACACTTTATCATTTAGCGTTCGACCAGCAATATCTACTAGTAGTAGTAATAGTTTAAAGTGTTCTCTCTCCATATGTACAATTTTTTGTACCATTTGTAGCGTATAGTTTATAATTACTATTTGGTTTTATTGATACCTTCTGCGGTTTATTAATAACTGTTATATTAGCTCCCGTATCGATTAAAAACCTCATACCACTTTTTCAGTCGGTAATCATAAGGCGGTTGGACGGGTGAATGCGTGCAAAACTTAGTTTCTGCTTCTTGGTAGTTATTATAATTTTCTTTCCAGTCACATGGTTTGATACCCTGTTTAGCTGAATTTCGAAATTTACTGCAATAATAACAGTAGTGCCTTTTTTCACGATTCTGTGAACTTGACCTAGGCGGATAACGCTGATGATAGGAATTCCATTCAGTGCTGCGTTAGTAATTTCCGCGTTCGCGTTGAATAGCGCAAAATTCTAATTGCATTCTTCTAGTTGTGTAAATATTTTTGACATTGCTTCATCATCAGTTTTATTTATGTTTGTTTTGATCGCTGATATTTCACTCATTCTTGAGTTTTCTAATATTCTATTAGCGATTTGACCCAATTTAACAATGTCCTTAGTGTCGGTGACTGCTAAAACCGTTGTAACAGAGTTTGGCAGGAGTCTAAGCCATAGGAGTCCAATAGTGTCATCGTCAAATTGAAGAGGTCACTTACTTGTTGTATTTCTTCTTTGGACAGTTTGGCTATAACCAGGTTATATTTGTAGTCGTCTCCTTGCTTCTGCGGTGCCATAGTTGTGGTTGATCTTTCCAAAATTCGGAAAGTAGGAATATCACTGAAGAATTTGCAGCTACTTCCAAGTACTCGGTGTTGTTATTTTTGCACGGTGTGGACGTCATGATATAGGTTGTCGTATTCTTGTTCGGGGTCACCAATTGTACCGAGCCTGGTGGTACATGATTAAATGAGACTGCAGATGGATTTAGTCTAATTTATTTAAACGTAACAACTGCTTATATACTATGACAAGATGTGGTTTATCTATCGATCTAACTTATCTCTAATCTTACAATTACGTGCCGTGCATTTGCCGCATAGCTTCACGTGCGGTGTCGCTACAGTTCTCATCACCAATAAGTGCTATGAACTAGGTAAATGTAAACTTTAATAACGATATGATGTCTGATTTACATTAATGCAGTGTTTCAACAATTACTTAGTTAAATCAAGATGCACTAATCCTTTGATTCTAGGACTGGATCAAAACACTAGATTACTGTAGCGATGAATCTTGTTCTTGTAGGCGACTTTTCGAGCAGATAGGCTTAACAGCGCAACATTTAATAAGAAAACAGTGTTTCCTGAGCACACACGAAATGTCAAGTCTTAACTGCATTTGCAAGCAGATTAGTTAAAATAGCATTGTAGCAGAAAACGCTTTACTCCAGTTGCGTTTTATAATTAACCCGCGCGCTGCCCGCGACACGAACAGCTAAGACGCCGTAAATACGAGCCCAGTACCAGGCACAGGGTCCCTACACACAGGAGAGACGCAAACAACAAGAAAAATTATAAATGTGAAAGTGTTTTAATAAATTGTTGAACACAAATTCAAACAAGCTTAGTTTGTATTTGTAGGACCATCTTTGATACAGCAAAAGAGAATCGACGTTATTTTTGAATAAAGATATTTGGAGGACCGAGTGATGGCAGCATTTATATTTTTAACCAAAGAGTTGCAACATGATTCTAGACTTCCGTTAAGTCTTGAGACGAAAAATTGATAAATAAAAGAAACCAAGAACTGCTGCTATTACCAATAGACCAATACCAGTTCAGCCTGTCAGCTGTTCTGCGCGGTTTCACCCCCGTAGTTCCCGTTCCCGTGGGAATACGGGAATAAAATATAGCTTATGTTACTCAGTAATAATGTAGCTTTCCATTGGTAAAAGAATTGTTAACATTATTCTAGTAGTTTTTGAGTATATTCATTACAATCATACATATATACAAATCTTTCCTCTTGACTAGTCAGACAAGCTTGCAGTTCAACTGCTGTAGCATATCAAAAAGTTAAGAGTCATAAAACAAATCTGTGGCACTATCAAAGTCATTCCATGGCATACACCAAAGTCTTTCAGAAATTTTCAACTTCAAAAAGGGCCATGTAAACAAAGGTACCAGTTCCAATGGATTACGGCCCTGCACGTACAGTCAAGAGCACATCAAGCTTTACACTGGTAATGCGAGTCTGACCTCTAAAGCGATTGTAATAAGAACGTTACAAAGTCCAATGTGTGAAGCTCCACGTGCTCTTGAGTGTACGAAAGTTCACCGCACGGCGCAACTCGACACCTCATTAAACTAACTCCACCTCGCGACAATCTCCGACGGAATGCTGCGGTGAGCGCGTTTGAGGCTACAGTTTGGGGCGCGAAATTGATAGTGGCACCGAGAGACGCGGAGGAAATGGAAAGACTGCCACAGCTAAATCAATATCTCGAATAAAGACAGGGACAGAGGTGGTACTATTAATTGGAAAAGCAACAGCTTATAGTACTAAACAATCACTCTTTATTGTACACTAAAAACGCTTATCGCTTTAGGCAATCTTTTCCAAACAACCTTGGGGTGGATGAAACTGGAAGATTAGAACTTAGGTAGATGACGCACAGTAAAAGTAAAGATAATATTGAGGAGGACGAGAGTGCATAACATAATCTAGTAGTGAACAATTCATTGTAGCTCAGTGTAAAAGTTACTTCTACTACTTTATCAATAGCAAGAATATGTGTGAAACTTGTATACAAGCAATCTGTCTTCAAGCAATCTTGAAACTACGCTTGATATGAAGATTCAGAAATGATCCCGTACCGCTGTCGCCTTCTAACTGCTCGAGCGGAGTTCCATGCTTAAGGAATTAAGAATCGGCGTCAAAATATAGACATTCTCAAAAACAGTGGTGACATGTGTCTTATGCTAAACTCCTCACTTTACTCTGATTTATCTTTTGAATTTCGAGTAGATGTCACTGCTGAAGTAAAACATATACTGCGACGCATTTAACCCAAGCATAATTCATCACTCACTGAGACATTTCCGTCTTTTAGATTCTACCAGGCAACGGGATCACAATCGTAACTGCCTACAATTAAATAAATAATAATAAATTCCTGGCCAGCATCTTCGGGCGGTCGCGAGTGTCCAACCACGCGAAGTATGCCACACCTCGGCCGTAAATTCGGCGCAAAGGTTAAGGCGCAACAATTAAATATTGTGCGACACTTACCAACTATGCGAATGGAGGACGACCTTAAGATAGGAAGCTATGAAACTAGAGGCCAGGAGAGCGGGAAGCGATTTGGTTCAGACACATGGCACAATATATATGTGTTTGTACTTTCGCGTATCTGCATAATGTGGAGTTTAGAATGGATGGTTTCCGATGCCATTCCAAAGATTTTGGAAAGTTCTATTTTGCTAAGCATTGTTAGAACCATAACCGTCTTGAATTTTCTTTTCTTCGTTCTTCAAATTAAATGCCTCTATATAATTGGACATTAGCATTTTGAAAAACTCCACTAACAATTACGAACTTTATAAAAAGCTTCGGATTCGTGGTGTACTATTTTAGTCTTTGCCTATGATGACTATAGTACTATCATATTTTTTTAGTTTTTTCATTATTTGGGGTTGGTATAGTATATTTTCTTCTACTTTTCCGTGTCATATCCTATCAAACGTCATAACTACATTAACTTTCCATTATTTGGGGCCGGCAAAGTATATTCTTTTTACATATCCTATCAAACGTCATATCTACATTAACTTCTTGCACATATCATTCTTTAAATAGTCTATACATCTTCTCTTTGGTCTTCACTTTTCTCTTTATCTATCAACGTCAACTATTAATCCTGTATTATATGATACCTTATTACTATGTATTTGTCCCCTCCAACTATAATTCACATCACAATTCATTCGGTAGATACATAACATAGTACTTGAGTCACCACACAAGTAGAAATGCAAGAGCCGCTCGTTCCCTGGCGCCTGGAGGCGTTCGCCTGATATTAACTTTTGTCAAGGTATTCGGTAGTCCCGAGGGTTCGACGCAGCTAAATGGAGATATAGAGGAGACACAGTTCCCAACTACTTTTGTTAACCTTTCGGGCACGGCTGGAAGGTATTGCCGCGGATAAGTTCCGGTTGTGCGCGTGTCGGGAGAGAAATTTAATGAAATAGTTTATGATGTACACCTCTTGTTGTTTCTTAGTGATGGTAACTTGGTTTGGAATTGTAATGTTTTGGTTGTCCATTTGTGCCCCTTATAAATATAGTTATTACACCTATACCCACTACTTATTTTGTTTAGCTTATTAATAGTTATGTCTTTTATCCTCGATGGGGTAGGTATTCCAGTCCTAGATATACCTTCTCATCATCAATAAAGGTATAAAAAAGCATCTTGACATATTTGAGAAGTAATTATAATTAACTAGCGACCCGCCCCGGCTTCGCACGGGTACAATGCTTATAAGATTTTCCCGCTTTTCTGTTGAAATTGTTCCTGTATTTTCTTTGCTATAAACCTCACGGAGCCCGAGACCTGTCCAACGAATGTAAAACCGTGAAAATCGGTTCTTGCGTTCTGGAGTTATAGCGTCCGGAAGGAAAACCCGACTTATTTTTATATAGTAGACTAGCGACCAGCCCCGGCTTCGCACGGGTGCAATGCTGAATTATCTTTGCTATAAACCATCCCTGGACCCACTTGAACCCACACAAAAAGTTTCATGAAAATCGGTCCGGCCGTTCTCGAGTTAAATCGTCAGGAAGGAAAACCCGACTTATTTTTATATAGTAGATTATAATTAATTACACAATGGATGAAGACAAGTATTGTTTTGGTGAGATAAAAGCATGCAATAAGCGTATTTTGTTATGTATGTAGTTTGTTATGAAGATTATATTCCTATAAACGTAATTTGAAACCGAGTTTCCTTTTTGTTTTTGATTCCAATGCAATATTTAATTACATTTCTGATTATAAATCGAACTGTAGCATGCCGCTTGATTTCTCTGTTAAACCAAGCCCCCGTCTACCCCATTCGATATAACATAACTTTGCCCCATTTAACTAACCCGCAAGCTCTCGGCACACAATAATGGCTCATACCTGAATTAATAAAAGCGGTGTTCCAATACGGCGCAGACGGCGCCATAGTTACGAGCGGCGCGTGAGTGCTGTGCGCCTGCTAAACTCGCAATGAAAAGCACTGGATATGTCTAAATAAATGATCACGATGGTAGTGTAATTTTTACGTTGAACAAAACAAGCCTTAGTTGCATTTGCATGCATATTTCTATCAATAAAAAAATGTTTTAATAAACTAATAATATATAGTAAATATAATATAACTAATAATATATAGTAAATATATAAATATAAATATAAATAATATAATCTCACGCCTTTTTTATCCCCGAGAAAAACGTCGTGAGGAAACCCGCAGGTCTCAGAATTAATTCTGAGACATGTGTAAACAGACCCGGTCCGGCGATGGGCTCACCACCTATCACGTTTAGGGGTCCAATATATCTCGTGAAATGTGGGTATATCCAGTAATGTCTGCCTAATAAACTAACAACACGCTCCAAAGTTCCAATCCAAATTTATTTTAAGTTTTTGATCGGTATATACGAAAGTGGGTTTCTTGGCATGTTGGTTTGTAATTCTTCCTCGCAGCAACGGCGCAACCGATCAACTTTGTTTTGATCAACTGAGCCGAGCGTGCAAGCGATAGAGTCACGATCGGCCTAAGCTTTCGGCTTGTGACGCATCTATCTCTCTTCCACTCCAGTATGCTTTTACCCTTCAATATTTGCACTTAATTTAAAATGACCGTGTATAATGACCGTGGATATGCTATGGATGTAATAGGTAGGTCTGGTGACTATGCCAGTCTCAGGGAGGCGACATATAATGTGAGCAGTGGCCTTTGTCTCCGCGGCTGATTGAGCGCGCTCCTGCGGGACGGCGCACCCACACGGCGGCGGCGGGCTTATTCTGGGTGCTTTACGGTAAAATACGGGAAAAAGTTAAAGACATGTAAAATGTATGTATGCAAAATTATCTTCCTTTTACTTCCTTGAGGTAAAAAATTTGCTTTTTATACTCCGGAGATGAAGATTGAAGACTAACAAAGGCAACATTTGCTGCTCACAAACACTGTAAAAAAAGAGTAAAAAGAGAAGAAAAAGACAGTTACATTACACATATTTAAAGGTTTCATCAAAATTTTCATAGTTACCATCAAAGTCAAAGTCAAAAGTTTTTATTCAATGTAGGGACTTATAAGTCCTCTTATCGAAAGTCATTGCGACTCCACCGCTTCGGTATAGTTGAGGAGAAGAAGCGGGCGTTAGCGCTCGTTGGCAAGTGCTTATGTTAATCCCATACGTGTCAATCTAAAAGAACATTCGATTAGATTGTACAATGCCACTTGGCTAAGGGAGCAGGTCTATTAATGATAGACATGGAGTGCCGAATTTTATTTTTTTCTTAAGAATCTGTAAATATTTTTATAACATTGACTGTCTCTTGCAAAATAAAATAAATAAATTTACATCACCTCGCTTCTAATAAAATTGTGTAAAACAATACAACCACCCCTACTCGTAGATACCTATGATTGCTCTATTTGAAACATGATATAAAAAACCGAAAGTAACGAAGAATTTAAACAAAATCAGAATACGGACGCGGCTATGATTCTTGCAAGGGCTCAACCCTTTGGCTGCACATTCGATTAGCTGACACGTCGCAGGGCTGATGGAAAAATCATCGCTGAGACACGCGGAGGATCTAACCCACAATCGAATTATGAACCGCTCGATTTTATGTCACTTGTCATTTCTGAGACGCTTCCTGGTTTGTTTCAATAAATACCTACACATACAAAATACGTCATCGAAAGTCTGGTGTTAAAAAACAATGTTTCTTTCTAAATTGGAATAAAAAAATTACAGTACAAGTTTGGGAGCCTTCTTTTAAGAAACTATTTTGCTTGTGAAGGCTTATCCATGAAGGAAGGAAGTGTTTCAGACATTTCTTAAATATTGCATAGGTAATTGTTACATGGGTGGAGTTAATTGTGCCGGTTTTTTCCCTCAGCTATAACAGATTCTGAAGCAGTACTACTTAGCTGCCAAGAGTATATTAGACATTCTTATATATTGCACAGGTAATTTTTATTGCGCAGAAATCTTATACCGCTTCATCTATAACACATTCAGAAGCTGCAAATTACTTTTAATAAATTGAATTATAAGCTCCTATATTGAACAGAAACATTTGAATTATGGACCTACAATTGGAAAATATATCCTTTATTATAATACTAGCGACCCGCCCGGCTTCACACGTGCAAACCTTCCTCTTGAATCACTCTATCTATTAAAAAAAACCGCATCAAAATCCGTTGCGTAGTTTTAAAGATTTAAGCATACAAAGGGACATAGGACATAGGGATATAGAGACAGAGAAAGCGACTTTGTTTTAAACTATGTAGTGATAACAATTAATTAGGTATCTACTTACTTACCTACTAAAGTGTTTATTTTTGGTTTGCAAGTATTGCGTGTAGAATTATCATAAAAAATACATGTCATTGCTAGCACGCACGGCATGTCGAATTTTAGATATTTCATATTAAAAATTAAATTATGTGGCGCAAGGACGATCCTCATGAAATATGAAAACGTCACGAGACTCACGAGTTTCATACAACTCGATAACATGAATTATGGCTACTGTACTTTCGGCGACGTTAGGCGTGCGCACGTATAACGCGCACAATAACAGTTACATTAGCATGGCTACATGTGTTCGATGAATAATTCGCCGACGACGCACCGAAGGTATATGCTTTTATATCTTATGGGCAGAGCGTGTTCAGGGTTATTGATACAATATCTTGTATTAAAATGGTTTACAACGCTTAAATCACAATTGATGATATAACGATGTTTTGAATTCTGGTGAGGATATACCAATGAGTTTTTCAAGATGTTACCTATGTAAATATATTACTGGCTCGACGGTAAGGAAAACATCGTCAGGAAACTCGAGGACCCCAGAATTGATTCTGAGCCATTTGTAATAGCACCGTGATCCGGCGATGGGCACACCACGCATCAGGCTTAGGGCCAGAAATGTGGATGTTTCCAGTAATAGAATATCTACTTCTGCTGATACCTTAGAGAATTGGGAGTGATCATATTTTTAGGGTTCCGTACCTCAAAAGGAAAAAACGGAACCCTTATAGGATCACTTTGTTGTCCGTCTGTCCGTCCGTCCGTCCGTCTGTCAAGACCCTTTTTCTCAGGAACGCGTGGAGGTATGAAGCTGAAATTTATATCAATTACTCAGGTCTACTGTCCCTTGAAGTTGTGAAAAAATCAAACTTCTAAGCCAACGCAATCAAAAGATACAGCCGTTTATGCCGCAAATTTTCGACACTTGCAAGGGAATCAAAACCTACAGGGTGCTTCCCGTGAACTCAGAATCTAGAAATTTGGTACGAAGCAACGTCTTATAGCATAGATAAAGGAAAAATTACGAAAACCATAAATTTGCAAGGTTGTACGGAACCCTCGGTGCGCGAGTCCGACTCGCACTTGGCCGGTTTTTTTTTTATTATTGGTATTTTGAAAAGTGACAGAATATAGGTAACTACCTATCAAAATACTTATGATTTCCAAGATTTAATTGTTGATAGGTACAGTCAACAAAGTTGTTAGTGTTACATGACCAGAAACTAAGATTCAGTTTTTTCTTAAAGCCGTAAATGTATTTATAGTTTTTTTTTTAATTATAGGGATCAAAGATACCTTCAGCAAAATGAGTTCTTAGTTACTGGCCATGTAACCCTAACAACTTTGTTGACTGTACCTATTCAATTTGCCACTGTTCCAACTTGCCATTCGCCAATGAAAATTGTCTTTAGACAATGATACAAGAACTATCTCACAATAAATAGTACTATTCAAACCCCATCAAACAGCATCTTGCTCAGCCATCCGCGGGGAGTTATGAATTTCACTTGTTCAAAGTAATTTAACATTGTTATTCATACGGGTCTCAATATCCGACCCCCTTGCTCCACACATGCACAAGTTATGACGTGTACAAGTTATTAGTTTCACCTGAGGGGCTAAGACTGTTTGCCTCAAACAATGGCTGGAGATTGTTATGAACCCTCTAACTAAACACGCATTGGGTTGAGTGGAGATAAAGGTAACGTGAATGGATTCGGCTCAACGTGGGATTGAAATTTGCAATTAATTTGAATTGTATCTTCTACTTTCTTCATGAGTGCCGTGAGAGAACGCAATATGAATATACAAACGATACATAAAATAATCTCACGCCTTTTATCCCCGAGGGGGTAGGCAGAGGTATTCCATTACTGGACCTGCAGGTTCCTCACGATGTTTTCCTTCACCGTCGAGCTAGTGATAAATATGTAGGTACGTAAGTTTTTGAAAAACTCATTGGTACATGCCAGCATTCGAACCCGAGCCTATCACTGCAAACGATACATCAGAGATTTGATAAAGTGTCACTGTGACCGTTTAGCAAAGAATTTTGATCATGACATACAATTCTTTATGAAAGTACACTACAGGTGTATTTAGGTAGTATCAAGAGCAGGTAGAGCTTGACAGATTGGACTTTGTAACGTTCTTATTCCAATCGCCTTAGAGGTCAGACTCGCACTAGAATTGTAAAGATTCATGTGCTCTTGACTATACCAGAACTAGTAGGCAATTTAGCTTGTTACAATTATTCCTAATGTTATGGAAATCACTATTTGATAGGAATCCGACTCTATTCATTGTAAAGCTTTCATGCTGTGAGGTTGTTGGTTGGTAATTTTGATGGTATTGTAAGATTTAGTATTACCCTGATAATACACTTTCGTTTTCGGATAAATCTGTGGACTTAATTACAGTGTGGATTACTAATTGTAAGTAATATATAATGAGTATGTATTGAAGACACTTATCATTTTGCTTGTATCCATGGTCAAGAATTATTTATAAAAGCGAAAAGTATCAAATTGATAATTATATCAAATAAAGATAATAACATTCACGAGACATTTACAACATAATCCGAGCGCTCCAGTTTCACCAGTTAACCCCCCGGATATCCGATCGTGTACAGAGTAACCCGAAATTACCTATAAACGGCTCCAGCAAACAACGCACGGCAAGTTATTAAAACATCGGTTCGACATGACGTTAATTACTCGAGCCTAACCCGCCGGTGTTTGCAGGGCCGCGCAGGCCCGCCGATTAATTTTAACCCGTGTTTGAGTTAAACTGCTTCTAGGTAAATGAAAGCAAAGCGGGTCATCGGATAATGCGCGTAATTCTACGTGGATTATGGTTCCGTGAATGATTATAAGCGGATGTAAATGAAGGAAGTTCGGTTGGGTTCGGTTTTCATTACCTTTCAATTTGATTTGGTTTGTTATACTCCCATTCTACTATAAAATAGGAGGTTTTGGTCGTTTATTTAACTGACTCTCCGGTTTTAATAGTGAAGAAAATTTGTGTAGAAATAGCTGTTGGGCGATATATATTTTTTTTTACTGAAACATAAAGTACATTAATAATACGTTAAGGTTAAAATGCATTCGCTATCTCAAATTTCAATTTAGCTCGTCATAGCACGACCCCTATATTTTTTCAAGCGGTCCATATCAGATTGCGAGTAATAATGGTACGCAGTCACCGCGGCGCTGCAGGGTTAACGGAACACCTGGGGGCTTCCTCTTTGTGTCCCAAACGAGGTTCGTTAGTGACACGCTCGGAGTTCGGAGATTGTTCCACGTGTATGGAAGTGGCGGAAAATTAACATGAAGTCATATTACGGCTTAATTAGAGGAGTAATTAGGAATTCTTCGCCGCAACTAGTTTTTTTTTTACTTTTTTGGGAGAGTTTCTCACGTTTTTGGATTCTGCGTATTACCCTAAATTACTGCATATGTTTTTATGGATGTGGATATTTTGTAAACTCATAAAATAAGAATGTACAGTGGATAGTTAGGTATTTGCACTTAAAGATATAATGTTATAAGGTTATAACCATAGTTTTTACGAGGTTATCATAGTTCAGTGTTAGCGTCAACAATACTTAAGTTCGGATCAGGCTCGAAGGACCATAGTATCTAGGAAGATATGGTCCTTCAAGCCAGATATAATAATATAATAATAATAAGGCGTGATATAGAGTGAAATTTACCGAAAGATTTTAACTTGACTACTTGTGAATTTCTCTGCATAAAAGTACAACCACGTTGTAGACCTTTTTTCAACACCACCATGCTCATCACCGTGATTACCTTACGTCTGGCCGCCTCATCGCCGTCAATTGCGCCCGCGCCGCATGCGGGCTTCGTGGAACGGGAGGGTTAACCGGTGGCCCACCCACTCGTTAACTTTAATGCTGGCAATTTAAGTTTTTAACTGTACCGTGCGTCATTGAAGTGGTTGTGGAAAGGGCAAATTGATTTGTCCAGGTGGGCTATGGGTTAAAGTTTGGAAGTGCTTTTGGTATATTAAAAATATTTTTGCTCAAAATAAAAGTAGGCTACGCTAATATCTTTCATTATGTAACCAGTAGAAAAGAGATATTTAATAAAAAATAATAAATTGTAGGACACAATTCACACACGGTTGTTTAGTCTCAAACTAGGCAGGGCCTATACTATGGGTACTTAACAACTGATAGGCATACTTAAATAAATATTAAACACCCAGACACCAAGCCAACAGACATGTTTATGCACACAAATGTTGGCCCCGAGTAGGGGTCGAAGACAGGGTCACTACCGACTGAGCCAACACGCCCGTCAATAATAAAATATAGTCCAATTTTGTGGCCAAGATAGTTTGGTCTTTTTTCATCTTTGAAGATACTAATTAATGAAATCAAACCTGTGGTAGCAATGAAAACTACGTTCAACAAAATTTTCATTAATTTGTCCATTAATATACCTACTCTAAACTAGAAATTAGTACACAATAAAACAGTATGTAGTACAGTCAAGCGCACGTGAAGCTTGTCACCTTGGACATTGTAACGTTCTTATCACAATCGCCTTAGAGGTCAGACTCACACTACAAGTAAAGCATCATGTGCTCTTGACTGTACCGCTGTAATGGCCAGATCTGAGTACCCAGATGCGTCCCAATTGATGCGTTCGGAGGTGATCGCCCGCCAGGTGCCGCTGACTCAACCCTACAATTTAGTTAATAGAACTCACGTGAAGGTTAAAGCGAGCTGTGGAGTCGAACGGAGAGTAATTTTTTACTTTTTTGTAATTTTTTAATCTTTAAATGCGTTCGTAGAAATCATCCAAAAACTATATTTTTGTTCATAATTATCAAAACGTAACATACCACTGCTGAGCTATGGATCATTCCTCACTTAAGAGACAGTATGGGTCATAATTACTTTTGAGCCAACCTAGTAAGTATGGTGTTGGACTGGCCACCTAAAACTATATAAAGATAACATTTAATTACGAAGAAAATAGAGGTATACATTCATTTACAATAATTACAGATAAAAAATGACCTCCAAAGAGGAACGATGTGGGACAGTAAAACAATAATAATTTTTAAAGCCACCCATCTGAAATAATTTACGATCTGCCATTGTATTGACATGATATTAAACATTACCAATAATAAAACACAAAGCTTGGAGTTCTGGCAGCTTGTAGATAAATAAAGTAATGAGTGAGAAAAAAGTATAAATATCGACTCAACGTATCCCGTAGCGCTGTGACCCACATGGCTTCCAATTGAGAGTTAGTTTAGCCGATGGAGGCAGGTACGGGCGCGTGTAGGTGCCTCAATTGCTCTAACTGCCTAATTCCACGTTTTATTGCGCGGCCATTCCGCGCGGCAGGATATCCTTCGCGTGGTACGCAATTTCTCCACAACTGTCAAACGGTTAACACTATACTTTATGTATAATATTGTCATTGTGATGGTATATGGATAGGTACCTAAAGTAACAATTTTATTTTACAATAAAATCTGTCTACACACGTATTTAAAAAAAATATATTTGTTTGTTTATAGGAGGTAAAACTCTGAAACAACTGATCTGAATCTGAAAATTATTTCAATGGCAGAAAGTTAGGTACACTGTTCCCGAGTGATACCCGATACCGACGATGACAGACCATTAAACGATGCATGAGTCGTTTGATGGATGTTTAGTAAGCACGAGTGATCTGCCAGGTTCGAGCAAGTGGCGGTCTGTTGTCTCTGCCTGCCCCAATGGGAAAGAGGCGTGAGATTATTTATGTGTATGTATGTGTAGAAAATTATCCTAAAGCCAAATAACAAGTTTTCTTACCTACTACATACCTATTTAAAACGATATTACAAACTTACATAGAAACTCGCCCTGTTCCTTCTATGTTTTAAGCATCTGCTAAGAAATAATAACCAACTTGTTACTAAATAATATCAAAAAAGATTTGTCTTAATTTACATAATATTTACTTACTTCATAGGCCCAAATTACCGAGTCATTCAATAAACCACAGAAAACCCACATACGGTTGTGTCCGTCACACATAACCACATTGTAAACGATTTGCAGATAAAGGTACATTAAACGCACTAAAAGGGTTACAAAATCCCAAAACTACGGCTAGTTAACCCTTTGTACCGTCTGAAATTAAATAAAAGCACTTTGTAAAGGTGTCGCCCGCACGCGGGACGATAGTTTAGCGGGACATAGAGCGCCCGCATCGCCACTGGAAGGTTGAAACGTTATACTTTGCTTAGGGCCACAGGAATTTTAAAAGCCGTTTTAGCAAAAACTTTAACGTGGCGGTAGTTGATAGGGTTGTGCAAAGATTTCAATAGATTTTATGTATAGGTATCACGTTTTGATACGAGTGTCTAATGAAAAGTTTGCAGTTCTTTTCAATGGTGGTTTCCGATTTGCATAAAATCTTTGCCTACATTGAAAAACCATCTACATAGTAATTTCAACTCAAGTTTTTAACATTTTAGCTGTGAAAAGGTAACACTTATTATCGCATTTTTTTACATGAATTAAAAGAAAAACATATACTTAAAATGTCAAATGTGCATATTTACTGAAATGGAATACCTCTGCCTACCTCCTTGGAGATAAAGCCTTGAAATTATTTATTTATTTATTATTTTTACAGGTACTTACTGCTTTATTTAGTTTAGGTACACAATTATTTGTTTTGCAAATATTACAAACACAAAACGAAGAAATTGAAAAGCTAAAACGTTCCAAACATACCTATAGTTTGCAGAAACAATATATTTAGCAACAGAATTTCTCCGGACCCCACAGACCATCATCATTCAATGCCAAAGACAAACCCCAGCCCATTCCCGCTCATTTAAAAAGGTATCCGGAGGTACGCCGGGGACCTTTTTGCCCCCAATTGCGAAGGTAACTTTAATAGTCCAAATTAATAATTTCCTCGACCCGCATGGCGGTCACTTGCCGATCGTCGCCGCGATACGCCCTCGGCCCTTTTGTCCCGTAATTGGGTATTTTCACTTATTTCTGAGGCATTTTAATGTTTTGTCCGAGTCGTTTGCAGTCGTTACCTCATTGTTCCTTAATAGAAGCCGTCCGGAAGATCTCATTTGTTAACTGAACGCTATGCATGCAGGATTTTTAATGGCTTTTTTGTTGCTGTATAGATAAACATCTATTTGTATTTTATAGCAGCAGAGCAGTGATAGCCCGGACGGTTAAAGAGCCGGCCGAAAATCAGTGAGGCTCGGGTTCGAATCCTGGCATGTACCAATGAGTTTTTCAAAACTTACGTACATATTTATCACTAGCTCGACGGTGAAGGAAAACATCGTGAGGAAACCCGCAGATCTCAGAATTAATTCTGAGGCATGTGTAAATAGACCCGGTCCGGCGATGGGCTCACCACCTATCACGTTTAGGGGTCCAATGTATCTCGTGAAATGTGGGTATATCCAGTAATGGAATACCTCTGCCTACTTTTTTTTATTATTTTTTATTATATATATTTATTATTATTATTATTATTATATTTTATAGTTTTTCTACTAAAGAATACTACTACTTTTTAGAATAATACATAAACAAAATATTGTGTAAAAGGGTTTTATAAATTTCAGCTTAAGCCAACATCACATGACCAGATGAGTTTAAATCATCCTTAACACCATTAGGATTCAATTTTACAAAACGTATCCACACGGAGTATCACGGGCCGTGTATTAATCATGGCGGTAACAAGATTTCCGGGACATAATCGGACGGTCTCAGCGGGACGCGGCCAGTTTATTAGATTGTCGCCCTAACCTGCCGCGTGGACAGGGTTGCTTTGTGAACAGTGGGTAAAGTTTGGAAGAGTACCTACAGGCTAAAAATATACATATTTTGCATGGTTAGTGGCCATATTATTATGATAAATTAATAATTATCGCTGCCTAAGTACAATCAGGAAACCAATGTAGGATTTATTTTGAAATCAAATATTGTTCTGTCATTCTTTTATTTTTCAAAGTGACCTAATACATATATCAACAATAACATTTAAATACCAGTGTCATTAATGAGGAATGAGACGCGCGGTCGGCGCACGCGCAGGGGTGATAACAATGCTGATTTTGTTAGCGGGACGACCGACCGTTACACAATAGACTGCACAGCACACGCTCTCACCTTCCACTAGCTTGGCTTTGACTACACACGGCTGATAACCGTATCTGTCATTATTTAAATGTATCGGCAGTGAGCCTGCCTACCATGCAGAACTTTCGGGATCAGTTTTGATGATCAGTCAGAAAAAGAGAATTTAAGTTTGAAAAGACGCTTAGAAAAGCCGAAAAATTATGTGTTTTTTTACAGATTAATAACAAAATTACTTATGGTTGAAATAAAACACATCATAATAATTTGAACTTGATAAAAAAGACCTTGGCCTCATGATACAGATAGACAGACAACACACTTGTGACTCTCGACTACTCTCGAGTCGCAGGTGTCCATGTGGGCGACGGTAGTCACTTACCATCAGGTGACCCGTTTGCTCGTTTTCCCCGCAAAAAAACATAGGAACCTATAAGAGTTAATTTTTTTTGGAATACAAATTCTAAATGCTACAAAATTTTCAATAATTATATTTTTTCTATTATCAATTTACGAACATCTAAATAGTCTTTCCAACTGCCAATGTCAGTCCCTGTGTACAACCCACCACTAACCCTCACCTCCAATAAATTACTCCGTGATTTTTAGTCGTGCGACACTTTCGCATGATTTATGTCCCGGAACAATGCGCTCACCGGCGCGCGGGCAGCCGGGGGTTAAAGCTTGTGAGGACGCCTTGTAATTATTGCTGTGCATATGGTACTATTGGGTGTTACACTACCATTATATTTGCATGGCACGGTAGAACTGGTTTGGTAGGTACTAAAATTTTGAATGGGATTGGTTTATGGAACTTTTTTGAGACTGCTTTTTTATTTTCCTAAGCTAAAACGCTTTCTGAAGCAGTTGTAGATAACTATGAAGACTGTAGATTCTAATTCTGATGGAAAGTATTGTTTATAATAACAAGGGATTCTAAACTTGTCCATGGAGTTTGGCTGAATGCAAACAGCAGCACCGACGAGTTGCTGGTTCCAAATGCATTACCCCGAGAAGAACCAGCAACAAACTCAAGGGCAGCTCTTGTCAAGAATCTAGTTATGTGCGTAGTTGTGCTACGAAATGTGTTTATAAAAGTATTTCTGTTTTTAAGTAATCACGATTTATCACGGTAAATGAATGAAAAGTTCCAGTCCCAGAATTAATTCTGAGACACGTGTAAAAGACCCGGTCCGGCGATGGGCTCACCACCTATCACGTTTAAGGGTCAAATATACTCGTGAAAACTGGGTACTTCGAGAAATGGAATGAAGCTGCCTACCCCTCGGGGATAAAAGGCATGAGATTATTTATTTACTTATTTTACACTCAGGGTTTTACCCAGAAGAGCCTGGCAGCAGTTACACATGCCTCAGAACTAATTCTTGTGTCTGTGGCTTCACCATAGAGCTACAGTGAAAAATAATGTAAGTGTCGCTTTTGAAAATGTAATTGGAGTCACTTCCAAAAATACTCACTGTTTTTTGTTAAAGCTTGAAACACGCTCAAGAAATTTTAAATACCTCCATTTCAATTCCGAAATGGTCTACTTACCTGCAGCACTTTCTCATGCAAAATAACAATCACAATGTCAGTGTTGCATCCGAGAGTCATTCCAGCGATTCTCTCGCGACATTGAGCACAGCATCGCAATAAAAACACGGCCCCCGCCGAGTGCACGGGCTGCCCCTGCGAGGTATTATAATTAAGCTCATTTGTTATGTGAGCGCGGCGCGCAGGCGCGATAAGCCGGCTGCATAGGTGCGTCGTTAGTTTTTTGTGCGCACGCGACTCGGCCCGCATTATCTTTTTATCGTCGCACCCCATGCTTGGATTAGTTGTTTCAGGGGTTAAGAACCGGGACAGATTTTGGTAGGTTGTTTTTTAATTTTTTTTTAAAAGGCTGCAAAAGAAATTGTTTGTTGGGTGTTAGGTCTTAAAAAATCTGTAAGTAATCTAGTGACGGCCTGCTGGCCCTGGTAGTAGTGACCCCGCCACAGACCATTAATCTAGCTAGATGACGGGAGTATACGTACTTCGCGTGTCCAACTGGAGTCAAATTGACTTCAGTCTACGCCGCGTCATTTATTCCGCGTTCGAACGTCGTTGCCTCCGAACATCAACCGCCATCTCAAAAAATGACTGTTTTTTCAGTATTATGTTGTGCAAACTATACAGGAAAAGCTGACCCAGATAATGGACATGTTTCCTACTACAGGTAAGTAAATTTCTTCAATAATTATCTTTAATCTATTTAAAAATCATTTATTTCGGGTTCATTGTGGTTTTACTATGAAAAATAAGACTGTGTGTGTTTACTTCTTGTTCATGATACATTGCCTGCTTTAGTAGCAAAGTTGTAGGGCCTGCTTATATTAAACACGCAATGGAAATGTAACAATCGATCTTTAGCTTTGTTTGTTCGGCTTCTTGGTAGGGTTACTATTCTCATTTTGCTGTCAAATGAAGCAAATAGTGATGTACACCTTTCGATTATTCACGATTCTTATAGATTTTTCGAATCGAAACAGAGGAATAATAATGTTCGTAAGTGTACATTATTTTTGTTGCAATAACATTTATCTCTGAATAACATTCATTATAAATGTAATCAATAAATGTAAAAACAAAAACTTAAATAATTATTAAGAACTTCTTAACCCTCCGTTAGTCGCGTGGGGTCTTTGAAAGCCCAGGTATTACAAAAATGTAAAATTTAAGCTATTAAAACCATTTCAGCAATTCAATATTTTAGGTACCCTCCTAAGTTGGATTACATTTGCTGCACATCGACGCTAAATTCAGATCGCGCGTAAGCGTAGCGTGATATTATATGCGTGTTTTGTGTGGACGGGCTTTGAAAGACCCCACGTGACTAACCGCGTAAGTATTTTTTTTTTAATTTAGATTTTCTTAGTAGCCGGTTTTTTTTATGTATTTTTGTTTTAGATTTTATTAACTAGAAATGAACGAAGAACAACAACCTCGTATATTAAACTGGTTAGAGGATGAAAGTAATGATGTTTAAGGTGGTAATGATGATGAAAAAAGTGAAGTCGGTATATACCCCGATAAAAGGCGGTATATACTAGTGTTATCGCATATAAATTGATAAAAAGGAAAAGTTCCTTCATTTAGTAGATTTAAATATATTTTTTTGTGATTGTGATCTGAAGAAGAGAAATTTATGTTACTATTTTTAGATTGCAAGTTTAAGGCAGAAATAAAAAAATATGTTTACGTAACTAGTGGTAGTTTTATTGTAATTAAGTTAATCACCAATGATTTGCTTATATAATTAGGAAAAATTAATTATAAAGGTGTTTTAGGCAGATTTTTTTTGGGGTCTTCAAAGACCCCACGTGACCAACCGCGTAAACAAAAAACGCGCGACTGACCGAAGGTTAATCATATATTTGGTTTAAGGTACACATCTATTTAATGTCTTAATTGCGTTTCCCTATATTAAATTATCATGAAAGCAACACACATTTTTTTTTTCATTTAGTAACTAAAAAATGTGGTGTTTGGAAGTTCAGGTGGCAAGACTTTCTGGGACGGTAGAGGTCATTTTCTATCTCACAACTATTCTCATATTTTTTCTGGGACGGTAGAGGTCATTTTCTATCTCACAACTATTCTCATATTTTTTCTGGGACGGTAGAGGTCATTTTCTATCTAACAACTATTCTCATATTTTTTTACGAATCTATGAAGATAAATCGATTTGACATTTTGAATGAAAATTGCCTTTGAATCGATTTCGCGCGGACAACGGGGAATTCACATCACTAAATCGCTCTTGTGACGTCACAGTAGGTAGAAAAAAAGTGACACGGTTGGTTTTCATACAGATTGAAGTACTTAAGTTATCTAGCTAGATTAATGGTCTGTGGACCCCGCCTTCTGCTTTGGAGGTCACTGGTTTGATTCCTTCTCGGGGCCAACATTTGTGTTTGTTTTCTGTGTTGAATATTCATCAGTTGTTTAGTAGATACCTAGTACAAGTTTCACACTTTATAATTAAATAAAAAGTGTCAAGATAGCACAAAAAACTGTTAACATAGCACAAAAGTTGATGGTCCATTCTTTAACCCTATTTCAAAAGATAACTCTACAGTGGAGATGTGATATTATTCATCTTAATTTGACCAATTTCATAGTTTTTCTCAATTTTCTCAGTCACAAAATGTTGCCAACCTCTGCCTCTAGGTGCACAAAAGAGACGCGCGCGTGTCACCCGTGTGTCCCTGAACAAATATTGCATTACCTCTGCCCCCACCACTACCCCCTCTCTCCGCACGCGGCGCGTGTCACGTGAGGTCCATTGTTGTCCCGCGCGCGCGCACCGTGGTTACCCCACTGATCCCATGGAAATTGCAGTGTAAGTGGCACAGATTTTGTCGTCAGTACTTTTGTATTGATCGGGTCTGTTGAAGCGAAAATGTTGATGTTAATGAATTAAAAAAATATACAATGTATACTTAGTTAGTTTTTGACTGCAACTTCGTTGGCGTTACGAGATGCAAAATAGCCTATGTAGGGACAGATATTTTTTTATAATTTAAGGAGTGCTTTAAACGGACTATCTCCTTGCCAAATTTGATGGAGCTCCATATTTCATACTAGTTGTTGAGATTTCACCGTCGTAAGATCAGTTTAGGAGATGGTGTTAGGCTAGTGGCCACTTAACTGTTATAATTTTTATAGCCACTCAAGGGTATCTGACATGGCTTAACGACTTCCATAACGAGAATAAGTGGCCCATTGACATAGCAAAATCCTCTTATAATTTTGCATCCGCTAATCCAAATACTTTACAAAAGGAGGCAAATTAAACGACCAACAAACAAATAGTCGCAATAAAGAATCAATAAGTTGCAGACCTCGTTGCTTTACGAGCTGTTAAAATTGCGCACGAACTCACACACCTCTGCTTTCACGCAATGAATGCGTCGCACTATGAAGGCTTTACGACTGTTTTCAACTTTGTATGGTATTCGGAGATATAAATAAATAAATAATCTCACGCCTTTCATCCCCGAGGAGGTAGGCAGAGGTATTCCATTACTGGATATACCCACATTTCACGAGATACATTGGACCCCTAAACGTGATAGGTGGTGAGCCCATCGCCGGACCGGGTCTATTTACACATGTCTCAGAATTAATTCTGAGACCTGCGGGTTTCCTCACGACGTTTTCCTTCACCGTCGAGCTAGTGATAAATTCTTTGAAAAACTCATTGGTACATGCCAGGATTCGAACCTGATTTTCGGCCGGCTCTTTAACCGTAAGAGCTATCACTGCTTTTCTGCTCTATTCGGAGATATATTAACATAATATTCATTACTAACCCGACGGTGAAGGAAAACATCGTAAGGAAACCCGCAGGTCCCAGAATTAATTCTGAGGCATGTGTAACAGACCCGGTTCGGTGATGGGCTCACCCATCACGTTTAGGGGTCAAGTATTCTCGTGAGAAGTGGATATTTCCAGAAATGCTATACCTTTGCGGACCCCCTCGATTTATATTTATTTTCAAAAGGTTCTTATAAAAGTTTAATCTTTCACCCATAAACCTTGCCATTCATTGTGGATGATAAGTATAGCCAAGAGGACATTGGACTTTGTAACGTTCTTGTTACAATCGCTTTAGAGGTCAGACTAGCACTACAAGTGTAAAGCTTCATGTGCTCTTGACTGTACCATATGTCAGAGACTTCCTTAGTACAATCGAACTCACTAACAACACTATTACTTTCTATTTAGAAGTAGTCTAGAATGCTTCACTTATCCGTAGATTCGTCAGTTTTATGTGCTAAGTAAGTAAAATTACAAAATTATACATCATAAAACAAACTTAATAAGTAAGATCAAAAGTGGACGGGCGTGATATAAGTCTCCCAAAGTGCCACGTAGACCTCCAGAAATTTCAAATTTAAACTTTACCACTTTCTAAAAGTACTTTAGTAAAGTACTACTTGCACCTACATTTCCCAAGAAAATAACAGTTTAAGTTGAATTTGTAAAGTTCAATCGTTATACCTATTCATAGTAAGATGAATCACAAATGCTAGGCTTACACATAAACACTTCAATAAAAGCACATAAAAAGATATGTCTCTAATTTAAATTGAATTTATGGACACCATAACCCTGAATTTAGAATCTAGCGAAGGGGCAATTCTGGAGCCATCGACTTCGATCTCCGAATTGAGATTGCTCTATGTCTACTACAAAATTTCGAAAAAAGTTTTTTTTGAAATCGTATTTTTAAGCAGCTCTGTTGCTTCGACTGGTAACACTGAGAATATAGTATCTAAAAAACTACTTCGAGATTTTGTAGTAGAGATACAGCCAACTCCATTCCGATGCATGAGAATTACCTCCTGTTATACCACAAATATTCTCAGCACGATTTACAATGAAGGCTTAGTTCCTTTATTGACTATTAGATGTAACGCTAAAGTAGCAATGTATAGATTCCTTCGACAATATTCGCGAATTTGATTGTTAGAACCATTAGCGAATAGGTAGGTACTGTAGGCCCATAAACTCGGATGCCGTTTATACTTCATAAAGTTTATATGCACTTTTATTCCGTCAATAAAATTCGATTTGACTATTTTGTCGACGCACCGCTAGGGGAGAGTGTTGGCTTTATTAGAACCCACTCCGAAACTATCTTATAAGTTTCTCAATTTAGTTATTATGCTGTAAAAGGTGTAATTAAAAACTTTACTAACATTTGGAGGGGTCCACTGCCAGGAAAATAGAATGATTCGTTTGTATTGAAGATAGCGGTTCTGCGTAGTTTTACCCCGTAAATTTCCCGGAATACGGAAATAAAATATAACCTACGAGTATGTTACTCAGGGATCTTCTAGCTTTCTATTGGTGAAATAATTTTTAAAATCGGTAAAGTAGTTTTTGAGTTTATTCGTAACAAACATACAAAAATACACATCTTTCCTCTTTATAATATTAGTAAGTATAGATGTTGGCTTTTTCTGAAGATAATAATAATAATAAATTCTGGGACACAATTTACAAATGGTTATTTAATCCCAAATAATAGGCAGAGCCTGTACTATGGATACTAAACAACTGATAGACATACTTAGATAAATAATAAACACCCCGACACGTTCGTCGTGGTCAGAGGCGAAAAAGGTTTATATTTTTTTAAACTGTTTATGTACGATGTTTGATCGTGTATGTAACATTTTATGCATACAGGTAAGCATTCAATTTCTTAAAATTTTGATGAAATAAGCTTTTGATTGTTCGTGTTCATCTTGTTAAACTTTCGATTAATCGTTGTTGATCAAAAGAGATTCGATGATTTCAATGTTGTATTCCAGATCCGGTGTTGAGTAGGTATTTCATTTTAGGAAATACACTTTGCACGAGTGTAAAAAAATCGAAGCAAAGTATTTTATCAGCCTGTATGTCGGGAAAATAGTAACAAGATAAAAGAGCAAGTAAAAAATAACCATGAATCACCTGCCACGAAAAATATTCCGAAAAAGATATCGAAAAACACCTACACTACCGACGTGAATTATGACGTCATCCATTTAACGTCCTTTTCACAGGCCTATAATAACACACCTTTAAATCATCGCCCAACGATAAAACTGCGATGTTCATGATTCTTTATTATGTAACAACCACTCTCGGTTTACGAGTCTGTTTGTGAATAACATTTCATATATTGAAATTTAATTCGACCGCAAAATGTTCTGTTTATGGGACAATCAAACTTTTATTAATCGTTAGGGACAATTCTTTTGGTATGACTGGAATTAATCATAGGTATGGCTTTGCGTAAAAGTTATAGATTATGGTCGTTTAACGTTTATTGATGTTTAGGTAATCTTTATAAGGTATCGGTAATAACCGTTAAATATATTACGACAAGGGCTAGAGGGCAGGAGATCAATATATTAACAATCGTTTGGGTTCGCATTTGAAAAATTCATCAAAAAAATATATTTTTATGAAATTCCAAAACTGAAAGACTGGATTAGTCACTCTTAGATTATTCTGATTAATAACGAAGATTTTTTGGTCAGAAACAATGCAAAAATGTATAAAAATGATCACAAACGATGTAATTGATATCCTGCTCATAATTTTTTGTAGTTTTAGTTGAAATTGACACGAACCAAAAACAAATTCTCTCCTTGGGGTCTGTTGTGAGAAATTTCTTTAAGGAATAAGATGGCCCAATTTTACTTAATTTCCAAAGTGTATTCACGTAAAGTAAGGTGCTCTCTTGGAAAAAAGAAAATTAATTTTTTAATTAAAAGAAAAAAGAAATTTTATTTTGGATACAAATGCCATGCTTCGAGATTTCGATATGGATGTGGGTTTCTTTCTAGAGCGATTGGCATGGAAAGGCTCGGTGTTGAAAGGGAAAATTTATTTTAAAAGTTTCTTATGTTTTATTCAATAAAAATAAATATATGTCCTTAATTGTTGTAATTATTTTGACAATATGGTGAGAGTTTCTAGTCCGATTAATCGATCTAACAGAAATACAAAAGACCTGGTAGACCGACCAATCGGACGAAGCGGAATTGCGATTTCATGTAGTTCGATAGTCGAAACAACTGGAAAAAAAAATCCACGTCGTCCGACCAGTCGGACAAAGCAGTCGGACCACGTGGCCACAGGGAATAAATTATTGAATAAATAAATATTGATCGAAATGTATATAATATAATAATATAATCTCACGCCTTTTATATCCCCGAGGGGGTAGGCAGAGGTATTCCATTACTGGAAATACCCACATTTCACGAGATATATTGGACCCCTAAACGTGATAGGTGGTGAGCCTATCGCCGGACCGGGTCTATTTACACATGTCTCAGAATTAATTCTAAGACCTGCGGGTTTCCTCACGATGTTTTCCTTCACCGTCAAGCTAGTGATAAATATGTACGTAAGTTTTTGAAAAACTCATTGGTACATGCCAGGATTCGAACCCGAGCCTCACTGATTTTAGGCAGGCTCTTTAACCGTCCGGGCTATCACCGCTTTTTGATCGAAATTTAGACCTATAAATATCGAAACAAATATCAACAACACGACGGTAATTCCGATTCAAAACTCAACAAATAATATTCAAATACAGAATACCATTTCATAAAGCTCCTTTACACTCGACAGGGCAAGGTAATACACCTCCGGGTGCCTCGATAAAGCAGTTGATTCACTTAAGGAGCATTCATACGACGCTTCTCCTTTAGAGGGGTCGATTCTCGAATTAACGATTTCCAAGAGATAGATTTGTCTTCTCGATTTGATACGACTCGAGTTTATGTTAATTTAATATTTTGAGGGGTTACCAACGAAGGATTGGAGGTGTAGGGTGAGGGTTAGATGCTGGCATCAGTCATACTTCAATGTTTTTTGGTGATACTATGTTGCTAAAGTATATAATGTAGGTACCTATATGCCTACACTATATTGATATTTTCTTTCGCCGTCAAGCAATGGATATACTGGATGATTTTTTTTTACCGTCTGGAAAAAAATATGACGTATAAGGTATCTAGAGCCGAAGTTATACACGAGATTAATTGTTAAATATAATCATGTTTAATGCAATTTACAAAACCTAGAAAACTACGCACAGTACTACGCGCTGCTGGCGGTTGTAGAGTACATTGCGCATAAATGGAAGCTACGAGCCTGTTTCTTTTTAAAATACTATTTCAAATATTTCAGTGTGTATTATTGACTACAATTGAGTAATGTATTTTACATTAAGCAAGTAAAATTTTTTTTAAGAAAAAGAATTTTTTTTTAAGTGACATTGCCAAATGAATCTATTACACTTACCTATCACACCACATTTTTTTCCAGACGGTAAAAAAATTCATCCTGTATAGTTGACGTAAGTCTCTTTAACATATTGAATATATACCCTAATAAATAAGGTTTCTGACAGAAAGAATATTTTTTTCTTGATGGAACACTCACTCCTATAGGTATACATATAGTTACGTACTTATGAAATTAGAAGATCATGCTTTTGAAGTAGACATTGTTATCTTAATGTAAACAAACACATATCACTTATTTGATACATATTTTTAAACAATTTATCATACACAAAACTATATGGTACCTAGCTACGATATCACTGCAGTGTTCACCCCAATCGTCTTTTGTTCCACGATGTCGTTTCACGATTTCACACAATTTTATTGCAATAATTAAATTCAAAACATAAATTCCAGTTTCGAGTGCGTGGTGACGTCAAATAAATAGTGTTGTTTATTAAATTATTTTACGATAAAATTTTGGGATAATTAAATTATTTAACGATAAAATTTTGGGATTATTAAATTATTTTACAATATATTTCCGCTAGGGGACGAGATTTGCTGCTATCGGCCGGTTTCACATGGTGCAGTCAAAAGTGATTTGATTAATAGTCCGCAGGGTTATGACGAATCCTTAGGGATGGGATTAGGGGGTAATGAGTAATGAAAGTTTTAGGAACCTAATATTTAGTAACAGGACAGACATAATAGAAATATTTAGAATCTTGGTGTCCTTTGACCACCCCGTGCGCTACTGATGCTTGAATATAATAGTTTTAAAATATAATAAAATAATAATGTTAAACTGTTCACAATCAATAATAATAATAAATTGTAGGACACAATTCACACACGGTTATTTGAAAAATTCATCATAAATAAATAAATATTACTATAAAACTATTTATGAAATTCCAAAACTCATCATCACAAACGATGTATTGATATCCTGCTCATAATTTTTTGTAGTTTTAGTTGAAATTGATACGAACCAAAAACAAATTCTCTCTGGGGTCTGTTGAGAGAAATTTCTTTCTTTTCTTGCCTGTAGGTAGGTACTATGGGAATAAACAACTGACAGACATACTTATATAAATATTAAAGTGATCGAACCCGCGACTTCCGACTCAGAAAGCAGGGTCACCAACTGAGCCAATAGCCCCACAATTATATTAATGCTTTATAGGTAGACAATAATACTAAACGGTTTAAGTTGAGGCGGTGCACTGTCTGACAACCTGAGTCCGGACCTGTAGCAATACTTTGACTATAACTTTTTTCTCTTACCACATTTGGCCATGTTTTTCACTAAATAATGACGTATCTTCTTACACTAATCATAACTGGAACCAGGAACTGTGACTAGTAACATCCAAAGCGCATATATAGTGCAGCAAACACACCTACCCCGCGACGCGTGTCGAATCTCGGGGCTCTCCCCTCCATATTGCTCCCTCGCAGAGAACGATACGACTGACCGTGTGATGTTAGAACTAAAGGTTCAGAGGTATTTTCGTGTGTCAATTTACGTTAGAAGAATCTATTTCTGTCAGATATAATGCTGTAGTAGCACAGAATAACACAGAAGAGAATAACCGACAGATATCACTTCTGTCTTTAGATCTTAATAGGGTTAAGTAAAGTATGTATAGGTAGGTGTAGATATTGCTTAGTTTGCTCAGTTTTCAACTCTATCATTCTAAACACTTTTCTTCACAACCGTAGATCCCACTCCCTTGGAAATACGGGAATAAACTTATAGCCTATGCTACTCAGGGATATTGTAGCTGTCCATTGGTATAAGAATTTTCAAAATCGGTCCAGTAGTTTTTGAGTTTATTCGTAACAAACATACAAAAATACAAATCTTTCCTCTTTATAAGCTAAATGTTCTTAGCTAAATGCAATCATTTAATAATAATAAAAGTTTACACCTCAATACATTTCAATAACATAATAAAATTCACAACAGTATTATCATCATCATCATCAGCCTATATTTGTCCACTGCTGGACATAGGCAATAGTATTATATAGGCCATTAATTATATCTAACAAAAACAATTTATTATTATCTTCAATCCGGTGAACGAACTTATATATAATAAAAAAAAAGACGTGTTGCACTCGGGGACTGCCGCGGTAAAGCTATTGCATAGCATTTTGTATCAACAAGACTGCCGAAAAGAAACGACGTTAGACAATACACGGCCTTCAAGCCACACCTCCGTGCCCGTCGAAGTGGGGAGCGTGAGGTTTTTTTTCGTTACGGAATTTCTGGATTCGGTCCCCGCGCTCAAGGCCCTCGATAGAAGCTATGCAATAGCTTAAAAATAAGTTACACACACCACTGTCTGGTACTACGACACTCGAAGTACGATACGTCACTATTAGACACGCAGAACTCTGTCACAGTCATGGCTTACTAAGTTACAATCAAAACGACCGTTACGCAGAATATGATAACTTATTATCTTATTTTTCTCCGCAGCCCTATTGCGGCCCACACCTAGTCACACCGCGTGTAAAATCTCAGGGGGAGGAACAAAGGCTAGGTGTACACTGTACAAGGGACGCGCACGCGTCACTTCGCATGATCGTTGGGATCATTGATGTGATAACTAATAGATGTGCCTACGTGAATTACTTTGGTTAAATTTTATAGTCAGTCTATAAAACACATGGATGTTGGCTCGGGTTGCTTGTGAATTATGTCACAGTGGTCTATATTTATTACAATAGCTATATTTTATCTTACACTAGCGGTTCTGTACGGTTTCACCCTCGTAGTTCCCGTTCCCGTGGGAATACGGGAATGAAAATAGCCTATGTTACTCCAAGTTATTATAGCTTTCCATTGGTGAAAGAATTTTTAAAAACGGTCCAGTTTTTTTCTGAGTTTATTCGGTACAAACATACAAAAATACAAATCTTTACCCTTTATAATATTAGTGTAGATTAGTTTAGAAGTATCGGTCCCGCGGAAAAGCAGCAAAGCTAATTATAAAAAAACTCATATCTCATCATAATCCAGGAATCCCTTCTTTTTTTTTTATTGTCTGGGATAAATAGCTGTCAATTAAATCAAACACATCAGCCCAGGCTATCAAACCAAGCTGAAATGTACGTAACCAGATCGACTTAAAAATGATTTTTAGTTTAAATGTTTGCAAGGCATTTATCATTCCTCATCATTACCTATCAATCAGTTACAGGCCGCTGCTGAGCTCACAAAATCAGAAAACTTTTTTATGAATTTACCTTATCTATTGCATAGCATTTTTTTTCAGTATCTATGGTTGCGATCACTGGATCGTTCGCTATTTTGCGTCGCGTGCGTCCACTAAATATTATTATTACTAGTTTTATCGCGCGGAAAATTGTACTTATTGTCGTCAGTAGCGACGGCCATATTTCATACGATTATGATTTTTATGTTAATTACGCGTAGGTGCTCTACGTGGGGTGCGTGTCATTGTGACTAACGGCCGCTTTCTCACAGTTATTATTTTTAATTCAGACAACCCTTCTCTTTGAACAGTGTTACTAATAAAACATCATTTATTTTAGAAAGTCACTGTGTATGGTTTTTTTTCGAGTTGGTCCATTAATTATTGTTGTACGCAATAACTTGAATGATATATTTAGATGAACTAATAAAAAAATACTATGTTTACAAAAGAGTTAGAAGATGTGAATTATCCAGCTTTAAGATTAACTATGTAGGTATGTCCTTTATCAAGATATCAGGGAGAGATATTTCATAAAAACTGAACCAGAAGCTTCACTGTAAATTTTTAAGCTATTGCATAGCTTCTATCGAGGGCCTTGTGCGCGGGGACCAAATCCAGAAATTCCGTAACGAAAAAAAACCTCACGCTCCCCACTCCGACGGGCACGGAGGTGTGGCTTGAAGGCCGTGCATTGTCTAACGTCGTTTCTTTTCGGCAGTCTTGTCGATACAAAATGCTATGCAATAGCTTTACCGCGGCAGTCCCCGAGTGCCACACGTCTTTTTTATAAAATAGACAGACAGCTGCTTTCGCATTTATATTAATTTGTAACTAAAACGAGTGTAGGTATCGAAATAGTAACAAATTAAATATAATCAATGAAATTCGTGGGAGAGCCATGCTTCGGCACGCTTGGGCCGGCTCGACCGGAGTGATACCACGGCTTCACAGAAAACCAGCGTAAAGCAATGCATTGCGTTTCGTTGAGTGAGTGAGGTAACTGGAGGCCCCAATCCCCCCTCCCCCTCCCCACCCCTCCCCTTACTCCCACCTCAAAGGTCGCAACGCAGTTGTGACTCTTGAGTTGCAGGTGTCCATGGGCGACGGACGTCACTTACCATCAGGTGACCCGTCTGCTCGTTTGCCCCCTTTTTTATCATAAAAAAAAAACAAATTTATTTATGGCACTGTAATAAAACTGTAATTTTAAAAATAGTTTACTGTAACATACCATTTTTGAATCTAAATCAAATGTTTTTTTTTTTCAAAATTGGAATGTGAAATTTTTCTAATAAATAATCTTACAATTCTTCAAAAACACTGGCTGGCTCGTAGCTGGCAAAAAGAAGCGGCGCAAGAAGCATCATAATAACACTTTATATCACGTTATTGTATTTTTTAAATTCAAGACCTACATTGTACTTTAAATTACTCATACAACGACTTTCAATCTAACTTTCACATTAACAACAACCCTGGCCTGCCAAAAGTCTACCGTTGAAAAACCCATGTGTTATTCGAATCAAATTCATCCTATTTACCTAACGTTTTTTAATTCGTCCGCTCCCCTCGGAACCCTTCCATCATGTGCAAAAACAATCTTTTTTAATCGCACCCCCAATGAGTTGAGAATCAGCGACTAACTCTGCCGTAAGCTGGCCGCGTCCGACGGTGAGCCATTTAGAGACGAGACAGTTTCACGACAGAATAATAATAAAAATGGATTGTTTAAATCATCATTTTTGTAAAACTAAGCAATCTTCTATATTTTTTTTTTCCTAAACTTTACGAACTAATATGATGTCTGGATCTAACGTCAGTCAAGTCACTCTTTACACTACCAGTTTAAGCTGAGCTCTGATTTATACAGGGCACGTTCCAAGTCCAAAGTGTCAATCTAAGCGTGCTCTTGACTGTACTATATTTTTGTGACCCATGATAGATCTTGAAAAATAAAGTTTCAAAATGTTTTTGTTTTGTTTCCCCCGTTACAGCACCTAAGTCATAATACCTAGTGGTGCCTATATTTTAAATGCGAAAGTTACGGTCTGTGTGTTTACATTTTGACGTGAATATGCCTACTCGATGTGAAAGTCTCTGTCTGTCTGTTATTATGACAATAAAATTTAAAAAGGAAATAACTTGTATCTTGAGAAAAAACATAATAAGCTACATTGTATACTGCAACGCAGATGAAATTATGAAAAATTCTTAATAAGTCCTGTTTCGGTAGAACATTTGTATAAACCGTCCAAAAAAAAATTAAAAAGATGAACCTGCCTGTAAAACTATCAAAGATATTCACCGACAAAATAAAATAATCGATTATCGACTAGTTCGATTACAAACCGTCACCGGTCCATCTCTAGACAATGCATTAGTGAAATGCCTCCAACAATGGTATCTGACGCGTGGATTCGCACGCACGAACAGTTCGCAACAGTGTGTCCCTCGCTTTACAATCGACCTAATGTGTGCTGGAATTAAAACGGCTTTAGTGGATCCCAGGTAGCCCTTATAAGAAGGGAAAGTGGTCGAATTATTTATCTATGTATTAAATTTAAATGTTAATTTTGTAATTGTAATTTGTAATTTTAATTTAAAAAAAATTTATATGCCAAATGGATCGAAATCTGAAATAAATTGATTTGATTTTATTAATTTATGAAAGGCAAGTTAGGCAAGTTAAATCTTCAATTTTAACTTTCAGTGCAATGATTATGCCGTATAAAGTATGAAAAAGAAATTCTTAAAATTCTTAGTTGGTAGTGAGTTCGTGAATTCGGTTCTCGCTAAGGGCCAAAATCTGTGTGCATGAACATGTCAAAGTCAAAAGACTTCGTCTAGGAATTATAGTCCTCTTATTGATTGATACTCATTGCGAATCCACCGCTTCGGTATGCATAGTTGAGGAGACGAATGTCTGTTGGCTTCGTGTCTGGGTGTTTAATATTTATTTAAGTGTGTCTATCAGTCATTTAGTAGCCATAGTACAGGCTCTGCCTAGTTTGGGATTAGCCCTGTGTGAATTGTATCACACAATAAAAAAAAGTATATTTTTCTCTGCCAAAAATCACACAATTATTTTTCCCTCACCCGCCACGCACCTCAGTTCGCTATAGAGATTTAAATAAGAATAAATAGTGGTAGGTGCAGTCCGCGACAAACAATAGTGCGAGGGGAGCGAGGGCCGCGCGCAGCACACCGCGCGTAATCGCCTTTTCATCTCGCACAATCGCCGCATTACGCACGCTTTTATTAATCATTCGCTGTAACTTTCTCACATGGCTTCCATTCGGTCACAGTCGATATTTGCCGTGTTTTGTCTTTGATTAAACGGATCGGGAGTCGGGATCGAATGAGGGGGTCTTTTGGCAGAGAAATTAATTATTTTTAAGTGTATTTTTATAGTTGTTACGTTCTATGTGTGAACTGAGGGCTTGATCAATTGTCACGTATTTAAGACGCATTGAGATTATTAGTGGCAAGGTTCTGATTTTCCCCCCAGAAATTTCAGTTCAAAACTGATTCTTACTATGTAATTCATTTTTGTATTAGCTTTATACGTATACAATTTTACATCAGAAACTATAGTTTCAACTGTTTGCGAGGGATTTCTATGTTATATTTCTATTTCGTAGCACTGCAAAATTTCAATTACACAATATGATTTTATATGTGTATTTAGCTGTAAGTTGGTACTATATATTATTTACAATTACATTGTATTGGCGAGTGACGACTGGGATGTCATTTAAAGGCACATCAATCCCTAACATCATTTGATCAGTCCCCGATAAACATCTGCACTCGATAAAGGTAATGGGAGACTGAAAACTTTCTCGACTCAATCCCGGTCCAATTACGGCACAATCAGCCGCCATCTGTCGAGCGTCCGCGGCCGTCCGATACCGATCACTCTGGCCTGTGTCGCACTGTAATGACGGACACTATGGGCGACGGTTACTTTTTATAGAGACAAGTAATTTAGATTTAGAATTTTTATTTTTTTTCTAGCGTTTTCTCTTTCCGGTTGTCTATCTTGCAAAAAGGTCAATCCATTGTTCCATGACAAAAGGACAAACCAACAAACACAGTCATACTTATAATACAGGGTGTCTGACGACAGATATATTATTATGTTTTGAAAATAAAATAAAAAATACTCGATATAGGTATCTTTTCTTAGACAGAGTAAAGATGTGGATTTAATTTTATCATAGGTACTATATTGGTGTCAATACTTTGTTTAGTGAATTCTTAGGATAAGTAAAATATACGAACAAATGCACACATAACTTGCAGTTTTACTGTAAGCCAAATATTCATTTTCATTAATGTTTGCCTGGTAGATAATACCAATAGTCATTAGGTCCGCCATTTGTACATTGTTCTTGGTACCTACATTAAGTTAATAAATAAATAAATAAATGTTTGTTTCAATAATAGATTCATTTATAAAGGTAGAGAAAAGCCAAGCATTCACTTAAGTTGTTATGTAATTCACAAATAGCTATATTTTTAAATTTGACTGACATCGCGTTGCTCGTCGCGCCGCTAGTGTCCCTGACCTCACCTTTGGTCGGGTCAGGGCAGACGGCCAGTTATCGGCCGCGGGGATCTTTTCATTAAGGTTATCTAGTGGATCTTAAAAACGACACGTGGACTACATTCTGATACGTGCCGGTGAGGGGAGCGGGGAGGGGTTCAACGTATGTGTAGTACCGACATAGTTGTTGAATTAGTTTTTCTGTATAACCAGCTTGCTACAAAACGAAACTTCGCAGTTTGTACATAAACATGTAATACAATACAGCAACTCTAAATTGTAAAATAATAACAACATAATAATATGGATACAAACATTAACCAAAGTACAATGGTCGGTCTTATCGCTTTTAGGCTTATTCCCGAAGGTGTTGGTGGTAGACGTATAATATTTTTGGAAATACCCAATTTTCACAGCTTGTGTCTGGTACGGTTACTGTTACATTTAAAACCATTTCTGCACCTAAAGGTCTCTTCAAGATATTTTTTTCATGATAAATAATATGTAATTAAGTTTTTGATAACTTTTCCAGGAATCGCATCCGGGGCACAGTTGGGGTGTTTTTATTACCTCCAAATAGCCCACAACAAACTATGCGTAGCGCTCAAAATATTTCTAGTACATAACATATAGCACAAAAGAATTTAATATTCAATGCAATTCCAATTTTAAACAAACAAATCCCCTATCAAGAGACCAAGACTCGCCAACAAAGCGCATTAACATCTTTCTCACGGCGCGGTCGCTCGGAAGCACAAGTAGTGGTAATTAATAATCGCATGGGCAGCAAAGGTTTTTAATTTGCGGCACACGTGCACGTCGAATGCCGGCGCGTGCGCCGCTCTGCAGTTTACACGAGGGATTTGTCTATGTTGAGGTGGAGTACATACGGTGATTGGAGAAGAGTACATATTGCGGTCGTTTGGTGTAAATAAATAGTGATGTGTGGTGCGAGGTGTATTGTTCTGATATAAAATTTTGGGTGGCGTGAAATTTTTTTACATCATCACTCAGGGTGAGTTCGCGTGTGAAATATATCTCGCACACACTTTTTCACATATGGTTACATCGTCAGGTCAGCTCAGGTGCGAAATATCAACACACTTCTTCACAAAGTGGAAGTAAGCTTTCCTCTCATGTATGAAGTCCGGGTATGATTCCTAGTGAAGGCATGTACCTATAAGTTTTCGTTAGAAATTAGGCTACATATTTTTCAGTAGCTGTGAGCTGTACCCCAGAATTGGTTCTGAGGCATGTAAGAGCACCCTGGTGGGCTCATCACCTGTCACGGGGTCCAAAAATACACTAGTGAAGAGCGGGTATTTTCAGTATATGGAATAATAATGATGAAGTACTTACAAACTAGAACATCGTAATGCAAGAGGGAATCCTATAATACGATTATATAAGGACAAAGATGATTAAATTTTATAAAATAAAGTAGCATTATATGGGTTGTGTGTTGTCTGTAAAATCCAGTTCACGAAAAAACGCTTCATTGGTGGAGTTACAGCCACCACATTGTGTCACTTGAACACTACAAAGTCGAACAAACTTTGCGGAACAAAAAACGCAAGCCAGTAGGTCGTGAACAGGAGTTAGAAAGTTCAAATAAAAGTGTTACATCCGCACATCCGGCGCCAAAAAATTCGCCGTTTTATCAATGTTCACTTTTCAAAAACCGAACAAACTGGCCGGTTGACGCTGGCAGCTTTTTTCCGCCAATAGAGTCGCTTCCGCCGGGCGGAAGTGGCCGGGTCCCGGCCGGTCGCGTCCCCGGCCCACAACAGGAGCGCTTACCTTAGTTTTTTATTTGTGCCGCTCTTGATTTATGGATGTTTTGAATTTGTTCGGCCAGTGTGTCCGCGCCAAAATGCTTTCGACACTTTCAGGAAATCTGGCGAGGCTTTTTTGGTCGCCGCTCTGAAATAGGAAAGTTGGTTTGCGAGCTCAGACTTTTAGCTCGGCGATTACGTCATGATACCTACTTTACCAGAAATCGTACAGTTTTTTTTGTTATCTACACTAATATTATAAAGAGGAAAAATTTGTATTGTTGTTTGGAATGACTAGTCTCCGAAACTATTTTACCGATTTTCAAAATTGTTTCACCAGTAGAAAGTTTAGTTTTGTGAGAGTAACTTAGCTATAATTTTTTCTTGGGTAGCAGGTAGGTAGTACTTATGAGGGTGAAATTACGGGGTACAGGTGGTAATATATTATAATAGAATACTAAATATTAAATACGTGTTTTGGACGTGCATTAGATAACTTATAATTATTTATTAACATTGTACTAAATTATTTTTAAGTTGGGGAAATGACTAGCTGACAAAGTATTAATGACTATTTTAATGACTATTATTTATTATGATGATAAGCGATATTTGACATTCTAAATTTCACATATTGATTGAATTAATTTGTTTGTAATTGCTGTTTAATTCCTATTTCTTTTATTGTTAATTTTGCATGCCACTATGGTAAAACATGTTGACCAATTTATTTTTATAATATTTAACACCATACCTACCATGTTTTGTGCAATAAATTATTATTATTATTACAGTCAGGTCAAGGGCACATGAAACTTTACACTTGTAGTGCGAGTCTGACCTCTAAGGCGATTGTAGTAAGAATGTTACAAAGTCCAATGTCAGACTGCTAAGAATATTATTAAGATACGATACCTATTCATTAGCACTATGTCAACCTGGCTAATCTAAGATTGTTTTAGAGCTAGTTTTGAAATGATTTTCGTGTATTTTTGTCGCATAATAAATTTCCTGTAAATATTTTTGAATAAAGTTAGATAATAGGTAATAATAATAATAATGTTTATTGCTTTCTTGTTGTATAAAAAGTTCTTAAATAATTATAAAACAGCTCAACAAGAACTCTGTAAGGGTACCGCAATTATAAATGTACAAAATTCTATCTTAATAAAATAGATTTCATTCGACTTTACTCTGAAACCCACAATCAAATATTTACTACCGTTTATATACCTAAACTAAATCGTACAATTTACATAATATTGCATAAACTTGCAATGTGATAAATGACCTCCCATTCCAAGTTCTTCTGACTTCTGAAAAAGCAATCTCGGAATGACCTGAACCACTCCGCCCAGTTTATATCTAATCTCGTCAACTCGAACCTCACGGCACTAAAAAAAGCAACAATATATTTTTCATTACAGCACCCAAACAATGACAATTGAATCGCGGCACCTTCCCGGGATTACGGCGGACTTATTGCGCTGTACAATATCCCCCACCCCCCTCCATCCGGCTCAAAAGAATAATATGTCTTTATAACGGATCCACGGCTTGCTCTGCCTCACTTCTTACATTTTACAGGAAAATGTAAGAGCTTCCTTAGTTTTCCTTGATAGTCAAATCGGGAATACAAACCTTAGAAGAATACCTTTAGAGTTCTTATTCTAAAATAGTCAGATTCTCACGATAGATTGCATTGTCTGGAAAAGTAAATCATTCTCGAATAAGATGCATATCTCCGTTGTCGGGACTGTGGTCTTTATTAATATAATTATACAGTTACATTTTATTTGAAGATTGTTAGAGATGTGACGTTTGGTGTTGTGTTATCTCAGAGGTTGATCGCTTGACCCATAATTTAATTTATGAAACGAAGAAAATGCTATGATTGCAACGATTTCTGCTTTATTCGAGAAATCCATTACTTTATAACATACCTAGTACCTACACAGCAGAACCATTGAATTGAAATATCAATAAATATTGACATCTCTCAAAACCTAGTACCTACCTACCTACCTTTCGTTCAACATTTGACTCATTGATATCACAAATCCCCTGACTTTATTAAGTTGTAACAACCCACTGGGTATTTATCATGATTAACATTCTACGTAAACACAAAAAATGTTTAACCTGCAATTTTACAATAATACAAAACTTCTCCACTTCTATGCAATCTTCAACAGAAACGAAACGAGACTATTGTATTACAAAAGGGACAATGAAACCCTGACCGAGGCAAAAGCAGAAGTTATTTCCATCCGAGGGATAAAGCGCCATCTTTATCACAGCAGCTACACCTTAATTCGATAAACATAATCTTTCATTTGCCGAATTGTTTACGACCACTGCCCTTCTTAGCTTGTTATCCCTTTCTCGCTCGCATTTCTTCTGTATTCCCATCTCCCGCAAAGGTGCGATCAGAAGCCGTGGACCCTTGGTAATGATGATTGGTTTGCGAAGTAAATTGGAGGTGGCGGCGACACACGAATTCACTTAGCCCCAGTTTGAATAGTCTCTTACGATTGTGCGTAGTGGACAGTTATAAATGTTGGACACGTTTCACCTCTATTTTTGGTGTAACGAAAATTGACATTTATTTAAGTCGTGAGCACGATGGTATTGGAAAAATAACGAATTTTCATACAAACTTTCATCTTTAAGAAATCCCCTTGGGAAAGAGTATCAAACCAAATTCATGGTCACATAATTCATATTAGTACCAGTCAAGCATCAGCGCCATCATCAGCTCAAAAATTCAAATAATATTCTTTTTACTAATGATGAGCTTACTCTTGACATGTATAATCTACATAACCTAAGTGTGCCTGCATTCCGTTACTAGAAGTAAGTTTTGTTAAGAAATTACTAACATTTATTCACAGGATCATTTTTATAATAGTCATTTATTATGTATAAGACTAAACTATATTTTAACTAAACTTTAGGCTACTGCCAGTCAAATTGTATTGAATAGCTGTTGCCCTCGACTGCGTCCGGTAAAGGTATAGTTCACTTTCCGTATTTTTGCTTTTTCCCTATCTCGCCAAATTTCATCAAGATCGGTCCACCGGCTTAGGCGTAAAAATTAACAGACAGACTTACTTTCGTATTATTAAGAATTACCTACTGCAATCATGGAGGTATGTTCCCTGATTTCAAAAAACAAAATATCCAAAATCGATCTTCTCGTATTACTATCTGCACGAGCTCCATGGGATTTTCCTCCGTCTATATTTGCTTAGCATATAAATTGTACCCTTCAAATCCCATACCCGTCACGAGGTACGCTCGCGCACTCCGTCTGTTTTTATAGGCATTAGCAGAAAACTTGATGAATATTTATTATTATGCCCTCATACACGTTCCCTAATAGCGCGTGTCGATTTACACACAGACCTACAATAATTTATACACATTTGTATGGATTCGTCGAGCTCGCATCATTACCTTCGTATAGAACTGCTCGTGTTCCAATAAGCTGAACGAAAGAGGTTCAGTGGGAATACTTTTATGACTCGCGGTTTTGTCTGGAGCCGGTTATGGAGGTAATTATGGCAAAATTGATGGTGTTTATTCGGTATCGGAAAACAAGTCCAAGTATTCGGAGGCCATATAAGAAGATATTGAGGGATTTATATAGGCCGACGCAAGCGAGTGGAAAGGTAATGAATGCTCCTTATCGTTTGATTCTGTTCGTAGATTATTTTGCACAATAATTTATGTTAACATATAGGTACCTAAAGCAGTAATAGGTACTTTCACTGACTGAGTGACTGATCTAAAGATACATCCTTAACCGTTAAACATCATCGTCAACCCGTAACAGCCCACTGCTGAGCTTAAAGTTCTTTCACACCTGAGAAAGTATAGACCGTTAGACTTGAAAAGTTGAAACTTGGAGCATTATGGCTTGGACTAGGGATAAAGTCTAAAAATTTTATCCACTCGGGTAATGGGGCTAAGTGCAGGATTTTTATTTTACTAAACATGTGCACAAAGTTTGAACGTTCTGCGTTCAGCGTTCCACAAGGCTCAATCCTCGGCTCTCCAAATATTTATTATTATTATTCGCGGAAATTTGGCTATAGAACCTGCCTGTTGCTTGCTATCTTAATTAATTACCAACAATATTTCATTGATTATTGTTCTTTTAACCAATTGGCATAAGCCCATCTGCGTAAAAGTTTATGAGTTTTTAAACTCAGCTCGGTAACTTCTAGAGATTTCTATTGTTGATTTATTTGAACTTATCTTAAAACTATGCTGCTCAAGCATGACTAGCCCATTGATTGACATAAGCCAGATCTCCCCTTCTTCCTGCACATCTTAGTTGCAACACAATGAAAGCAGCAATTGAAACAATTAATTCTCCCAATTCGTTTCCAGTCGACCGAAGCGTTGCAAATGGCTGCACGCGTTACCTTCCGACGTTCGTTCGGAAGACGCGCCGTGAAAGGATCGCCTAATTGCGACGATCGCCCGCCACGTGTCGCACAGTGTGCGGCGCGCTTTATTTGACATGATTCCTAATTTAAACAGTTCTCTTTCTTATTTTGCATTAAAGGATTGTCTGCTTTATTATAACGGAGTGAAGAGATAGTTTCGATTGTGGATTTAATTGGTGTGGGACGTTTAGTAGCGGGGCTTTAAAAGAATCTGTGACAAATGAACATGAGTTTGAACTTTGCAGTGTTTGAATGATTTTGAATTAAATTTTGTATTGAAGAGGAATAAGATTATCATCATAATAATCATGAAAATTATAATAAAAAAGGTGACTTTAAATATCAATATTTTCCACATCACTCACCGATTGATCTCAAGTGATCAAGGGACTGAATGAATTTCTCAATTTTTTTTGACAACATGAGGTAGTTAGTTTTATTTATTATATCGTTTTAATTGAACCACTAAGTAGAACATAGTATAGTTATTGAGCTAGGTGAAAATATGAGACTTTGTGATAACCCTAATGAAATGGATACAGAGAAATTTAATCAAAATTCTAACTTTTCCATCCTACCTATTAATTTCCCCTTAGGCATCAAAAACAGTTAAAAAGACATCCCCATACAAAATATTTACCTGTCCACAAACGAAAACACGTCGAAGCAATATCCACACATTAAAATAAAAAAGGAATCTCCATCATAGTCCACCTATTCACCAAGGTTGATATATTAGTGCCTACCGTACACAATTTTCTGCCGTACTCTTTTACATCTAAGATCCACTTTTGTATGAAAACCAGGTTTTAGATGAAAAATATTATCAGCAAACGAATGTAGACTGTAATAAAAAGAGTGTATGACTCGAATTTAAATGGAAAGTACCTTAAAGTGGACATCGTATTAAACCTTCGTCCAGTAAAATGAACTACGGAAGATGTATGAGCGAGCGGATTAAAAATATTTGTCCGCGCCATTATACAGGGGGTAATGAAAGACCCAAACGTGCCTCTTTATTAACCACAGGGTGGTTCTAATTGAAGCCCAGCTGTATAGGCTGCCCGTCTGTTTGACGGAGGTCTGACGGCAGATCATGTGTTCTGATCAGACGATGTGTAATTTTGCGTGTTAGGTGACATTTTTGTTGTTTGAGCTGTTATTAAAGTTTCTTTGTGAGCATAATCTTTTTGGGCACAGGATTTGCATTGTTTTCCGGCTAAGCTATGGCTTCAGTTATATTGTAACATATTTCGAAGCAGTTTAAGCAGTTTTCTGAAAGTTTTGTATTTGTTATTATTGTACAGGAATGATCTTCATAAACTTTAAAAATAAATATACCTACTACATCACGCCCCATCATAGTGATGAGTCCGGACCGGGCTTTAATGAATCTTTTTAATAATCTTTCGGAAAATTGGTTTGTTTCGTTAAAGGTAAACTTAAGCTTTAATTCACGAATGAAGTACCTGTTGATTCCTGTGTAATGTCGTCTTCTTCTCAATTTTGTAGACAAGAAGTATATGATAGCCCATTAATTTCATTCACATTTTAATACTACACAACAAAATTTACCTATCTCCAGTTGAGAATTTAAATAAGCCCGATTCCCGATCTTTGCCTCCTTAACAGATGTACGAAAGAAGCAACGTATGTTAAAATGAAGACGATTGCGATTATATAGAATGCAATTACATACAATTATAAATAGACAATAATAAACATTCAGACTAAATAAGAAAATAAACCTGATTGATTGCTTACAAGGTTTGGTTGACTGACAAGCATGGAGAACATTAAACACTTTCCAATCTTCTTGGACACAAAGACATCTGTCGACTCAGTCGACTGCAGCAAAAAGAACATAGATACTAGGAGCTCACAAGGGCCCTAATAAGCTCGGTATACAAAGCACAGCGGCGTGCGAGGGCATTCGTTATGCCACATAATGAGCGGAGCTCGTAGACCAGGCATAGATCAGAGACATCGCTGCAGATGAGACAGAGAATAAACAAAAACATTTTATAACCGTCAGGATAACAAAAATTCTAAACATCCATCCACTTAATCTCAATAAGGTGAGTCTCAAGTTACATAAAGCCCATATTATATGTACTATACAACCGATAAACACATTTATAAGACAAATACTGGAACGTCTTCGGAAGTGAATCGTGATAGATAGTTTAATTATAGTAGTACCTTCGTACCTAATTGACGGACGTAAATCAAACAAGTAAATACCTACTAAAAAATACCACAAACATTTTCTTTCTTGCTATAAATTCGCGAAAAAGGGAAGATCTTCCGCCAGGCGAAGTGATCGTGCCTGGGGACCGCGGTCCAACGGTTTGTGTTGGACAGTTGTATTTATACAAACTCATTAGAAAACTTCGACAGCGCGTTTTAGAACTCGGCCGTCTATTGGCGCGTTCAATGTAGTGTCGCTACAGCAGAGAGCCGTTCGTTAAGTTTTAAGATAAAAAAAACGTTCATTTATGTTTTAAGATGTTTCCAGTGTCTAATCTACGAAGTGAATCATCTGTGACCCTTCTAGTTTCACACGAGCACCTTTCAAGGCTTTTAAAAGGCTCACAGGGCGCTAATCATGCGGCCCGCGGCGGAGAGATTATCGCCCTCGTGGTGCATGCGGAATTAATTAATGCCGCGCCACCGCGCGACGCCGCGATTATGTCGTCTGCGCAAATCTTCTGTAAGGTTTGTGGGGTACATTGAAGTCTTTCTGTAACTGGACTTCTTTTTTTACTGCTATGTTCCTTAATCAGAGTGAATGTATAATTGTTGCAATACCTATTATGGTACTAATCATACCTGCTATACTAACAATCAACAAGAAATTGAACTAGTATATACAGTCAAGAGCACATGAAGGTTTACACTTGTAGTGCGAATCTGGTCTGACCTCTAAGGCGATTGTAATAAGAACGTTACAAAGTTCAATGTTCAAGTCAAGCTTCACGTGCTCTTGACTGTAGGTACTATGTATTGATGGTGTCAAATCTTACGCCCAAATGTGGGGGTTTATGGTACTGGACCCCCCCTACCCCATCTTGAAAACATAGTTTTCGCAGAATATTATATTAATTATTGGTTGTTGTAATTTCCAATTTCGGGATTCTATTGGCGCTCACAGATCTTCCTTCATATGGCTAGAAGTCACGTTCCAGTGACAGACCAACTTTTTAATAATCGAGACGATCTCAAAAACTGAAAGTAATTTGTGTTGAAAAATAAGGATGTGGCTGCCAGACTCGCAAAAATGAAATGATGATTGAAAACATTTTATAGGTGTGGGAAGGTGTAGAAATTTTAAATTTATGACATTAAATGTAGATCAACAGGAAGAGGTGTATTAATCTTGTTCTGCAGACAACATACTGTATATCATGCTTCATAATAAATTATATTTAAAAAAATTGCTGCACGGATTTGTCAGGTTGCTATGAAAAATTAGGGCAAAACATAAATTATTGCTGCCAGTGGTCTATTCAACGGTTTTCATCAGATGTACCAAGGTAATATTAAATTAACTAATATTAAAAATGTGGAAGTTTATATTTGTTTTTTTGTCCTTAGTTTACAGCAACTGAGCAACGGAACAACGGATCGACGTGATGTTGTGGATAATGAATGCCAGGGACCGAAACGTACAACCACTGTCTTTTGAACACAAATAAAAATATGCAATTTATTTATATTATGGTCGGAAGACCAACAGCTATAAAACAGATCCAAACTCTTAATTAAGTAAAAACGTGGCCAATGACAGGTCTACAGGTAAAAAATCGCTCTAAGTCTTTAAGACAATCTTAGGAAGGATGTAATGTATTTTTCAGACTCTTTAAATGCTTTATAAGAAGTAGTTACCTACACAGATGTTACATTGAAATATTATTAATATGTTAACATTTTACCTACGTCAAATTAGTCGGGATTCAACATTGGCAACTAAACGAAGTGCGGTTAGTCGTTGTATTGACGTCAAACTCTTAAACCAGAAGTGAAACGAACACATGGACTCATAAAACTATGAACAGCCACGAAAACAGCTGTGAAAAATGTACAAGCGCTCGCAATCCCAGTTATGCGAGCACCGCGGTTATTGACAGTTTCCGGAACAAAACACGAGCGCACTGCAACAAGCAGAGCGATAAATAATATTTGTATTCTGTGGCACCTACGCGATCAAAGTAGCGGAAATTATAAATTATACCTAACGACTCCGGAGCGGGGATCGGAAAGAAATTGCAGATACGTCCGCAGTGTGTGTTGATGATAGCAGTGGCCGAGCTTAGGAGTTGTTTGATTGGTCAAAATCGCTGTAGCTTAATTAACTATCTGAGAGATTTCAAAAACACAGTACCAGGTCCGCTGATAGTTTATGCGTATAGAGTTATTTTGTGGAAGATGATTACTGTTGCTGTAATAATGAAACATTCGAATCAGGGTGGTCAAGGTGACTTTCTGTGATCGGTATTGACTGGAACAGTAAGAGTATGTGATTGTATTACTAAGCTGAATAAAAGTCATTATATTATGATATTTATCGATTGTTGCTAGGACACCATTATGTGCCACCAAATAAAACTTACGGAAACTAAGAGAATGATATGTAATAATGTTTCGCTTCTGGAAGCGAGCTGTCATTTGTTGCACACCAATTGATCAGTGTTTTTGAAGTAATTTTTAAATACATTTTCAAGTATTTCTCCTTACAATAGGCTTCACCCTTGTATAATCTCGTTCTTGTTTCGTCAGTCTTCTGTTTACCACTAACCTTACTGAATCTGTAAGGTCTCTTAATAAAACTTACTCTGGCATTCATATCCATTCCGTCGTCCGCATAGCTGATAAAATCCTCACCACACAAAAATGTCATCACTATCCCATCATAATTTGGCGGCGGCTCGTGCCTCTGATCCAATAACTCAGAGAGTTGATTTCGAAGGTACCGGCGCACATAAAAAGCCCACGCCCGGCACTACCTAGGCTTTATTACATTCCACCCGCTCAATATGGTCCGACCGTTTTTTGTGAATACGCAATTCACGTACGCGTTCTCGTAATGACGGCGGTTGTAATATAGGGTATCGTCCACCTACGTAAAGTGTCTATTCATTTCATAACCTCAAATTTAATGAAATACTAAGTACCCAACTCTTTTTACTCGACTTTAAAAAAAGTTCAATTCCTCTACGAAAAAAAACTAAGGGGTCAACTTAGCCCGCGGGCTTAGTGGTCTGTGGGCTCATTTGACCACAAAGCCGTTTTTTTTTAAGTTTGTTACCTCAGAACTTTCGACTGGGTGAACCGATTTTTTATGATTCTTTTTTTATTTGCAAGCTGGTGCTTTCCGTGTGGTCCCATTTTAATTTTGTCCAGTTCTGACAATGGCATCCATGAGTAAACCAATATAGTCTTAAATTTGCATTAAGAATGTGCGCGACAAATGGACGAATAATTTAATATCACGCCAACCGATTTCGATGATTATATTTTTAAACGACTTCAAAAAAGGATGATTAGACTATAGGGCAAACGAGCAGAGAGGTCACCTTGGTCACCAAAGTTAAGTTAATACGGTCATCCGCTAGTCATTGAATATAAATACACCTATGCCTGATTCCTCAGGGGTTTAGCAGAAATATTTTATTCTTACTTTTCTACAGTGTATTTTTGGACCTATAAACTTGACAGTGAGCTTTCTCAGAACCAATTTTACAAAGTGTTGCCACGACATTAAGTATAAGTACCTACCTCAGTCAATAAGATTTAATAATTGATGAGTCTTTTTTTAACTAATATTGCAGTGTATAAGCTACGTTATCATAGTCTTTTGTATAGTATGACCTGGTTTATCAAAATTCAATGAAGAATTCTTGACACAGATTTAAATGACTGTCTAAAAAGGTGCTTATACTCGAACTGTTTTTGTAACAGTTACAGAATCACCGCTCAAAGCAAAAACCTTGAGGCTTCTACAGCGTCGCTGTACGTAATTATGATGCTACTTCAGACCGCCCTCAGCACGACTATAAGATGGCTATCCAGAAAAGCAATGCTATAGATATTTTGAAGCTAACACTAAGTGAATTTATCTTCCCCTGAGAGATTGTATTGTATTTATTTGACGGTCCTGTTAGCTCAGTTGGTAGTGACCCTGCCTTTTGAGTCGGAGGTCGCGGGTTCGATCCCCGCTCGGGGCCACCGTTTGTGTGTATGAACCTATGTGTCTGGGCGTTTAATATTTATTTAAGTTTTATCAGTGGTTTAGTACCCTTAGTACAGGGTCTGCCTATTTTGAGACTGAGCAATCGTCTGTAAATTGTGTTCCACAATTTAATATTATTATTAATTGGGCTTTGAAAGGTGATTCGCAATGTATTGACCTGTATTTTGTATTATAACATGGTGTTACAAAATGTATAAATCGTTTCTGTGAAGTTATACCTACATAATAAATAAGTACTTTGATAGTAACAAGATAATAAAAAAACTGTTAAAAATAATCGCCAGTGGATAAAAGCAGTACCTAAGTTCTGAAACAAAATTTAAAGCTTAACAAATAAGGCCCTTTTACCAGTGTATTGACATACTTAATTTACATCTACACTAATATTATAAAGAGGAAAGGTGTTTGTAAGTTTGTAACGAATAAACTCAGCAACTACTAGATCGATTTGGAAAATCTTATGTAGGGGTCTAAATATATTGAGGAAAATTTGATAGGTAGATAATATCCCGGAAAGGAATGTCCTGCCGACCTCGTAACCAGCGTGATCATATCTCCTTTTAAAATTACCCTCATTGGACTGTGTAGTTTCTACGTTTAGTGTTCAAACAGTACACTAATCGTACAAAACCAGCTAGCAGTGTAAACGGGCGCAATGTTAATGCGCTCACATTAGCGGGCACTCGCCGCGGAAAAATAGCGCGATCATGGGTTTATTATACACGCAATTAACACTGCGCTACAGCCTCGTTATGTGCGCGGCGGCTAGATAAATCTGGACAAATGCGCTCTTGATTGCTGGAGGGAAAAACTGCCCGTTAGTTCACTGTTATACCTCTTGTCCGTCAACCATCAAGACATGTTAATAGGCACAGGGAAGGACCTGATACAAGGCAAAGCAAACTATTATTCTGTCTTTAAATTTTATTTGAACTAGATATATAGGTACTTATATTTTTATTATTCTAATAGTTTTAGCCCTAAGTAGTTTTAAGTTCTACTATAATGTGAATATTGCTGTGCCCAATCCGGGTTCATGTTATAACTGTACCTCATAGTAATAAGACCTTCTGTACAACATGAATGCAATAAATAAATAAATAAAAACTACTCCTTGGTACGAGTATGTTTTGAAATTCAATAACTTAGGATTGTAGTTACTCTTATTGCTACCAGATACAAGGATTGCATATTTGTCTATCCATGTGTGATCACTGATCACATCAGAGTAGGTAATTGACTAGAAATTCTGAAGGCTATGTAGTAATATTGCAAACCTCGAGCATCTGTTATCCTAAATAGGAAATTAGTAGTGTTAACATTTTTTTTATTAATGATGGGCCTACTCTTGACCAGAGCTTGAACAAAGACGGGGCCTACAATGGGACGAGATTGCCCAGATGCCTCACTCGATCCTTAAAGGCTGATGGATTTTATGAACTCAGAAATCGTCAGTTCCACTCCTTGGCGATGCGCATAAGAAAAGATCTTGAAAAGCGCTTCGCACATGACCTCAACTTTTCCGTCTTCAATAACCCTTGCGATTCATAAGCAATACCAAGATTATTCATGCCCATAACACCTACATAAAACGTATCCTGTTCACACAAACATAAGAGTCCAATACCGTGAGCGCATGGAGCTTCGATGAGAAGTGTTTTTAAAACGTATGAGTGTGTTTTATAGGTCAGAGCAGAGTGGTCCGCCGGCAAACATTTTAACTGGGCAAACAACCTGGGCTGTGACCCGCCGCCTGAGTGGATGGCACTCCGACACCTACTCTTGCTAGGGATGGGATGCGTCAAGGAAGCTTTGTCGATGGAATCTTAAATATGGCTTGGGCAGGCTTCTGAAGAATCAGTTAGCATATTTGATAGTGATTAAAGTAATTTATTACATTTAAGGCAAGATTCAGTAAATTATATTCAGCAGACAGCAGTCAGTCTTCTGGGTGAGTAAAGTAAGTAACAACAAGTAGTGATCTGGGTCCCTTTCTGGAGGAATTTCTAAAATAATTTTAGTATAAAATGGGTATATGTGTCGACAAATAACATCATTTTGGAAATTTCTTTAAAAGGGAAAAGAGGTGGTGGGACTTGGTTAAATGATAAAATAACTTGAATTAACTTTGTAATACCTTACTGTTTTGCATATGAATACAGTGAAGTTCATTATACCTAATCACTGCAGCTTTTCATTATTGATAAAAAGAGTCAAAGATATCAAGTTGTGTAACTGTAGGTGTCTAAAGTTATTCGTGTTTAAAAAAATAAAGATTGCCGTCACAATGGTTAAATTAATTGCTGTAATTATATAACATCGACACCGTAAGCACATCACTTAAAAGTAGGTTTTATGTAAGTGTGCCAGCGTAAGCTCTATGTGGATACGTATACCTATTTATATTAAGAAAGAATGCAAATCTACTGCGAGTCATCGTATACCTATATACCTACTTTTTGTGGAATTTTTAAGCTATTGCATATATATATATATATATATATATATATATATATATATATCGCGGGCCTTGAGCGCGGGGACCGAATCCAGAAATTCCGTAACGAAAAAACCTCACGCTCTCCCCACTCCGACGGGCACGGAGGTGTGGCTTAAAGGCCGTGCATTGTATAAAATAAAATAAAGTGAAGTAAAGTAAAGTAAAGTAAAGTAAAGTAAAGTAAAGTAAAGTAAAGTAAAGTCGAAAGTCGAAAGTCGAAAGTCGAAAGTCGAAAGTCGAAAGTCGAAAGTCGAAAGTCGAAAGTCGAAAGTCGAAAGTCGAAAGTCGAAAGTCGAAAGTCGAAAGTCGAAAGTCGAAAGTCGAAAGTCGAAAGTCGAAAGTCGAAAGTCGAAAGTCGAAAGTCGAAAGTCGAAAGTCGAAAGTCGAAAGTCGAAAGTCGAAAGTCGAAAGTCGAAAGTCGAAAGTCGAAAGTCGAAAGTCGAAAGTCGAAAGTCGAAAGTCGAAAGTCGAAAGTCGAAAGTCGAAAGTCGAAAGTCGAAAGTCGAAAGTCGAAAGTCGAAAGTCGAAAGTCGAAAGTCGAAAGTCGAAAGTCGAAAGTCGAAAGTCGAAAGTCGAAAGTCGAAAGTCGAAAGTCGAGTCGAAAGTCGAAAGTCGAAAGTCGAAAGTCGAGTCGAAACTCGGAAGTCGAAAGTCGGAAGTCGGAAGTCGAAAGTCGAAAGTCGAAAGTCGAAAGTCGAAAGTCGAAAGTCGAAAGTCGAAAGTCGAAAGTCGAAAGTCGAAAGTCGAAAGTCGAAAGTCGAAAGTCGAAAGTCGAAAGTCGAAAGTCGAAAGTCGAAAGTCGAGTCGAAAGTCGAAAGTCGAAAGTCGGAAGTCGGAAGTCGGAAGTCGGAAGTCGAAAGTCGAAAGTCGAAAGTCGAAAGTCGAAAGTCGAAAGTCGAAAGTCGAAAGTCGAAAGTCGAAAGTCGAAAGTCGAAAGTCGAAAGTCGAAAGTCGAAAGTCGAAAGTCGAAAGTCGAAAGTCGAAAGTCGAAAGTCGAAAGTCGAAAGTCGAAAGTCGAAAGTCGAAAGTCGAAAGTCGAAAGTCAAGTCGAAAGTCGAAAGTCGAAAGTCGAAAGTCGAAAGTCGAAAGTCGAAAGTCGAAAGTCGAAAGTCGAAAGTCAAGTCGAAAGTCGAAAGTCGAAAGTCGAAAGTCAGAAGTCGGAAGTCGGAAGTCGGAAGTCGGAAGTCAAAAGTCGAAAGTCGAAAGTCGAAAGTCGAAAGTCGAAAGTCGAAAGTCGAAAGTCGAAAGTCGAAAGTCGAAAGTCGAAAGTCGAAAGTCGAAAGTCGAAAGTCGAAAGTCGAAAGTCGAAAGTCGAAAGTCGAAAGTCGAAAGTCGAAAGTCGAAAGTCGAAAGTCGAAAGTCGAAAGTCGAAAGTCGAAAGTCGAAAGTCGAAAGTCGAAAGTCGAAAGTCGAAAGTCGAAAGTCGAAAGTCGAAAGTCGAAAGTCGGAAGTCGGAAGTCGGAAGTCGGAAGTCGAAAGTCGAAAGTCGAAAGTCGAAAGTCGAAAGTCGAAAGTCGAAAGTCGAAAGTCGAAAGTCGAAAGTCGAAAGTCGAAAGTCGAAAGTCGAATCGAATCGAATCGAATCGAATCGAATGAAATGAAATGAAATAGTCAGACCAACCAAGACAGTCAACTTTATGCTATGCAATAGCTTTACCGCGGCAGTCCCCGAGTGCCACACGTCTTTTTTTTATACAAATATCTTGAAATAGAAGATAAAGTATCAGAGGCAAACTAAATAAATTTGGTCACTCGAATCCCTGAGAGGTCGACGGAGGTGTTCCTGAAAATATCCAGTTTTAACCAGTTACATTTTACGGACCTCTTAAGGGTAGGTGGAGCCCATCGCCAGACCACGGCATTGTGACCCATGCCTCTTTTTTTAAAACTTATTAGTACATACCCTCACTTGGATCCGAACCCAAGCCTCATGTGTAAGAGCTTCATTATCAACAGAGCTATCACTGCTCTTTCAGGCACGCATGACATTTTGGAAAATAGATAGGTACCTTACATATACAGTACGACTGTTTTAACTTGGCTTCTCTGAACATAGGCTTGAACCGCTAAATGTTTGCTAAAAAATTATAATACGCAGCATTTGCACAACATCAGACCGTACTGTACCTACATTATGGTACACGAGAGCGTTGGGTACAGACCTCATTAAATTCCCTCCGGACTCGTGGTCCCCCCCTAAAGTTCCCCTGGGGGGACAATGAGTCATTCGCAATCGCTTGTTGTCCCCACGATTCACTATTTCACAGCAAATAAAACCATTCTGGCCCCCAGGTGTAGTGACCATACACACCTCGCCCCTGTCATTGCGCCTCCATGTTGACTCACAGAGGTCTCCGATGGGGTCCGGAGAGGTTTGCCAAACAAACATACAAAAAGCGGTTTGACTCGTCCACGCCTGTTGCCACATTGAATTGCTATTTGACTCCATCATTTTATACAAGTGTCACAGTATTGAGAGAGTTATATTTAGACAAAAATGATGTTTTGTACAAAATTTACAGCTAGTCTTCCAAAGAGGAACAGTGTGGGAACAATGCTCAAAACGCTTGCTGCATTGCCTCTTTCAATATCTAGGCTGTTGTTTTAACGAATCCTTCATCGGTCCTTCGGTCACCTGAAGTCTAACCAAACGTGTTGACAGCTTTTTGTTAAGCTGTCGCCGCTAAACTCATACCCTTGTTTGAAATTTTCATATAACTGACCAAATTTTCTTATGGAGATGTTATGGAGACTACTCAACTTCGTTCAGTCTTAAGTGCATTAATCTGATGAACAAAACATACCTACTTACCTAACCCTTATATTCATTAGGATGTAGAGCAGTGATAGCCAGGACGGTTAAAGAGCCGATCGAAAATCAGTGAGGCTCGGGTTCGAATCCTGGCATGTACCAATGAGTTTTTCAAAAACTTACGTACATATTGATCACTAGCTCGACGGTGAAGGAAAACGTGAGGAAACCCGCAGGTCTCAGAATTAATTCTGAGACATGTATAAATAGACCCGGTCGGCGATGGGCTCACCACCTATCACGTTTAGGGGTTCAATGTATCTCGTGAAATGTGGGTATATCCAGTAATGGAATACCTCTGTTTACCTCTCGGGGATGAAAGGCGTGAGATTATTTTATTTGAGATAGGATGCAGACTACGTGATAGCATCTCCACTCAATGTGAAGATAAAAATATGAGACGCTACATCTCCAAACATCCAGTGCCGATGGCAAAATAATCAGACGGAACTTAGGTGCATGCGAGTCGCAAATTGAACAGTATTCATGTTGTAAAGTGAGTTAGAGTTGCAGGCGACGGCCGCGTCGCGGGTGATACGATGACAGGCGGAGCGGAAATGCAGCAACAGTACATCGGCGGCAGCGGTGGGACAACTTCGAGAAACTTAGACATACGGTAGCAATGATGCAACCACAATATCACAATGTAGCAACAATACTATACATAGAACGCGGCAATAGACGGCAAAATTCTAAACCGCGCTATCGAAGTTTTCTTATGAGTTTGTATTAACTGTCCAACATCAACCTTTGGACCGCGGTCCTTACGCACGATCACCTCGCCTGGCGGAAGATCTTCCCATTTCACGATGGAAGAGCATTCTACCTCTGCTCCTCTATATTCCTAGTCATTGCAGCTGTGGGACACCTACCTGAATTAGCTATGGTGCATAATGCTATCACAGCAGCAAAATGGTACAGCCACGACAACAAAGATGCAAACAATTATGTAACCATGACGGCGAATGTATGGTGCAACTACGTCAAGAAGACAAGGAGGGCAAAATGGAAGACGATTTCGATTGGTTCTGTTAGAAACCTACGTTCAGTAGTGGAAGTCCTGTAGCAGACCCGATGATGTCAGAGGTGTGTCAGCTTTTAACAATTTGTCTTTTCCCGTATGCTGTTTGCCAACGCTTCCCGCTCTTCTTATGACATTGCCCTTACCACTATTCCGTGGTTTTATGATCCGCAGTGGCAGTAAATTACGTCGGCTGCAAGAAAGAGTTCAGTTACGACTTAGGTGAGTCCGATATTAAGTTGCGGCGGTTTATAGCGGCTGGCACTAGAATTCTATCTACTGGACAATTGAATTTTTATTGGCACTATCTATTCCTCATTGGTTACAATGTGACGGTTTAATCAAAATTTCTTGGAGACTAAAATTTCTTTGATCAATTATTTGAGTAGGTATGTGGACCGCTATGTAGGTATAGAGGCGATTATACCTACTTAGTAAATTATGTAGGAAGTTGCAGTGACTTTTAAGAATGTTCCACAACTAATACCCTAATATGCTTATGACGTGTGCTATAAACTCGTAACTTACGGCCATAATTTTCTGTTTATCAAAATACTCACGAGTAGGTAGAGTCATTGACAAATAGACAAAAATGCTGAGCAAAACAAATTGAAGCGATTCTGCTAAATAAACTTATATTTAAAATCATTGAAGACTCTAAGGTCAGTAGTTGTTACTTTTGTTCAATTTATTTGCATTTATAGTTAGTTGGTAATGTCTCTAGGTACTAAGTATATAATATTATTATTTAGGTACAATTCACTAGCAGCACTTGGTACTGATACGTATATACAATTGCACTTGTGTTTGTAGTAAATGTTTATGAAGTCTGTTTTTAAATGAGTTCACTGATGGAGCATTCTTTCCGATAATTTATTCTAAGACTTGATTACACGATTAGGTAGAAAATTAAACCTAGGGTTGCTTGCACACGAGGTTGGTGATAGTTTGAACTTTGAGTGAATGTCCTCTAAGGTTTATGTTGTTGTTCATTTTAAGTTTGAGTACCTACTCATATATCGGCACCTACCTACCTATGAGCCTAATGCATATTGTGATATTTTCTTTAAAACATTCAGTCCATTTAGTCCATTTTTTCCCTCCATTCTGCACTATTTGAGCTATTGATGCTCATTATTAATTCCTACTTCCTCTACTTTAAAACTACAACCAATGCAAAATTCCAAAGCCATTACACAATCTAAAACCCTTATAACAGTGCTCCAGGGAGCCTTGTATTACCGCTCCATCTTCTTTCATAATTAGACTGGCTTTTACCTCGGCTTCCCCCTACATTCCCTCCTACCTCCCCCCACCCAAGCCTCGTCCTTTGAGCGCGCCGGCTCATTACCTAGGACTTTAGGTAGTCTAGCGACGTTTTAGTGCTTCTGTAATTAGGTACCGGCGGAATTACCTACGACGGAATGGGTTCTTTGCCACTTACAGGGAACGTTGAGTTTATTAGTAGCACCTATAGATACGGCTTCTGTAGGAAAGGATATAGGAGCTGTTAGAAGTTTTGAATAAAAGAACGAAAACAGTGTGGAAGTAGGTACCTAGTTACAAGGGCTTCGTAAACATAATTCACCTGAGCCTATATGGGACCAACTTCTCAAAACTTATGTATGGGTACGGGACCAACCTTGACTCAGTTTTTTTTTTTTAAAAAAGGGGTCAAACGAGCAGACGGGTCACCTGATGGTAAGTGACTACCGTCGCCCATGGACACCTGCAGCTGAAGAGTCACAAGTGCGTTGCCGGCCTGTGAGGTGGGAGTACGCTCTCTTCTTGAAGGTTTGAAGGTCGTATCGGTCCGGAAATACCGCCGGCGACAATTTGTTCCACAGATCGGTTGTGCGAGGCAAAAAGTTTCGTGATAATCTCACAGTGGTGGACCGCCAACTATCCAGGTGGTGTGCATGATAGTTTTGTCGCGTTGAACGTTGGCTCAAATAGTTACCTACTTACACAATAAAACGAAAAAAAATCGGAATCGGTTTAGATTTGAGGGAGTTAGGATCAACATACCAAAAATAGTACGCGACGAATTAAGAACCTCCTCCTTTTTTGAAGTCGGTTAAGAATGACTGGACGCTTTTTGCTCCATTGACGACGATTTATCAATGTATTTATAAAATGGAATAATGTTTAGATAAGAAAGAAATTTCGCAATTTCCAACACAAACTACTACTTGCGTAGGGTTCAGATACCTAGACAATCGTCTTCTTTTAACTCGATTGCCTGATTTTTCCATGAATGATAAATCATCTTGTTTCATCTTTCATTTATTCAGTATTAACAATGAGATGGTCGAGACACTAACAATGAATTTTTTGTCATAAAATAAATAATATGTAGATGGGTAGGTAAGTATCTTATAAAATAAAGTTGTATAAACAAAATTCATTTAGAGTACATAAGAATATACTTACATCTGCTCGAGACCTCGTCCTATCCTGACCCGACCTTTTCCCGAAGGACGCGGCCCACCTCCATCCTAAATTTAGCACACCTCAAGGAAACATCAATCCCAGCAACACATGCGCACTCTCACCTTGTACCAACCACAAAAAACCGGTCTGAACCAGACAAAACCACTTACAACCAACCACCGACACTAACGCTCGCTGACTAAATTCAAATCCGGAACGCACCTGTGGATGTACACCTGTGAATATACCTGTGTGTCACGGCGACCAATCAGCGCGCAGGTTACCTGCGCAGCTCGATAAAAATGGGCGTGGCCTGTGCGGGGGCGGCGGAGTCGCACCTGTGCGCACCTGGCTGGCAGGTGGTCGCCGGTGGTTGGTCGTCGGAGTGCCAATGGTGGGGCTTCTTACCTTCCAGGTGGGTTCCGTGGGCTCAGGTATTGGCTGCGACAGGTTGGAAGTAGGTCACGTGGCCGCTTATGTACGGAGCTTACCGGCCGCGCTTACGTTGAGAGCGTACCGGGTTTATGTACTGAAAATATCGCTGTGTAGAAATCGTTCTTAACTGATGTAACTGTGAACGATCTTATTGTAAAGGCATTGTATTTAAAATTTGAGTGATTAAATAAAAATGCAAGATGTTTCTTTTTTCTCAGTGAGCTGCCGAGAAGCAAATAATCTAGTAGTTCAACTTTAATCATGACGTCAAGAAGTAGAATTATATCTCCCTTCTTGTCTGTCACACAGACCCAGAAAATTTTCTAAACAGTACACTTTCCCATTGTCTATTTTTCGGTAACAGTGGACTATCCATAAAACTTTTACCGCCCGCATCGAAGCAGTCCACAGCAACTTCAACTACATACCTAGGTACACCTTTCTACATAGCACACCTCGGGTACATAAGGGGGAGGGGGGGCTGCGAAGCCTGATTACAGTGGGAGTTGGGCGCAGGTCGAGTTTGAAGACAAATTGTACCGCGGGGGTTGAGGTAGGAGGGGGGGAGAAAAAATGGCGGCCCGATGACGTCTTCGGGCAGGTTTTAAAATTACTTTACCCGAGAATTGTGGAGCGAAAGACAATTACAGAAAGTAAAATCAGTAGAAAGAAGTCCTGTGGGAGTTAGGCTAGAAATTTGTATCTGTCTGATAAATCTGCTAGGATAATTGACTTGGAATGCTAGCGTTAGGTATAAGCAAAGAGATTAAAATATACCTAATAAGGCATAGAGGGGACAAAGCGAGGAAAATTTGAAGTCAAAAGTTATTCCAAGTGGAATAAATCTAGTACAATTTCGACCGAATGACAGCTCGCGTTCATACACTGTCATGACAAGGACATGACGCTTAGGCTTCAAATTTTTGTATGAAAATATTCCCAATACCCCCTCTATGCCGTATTATATTTAAATCTCTTTGGGTATAAGCAAGTGGGTAGGTAATCGTTAATTACTTCGAGGCTGCTTGCTTCACATCCCAATTTTTATTTTTATTGTTATGAGATATCTTTATAAATAAAACTAAATACACTAGGTAAATACCTACATCTACAGACGATTGGGTACCTACCTAAGTACCACTCGTTCAATTTCTATAGCATTCTGTGTCCCTATTTATATTTATCTTTGTGTCTAATAAAATTATTTTCTGTCTTTCATTCTAATATACTTATTATTATTTTGGATAACTACGATTATGTTCGCTTTGACCGCTCTGTGCCCTGAGGGGCCAATTCTACTAAATGTCGACGGTTACAATTGGATGACAATGACAATGACATGGTCAGTCGATGGTGTTATTTGCTCTGAAAAGTGTCAAAATAACACAATTGACTGACCATGGACCTCTTTGTCATCCAACTATGACCGTTGAAACTTAGTAGAATTGGCCCATTGGTAGGTATATTTAAATGTTTTTCATTGTTACAAAACTTAGCATAGTAAAGAAAAACAATCATGTTTAATAGATATACAGGAGGTAAGTAGGTGGTGCGAGAGCGTGGGAGGGCCACGGATAAGTTTTTATTTTCGCTTCGCCAGCTCGTTAGAAGTTCGCTTCGCTTCCGCTCGCTTTCGCCTCTGTTGCGAACTTCGCCATTGTTTACCTTTACCGCCTCTTGTAGCAATATGTTTACGTAAAATAAAACACCTACTTACTCTACACTTTATCCCGAAGTTTATCGTTTATAGAGTAGCTTTAGCCCTCGACTTTGTCAATTTTCCAGATACCTACGTAGCCTATGTCAATAACAGGTCTTTCAACTATCTCTAACTAACTTCGCTACTGCAAGAAAAATAGTCAAACCAAAAAAACATACCTTTGAATTTCTGCCTACCATACCATACATACCTAACAGGAATTCTCATAAGAATATACGTAGTTCACATCAGTTGAGCCGCCTAGAGATTTGGAAGAAAACTCAAACTATCTGCAAGTGACATATTGTTTGAGTATACGCTCATAATCACGTACCTACGAACTTAAAGACTTACCAAAACGAGCTCACTCTGAACCAGTGCTGTCTTTAGGCCTATACCTCCTACTGAGAAGTCCAAGGCAGACTGTTGTGTATAGATGCCTTTCCCAACCGTAAGAAAACTACTTGACACTTGGAACAGATTTCTTCAGACACGGTGCAATATGACTTCAAAAAATACCCAAATTATATACCTACCTAACCTAAATCGAATAAAATAATAATGTCTTGAGGAGCTCTTGTACCGCTTTTTCTCTTCCACAATACATGCTGAAGCGGTGCAGCTTGAACAACTTTGAATTAGTCCCTACTTGGAATTAAAACATTTGGACTTTTGACTCTTTGACACCATAGGTCCAATACCTTTGTATATAAATAGATCTGTAGGCTATAAACTACACACACGGCTGCCTTACTGACACTTAGCAAATTGTTTATGCAAATACACATGTTTTCGCGCCTCTGCGACGCCGAGACACCGCCAAAACAAATAATGCCAACATAACACGTAATGTACATGGCTCATTATATAACAGGTAGTATGTACTATAAATACGGCCCTGTTGGCTTAGTTGGTAGTGCCCTTCTGAGTAGGGTTCGATTACCACGCTTGCCAACTTTGTCAGCATCAAAATGTAGCAGAAGGTGGGTCAGGGATGGCCAAAATGAAAAGCTGTATCTCGTACCACTGATTTAATTGTAGGTCGCCCTAGTTTTGGGCAGAGTAACGACACATTTCAATTTCAAATAAAGAATGATAAAAAAAAGTAACCGCCATTTTATATTCTTACAACACTGCTCCCACTACTCAACCCCATACCAAAAGATAGAGTATGGCCAATTACAATAATTAAGTTGATTCGATCTAGATATCGATACTATCACGATATTTGTATCGATAGTGAAAATAAACAATTAAATGTATTTCTAAACATAAAAATTTATACAAATCAAATAACGCCTAAATTATGGTCGAGCAATGGAAGAACCGCCGCCGGAGCAGTTTGTAACAAGAGCAGTGTATTTACATTACATTTTTAAAGCGCGAAATTTGAAAAGTATCTTTGAATCTGCCATAAAAATATCCCCGATACCGATATATCGGCCAACCCGAATTGTCGCCGATATATTGGTATCGGTATCGGATGCATCCATAATTTAAATATTAGGCATTAAATCTCTTTGGTCTGAGTTAACCACGTAAGTCCCGTTCCCGTGAAAAAATTATAGCCCATGTTACTTCCAGGAAAGTAAGCTCTCCAGTGGTAAAAAAAAATTTAACGTCGGTCCAGTAGTTTCGGAGCCTATTCAATACAATTTGCATTTGGAACCTGCAACTCGTCGGTGGAGATGGGCTGCTGTTTACGTTTAGCCAATCTTCATGGACGAGTTTAGAGAGCCTTGTTATTTATACTGACTTTTCTAAGTGTAGGTATACTTTTTGTACCTATCTGTAGTAATAATAAAAAAACAATCTTTCCTCTTTATAATATTAGTGCAGCCAGTACAAATGTAGATGTGTCTGATCAGATGAGCAACCACATAACATGTTATGCCTAGTTTGGGGATTAATAAATGTGTAAAGCTAGATGTATCTAAGTATATTTCACATTGTAACCACTATATCTCTTCATAAGCCTTGGTCGTAATGGACAATTACCCCGAACTCCATCGTCCATTACGCTACCCCATCTTTCATTACCTGCGTAGGATACAATTTCCCCACGAGAGAACTGACCCAGTTCCACCGGTCGGAGCGTGACGTCATCAAAGCGTCCTACGTTGCCACTGGTACAAAGTTAATATAATATAAGCTATAGCAGTACGGAAACTACGTACCTACAAATGTCCAAAACGACGTATTCACACAGTACCTAACGGTCAGGATTGCCGATTTGAGAAGTGGTTACATTTTGCATTTAAATGCGTAAAACGCCGCGAACCGCCTGCGATCTTAAAAAAAATTGAAATTTAATTTAATAACAAACCATTCCCTATATTGACAAATGCAAATATTTTTAAACAAATAAAACCGAATAACAAAAATATATTATTTGAAAGCGTGGTGTGTCTATATATTATTTTAATAGTTAGTTTTATTTCGATAATTTCAGTATTCTAGAACCCAATATAAAAATACGTAAGTAAGTATTTTAAACATATTAATTTCATAAAAAATAGAGTGACGACTCTGACGCTCTAAAGGAACGTAGGTAGGTAATTATCTCCGAAAACAGGCTTAGTTGCTGTACTGCTTTAGCTTATTTATTTACTGTGACTGGAAAAGTGGCAAGAGCGCGTGACGTCAGAGGTGCACGGGGTGGAATTAACCGGACGATAAGTGGTCCGGATATTTTAGTGCGGTTTATTAAAAATGCATTGCACTTACGCTGTAATTTAATATTTATTTAAGTATGTTTAACAGTTGTTTAGTAAGCGTATGTACAGGCTCTGCCTAGTTTTGGGACTAAATAACCGTGTGTAAAATGCGTCCCACATTTTATTTATTTACAATATACCTAGTTAGTAGTTACCTAACCATAATTATGTTGCAAAAGATTCGACCAAGCGTGAGTCTTCCTAACGCTTCGAGGGTTCCGTTCCTCACAGTATATACCTAGGTAGGTATATTTGTGGTATTTTGAAAGAAAGTGTTTTTGAACTGGCATACGAATGGCTTCAATTTAATTTTACTAAATATCTTTCTCTCTCGCGATTTTGCATAACTTGCTTAGTCTCTTATTGCACAACACCATCCACGTAGAATATAAATACACCCATTTTTATACGGACATGGCCGGCCACCTTCGTCCGGAAAAAATAAAAAATCCCACAATCCCGCGTCCCGGCGCGAATTCATTCAACTCCGCAGAAAAACTCCGGGAACACCTTTTTTCACACGGCTCAGCTGAATATGAAATCCCGAACGAGAAAGTTACGGGAAAACATGGCGGTTTTTTATGTCCCTTCCGAGGTGCGGCCGGAGGAAGGTGGCTGATGCTTTTTTATTGCGGAGTTAAAAAGTAACTTTTTATTCTGAAGCGAGGGTATATTTTTGGCTAGATAGAATAGAATATATTTTCTGTGTCCGTTTTTTAAAGGTACGTAGGTTCCCAACGGGACACTATCTCTAAGCTTCTGCTGTCCGTTTGTTTGTCTGTCTGTCTGTCAGTGGTCTGTATCTATCTCGTGAACCCTATATAGGTAGACCTGTGGGGATGGGCTCCTGTTTAGTTTTAGCCAATCTTTATGGACGAGTTAAGAGTGCCTTGTTATCAGACTGTTGACTTTTCTAAGTGTAATTTTTAATTACCTACAGAAATAAAATACATTTAAATTTTTCAAAGAGTTTAATTTTCACTAAACGTGTCCGGATATTGGGTAGTTGACAGCATCGAAATTAAATTGCGAGTAGTCATACATTAAAAAGATTATCCCAAAACACCTCAAAATATGTATGTACTTATTTCGATTTTCAATTTACAATTATAGCAAATTTAAAAATAATAAACAATCAAAAAAAGTGCTGCAATTGAGTACTACAAACTATGACGTCACGGTTTGCTATTTCAGTACATTTTCCATAATAAAATTTCGTTTTGACAGATCGAAAAAGTACCTGATTTGACTAGGTAGGACACAACCCTATTATGTAATAGTAACTTTCCATATACCTTAATTTTAAAGATACCTACTGTTGTAGAGCAAAATAACGTAAATGAATTATCTACATGAGCTAATGTGAAATTTTCTAAATGTCTTAATTGAAAGTCCTCGTTCCCACAAAATTAGATTAACAAGCTCAACTACACACTCTGTAAATACCGTGCAGCAAAAAGGCTTGAGCAGCTAAAATGTCAGGATGAGAGCTACTCGTATGTGTAACGGTTCACATAATATCTTCATTTTGAAGACACTTTTGTAAAACATAATTCCGTAAATGAACTCATCTAATATAATATAATAATATAATCTCACGCCTTTTATCCCGTAGGGGGTAGGCAGAGGTATTCCATTACTGGATATACCCACATTTCACGAGATATATTGGACCCCTAAACGTGATAGGTGGTGAGCCCATCGCCGGACCGGGTCTGTTTACACATGTCTCAGAATTAATTCTGAGACCTGCGGGTTTTCTCACGATGTTTTGCTTCACCGTCGAGCTAGTGATAAATATGTACGTAAGTTTTTTGAAAAACTCATTGGTACATGCCAGGATTCGAACCCGAGCCTCACTGATTTTCGGCCGGCTCTTTAACCGTTCGGGCTATCACTGCTCATCTATACGAGCAAAATGTATAATATTTTACAATATTTTTTTTAACTTGCAATGTATGTACCTACGAGTAGGTATGTAGGTTCCGGTGGTCCACCGATTGAGCTGAAATTTGGTATAGGTTCGGTGACAATGCAATATAATGGTACCACCGAGCTGGTCTGATGATGGAGCCAGGAGGTGGATATGGCTCCTCAATGACTACTCGTAAACCCTCGAGTTTGACTCTTCATTTTTTTTAAATATCTTACTTTTACGACAACACAAAATTACATAAACAAACTGAACTACATACTCTGTAATTACCGTACAGCCAGCAAAAAGACTGGAGCAGCTTATTAAAACGTGTCCGGACGTGAGCTATGTGTAATTTTCCGGTGCTGCCCGCGCAGATTGCGGCGTACCCACGGGAACTACCTCCGTCTGCTTATGCTGGTTACATTAATCCAGACCAAGGGTTTATAGTCTCATTTTAGTTACTGAAATATCCTACTTATAATATCATTAATGCGAAAGTTTGTATGGATGGATGTATGGATGTATGGATGTATGAATGGATGTTTGTTCCTCTTTAACGCTAAAACTACTGAAAAGATTTTGATGAAACTTTACAGTTATATAGCTTATACATCAGAATAACACATAGGCCATATTTTATCCCCGTATTCCCACGGGAACGGGAACTGAGAGGGTGAAACCGCGGAGCTCTGCTAGTAAATAAATAATAGGTAAATAATAATGAGAGCAGTGATAGCCTTACGGTGAAAGAGCCTGCTTCACATGATGATAATCAGAGAGGCTCGGGTTCGAATCCTGGCATGTAACAATGTGTTCTTCAAAACTTACATACATATTCATCACTAGCTCGACGGTGAAGGAAAACATCGTGCGGTAACCAGCAGGTCTCAGAATTAATTCTGACGCATGTGGTACAGACCCGGTCCGGCGATGGGCTCACGACCTATCACGTTTGGGGATCGAATATTCTCGTGAAAAGTGGGTATTTTCAGAAATGGAATAGCTCTGTCTACAACCTCGGGGATGTTCTTTTAAATAATTAACAAAATGTACCTATAACGGTATATGGGTTACAATACATACCTACATTTTAAACTCCTTGACACGAAGCCAACAGACATGTTCAATGTTCGTGCACAAAAATGTTGGCGTTGGCCGGGAATCGAACCCATTATCTCCGATTCAGAAGACAGGGTCACGATCTACTGAGCCAACAGGCCCGTCAGGGATCTACAAACACAGCCAATATCTATTAATTAGATAAGTATTTATTATTAGCAGTTACTTTCCTAGGCGATGTGGTTCTCAGAATCAGTCGCGTTAATTTATCTCAAAAAAATAAGATTAATTAACGAAATGTTAATTGCTTCTAACACTTTTCCAATAATCCAACAACGTTTCCGACCACAAATCTCTAAAATCTCCCTCAATTTTATAGAAAAGTTGTTTGAAAGTAGTGACAGAGTGATTTTATCCGCGGCCTAGCGAGGCCGGAGTAAGGGTCGGGGAAAGTGCTATTTTGAGTAATTTAAAAAATAAAGACCTGTCTACAAAAAAAGTAAACTAGCTCAAAAGAGCAAATTTATTTCTGTGTTAATATTATCACCTAATAGATATTATAAAAAAAAAACAGACGCCGTATTATGACAACAGTTTGCAAAAGGCTCGGCTTTTGCAAACTTTTGTCATAACGCGAAGACATCTAAATCCATTTTGATGCGGTTTTCACTATTCAAAAGTAACTTAGAAGTATATATACAAGTATATTACTTATATCTCGGATGTTACCTTTCTGAAATTGGTGACAAAACGGTCTAGAGATGAAATTATAGAACACGTTGCTAACAGAAAAGTAAGATTTTCACTAATATAGTAGATTGTTATACAAGGGTAGGAAGGAATCAATTCCCATACGAGGTATTTAGACGCCCGAGCGCAGCGAGGGCGGATATAATCCGAGTAGGAATTGATAACTTCCACCCGCGTTAAACACTCTACTTTTCATTTCGAATTCAAGGAAAGTAAACAAAAAAAATTACTATTTTACAAAAATTCTAACATGCAAAAACGCAATAATACCTACAAAAAAAAAACAAATTTGTCAACAATACAACCAAAGAGGTTGGAAGAAAGAGAAACTTTTTCCTATAAACGTCTTTGAATACTACATCATCGAGTAGGTACCTAACCTAAATAACATTGCAAAAATAATATACAAATCCTTCCTCTTTAAAATAATATGTGCTTTTAGCCGAGTAATAGTGTTCTGTGCTTATTAGTGTCAAACAAGATTTTGAATTTCGGAACAGCTTACCAAATTATTACTCTTTTTTTAATTTTAAATATGGAACGAGTACCGCCCCGCGCGCGGGCTATTTTCTGTTGTTTATACCTACTACTCACAAGGCCGCACCTTTTTTTCTTAGTTTCGTATCCCTACTAAGTACCCAAAGAGGTTGGAAGAAAGTCATTCTCTTTCCTAGAGAAACTTTTTCTTTAAACGTCATTGCCAAATTTAGTACTTTTTTTTTTATTTATTCCCGCCCTAAGGCCGGAAGCAATTACTATGATTCTTTCCCGACCGAGGGCGGGAATCACAGCCCTGAATCTCTCTGTGGTGGGAATCATCGCTTCCGACCCGGTACTCAGATCAAACATACACTACTTTCCGAGTATGAGATATGAAAAAAGATTTTTTAAAATCGTTCCCAGTAGTTTTGGAGTCTATTCTTTACAAACAAGTAATAGTAGAAATGTCTAAGATCACAAGTAGGTAATTGTTTTGTCTACAAACATGTGATCTGAGGGTTTATTATTTACTTACCGAGGTGTGTATATTATTTTTCTTATCGACGGAGGCGGAAAACGGCAACTTCGCTTAGCGCAGCGGGCCGAAATTTGCCGCTTTCCGCCCGAAAATATGAAAACAAATCTTTCCTCTTTATAATACCAGTGGAGACTACCTGGGTACGGCTCTGCGTGTAAGATTGCAGTCTGCAATAAACGGTCCAAGTATTACGTGGCGAGATTGGAAAACTTGGCTATCGTTTATGGCTACCAGTTCAGATCGTTACCTATGACAAGTATTAGTTTTTATTGCAGCCTGTGGTTGATGATAGGGGTGAAGTGACATTGTTTGTGAAAGGATAGATTTTGTTGTTGTACATAAAATATTTTGCTAATTTAATTTAGGTATCACGTATCATTTTCATATCAGCGAAAGAAAGGCCCAAATTCTATTTATATACACAAAAAAAGAAACTGTTTAGCTGACTGACTGACTGATCAACGCATAGCCGAAACCTCTGGATCTAGAAGAATGAAATTTTGCACAAGAGAGCACAAAGAAGGGATTTTTCGAATTTTACACGGAAGCGAGCCTTCTTCAAACCTTCAAGAAGAGGGCGTACTCCCACCTCAAAGGCCGGCAACGCACTTGTGATTCTTGAGCTGCAGGTGTCCATGGGTGACGCTAGTCACTTACCATCAGGTGACCCGTCTGGTCTTTTACCCCCTTTTTTTAAAAAAAAAAACTATAAGACCGCTCATTGTACTTTTTTCTTATCATTGTGTTACTTGTTGCATATTTTTATTGGTGTATAACAAAGAGTATACTTAAGTACTTACTTACGAGAAAAACTGAGCACGGGCTAGTAGAATAAAATACATCTGAATATCGTTAACTCTCCCGCAAATAACATGATTTTTTTATATAAGAAAAAGGGGGCAAACGAGCAGACGGGTCACCTGATGGTAAGTGACTACCGTTGCCCATGGACACCTGCAACTCAAGAGTCACAACTGCGTTGCCGGCCTTAGGAGGTGGGAATAGTGGGAGGGGTGAGGGGAGGGGGGGGGGAGGGGGGGGGGAGGGGGGGGGGGGGTTGGGGCCTCCGGTTACCTCACTCTCTCAACGAAACACAATGCAAGCATTGCTTTACGCTGGTTTTCTGTGAGGCCGTGGTATCACTCCGGTCGAGCCGGCCCAAACATGCCGAAGCATGGCTCTCCCACGTTAAAATTATTACGATTTTTTCGATACCACGGAAATAACCACTGAGATGCTATATTTAAATAGTGAGCTTGCCACATTCAGAGTCAAACATTTAACCAGCAAAGGTCATTACCACAGACGATACAATCCATACTGTGTTAATACAATAACACAATAGTAGCTCTCGAGGTATGGCGAGCACGTGTGGCCGCACAAAAAACGCGCCTTAATAAAACGAGGTGCCGCGGGGGTCGGCTGTAGGGCTGCCGTGAGATCTATCGATATCGACATGAAGACTTCAAAATAAATAATAACCACTCTAAAGAGTAAAAAAAACCGACTTCAATCTTCAACTTATATGATTTTCTCATGGATTCCGTTGTCAGAACTAGACGAAATTAAAATGGAACCAATCTGAAAGCACCAGCTTTCAAATAAAAGAAGAATCATCCATATCGGTTTACCCAGACGAAAGTTCAAACATAAAAAAAAAAAATACAGGCGAATTGATAACCTCCTCCTTTTTGAAGTCTTTTAAAAATATATGGTTACCGAGGCAGATGGCAGAGGTATTCCGTTCCTGGGATGGAAATACCCACTTTTGCCCAGTATATTTTTGGGACCCCCTTAAAGTGATAGGTGTAGCCATTGGACGCCCTCGGTAAGCCCTCGCCCAGGATTCAAACTCAAGTAATAGTGTTTGTACATATATTATTTTCTTGTGCTGTGCAGCTTCGCTTCCTGGGTGTCCACAGAATACCAACGCTCCTCGCCTTGAGCCACGAAATTATGCTGAGTGGCCGCCCTTTTGGTGCCTAGTTTTTCTTAGAATTAAGTTATTTTGTAATAAGTAGTTTTTTAATTTGAATACGTGCAAAAAATATATTTTTCTTTCTTTCAAATAGGTATACTTACAAAATCTTAAATCAAAGGATTTCATCGATATCGATAGATTGAACGCGGCCTACACTTCAGCCTCGGTCGGGTTTAATTACACGGCGCGGGCGACAGGTTGTCGCGTGACGTCATCGCTGCACATGTACCCTGCGAACGTGGGTGGTGGACTGTAGGTGTCTACTTACGCGCTTATTGCTTACTACTTATATGTAGGTGTATAGATTCTCTAGTGAAGAATGTTATAGTCGCTACAAAATAGAGGAGCTATTTGAATTAGCAGTATACCTACTCCGGTCTGGTGATAGGCTTACTACATCTACATCTGTCTCGGTGAAAATTAGGTAGGTATTTGCAGGAATCGAATAGGTACATCTGCTTACCCTCTCGGGAATAAAAGGCGTGAGCATTTTTTCATATGTAGGGACAATAGGCGTTGATGAACTTTTGTACATTTATCGGAACAGAGAAAAATAAGTTTTAAGTCTTTAAAATATGCATAATAGCTGGTCTATTCTGTGTAAGAAAAATACTCAAAGGCTAAATCTGAAAAGTATGAAATAACAAGCTCCAACCCTTGGTTCGCATGGGTTAAAAATATGTCCGATGTCCTCGCTCAAGATACAAGCTACTGGTGAAAGATAGACAGAAATATACATTAGCATTATGGCAAGTAGGTACGCATTATACCTACATATAGCCTAGTGCTAAGAGTCAGTTAAAATTTAATTTCGTTCTGTCAAAGTAAAGTTAATCTAGAGGTAAATTTAGAGTGGGATCACTCATTAAAATAGAATACCTATGCTCAAAAAAAACAAAAACAGAACGCACAAAAATAAAACAAACTAAGTAAGATTAAAATCTTAAAGCTCAACATAAAGCAAACCGTAAACCTAGAAAACAGTAAACCATTTTTTCCTAAGCAATTAAAAACCAAACTGCTCAATAACAAAGTAAGCCCTGTTTCTTATCCGAACAGATCGTTAAACGCAAGTGCCTGCAACACTCAACTTTACGATCAAGTCGGTTAAGTAGCTGACATTGTAGGGTTTCAATCAATCACAGGACTCTTCGTAGCATCCACTTTAAGATGGCTTCTTTCCCAGCTTAATTAAATTATTTTAAGCTTCTATTAAACCTTTATTGGTTAAGAATTGGACCACCCATCGGTATTGAGAACCAATGTACCTAATTACATACATACATACAGCTCACGCTTTCTTCCCACAGGGGTAGACAGTGACGATGGATCGCCACTTCGCCCGATCTTCGCATACTTCCCTCGCTTCCTTCACATCCATAAGCCTTTTCATGCACGCTCTTTTATTCTTTGCACTCTTGACCCCAGCTTTTTGAAGGACGTTACTAGTTTGATCCGTGAACGTCCTTCTGGGGCGTCCTCTTGCCTTGCATCCTTCAAGCACCGTAAAACTCTTTCGTTACTCTTCTTTCATCCATACGTTCTAAATGACCAAACCAGCTTAACATACCTTTCTCTATCCTTGTCACTACATCTTCTTTACCTATATATGTATAAACAATATAATATCCTAAAGCCGAAGGAGTTGGTAGAGGTATTCTATTCTTGGAAGATACGACTTTTCAGTAAGTAGTGGTTTTTATACCTATTAATCGTCACGGTGGTAAGCAAATTGCCGCATCGTAGTATTACAGATAGCTTAGAACTAATTCTGGGCCTCGAAGAATTTATTTTTTAATTATTAAACATTTATTGATACATGCCATGCCATGCCAAGTGTTCTCACACTTAAAATAAGATCCGAATCACAGCACAAAGAAGTTATTGTACTGTAAGCTTAGATAAAAGCAAAAAATTAATCCCCAAGGGGTAGGCAGAGGTATTCCATTTCTAGAAATTACCACTTTTCACAAGAATATTTCACCCCTAAACGTGGTTACACATGCCTCAGAATTAATTTTGAGACCTGCCGGTTTCTTCATGATGTTTTCCTTCACCGTCGAGCTAGTGATGAAATGTACGTAAATTTTGAACAACACCTCAAAACAAAAAATAAAACCGCCGAGAAAACTGAAGAGCAAACTAAGTTCTTCAACTAATGTAAGTATACCTAAGTATATGTTTTTGTAATTGTTTTATGTTTAGGTAGATAACACAATTATTTAATAAAATAAAAAAAATAAAATAAATAATCTCACGCCTTTCATCCCCGAGGGGGTAGGCAGAGGTATTCCATTACTGGATATACCCACATTTCACGAGATACATTGGACCCCTAAACGTGATAGGTGGGGAGTCCATCGCCGGACCGGGTCTATTTACACATGTCTCAGTTTCGGTTTTCTCACGATGTTTTCCTTCACCGTCGAGCTAGTGATAAATATGTACGTAAGTTTTTGAAAAACTCATTGGTACATGCCAGGATTCGAACCCGAGCCTCACTGATTTTCGACCGGCTCTTTAACCGTCCGGGCTATCACTGCTCTATCACAATTATTTAGTCGAAAAATAATAAATAATTATTTAGTCTTTACTTAGATATCTTACTTTGTGACTTATCTATAACTTACATAGCAATAAAGGTGGTTTATCGTAGACTCACCCCTCTATCTAAAGGTCAAGTCTGCACTAAATTTGTAAAGATAACGGTTCCATTGACGTAAAAACTGATACGAAAAAATACTAGGTTTATTTATATGTGTTATTTTAAGAGATAAAATATTTACTACATTTTTAACTCACAAAACTGTCATCACTATCTGGTTATCGGTGTATAAAAAGTCACTACTATGGGAGTTTGGGTGTATCCCTAACTAAGTAATTCCTATTTCCCTAATAATTATTATTATGAAATGTGAAAGAAGTGAGAAGAACCGTCCTATTACGTTTTCACACCCGCTGAACCGGTCTTAATGAATATTGAAAAAGAAGGAAGTTTTTAAAATTTGGAAGGATGACCACTCATAACTTTACAGAGTGGTCCGATTTTGATGATACTTTTTTATAGATAGGTGTCTCTCAATATTGGCGAAGTTTAATAAAAAAAATTTTTTTTTCAGTTTTTATTTTCGACTTTTTCATTTACTTACCTATTGTTAAAAAGGTTTTAATAAGCAATATCTCAGGACCAGAAGTAAAGATAAACTATGATTAATTGCTTGATATCTATATATATAAAAATGAATCCCTTTTTTCCCTTGGTCACGGCATCACGCGTGAATGGCTGAACCGATTTGGCTGAAAGTTGGTGGGGAGGTAGCTTAGAACCAGGAGACGGACATAGGATACTTTTTATTCCGATATTCCCACGGGAACGGGAACTACGCGTGTGAAACCGCGGGGCGCTGCTAGTATTATGGAAAAATTTATCCTTATTTCTCTTTGTCACGGCATCATGCGTGACAGGCTGAACCAATTTCGCTCATTCTTTTTTGTTAAAAAAATAAGAAAACATAACGACCATTTTAATTTTTCTAATGTAACCTTATGGCGTTTGATAAACATAACTGTCAGTTATACAGGACAATGTCTTTTGGGTCAGCTAGTAAACCAATATTTATTATGAACCCACTAGAGAATGTAGTCCTTATAGCAATAGTTACCTTTTCAGATTAAAATCAATACCCACGACGGTATCCAGCCCATATGGCATGTTATAAACACTAATTGCTTCCCAGAAGAGGCACATGTGGACAAAGGTCGCTTTTTACATCCTTTTGTGTTGAACAGAGTAACCTTTACTTTCAACCTTGCATCATCGTGTTAAGAGTCATGTTTAGTAACATTTTTATTGTTGACTGGACCGTCTCCATTCGAGTATGGTTCGTGTGCGTTTGATATAAAAGCGATATTTGGGTGATGTGAAATATACCGGTTACCTGCCGTAGGTGTGATCGGGTGGGATTGTGTTACCGCGATGCTGTCAAAGATGGTAGATGACGGCATTGACGGCATGTGGTGGGCAGGTAGACATTTTTTTTTACTGTAGGAGGTAGATGTATTTTTTGTACTTCGTCCTTTTGTGAGTTTTTTTTATTAAATAACGTCTTATACCTTTGTAGTTCGGTGCGTCAAAACGATTGTGGTAGAATTACCCATAGCTAATATATAGGTAGGTACATATATTATGTTGCCGTCTTCCGTGGGGGAAGACAGAGCGATGACTACCTTGTTATGAGATTAACACATCTCTGGGTACACTTCTATTTTTATTTTTATAAGTTTCTTTTTATTAAGTTAATTATGGTACTTAGATTTCTATTAATTATCTACAAGATTCAATAGAAGTTTGGTTGTCATTGTTTGTTGAGAAAGATTGTATGATGATCTTAGGCTGATAACCTATGGAAATTTAAAAAATAGTTTTACAAAATTGGCTGTACCTTTTATTTATTTATTTATGTACTCCACTCCAATGTTACAGAAATTACATTATTCTAGTACATAAAAATAACAGTACTCACACGAAACCAAATAAACATTTTTCGCCTCCTTATTATTACTACTAGCGCCATCTAGCGTGAAGTAGAAATACTAAGCCTGTAAACCTGGCGGAAAATTGTTTTATTTTGTACAACGTCCAGTGAGGTAAATAGGTAAGTAAATACAACGAGTTTATTTATTATAGGTATGTTTACCAACTATAGCGATTGATCTTCAGCTTATTTGGTTGTTCAGAAAACTACATTAATATAAAACTCTATTTTTGCTTCGTTTTATACTGAAACTTATTAGACAATGTTTTGAAATGAAACTGTTTATAACTCTTAACATGCAAATCAGATAAGCACAAGAAAAAAACACAACACTAAAATACTTTAAATTTAAACAAAGAAAATAGTGGAAATATTATTAGGTTTTTAATAAATTAGTAATAATTGTAGTTATCTTTAGAAATTTAAGAATTCTGATTCAAAAACAGAACTTGACAAAATTCAATATTTTATCATAGTAGTAATCTGTGTATAGAGTTGCAGCTAGTTCTGAAACAAAATATCGGTCTCCCGGTAATGCAAAACAGACGTCGATGCAATGCGTGTCGACCAAAGAGATTAAAATATAATAGGGCATAGAGGGGACAAAGCGAGGAAAATTTGAAGCCAAAAGTTATTCCAAATGGAATAAGTCTAGTACAATTTCGACCGAATGACAGCTCGCGTTCATACTAACTGACATGACGCTTGAGCTTCAAACATGCTTCAAAGTTTTGTATGAAAATATTCCCAATGCCCCCTCTATGCCCTATTATATTTTAATCTCTTTGGTGTCGACACGCGAGAAGGCCGGTTCCGAGAACACCTGTAAAGGTGCACTCACACCATATGATTTTTGTTACACGACTTTTTCAAGTGATAATTTTGTGCTTGTTTGATTGATTACGTGACTTTTTGCAAGGCGCAATTGTTTTTCTTAAAACTTGTTCTATTTAGAGACTAGGTACATTTAGTTTTTCTAGTAGGAAATATTTAAATAGATTTCTAACAACTTCTTTTGTTTAAAATTGTTTACTCTGTTAACTTTAAAGATAAGGGGGAAGTTTTTATTGTAATTAAAAAAAAAGCAACTGCGACACAGACAGATTGGACCTTAATGTTTTGTTTTCATGTTTTTTGTATGTACCTACTAAAGAACTGGTCAAGCGACAATCAAGTTTTTCGGCCTGGAAATGTTTCCTGTATTCCATTTTAATGATTACTATATCAAGTTTATTCAATAACTAGCGGCCCGCCCCGGCTTCGCACGGGTGGACATTTATTTTTCAACATTTTGGGATGCACAAACAAATTTCTTCTAGAAACCCATAGTAAATAATAAAAAAAAATTAGACTTTGTATGGAGATATTTAAAGAATATTTGTGCCAAGTTTCTAGTTGATAGACGCAAAAAACCCCTCTTCTCTATACCAACTTCAACCCCTAATTTCACCCTTTAAGGGAATGATTTTAAAATAATACAAAAACACGTTTCTCATCATTTATTTTTAAGAGTATTTGTGATAAGTTTCAAGTTGATAGACGTAAAAAAAACACACGTTTCCATACAATCTCCAACCCCGTTTCACCCGTGAGTTTTGAAAAATCGAGATATATACCTACTTGTCTTGTTGTTTGTTTTGAGGAGTATTTTTACAAAATTTCGAATTGATACATCCAAAAATGAAGGTATTCATGCAAACTTCAACCCCCAAGCGGATGAAACCCCTTGGAGGATGGTTTTCAATAATCCTAGAACTAATATAATATCAAGTTTATTTTCAAGAATATTTGTAAAAAGTTTAAAGTTGATACACGCAGAAATCACACTATCCCATACAAACTTTATCCCCCTCTTTCACCCCATTAAGAGATGATTTTCAAAAAATCCAAAAACACGTGTCTCATCATTTATTTCTAAAAGTATTTGTGCCCAGTTTCAAGTTGATAAGACGTAAACAACAACACGTCTCCATACAAACTCCAAACGCTACTTTCACCCCCTTAGAGGATGATTTTCGAAAATTCCTAAAACACGGGTCTCATGTTTTATTTTTAGGAGTATTTGTGCCAAGTTTGAAGTTGATAGACGTAAAAATCAAACACGTCTCCGTACAAACTCCAACCCCCTGTTTCACCCCCTTAAGGGGTGATTTTCGAATAATCCAGAAATACGTATCTTGTTATTTGTTTTGAGGAGTATTTTTACAAAGTTCGAATCGATACACCCAAAAATGAAGGTTTTCCATACAAACTTCAGCCTCCACTTTCACCTCCTAGGAGAAAGATTTTTGAAAAATCCTAGAACTAATATCTCATAGTTTGTTTTCAGAAGCATTTGTACAAAGTTTCAAGTTGATGGACGCAAAAAATAAACTTCTTCGTATCAACTTCAACCCCTACTTTCATCCGTTTAGGGGATGATTTTCTAAAAAATCCAAAAATATGTGTCTCATAATTTATTTCGAAGAGTATTTATGTAAAGTTTGAAGTTGATAGACGTAAAAAACAACACGTCTCCATACAAACTCCACTCCCCTGTTTCACCCCCTTAGGGGATGGTTTTTGAAAAATCCGGAAATACGTGTCTTGTTGTTTGTTTTGAGGAGTATTTTTACAAAGTTTCGAATTGATACACTCAAAAATGAAGGTTTTCCATACAAACTTCATCCCCTACTTTCACCCCCTTGGAGGATGATTTTCAAAAAATCCTAGAACTAATATTTCATAGTGTGTTTTGAAGAGTATTTGTGCCAAGTTTAAAGTTGATACACGCAGAAATCACACTATCCCATACAAACTTCAACCCCTTCTTTCACCCCCTTAAGGGTTGAATTTCGTAAAATCCTTTCTTAGCGAGCATCTACACTATAAACGTAACCTACACACAAAATTTCATGTTTCTATGTTCAGCGGTTTGGGCTGGGCCTTGATTTTTAGATTTAGCTTCTCCTTTTATATATATAGATATAATAGTGCACCGTCTACCCTAGTTCTAATCTCTCAGTTTCATCCATTCCAAGGTTGTCTGGAAGATATCAATAAAAGCGATAAGACCGCACATTGTACTTTAGTTAATATTGGTATCCTTATTGTGTTGTTTTTGGTGTACAATAAAGAGTTATTGTGTTGTATTGTATATGTTTATAACATGGTCACCGGTGAATCGATGTAAGCAAGTCGAATTCCTCGAACATTGCTGCTCTAATTACTTGTATCCGTTGGCGAAATACCGCGGGATGATAGCACATCGACAGCGCGGTGAGCCAGGCCGTCGACAATAATATGTGGGTCAATGCGTCGATACTGACAAGTTGGGTCTGCCAGGTGGTTCCAGGAAAGCTGTGTGCTCGTTTCCAGTGCTATTTAGTATTTAGTCGACTGAGAAAGAAGTTTAGGGTGTAAACAATAAAATAACAAATTTAAGAAAGCTTTTTATTTATTACTAGCTAAACTGTGCGATTTATTACTAATTTTACTACTGGGAAAGCAAGTTTTCCATTGCTGAAAGAATTTTTACAATCGGTCCAGTAGTTTTTGAGTTTATTCGTTACAAAAATACAAATGTTTCCTCTTTATAAAATTAGTGTAGAAGTGTGCCCAGTGGCGTTGCCTGTGGGAGTTTCCAAAAATCTATATATATAAAAGGAGAAGCTAAATCTAAAAATCAAGGCCCAGCCCAAACCGCTGAACATAGAAACATGAAATTTTGTGTGTAGGTTACGTTTATAGTGTAGATGCTCGCTAAGAAAGGATTTTACGAAATTCAACCCTTAAGGGGGTGAAAGAGGGGGTTGAAGTTTGTATGGGATAGTGTGATTTCTGCGTGTATCAACTTTAAACTTGGCACAAATACTCTTCAAAACACATTATGAAATATTAGTTCTAGGATTTTTTGAAAATCATCCTCCTAGGGGGTGAAAGTAGGGCATAAAGTTTGTATGGAAAACATTCATTTTTGGGTGTATCAATTCAAAACTTTGTAAAAATACTTCTCAAAACAAACAAAAAGACACGTATTTCCGGATTTTTTAAAAACCATCCCCTAAGGGGGTGAAACAGGGGAGTGGAGTTTGTATGGAGACGTGTTGTTTTTTACGTCTATCAACTTCAAACTTTACATAAATACTCTTAGGAATAAATTATGAGACTCATATTTTTGGATTTTTCGAAAATCATCCCCTAAACAGATGAAAGTAGGGATTGAAGTTGATACGAAGAAGTTTATTTTTGGCGTCCATCAACTTGAAACTTTGTACAAATGCTTCCGAAAACAAACTATGAGATATTAGTTCTAGGATTTTTCAAAAATCTTTCTCCAAAGGGGTGAAAGTGGGGGTTGAAGTTTGTATGGAAAACCTTCATCTTTGTGGATATCGATTTGAAACTTTGTAAAAATACTCCTCAAAACAAAAAACAAGATACGTATTTCTGGATTATTCGAAAATCACCCCTTAAGGGGGTGAAACAGGGGGTTGGAGTTTGTACGGAGACGTGTTTGATTTTTACGTCTATCAACTTCAAACTTGGCACAAATACTCCTAAAAATAAAACATGAGACCCGTGTTTTAGGAATTTTCGAAAATCATCCTCTAAGGGGGTGAAAGTAGCGTTTGGAGTTTGTATGGAGACGTGTTGTTGTTTACGTCTTATCAACTTGAAACTGGGCACAAATACTTTTAGAAATAAATGATGAGACACGTGTTTTTGGATTTTTTGAAAATCATCTCTTAATGGGGTGAAAGAGGGGGATAAAGTTTGTATGGGATAGTGTGATTTCTGCGTGTATCAACTTTAAACTTTTTACAAATATTCTTGAAAATAAACTTGATATTATATTAGTTCTAGGATTTACCGAAAACCATCCTCCAAGGGGTTTCATCTCCTTGGGGGTTGAAGTTTGCATGAATACCTTCATTTTTGGATGCATCAATTCGAAATTTTGTAAAAATACTCCTCAAAACAAACAACAAGACAAGTAGGTATATCTCGATTTTTCAAAACTCACGGGTGTAACGGGGTTGGAGATTGTATGGAAACGTGTGGTTTTTTTACGTCTATCAACTTGAAACTTATCACAAATACTCTTAAAAATAAATGATGAGAAACGTATTTTTGTATTATTTTAAAATCATTCCCTAAAAGGGTGAAATTAGGGGTTGAAGTTGGTATAGAGAAGAGGGGTTTTTTGCGTCTATCAACTTGAAACTTGGTACAAATATTCTTTAAAAGTCTCCATACAAAGTCTAATTTTTTTGATAATTTACTATGGGTTGCTAGGAGAAATTTGTTTGTGCATCCCAAAATGTTGAAAAAATAAATGTCCACCCGTGCGAAGCCGGGGCGGGCCGCTAGTACCTTATAAGTGCTCACTTAGGTCGCCTAAGGAAACTTTGTGAAAAATTTCATGTTTCTAGGACGATCGATCAGTTAGCTCAGACTTGGCTTGAAAATAAAGTTATGATTTTAATTAAAATATTATGTACCGCTATACGCCAATAGCACTACGCTCTATTCTTACGAAGAGCTATAGAGATGAAATGATCACCGCTGAGCTAAAGGTCTTTCCTCATACTGAGGAAGTATGGGCTATAATCTCCCATGCGAGCCCATCGCGGTTTGGGAGACGGTGTTAGGCGAGTGGTGACCTAACTGCCAGAATTTCAGAAGAAACAAGGAGCTCACGAGTCACGAAACATCTTTTAATTCTTGCGAAAAATATTTGAATTTGAAATGAAAGAACACTTGACATTCGAAGCGAGCGAAGTAGCGGAGATCACTAATTGATACAGTAATACCTCGCGGTAACCGTAGCCGAGCTGTCGGATGCGCGCGTCCGGTCGTGGTCGCCGGACGCGTATGAAAGAGCCTTTATGCGGCGCTGATTAGACGAAGACGTTAATTCGGTTTTTGATGGAGGTACGGTTTTAGGTACGCGACTTTATTTTTAGGGTTCCGTACTATAAAAGGAAAATTGTAACCCTTATAAGATCACTGTAATTACCGTCTCTCTGTCTGACAAGACAATATACATACTTTCAACAAGGTATCAAGTTGAAATTAATAAATATTTAGGTTTAAGGTCTTGTAAAAAGATCAAGCTTCTTAGATAACGCCAACAAATAATACCTATGGCCATTTATGTCACATATTTTGACGATGGACGATCGAAAGTCATTGAACACATATAGGATACTTTCCGTTTACGTAGAAGAATGGAATTTGGCGAAAATTATTAAGTTGTAGTTTTTTTTTCATAAAAACATATTTTAGACAAACATAAATAATTGTACGGAACCCTCGGTGCGCGATTCAGACTCGCATTTGTCCGGTTTTTTATCAGTTCCAATGACGGGTACTTTGAATTTTTTGGTCGTCTCAACTTTTTTTGCAAATGCGAATGTAACTCTGTCTGACTGCTACCCTTTCATTTTGACGAAGCACATGGGCTACATTTCATCCAAAATCGTGGACGAAGACGAGGGCAAAATATAGCTTTACGAGTACCTGGTAGTACGAGAGCTAGAAACCAAAGAGTATGTGTTATATCGGAAGATTATTAATTAAAACTCCAATTTCACCATGACACACATTTTATATATTTTTATATCAATGACAACCCGAAGACATAGACCATGCACCATAGACTATGCTACACTCTCCCCCTGCTTTTCTTTTTTTAAATCAAAAATAATATTAAAACTAATTAGGTACGCTTACAAACATAACATAACACATGTTTATGAGGTAGGTACATTATGTATCTATACTAATACTACAAAGAGAAAAAAAAAAACAAAAACACTTGTTTGTTTAGTATTGAAAAAAAACACCTAAAACTAAACCTAGTGTAATATACAATAATCATTTTTCTAATGTTTGAGCACATTTCACTAATTGGTTGACATGTCGTTTCCATTTTAAGCCATCTACATCAATTTCATAAGTAACTCCTGGAGTCAAAATATTTGTAACTGTCCCTAATATCCATTTTTGCTTGTTTTTTCTTTCATCTTTTACCATTACTTTTTCACCCACCATGAATGACTTGAAAATATTTTTGCTCTTAATTGTTTGTTTTATTTGTTCTTCATCAACTTTATACACAGCTGGGTTTGGTCTAAGCAATGAGAAACGACACCTTATTTCCCTACCTAACATTAATTTGGCTGGACTACAGCCAGTAGTTTTATGAATTGTGCTCCGGTAATCAAAAAGAAATAAATTACATGCATATTCTATAGTATGACCACTTTTTACAATTTTGTCAACATGTGACTTAAACGATTCTACAAATCGTTCAGCTAATCCATTTGTAGATGGATAGTAGGGGGTTGTAAAACTTTGTTTTATTCCTGACATTGTACAGAAGTTCTTAAATTCTTCACTAGTCCATGTGGGACCTTTTTGTCTGCATGTATATTATTAAGCAGAACAAAACACTCAAACTGTTGCATATAAGCGTTCCAGTTTTGTCCAGTAAATGTTTCCAAATTTGAAAATGAGGCCATTGCTGCGGAGCTCTGTTTCGAGTAATTTTCATCCACAAAAACCCGCAAGAATTTTCTAATTTCTTCTATTGAATTCTTCTCAGAAAATTGTACATCACTTTCGCTGTGCAGTAGATAATTTGCTATTTCTATTAATTCACTCTTCGTTTTCGTTTGAATCCAAGATTTCTTACCCTGTTCCACAAAATATTTTATTTCACCGAGATCCATTCAAGCCACGTTCTCATTATTTTGAGGTTATGTCGCAGTAGCACTGTTTGTTGTCCTATGTTGCCTACAAGTTCCACAATCAAAGTATTTGTTATGACTTTCACTTTTCTTAGGGGTTTGGTTCACCTCGTCGCCAGATGTTATATCGGAAGATTATTAATTAAAACTCCAATTTCACCATGACACACATTTTATATATTTTTATATCAATGACAACCCGAAGACATAGACCCTGCACCATAGACTATGCTACAGTATGTATGAATCGTTTGATGGATTTAGAAGGCGCATGGCGGTGTATATTGTCTCTATCGCCTCGGGAAAAACTCGTGAGCTTGTTTAAAAAAAAATGTTACAACTTACCATTAAAAGATGTTACAACGCCAAATGATTTGGCGACACTAGATATTTGCAGTTGTGACTTTTTGAGTGATATTTGAAGCTTACAATATCTGTCAACTAGTTTTTACCTGCACCTTCGCTCTCGCTCGTTTATTTTACTCCGATAGGATTTTGCAAAATCCTTTCTTAGTGGATGCCTACACTGTATAAGTTATCTACGAGTATGTGCAAAATTTAAAGTCTCTATACTAAGTGGTTAAGGCTGTGCGTTGATATATCACCAATCAGTCAGTTTATCATTTTATATTTATAGATTACTTTTAAGTAGTACATGGCGACGATGTGACGTCATTAACATATTAATTATTGCAATAGTCTAAAATATTTTTCATTTACGGAATCATTATCAAACGTTACAATGGATTTTTAAATTTGTACTTTAATTTTATTTGTATTTTAGGTACATTCCATCATCCTTTCAGTCTAATCTACAAAACCAGATGGAGTTATAAATGATGACCACGACTATTAAAAATGCAGCCAACCTTTGATGTCACCATCCAGTAACCCACAAATAATAAACTTACGCAAAATGACGAAAATACAGCGAGCGTTCCAGCCTTGGCGTTTCCCGTCAAAAACATAATTTGTCTTTCAAATAATCTCCGTGTAATGACCACGGTGACACTAGAAAAATAGGAGTGTGGAGGCAAAACAAGTGACTTCCGATACAAGCAGTTAATTTTGTTATGACTGAATTAATGTAAGCGGAGTGAGCGATACATGAATAGGCGTGACGTGAAATTCTGAAAGAGAGTTAAGCGATGATATCAGTACCAATTCGTTATGGAATTCTTGAAAGAAGAAAATTCCGATTCAAAATCATTTATTTCTGTAGGTGAAAGAAATTTGCACTGAGATCCGTCAATATTTGTCTAATAGACCAAGATCCAAAGGACCCCAGACCATACTTGTTTTCTCATGTGTGGGATAAACCCACACATATTATCTCTGTGTGTGTGTCCAGTGTTCGTATGTACTTTCAGCTTACACCTTCTAGCTTTGGCCAGGCGGCTAATTTCCAGGTACAGTCAAGAGCACGTGGAGCTTGACTGCTTGATACGACTTTGTAACGTTCTTATTACAACCGCCTCAGAGGTCAGACTCGCATTACAAGAGTCAAGCTTTTTGTGGTCTTGACTGTACCAGGTGCAAAAGGTAGGTAAAAACTCTACTCACTATTCTTAGTCTATCAGGGCTGAATTTAACAAACCCAATAATATATTTTAAAGAATATTGTAAAAATAATAATTTAATACTGAAAGACACTTACCACACTGGGGCGTAACGTAAGCTAGACGCTTTAAAGCTCTCAAAAAATAATGGAATTTTACAGTGCAAAGAAAGAACAATGGGACAAAATGTATGAACACCGTCTCCACCTTTGTAGCATCATAGAGTAAGATTGATTGAATGGACGAACACATGAAAATGAATGAGTAAATGAATGAAAGTGACTTAAAAATACTTTTACTTTCTTTACATACTTTAATATGTAAGTATTTTTTTTTATGATTAACATGTTCTTATTTCCTTGGTATAGAAACCAGTCTTAACTGAATTGGCTTAGTTTATATAATATGAGACTTTATAAATAAGAAAACGAATACCAAATTAATTCTCCAATAAGAAGAGAAGTGATATCGCATACCTCAGTTTTATTTCCCGACCGATGATAGAATAGTGGAGATTAGTGTGACGCATGGCTCACCGTGTGAACTAATGCCGGGCCATTTATTTACATGCATTACGTCCTGGGACCGGTTACGTATGGCTGTTGCTATCGTGGGATGAGTCTCTATGGTGGGGAAGGGAATTGTGAAATTATTGCCATGTGTCGGCGATGTGTTGAAGAAAAGCCAGATAAAGAGTACCCTAAACGGACGAGTATAATGAGTCGTTTGATGAATGTGGATGAAGCACGAGAGATCTGCTTGGTTCGTAGCAAGAAAATAAGAAAGACAAAAAAAATCTCACGCCTTTCATCTCTGAGGGGGTAGGCAGAGGTATTCCATTACTGGATATACCCACATTTCACGAGATACATTGGACCCCTAAACGTGATAAGTGGTGAGCCCATCGCCGGACCGGGTTTATTTAGACATGTCTCAGAATTCTGAGATCTGCGAGTTTCCTCACGATTCACGTGTTCCTTCACCGTCGAGCTAGTGATAAATATGTACGTAAGTTTTTGAAAAACTCATTGATACATGCCAGGATTCGAACCCGAGCCTCACTGATTTTCACTGCTCAAGAACTTCGTAGCAAAAGGAAGTCTATTTGTCTTTGCCTACCCCAATGGGAAATAGGCGTGAGATTGCGTATGTTGTGTCATGTAAAATTAACGTAAATGTTAGAAAAATAAATGTTATTTAATCTCATTCAAAGTAGGTAACTTGGAATTAGGTTTATTTAAGAAATCAAAAAGTATGTTTATTGAAACTGGTCTGTGATACCAATGATGAGGATACCAACTTGCGCCGTAATTGATTCTGTTTCTGAAAGATATGTAACCGCCACTAGGTACTGGGTGGCGAAAAACATAATAATAGACTGATAATATAGACTGATGATAAGACGGTAGGTATTTACAAATTGCAATAAAATGTTTGAGATTCCATTCGACGAAAGCAGCCGCCCTCTCTATCATTCAATACGTAATAGAAGATGAACTGTGAGGAATTCTAGTACACACAGACAGAAGCGCGTTTTGCTCCGAAGACGGTTATTAATGATGTTTTGATTTATTGAAAACTCCGACTGTGCGAGCAGTGTGTAGCATGCGCATACGACGGTGCTCGACGAACCAAGGTCTTATAACGGTGCGTAATTGCTTACAACTTTATTGGGAATCCTAAAAAAAGTTAGTATTGGCCTAGTAATATTTTTTTAAAGGTGTTGTGATATGACGTCATCTAGTCACAAAATTATAAACGAGCATGCGAGAGTAAGAGTCGGAGAGGGGAACCGACATCATAAAAGATTATTAAGAAAACGAGCATGCTTGTGACAAGATGATGTCATTACAATTAATTTTGATTTCTGCATTTTTGAAAATGAGGCTTTTAATTAAAAAATCTTGAAATAGTTTCTGAATTACTTTCATTTCATTTTATTTCACTAATAATTTCAAATACAATGTCCTTACAGGCGTACCCAAATCGACACTGATTCTTTATATAAAATTTAATTTAATTAAATTTAATTAATTATAATTTAGCATGCTCAATTTTATTGTCCACTTGTTGAAAGCTACTATCGCTTCGGAAAGTGTATAACTGAGGAGAAGATGCAATTGTTTTTGTTATAGCGAAGACTTTGTCACTGCGGCGTGTCGTACGCAACACTATTGGTCGCCCGTGATACCGATGTGGGAAAATATTGGTTCTCGAAAAAATTACCCTTAGCTGTTACAGTCGGAATCATCCACATCACTTGGCTATTTCGGAATTCACCACTGTGCGGTTCACACGAAACTTCTTGCTTCGCACAACCGATCTATGGAACAATTTGTCGCCTACGCTATTTCCGGACCAATACGACCCTCAAACTTAGAAGCAGTCAACCCAAAAACCGAGAAGAGAGCGTCCTCTCAAAGGCAACGCACTTGTGACTCTCGAGTCGCAGGTGTCCATGGGCGACGGTAGTCACTTACCATTTGGTGACCCGTCTGTTCGTTTGCTCTTTATACTAAAAGAAGGGCTGATAGTACATAGCGAAGTTATTTATAAATGAATTTGATTTTGACATGGCCCATTTCGTAGAGCTTCGAGATGGGACGAAGGGAATTTAAAGCGTCATTATTAAATACATAACAACAGTTTTTATAGCTGTCCCAATCACGTGAGCCTATCATAAACATATTTCTTTACATTTTACTGGACGTGAGTCCCGAGATTCCGTCTGATATAGTTTTATTGGTCGGGAATATAAACAAACGCCGCGGCCGGAGAGGCGTTACCGTCCCCATTAACATTCTTCGCGTGTAAAATTGTGATAATGCCGCCATTATTTTTGAAAACAAAGTATCACTAAATAGCTTTGTTCTAGGGTTCAATAGATGAAAATCTCTTAGAAAAAACCCCTTTGTGTTTTATGTTTAACGGTCCAAAAACTAGTTTTATCGAATTCAAAATATATGATAGAAATAATAAATTATGACGCGTGACGTTATAGCTTCTAAAGTCTGCTACACACTATGCCGGCGGCACGGCGCCGCTGGCCATGCCGCCGGCAATGCCGCACAAGCCGAGCGTACAACACTACCGGTCTACCCGGCTGACAACTTGACAATGATGCCACAGATCAGACAATAATGCTCCACGGCAACCAGCGGCAATTGCAAGAGACCTGAATAACCGGCGGCATACCCGCGCGGTAAAAACCCGCCGGCTGTGCCGCCGGCATAGTGTGTAGCAGCCTTATAAGATTCGTGAAACAGGGAAAAGCAAAAAAAAATAATTCTTTGCAACTCCGTCGTGCCTTGGCATGTATAGGAGAGATGAAGAAGAGGGACAAGCAACTCCTCAACACATATTCATTTTAAAAAATAATACTAAATTACAAAGTCAAAAGTCAAAGTCAAAATGTTTTATTCAAAGTAGGAACTTACAAGTCCACTTATTGAACGTCATTTCAACTCCACCGCTTCAGCATGTAATGTTGAGGAGAAGAAGCGGGGCAAGAAACTCCTCAACACAATATTCTTTTACTCTTCTTACTAAATTGGTTTACATAATTGGACTATTCTTTGGTGTCGTATGCTTCAAGCATCATTATCATTCATTCTAGTTTGTAATATCAACGCCAATTTGGAAAATAAGTACTTTTAACATACTTTATTTGCATACCGTCGGCGATATCGACATTATAATCGCCAGTATACTACCTCAATACATTATCGCGAAAAATGGACTGATATGCTACGGCCGCTGATATTGATGCAATGACTTCAGAACCCTCATTTCTATTGTATTCAGTACACACTTTCTTACTTTTTTCAGTTGTTGTCATAAATCGGAGCACATCGACCGTGACGGAATGCGAGTTGCGCCGCATCCAAAATAACACCTCCATAGGTAAATACTTCGTATAGCTGATATTTATTGCTTACATACCTGTTGTAAATGTGTGCCAACTTTTTTAACTTTTTTTTAAATATTTTAAAACTATGGGTCCCTGGGGTCCCGAAGCTAGGGCCCTTCTTAAGAAAATTTCAGTGCGCCTCGGCGAGGCAACAGGCGATCGCAGAGCCGGCAGCTTCCTTGCACAGCGGATCAGCCTTACCATACAGCGGGGTAATGTTGTCGCTGTGCTGGGCACCGTGCCTCGCGGAGACACACTGATTTTTGACTCGTAATTTAATTACTTCATTTTAATTTATATTTATTATTATATAATTATTTTTAATTTATGAAATAGGTATTTGTATTTTTAAGTAATATTTAAGTATCCTAATAAATCATAACATTATCTTCTTTAAAACTATTGTTTTTGTATTTAAGCATTTTTCTTGTCCAGCGAATAGGTTTGAATCCGTGTTTCGGAAGGTATGTGAAACCGTTGGTACAGGTTTTCGTGACGTTAATAGTCTTACCAAAGTTGAACTCTGTCTAATTTAGCAAATCTATATCTATACTAATATTACAAAGAAACAAGATTTGTATTTTTGTATGTTTGTATTTTTGTTACTAATAAACTCAAAAATTACTAGACTGATTTTTTAAATTCTTTCACCAATGGAAAGCTACAATATCCCTGAGTAACATAGGCTACATTTTATTCTCGCTAAAAAACTCTCCGTAAAACTGCGCAGAACCGCCCGTATAATAATAAAAATAAATTGTGAGACACAATTGACACGCGGATATTAAGTCCAAACTAGGCAGGGCCTGTATTATGGGTACTCTGATAAACATACTTAAATAAATATTAAACGACCAAGACACGAAGCCAATAGTCATGTTGATGTACACAAATGTTGGCTCCGAGCGGGGATCGAACCAGCGACCTTGTACTCAGAAGGCACTACCAACTGAGCCAACAGGCCCGTCGTAATATAACATCAATGTTTAGTATTATAAATAAATAATGGAGTATGTAACATAACAATCAGAACCCTTAATAGGAGCCGTAGAGTTGAATAGTTTCACCGTCACAAGTACAATGTAGAATGCGACAAGACACGTTGTAATCTCTAGGATTTCCCTATTAAATATGTAGTCTTTATGACACCACAAATCTTTATGAACTAGGCTTAAACACTTAACTATGAGAAGTGTTACAGATATTATCTTGGCGCCCGCCTGAGTGATGAGATGACGAGCAACACATGTTTGCACGTCACTGTATAACCAGTGCCCGGACACAAGCGAATATATTCGAAGCGAGCGTATTCTTAGTTTAAAAAGAAAAGAAAGAAAAAAAAATGAATAAAAAAATGAAAATTAAAAAAATCTTTATTTTCTCTACAAAGTCCATATCATCATCATCAACCCGTAACAGCCCACTGCTGAGCTAAGGGTCTTTCCTCACACATGAGGAAGTGGGGCTTAATCTCCCACGCGAGCCCACCGCGGATTGGGAGATGGTGTTAAGCTTACTGGCCACTTAACAGTCAGAATTTTTCAAGCCACCCAAGGGTATCTGACATGGCTTAACGACTTCCACTGTGCGTAAACACAACGAAAACCGGGACCAACAATTTAACGTGCCTGCCGAAACACGGAAGCGCTCGTGATATAAATGGCACTAGGCGATCGACACAGTCCATATATAGCATAATAAGAATAAGAATAATTTATTTCCAATAAAACATCAAATTTATACAGATCCAGAAATGATAGGAACTCTGCTTCCTAAATAATAATAATAATAATAATAATAATGTTTATTTTGTATACCAAAACTTAACCTAATTACAGGTAATACACTCAATTTGAGACTAAGTGCAGGTGTCGTGAGGCTAAGGTTCAAGCTAAGTTGCAGCCAACAGCTAAACTAGGAAAAACCTGTACTATAGCTGCTGACTAGTCCCCATTTAAAATGACTTGGTGTGCCTTTTCTGCCAAAGTGGCATGAACCATTACCAGTACTTAAATAAAATTTATAAAATTAGTAGAAAAAGAATTAACCTAAAATAAAAGTATAGGGTGTGCGTGTATGTGTAGTGAATGTGTAAAGGGTGTGTATGTGTAGTGATGAGATAGGGTGGAGGGTGTAATTGAATGAGGAAGGGTGTATGAATAAGGAAAATTTATGTTCATACCAGAAAAAATTTGGACTTGGTTTTAAGTTGTTATGCAGAGTAGATGCAGGTGTAATACTACACGTAAGAGTAGCACAGGTGGCCCTACGGAGGTAGCTTCGAGGTCTCCTTGGGATCGAATTTTTATTCGCCACCAAAACAACACATTTCCCACATTGGACCTACGGCTCACGAAGTCCTTGGCGTCGAATTTATAATTCACCAATGTGGGTCCTGACTTGAGGTCCTAAAGAGGGGTAGCTGGGGGTACTTTTATCTATGATATCGGAAATCAATGGATAATTGCTAGGAGGGCTTCTACTTCGTCGTACGATAATTTAAGAAGGTGGTTTCTAAGTATATTTTTACATTCAAATTTACTCAAGTTTGAAATTCTTATGGATCTGCTAATACTATTGTAAAGATAGGGCCATAAGAAAGAAAGGTTTCGTTCAGATAGTGCTGACTTGTGAGGGAAAGAGTCAAATATTCGGGATTTCCTACGCTTGTCCTTAATTAAGTTCTTTCGGGATGAGATTTGCTCGTGCTGCTTAAGGACTGCATTTAGAATGAAGAGTTTACGCACCGTTAAGATATCACAATCAGCGTAGAGTTGGTTTGAGGGGTACCGAAAAGGACGGAAAAACATGACTTTGAGAATTGATCGTTGAGCTTTTTCAATTTGAAGCATTTGGGTTTTATGAGTGCCTCCCCAAATCGAAATGCAGTAGCCTATGATTGACTGGCAGAGTGAAAAATAGATCGTCTTTATCAAGTCTTTGTCCGTTACATGCCTTAGATGTTTGAATACTACAATAAGCTTTCGAACCTTACCGGAAAGATTCTTGATGTGCTGGTGCCAGTTGAGGCGTTCATCAACTGTGAGGCCCAAGTATTTTGTAACAGTGGCTCTCTCCAGTGCCATGCAATCACACGAGCTAAAGGATGAAGGGGATGGACAGGTATGCGCTCTAATGTGAAAATTTTCAGGAAGTTTGGGTTTGGATAGACTAAAAGTTAAATATTTGGTTTTATCTTGGTTTAAGGTCAGTATGTTGGTTCTCAGGCAGTGCATTACTCTGTGTAGGCCAATTTCAGCTACCTCACCCACCTTAGTCCAATCATTTCCATGAAATAGTAAAACTAAATAGGTAAAATCTGTGCTTTAAGATAAGCAAAACCGCTCCTCCACATAAATATTGTTTGTTACAAAGATGTTTCATGTAGGTTAAGCTAAAAATGTACAATACATATATATGTAGTTAACTAATAACTATTCATACAGCTATAATTCAAGTAGTTACAAATTTTAAGATGACATGAAGAACTTTAGTGAAGACAGGAGTCCAAACTAGGTAGATCCTGTCTCTTGGGATCCTGCAGGTATCTACAATATTAATTTAATTATTTACTTGAGAAAGTATGGGAGAAAAATTAAACTACATATTAAATGCTTGTAATTTTGTGTGTGTGGTGGTTAGTGAGCCCGCTTCTCATGCCTGAGGCTAGGGTTCGAATCCTGGGGAAATGTTCTGATCCAATGAGTTTTACTTACGTAGCTCACGAGGACTCCGTTTTTCCCATTCCTGTCCAAAAGATAACAGAGTTCATAATAGCTGACTATAGGTAATGGAGATCTAAATAAAATAGAAAATTTGGGCTGGGCTTATACTTTACAGCACGGTCAGATTCTTGAAGGGCAGAATTACAACCGGGTCGATTTATTTGGAAGAAATGACATTAATTAAAAAGAACTGCCCTTGAGTTTGTTGCTGATTCTTGTCGGGGTACTACATTTCGAATCAGCAACTCGACGGCGAAGATGGACTGCTGTTTACATTTAGCCAATCTCCATGGACGAGGTTAAAGTCCCTTGTTATTTTACGCTTCTTTATGTGTATTTTTATACCTACAGAAATAAATGTCTTCTATTGAAATATAATATACCTTTTTTCACGTCCAGTTGTCTGCTAACATTGGGGCATTCTATTTGAAAATCCATAAAGATTTTTTTTATTGCTGATTTGCTTGCTTTTGACCCCAGACTTGCCCGAAGGCAAAGACGGGGCCTACGATGGGATGAGCTTGCCCAGTATATGCCTGTTAATTCAAGTATTTCCCTGCAAGTATTGAAGTCAATGTCAAAGTCAAAATGTTTTATTCAAAATAGGAACTTACAAGTCCACTTTTTTGACACATTGAACGTAATTTCATCTCCACCGCTTCAGCAAGTATGGTTGAGGAGAACAAGCGGGGCAAGAAACTCCTCAACACAATATTCTTTTAATCAATTGTGCAGATTTCCTAAGCAGAATTAACCAAGATAATAATATCTCAGTAGTAATTCTCCAATGTTTCCTCAAATAGCAACAGTGTTTTATGGCTATTAGCTAGATTGTACTCGTTGTACGTGTGGCATAAATACGGCTGATATACGAGCTTAGATTTTTTCACGCCCCATCGGGGAGCCATCTAGCAATATCTTTAAGTATCCCTGATAAATATCTGAGCTAATAAACGCTAAGAAGTGATAAATCTTTTTAGCCGCGCATTGTTACGCTACAGAGTAGAAAATACCAGTGGTAATTGAATCACATAAATTTTGTATGAGATGGTAATCAAAGTCCAGTCAACCAAGATCAGTAGGTATGTACTTAGATACACAACTTACACAGTGAATACCCACTTGCATATTATTTTACTTGTATTTAGATAACTATTTAAAATATATAAATTGTTTTATATGTATAGCCGTAGTACTATTACTTATTCTGTGGTATAGCAACAACTTCAAACAAATTTTGAATTTGGAAGTTGTAAGGTCCGATCTTACTAAAATTACAAACGCGAAAGTCGACCCTAATGCGGAAGATTCCGCGAAAAACAGTTAAATAAATAAATAATCTCACGCCTTATATTCCCGAGAGGTAGGCACAAGTATTCCATCTAAGGAAATACCCATATTTCACAAGTATAATTTTTGAACCCCGATGTTTTCCTTCACCGTCGAGCTAGTGAGAATATAAATCTAAAACGTAATTACATTTGAAACGTAAGTTTGTACTTAGTTCTTATTACGTAGCCTACAAGTTTTGGTCTTACATGCTTCCACACGGATGGCAGCTAGAGTGATATTAAACATACAGGATGAAAACTCATCTAAATGAGTTTTCATCCTGTATGTTCTAAAAAGAAAAACTTTTACATTTCGATGCGGTTAATCTTCGAGTCTATCTTTCCCTATGGCTTCTGCCTTCTACCTATTGAGCCTTTTGTTTAAAGACACTGCCTTAATTTATACTGTGTTTAACTAGACCATCAGTGAATCGCGTGTAAAAATATAGGCGCAGCCTGAAGGCAAACAGATTTATATTCGTGAAATATGGCGGCGTGCGGGCACTACCGCTCGTGTTTGCGGGTATGTACTAGCTCATACACCATCATTCCTATCAACAATTATTCTTAAAAAGCTCCTTATATCATACAAGTTGCTTCGGTCCTAAAAAAAAAAAAAAATACTCGTAGCTGCGATTATGCGCTGTCTTTTTCATTTTAATACTTTATTACACATGCAAAACGTGTTTGTTGGTTTGTGTGTCCCGTAGCTACGGAAACAGTTGTAGAACCGGGAAACGACATTGGTTACTTATTATCTTGGAACGTGAAAGAAGTCATTGGCAAAAGCTAGTAATCTATAACTTGCTGAGTTCAAGTAGAACTTGTTAACACTAACTATATCATTTTAAAAAGGTTTACTGTGATAGGCCACGATTACGGATCAGAAACACGTCAATAAAAAATAAATAAAAAATCATCAAACACACAACGAAAGTAAAAAGTGGGTACTTCCCGTAATGGAACGCGTATACCAATTCCCTCAGGGATAAGGCGTGAAGGGAATATTTACCTATATATTTACAATCTAAATAATCTCACGCCTTTTATTCCTGATGGGGCAGGCAGAGGCATTCAATTTCTGGAAATATCCACTTTTTACGAGTATATTCGACCCCTAAACTATTCAAAAATCTCTATCAAAATGCTACGAGGAGCTCTTTAAAAGTGTAACTTGGGGCTTACAGTTCATATGAGAGATTTCACTAGACAATTTTTGAAGTGAAAACTTCTTTAGCGGCGTTGAGCACTTTTGTGGGATGGGTAAAAACTGTGAAACTCGCGTCAGGTCACGTGTGCTGATCGAAAAACCGTAAGACGGTTGGAGAGTAGTGTTGTAACACCGAAATCGATAATCAAGTTTTCACTTCTGCCGGCACTCCCGGAGTGCAACCAGTGTTTTTTTTATTCATGTGTGTTCAGTTCATGTACGTATCATCACTCCCAAAGAGGTTCCAGCTCTCATCACATCAACTTCTAAGACCAAGTGTCCGGTGTATTACACCACTAACATCTCGCGATCATAGGCGAGTTTAGCGGCGAGTGATAAGGCGCGTCCACACCGCGGCGCAGCGATGACGCGCTAATGCGGTTCGCTTACTGCTGACAGTGAGGACTCACCCGATGTTTACCTTGTGCACAGAGTAGCCTAGTTTTCAACCGACTTCAAATAACATAGAATTCTAATAAAGAGTAGAAACCGACTTCAACTTATATGGTTTTCTGAATAATCCAAATCGGTACTCTCTTCTCGGGGCATTCGGAACCAGCAGCTCGTCGGTGGAGATGGGCTGCTGTTTGCATTTAGCCAATCTTCATGGACGAGTTTAGAGTGCCTTGTTATTATAAAATATTGACGTTTGTAAGTGTATATTTTAATACCAATAGAAAATAAACGATTTTGAATTTTTTTGAATTTTTTTGGTACCCCAGTCAAAAGTTCTGAGGTAACAGAGGTACATAAAACAAAAACAACATACAGACGAATTGATAACCTCCTCCTTTTTGAAGTCGGTTATCAATTCGACTGTATATTTCTTTTTATGTTTGTTTCCCCAGAACTTTCGACTGTGTGAACCTATTTTGATGATTCTTTTTTTGTTTGAAAGTTGGTGCTGCCCGAGTGGTCCCATTTTTAGTCCAGTTCTGACAATGGCATCCATGACAAAACCAGTTAAGTTGAAATCGGTTTTTTACTCTTTATTCTATGTTATTAACTCTTTGCTGTTCTATCTTAATATTGTTTTATAAAATTTAGGTTCAAACATAAAAATCTAAACACCGCCACCTCATGACCTCACACAAATCAGCCTCTGCTCACCACCTACTCTGTGTCCATTACACCTAAAAAAACTTCTAAAATTCTGTTTACATGACCGTCCAACTTATCACTACTCTGTCTGCACCAAGCGATTTTTGAGTGATCCCGAAAGAGGTGCCTTTGATTAATGTACCCACAGAACGGACACTATTTCAGTTTTGGTAGGTAAGGTAGGTAAATCCGAAAACCATTTGGTGATTTTCAGAAGCAGGGTAATCTTTTTCATAATATTATTGTTCTTATTTTAAGAGTTACTAAGAATAATATGAAGATCGTTTTCTAGGATTCATATCTCTGTCAATTTTTTTTCATGTTGACACTGACGTTGACGTTCTTATAGACTATAATAGGTATAATTTGTTTTTTTAAATTGCCAAAAAATGCAATGCTGGCAGCCTTTAAGATTTATAATTAGCTAGAGCTAATCTTTAAAAAGTAAATAACGTTGTGGCTACTGAGCGTGTCAAAGAAATACACGCACATACATGCACTTCGAAAAACATTACCCACCTTCTGAGGCAGTCGGGTAAAAAACTGAAATGTTGTCCATTTGGCGCGCTGCCAACCGACTGTTGCTCTATCGCACTTTTAAGCGGCACTAGAAAAACAATCGATCCGCACTGGGCTCATTTGTGCGATATTTTGATAGGAAAACACACGGGCTTACGGGCCGACATATTTGTTTTGATGAATGGCTCGGCGCAGACAGCACCGATTAGGTGGCAATAAGGCTAATTACATTTAGTCTAATATTATACAAATAAGCAGCACCCTGCGGTTTCACCCGCGTAGTACTCGTTCCCGTGGTAATATGGGGTTAAATATAGACTGTGTTACTCAGGGATATTGCAGCATTCTAATGGTGAAACAAGTTTTGAAATCATTTCAGTAGTTTTTGAGTTTATTTATATTTAATTTCACGCCTTTTCCTGTCGGATCGGATCTTTCCAGTTTTGCTGTTTGTTTGATTGTTGTTTGTGAACAATTAAACAACACTTGCTATGTAGGTACCTACCTACTTAGCAAATCAGTAGTGCTTCATACAAATCCATCAAACGACTCGTGCATGTTCGTCAGTCCGTCGGTCTTAATCTGACTTTTCTTCAATACATTTCCGGTCGATGTAAGTACGTCTAGGTCATCCTATACCGACTCGCCTATTCACGACACCCTTGTACAATTGGGTAGTCGACAGCATCGAAATTAAATTGCAAGTAGTCATCATACATTAAAAAGATTATCCCAAAACACCTCAAAATATGTATTTCGATTTTCAATTTACAATTATAGCAAATTTAAAAATAATAAAACAATCAAAAAAAGTGCTGCAATTGAGTACTACAAACTATGACGTCACGGTTTACTATTTCAGTACATTTTCCATAGTAAAATTTCGTTTTGAGAGATCGTAAAAAGTAACTGATTTGACTAGGTAGGACACAACCCTATTGTAAAGACGAACTTTTGTCACTCGCTAATTACGTTCAAACCATTTCAGGCAAAGAGATTAAAATATAATATAATTCATAGAGGGGACAAAGCGAGGATTATTTGAAGCCAAAAGTTATTCCAAGTGGAAAAAGTCTAGTACAATTTCGACCAAATGACAGCTCGCGTTCATACTAACTAACATGACGCTTGAGCTTCAAACATGCTTCAAAGTTTTGTGTGAAAATATTCCCAATGCCCCCTCTATGTAATATTATATTTTAATCTATTTGATTTCAGGCATTCCGTTCTTTCCAATCCTACATCTTCTATTTAATTCAAACTCAAATTTCATTTATTTTAGTAGGTATTTAAAATACACTTTTAAACGTCAATAACAAGGCACACTTAACTCGTCCATGAAGATTGGCTAAATGTAAACAGCAGCCCATCTCCACCGACGAGTTGCTGGTTCCAAATGCAGTAAACCGAGAAGAGCCAGCAAATAAAAATATTCTTGCTACAACGCTCTCTGATCACAATATTCCTCACTGTAGCGAAATATCATACTCCAGTATCTGTAATGGCTGGTTTACACACTGTTTAGTTAAGTTGGTCAGTAGATGAAAATTGCTTGCCCACTATGAGGTTTGGTATTCATATACCCGTTTACAGAAGCGACGTTCATCTACTGACAAACGTAACTACAGTGTATAAACCAGCCATAAGTTTTACTATAGAGAGTGGATAATATGTATCTCTCTTTTATTGCGTTTCACACGCACTCGTGTTTAGCTTTATCTATTAAGTCATTGAGATGCTCAATTGAAGCAATTCACTATTTATACATCGGACTTGTTAACCCTAACGTGATTGGCTTAAACTAATCCGTTGTTTCCACGCGTACCAGCTATTACCGGTTAACCAAATCCTCTTCACCTTCGGCCGTCGCCAACGCGAGTCCGTAATTAAATTCATTGTGGCCGCGGAAAAATGCGCGACATTCCACTCGCGACGGAGACTAATGTCGCTTTTAGGTGCGACACAACTTTGGTCGTCGCACGTGGCTTACGTGTCACCGAAGCGAGTGTTAAGAGCCTCATCATAGTTGTGTTGTGCGGGATTTTTACAAGTTATTTTAGAGTTGTGCGGGGATCCAAATAGGTAAGGGCTTACCTTTGTAAATCTATTGCCAGCTATAGATTATAAATTACTACCGACCCGCCTCGGCTTGAATCATTCTATCTATTGAAAAAACCGCATCAAAATACGTTACGTAGTTTTATAGATCTACAGACACACAGCGGGAAGTGACTTTGTTTTATACTATGTAGTGATAGTGATAACTGTCTATTATGGTGATCCTATAACGGTTCAGTTCAAATAACTATGGATGAACCACTTAGCAACTTTTCATCAACAAAGAAATGGAAAAAAATCTGACAACTTATTTATTATTGAAGATGGCCAAATATAACTCACGCAAACAAAACTCGTTCACGCCTTTATAACCGAGGGAGTCCACAGAGCATAGATAATTGTAGATAATTTTCTTTGATCATATCAGACCACTGTCGCAATGTCAAAATACCCGCACGAGTCTGTGACGGCGCCATTACAAACCACGTTCCACTATACATAAAAAAAAACCTTTTGTCGCCTATTTCCTACCGAGCGACACCTGTCGCGTCGCGCGTCTAAACGACAGCTTATTTCGGGAGCAGATTACCGGTTAAACTTTTTTGTTGAGTATTACAATGGGACGATTCTGCTTTACACAGACTAAACTTATTTTGGTTTTGGTCTTAGTCTTACATCAGAAAAAGAAAAGGGATAGGAGATAACCTACCGAATTTAGTCCTACCAGAGGCTGTAATTTAGTCGTGACCTCTTTACTTATGCACTAAACACGTTATGAATTGCCTTAGTTGACAAGACTAATTTAAATTTGATACGACTAAATATCTCTCGTCTCTTTTCTTGTTTAGGAGAATGAAAATTACAGGACTAAACTAAAATAAGTTTAGTCGATGTAAAGCAAAATCAGGCGGGAATTCCACTAAATGTCAACGGTTATAATTGGATGACAATGGCATGTCAATGGTCAGTCAATGTTGTTGTTTGCTCTGAAAAGTGCCAAATACACATTCTGTTACTCCAATAAAAAACAGCCCCCCTAGCCAAGTGTCATTGTACAATCTAATCGAATGTTCTTTTAAATTGACATATATGGGATTGACTTAAGCACTTGCCAACGAGCGCTAACGCTAATGTCAATCCCATACATGTCAATCTAAAAGAACATTCGATTAGATTGTGCGATGCCACTTGGCTAGGGGGCCTGGTCAAAAAGAGAAATACCTGCTTTTAGGTAACTGCGGGGCGCTGCTAGTATTATAATAATCATGTTAACGACCGGATGGTTCGTATAAAGAAGTATTTATATTCAAGTTTTAAGGTATATATAATATGGGCCTCTGTTTACGTTATTTAAGATCTATTAATGTAAATATTGCCTGAAATAAAGATTTATTATTATTAAGCTAGAACAAAAAGTTTTGACGTAAATTCTTATGCGCTCGGAAAGTATTTTTGTGCATTCGTTTGGTCAGTTTTGTACAAGATGTTATTATGATTATTTTTTTTTTCAGAAGGATTCTAAATTATGTTGTGTAGAACAGACAGGCAACAAGACAATAGTGAACATTATTCACGTGAACTTAAATTAATAATTATAATTAGTCCAATTTTAATTTTAAAAACCACTTAAGGATATGATTCATTAGACATACCTACATTCTTCTCATGAGGTTTCAAACTTATCATTCAACATAAACAAACACTGTTCGCGATACAGTGTATACCATACAGTATATACATAGCATACCAACGCAAATAAAGTGTAGAAACAAAAAATCAGAATACATTTAGATTTTCTAGATTTTTTAAATATCCAGTTTGAACCGGATCGAACCGCTGTGGTTATTACAACACGCCATGTCCGAGACAGTGTCTGTTTGTCTGTGTATCCGGTGATTAATCACGTGCGATGACAACCCACTAATGACTGCAACAACCGAGTCGACTCGGGACAACTTGCAGATTGAGGAAACTTTTGCAAAGTTTTGGGGGATAGTGAAATTATATTTTAATTATATTTTTTCAAGATGCAAGCTACCCAACTAGCAAAATAGCTTTATAAATAATCTTTTATAAGAATTAAGAGATTATGAAAGGTTTATTTCCATCCTGACTAGGAAGGCTTATCTTACAAAGGCATGTTAAAAGACATTTCGTGCTAAAAGAGCATTCAAATTTACTAAGCACTTTTGAAGACGTTTGTAAGAAATATTTATAAAACATTTGTCAGAATAAAGGTTTTACAAGGGCATTTTAAAAGATTAATTGGTCTTCATTATAATTTGTACTTATTAAAGCATCTTATAAGTATATTCATTCTCCGTGGCATCTTTATTTAGTGTGTCGTTAGGCTTTTACTCTTACTAAAGCCTTGTATATAACTGCTGTAAAACCAAACGTATTTAAGTACAATTTGTTTTATCTAAGTCACATTAAAGAAAAGAGATACGTTTGAAGGCTTTTGTAAGATCATGTTATCTTACAAAAGCCATAAGACATCTCTTTTAAATATTTGATATAACCTCAAATATTGTGTTGTTGCGAATCATTTCAAGAAAATGGACTTAAATAAATGGAAGCGATTCAAAAGAAGTGGAGCATATCGACGAAAAGTAAATAAAAATACTGTGAATTAGCACAAAAGTCACTGGAGTCTTTACAAGTTTTCACGGGATCGGATCAAGTTGGAACTAGCAATTTGTATGAAGGTTCCTTACCACCAAAAAGCGATAGTAGTACTGATAATTTTGAACAGACAGATTTTGTAAGTAATGTGGCTGAAAGCAAAGTGAATCAGAAGAGGAGAAAATGGATTATGAAAGAAATCTACAGTAAATACAAAATGCCATATATGAATATTTAACTACCCAGGGTCATAATGACTATTGGTATTTAATTTGTTACGTGAAAAACTATTATAGTCTAATGTTAGTAGTTGCACACTTCACATTCATCCCACGGATAATGGTCGTAAATAGCAAATTCATCGCAGTTTTTACACCAAAAGAAATTTGATTTCAATAAATTAGGTATATCATTTTGAAACATTATAAAATGATTTGTGGTTTTTGAGCCACGACTGCGTTGGTCGTACCCAAAGTATATCCACAAGTGACACATTTATCAGACAATATAAAATGTGTTATGTTCCAAGGCCAATTTCTTGAGCGTTCGAATTTTTTTCTTATTAATAAAACAGTCGACATCCATTACGACAACCATATCTTCTCTAAAACAATAACATCACAAACACATATTTGATACATTTATTTTAATGTGCAACATTCTACTCGTACTCATGTTATAATTATGTCACTAAATAATAAATATTTTGCTTCCCATCTATTTCATAAGGAACCCTATAAATTATAAACATGGCCACAGATACATTGTCTCAAGTCAGTGTTTAAGAAGAGCAAAAGACTTACGATTGACTAAACGAGTGTTAAATAAGATATATTACTCTTACAATAATCCTATTGGAAACGGACAATCGCCTGTTATGTTCTTACATTTGATTCAATTTAACTTAACAAATAATTAAGTATATTTATAATATTGTATTCACATTTTGGAAAGGGCCCGTGAAAATATTGTTATTTATTTGTAAATCTATCCAGGCAATCTACTCTGCCAGGTTGTTCAGCAATATAATATCAATAGTTATTAATATCAAGCGTTATAATTATACTGAGATTATTTAGTATATAACACTTAAGGAATTAGACTTACATTATTTATTATTTTTAATCCACCTTCCACACTTTTTTTCGCTTCTTCAACAAGTTGTAATAATACACTTACAATGAGATCACAGAGAGTAATTCAAGGGCAATCACACTTAGAACGACATTAAGAAGACCATTCAAAGGCTTTTTAACCTTACAGTATGCCAGTGTAAGACACTTGTAAGGTATTTGTCTTTGCAATTGCATTAGCAAGAGGATTGTAAGAGAAAAAATTAACTCAAAAAGACCATAATACAACAACTGTAAGAGCAAATATTCTTACAAAGTGCGCCCAATTCCACACTTACAAACGTTTGTAAGTATGCTATAAGGGTAAAGAAAAGGTGGTCTTAGGATACCTTTACGATTAAATTTTGCTAGTTGGGTATATAGCGCCAGATTTTATTAAAATCGATTCAGTAGTTTACTTATTCCTTGACAAGGAAACCGACAGACCGACAGAGTTCTTTAGCACTTATATATTTGTAGGAATAGGGATTAAGCAACTAACTTCTATAATATGATTATGACATAAACATGTATTAAAAAATAAAAATATTGAAGATCAAAGAACAGCCAAATTGCCTATCAGCTGAAACGGCTATAATAAAAACAGAATTGAAAAATTGCAATTAAAATAGGTAACTTCGACGAGGAAACACACGAGTTTAATATAAAAATAAGAACAGCGTTCATTATAAATTAATAACACCTGACGAATGAAATACGGCGGAACGCGGTTCCCTGAAAACCGATAAATATGTTAGTTTTTTCAAGCCAGGTGTTCTCAACATTCGAGAATAAACGTGTCCGCGCCTAAGTCATGTTAATTTAATGTTTATAACGAGTACAAACTTACATTTGCTGGTCTACATCTCAAAAGCGACCTTACACAGCCAATCACAAAGCTGGTAGTTACTGTATTTGCGTGCGATGGCAAAGGTGACGTGGGAAGGGTGAAGGCGCCATATGTGGACCGCCTGCGAAATTAAAATAAGAAATAATATCGTTCGGAATGAAAAAACGCAATAAAAACTGGAGGTGAACGCTCTAGGTGTGAGTGCAATTATTTACCGACGACACAATACATGTGTGGTAAACAGAAGAACGTCTAATGATGTTATACAGTATCTTAACATGATAAGACGAATCAATGATGAAACAAATTATTATGGGGCGCATGATACATGGCATGATATTGGTCATAGGTAAATAAATGCAAACAGACATCAGAAAATGTCACCCACCGATTTAAAGTAATTTATACTGGATGATTTTTTTTACCGTCTGGAAAAAAATATGACGTATAAGGTATCTAGAGCCGAAGTTATACACAAGATTATTTGGTAAATATAGTCATGTTTAATGCAATTTACAAAATCTAGAAAACTACGCACAGTACTACGCGCTGCTGGCGGTTGTAGGTAAATTGCGCATAAATGGAAGCTACGAGCCTGTTTCTTTTTAAAATACTATTTCAAATATTTCAGTGTGTATTATTGACTATAATTGAGTAATGTATATTAGTAAGTATAAGAAAGAAAAATTATTTTAGAGAAAAAAAAATTTTTTTTTAATAACATTGCCAAATGAATCTATTACACTTGCCTATCACACCACATTTTTTTCCAGACGGTAAAAAAGTCACCCTGTATATCATAGAAAATTTCCACGTTTTGCCCGTGAGTTGACCCATTGCCTACTGGGTCCACGGGAAATTTTAATTACGTTTTCCATGGCACTAAGGATTACAATTTGCTGAATATTTCAACTTCTGATTATATCAGTGTTTTGTTATTGAAGAAGCAATGTCACAAAAACTAAAAATATTGTTTATAGTAAGTAATCATATATTTTTTCTTGCCATTTTAGCTTACATATTTTATCGTTATTAACCGTCATGTCTGCAAAAACATTTTACTTGCACATAACATTTTTGTTCATTGACATCATCATCTTGAACTTCAAACTTGACATCGAAGATAGCTGGTAGGATACAGATCTTGACTGCAGTATACGATAGGTTTTTTTTCAAGCTATTGCCTGAAACTCAGCCTACCACGTCCCCTAGGATCTTTGTGTTAGTAGCCCGTCCTGTTAAAATGTAAACTATCATCTTCTCAAATTTCATCAAGATCATCGTAAAAAGAACAGAAGAAGTACCTAGGTATTACACTGGTTATGAGAATAGGTACACATCGCTTTAGAAGCAATTACTAACTTAACATCGGCAGGCGTATTCAGGGAGCTTCGATATTCGATATCGGAAAATCTGTCGAACACTTTCGAGATGGGCTGATGTTGGTGTCGAAAACTTTCGAGATGGGCTGATGTTGGTATTGAAAACTAATGTCATATGTGACATAACTGTCAGAAACGCCTAGAATAAAGTTTCCGAAGTCGATAGATTTGACATCGGAAAATTTTTCACTCGATCTGAATCGAACGGAAACGGTATCGAGTCTCCGTGAATACCTACGCAGGCAGGTCTAAGTAAATAATCAAAGGCTGTTATGTTAGTAATTGCCTCTAAATACATGTTTGTACAACAGCAGTTTATTTCACGGACAATCAATTTCTAACATGACGATGTATACGGCCAATATACTGATTTTTTTTTCCGTCTGGAAAAAAATATGACGTATAAGGTATCTAGAGCCGAACTTATACACGAGATTATTTGTATTTAGTCATGTTTAATGCAATTTACAAAATCTAGAAAACTACGCACAGTACTACGCGCTGCCAGCGGTTGTAGGTAAATTGCGCATAAATGGAAGCTACGAGCCTGTTTCTTTTTAAAATACTATTTCAAATATTTCAGTGTATTATGGACTACAATTGAGTAATGTATATTAGTTTAAGCAAGAAAAAATGTTTTTGAGAAAAAAAAAATTTTTTTAAGTAACATTGCCAAATGAATCTATTACACTTACCTATAACACCCCATTTTTTTCCAGACGGTAAAAAAAGTCACCTTGTATACTCTGCTTGGTTATAATCTCCTTGCTCCATCAGTAACATATTTCAATACCTACTCCTATACGCAAATGGAAGCGCCGTGGGAGATATGGGAAGCGGACATGGCGTCTTTCCCGCGCCTGTGCCCAGCGCATAGAGTCCAGAATGAACTTGTTGTCACCTCGAACACTAGGGTGGGTACATTTTCAATGAAAAAGACGGACTTGAGCATAGCTCAGTACAATCTTCGCATAGGAGTGTTAATCACGCCTATAATACGAAAACCCTGGCTTCAGGGAAATTACTCGTTCCAAGAATGAATAATTACTATGGTCATAGAACTCTTCAAAAACGAATTAGTCTTCCCGAAATTATTAGACGAGAAAGCAATAAAAAAAAACTGTATACTTTTAAAAAACCACTACCTATCATTGTCAATATAATAACAATAAATTCTAATGTGATGATATACCTATTAAGAGAGACTGCCGATCCCACAGTCAAACTGTTGACACAGTTTTGTGGGACAATGTACCTATTTAGCGTTAAGTACTTTGTGTGTGCTTATTAATAAAAATAATAATAATAATTACTAACATTTTAATAACTCTGAATCTAGCATACCTATCTCTCGCAATCTATCAAAGAACTAATGTTTGCGTATCAGGTCGTATTTTCTCACACAATAATAGAAACAACACAATAATTTAATACCTTAAAACTTAATACATAGTCTATTTCATTTTTATTACTCAATGTAAATGTGTGTGACGAATCAATCTCAGTTTTCTACCAATTAAAACAGTTTATCCTGCAACTCCCTAAAACATGGGCACCCTACTCGCGAGGTGGTTTTGTTTTTAAAGTGTAATGGAATGATACCGCGGATTGACATGTGAACTGCGCGGGGGCACTTTCACAGGCGCGGGCGCAGAGCCCTCTTAATTCGGTGATCACCGGCTCGAAATAGCGTTAAATGCTGCCCATGTGGCGGTGATAGGAAGCCATTAATCCATTGGTAGTGCTAGTGGCTACTTAATGGAATAATTTATATAAGAATGCCTATTTTTGTAAGAAAAATATTTTCCCGTTCCCGTAGGAATACGGGGATCTAATATAGCCAATGTTACTGAGGCATATTATTTTCCAATCGTGAGAGATTTTTTTAAATCGCTCCAGTAGTTTTGAGTTTATTCGTTACAAACATACAAAAATACAAATCTTTCCTTTTTATAATACTAGTGTAGAAATCAGGATCGAAAGAAATAAATATACAAACAGCCTATCTACAACTATAAATCGATAAATACGTCTAGAAAGGAACACAAAAAACGTTATCCTTCATCGTAGAAGTAGGGTCAGCAGACTCAAAACAAAATACAAACTACCTTCAAAACCCAATATAAAACCTAAGCAAACCCAATAAAACTTTACAGCGTCTCATACCGCCAAAAACAATTTCATTAAAAACGTTCCTTGCTAGCCACCGTAAGATACGGTAATACTGTTTAGAGCGCTCTGGCCGTGCGCTGCCCTAAACGTATGCTAATTTTATTTTTTTTAAATGCAAGTGGCCAGCCACATGTCGCTGGGGCTGGTGGTCCGGTCTTTTTATTGTTTTTATTGGATCACCTTAGATTGCATATTTGGACTAGACTGGCTTTGGTTAGTCTAGGACGCTTTGTTATTGTATCTGGAATAAGAATAGTCATAAGAAAAAAGTTGAGTGTACGCCACTATACTTACAAACAGACATATTTTGCACACTCATTATAGTCAAACTTTGGCCAAGCACAGCTTTTGGTTTTAATATGCTAAGTAATAAATAAATATGCTAACGCATCTATCCCCGAAGGGGTCAGCAGAAGTACTCCATTCCTAGAATTATCCAGCATATTTTTGGATTCTTATATACGTGGCAGGTGGTGAGCCCATCACCGGACTGAAGTGCCTCAGTGCTTTACAGTACACATGCCTCAAAATCAATTCTGGTACTTACGAGTTTCCTCACGAGGTTTATTTCCCCATCGAGCCAGTGATAAATATGTCATTTTTTGAAAACCTCACTGGTAATTAGCAGGATTCAAACCCCAGCCTCACGCTTGAGAGGGAGGCTCCCTTATATCACTGCTTTAAGGAGACTATATCTACAAAATAATACCTTTTCATTTCCACCCAAAAACAAGACCGTCTCAAGACATCCTCACTCATAAAACCCAAAGAAACTGCGCCAAGGTGGCCGCTATCAGGGTCCAATATTCCGGTTTACGACGGACCCCTAATCCGGCCGCACCTTGCTTTAATACAGACGTCACGTGGGTCCGCTCGTAAAAATTATCTTATCATCGCCTCTGGACACCTTTTACATTATTTATTTTGTATACAGGATGTCCAAGAATATAGTGGATTGGTAGGTATAGTACTTCAAGGCTCAGAAAGAAAATTTATAGCAAGATTAAAGAAAGAAGAGCAGTGATATCCTTACCGTTAATTAGCCAGCTTCACATGATGAAAATCAGTGAGGCTCGGGTTCGAATCCTGCCATGTAATAATGAGTTTTTTAAAAACTTACGTACATATTTATCACTATCTCGACGGGGAAGGAAAACGTCGTGAGGAAAGGAGGTCCCAAAATTAATTCTGAGGCATGTGTAAACAGACCGGTACCCTAAGCACGAACATCTATCGAATTCGAATAGTAAACGTAAAACTTTACTATTCGAAAACCAGTTCGATTCGATTACTTTTTAATATAGCAGCACGAAACCTAAAGTATTTACTATCGTCTATTCGATAGTAACTCGATACCTAAACGCAAGATTTGAATGATAAGGAACGAATGGTGCGTTCTAAAACACTATGACGATTTGTGTTCATTTATATTACTGATAGCAAAAGTTAATAAAAAGTGAAAATTATATTGTTTCACAATCTAGACCTTTCAGTTATTATTATTATAATACTTAATAGCATCTACTTCAGTTATTACATTTTAATTCATGATTCAAAATTAAAGTTTTGATCATGATTCGACTGCCGTGTTTGAGTATTCGAACGTTTACTATTTAGAGCTTGTTTATGAACAAAAATGATTAGGTAAGTTATTTTAAGTGTTTGGATTTGGACCCTTTGAGTGTTAAAATCTTTTAAAGTGGTTATAGTCGTGTAAAATGTGTGTTGTGGTTGTGATTAGTGCTTAGGTACTTTATTATATTCCGAGTGAATAGACGTAAAAGGTGGATATTTAAAATTGTTATTAATATTGACTAATAAAAATATATCTATCTTAAATAAATCTTTGTTGTTTAGAGTAACTACCTACTTTATGTTCAGCCTCATGGCACAATCAGTCAATTTAGTTTCCTAAAATAATTAATTATTGCTACTAGTGCTTCGCGGTTTCACCCGCGTAGTTCCCCTTCCCGTCGCAATATGGGGATAAAATATAGCCTATGTGTTATTGGCTGATGTATAAGCTATATTATTGTAAAGTAACCTACATTAAAATCCACTTAATATGTTTTGCGTGAAATAGTAACAAAGATTCCTTACATACCTACAAACTTTCGCGTTTATAATATTAGTAGGATTGGATATAAATAAATAAAGCAACCAACAATAACTTTTACAGTCAATGTAGAGTAATAAAAAGATGTTTAAAAAAATCTAAATTAAAAATATATTTAGGTATTATAAATAAAGTTAAAATAATAATAAAAAACAAAACATTTCAATGAGTTCGGTCAATTCTATCTACTAATAAACAACTTAAGGCCCTCCCCCTAACCTTTTTCCATTGTCAAAATAAGATTTATCAACAAAATATGACCACAACTTGTTACTCGAATTTGCTTCTCACCATGTTTTTGTCAGTGAGTAAGATCTCGATAGCCAGCTATCGCATCAGACGAAACCGTACGTCAAAATAGAGTTCGTGCTGCCGTTTTCCTTAAAACTGTTGACTTACTATTCGATTACCGCTCGAAGTCGATTCGAACGCATAACGATAATTATTCGTGCTTTAACTTTTTAGTTCTCTTTACGCCCGTCGTGGCGCTGTACAATTTCCCATACAAAATTTCTCGATGACGATACGATAACGTTTACTATTCGAATTCGATAGATGTTCGTGCTTAGGGTACCGGTCCGGCGATGGGCTCACCACCTATCACGTTTAGGGGACGTATATTCTCGTGAAAAGTGGGTTTATCCATTAATGGAACACCTCTGCCTGTGAGTAAGATTATTATTATTATATTAATTGTCTGCAAAATCATACGTTTTGAAAAAGAAAAAAAAAAGATTGAAATAATAAGACTGTTCACGACCAACCACCGCACCCTATCAACATAACATGGCATGTCATCTAAAAGGTAAAGCGAGTTATAACAAACTGCCTCTCTTTTTTAAAGCCAGGGCCGGCGTGGGACAACTTGAGCAATAAACCAGGGCCGGCGGAGGAGCGCATAAAATGTATAAAGTTGGGCGTCGGTCACTGACGCGATATGCCACCTACGGTTTGATCACGGTTTACATGGAGCTCGCTAATGTGTTGGTGACTTTTTAGAATACAATTTTTTTGGTGACACATTCGCTTTCCGGGGTAAACAGTATTTTATGTGATATTGTGGTTACAAGCTTTCTGCTAAATACGTGCAGCCGTTTTTGCGTGATTGAATTTACAAACTTCCAAACTTTCACATTTGCAATATTACTAGGATGTGTGTATGAAATATCTAGTGAAATTTTTGTTGCTCTTTCTTTTTATAAAAACTAGGAACGTTCCGTGGTTTTTGCAGTCTCAACAAACCATTACTTGTCACTCAAAAATAGTGTAAATTTTTCAATCACTAATGCATGACTTTTTAGATTGAGACCATAGATTCTCCAAATGTATAAACAACTGTAAATACTTTTTACAATATTTGTGTAGATTTTATCATTCCGAGGAAGTTGTGAGAAAGAAGTAGGTACCCATTTTTCACCATTGTCTTTTTCTATGTAGGTAGTAATGATAGTACACGTGGAGCTTGACACATTTGTTCTTATTACAATCGCTTTAGAGGTCAGACTCGCACTACAAGTGTAAATTTAAGCTTCATGTGCTCTTGACTGTACATACCTACCGATAAAAGACAGACGAGTTCATTGTCAGACCGTGGTACAATAAGAAGTTATTCATTCTAATGTTGATATGTGTATAAACAAACTATTATAGAACACGTCAAGAGTACATAACCAAATGTAAAAAACACTACCTAAACAAGCGACATGTAAACCAACTCTACTTGTAGCAATATTGTATCAAGTAGAAGTGTCCACGTAGAGACGTGTTTGTATGAAAAATATTCCAATATCTGCCTCTCCCCCGCACCCCACCCGCTGTCCAAAGGGGGGATATAAGGTGATCTCTACAAGATGGCCTCTTGGACGGGACTATCGAATTACTTTCTTTGCCGCGTGTATGCAAATGTTTGGAAAGGAGTTTGAAAGTTGACTTTTAAAATGTTGGTTGAACAGTAGGTACTGTTTAGGTATTATTGGAGTTTTGGACGATTATGTAAGGGATGGGAGGGAAATAAAAAAGATGAAAACTGACAAGGAATAAAAATATTTTTCAAAACATTTCGGTTTGGAAAGGAATTTAATTAAAAGCTGACTTTAAAATTTATGTGTTAACAGTGAGAAGGTCCTATTGACATGTCGAAATTTTTTTTAGTAGCTACAATTCCTCACAAATGTGAATACCTAATTGCATTACAATAACTAATTACTGTTTACTTAATATTTCAACTGAAGCTCCCGCTACAACTTATTTTACTTTTTATTCCGATTGAACGGCTAATGATGGACTGTTCCCGCATCTACGCTTCAAATGTAGGTAACATTTGAAAACTTTTATTATAAAACATCATTACCGTTTCTTAAATATGCCAACTGAAGCTCTCAAAATCTTCTCATTCCTCCTCCCCAAATCTCCGATCACCTCACATCCTTCAAATAGGTGTCCCTTCCGTATCGCCGCGGGGTACACTGAGCATAATCGTAAGATCTGCGCGGTGTGACCGGAAATTAAGTGGGGTGACCCGCGTGACCCCCGACCCCCCTAACCCACGGACGTCACCTTGAGTGCGGTGTTTGTGAATAATTATTACCGTATTTCATTTGGTGATGGTATTGATGTTTGGTCATTTGTAGTTAGATTATTGATAAAAAAAACGAGAATAGGAGACTGCCATTTTTGTATGTGGTCCATTTGTTTGTACAGTTTTTCACAAATTTAAATTTAGTATTACGGGGTGAAGGGAAATATTATAATCAGACTTACATTTGAGACTTACCTGTTACATTGAAAGTCTCCTCTGTCAGTGAATGTTAGGTATGAGTTTTGAGTAGTTATTACAATCATATATTATGAGGATCCTACTTTAAAACAGCAGGTATATAAGTGACGTCTATGTCCATGTAGAATAAGTCTCCGAAGCAGGATCAACTTTATGCCAAGGTAGCACCCTTTTTTATAAAACTTATTTACTTACTAAATAATTGTTGATGTACCAATAAAATAAATAAAAAATATTTGGAATTACGTCCTTTGATGAGTTCTTAGTCTAGGTCTTACTCTTTTTGGGTAGAATTCCATTGAATCATAAAAACTATTCCATTTTTAATTTCACTGATATTAATATTAAAAACTATAGTCATTTATTATAATGCATTATTTGGGGCCGGACACTCATAAAGCAGAGTACAGAGTCAATGCGGTAGTGAAATAATATTTTATGCGTATTGTTCCCAACTACCTATTGAAAAAGTTTGTATTTCCAAACTCGTAGAATGTTTGTAAATCACACTCACTCGCTAATGTGGGCTGCTATTGCTGCTAGGGTTGGCACGGTAGACGGAATTCTGATCAGGATTTACGGGACAAGCAAATACGGAACTTTTATTTACTTCTTGTTTATCTAAGCATCAATAGGCGAAGCTCCAAATTGTGTTTCTATAGGTTTACAGAGTAGACATTTAGAATAGATTTTTGTGAATTTGGAAACGCTGTTCTTGAAACTACGATTTCTCCAATGACAACGTTCACAGGGAAGACACAAATTTCTAAGCACTGCTTTGAAGGAAATTCTGATATAAAAAGTAATACCTTTGATTTTTTTTGACCGTCAAGTTTTTATTGTAGGTACACAGTTAAGAACATTTACATGCAAAATATCTACAACAGGCTTCTTCGGTACCTTTGTATTTTAATAACTAGCTAGCAACCCGCCCCGGCTTCGCACTGCTAACTAACCTTCCCCTTGAATCACTCTATTAAAAAAAACGCATCAAAATCCGTTGCGTAGTTTTAAAGATTTAAGCATACATAGGGATATAGGGACATAGGGACAGAGAGAGCGACTTTGTTTTATACTATGTAGTGATAGTGATGCTGAAAACTATACGCCACGAGTCCATTAGGTACAAAATATTAGAAAATACCAGATATTATCTCACAAACTAAACATGAGAAATATAATAAATAAATATGCAAACGCCATTTTCCCTGAAGGGATTGGCAGAGTGTTCCATTACTGGAACTACGCACTCTTCACTATTATTTTTGGACCCCTAAACAACTAGCCCTGACAATTAGCCCATCGCTAGACCAGGGTATAAATAAATAAAATAACGTCTGAAGATAACGTCGTCACAAATAATTCGAAAAGTCAGGACATTTGGGACACAAGACAGCACTAGTTTACATTATAGATCAAACCTGCGTGTTATGGCTGCCCATGGAGGAACTAACTTCGCCTATTTCCGAACTATGGTTATTCCACCCCTCATTTTTCTCACATTCACATTGACTTTCGGTTACATACCTATGAAACTACCTATGTATTATTAAATTCAGGTTTCCAGCCACCAATGGATTAGAAAATAAGAATAGTTGTCGTAAAACAATAGTTACTGAATATGTTTCAAAGTAATAAATTATTATGGTAAAAGATTTGAAGATACCCTTAGATAAAAGCAAAAGAGGAAGATACGGTATAGTCATAGAAATCATCGTTGACATTTGGACTACATACAACTACACGCGCAAATAAAAAAAGAGATAGAAAGACGTACTCGGGCACAAGCGCGAACGAGTTGACTACAACGAATTACGCTACTTGCACCTAATTTAAAGGATACCGTATCTTCCTCTTTTGCTTTTATCTAAGAAGATACCTACGAGAAAGGTCCAAGTAGGCACATCTAAGACCATTTTTATGATTCCAATTTAAGGATATTAAAAGGGTACTAACGGGACAATATTATACTAAGGCTCTGCTGTCTGTCCGTCTGTTTGTCACAGGGCTGTATAGTGAAAACGTTAGAAGGTAATCTCTTGTAATTATCATAGTGTGACAATAAATAATGATCCCCGATCCCCGAGGGAGTAGGCAAAGGTATTTCACTTCTGGAAATACCCACGCATTATCTTTTGGTCCCCTAAACGTGCTGTAACGTGGGACCGGAGGGTTTATTCACGACGTGTTCTTTCTCTTTTTGAAAACCTCATTGGTCCATGCCAGGATTCGAACCCGAGCCTCACGAATGAGAAGCGGGCTATTTAACCACTGGCTACCACTGCCGCCATGTTTTTTATAAATAAATTAATTATGGTCAAGAGCTGTACAAACTTCTGCGTATGTAAACTTAACAATATTATACTTGTAAACTACTTGAAAAACGGCTACTTAACTATGTTCATTCATACCAACTACAAACAAAGCAATCCAAACAATTGTATTTACATACCGTTCATTAAAGCGAGCACTGTTAATAATTGATAGAAACACCATTTATTACAAGCCCTTTTGCGACGATAAAATAATATCCACTTTTTGCCTTTCTCTTAGGAGCGAATTTCCCTTAAATGGTGGTGAAGATAGGCTATTCGGGAGCTAAGTGGGCACAATTGCCGCGACGGATGGCAACCGGACACCGGCGATATGAAAGCGACAATAAAAGGTGGTAGACCTGAGCTTGATTGGTGCGCTCGCGCAGAAAACTGTAACGAAAAACTTGTCTATTCTCAGTCTCAAATGAGTCAAAAAATTTTTTCATGAGAAAGAGAATCCAATTGATTCAGAATTTGCGTAGCCAGCTAATTTCATTATTAAGCCAATTGCATCAGGGTAATTTGTTTTTTATGTTTATGGTCTGAATAACAATGTGAGTTATATTATATTTATTCGGCCTGGAGCTTAGCCCAATCGGGTTGACAGAATTGATTAATTTCGTGTCATTACATTAAGTTTTAGGTAATTTTCGTAACGTGTAGAGATTTTCCGTAAGATTCATACTGGGTTAGTGACGTGGTTTGACGGACTTTGAAGAGCGAGGTGCCATTAGATTGCTCGTTATCTCCGAGTAACGTTAGCTTGTAAGGAGGGTAATATTAAAAATAATATATTTGCACTTGTGTGCAAGTCCCCCCCCAGAACCTGGATATGAATCTGAGTGCAACGCAGCCATCGGACATCACGGGAAAAAATCGAGTGGATTTCAGTAGCAGTACACCATTGACACGTCATCGCGACTCTATTACGTGTTCTCTGAGGCCAGATGAAAATTTATTTAAGAAAATCGTCCTCACTTCGGTAATAATGAATTACTTTTATACTCAAATGTTTTAAGAAGATAATAATTAATCAAATTCATAAATGGCTGTAACACAGGCAGAGACGTGTCTAAAACTAAGAATAATTAGTCTGATTAGGAACCCTTAAACTAAATTGCCAAAAATCATAACTCACTGATTCTTTGAACTTGTCAACTAAGTTCCTTATACGATATAGTTATCCCCTAAGAAAAGGTATTCACTAATTCCCTACGAAATTAGGGAAAAAAGGAATGCCACTGGGCGCCTGCCAGTAGTTGTTACAAAGTCCAATAACATGACCGATAATGGCCGCGCCACACCTTCTATCACGAACCACCTAGGCAGTGAGATAACGGCCAAGAGTGAGTGACTCGCAGGTCATCAACCTCGCGCGGATGTGGCCAATTGTGCCGCAATAAAGGTGCGTTTACCTCGCGCCTTGAACTTCGGCTCATGTGAGTGCAGAGGAGAGTTTAGAGAGGAGGAGGAGTTTTTCGCAGTTTAGAGAGGAGGACAGCTAAGATGCAGGTAAATGTCAGATCATCCTGATGCATGTCGAGATATTTGTCAAACAAATTTCTGTAAACAATAAAATAAACAAGCCTACACCTTAATCAGAGGTATTCTATTTTTGGAAATACCCAATGTTTAACGGTGTATTTTTCGTAACCCTAAACATGATAGATGTTCTTGAACTTATCTCAGTAATACCTGCGAGTTTGTGCTTTAGCGTTGAGCCTGTGATAATCTATAAACTTATTGGTTCATCACTCACGCCTGAGAAACAGTCTAATTTCCCACAGCTCTACTCCTGTTATAATATTTCTTGACATAGACTTATTACACTACAACCACCATTACGACAATATTTTCCGACTAATTCCTACCATACGTAAAGTTAAGTAGCTACAAAATTAATAAAAGCGACATCAATTCATTGATCAGTGTAAAATCAGACATTTTAACGTTTATTAAGGTTCAAATTTAACTTAAAAAGCCAGAGGCATTAGACTGTACAAGTGTTATCAGACAGGATTTTCACTGACTCAAATCTCACGACGTATCAGTTGACAATACAAGAAAACCAAGAGTAAAAGCAAGACAGCGGATACCGTTAAAGGTCCATTACCGTACGGTGCGCTCACGCACTCTATTGGTAGCAATTGGCGGCAATCAGCGTCAATTTACCCCACCTCCCCCAAGCCGCACGTTCCTCTCTTGCGCTGCTACTGCTTTCTCTTCTCATAGGTACTGGTGAACTGAAAAGTGTACTGTTTTGTTTAATATATCTTAACTAATATTATATAGAGGAAAGATTTGTTTGTTTGATTTGAATAAGCTCCAAAACTACTGCAGCGATTTGATAATATATTTCTTTAATAGAAAGCTACATTATTTGGGAGTAACATAAGCTATATTTTTTCCCGTATTTCCAAGGGAACGGAAACAACGCGGGTGAACAGCTACTGAAAAATATAAATAATAATTATCAGGTCAAAGAGCGGGTTCCCGTAGGCGCAAGATATTATAGCTTAAGAAATTATCTCACATAAATGTTATTTGACCGACTAAATAATAACACGCTTATTTTCCTGAAGGGTCAGCAGAGGAATTAAATTTTTGGAATCATTTACTTTTCATCGGTTTATTTTTTTGGACCCCTAAACGTAAAAGTTGAGCCCATCGCCGGACCTGTGTGGTATTATACTTGATCCAGAATCCTCATGGTTTCCTCACGATGTTTTCTTTAACAGCTAAAAATGTTGTTATAATAAAAAAAAAACATAATCTCACGCCTTTTATCCCCGAGGGGGTAGGCAGAGGTATTCCATTACTGGATATACCCACATTTCACGAGATTTATTGGAACCCTAAACGTGATAGGTGGTGAGCCAATCGCCGGACCAGGTCTGTTTACACATCTCTCAGAATTAATTCTGAGACCTGCGGGTTTCCTCACAATGTTTTCCTTCACCGTCGAGCTAGTGATAAATATGTACGTAAGTTTTGAAAAACTCATTGGTACATGCCAGGATTGGAACACGATAATAATTTGCTATAATAATTCCTAAAAAAAAATAGGTATCCATCCACTAAAAATCCTCCTCTTTCTGTCTATGAGAGCTGTAAAGCACTAAAAAGTTAATTTCGCTAAAAATAACAAGTCAAAATCCTAGATCTCATTTAGGACACGGTATCAAGCACACGTGTGCTGAACGCGAATAAAAACGCGTATAATACACTGAACAAACAAACAGAGCGAACGCAGTTTGTTTATTATTTAACGTCGGATTATGCTTGTAATACAGACAGGAGTATTACGCCGTGAGAATCATGGGATTGGGTTCCGTATGAATTGATATTGTATGCGAACGTGTGTAATTTTTCAGACGGTTTCAATAAAGGTGATTATGGGGAATTGCGCAGCGTACATCTAGATAATATTGATTTTTAGGGTTCCGTACCTCAAAAGGAAAAAACGGAACCCTTATAGGATCACTTTGTTGTCCGTCCGTCCGTCCGTCTGTCAAGACCCTTTTTCTCAGGAACGCGTGGAGGTATGAAGCTGAAATTTATATCAATTACTCAGGTCTACTGTCCCTTGAAGCTGTGAAAAAATCAAACTTCTAAGCCAACGCAATCAAAAGATACAGCCGTTTATGCCGCAAATTTTCGACACTTGCAAGGGAATCAAAACCTACAGGGTGCTTCCCGTGAACTCAGAATCTTGAAATTTAGTGCGAAGCAACGTCTTATAGCATAGATAAAGGAAAAATTACGAAAACCATAAATTTGCAAGGTTGTACGGAACCCTCGGTGCGCGAGTCCGACTCGCACTTGGCCGGTTTTTTTAATTTTATATGTCAATGTAACATTAAAATAAAATACAAAACTTGACTGCATCATCACTAGGTACATAGTATAAAACAAAGTCGCTTTCTCTGTCCCTATATACCTATGTCCCTTTGTATGCTTAAATCTTTAAAACTATGCAACTGATTTTGATGCGGTTTTTTTTAATAGATAGAGTGGTTCAAGAGGAAGGTTTTAGTGTTAGCATTGCACCCGTGCAAAGCCGGGGCGGGTCGCTAGTTAAAAATAATTGGGTAACTGCAAAGAGAAAATCAAATTGGTTTTATTCCCTCCCCCTTTTTGATTCGCAGACCATATTAGGATTCATATTATGTCAAATTACGTCTAGCCTCTTAGGCTACAGAGAGTATCAAACAAAAAGACATACATTACATACTTCTTCTGACGGGTAATAAATGAATTTATTAGATAATCTGACGAATTAAAAATGAATTTCTAATAATGAAACTAACCTACTCAAATGGCGTTTTCAAAAGTATAATTGAAAAGTAAAATCGTTATGATAATGATTTTACATTTATAAAAAAAAACACTATTCAATTAATAAATACATACTCGTAAAACAATCCTACAACTATCCACCGGCTCACAATGTACATAAAAGCACACAAACAACCGTTACGTTGTATCAACATAGAAATAAAAGACAAATGCTGTAATAAAGAAAAATGTGTCCCAATTCACCAAAACGATAATCCCAAATCTGAATTGACTGCGGATCCCAAACCGAAAGCACCTTGTCTATAAATCAGGAGATTTCCGTGCAATAAAAATATTTATATTTCCTCGCAATCCAACCTAGCCTTTATTTATTATTGCCCGATAAATTAATAAACAAACCCCTTAATACACGTAATACCCGAATCTGTTTCGAGGTTATTCATAGACTGTTTTAGCCACTTGTAATAAGTGTCATAGGTTTGTGCCAATGGCACTTCATAGATCATCACCACACAGTATACATACATACATATGCTCACGCCTTTTTCCTAAGGGGTAAAATACAATAGACCACAGACTGCTACGAATCTGGCACACCTCTCGCTCATTCGTTTGGCAACAAATTAAGTCCAAATACTTTTATTCAAAGTGGAGACTTATAAGTCACTAGCGGTTCTGAGCGATTTTACCAGCGTAGTTCCCGTTCCCGTGGGAATACGGGAATAAAATAAAGCCTATGTTATCGAAGGATATTGCAGCGTTCCATTGGTATAAGAATTTTTACATTTTGACTTTCAGTTGAAAGTTAACAATAGAATTTTAAGAAATGATAAAGATATATCTGAAGTGTTTGTAAATTTTTTCTCTGATATTCCAGTCTCGACGACCAAGTCACTTAACTCGTCACCCGCACTCGCTGAATCGCTACTACAAGAACATACCGCTGCATGTAATACACGCAATTTCGTATTTGATCATGTAAATCCTTGGGACATCCTAAAAGCATTCAAATCAATACAAATGAAAAATACTGCCGATCTCGACGGCTTATCTGTAAAAATCATATCATCCATAATAGACTTAATTGCCTCACCTCTAGCTTGTTTATATAATAAATGCGTTGATGATGGCGTGTTTCCTGATCTGATGAAACATAGTAAAATTATTCCATTATTCAAAGCCGGTAGTAGATTAGACCCTTCTAACTTCAGACCAATATCAATTCTACCGACTCTTAGTAAAATTTTTGAGAAAATTATTCTATATCAGTTGAGTGCACATTTTTCTATCAACAGTATAATGTCTGTAAAGCAATTTGGATTTACTAGGGGTCGCTCGACAACCGATGCCGGTGTTGAGCTAGTAAATCATGTGTTTGATGCCTGGGAGGAGTCGCAGGATGCTGTTGGGGTTTTCTGTGATTTATCTAAGGCATTCGATTGTGTCCATCATGAAATTCTCATCAGAAAACTACGTCATTACGGAGTACAAGGCCGCGCTCTTGATTTAATAAAGTCCTACTTGAAAAGCCGGATACAGTGTGTTGATGTAAACGGTTCAAGATCGTCTGGATCGGCGGTTTGTATTGGTGTACCGCAGGGCTCCATTTTAGGCCCCTTTCTATTTCTGGTCTATATAAATGACCTACCCAACCGAGTGCAACATGATATTGTACTGTTCGCAGATGATACATCTCTACTTTTTAAAATTAAACGACCTATTAAGTCTTATGACGAAGTGAACAGTGCAATTAATGATGTTGTCAGTTGGTTTAACGTTAATAATTTACTTCTCAATGAGAAAAAAACTAAATGTGTACATTTTTCTTTATCAAATGTTAAACGAACTTTAAACTCAGTTACAGTTAAAAACGAAAAATTAGAATGTGTAAACACTACAGTATTTTTAGGAATAACTCTAGACTCTAAGTTACAGTGGGGACCGCACATTGATACGTTGGCGAAAAGGCTCAGTTCTGCTGCATATGCCGTAAAAAAAATACGTAATATGTCAAGCGTAGAAACAGCTAGACTTGTCTATTTCAGCTACTTCCACAGCTTAATGTCATATGGCATTCTACTGTGGGGGAATGCTGCTGATGTCCAGAGAATATTTATTTTGCAGAAACGAGCCATTCGTGCAATTTATAAAATGGGGTCTAGGATGTCTCTAAAGGAAAAATTCAAGGAAATTAATATACTGACACTGGCGTCACAGTATATTTACGAAAACGTATTGTATGTTAAAAAGAATATATCACTTTACAAAAAAAATTGTGACAGACATTGTATAAACACTAGAAATAAGAATGAACTGGCTGCTTGTGTTAGTCGATTATCTAAAGTTACCAAATCATATAAGGGTCAATGTATACGCTTTTACAATAAGATTCCCATTGGATTACAAAATTTGCCTCTTGACAAATTTAAAATAATAGTTAAGCAAAAATTACATAAAAAAAGCTACTATAAAATTACAGACTACTTAGTAGACCAACATGCATGGGATTAACCGACTCGACGCTATGTAAGGCTATTAATTATAATTATTATTGTAAACGATATTTATTAGTAAGACATGAGATTAAAAAGAGCTGCCCTTGAGTTTCTTGCTGGCTCTTCTCGGGGTACTGCATTCGGAACCAGCAGCTCGTCGGTGAAGATGGGCTGCTGTTTGCATTTAGCCAATCTTCATGGACGAGTTTAGAGTGCCTTGTTATTATAAAATATTGACGTTTCTAAGTGTATATTTTAATACCAATAGAAAATAAACGATTTTTGAATTTTTTTTTTTTTTTTTTTTTTTAAATCGGTAAAGTCGTTTTTGAGTTTATTCGTAACAAACATAAAAAAATCCGAATCTTTCCTCTTTATAACATTAGTATATTGGGATAAATAATTTGTTTATTTTTCGCTGTCGTATTGCGCTATACTTGAGAAAATCTGCTGCATAGGTAAATTATATTAATATTTATTTATTTATAGAACAACGGATACAGACATTTGTGACACAACAGCTAACATAAAAAGTAAAATTCTTAGTCTATTATTATTATATTAAAGGTATATATTCTTAGGCGATTCAAATACAGTGCTAGTTAGAGCATCACGCGACAAAGCTATTTATAATAATAGTAGTATTAGTATATTGTCTTAGTAAGGTTTGTAAACAGCCAATCAATGCTTTGGAGAGAGTCGTCTTAAGTTTGAGTTATATTTTATCATGTACTAGCGACCCGCCCCGACTTCGCACGGGTGCAATGCTTATACTAAAACCTTCCTCTTGAATCACTCTATCTATTAAAAACCACCGCATCAAAATCCTTTGCGTAGTTTTAAAGATTTAAGCATACATAGGGACATAGGGATATAGGGATATAGGACAGAGAAAGCGACTTTGTTTTATACTATTTAGTGATGGACTGTAGTCCGAAATAAATGATGATGATTATTATTATTATTAAGTTATCAAGAAAATATTCTTACAACAATTATAAAGCAAAACAGTCATTCCAAATTCAAGTTAAATCAATCCAGATGCTTACCAAAAGCTTATAAATGATTTCAACAGTCGACGTACAAAGGTAACAATGGGCCTAAGGGTAAGTCGTCATATTAAACCTCGGATTGTATCCTGAAAGGGCCGTGAAAGGTATGTTTCATTCGCACCGCGGCGCCTTTATCCGTGCCCATCTAAGCGCAAAGATTATAATTGATATTAATCTGATTATTACCGATTAATATTATTGCCTAACACGATGGAGCCTCACAGAGACGAAAAGAGCTAGAATTATTTCCGATAATTTTATATAAGGTTTAGCTTAGAATGTGTCTAGTTTGTTGCTTGTGCGCTAAAGCACAGATTTAAAAGCAGCGTTAGATACTATTTGATCAAATCGACATCATTTTGTCAAGTCTTTTTTGCGAGCGCAAGATACTAGACATAAGATAATATCTCACATAAATGTTTACAAATTATAACCACTCTAAAGAGTAAAAAAAAAATGACTCCAATCTTCAACTTATATGGTTTTCTCATGGGTTCCGTTGTCAGAACTAGACGAAATTAAAATGGGACCAATCTAGAAGCACCAGCTTTCAAATAAAAAAAGAATCATCCAAATCGGTCCACCCAGTCAAAAGTTCTGAGGTAACAAACATACAAAAAAACACCATTGATAACCTCCTCCTTTTTGAAGTCGGTTAAAAAGTAATGCTAATGAGTTGACCTTACAAGCTTTTAATTAAATTCTTTATTGATAAGTAATAGTTTAGTTTGTGTAATGACAACGCATAATATTGCAGTTTTATGGACTAATTTATGGACTAACTAGCTACAACAGAGAGACCCGTATATATATAAAACATGTTTCCCATGTTGTTTATTTGCCTATGTTACTGTGAATTTTAAGGATCGGATCAGTAATTTTCACTTATTACCCGCAACATACATAAATACAACATTACAAACAACTTTAAAACAATATCAAACAAAAGATAATTTACAAACTGCATTCACCAATATTTTTAAGTATCCCTCATCATCATCATCATCAGCCGGAAGAGGTCCACTGTTGAACAAAGGCCTCCCTCATAGAAAGCCACAACGAACGACAACTTACAGCTTGCATCCACCGGTTTCCCGCGACCTTGACGATGTCGTCGGTCTACCTGGTGGGAGGCCTACCAACGCTGCGTCTTCCGGTTCGTGTATCCCTAAACGACGATTAATTTTCTCTACCAGAAACTATTTCCGAAGTCTCTGCACAATTTAATCTTTGTCAATATTTCCCGCAACTCAGTTGTTTCGGCCAAAGCGCATTGTCCGCTCCCTCCATTGTTATTCTGACAATCTCTGCGGCTACCTACAGACGGACGCTTCCACATATTTGATTTGACGGACGATACAAAAGGTGGATGATTTATGTGAGTGTTTTATTTGGAGAAAATTGATATGATAGAGACCGTTGGTATGGAGGTATTGTTCAGTGATATATTGGTGGGAAATGAAAATTCAAGTAAGAAAGAAAAAATAGTTGTATTCTATTACATATACAAAAGTTAAACAAACAACATTATAAAACAATACAATGTCAATATAAGCAGTGATAGCCTTACTGTTAAAGAACCTCCTTCTCATGATTATAATATGTAAGGCTCGGGTTCAAATCCTGGCATATACCAATGAGTTATTCAAAAACTTACGTACATTTACGTTCATACCTTGAAATTGAACTAATACTAACTAGTCAATGAAACTATAAATAAGTGTAATCAACGAGGTATTCTAACTACATCAAAACATTCAATAATATTCCAGACACAAGACCTGAATCACGACTGCCAGGTGCCTTACCAAGAACTTCAACCGGGAATCAAACCGAAACACATATGAGCCTTGTTCACTGTGACGTCACCTACTGAACAATTTATGGCGCTCTGGAATAGAGTTACCGGGAAATTAGATTTAGTGTCCGATGATGTATTAGATCTAAAGCAGTACTATCGGTCAGATGCGCAAATGTCATTTAAATTTAACGCCTCATTAAATATACCACTCTCTCTTTATCTAGCCAAGACTTGAGACAATGTGTTGGTTAATGAAAGCTTTATCTTTATGGCCGTGTGGTAGTATGTTCATGAATGTTGTATTTTTTTGCCCTCAATACGTTGAATGGGATTAAATTTTGGTAATTTGTTGTGGGCACTTCAGGAAAGGTGTCCGATAAATAAATTCCCACAGGAACAGGACAAACCGTCCGCTATTCAAATTATAAAAAAATCAATAAAATAAAAAAGTGTGCTCTTTATTATGGCGTTGTGGCAGGATTATTTATTCATAGGCACAAGTACGTGTATTGTCAGATATTTTTATGTAAGTACCTACCTTTATCATCAACTCATACAAATTCATGTTAAAATGTACAAATAACTTAACCCAATACAAAAGTTTTCACGTTTTTATTTTAAACTACTACATTCAATAGGTCATCGAATGTTATTACGCACATGGAATAGCGTAAGACGCTCCCAAAAATGTTTTATGAACATTTGTAAATAAGATTCAAGAAAATTTTAACCTTATTTATTCCAGCGACGCCGCTTGTTGAGTCTACTCCAAACTCACTTTACCTCATCGCAACAAACTCATCAAAATAAACAATTGTGGCCTTTGATGTTCACCTACTGAATGATGTTAGTACGCTTGCGCGATGCATCGCGTCACTACACTATTTCATACGACTCCAAAGCGGCCATCGGTTTACGACCACTATAAATTAAACAGACGCTTAAAGTGAACAGTTGTGTAAAAGAAAAAGACGTACAAGATACCGCTATTTCCATTGGTCAGGTAATATCGCGCTCGGAATCAGTTTATGGACACCGTAAAAGGAAGAGTTTGCTTTTCGCCCCATTTCAAGAACTTAGGAATACTTGTATTTACAAATAGCAGCTCTGTTTGCTGTTTTATTGTCTATGTTTAGAAATTCTGTTATAGGTAAGTACACTTTCAAACACGTTCTTGGATAAGAGGAGTATAGTAAACAAACAATGAATCAGGTTCAAGACGAACATCATTAAAGTCAATTATTGATATGAGAATAGATAAACTCAATGGAATACTGTAACAAAGAGCTGAGGTCACTAGAAGAAGCGATGCGAGAAGGGATGAGAGAAGTGAAGAAAGATAAAATGGAAAAACATCAACACGCTAATTTAGACTCCTTAAGAATTCCCGCATACCTTTGAAATTGGAAAAAGAAAACTCATTAAATTATGAACTAAATAAATGAACTAGAGCGAAGTGCGACTATTCTACATAGCTCGTTTATAAAGGCTGTAAATCAAGCGCTTTGTTGACGCAACGCGACACAGGGCGACAATGTTGCGACATTTGCGAGACCACGACCAAAATAGCGACTAGAATGATTAACATTAAACGCCAGGTTAATTGACGTACCGAGAAATAAATCTAGAACATTCGGTTTAGCAGAATCGCTTTTAAATAGAGTTGAGAGGGCAATTTGTCTAGTCTTTCATGTCCAGGTATTTCTAAGAAAATTGATGGACGCTCAGATAATGTGCAATTAGAGCAACTAAGCAAAACTTAGCGGTGATTAGTTCTAGCCGTGATTTAGTGCTGACGTGAAATACTATGAGGTACTAATAACGTGAGGGATTACAGCTATCGCTTTTGATTTACAATCAGATGCGTTATTCTGAGAGGCGAATTGGGTCTGTCAAACATTTCTGTCTGCGGCTTGAAAGCAATTTTTCTAGAACATAATCAAGCATGATTTATTAGAAGCCACTTCTCTCTCTACAAGATTTTCAAATGCAAATCTTAGTTGATCGGTACTCATTTCACTGACAAAGTATATTTGCAAACCCACATGAATCGCATTTTTGTCTTGCGTCAGGAAACATACTATATTCAAACTTGCTCCATTTACATACAAATGAATAGATAGATCCAATATCACTCTGCTACATGAATTTAAGAGAAACAATCCTCTTTTTGTTTCCCGAGCTGTCCAAAGCAAATGGTTGCATCCATCACGGCACGTTACAAATACTTTCGTCCGCCGTGCCCGGCGACAGGCGGATGTATGGGACAATACCACGGCCATTTCGCTGTAGTTGGAATCAAATCTATATAGTCATTTGTTATTCTGCGCAGTAACAGGATTTTTGTGGATTTGAATATCGAAGCTGTTATGTTACAAATGAGAAATCAAGGTAAAACATATTAGAAAGTATCCAAAAAAGCAACATTGCACAAAAGTCAGAAAAACGAATTAGTAAAGTACGCATACAACCACAGATAATCTTAAATATGTTGGAATACCTAGACAAAAACAAATCTCTCTCATTTCAACATAATAATCCATCTCTTTCTTACATATAAATACTTATTTGTTTTTATATACGAGCCCACAAAGAACACTTCTCTGTATTTGACTGCATTCCATAGTACACACTTAACCGAAAGCTCTGAGTTGAACCACACACATCCCATAAACGCACCTTCTAAAATCAATAATAAATAATTATTGAGACAATATAAAAACAGTTGTTTCCTTCTGTTGTCCCTGTACCCTAACAAAATAAGAGACTGCATCATTATTAACTCAGAAACCAGTAAACAAATAACGTATACATCCAAAAATAACCTTACCAACACCTTTCCCTTATGAAGCGGTCACAGCAAAAAGACGTCAATCCAAAATGACGAGTGTGCCCGTTTCCACGTACCGCAAATATAGCCGCGGTTTAATCAAGGTGTCAGGGGGGAGGTCCGGTGTGGGAGGCGGGAGGGGGGAGCCACACGGCGTGTAATTAAGGCACAGGTTGACAGATGACAAATTGGCGATGGGCGGTGCAGCGGCGCTTTGACGGATATTGTGTTTAGGCCGACGATTCCTTTGGAGACTGAAGCAGCTACGAAGGCGACTGATTGGTTATTGAGTCAGTTGTTTTGTGGAAAGAGTTTCGCTTTGATCAATATTTATCTAATTGCAGAATGGCGTATTTGGGGAATTTGCTGTTAAGAGTTTTGGAAATATCTCAAGAATTTGTGACAGCAAATAGGTAATGTTCATTAAACTTCAAGCTATGATAGGGTAGTTGAATGCCGAGTCAAATAAGTTCTTTTAATATCTTCCTTTATAAGTGTTTTAATCGAATCTTTCACTTTTTCCTTTTAATTTTAATGACGTCTGACATGATAGTGTCGCTTAGAACTCTCGTAAAATCTTTCTCTATATATATCCACTGCTGTATATCTTCCAGCCATTATATTTTATTTATACACTCCGGATTTAATAGGCGATGTTTATATTTGGCCGGCTATAATAAAAAACGCACAGTGGGTCGTGTCAAGCGATTTGTCACATTGACAAACAACTTCCTTGTTGTCATAGTGCGTATTGTGACACGGTGACCGGCGGTGATTTACAGTCCTCTGTTGATGCTGACCGTACTTTCCTTTATATACTTAATTTTGCTTTTTACCAATTTCAATGGTACATTGAACTGCGATGAGTTTATCAAAAATATTAAGCTTTTTTTGATGATAATTACCCTCTTCCTGCATATTCGTTCTTCTTATGTCTTCCATGCTATATTTATAAGTTGTCTCGTTTTGTTACAAGTAAGTACTTAGCTAAAATCTCGTGGTTTGTGTTTTATTGTTCAACAGGTGTGACTGTCAATTTGCGTATTGTACATTTTGTGAAATGCATATTCCATGTGCTAGAAATTATGCATTACGCTTTTATTTGAAACTATTCATTACAGTACCAAAATGTGCCTACTATAGAGTCGACTGCCTAGTCAAATTAGTTACTTTTTATGATCCGTCAAAACGAAAATTACAATGGAAAATGTACTGAAATAACCAGCTTAAGCTTAAATTTTTTGATTGTTTTATTATTTTAAGACTTCCGTTAATTGTAAAGTGAATATCGAAATACAAGTCTAGAAGTGTTTTGGAATAATCTTTTTAATGAATGACTACTAGCTATTTAACTTCGATATTATCAATACCATATTGCCGTATTTTATACAGATAACTACTAGCTGACCCGGCAAACATTTTTTGTTTTGTTTTAAGGCATTGGCAATTTAGCCACCAGCAGTAAACATGACACGAAATCAAAGATGTTTAGCTCTGCTTCAGAGTCTATGCACAAAAATATAATAAGTTTTTCGAAACTTTGTTTTACATATAAATGGGGGGTGCAGTTAGAAGGGTAAAAAATACTTTACGACCTAACAAATATATACAAAAAAAACAACGCGACACGAGATTTTAATAAGTAAATTAAAAGAAGATAAAGTCTGTGATTTTTCTGGATCGTTAATTATTTCGTCCACGCATCTCTTTAAGACTCTGATAGCTATTTTAGTTTGTTCTGCACAGTTACGAGTTTTAAATGAGACCCTTCAACATTTTTATTGGTTGCTTCCATTACCATTATGTCATATATTATTTACTATATCCATAACATGTTTTCTAGATGTTCTCGTAACATTCGTTTACCTCGTATAAAAGTAAAAGCGACATTATTTAGAAATTTAAACAATTTACGAGGCTCTGTATATCAGAACGGGTAATATTCTCTGATTTACTAGTCATAACAGCCATTGACGTGATGCAGTGACCGTCAATTTTTGTTCACTATAGCAAACTGTGTTTTATTTATAGCAAACATAAATAATTAGATAAAGTGCTTAATTATTATGATTTTGAAATAGAAGAATGAAAGGAAATAAGGTGGTCTCTAAACGAGACATATGCAGCAGTAGCAGCATTTTAGCAGTCGACCCAAAATGGTAGATTAAAAATTTGTTTAGAATTAACAAAAAAAATTTTTACAATCTGAGCAGTCTATACAATATATAACAGAATAAGAGCAAATCCTAAAATAAGTTTGTTCAGTATCGTCTACTTAATCGATTTCAGCTATTTTTAAGACGTGTTAAAAAAAAAATGACGTGTGGCACTCGGGGACTGCCGCGGCCGCGGTAAAGCTATTGCATAGCATTTTGTATCAACAAGACTGCCGAAAAGAAACGACGTTAGTCAATGCAGGGCCTTCAAGCCACACGGGTGTTATTTAAATGGTTAGCAGAGTATTCGTATTTTTGTAAGCAGAAAAATATAATCTGTAAGCAGAAATAGCTAATGAGGATCCGTAACGTTTTTAGTTGAGAATGCAGATTTATAGAGCTAAGAAATCCTTAACATAAAGTACAAAAATTTTTGTTCTACGACAAAAATTGACAAAGTTATGACCGAATTCCTAGCGAAGTTCACCGAGTAGCCGCCGCGGTAGCGTCGCCCTCATTGTGACGCCATCACGCTCCCGCGATCGTTGAGTGCCGGCCGGCCGGCCGTACTTGGTTCCCTCACAGTGACGTACACGCTCTCGCGATCATTGAGTATGTTTATTATTTAATATCTTCGTAAGTAATGGTCCGATTTGGATAATTCAAAAAGAGATATCATTCTTATTTCATAAAGAATAACGTGGATAATATTTCTAATGGATTTGCTATAACTGTACTGATCCTCATTGGTCAGCAACTCATGGCCAGCAAACATTACAAAACCTTTCAGCATTTTATGTCATTCTGGATGGCTGTAATTATTTTTGAGCTGCTACTGCTTAATAAAATTTTGGTAAGCACTCAGAGGGGAAGCCAAAAAATATTTTTTGAGCTGCATTTAAAAGTAGTAAAAATAATCTTAGCAAACTTGTCATGCGCAAAATGGGCGCATTCCTTACAAAGATTAAGAAGGACTTTGGATTATGCAACTTTTATCTATCTATGGAAAGGGTCTAATATGTTTTTTTGAATATTGCAAGTTATTGAAGAAATTTGGTTAGACAAAACTTCAGTACGAATGCATCAGATTTTTTTAAATATTAAAATACTAATTGGGGTGTAGGAATTGCGCTTATTCTGTGACGCGTTGTATGTACTATGAAACATGGAAAATATGCGTATGGACACAAATATTGATCTCGGAAATCCACCTCTGACTTTGAAGACAGTGAATTTTATGAGTAGGTACTTTATTCGTTGTGCCAACAGGCAACATTTTAATGTATCTTAGCTTCGTATACGTTTCCAATCGGTCACAAAACTTTTCTCAGAACAGATACACAGTGGCTGTAAACCAGATGTCATAATTTGGCTCTTTGATGTCCCCAAGTACATTCCAACCAACTTTTTTATGCATTCGACATGAACTTTAATTTCAGCCATTAAGGTCCACTTTGATATTTTTTGTTGCCCGATAAGATTGTGTGGGAACTAGGTAGTAGGTAGGATGTTTAGTAGACAGTTTAGTATGATTTATAATTATGATAAACACTCGCCGATGAAGGATGTCGTCATTTTGATGTGTCGGTTCTTTTTCTAATGTTATGTTTTTTTATCGCTTAACGATCAGAAGAATTTCGTAAGAGGTAATTAACTGTATCAATTTAATCGTTTCATCTGGATTAAGAGTTATTAGCAGGTCCTAATAATTCTTATTTGTTTTATTTATCATCAGTTGCTCATTCCGTTAACATTTTGGTTTATTTATAAAGCTACACAACATCTCGGGAAATATATCATTTCCAAATAATGCATTAAATTATTTGTAGTAAACATTTTTCTACTATAATATTACTAGCGACCCGCCCCGGCTTCGCACGGGTGCAATGCTAACACTAAAACCTTCCTCTTGAATCACTCTATTTATTAAAAAAACCGCATCAAAATCCGTTGCGTAGTTTTAAAGATTTAGGCATAGGTACATAGGGACATAGGGATATAGGGATATAAGGATATAGGGACAGAGAAAGCGACTTTGTTTTATACTATGTAGTGATACAGAGGCAAGATTTGTTTTTTAGACCTGTTTGTTTGTAAGGACCAGACTCCTACACTACTGAACCAATTTCAAAAATTGCCACTAACCAAAAATAATCTTTTGCTCCCAGTGGTAGGTAAAAATATAATAAAGCACTTAAATCAATGAACGTATCAAATCATATCTGTTAACAGTTAAACGAAAAGTACTTAGAAGTCTTCTCGTTCTAAAAAACTCAGAAACGTATTCCAGATTCGTCTAAGCATAATAGAGTTGGATTTAGAAGCTGTTCTAATGTGGACGCGTGCTCAATAGTCCAAGTTTTCTTCCCGATCGTAACTTTCAGCTAAATAGGTAATTTGCGTTACGCGGATTTGTGTCCCAGATTTTTCAGTTTCCAAATGGCCAGTTACCGTTTTGTTGGATTAGATTGGTTTATATTTGGGTGTTGTGCAACTTTAAATTTTAGTGTGAGTAGTCTCTTCTTTCTGTTGGTTTTGATTAACTCTAGTAACTACTAGTATTCGATATTTTTGGTGCTTGAGTATCTTTTAGTAAGGATTTTCATTACTATCATTATCACTGTTAGTTATATCTACCAACTGATGTATAATTTCTTTCCTGTTTTACACCATTTGTCCTTCTCCAATGCCACAGTGGTTTAGGTATTACATTTTTATTACTAATTTTAGGCTTTATGGTATCTTCTCTCTTTTCTTTAATCCTTATCATTTTAGAATAGTATAGTTAGGTAACAGATTTAATTATATTTGAAAGCGTCAGATTATTATAATTCGATGAAAATTTGATATTTTTTTGTTTCTATGAAAGCAAACTTTGAAACTTTTTAAATTGGTCTCACTCCACGCACCTCAGAAACTTAATCGAATCACATTCCTATCAATTTGGTTTGGTTTGGAAACCAACTTGAATTTTAAATTATACGATGTTTATCTCTCAACTACACCAACAATAGTTTGATAAAACTTTTTCCTCAAAACTACGAGTAACAAATAACAAACAATTATTTGCAATTTTCTTTCTGGTCCGTTGCCAGCTCTCCGTAATCCCAGCGTGCTGCTGGCTTACCTGCCTACAATATGTACTACGTGATATTTCTCGTTAATCTCCAGAAGCACTGAGCCAAGTTTGTTGTGACGTATTACGTCAAGTGGCGGTGAAGGAATGCCATTGGGGCATTTCTTTATCAAAATCTCTTCGAATGAAACACATAAAAACGCAATCTTACTTACGTACTACAATTCTTGTAATCAATACCATACGTGTGAGAATCCTTATTAAAATTTAGTATCTTCAGCTATAAAATTCTCTAAGTCAGCAATTTTATTTCAAGTTTTGTTTCGTCTCCTTATAGTTTGACTTCTGCCTGAGGTTTTTATGTTCTGGGATAGTCATAAGTAACCGATGTGGTAATTCAGAATGTTAAAAGACTATCTTTTCACTAAGTTTTATATCAGTAAGAAATATTGAAACATCCTTTTACCAAACTTCATCCAAAACATCGGAATTGTAATTTCTTTGTAGGATCTGTGTTGTTTATTCCTTTCAGAAATATTATGAGAATACCAATTTTCTATACATTAAGTGTATTAATATTTCCATCCATGTTTGCAACAGTGCTAGACTGTAATTCCGAGAATAATCAATTAGGTCATATTTACAGATTTTAAATTTGGCTCTCACTATATAACTTGCCGTGACTTTCCTCCCTAAAGCTCCTCAATTACCCATTACAAAGGTACGAGTAACACTGCAACAATTCACATCCATTAAGAAGTTACTAAGTGAATACCGCGGCGTCACGCGAGCGCAAATGAGCCCCGGGGCGATCGGCTGCCGGAACCGGAAACGCACCGGGGTATCGTTTCCTGCAAAGCCTCCTTGAAGCCTTGGGGCTGATAATGCTGAGTGGTCATGTTAATCTGAGCTGGTGCCGGTATGTTTCATTAGGGGTAGTACCATCTCTTAAAACAGGCTGAAAACAGTGTTGATTTTGTCTTGGTTTCTTGTAACATTATCTACACTATCTATCAAGTAACATAATAAAGACATAATAGGATTATTGATAGAATAGGTATATTGCACTAGCAATTTAGCAACAGTGATAGCCTTACGGTTAAAGAACCTGCTTCACATGATGATAATCAAATCAGTGAGGCTCGGGTTCGAATCCTGGCATGTACCTACCAATGAGTTTTTCAAAACTTATGTACATACTTACATATTATCACTAGCTCGACGGTGAAGGAAATCATCTTGAGGAAACCCGCAGGTCCAGAATTAATTCTGAGACATGTGTAAAAGACCCGGTCCGGCGATGGGCTCATCACCTATCACGTTTAGGGTCCAAAGAATATCTTGTGAAAAGTGGGTAAGTATATACAGAAATTTAATACCTCTGCCTACCCCCGTCAAGGGTAGAAGGCGTGAGATTATTATATATAGCACAATTGAGCTCCCATGGGATGCAGATGCCTAACCAACAATATTTGACTTGACAAGATGAATTTTAACAATGTTGTTTTGGCAGAGGTAAACTCTGATGGCCGGTGCCAAATTATTTTCTGAATACTGTACTAAATAGTACGCGTGCTGATACGGCTATACAAATAACAATAAGCACTCAAAATAGAGGCTTCGCACTTCAGGCACAGCATAAAGAAGAGCATTTATAGGATTCACCCGCCTAAATACCGTTCCCATGGGAAAATTATAGCCAGTGTTGCTTCAAAAAAAGTAAGCTTTTAATCGGTGAAAGAATTTTTAAAATCGTTCCTGTTTTTTACAATACAAACAAACAAAAAAACTAATCTTATCTCTTTATATTATGCGTATAGTTATATATAATATTAGATATAGATTGAATATCGTACAAAATCGGGGATAAAAGGCGTAAGTTTTTTTACTGTACAAAAATAATATCTTTTCTTGGCGTATCAACTTTAATTTCATTGATTCATTGCATCATCATTGATTAATTTCAATTTTACGTAGTTTGTTAAAAGTTATTTGTTAGAAGTTGAAAATACTGCATATCATTTTGAATTTGACGGGCCCGTTGGCGCAGTTAGTAGTGACTCTGCCTTCTGAGTCGGAGGTCGCGGGGTCGATCCCCGCTCGGGGAACACATTTGTGTGCATGAACATGTCTGTTGGCTGCGTTTCTGTGTGTTTAATATTTATTTAAGTGCATATGTTTATCAGTTGTTTTGTTGCGTAGTCTAAATTTAGATACTAGCGACCTCTAGTATTGCCTTAACAATATGATTTTGATGTAATATGAACGGTAAATTTTTTATTCGGATTACCCAAAATAAATCCCCGTAGGTCAATGCTCCCGTTATTATTTTACGTCAATACTTTCCACGTTGTCTCGCACCCTTGACGTTCATACGCTGATATGACGAGGACGACAGCTTTGCAGTGCTAAACTGGATGTGTCTGGATATACTGGTTTGAACCAGTTTTGTTGCTGTGATATTCCTTAATTGAGACATAAATTATTTTTATTTTGATGTTCTAAATTTTTCTTCGCTTACGTTTGCACCTTGGATATTTTTGTGGTTTTCTTTTAGAATAGGTTATCAATTCGACTGTATGTTTTTTTTATGTTTGTTACCTCAGCACTTTCGACTGGTGGACCGATTTTGAAGTTTTTTTTTATTTGAAAGCTGGTGCTTTCAGTGTTTCCAATTTTAATTTCGTCCAGTTCTAACAATGGCATCCATGAGAAAACCATATACCTACCTAAGTCTTAAAGCATTAAGTATGTGCGCGACCAATGGACGAATAACTCAATATCACGCCAACCGATTTCGACCATTCTTTTTTTAACCGATTTCAAAAAAATTAAGAGGTTTTCAATTATTCATCTATTTCGGTTTTTTACTGTTTAGAGTTCTATGTTACTATCGTTATTAAAGTTTGCTATCACTTCGTCATCATCACATCATCATAAACGTAACAGCTCACAGTTTAGCTAAAGGTATTTCTTCAGATATTAGGAATCACGGAATCAACCGGCGTTGTGACGTCATTTGGAGGTCAAATAGTAACATACATTTTGATCACATTTATTTCTTTTCAATCCGAGTTCTATTAAGATTGTATATCGTTAATTTCCCAGCCAATCCGTTTAAAAGTATAATTGGTCTCCAAGACCTATTTATAGAACAATTACGGTAATAAAAGTGCTATAAAACGGCAACAATAACAGCATCTGTAGGATAACTATTAATTCACAGCAGGGGACTACATTGTGGCAAGTAAATCATTTCAAAAATAGCTTTCCGTTGTGACGGCCAAACAGACTTGTCTAGCCTAGGTTATAAATAAGCACTAAATACGTAGACGCATGTTTCTGTTACGACAATTGCGTTAGACTCTAGCTGTTGGCTGCAAAATTCAAATGGATCAGGTAAAGAATTTTAACGACAAAGATATTTTGAAACGTGAGGAAAAAGAAAATTGAAAAAATATTTCAACGCGAAAGTAAGGTGTTTTGACTACTCATGTTGATGAAACTTGACAAGAAGAGCATGTTGTGGGAGGATACTGGCCACTTGTTCTTTAGAAGAGTAGACTAGGTCAGAGGCAAAAATTGGACTATAATTATTATGAAGAAGTAGAGTTGTGTGTATGTTTGAAGTCTGGAATTATTGATCCGATTCTTAATTTTTTTTGACGTGATCTGGCTTCACTCACGAAAAAGTGTCACGTTCCGCCTGAGCGCGGAACAAGCGATAGAAAGGCACGATCGGCCTAAGCGTTCGGCTTGTGACGCATGATATATTATCTCTCTTCTACTATAGTACCTATGCATTTTTTAACCGAGTTCAAAAAGGAGGAGGTTATCAATACGTCTGTATTTTTTTTTTTTTTTAATGTTTGTTACCTCAGAACTTTCGACTGGGGAACCGATTTGGATGATTTTTTTCATTTGGAAGCTGGTGCTTTTAGATTGGTCCCATTGAAATTTCGTCCAGTTCTAACAACGGCATCTAAGAGAAAACCATATATGTTGAAGATTGAAGTCGGTTTTTTTACTCTTTAGAGTGGTTATTCATCAATGTTTTCTTATGACGTTATCACGTCAAATTAAGCTGCCCAATTTCCGATTAACATAAGCAATGTGTAGTAAAATCGTGAAGCACCATCTAGAAAGTGAGGCCCTCGTGAAAGATATAATAAAAAGTACCTATTCTTAATCTGGATATGACGTTCATTAATTAATTCAATGTCAATACTAATTTGTGTCCACCATCGCTTTAAGGAGTGAAAGCAGCGCAATATTTCTCGGCTTGGCTTCTTCAATTGTCTTGTTGGTAAATAGCAAAATAAAAAGTGATAAGAGTTCACCAATGTGAGACATGTGACAGAGTGGACATTGGAATATAAAACCAATTTTCAAGTAGTGTACCATAAAAAGGAACTTTTCTCTAAGAGTCCCATTGCAATCCCCGAATTATTTCCGAAGAAAAAATGTGTTTAATTCATTAAAAACCCTGCCGCTGCCGGGGACGCCATAAACAACCCTCCGGAGTTTTCACCGTCATCCCATTAACATATAAATGCGTGCCACTTGCGGCAAATAGGTAAATAAAAACTCAATCGGTACGCTATTAGTGGGTGGCCAGGGAAACAGACGTTTGCTTCTATGTTTGGCAGATACGGAGAAGATTCCAATATTGCGCTAAGTAAATGGCGGGTTGTATTCTGCTAAACTTACTTTAGTTTAGTCCTGTCTTTGTCTTACCTCAAAAAAAGAAAAGAGATAGAAAATAACCTACCGAATTTAGTCCTGTCAGAGGTTGTATTTTAATCGTGACTTCTTTAGGTACGTATGCACTAAACACGTTATGAAATGTCTTAGTTGACAGGACTAATTTTAATTTGACAGAACTAAATATCTCTCGTCTCTTTTCTTTACTAGGAGAAAGAAAATAATAGAACTAAGTTTAGTAGCTGTAAAGCAGAATCAGCACCAATATCGAAACCAAAAAATAATAATAAAAATCTCACGCCTTTTATCGCCGAGGGGGTAGGCAGAGGTATTCCATTACTGGGTATACCCACATTTCACGAGATATATTGGACCCCTAAACGTGATAGGTGGTGAGCCCATCGCCGGACCGGGTCTATTTACACATGTCTCAGAATTAATACTGAGACCTGCGGGTTTCCTCACGATGTTTTCCTTCACCGTCGAGCTAGTGATAAATATGTACGTAAGTTTTATTTTAAAAACTCATTGGTACATGCCAGGATTCGAACCCGAGCCTCACTGATTTTCGGCCGGCTGTTGAACCGTAAGGCTATCACTGCTCTTTTCACCAAAAAAAACTTCCACTAAAATTCATCTTCTTTCAACTTTCTCCCGCTCATTTCGCAGCCAGCGCCGTATCTTCCACCCCCACAAGACGCGTTCAACCCCAGAGAGTCCTTCCGTGATTGACACGTGTTTACCTTGTCCGTGCCGGTTTGATTGGCACGCATTTTTCTACGAGCTCGCTTGGGGTTAATATTTTGTGCGACCTCGATGGGAATCTACGAGGGTTACAGTTTGCTGTGTATGATATATTTTATCATAGTATTTTGATACCGATTGAAGAGATCATTCCTCTCAAGGATAAATATCTAAAATTTAGGATTTTACAAACTGGAAACTCGTCTATCTAATGAGGTGTATGAAAATATTGCGCCTTTAAACTAATTTAGTTCTTACTTGACAAATGAAATGGTAAATAATGACACTATACAATTTTTTTAAACCGACATATTATTATGACTTATCCTTGTTTTTCGAATTATTCTCAGCAATAATTTTTTTTCGATAACCATATTGTAGGAGGGAAATTAAAATAACTAGTCCGCCATCTTGGATGTTCCACCATGTTAGATTTAGAATGACGTCACATTAGCTAACCATGCATGGTCATCCAAACTAAAGGTGTATACTTATACAAAATTTCAGCTCAATCGGTTATCGATATATCTGCGTCAAAATTTGAGTTGCAAGATCCCCCCCGAATATTATTATATAGCAATAATATTATATCAGTGTAATATACATATTATTATGATAGCAAAATAAAAAAATACTGAGAATAAAATATTCATATTGACGGCCGAGTAAGTCGTAATTTGAAATTTCAAGCTACCATCCGTAGCCCCTGTGGCCTAATGGATAAGGCATCGGCCTCCTAAGCCGGGGATTGTGGGTTCGAGTCCCACCAGGGGTATCCTTTTTTTGTTCCAGTATTTTCTGTACTTAGTAAAACAAGGAAGCTAAAATTGATTGTAATTGTTTCCTGCAACACTTTGATAATATAATGATGTTTGCAGATGGTGCGCAGCCAATAAAACTGGTTCAAAGATATTCTGGATCGGTTATGGCTGCGTTTCGCATTTGAATGTTTCACGGCACTTTCATAGCTATTTTCCTGGGATCTTATCGAATATAACTGTATGAGGTGTGGTGAGATTATTATTTTCGTATGACTCGTGATTTGAACAACACCGAAAAACACGCTGACCTGTCTGGTAACAATTCCGCGACATACCTAATAGGTTGTTAAGCCCTTGACCGGCTACATATTCTGCTACAGTCTAGTAAAAATTTTGCCTTTTACAATCCAGACATAAAGATGAATGTAACAACATCACACACTTCAAAATCCGTTAAATCTTTGTACAGGAGAGGTCACAACACAACGAAATTACGTACTTCATACAGACACCAAAAAACATTACCCTCCTTCCGGAGCAGTCGGGAAAAAAATATAGCTCGCTAAAGACGGCGAAATTATTGAAGGGTGTGTAGAAGATAGAAAGAAATAATTGTAGATCTATACGGTACACTTAGGTACCTACGTCTTTTTATTAAATATAGCTTTAGTTTACCTAGATATAAATAGGTATTTATAGTGTTACCATCAATCAATGTGTAATTATTGAAATTGGTTTTAACGTGCCTATTCATATTATTGGCCCTTGTAACTGTTTTGAAACCAAAATATTATAAACATTAAAAGTAAAAATAGCGAGTTTGGTTATTAGGAAAATTATTATTAGTTACTTTTAAAACTAAATATGTATATAGGAATACAAACATCCTCCAAACGAAAATAATATAGTCCAGAAAATATGCCTTTTCTGGATTAATAGCTTGGTTGAGATTTTCCCTTTGCTCACCTGAAGCCTCGACCAAACGCATTGGCAGCTCTTTTATAAGTTGTTGCACCTCTGCACCATGGTCCATCATTGAGACCTCATTGAGGTCGATATACTTTTCGAGTCGCACCTCCCCTCCCCACAAAGGTGGTACTATTGTGAGATGGAGCCAATGTGTCGATACATGTGCATTCCCACATCAGCGACCTTCCATGTTTCCGTAGATCAACAGTTATACAGTACTGTAAGGTCTCTGGTACAGTCAAGAGCATGTGGAGCTTGACACATTGGACTCAATAACGTCCTTATAACAATCGCCTTAGAGGTCAGACTTGCACTGCAAGTGTAAAGCTTCATGTGATCTTGACTGTAGGCATTTTTTAAAGGGCATCAGTAAACGTCCCTCCTCACCCGATTTTACGAGCTTCGCCGCCATGTTTTTTTTCACTTAATCTCCGACCTGTTAACCGGTGTACACGTCGGAATTAGCGCAAAAGTGAAATATTACACGCACGTTTAATGGTTCCACGAACACGCGGCACCGTATCTAAATATCTGATATTTACTGTCTAACACTAGTTACGTAGCGTAGAGGTATTTCAGTAGTTTTGTTTACAAAAACCTCTGTATCCACGGGTCTATTTTCAAAATTATTACTTATGGTCTACAATGTTGATACTTGCCATCAAATAAAATGACTAGACTACAACAGAAGAGTTTTATTTTTGGAGTACATGTATAAGTGAGCTTTTTCGACGCCGTCTGATGCTTAATCAAATATTTTGACGGATTTTGAAATCGTCCTAAAACTATTGTCTCATTTGTACATTTCCGCAGCAAAACGAGAGACGGGACCACTTTTAATAGGGCTAAGTATAGGTACTACTTTTGAGTAGTTGGACTGTTCTTTTTATGCTAGGGTATGTACTTAAAAGTGCACATCGACGTAAAGCGTATGCTCCAATTATTGAAGAGATATGGCCGGTACGAGATATTAATAAGGAAATCATTAAATCACCTATTAATGGTTATCGCGTACTAAAAAATAGAGGCGATAAAATTAATATATTATAATAACCATATTTACTCTGTGTTAATATTCGGAAGGAAAACAGATGACAGAAGACTGATTCGATCATCATTATCACATATTTATTACGAGAACGATGAAGGAAGACATAGTAAGGCAACCCGCAGGCTCCAGCATGGTTTGATGGTAAAATTATGAAGATGATGAACTTATTTTACGGTTTTTATTTTTAATTTTCACTACGAATCTGGGATTGGGCAAGCATATTGTATTAAAGTTATCAAGCTGCAAACACTATAATATAACTATCTATTGCCCTTGTCCGTCCGTGGGCATCTAATGATTAACTAGATAGGAATTTGCTTCTAAGTAATTTAAAATAAATATTATTGCTTCCCCATCACTCAACTATAAAGGTTTGGTGATAACTAATAATAGTTTGTTTTGCATATCTGCCCACCTGTACTTACTTGTAGGTATAAACATGCATAAACCTGTTTGAATCTTGGCCCCTGATTGGCTGGCAGCGATAGTCACCTGTCTTACCTCAGCGCTCGACCAATCAGGAGCCGCTCACCTGTCCGATCGATGCGGAGGCGGGGCTACACCTGAATAACCACTTTGTACCTGCCATTATATTATATGTGCCGTAGATTTCTTGAGTGATTATGAGTATGTACTTAGTAGGTAAGCTAGTTTATCACTAGCTCGACGGTGAAGGAAAACATCGTGAGGAAACCCGCAGGTCTCAGAATTAATTCTGAGACATGTGTAAATAGACCCGGTCCGGCGATGGGCTCACCACCTATCACGTTTAGGGGTCCAATGTATCTCGTGAAATGTGGGTATGAAATGTGGGTATGAAGGCGTGAGATTATTTATTTTATTTTTATTTATTTATGTAGACCATAGGTACATATTTATCACTACCGTGACGGTAAAGGAAACATCGTGAAGAAACAGGTCCCAGAATTAAGTGAGTGCGAAACAGACCAGCAGGCGTATTCACGGAGGCTCGACACCGTTTCCGTTCGATTCAGATCGAGTGAAAAAAATTCCGAAGTCGAATCTATTGACTTCGGAAACTGTATTCTAGGCGTTTCCGACAGCCATGGAAAATTTTCCGAATCCTTTATGTCAAATATGACATTCGTTTTCGATACCGACATCTGTGAATAGCCTATCTTCGACAGACTTTCCGATTCCGAGTCGAATATCGAAGCTCCGTGAATACGCCTTCCGGTCCGGCGATGCACACCACATATTATCCAAAGACTATGTATAATACGTAATGGTGAAATATTGGTAAGTAAGTAAGTAAGTAACAACTCTTTATTGTACACCAATAAAAATATGCAACAAGTGACATAGTGATACAGAAAAGTACAAGGGGCGGTCTTATCGCTTTAAGCGATTTCTTCCAGACAACCTTAGGATGGATGTAACTGAGATAAACAGATGAAGGTAGGTGGTGCACTAAAGTTAACAATGGATTAAGGTACTTAAATACATAAACCGTTTCCTATAAATATATAAAAAAATAAAATAAAAACACAATACATACCTAAAGTAAATAAATAAATATATATATATATATATATATATATATATATATATATATATATAGATACCATAGCATATGACGTTTAATATTTATTTTAGTATCTTAATAATAAATATACATTTATTTACAAAGAAAATATACATTGATTTACAATAATTACAGATAAAAAATGTCCTCCAAAGAGGAACCATGTGGGACAGTGCCCAGAAGACTGGCAGCATTCCCTCTCTGGATAGCTAGGCTGATCCTTTGACAGAGATAGCTGCCAGCCCTCTGGTCACCTGAAGCCTCGACCAAACGCACTGACAGCTCTTTGAGGAGCTGCCGCGCCCCCGGACCCCACGGTCCCATGGTCTCCACCCCAAACGGCACAAATATGTAGCCCTCATTGAGGTCGGCATATTTGCGCCGCTTCAGGCGTTCAGCGGCCGCAGCCGCCGCGCCAGCGCCCACAGAGGTGGCATCGATGTGGGATGGGGCCAATGTGTCGGCACATGTGGCATCCCACACCAGCGACCTGCCATGTCTCCATGGCCCGACAGTCATACCACCATAGCATATTATATTAACATGAATATAGTACATACATAATACATTATTACATAATACATACATTAAATACATACATTATTTGATTTATTATAAGGAGGATTCCAAGCCAAGGTAATGGATTTTTAGTCTGTTTTTGAAAATTGGCAGTGATTCAGCACTCCTTGGTATTTCCTGAAATGTAATACCTACCTCTGCCTACCCCCTCATAAATGGCCAGAGATTATTTAAGTTTTCGATGCCAGATCGCCAAAATTCGCTTTCGACCAAATCTTCCAAATACATTTCTTTTCCTTCTTTCATCTATTCATAAGTAATAACTCTGCATTTTTATGCGTCCGTTCTAACTAGCATTCATTATTTGTGAATGAGATAATTATAGATTATAATATATACCTACTTATAACAGGTATTTAATTCCATATACCTACATTATTTTCTATCATCAAGAAAATGACAATGGTAAAACCGATGGGATTGTCAACACTGCTGCGATTGACGGTGATCTCGTCACCTTGCCAACATACCTACCGGAGAATTTAAACTTCGATATTTTATCAGTGTTGTCTTACAATATCGATATTAAAAAGTATTGACTAGTAACATCTTTGAGTATTAAACCAACACTCAAAGAGTAACATTTATGATGATTTATCGTTAGAAATTATGCAGCAATGAACATTTTTGGTCGCGTCTTGGTACGACTGCAATCTGCTTCACTTTGAAAGAATTTCATAATAGTAATTAAAAAACTGAAGTGTAGGTGTAAGTAATTCCTACTAATATTATAAATGCGAAAGTTTGTATGGATGGATGATTGTTCCTCTTTCACGCAAAAACTACTGAACATATTTTGATGAAACTTTACAGTTATAAGTATAGCTTATCCCTTATTCTGTGGGTCCATATAGGTACACCAACACCCTGAAGAGCAACAGGTCTGCACTGACTAAGGGTGAGGCCAAACGAGCGTAATTTCGGTTGCAGAATTTCGGTTGCAGAAATTCTGCCCGACAGAAATTCTGTTGGGCTGCCAGACGGAGCGTAATTTTGTGAGTCGTGAGTAGAATATATCTTATTTCTCACTCCCTCTTGAGTGATCCGTCACATTCCACTCTAGTATCTCTTTCACACATTGTCTATGTCTACCCCATCGCCCCGCGAACTGAAATTCGGTCCGCATAATGCATGTGAGTCGGCAGACAACTCATTTTGCGTCGCCGTGTGAATCAAATAGGACTTTTGTATGAAATCGAATGCAGCAGAATTTCAGCGACCGAAATTCTGCTACTCACGACTCACAAAATAACGCTCGTTTGGCCTCACCCTAAGGGTTAAACATTAGAATAAAACATAGGCTATATTTTATCCAGGTATTCCCACGCGAACGGGAACTACGCAGGTGAAACCGCGGGGCGCTACTGGTACTACATATGGTACCATTAAAATAGATAAAAACTTGAGAGGTGTCAAGGGACAACCGGATGGAACGAAGTTCCATCATCATCACCATCATCGTCATCATCATCATCTCATCATCATTATTAGATTCATCATAGAGCTTCAACTATAGCAAAAAGTGTCGGTCGTTAACATTTTTGGTCTTAATTTTTTCCGTATAGCCCCAAAGATATTATATATAGCCCTTTCGCAACGCGCGATAAGAAACTACGTTCCAAAAACCTGTATATACCCAAAGATATTAAAGTAAGGATGAGTTATATTCATACTGCTTGCGTTTAAAAATTGATCCCCTACGAGTGTGCTACAACATGTACATACTTACTTCTTAGCGTATTTATAGGATACAACAATGACGGGGAAAGATGATACGGAACGATTTATAAAGAAAAAGAGAGCTATCTGTTAAGAATTGTGCTTAAAATACGACTTGAAATAAAATGCGACTAAATAAAATGTGGTTAATTAGCTACATTTGTCGGCCTCATTTTCCGTGCTCTAGTAACATATCTACGTCTTTCTATATATAATATCTTTGGTATATACCAATAAGAAATTACATTATAAAGTGGAAACATTTGTTTTATTGTATGTTAGCTCGTAAGGAATAACCTCCGAGACTACAGGACCAAATTCAAAAAATATTTCATTTATTGAAAGCTTACTTTTCTGGGAATAACATGAGATATAATTTTTCACGGGAAACATCTATAACTAATTAAATTAAATAAATAATGTCAAGTCTTTTATCCCCGAGGATGTAGGCAGATGTATATTTCTGGATATACCCACTTTTCGCGAGATATTCTTTGGGCCCCTAAACGTGATAGGTGGTGAACCCATCGCCGGACCGGGTCTTTTACACATGCCTTAGAATTATTTCTTGGTCCTGCGGGTTTCCTCACGATGTTTTGCTTCAGTTATAATTAAGTGAGTATAAAATACAGTATTTATTTATTAGTATGTCAACTAATATCATTTTTAAATTTTAATAAGTATTTTTTCTTGGGTCAAATAATAATTGTTGTGACGTTAAACATTTTTCCGTCACAAAGCAACTGTATACAGTCCATTCTGCCTCAACATTAAACACAAACTAAATATCAAAACAAACTCCACGAACACTATTTATGGCCGGCGACCACAGAAACGTGCCAACTCTCGTTTTTTACTTATTTATTTTCGAGTAACCGCTATCTTTCGGAGATACATCAAATTACACGGTGTTTTAGCTGTGTAGTTTGGCGGAAATCCGGTGTGTAATGACTGGTAATGATGTGTGAACGTCTCACCTGGATAGCTACTGGCCATCATTAGTTGCTAGGGATGGGAGTATCGATAAAAATATTTTTAAAAAGTTTTTTTTTTTATGATGATTGTAGACCAGGTATAGTTTAACGCGTCATGTAACAGAATTCAAACAGAATAGAATAATTTATTGTCTTTCGCATGGCACGCTGATATTTCACTGGTGAGCCGAAAATACTTATTTAAGTAGGCCAGTTATTTAAAATAGATAGGTACTTTGTCTATGTAACTTATAACGTTATTTCTTATCATGTCTAATATTAACTGACCAATAAGTAATACTAAAAAAAAACTGGAAATATGTTTCTACTAATTATCCTGTTTATGATTTCCGTCCGTCTTTGATGTTTCGTCCAACAGCAATAACGCGGAGTAAAAGTTTAAAAGTGTAAAAGTATCGATACCTCATCCCATCCCTACGTCTGTTGGTAGGCGCCAGCTTTGCCAAAACAAACCAGCACGAAACACGACCACTGAAAGGTGTCTCTGACAACTCAAGACACCTTGAGGAACAAACGTGGAGCTGAAAAACTATAGGAGTGAGTAAAATAATAAATAAAGTTTATCTCTGAGGGGGTATGCAGAAGTATTCCATTTCTGGAAATACCCACTTTTCACGAGAATATCGAATATTCGACCCTAAATCGGTGGTGGCCTGTCGTCATAAAAAAAAAACTTTATACCATATTCGTCTACGTCACAATAATCCCATATCGTAAGTAGGTACAATAAAAGTGTGTTACGTGGAGATTGCAAAAAAAAAAAAAACCGGCCAAGTGCGAGTCGGACTCGTGCACCGACCAATACACTGATATTTTTATAAGGTTTAAATATTATTTTTAAATTTTTAGTTCATTTTATTAACAAAAACATATATTTTTTTAAAAGTTTTCTTTTTGACTTATTTTATTATAAGATAATATATTCTCGTCTTGTAGTTTCTCCCGCCACAGTATTTGTTCCGTCCATGCGTAGAGCTAAACTGCATCAGAGTTATAACACTTTTATTTTAGACTTGGCACCTTTCGGTTTGGGGAAACTAACTGCGCAGTAAGCTAAAATTAAGAACTGCGAAACTAGACTTTAGGAATTATCTTTTTTTTTCTTTTAAACTTTTTTTTTAAATTGAGGCATGTGTACAACAGTACTACGGTCCGGTATTGGAGTCACCACCTGTCATGTTCGGAGGCCCATAATAGGGTTGTGTCCTACCTAGTCAAATCAGTTAGGTACTTTTTACGATCTGTCAAAACGAAATTTTACTATGGAAAATGTACTGAAATAGCAAACCGTGACGTCATAGTTTGTAGTACTCAATTGCAGCACTTTTTTTGATTGTTTTATTATTTTTAAATTTGCTATAACTGTAAATTGAAAATCAAAATACATATTTTGAGGTGTTTTGGGATAATCTTTTTAATGTATGACTACTCGCAATTTAATTTCGATGCTGTCAACTACCCAATAAATCAGTCCTGAAAAGTGGATGTTGGCGCTTCCATGGAGGCGCTAGTCACTAAGAAAAAAAAGAAAAAAAATGACAACTCATGCCACCCTTGCTTTAGATTATCGATCCAAAATATCACATAATTTCCCATACAAAAACAACTTCTATTATTTTACTTATGTCCCATGCGCCATAAAGAAAACGCGCACACAGTGGGTATTTACCTACAAGCATAGAACGAGCTTTGTATATTATATTAAATACCTCTGCCATCACGTCTGCAAAATTATTATTGTCACGTGTAGTATTTCATGGATAAAATAAATAAATTATGTTAATTTCTAAATTTAGATTTTCCAATTTTCAGGTAGCTATAGTCGTTATAAAATCTTAAAAAACGCATAAAAATATGAAGGAAGCCGGACGCTACGTCACGGGCCCTTAATTGCCTTCCCTCCTGTAACCTGACTATCGGATTGCAATTTACCGGCAAGAGGGGATAAAAAATATATGGCCCGTGGGATTCTAGCTTGCCGATTTAAGGGGTTCTTTTCGAATTCTGAGGGTCTGCCACAATTTTTTGCACAACCGAAAATAAATAGGTGAAGGTGATTCCTCGAATCTGTATTTTTTTTGGACGAAGCATGTTGCTGATAATTTGCATTTGTAATTATTACCTTAATAAATAAATTAATACAGATAAAATAAATAGGTGAAACTAAAACACACAACGGAAAAATTAAGCCTATCATCCGGACTTTTTTGCAACTATTTGTGTTGTTTGCCCAAATGGCTTGACAGCATTCGTCGGTCTAGGCAGGGCACACTACTACGGCGAAACATAGGCAAATATACGTATTTAAATTTAGTATCGAATATGAACTGATTAAAATAATAATGTGTTGTCCGCTTTATCTCCTTAATTATACACGCCGAAGCGGTGAATTCAGTGGTGCTGATTGATTTTCAATAACTAGGTAGATACTTTGAATAAAATATTTTGGAACGTAGTTGATTTTGATTGAATGCACCGGTGCGAGTGAATCTTTACCTTGTTTTTCTGAAACGACGACCTTCATATAGATAAGTAAATATTGAAAATGCGTTTTTGCTTAGTACCTACCTACATTAGTACATGCTCTAGCGCATGAAATAGCCAGGTGGAATAAATATTTCTTTGGTTTTTTTTGAAAAAGAAAACATTTTGACACTCTTTAAAACTACATATTGGTTAATGTATTTTTAGTGTACCGTAGTCAGTATGACGTCGCCTTAACAGACATACCCGTGGCGATACACGTAGGTGGAATCGTTACACCGCGTGTCAAATGATCATTACCTTGCTGTATCTAGCTTCTATAATCTTATCTGTATCACTTCAATATAAGTTTATTCAACGGTTTACTCTCGAAGCTGTTGGTAGAAGTATTCAATTTCTGGAAGTAAGAAAGTAAATTTATTAGACACGAAACAAAAAACAATATATATATATATATATATATATATATATATATATATATATATATATATATATATATATATAATCTCACGCCTTTTTATCCCCGAGGGGGTAGGCAGAGGTATTCCATTACTGGATATACCCACATTTCACGAGATATATTGGACCCCTAAACGTGATAGGTGGTGAGCCCATCGCCGGACCGGGTCTGTTTACACATGTCTCAGAATTAATTCTGAGACCTGCGGGTTTCCTCACGATGTTTTCCTTCACCGTCGAGCTAGTGATAAATATGTACGTAAGTTTTTGAAAAACTCATTGGTACATGCCAGGATTCGAACCCGAGCCTCACTGATTTTCGGCCGGCTCTTTAACCGTCCGGCTCTAACAAAAAACAAAAAACAAGAGGAATAGAAATGAAAGAAATTGATAACAAAATATGTAGTGCCTAGTGGGACCCGACTCAGCTTGTGCTGCAGCATTAGCCACACTGGTATTCTGCGGGGCCCCGTATTTACACATCACCTTGAGTTTCTTGCTGGTTCTTCTCGGAGCACTGCATTTGGAATCAGCAACGAACGAAATTATGTAACCCAATTTAGTAATATGTAACAATTGATTAAAAGAATATTGTGTTGAGGAGTTTCTTGCCCCGCTTCTTCTCCTCAACCAAACATGCTGAAGCGGTGGAGTTGAAATGACGTTCATTATGTGGACTTGTAAGTTCCTATTTTGAATAAAACATTTTGAATTTGACTTTGACAACTCGTGGGTGGAGATGGGCTGCTGTTTACATCATGGACGAGTTTAGAGTGTCTTGTTATTAGGCTATTGACCTTTCTAAGATTACATTTTTTATCTACAGAAAGTAATTTTTTTTTGGCTTTCATCCGTGTATGTTTTGGACTCCCTTTTTGTAATTGTCATTTTTAATGTCTTTCTAAAGGTGCTTGGTTCTGGAAAAGGGCAGAATGATGTATCGACGATACAATCATTCTGTAAAGTTAAACACAGACACTCATTCTCAATACAGAATCACAAAGCTGTAATACTTCGCAACATTAACGAAGACGTTCGACATCACGCTCAACAAACTCCTAATGGCATTCCTTTCATTCCGTTACAAATAAAAAGAGACCTGAATAATATCCACGCGTCTCCGAACAGCTGTTGGCTCCTCGGTCGACAGATTACCTGCAAAATATTGCTTATTTCAAACGAGAAAAAAATCAAAACTGTGCCAAAAAATTTTGGCACCCCACCCAAAGGTGTTTACGGTACATTCACTAAAATAGAGTGCGTGTCTTGCGTCAAAATATAAATTATATGGAACTAGACACATTGGTGTCACAATGCGAGCAATAACGGTAGATTATTCGGTGAATTAAAAGGTTTACACAAGGAATACGAACAATATTTCGTTTTAATTGGTCTTTAAAGTGTGCAGTAATGTGTGGAATCAATTTCGTTTTGAGTGTTTTAGCTTGTTCACCGGAATGATGTGCGCTATTTTGCGATCTCGCTGAGTGAAGTTTACGCTCTTGAATGTTATAAATTTTATTATATTTATAATCACGAATTGTAGTTGAAAGGAGCGATTTATGGTCAAAATTTATAGGCAAGGTGATTTGCTTTGTACTATTAGGTCAGTGACCCAGCCAGCGCCAAGGTCTTCAACTATAATGAGCACTATTCACGATGTGCTGCCAAGTGCTAGAGATGATGGTCTTCCACTGGCCTTAAATTGGCAGTGTGAAAGAGATGCGACTTTTAAAAGAGACACAAAACATACACGCATATACTCATGCATTACGACTGAACTGGGCTTTTTAACTGACCTGTTGGCTCATTTGGATTCGATCCCCACCGGGACCAACATTTGCGTGCATGTTTTTTCGTTTAGATTGGGACTAAATGACCCTGTGTATATTGTCTATATTTTACTAACTACTCGTGGAGTCTTGTGTGAGGTGACCCTTAGGCCAGAAAGGGCTGTTACTGATCGATGATGATGACGATGATGAGGGTGATGATGTGGCTTCTCTCGTATAACCTTGTGGTTCGATGTAACTCGCTCTCTGCACTCGCTAATCGTCTCGAACGAGCACTTCGTCATGATTGAAAAAATGCTATAACACAATTTCTACTACTTACTACAGTTATTCTAATTGCAAGTACGTGATCATCTGAAAACATACTCGCATTTTTTTTATAATTCGCTGAAACGAAAGTATCACTAAAAGATCGTCTAAGCGCGCTACAAAAACAGATCCTAATTCATCGCGCTTTAAAAAAGTCCCTAAAACGTTTTTAATTCCAGTCCCGCAGGTGAAACAGCGGGCGAGGTGTCGGTACAATCGGCCGCGGCGTGACACTTGACAGCCGGCGTGACAGTTGACAGTCGCCGTGACAGATTGAGGCGGCGAGCGCCCGCGGCCGGCATTGTTTCCGCGCACCTATTTTTTCTTTGTCTATTTTAATGAGCGTTAGCCTCTCGGGAAAGAAATTTCCGATTGTTGTCAAGCATATTTTTATATTCTTTCTTTATTGTTGGATAAATCGTTTTTGGCGCCACGCGAAAAACAATGGAAATTTAGAAGTTGCTATTTTTCATCTTTCTTTAATTTATAACGTTTCAACTCTAATCACTGCGCACATTATGACCATCAGGTTGAATTTAGATTTTAATTTATAATTTGTTGTGTAGTCGCTTCCAAATCTTCCAATTTACAAATTGTTTTTCATACTCCTGCCAAAATAAAACGCGCTAATGAACTGAAAACTGGATATTTTTGTTGAATTGACGACTTGCAATTGTGACTACATAAAATACACTTTAAATGAGCACAAGATAGTTGAAAATTCAATGTTCGATTTCCTAAACTTGTTAAATATATTTAGAGGAAAATTTTTGCTTAAATAAATAAAATAGACCCTCAATTATAGATATTTGGTATCTATAGCCATGAAAACCATTAAGAAGTCAATTCGGTTATCAGGTTGGCGGCCATCGTCGCGGTATTACGATGATGGAGTGGCCAGGCTCAGTAATTATGAGCTTGTTGTCAGGATACTTGTTAACGAGGACATTTATTAGGGGGTTGTTCAGATTGAGACACTACCAAACAAAAATTAAATTACAGTTACATAATATATAGTTTTTTCTTGCCATTTCTTTTTTTCACTCCCAACAATACAATACAATAACTCTTTATTGTACACCAAATACAACGCAATATGGATACCAACATTAACTAAAGTGCAATGGGCGGTCTTATCGCTTTTAGCGATCTCTTCCAGACAACCTTAGGATGGATGAAACTGAGAGATAAGAACTAGGGTAGACGGTGCACTATATATTATTGAAAATAAACTTACATACTATTACATAAATAAATATATTGGTATAAAATATACATAATACGTGTTACGATATTTGTCAAACATAGTACTTACCTATATTACACATCTAGGGAAGTAAAATAAGAAATGTCTTATATAACATGTAGCTAATGTGATCTGAGGCTTTCTTATTTACTGCCCGAGGTGTGTACCTATTCCTTTTTTTCTTATCGACGGAGGCGGAAAGCGGCAAGTTTGTTTATCGCAGCGGGCCGAAATTTGCCGCTTTCGACCCGGAGAGATGAAAAAAAAATCTCAAGGGAATGAGACATAAAGTAGGCTACTGAAAAGTGGGCTATAATAATTTCTCCGGCTTCAACTATCTGTGCAAAATAAAAATTTATAGGGGGCTTATACCACAAACGTTACTTTTTTGCCGTTTTTATAGGTGATGGTACGGAACGACTCGCACTTGGCCGGTTTTTAGTTGTGTTTACACACAATGGAAGTCGTTAATGTCATGTCATGTCGGCCCTTGGTTGTTTCGAAATATTCTGACTGTTAAGTGGCCACTAGCTTAAAACCATCTCCTTGTCAGCGGTGGGCTCATATGGGAGATTAAGGCCCAGGAGGAAAGACCCTTAGCTCAGCAGTAGGCTGTTACGGGTTGATGATGATGACTTAGTGGCATTGACCCGGTTTTTAACCCGTTTTCATGGGAATTTCGTTAAATCCTTTTTCATATGAAAAACTTCCTACCAAATTTCATGATTTTAGGTGTTTAAGTTTCGGAGATGTCGTAATAAGTGCGTCACGCGTGCAATGATATTTTTCTTTAATTATACACTTTTGACTTTCCCTCAACTATAGTCTCAACAGAATAGGTGTAGCCCACATTAGTCAAAGATAACGTATCTCAATATGAGTGAAAAAAAAGTGGAGTAATTCTAGAGATTATCTCCAACAAATAAACAGACAGACTTTTAACTCTCTATAGTATTATTACTTAAAGGTAGAAAATTACAACGATATTAGGTTAAGATAATATTGTCATGAGGAGAATGACAGGGCAATTTAGTATAATAACTTGGTTCCAATAACACTGTCAACACTTAATTTTTTTGCCCACTAGATCAATACCAACTGTACCAAAAGATGAGCCGAAAATGATGCCATGAAACATGATTTAAAACTTGAAACTTGGCGTTCATTTGCGATTCCTGAACAGGTTAACATGTCATCGCAATCATAATAATTTGTCTTTCTATCGGGTTTTAAACTTGCGGATGATTTCATTCGATGAAGTCTAGAATTTGTGATAACTACCATTACTCTAGAAAAATATGCATGTTTAAACATTTTAAATGGGGCTCTTTGAAGTTTTTGTGTACTGTAAATTTGGGACTCCGTGATATATTACCATGTGGATATATTTTTCAGAACGGCAGTGCCACCGCCAAGTCGAGCAACAAGCGGCACGGCCGTACCATCCTTTTCTCGAAGCCATTCACGCCATTTTCGACCCCCTATAACTTCGTTGTGGATAAACCTAGAAGCCTGAATTTTCAGCAACCAAGCAAGCATTGTATAAACACAGTACATTTCAAATTTCATCCAATTTGAACCGGTAGTTTTAGAATTATAAATAGTCAAAGTTTCCTAATATATTTTTCGTATGTGCGCGACAACTGGACGAATAACTCAATATCACGCCAACCGATGTGATATATCTGTTTTTGACTTCAAAAAAGGAAGAGGTTCTGTATTTTTAGTAGTTCTATATTTTCCTACTAATATTATAAACGTGAAAGTTTGTATGTATGGATGTGTAGATGTAAGGATGTTTGCTCCTCTTTCACGCAAAAACTACTGAACGGATTTTGATGAAACCTTACAGTTATATAGCTTATACATCAGAATAACACATAGCTTATATTTTATCCCCGTATTTACACGGGAACGGGAACTACTGCTAGTACGTTTTTATTTATTTATTTTAGGAAAACCAACAGCCCTAGTAAATATTATAGTTAAAATTATTAAAAACATATAGACCAATTACAGGTTTTCACAGATAGAAAACAAGAATATCTACTGTCACTGAAGACAGAAAGTTAATACACGCAAAACATGAAGGAGTATTTAAGGAATTTTTTTTTTAAATATAATAATATTAATATGTATAATGTTACGCCTTTTTAATCCCCGAGGGGGTAGGCAGAGGTATTCCATTACTGGATATACCCACAATTCACGAGATATATTGGACCCCTAAACGTGATAGGTGGGGAGCTCATCGCCGGACCGGGTCTATTTACACATGTCTCAGAATTAATTCTGAGACCTGTGGGTTTCCTCACGATGTTTTCCTTCACCATCGAGCTAGTGATAAATATGTACGTAAGTTTTGAAAAACTCATTGGTACATACCAGGATTCGAACCCGAGCCTCACTGATTTTCGGCCGGCTCTTTAACCGTCCGGGCTATCACGGCTCTTTTTTTTTAAATATTATTAAAATAGCTTTTTTAAATATCATTAGGTTATATACAGAAAGCGACAAAAATCTTTTAAATTTTGCCATTATTTTTTAAATCGAGTATCAAAATACGAAGGCGCGACAAAGCGGGCCACTAATTGGTACACCGCACTGACTTATGGCGCGGCGTCAGTCAGGTATTACCGGCGCCATAATTACACGCTTCTCTTACTGTTGCAGCGTCAACACTACCGGCGAATGCTCGTGGAGTTACGATAAGTAAATTTTGCTGTATGAGTGACTGTATTGAAAGCAACTAAAAGCTAGTAAAAAAGGTATTGTAGTAAACATGTTAAAGCCATTTCCAAAAAAGAACTTCGATTCATAGATAGCTAGTTTAAAATATAACGAATAAATTAAATAATAGCAATAAATACGGTACTTTATTTGGCAGCGAATAGATTGATTGAAGTGTTCTATCCCTAAAACAGTGTATTTTTATGAATGTTATTTTATTTGTAATTTATTTTCACACAATTTAAATATTTGCACGTCTTAATAGACAGATTTTGCCGAACTTTGCAACAAAATGTTATCGGTCTCTACCTGCACCAAAGTCAAGGCAAAGAAAAACCATTTCATTTCATTTCAAATTTTCTTTTTAGTTAATTATTTAAAACCTACCGGTGTAATTGTAAACTGTACAGAAAGTTCAGTGGCAAAATCTATATTGTTGAATGTAAAATATTTGGGCCGTGTAGTGACGCACCCTCAGAGTGAAAGGGGTTTGATTGGAATTAATTATTGTCATCATTTTTGATTAACAAAGACAGTAAGTTGATAGCGAGCCACGGAAGGAACCTTCGGAGGAATAATTATCTAGTTTGTGGCGGAAATAATATTAAAATATTAATGCTAGTACGCCAAAACAAACTCCAAAATGGTATCTACACTATTATTATAAGGAGGAAAGACTTGTATTTTTGTATGTTTGTAACGAATAAACTCAAAAACTACTGGACCGATTTTAAACATTCTCTTACTAATGGAAAGCTACAATATCCTTGAGTAACATAGGCTTTATTTTATTCCTGTATTCAAACGGGAACCACTAGTTTAAAATAAAATAAATAATTATACGCCTTTTATCCCCGACAGGGTAGGCAAAAGTAATTCACCAGTATGTTCTTTGGACCCCAACGTTCTGTGTCCGTGGTCAGATTAATCTAACCATGGACCACTTTTATTGTCCATGGTTAGATTGATCTGACCACGGACATTTTTAGTGTCCGTGGTCAGATCAATAGCTTATTAAATTATGGTTAGATCAGTGTCCGTGGTGAGCCCATCTCTGGACCGGGGTGCTGTACACATGCCTCAGAATTAATTCTGGGACCTGCGGGTTTCCTTACGATGTCTTACCTGATGATGTATCTCTAATACTATTAATAATAATAATAAATTGTGGGACATCATTCACACATGGTTATTTAGTCCCAAACTGTGCAGGGCCTGTACTATGGATAGCTACTAAACAACTGATAGACATACTTAAATAAATAGTAAACGACCAGAGACGAAGCCAACATACATATTCATTTACACAAAATTTGGCCCCGAACAGGGATTGAACCCGCGACCTCCTAGGCTCCTACTCAGAAGGCAGGATCACTGCCAACTGAGCCAACAGTCTGGTCAGAATTACAATCAATAGTTACATCTTAACTAACATAAACCGAGATGATCAACATCAATAGTTAGTTGATCAACTACTTACTTGTTAGTTGATCTTGTCACGGTTTCGGCAACATCAAAGCGTCACCTACCGCCACGACCTGCGCTTGCGTCATCGTTAGCGCTAAATTTCATTGTACGCGCACGTTTGAATGTGGAATTGTGTCATTAATTTACGGGCATTTTGAACGGCCATCTTTGATGTTACGTGAGTGGGTACCGTGGAGGTGTCAGCTGTAAAACGGTTTATTAGGGTTATTTCATCAAATGTTGTTTGTTTTTTCGCCTTGTATCTAAGGTGGTTATTCACTAAGAGCATTCATGCTTAATTAAATCACTATCACTACATAGTATAAAACAAAGTCACTTTCTCTGTTCCTATATCCCTATGTTAAAACTACACAACGGATTTTGATGTGGTTTTTTTTAATCGATAGAGTGATTCAAGAGGAAGGTTTTAGTGTTAGCATTGCACCCGTGCGAAGCCGGGGTGGGTCGCTAGTAAATTATAAAATTATAAGACACAATTCACACACGGTTATTTTAAAAACGAAAGTAGTAAAACAACTCTATCTGAGTACTTTCCCGTAATGCCGTGGTATCATGCGCACGATCTATGAAATGTGAAAACCGGAAATTGGACCGCCCGCCCACTTATCCGCCGGAAGTGGCCGCCCTGGGCGCGAATTTCCGCCCTGACGACTGCACACCTCCAGACCAATTGTCTTGGACCTTACATAGGATAATGTACTCGTGAAATAATAAAAAAGTAAAAAAACCTTTGCGCGGGCCTGTTGGCTCAGTTGGTAGTGCCCCCACTTTCAAAATCAAAGCCCTCGGGTTCGGTTCCCGACCGGGGTCAACATAGGAATATGTATTGGTTTTGGTGATATTATTAGTAATTTAGTATCCATTATAGTGTTACCTCAAAAGTTGCAGTAAATTGCTTTTTATTTGCTGATTTCAAACTTCACACTCTGGTATCTAAACTTTTTGGCTGTTGCTAGGCGTCCGATAATCGGATGGATAAATATAATTGTTTGTCCGATTATCGGATTAGTAAAATAATTTAGTCGTCCGGTAATCCGGTTGATGGACGACTAAATAATTTTATTCATCCGACATGTTGGACGACTAGACACTTCGAAACCCTTATGCTAAGTTTAGTATAACCTCGAAGCTAAGCTATAATAGCTATATTCGTTTATAATCCCCAAACATTTAAATCCCGAACCACGAGACGCACATTAACTATCACTTACCGACGCAAGCGCTCTGGATTTACAATCAATTTTACAAGCGTTATGCGTATGCGATCGTAAAGCAACTCTCTTCCGGATAAAGGTGATCCCACACGAAATTAAAAAAAAATCTCACGCCTTTCATCCCCGAGAGGCAGAGGTGTTCCGTTTCTGGATATACCCACTTTTCACGAGTATATTCGACCCCTAAACGTGATAGGCGGTGAGCCCAGAAAAACTCGTTGGTACTACATACCAGGATTTCACCAGAGCCTCACTGATTATCATCATGAGAAGCGGACTCTTTAACCGTAAGGCTATCACTGCTGACCGAAAATTGCAATAGTGCACACGAAATTGAAAAAAACCATAAACGTTACACTTCTCACTTACTTACACTCTTGCCTTATTCCCGCAGGGGTTAGCAGTGGTGAGGTAGGTATTCATTTTCTGCAAATACGTGCTTTTAATTATTATTATACCTAGTATTTTTGAACCCTTTAAGTGACAGGTGTCATGCCTCTAATAAGGAAAACATCATGAGGAAACCTGCAAGTCCTAGAATTGATTCAGAGGCATGTGTAACAGCTCCCATCCGGCGAAGGCCTCACCACCTGTCACTTCGGGTCAAGAAAGTCTCCAGGAGTAGAAACGTGTTCTAAAATAATCGCCGATAAAGGCTGATCACAGTTAATTTATTTCTTGCCTATATCAAAAATTACAAGTGTAACAACACCTTATGTCAGCACTCACGGTAGTTGCAATAACGCCCACCCAGGTTAGACAGGATCGGCATGATGTTCATTGTTTATGTCTCGCTCGGTCGCGAGTTATGGAGGTGTTGCAGTTACGATGCCAATAGAGACCACCGAGCGTGAAATGGGACCACCTACGGCAGGGAATAGTACTTGTATTAGATTTGGAAAATTTAAAAATAAAATAAAAGCAAATGAATACACGGAAATAAAAGGTATCTTCTAGAAGTTTCAAGCAAAATACAAATGTAATAATTATACTTAATTTAACTAGCTTTTTGCAGCAATTTTGTCTGCGTTCTGAGATGATAATGTAGTTTCAATTAACTACCCGCACCTCTCGAATATAATTATCATTGCAAAAATCCCCTCAATCCAAGGTTCTGCTACTTCCCAAAAGAATGACTTACTAACAAACCTACTTCTTCATTTATTATACTAGAAGTTAATGTTACGAGACAACGTCGTGAATATGTATGGAAATAAAAATTAAGTGGTAAAAAGGTAGCCCCATGATAAAATATAGGTACATTTCTTGACAAGTAATTTGACATGCCCAATACCCAGAATGCATATTTGTGATCAAAAATATATATAGGAACTATTCTGGATCTTATTACCAGAAACCTAGGTACATTTCGATGTTTCAACCCCAGTCCATTTTAATTCCCACCCCAGAGCACTCCAACCGTTGAGATTAGCTTACGGTTGGTAAATAAAAAGCTAATTTAAATGCCATTAAAACTAGATGCGACTCAAGATTTAAGACCTGGCGAGGGCCCGTTATTTTTGTTTAGCCCTCCGCCCCTGGGCCCCGTATTTGAATTGAACCTTTATTTAGATGTTTCCGCGGAATCAAATTGATGAAAAATTTGCATTTTGAGATGCCTCATCTGATGTAAAATACAGGCATTGAAATCCCAAACTGTAGACAAAAATACACGCTTGCTTGTTTATTAACATAATATATGTCGAAATAAGCTTAATGTTTTCAAAATTCTTAAAGAATGAATGACATTACAATGTTTTTCGAGTTTTAGATAATTTTTTTTTAAAGATTTTTAAATTGTCTGCGTTCCAGGATGCAAGCTTTCCTCAAGATTAGTTCAGTTTCTTAACCCTGAAGGTAAAATACAGATAGATGGACAGAGTTGCTAGTTGCTTATGTTTAATATAAATACGGATAATAGAGTCTCTTATAATTTTCAATTTAAATATCCCAGAAAATCATTGATAAAACCGTGGCATAGTTTATAAATTCCCAAATCTCCGTTTCATCCGACATTCAACACTAAAATCAGCAATATACATCCTAAACTGAACCATCGATGATACACGCAGCTATCATAAGCGTCGTCTGCCACATAAACGGGGGAATCACTACATCTATTACGTATTTTATTTGTTTGTGTGTAAACGTCACCCTGATAGAAAGCGGCACGTGTGGCGACGAACAAGAGCTGATAGCTATGGCTGTAAAATGTATAAAATATTGAAGCATGCGTCTCTTTATTTTTGGAAGGTAAATTAGGGAGTTGGTTCTGCAGATGGGACAGGAGGTTTATGCCTACGCCCTTGAATCTACCGGGCTGCTACTTTTTCGTTTTCTTAGTCATCTCTATAGATTTTGAAAAAAAAATGCCTAGAGTTTTGTTCCTAAGGAAAAGGACAAAGCCATAAGAACTGTGTTGAAACTTTCAAGCACTCCCAGATTTTCTAGAATCATCCAGTCTCTCTCCATCTACTGCCCGGAAGTGCAAATACAACTGGTAAAAATGAAAATAATTAACATTTGTAATAATAAGCTAGATCGTTCGCATGATGCATATTTATAACCTAATTCCGACCGGTTAGGTCAAAAATGTGATGCCCGCTTGTCTCTTCTACCTAAAACTTAACGGGTTCAATATATTTAAAAGAAAAACTTTGTAGGTACACACTGAAAAAGTAGACACCCAAAATGCCTCATCGAGTCACCTAGCGCGTAGGCAGAAACAACGGCAGAGAATATTCCAAATAATCTTTGCAGCGTCCAACGATCAACGTTACGAGCGGAAGTGTTGCATTTCAAAGGGGCATTCTTGTTACCTGTGCACTAAAAATAAGTGAACAGCCGGATAACCCGGCCGGGATGCGATTAGGCACGCCCCGCTCGTTGCGGCTTTGATCTCGGCGAGGTGAGGCAACACCCAGAAACAGAGGTTTGTAAGTTCTGTTTTGTTATTTGATCTTTTGCATGAGGTGATTAGTTTCGTGTTTTACATGTCGTCAATTACTGCAGGATATGACTGAGGCACGTGTGGTGCAAAATACTCATACTTCCTGTAACAGTAGTTGTAGGAACTTAGTCTTAGTCTACCTTCTTCTATAAGAAGAAACTGACTGGCTGTCCGACTGACTGATCGATCAACGCAGAGCTGAAACAGCTGAGTATAGAAACATGAAGTTTTGTACAAAGGTTCCTTGATGACTGTGACCAATCTTGATCTTGATGAACAGTCTAAGCTAGAAGTAAACCAGGAGGTAATATAAAAAGATATCTGCTAAGATAACGGGATGTGAGTGGAAAGCAAAATGATCCCTCAACGGTATCTTAAGCAGCAACAAAGAGATCAAAAGCGGAAACATCTAAGAATGCAGCACAAAACTCGTCTCAGCTCGGTAGTGATAGTAGAATTGTCTGTTCTGTTCTGTTATTTCATCTTCCGCTTGAGGCGACCAGTTTGATGTTTAACGTGTTGTTAATTGCTGGAGGATACGACTGCGGTAGTGCTGCAAAACAATTTCTGTGTACTAGCGACAGGGTCCCATGTATGTGTGCGTCAGCTTATCATAGCTTCTAGCTAGCTATGTTTTTATTGAATTGAATGTTTACGCATTTTATCCCCGATAGAGGTATAAAATTACTTATTGGAAATACCCCCTTTTCACTAGTATGATTTTGAACCCCTAAACGTGACTTGTGGTGAGCCTATAGACAAGTGTTGTGCTAGTGATGAATTCGTACGTAAGTTTTTTGAAAAATCCATTAGTATATGTCCTTGCCAGGATTCGGACCCAAGCCAGACACATCAGAAGCACTTTTCAACTACCTACAAGCTATCACTGAATTTATTTTAGTTTAATACCCATTGTACTAGTACAGACTAAATAACACAATTTATCACAACTTACAAATGTTTGCTCCGAGCGGGAAAGGAACCTAAGACCTCCGACTCAGAAGGCCACTACATATTAAGGCAACAGCCCTGTTAGTTTTATTGCTTGCATCTTAGCCCGTCTAAACATCACCTCGTTAAAACATCTCCACTTGGCAGACCTTAGCAACAAAGACGACCCTTTCTCGGCGCGTTCGAAATATCACGTGATTCAGAGCAACACGCACGCATACCTCCTGTCCAGTATCGGATTAAGCCTGTCGGAGGCCCGGGGCGGATAAACTGAATGAGGCCCACCCGGTCTTAGAACTTTTGGAGTTGGAGGCCCCCCTAGGCCTAGGGTGGACCTCTGGTACTGGGGGGCCTCCAAATTTAGCGTAGCTTTAATCGTATTTGTATAATAAAACCAAACTGCCTCTTATTCTTGTTTAGGATTTGATCAAGAGAACTTTTTAAGCTAAATTTGGAAGCCCCTCAGGCCTTTGGAGGGCCTCTAGTCCTGAGGGTCCTCCAAATTTTGTGTTCCTTTAATCGTATTTGTATCTACGGTGCTTCCAACCAACACTCAACTGCTTTTTATCCTTGTTTAGGATTCGAAATTAACTTTTCGCTAAATTTGGAGGCCCCCCAGGACCTGAGGCCCCTGGCGGACCGCCCCTTCCACCCCCACCTTAGTCCGAAAGTGCTCCTGTCACTCCATACCTGCACAAATAATCACAAAGGAGCGCACAAAGAAATAACTCAGTATCAGCATGGCTGGACGCTGAGTCACTGTAGCTTTTAGGATTACTTTACTGAGAAACGCTTGACAGAGTTTAAAGATCTGAATTTGTGACCGTTCCATGTCTAGATAATTATCCTTTATAGTAATTTTGAGTCTGAAAATCCGCATCTTGCTCAAACAGTGTGCTGGTGAGGCTGAGGTATGCGTAATTTGTTAAGCTGCAGCACACAAACAATTCGTTCTTTTTCTTTGATGCCTGTTGTGTGAATCTTTTCACATAATATCTTTTTACATCTACTAGCTGGCCCGGAAAACGTTGTTCTGCCATATAAATGGGGGGTGAGGGGATAGGGGGGTGAGGGGATAGGAGAGTGAAAAATACTTTATTATCTTAGCTACCAAATATAAAAACAAAAGCATAAAAATCGGTCGAGCCCTTTCGGAGCAGTGCAACCACAAACACCGTGACAAGAGACTATATGACATTTATGTACTCTTTTTAAGTGCATTAAACTAAGACTGTTAAAACTGTATTATATTTGTAATGAACCTATTGTTATTCCTTCAGAAGTAAGCTTGCGTTTGAAGTCCGAGACCTACGTTCAATTCTAGTTCATACCTACATATTTATCACACTAACTTAATGGTGATCGCGATAAAACCAATGGGACCCCGGAATTGGGTCTGAGGCATATCTCACAGTACCTTAGCGAGCTATGGACTCCCACCTGTAACAAAAATACAGTATTGAAAGTAGGAAAGTTGGTAGGTACTTCTAGAGAAGACTTTTGTCAACCTCCAAGATACTGCATGATAAATATTCGTCTACCTACCCGAAGACTCCGTAACGAATAGTGAATAGCGTCAGACTATAAAATACTAGGCCTAAAGATATATTTGCAAATACCATTTCATCAAGGTCGGATGCGCGTACGCAGATTCAGTGTAAATCATGCGCGGGTGTTCAGGAAACGCGCCGGACGCGCCGCTCTCAATGAAACTGTTCCTAGGAGTCGTTAGAGCGAGTCTGCGCACCCGAATCACTTCATGCACTTATAGTTTACTGTCGGATGTTATTTATTGGTGGCATCTATCGTAAATGTCCACAATGTGGAACCAGTACATGGTTGTAGAATTTTTAGTAGTTCTGTCATGGTGGAATGTCACCCTCGTCATAGAGGTATAAGTTTGAATAACTTCTTCATTAAGAGGTTTGCGGCAGCGCTAGATTCGATCTTAGATCGTTAAAATGCAAATACTCTGTAGTTATCTTTTTGCTATACCCCAGTAATATTTTGTTGGTCAAATGTAGGTTAAAGAAAGGAATTTTAACGTCATTTCAAAAACAAAACTTGAATCTAGAAGGACCACTAAGGTACCTACTTCAAAGATTTTTATTAAACTAAAGGATAAAGGAGAAAAATTTTCTGTCTGTTTGTTTTGAATACCCTGTTGCAACGAATTTATGGTTGTAAACACACATAATAGCGAATATAACTCCACTGCACTACATGAATGAACGTGCTGGCAAAAGTGTCGTGACTTTCGAAGTTACTTTTTTCAACATAGCTCTCATTTTCCAAATTTATCGAGTGTAACGTATAGCATTGCGAGGAAACCAGCAATCAAAATGATTCTGGAGGCATGTTACTTAGTATTTTATGTGAATTTTCCACATTAACCCTAACTGCGTATTCCCAAACACACTTGACACAATTAATAACATTACTTGAATTAATAACGTCATTCTTTACCTCGACCCGTCATCCGCGTGTAACTCTGTAATTTACAGCTTTCCGCCAGTGATAAAACACTGCTAATAGTTCAGTGGAACGAATCAACTGTGCCATTAGCACGTTACATAGTCTGAAGTTACGCAACCTACTCGAACATAGCGCATTCACAAAATGCTTGCACAGATTACCATTCTGATGATCTCCTGATGCTGTACAGGCCATATCGCTCGAAGAACCAATAACTGATGGGGAAGAAAGGTTCTCAGGTGGTGACCACGAACCGGAAGACGCAGCGTTGGTAGGACTCCCATCAGGTGGATCGTGCAATACCATTCTGATACTGGCCACATCACTAGAAGAACCAATAACTGATGAGGAAGAAAGGTTCTCGAGTGGCGACTACAAACCTGAAGACGCAGCGTTGGTAGGCCTCCTACCAGGTGGACCGACGACATCGTCAAGGTCGCTAGTACCCGGTGGATGCAGAAAGTTGCCGTTCGTTGTGGCGTTCTAGGGTTGATGCTTTGTTCAACAGTGGACGTCTATCAGCTGATGATGATGACTGGCTTCTTGCTGGCTCTGTGTACCTGCCTAAGCTATTTCTAAAGTAAACCTAGATTTTGAAAAAGTGTTTCAATCGGACACTACCGAACCTGCCCCAGTATTCTCGATCTTTCGATTGGATTTCACAGTCGATACCTATATATCTGTTTCGTAGATTTATCACCACCCTTGATCCCTTAAGGTCCAGTTCAAACAAAAAAATATTTCGAAATCGGTTGGAAAACCTCCTCTATTTTTGAAGTCGAATAAAAATAAATCTGACGCGTACGAGTACCTATATGACTTTAATTTCTGTCCTTTTCGTGAACTTTATACGAAAACAAACCAAACATCAGAAATTTACAACATGATTGTCCTCCGATCAATCGTGAAAGGTCAGTCAGATGCGCACACGCAGGCGATTGTTAATAGGCCATAAATCGGACCACCCATGGACGTAATCGATTGTAAGTACATCTTTGATGACGCTTGTTCACTACAATGCTGGTCGATTGGCATTTTTATAAAAAAAATAAAATAAAAAAGTTAAAATATATCCTATGTTACTTAGGGATCTTCTAGCTTTCCATTGGTGAAAGAATTTTTAAAATAGGGCCCGTAGTTTTTGAGTTTATTCGTAACAAACATACAAAAATAATAAATCATAAATCTTTCCTCTTTATAATATTAGTATAGAAGTTTAGACTAGCAGTGCGACGCGGTTTCACCCGCATAGTTCCCGTTCCAGTGGAAATATGTACCTACATACATACATGTATGTATACAACGAAATACTTTACTCTCCTCCTGGTCCAGTCGGGTACAAGTAGGTTTAACTGTAATACCAAACTCAACTTGCATTCTTAAGAATATAACCTACTGTCTTCTCCAAACCTCTACACACTACTTACATATAAAGCTACAAGATTTCCCTAACAAGTATACAACCATAAACGTGGTGTTTGTTTGTTCGCTCGTAAACCGGGATTGGCTGGCGTATCCGCCATTACCTCACATGTAAACACAGCCGATTGTATGAGCACCTTCTATTGCATGAGATGAGATACGGTACTGGCAAGGTTAATTTATTGTGGATATTTGATGTTGTATCCGAGTCTGAGATATTCGTGTAATAGTGTTGTTTGTAAGTTTATCGATATTATGGTGCCTTAAAAAAGGTCACAGTACCAACGTATGTCGCTTTGTACGGATTTTTTTTACGAATTTATTTATTTATTTATTGCACATTGTAATACCATACAACCATGGTATTTGTTGTGGATATTTGATGTTGTATCCGAGTCTAAGATATTCGTGTAATAGTGTTGTTTGAATGAGTTTATCGATACCATTGTGTCTTTAAAAAGGTCAAATACTGACTTATATATCTGTGTGCGCAGATTTTTTTTACGAATTTATTCATTTATTGCACAATGTATAATACCATACAACGAAGGTACTAGTAGGTATCTATCTATCTATTATGGGTTATGGTTTCCGCACTTAGTCCTAGATTGGACCATTGTACGTGAGCCATGGCGGCCGATCATTCCAACCAGCCCACCTCCCTCCAGAAGCAGATCAGACTTCCGGGTCTGCTCAGGGCATCCGCAAGGGATTCCGGTGTTCCAAGAATTTCCTTGCGGATTTGGGCAACGTCAACGCACTCCAGGAGCACATGCGCTACCGTCTCCTCCGCCCCCATGCACGCTCTGCACAGAGGGCTGTCAGTAATATCTAAGGTGTGTAGGTGTAGGTGTACTAGTAGGTATATGCAAATTCTGTTAGGGTGTAGCAATCTATTATAAGTTGCTCCTTAAAGTGTATACTTTAGTTCAAGGGGTAGTAAAAAAGTCCCTTACGCACATTAATTTAACCTACTAAAATTTACTGTCCCTATAGCAGATTTTTTAGTAATAGATTCTTGTTTAGCATCAAACATCGTCCCATAAAAAGTGCTATTTCAGAATAATCTTATAGATTTTATAGAAATTAAACAGTTAGGTGTGATAATAAAAACCACGTCAACTTACGTAAACTATCTACAGAAATGATAGATGACAACACTAAATAAATTATCGATATTATCGATAGCTCAAGTTGGGCAACACTATCGGTAGGTATCAATAGTATTGCCAAGATATACACTCATTTATCGACATTTACAACCACGACTGTAAGTGCTACAGATGCTGTTTAAATAATCAGTAATGAATGCCAAGGAATGAATTGTTTTGATGAGTTGTGGTATCCATATCTAGTTATTAACCAACCTGTAACAGCCCACTGCTGGGCTATGGGTCTTTCATCCCACATCATCTCACACGCGAGCCCAACACGGATTGGGCGATCGTGTTAGGCTAGGGGATCTGTCAGATTTTTTCAAGCCACCTTATATTTGCTTGGCTTATCGACTTCCATTATGCTTGAATGAAATGGTTGAACGTGTCGATATTTTATTTATTATTATTTGATTTATTTTATTTACTACATAAACTTGCATAATATTTTCTTAAATGCCAACGACACGATATCTACTTTGACTATACAACACTATTGTATTTTAAAAATGTAATTGTTATGTCTTGAACCTATTGGAACTTCTCTGGCTGTCACTAAAACTTTCAAAGTAAACTTGTTTCAAGTAATGTAATTAAAAACATACCTTAATAGTATTAAATTTAAAGCTATTTCTTTACTGAATATTACGAAGATTTTCCAATAAATAGAGTAAAGGAAACAACAGCGGGTGCTCTCAATAAGCCCGTGAGGAAATGCTGCAGCAAGACTTTGAAAATGAGACAACTTGTTTATAAAATGATTCTGGCTACTTTTCACCCGCAGGTCCCATCATTAATTCTAAGGTATATTATTATGTAACAGATTCAGTCCGGCGAAGGGCTCACCACCAATCATGTTTAGAGGTCCATAGAATATACTAGTGAAACGTTAGTATTTCCAGAAAGTGAATAGCATTGTCTACCCTCTCGGGGATAAAAGGAAAATATATTAAGCTTTATACATGCTCATTAGTTTTTATAAGAAACCAAGTATTCGAGTCAATTTAGGAATTGACTAAGGTAAATTTTCATTTTCGGAATTTCCGGGTTTCGTTACGTGACTACAACGGAAACGAGGACAGTCTGTTGTTTAGCATTATTAAAATATTTCTCGATATCGAGACTTCGCTGAACCTTTTAAAATTAGAATCAACTTTTTTCTTTTTAGAAGTAAGTAGCCCCATTTCTCGGCGGTATTATGAATGTTATAATCATCAATAAGTAATTAATAAGTTTATTATTATGATAATGATATATTGATGATGTATGATAGGAGTCCGATATTAAACAAAAAACACTCAATAATTACTAGAACTCATTTACAATTAATAAACTTATTATAAAATTATTATATGTAATTAAAATCTAATCTATATATATAAAGAGAGAAGTCCTGACTCACTGACTCATAAACGCCCAGCCTAAACCCTTAGACCTAGAAAGCTGATTTTTTTTACAGCTATTGTTTTTAAGACGTAGGCTCGCACTAAGAAAGGATTTTTCGAAATTCAACCCTTTAGGGGGTGAAAAAGGGGTTGAACGTTTGTATGGAAAACCTACATTTTTGGGTGTATCAATTCGAAACTTTGTAAAAATACTCTATAAAACAAACAACAAGAAACGTATTTCTTAATTTTGCAAAAAACACCCCATTAGGGGGTGAAAGAGGGGGGTGGAGTTTGTATGGAGACGTGTTGTTTTTTGCGTCTATCAACTTAAAACTTGGCACAAATAGTTTATGAAATAAATGAGTAGACACGTATTTTTGGATTTCTCAAAAATCGTCCCCTAAAGGGGTGAAAGTAGGGGTTGAAGTTGGTATATATGGAAATCCCTCATTTTTGAGTGTATCAATTTGAAACTTTGCAGGAATACTCCTCAAAACAAACAACAAGATACGTATTTCTGGATTTTCTACAAAACTCCCCTCGGGGGGTGAAACAGGGGGTTGGAGTTTGTATGGAGACGTGTTGTTTTTTACGTCCTTCAACTTGAAACTTGGCACAAATACTCTTAGAAATAAATGAGTAGGTAAAATAAATGAAAGTAAGGGTTGAAGTTGGTATGGAGAAGTGTCGGTTTTTGCGTCTATCAACTTCAAACTTGGCATTAGTATTCTTCAAAATTCCTTCTTTTTGAGAATTCACTTGGGGTTCCTTGAGGAAATTTGTTTGTTATCATGAGCACATGCATACCTTTGGTGTCAAGAACTTATTCGAGAATCATAAACCAGAGAGTGTCCTAGACTTTACAATACGTAACAGACTAAGAGCAATTCCTAAAATTAGTTTGTTCTGTATCGACATATTAATTGATTTCAATTTTTTTTTATGTTAAAAAAGGGGGCAAACGAGCAGACGGGTCACCTGATGGTAAGTGACGTCCGTCACCCATGGACACCTGCAACTCAAGAGTCACAACTGCGTTGCCGACCTTTTAGGTGGGAATAGGGGGAGGGGAGGGGAGGGGGAGGGGGTATTGGGTCTTCCGGTTACCTCACTTACTCAACGAAACGCAATGCATTGCTTTACGCTGGTTTTCTGTGAGGCCGTGGTATCACTCCGGTCGAGCCGGCCCAAGCGTGCCGAAGCATGGCTCTCCCACGTAAAAAAAGATACCTATTAATACCTATGTGATATTTTTTTCCGAAAAAAATAATTAGCATAACTGAAATTAGGGCTACCTATGGAAACCGTATACTGTTATCGCTCTTTATTTAAGAAATTTGGATAGACAAAACTAAAATACGAATGCATTACATTTTTTTATATTAATATACTAATTAGGGTGTGTGAGGAATTGCGCTTATGCTGTGAAGCGTTGTTTATTGGGTGTTTTTAATAACAAAAATATAAATAGCAATGATAGCCCAGAGACTAAAGACCCCGCTTATCATTCGTGAGGCTCGGGTTCCAATCCTGGCATGTACAGTCAAGTTTTAGTAAGGCTCCTTAATTCTTTTTCATCATAGATATAACTTAAGTTAATCAGGAATAATGTAGCATTCTAATGGTGAAAGAATTTTCGAAATCGGTCCCTGTAGTTTACAAAATCTTTTCTCATTATAATATTAGTGTACATAGTGTAGATAGATAGATAGTGTAGATTATCCTTCTTGATATATTTTCGAAACACAAAGAAATAACAAATTCCACGCGTACGACGTCGCGGGCATCAGCTAGTACTACAATATGTACCTATGTCTCGTTGAAAAATACAAGCGAATGAATATTGAATAATAATAGAACTTTATCACAATAACGATCGAGTGTAACCAAAATACTCCAAAAACCTAATCAGTAACAAAAAAACTGAACTAGAAACTTCAAAAAACTTTCTTTGTAGTCCGAAAGACCGTAAAATTAGAAAAATTGCCTATAAGTAAGTATGTCCGTCCGTTTGTGCGCGATATCAAAGTGTCAGTTAAATGGGCGCAGTATACTGCCGCCGTAAACAACATTACCTGTGAGTTATACACTATACCGCTGCACCGCTTACGTCCGAGTAGGGTGACCATGAGATCAAATACACGATGGACACATTGGGTCGGGCGAACTACACACTTCAATAGAGGATGAGAAGTACGTAATTTTGCTTTTGCCTGTGATTTTTTCTGGTAATATTTTATTTAGTGCCAGCCGGAGCAGGGGACACAGTTACGAATGTTACGATGGACTCTTGCTACATATACATTATCTGATAGCAGCCTGTAATCAGTGATCAGCGGAGGGCTACAAGATCTCCAAGTAGGACACTTTTAGAAAGAGTTGCATTTTCTCCCATTGCCTTCTCGGCACTTAAAACATTGCGAGAATCATGCCTGTCCTCTTGGAAATCACTTGCCTAAGGGTGGTCAAAGTCACCATTTTAAGCACCGGCACCTAAAAGCATCAAAAAGCAGTAGAGTACTACTTCAGCACTAATTTCACTCAAGTTCTTCTTCTTCAATTATGTATAGGTACAAAGCAAAGCGTAAATAAAACGCATAATTGATAACTATCCACATTCCTATTCTCTACCTAATATGAATCATCATAATACAGATGATCAGCATATTATTATGGCACATGACCTGTCGTACAAGGACTCAAACCCTTCTTTAGTATAGATAGCATACTATGGTGACCCCAACTAATAAGTACAAGATGATGATGAAGATGATGATGACTTTCAAGAACTGTCCTCGTCAAGCCATAGCCCCCCTGCCCCACAGGCCGGGCTGGCAGCACGCCAGCCCGCCGCTATTTGCTTATAATTCGGAATCAATATGCCCGCACACGTGCGCCTGACTATTTCACTCATAAACGTTGTAATCGCCGCACTAACTCACGCCCAATTGCGCTTCTTGCGACTGTGACTTTGCGATTGGTCGTCGAGAAAAGTCGCGTTCTTTTGCCATCTTGAAGGTCCAAATTTTCTATTTACTTCTCGAAACATGGTGTTCATTTCTACTGGATGCTTCACAATCTGGGATTATCATCAGATCACTAATAAGTAAAGGTTGCTATCTCTCGTATAGGAAGACATGCTCAAAATGCTTGCCAACGAATTTGACACTGACCATTAAAGTGACCAGTTATTTGTTCTTAAATAAAATAATGTTTATTTTAAAAAGGGGATGAGAAGGAGTATTCCATTCCTGGATACACCCACTTTTCGATCAAAGTTGAAAGATGATGAGCCTATCGCTGGATCCGGTTGCTTCTGCAGATACCTCAAAAGCAATTAGAAGGGCTAAAGCCCTGCGGGTTTCCTCAAGATATTTTCCTATATCGTCGAGCTAGTGTTAGATATATTTAATACTATTTACAGATTATATTATAAACGATTCCATTCTATTTATAGATAACAGAAAAGATTGCGCCTAAAATGAAATGAAATGAAATAATAGGGGCCTGTTATAAAGCTATACTGCGGAAACCTGTTGCAGCACTTGCTGTATAGTATAAAAGTTGATTTCTGACTCACCTTTCCACCAACAAACACGCAAAGAATAAAAATCCGGAAGAGCACTCGCTGTCACAAAAAGAATCCCGCGTCGGGACATTGTTCGGGATTCTATTCCCGGCGTCCAGTCCCACCTGCCACGCGGGATGCACGATTAACTGTCCATTTGTTTCCTGGAATTTTGGCGCTCGTTTCCAGTGTTCGAATTTTAAACAAAAAGCTAGAACGGGTTATCGGTGAATGTCAGCTTAGAGTACACATATCTAAGACTTCGAAAATCTAATGAAAATCAACGCAAACGGAAATCGACGCAAACTGGCACAGTTTCCATTAAGGCTTCCGTACTTTTTAAGTAAATAAATAGATATGAAATAAGTACGTAGTTTCGACTATACATATATAACTAAACAATATCATTAGAAGACTTCGGATTTCTTGTGTTTTTATTTCAATGCATAAAAACAAAAACACATCATTTCATATTTACTTACTTTGGCTCCACCTGCGTTGTGACAAAGCCTTATTTTCCTGGAAAAAATGATCCTCCAACCGAGAAGAAAGTAAGTTTACTTATATAATTATTTTAGTTTAATATTAGACCAAAACAAATCATAAACTTTCTGATACGATCAATAATAAAGCAGACAAGAACAAAATGCCTGTATATTTAAAAATATGTTTACTTCTTCAAAAGAATAACCAATAAATGTAACCATAAGTTTAAATGTATTAGTCATAAATAATCGGACCAACCTACAGTCAAACACTTTAATACCGCCGTAAACTGCGCAAATCGGACAATAAAAAAAAAACAAAAAACTTTAAATAACCTATGAATTCTTACGGTATATCTGCTGACCTTTATAGCAGACGATTCTATTTGTTAACTTATAAAAAAAATAAACACTACGTCATATAAATTACAAATAGTCACTACTGGCCATTCTTCAAAACAAAAACATTAAAAATAAAAGTTAGAATTCGAAATTCGTAAATCAAAACCGACCCGATCCGAACTATCGACAATAAACCGATATATCGTCAGTTCTGATCGCTCGCTCTAGGTGTTAACTGTTGAAAGAGTGCCAAAAGATTAGGGCTCTATCGTGGGTGTTATATATGACCAGCGTTTTTGTGGGATGAGCTCGCGGTATATTCCGATATTGCACATGTCAGGGTCGATGACTGATCTGAGATAGTTTGACTTTAGTGCCTAGACTGGAGAAAACTAGGCATTGTAACAATACCTCGTTTTGATAGCTGATTGATGGATTGTGAAGTATTAACATTTGAATGATTATTGTTTATGATATCTGAAAGGAAGTTGAAAGTCGAGTATTTATGAGCCATTTCGCCTGGCTACATAAAACTGAATTCTGTTTATATTAACTAGGTATGTACCTACTACGATTGCTCAAATTTGAATGAATTTTATTTGCGAAATTATGACTTAGTTTAACATACAAATAATATTTTGGATGAATAATGCGTTTTATTCTATTATTTCTATTAAGTATTTAAAATTATTTAGTTCTCTTAAAAAGTACCGCGTATATATTTGTTTGAATGAAACAATATTTTCACGGGTCGATGCAATAGATTAAAACCGTCAAGTCCCATGATAATTCCGCCGTCACCTTTTCAACGGTTTAAATTTAAATGTCCACGAAACACAGTAATTTTAATTATTATTTCACCCAATTTCGCAGACTGTCAAACAAAGTAACAAGTCAAAGAGTTACGTCGCCTACGTGGGCTGAATAGAATTTCACCTTTGCTTTTCCAACGGAATTTATTTTGTAACATAATATTTATTATACCTACTAGTTAATTGATTATTATTTAAAACGTTTTATATTTTTATTATAAATAAAATATATTTGATCACAATATCTGAATGCAATAAGGGCTTGTATTGTATTGTTTTATTTTCTAATTCCGAGACGCACCAAAAAGTTTTTACTCGTCTCGCGAGCTATTCGTTATCTGTCATTCTATTTTCGAATTCGAATTCGTACTGTGTGCGGTGCGGCCGGAAATGATTGGATAGTGAAACTTCACCATCACAGCGAATCTTTTTTCTTTTTAGCAATTTGTTAGTGGCCAATGTGTTTCTTATGATTTATGGGATACAAAGATTTCATCCTACGCCTACACGCGAGCGTTTATCAAGATCGTTTGTCATTTATAATTGTATTTTTCAACAACTCGTATTATCTATTATTAGTCCCAAATCCCAATTCGTGCACTCTCGGTTCGTCTACCAATTATTATTCACCCATTTTTTATTCACAACTCATCAAATTTATTGTTAAAAACATTTTCGTAGTCAGCAAAAGAGATGCGGGCTGACTAGAACAATGTATTATAATGCTATTAATGCTTAAAAAAGGGCTTCCGTAATGAAATGTTACCAATAAATTATTACTTTCATAAGTAGATTTTCCTTCACTAGAGCAAACTATATACTTACCTCGTTAGCTCTACTAGAGGAAAACCTTTGAACATCTTATAATTTAATTTTATTTCGTTCAATATTTAAAATTTAATATATTCCAATTCCAATATATCTCGTGAAATGTGGGTATATCCAGTAATGGAATACCTCTGGCTACCCCCTCGGGGATAAAAGGCGTGAGTTTTTTTTTATAATTTAACAATTGAGATCAGAAATTTCATATCATCGGTTATCAATAGGTGGACAACAACAATATACAGTCATTAAAACTATTCAAAAGAAAATCCTATAATATTTTACTTGCTTCTTGAAGTTTTAAAAGAATAATAACATAGTTTTCTCTTATTACTTTTAAGTTGAGAACTAACAGGATTAGAAACTTACAAGTTATTTAATTAAAAATATGAAATAAAATAAAATAAATTGAAAGTTTACAAAGTGTGATTTGCACTACAAGGTAAGTAGGTAAGCACCAAAGAGATTTAAATATAATAGGGCATAGAGAGGGCATTGGGAATATTTTCATACAAATTTTGGAAGCCTACGTCATGTCCTTCTTGTCATGTCAGTTAGTATGAACGCGAGCTGTCATTTGGTCGAAATTGTACTAGACTTATTCCAGTTGGAATAACTTTTGACTTCAAATTTTCCTAGCTTTGTCCCCTCTTTGCACTATTATATTTAAATCTCTTTGGTAAGCACTAACAATAGAATCATATTTATAAATATTCGCAAAGGTTTAAAAAGATAGTCAACAAAAAATTCTTAATAATCTATACATATAATAAAACTCTAACGGGGCCGTGTCTGTACATTAAATATTTTTTGAAAATTTTAACGGTAGTGTATATAATTATCGATATAGATACCGAAACACCAATTTTTGGAATTTTTGTCTGTCTGTCTGTCTGTCTGTCTGTCTGGTTGTGCACGCATCACTCAAAAACTACTGGACGGATTTTGATGAAATTTGGTATGGAGATAACTGAGTACCCGGGTCAACATCTAGGTTACTTTTTATTCCAGTAAAATATCTCATTCCCACGGGAAAATAAAAAAACTGGTTAAAAAGAGAAATACGTACTACTCCGAAACGATAACACCTAAAAACTTGAAAAATGGTATGAAAGTGTCTGATATGTCATAGGAAATTGGTATGAAGGGATTTTTGGAAATTCCCACGAGAACGGGAATAAACTAAATCCAAGCGGGAAATCGCCGCTGGGCACCCGCTATTTGAAATATGGTATGTAGGTGTCTTAAATATGTCGTAGGCAACCACTATGAAGGGATTTTCGGAAATTCCCACGGGAACGGGAATAAACGGAATCCGCGCGGGCAACGCCGCTGGGCATCCGCTAGTAATAATAATAATAATATAATCTCACGCCTTTTTATCCCCGAGGGGGTAGGCAGAGGTATTCCGTTACTGGATATACCCACATTTCACGAGATACATTGGACCCCTAAACGTGATAGGTGGTGAGCCCATCGCCGGACTGGGTCTGTTTACACATATCTCAGAATTAATTCTGAGACCTGCGGGTTTCCTCACGATGTTTTCCTTCACCGTCGAGCTAGTGATAAATATGTACGTAAGTTTTTGAAAAACTCATTGGTACATGCCAGGATTCGAACCCGAGCCTCACTGATTTTCGGCCGGCTCTTTAACCGTCCGGGCTATCACTGCTCAAAAAAATACTTACAAAATAAAATTAGTGGACAATTTACAAAGTGTCAATCTCACTACGAGGCAAGCAAGCACTAATAATGCTATCAAATTTATAAATATTCGCAAAGGTTTAAAGAGATAGCCAACAAAAAATACTTACAAAATAAAATTTGTAGACAATTTACAAAGTGTCAATTGCACTACAAGGCTAGCAAGCACTAACAAAATCAAATTTCTATATGAACGCATTTACAGCTATGAAAAGAAAGTCAACAAAAAATACAGCATGTTTCCAATTTTCCAACACAGTATCTTCAAGTTCCGTAAAGCAATATGGCGTCCCAATCCGCGGCTGTCTCGCGACATCTAAACGAGATCTCTGTCTGTCCGTCTGTCAACCTGACGTCTCCATACTCAGGTACATGGAAGGATAGATGTTTGTCTTTTAGTTGGAAGTTGTAACGGTTTACTTTTGTTTACGGGATTTGGGAGGTTCGAAGGGGGGAAAAGATTTGTTTTTGTATCTCCAGTTGTACAGTGAAATTAGATGGAGTTTCTTACGTATTGCATTTAACCAATGGTTGGTTCGGTCGATGGGCCATTTCTATAACTCATCCATCGGTATAAGATAGCTCTTCGATGATTTTGCGTTGTAGAAATAAAATTTGGTTTGACTGAGAAAAATTTTTACTGATGTCCTTTTCTGTGATTTTTTATTGAAAGCTATCTAAATATGAATACATTTTTGAAAACCTTCACTATTCACCACTGTATTTTTCGGATCCTAAATCTGAGTGAGCCTGTCCTTCGACAGCAATGCTGTTACACATGCATCACTTCAACAATTCTGATCCTGAAGATGATGATGATAGGTGTAGTAGTATTTTTTTTCTTATTTTAATGTATGTCTGTGTATTGTGTTGCAATAAACTGATTTATCTTATCTATCTTATCTATATAGTATGTATTGTTAATTTTTGCATGCACTGATCAAAGACCGAACATTGTTTCAAACCAGTGCCACTGAATCAAACAATGCTTGTGACACAAGTATTTTCATGCCATTAAAAAATCAATCTTTAGAGATTGATTTCCATTCGATTTCAAAGGGAAATCGAAGATACTGTGTACCAACCTACCTATATAAGTACCAATACATTAGCTGAATAATTTAAAGAGTCTCGTACCTACGTACACTCCTGCGCACAACGCAATAGACGCAACTCTGGTAGCAGTAAATCATGCGCGGGCGCCGGCACACCTGTGCGAGCTGTAATGAAGCGCTGTGGAAACGAGTGACTTGGCTCTCGGTGATTTATCGCCAGTCATGTATAAATCTGGGATTAATAGCCGATGTGTTAGTACGTGTGATTGAAACAACGTTTAATATGCTCGCTCACGTACCATCTGATTCGTTTGCATCAAATTTTCAGATAATTTTCACGTTTCTTGCACGTTATTTGCAATTGATAATATGAGCTTATTGATATGAAATTCTGTTGCTGTAAAATTGTTTGTATCTTAAACTAGTAGATTCAAAAAGAAACTACATGTATGTATGTATATGTAACGACACTACATAGAACGCGCCAATAGATAGCCGAAAACCGCGCTATGGAAGAATTCGGGCCACAGTCCCCAGGCACGATCACCTCGCCTACAAGAAGATCTTCCCTTTTCACAATGGAGGAGAATTCTACCTTCTTCATATTGATAAATCGGCATCTAGGCAGCGTATCAAGATGAAACATGTGCCAGATTTTAAGTTACACACACTCCTGGCAATGGCTTTAAAGAGAGTGTTACTGTTCCCAGCCCTTTTTCAGCAACGACGCACATTCCTTCCGCACAATGGCCTGATACACATCGGCAACCATTGCAAAAACGTCGCATTAGAAAAAATGTCCTAAAACCATTCAATTCAAATCATTTATTTATGTAAGGACATAATAAAATAAATAATAAATAGACTTCATTTGTTTAAGTAAAAAAATACACCTAAAAATGCCAATTGTTTAACAACAAGGAACTCTAAACTCGACCATGGACGTTGGCTGAATGTAAACTGCCTATCTTCACCGAAGAGTTACATCATAATCTTTGTTACCTATATTGAACCTGCAAAGCATTGTACGATTTTTAAGTAGGTATAACCGATCCACAGGATGTTCGTGTAGAGTTGTGTTTCCGTTATAAAAATATATTTAAAAAGTATAAAGAACAATTTTTCCTCTCGACGTCGACTCCGAGCACAAAACCGTTAATTCGTTCAAATTAGGAACGCCACAAATAGAAGGCAGGTATGGCGCATAAATCGCTGCGCCGGCGACGGTTACCCACATTCCGAAACTAAATATAGCGGCCACATGAGCTAAATAAAAACTCTAGGTGGGTTGCATGCTTAATTCCCTTGTTCGGTTTAAAAAAGAATTTACGATTCGTTGTACCTATAGGCAGTTTTAAGAGTTGGATAATGATGGGTATTGAAGTTACATTAGTGGGAAAGACCTAATCTACATCTACACTATAATATTATAAAGACAAAGAGATTAAAATATAATAAGGCATAGAGGGGACAAAGCGAGGAAAATTTGAAGTCAAAAGTTATTCCAAGTGGAATAAGTCTAGTACGATTTCGACCGAATGACAGCTCGCGTTCATACTAACTGACATGACAAGGACATGACGCTTAGGCTTCAAAGTTTTGTATGAAAATATTCCGAATGCCTTCTCTATGCCCTATTATATTTAAATCTCTTTGGTAAGGCATTATCTACATCTACTTACAATACAATATTATAAAGAGGAAAGATTTGTATTTTTATATGTTTGTATATTTGTTACGAATGAACCCAAAAACTACTGGATAGATTTTAAAAATTATTTCGCCAATGGAAAGCTACATTATTACCTACTGAGTAACACAGGCTATATTTCATTCCCGTATTCCCACGGGAACGGGAACTAAGCAGGTGAAACAGCGCGAAACCACTAGTTATAAAATAAATTGAAAGCAATTAGAATTAGTCCTTATGTACCTACCTCAAAACAAAAACAACAACGTCTTTTCAATGCCAATTTGAAATTTCAAGTATTTCCAACTAAAAAGTTATACAAACAAATGTAATTGATTGATGGCTTACTAATTTAATGATGTTTGTATATATTGAATTGGTTTTAAGTGCTTTTATCTTGAACAAGGTTGAATTAAACTTAAACCTGCCCTGTTTCTTCGTCTCGTTTAAGAATACAGTCTTCTGTTGACATATTGGAATAACAGTTTAACCATGGTTTCCAAGCTCACCTCATCTAGCGAAATATTTAGCATTACCCAAGTAGATAATATTTATATGATGATAAACAGTGAGGCTCGGGTTAGAATCTTGGCATGTACCAATCAGTTTTTCAAAACTTACGCACATATTTATCACTATAGCTCGACGGTGAAGGAAAACATCGTTAGGAAACCCGCAGGTCCTAGAATTAATTCTGATGGGCTCACCACCTATCACGTTTAGGGTTCCAAAGAATATCTCGTGAAAAGTGGGTATATCCAGAAATGATTTTTTTTATCCAAGTAGACTAGTAAAATCAAGTTTCCCCGTTGTATTTTTTCGCCAATGTGTTAATTAAATAATTTTTTAGTCTTAAAAATTTTGACTAGCGACATTTTGTTTACAGACCGTGGGTAATCAAAACCGTTCTATAAACCGGTATCGAGGTTAACGCGACCAGGTGCGACGAAGGTGTATTGCTTCTTTACGACCGTGTTTATCGCTTCACAGCCGTAAATTCTGCTTTGAAATCTAGTTAAATGCAAACTATTTGTGTTACTGGTGTCTAATTATTTTTAAGCGGGTGTAAAGCGGGCTTTTCATTGCAAAAGAAAATCAAAGAGGCTCACAAATTTTATAATTAAAGAGCATTTAAAGATAATACAGAGAACAATATTCTGGAATAGATAAAAATCATTCATTAACAATGTGCGTAACCAGACTGAACGAGAATAATGTTTAGGAACTTTTTCTAGAAAATAATTGTAACTTGAATCGAAGATGCAATGGTAAATATTTTTACATTTTTTTTGAATATTGTATTTCAGTACAACATTCCATCACAAAATAGAAAATACAAATAATACCAATAGAAAAACTAAATTAAGTACCTATTAGTAAGTATATTAAATTTGTTAAAGTTTGTATCCATATTATGGTGTACACACAATAAGGAGTTGTTATATTGTATTGTATATTATACAACATGTAACAGTTTATTCCTGAAATTAGTTTGTTCAGTATCGACTAGTTATTCGATTTCAGCTATTTTTAATATGTGTTAAATTTATCAAAAAAAATAATTAGCGTAGCTGAATTTAGTGCTTTGTATGTAAATCGTGCTATTGCTAATCGATATAATGAGGATCCGTAACGTTTTTAGTTGAGAATGCAGATTTATAGAGCTAAGAAATCCTTAACATACAGTACAAAAAGTTTTGTTCTACGACAAAAATTGACAAAGTTATGACCGAATTCCTAGCGAAGTTCACCGAGTAGCCGCCGCGGTAGCGTCGCCCTCATTATGACGTCATCACGCTCCCGCGAACATTGAGTGCCGGCCGGCCGGCCGTACTTGGTTCCCTCACAGTGACGTACACGCTCTCGCGATCATTGAGTATGTTTATTATTTAATATCTTAGTAAGTAATGGTCCGATTTGGATAATTCAAAAAGAGATATCATTCTTATATCATAAAGAATAACGTGGATAATATTTCTAATGGATTTGCTATAACTGTACTGATCCTCATTATAAGAAAATTGGTTAGACACAACTAAAGTACGATTGCATCATATATTTTTTATATTAATATACTAATTGGGGTGTATGAGGAATTGCGCTTTTTCTGTTACGCGTTGTATACACATTTAAAAAATGTTAATTGCAAATTCCATGTGACTGACGATGACTGCCAGCCCTATACCTATACTCTACCTCATTTTATTAACAAATCACATGAACATAATCTGTTTTAGTTTCGTAATATTATCAAAGCGGGCTTCGGAAGTCTGTCAGGTACTTTACCACTTACCAACGTACATCTTTCACACGAATTTATACTGTAATCCTAGGGAATAGAGTAGTGGCAGACCGAACAAGTTTGGTTCTATGTGAACTCATAAACTGACGCATGAATATGAAAGGTGCATTTAGCCGAAAGGTAAATTAAAACGCGCGAATCGCTTCGCTGTAAACATATGTCCGATTACATTACCGGACATTCTACAATGGATTCAAAATGTATGCATAATAGCCAGTTTTCAGTTAAAAAATTCTGAAGAGTTCAACAAAATATAACATTTTAATGAACCTGAAACTAAAAACCTAAAATAATGTATAAATAAACCTAAACGTGGGAGAACATGATCATTTAAAATAAAGTGCAAATATTTAAATTTTAATGGGTAGATTAAAAAAATTACAAGTCACTACTTTCGGCATTGATTTTGATTTTTCATAAGCTACTTTACTATATAGGATAACATCGATTATTACAAACATTTTAAAAACATTCTAACACACTGTACCCTACATAAACAATACACGTACACTACCTTATAAAAAGCTTTTTTAAATGTATTTATTTTATTATTTTTGTAAGTAGGTACCTAGTTACCTTAAAAAAAGTTAAAAGTGGTGTTTTAGTGCAGTAGTGACGGTTTATGCAAAGCATGCTTACACAATAATTTTTTTTTTGTTTGCCCTTCTATCGAGGGCCTTGGGCGCGGGGACCGAATCCAGAAATTCCGTAACGAAAAAAAACCTCACGCTCCCCACTCCGACGGGCACGGAGGTGTGGCTTGAAGGCCGTGCATTGTCTAACGTCGTTTCTTTTCGGCAGTCTTGTTGATACAAAATGCTATGCAATAGCTTTACCGCGACAGTCCTCGAGTGCCACACGTTTTTTTTCTCTTATTCTAGTTCTATTTCTTTTACATATTTGTAAAAACCCTTAAAATATTTTGCACTGGTTTTAAAATGTCCTAATTTACAAAACTTCCATCATTGGCTTCCGCATCATCATTGTGAATCGGGAAAACACATTAAACCTCCTTGTTTTTTATTAACGCTTAATTTATTTAAAAATAAAGTATCACCAATGTAGCTGAAGCGTTTCCCTCGCTTTTCCGGTCCGGTTAAAAAGCGGCGCGAATGACGGACGGGTGTTTACCCCGGCCCGTGCGCAATGGAACCGTCCATTCATAACTAGCACAACCGTATTTGTCAATAGTGACTTCGATAATATCAGAAAACATGATGGCGTCATTTCCGTATCACCTTACTGTCCATTTATTTCTGGAATTGCAAGTCAAAGTCAACAGTTTTTATTCAATGTTTCAATGTTATAAGTCCTCTTATTGAAAGTCATTGCGACTCCACCGCTTCGGTATGTACAACATGTAACCGAATAATTGCAATTCCTGAAATTAGTTTGTTCAGTATCGACTAGTTAGGTACTTATTCGATTTCAGCTATTTTTAATGTGTTAAATTTTTCCCAAAAATTAATTAGCGTAGATGAATTAAGTGGTTTCTATGGAAATCGTGCTATTATTAATCGATATTTAAGAACATTGGTCAGACACAACTAAAGTTTGATTGCATCATATTTTTTTTATATTAATATACTACTTGGGGTGTATGAGAAATTGCGCTTATTCTGTTACGCGTTGTATAGTTAGGGAGAAGTAGCGGGGCAAGAAACTCCTCAACACATTATTCTTTTAAACAATCCATGCAATACAAAGTTACATGGTTTTAGTGCTTGGCTGAGCTGGAGAAAATTCACACCATCGTTAACAATCGTCTTCGACATGTAACGTCAAATGAAGCCGATTAAGGTTGTAAATAGACAATATAAGCGCCCAGGATAACAGGTTGGTATCAGGTAAGACCTATTCCAATCTTTAAGGTTGTGGAAATTATCATCATGTCCGTGGTTAGTCGAAGACAGGTATTAGTTGTACCTAGAAATCCCTACATCCTTAGCAGGATGTTAGCTTACATCTTGAGGAAGGGCAAAGGCTAGTTTTCATCCCAGAACGCGAAAAAAGTCGTGGGGAGATGCTCATTTAATAAAAAGAAACATAATTTATCTACCCTACATAAAGCTATATACTAGTAATCATAATGCTTCCATGAGGATATGATTATATACAAAAAATACCTAATCAGTTCAATGAAAAACGCTTAGATTATTACTCTGAAGTATAGTTGTCAGTTGTTAAGTAAAAAATCCACATAATGAAAACTTTAAAATACTCAACATCTAATTTGGCTATACAATTTGCCATTAAAACGTGCCGCATCGAAACCGCATAACTCACAAATCCACAAAATCCGAGAACGCGACTAAATCGGCACCTATTTCGAGCCGTGAGCCAAGCTAATCTTTCACGCATCGCCCGCGCAACGTTTGTTTTCATATTTTTTTATAATGTTGTTTTGGGCGCCAATGTCTAAATAAAAGTAATGTTCATAAAACGGTGTTATCTACCATATTTATGTCTGAGAGTTTCGTAGGCCAATAGCTGTTTTACAATGATTTATACAATGCGTAAGATTTTTCATAATAATATAATATAATCTCACGCCTTTTTTCATGTTTTATCAATAAAGAAATTGTAGGTACCAATTTTCTGAAACGAGACACTTAAATTTAAATTCATCTACATATCATGTCTTTGAAAAATTCACTAGTGTACCTAACTGATTTTATCCATATGAGAGGATTTGACAATATTAACTACGTACCTCATCTTAGTTTTCCTAGTATAATTCTTCTTTTGCCTCCTACAGCACTTCATGATAACACAATAGATATATGAAATATTTTAAAATACCCACCAAATGTACTTCTAACATCATCTTCGTTCTTCTTTCTGCTTGGTAAAGCCCATGTAATTTTCGAAGTATATTTATTTGTTTTAGGAAAACCAACAGCCATATTAAACATTATAGTTAAAAATATTAAAAAACATTTATAGACCAATTACAGGATCTTATATCCTGGATTGTCTATGAATAGTTATCGACTTTGTTAAAAGTAATATATTTGATTGAAATAAAGACGCAGGAAGTATATTTTGTGTAATAAATCCTTTTACCTTTTTACTTATACATAATTTTGATTAGTGTTTAATATTCGTTTCGATTTTACGGAACTCCAACATCTCCTATTTCATATTTTTTCCTACAAGCTTCAAAAAATTAAAGTGAATCAGTAAAACGTGATAGATAGCGGTTTAAGTGTTTTATTTTAGGTGTCGACATTATTGTTTTGTCTGCGCTGGCGCCGGCTGATGCGAAGGTGCGGAAAACTGAGTTGTGCTCGTTTGCCGGGCAGCCGCGACGAGTGAACCTAGCCTTTGAAGTCAGAGGTATAGTGCTGGCGCCAGTACTTAGTGGTTAACGCCATTTTGTTTTTGGAAGTAATTGCTGATGAAGTGTTTTATTAAAGAGCAATAATGAGCTAATAAGGAAAAGTATGTGGAAACAAAACCATGGCAACTTTAAAAAAACAATCAGTATTCCTGATAATAATACTGTACAGACCGGGTTACGTTACGCACTGCATACTTTTCTAAACCAACAAGCTCTGGCACCTATTATTTATTTATGTATTAAACAAATGTCTTTCTTAAATACTAATACCTACAGTTCCCTGCAAAACTGTTTATGACAGTTTGTCTGCAGGTATGAATCTCTGGTATAATACTACTTTTACATTTTAATTTAATCTGTGAGCAGTGATAGCCCGGACGGTTAAAGAGCCGGCCGAAAATCAGTGAGGCTCGGGTTCGAATCTTGGCATGTACCAATGAGTTTTTCAAAAACTTACGTACATATTTATCACTAGCTCGACGGTGAAGGAAAACATCGTGATGTGTAAACAGACCCGGTCCGGCGATGGGCTCACCACCTATCACGTTTAGGGGTCCAATATATCTCGTGAAATGTGGGTATATCCAGTAATGGAATACCTCTGCCTACCCCCTCGGGGATAAAAAAGGCGTGAGATTATATTATATTTATTCTGTGAGTGTCTCCTGTGTTATTCTGTGTGTAGTTTGTATAGTTTAAGTATATTGTGTCTCTTACGCGTCACCGACCTCTATCATTATTTGTAACGTAAAGGACATAATGATATGCCAAAATAATAAAAATGTGAACCTTTTTACCCCTACATGATTATGATGGTTTATACCAAAATCGGTCCCAGGGGCGATCAAGGACAATTCAAATTCAAATAATTTATATCAGATTATAAATCCATAGGTATTTAGTTCAATAGATAATTGTGTCTGATTTCCGTCACGGGACGGGTAGACACGGAAAATGTTTACTTTCCGGTTCAAACCCAAAATCATTTGGGCATCGTCACAAGTTCAACTGAAATAGTTGCCTCTAGTTGTCTCTAAAGTTATTTAGATTCCAAAATACACTATTCAATTGTTATTTTTAATCATCGCGTAACATTCGCCTTTAATACGTTAATTTACGAGTTGCATTTTACCGCTGACAGCTCTAAATTCGACCACTAAAAATATCAAACAGCTTTTACGAGTTTCAAGATATAACGACAAAGAATAAAATATCAAGCTTATTTGCTGTTATCTGCGACACAATAATATTAATCTATAAAAAAGTTTTTATGACTATTACCTACAATTAAGATTTGATACATAGGTACTAACAATAAAATAAATACGAGAGTAAGTCTGTGTATTTAGGATACTCTAACGATGACCACATGCCATCAGATGACTTGTCTATTCGTTTGCTATACCTACGTAGAAAATATATATAATATCGTTCACACGCTTTGATTATTAAACCAACAGGAGACGTCACGCGCACTAGTTTATTTGCAAAAAAGTCGGCCAATTTCTGCGCGGGGGACGAGGAAACGCACACAAATAATGTTAACACAAACGCATTTTTTGACAAAACAATTAAACACTAGCTTGAACTAGATGCACACAAATACATTCACCAATCCGAGCACTCCGTGAACTCAAAAAAACTAGCTGCATATAACAGGTATGATCGTTGACCGACACTTTTTTTGGCAGAGGGGAACGCCTGTCAGTGGCGTCTCCGGTTGGTTTAATACTCAAAGTTAACACGTATTAATATTTTTAAGTTAATACTGGGGCTTTATCTTTCGAAAAATCGCTTTTTTAGTCTTATTAAAATAACCTAATGAATATAATTCTTAGTTGTAATTGACAAAACCTATGGATTGGTAGTGTAATAAGCGAGTTTAGTTTAGATTTATATTAAAACACAAAAAAAACTTAAAAAAAAAAACTTACAAAATAAAAAAATAATTTTACAAAAAAAAAAACATATATAATATTACCACTGGTGCAGTCAGGCCAAAATGTACCCTATGACACACCGAAGATGAAAACAAATCTAGTAACACCTCGCCTTCAAAATCCCTCATACTATTGAGTTGATGCTCACATACATAAATTCGAAAAACATTACCAAACTCAAACTCAAAAATTTTCTGTAGGTATGGAAAATACACTTAGAAAAGTCAATAGTCTAATAAAACAGGCACTCTTAAACTCGTCCATGAAGAATGAAGATTGGCTAAATGTAAGCAGCAGCCCATCTCCCCGACGAGTTACTGGTTCCAAATGCAGTACCCCAAGAAGAGCCAGCAAGAAACTCAAGGGCAGCTCTTTTTTTGACGTGACAACGTCTTAAAAACGCGACGTGAAAAAATATGACGTATGCGGCGTTACCTCGCTCTGAGGCGTTCCATTTAAGGCTTGAAGTGCAAGCGAGAGCGCGCAACGAGCGACAAAGAGGCACAATCCATTCCATTAGTATTTTCTTATGACGTTGTCTTTCACGTTCAACTATCGTCAGTAAACCGACTTTACAGACAACCGATTTTTTTAATGTCGTGTCCTACCCTATACGTTCTTGCGTAGTTGAGTAAAAAGTTTTTCTTTATATACTGATTGACAATAACATCAGACAAAGTCACAGGCAGTATCTAGTGGATCATAAAATGAGGTGACAGATGTTTAAAGATTTTTTTATAGTCATTATAACGGTGTAAGATATTTACGAGTTGAAATGCAATTAGTATGCTAGTTTAGTGCGCACGGGATTTTTGATGACATTTATGACTTTCGAATTGTTTACAATATAAATTGAAACAATATTACGTTCTTTGAGACCTAAAAATAAGTAATCTCTGTCGTGCTATTAACATTCCAACCTAAAACTTATTTTATTGAGTCTTAAATTTGAAATAATCTCCTTTTAGTAGCTATAACAATCGTTGTAACCTCAACTTGTACGAAGTACACCTATACATATTACAGAATAGGAGAAATTCCTGAAATTAGTTCAGTATCGACTACTTAATCGATTTCAGCTATTTTTAATGTGTAAATTTTTTCCAAAAGAAATTTGGTTAGACGAAACTAAAGTACGAATGCATTACATATTTTTTTATGTAATACTAATAAGAGTGTATGAAGAATTGCGCTTACTTTGTGACGCGTTGTATATTATATTTTTTATAAGAATCGTGATGATGATTCTCCCATCTCCAACAAATAATAAAAACAAATTAAAATAAATATTTAAGTTGGGCTTCCATACAACAAACGTGATTTTTTTGCCGTTTTTATAGATAATGGTACGGAACCCCTTGTGCGCGATTCCGACTCTCACTTGGCCGTTTTTTTCTGGTTACGTATACAGTGTTAACATTATAGTAGCTTTTATAATGTTAACACTGTATACCTATATACAAGTTTCAGTTTTCAGCGGTTGAAACTGCACCTTGAAACATAGATAAGTCATATCCAAAACTGTAATTTAAGTTTTTTGAGGTTACGTAGTCATATATTTCCATTGCTCAAATAATGTAAATTCAAACCCTAGCAAAATTTATATCATACGGCCACCGTGCCAAGCCCATAAACAAGGCCAAACTAGAAATATCCGGCCAAAATCCAGAATCTAGAAAATAGAAATCGCCGGTCAAAATTATGGCGACCCTGCACAAAAATATTACCTATCCGGGTTTTAAACAAAAATCCTGGAACGTACGAGGGAGGGAGTAGCGGTACATAAACAGTAAGGTCATTTCATAAAACGTCCGTGTATTTTCTATTTTGATAGGTTTCATATTTCTGACCGCGGGGGGTCTCGTAAACTGCGAGTTGGCTTTCTGCCCTCTCCGTATTTTATGAATGGCTCCGTCTAAGGTACGGCGTGTTTTTGGATTAATAAAAAGTTTATCGAGAGCCGCGAAAAGTGCGTGCGATATTTTTGCATTTTGCCTTTTCAATATTTTTATATAAAGTTAACCTGATGGTCCGTTAGTCAGTTTAAGGTAGAGTTTAGAAATGAGTTTTGATTGGTGAGGTTCATCGGATCGAATTTCCAAAAATGATGTTGTATATTTTAGGGCAATAATGGTATAATGTTTACATACATACATACATAATCTCACGCCTATTTCCCATTGGGGTAGGCAGAGACAACAGACCGCCACTTGCTACGAACCTGGCAGATCTCACGCGCTTCCTCCACATCCATCAAACGACTCATGCATGCTCGTAATGGTATAATGTTTGTTTGAGCCTAAACACGTGAGTGGTAAGGTCGTAAGTATAATTTCATTATTTATCCTTGGTCTATATCTTGGTATCTATAATTATAATAATAAATTGTGGGTCACAATTCACACACGGTATGTGTAGTCCCAAACTAGGCAGGACATGTACTATGAGTACTAAACAACTGATAGACTTAAATAAATACTAAACGACCAGACACGAAGCCGAAAGATGTTGGCTCCGAGCGGGGTTCGATCCCGCGATCTCCAGCTCAGAAGGCAGGGTCACTACCAACAGAGCCAACAGGCCCGTCCCTATCTTGGCTCCCGTTTCATAAATGTACCAAGGAAATAACACAATATTTAAAGGATAATACGAGTAGGCAGGTATTGCCTTGGGATAGATTCACTACCACAGAATTATGTCTCCCTGGTAGATCATCTGCCTGAAATGTGGAATTGATTACTACAACTTAATTTCTGTCTCATACAACATTAATCGAATCAATTGAAAAATCAATTAATTTGAATTACCGGTCAATTACTTAGCCAGACAAAGGATAACCCTTCAGCCAACTTTCCAACCTATAGTCGCTTTGTCCACCTCATAACAAAAGGTAGTGGTCATTAGTACCCCGGGTGACCGCCGGGACCCCCAGGGGGCACAACGGGGGGTCCGTCTGCGATAATGTAGGTATTGGGTTCAGTTTAAGTGCTGTAAATTGATCTGCAGTGTTTAATATAGCGTGGTGGTTAGCAGAATTGTTTGTTTGCACAACTTTTAAAACTGCATTTTTTTTTGTTTTTATATATTTACTGCTTGGGTATAATAAGCAGTCCAGTATAGGTAGAAAAACTATACATTTTCTGAAATATAGGCCGGGGCGGATCGTGAATTTGTGGGGCCCTGGGCTGAAACTACTTAGGGGCATATCTAAGTACTCAACTAATAGTCATGTCAAAAACTGTTTCTATAATGATATATTATTATTATACAATTCTTTATTGCACAAAAAACATAAATTTTACTTAAATCTACGCAAGTATTAGTTATAAAAAAGGCAACCTTATTGCTGTGGTAGCAATCTCTCCCAGGCAACCTTATGGTGAGAGAGGAACCGAAATAGTGATATATAGGGTGGATTTTTGAGACGGGTCAGTAAGGGCAGGTACCTTAATCGTTATAGTCCCTTCCCTCCTTAACTCAATTCATAAAAATATGCAATTTTTTATCAATGTTTTTTTATGACGTTATCACTTAAAAATATCGTCCGTAAACCGACTTTACAGACAACCATTTTTTAAATTCAAATTATCGCCTACTGTTTTTAGCGGGGTCGGGGGGCCCCTTGTAACCTCGGGGCCCATATATATCAAATGAACAAATTATTTAAAAATACGAATAGTGAAATAGAAATAGTACTCTTCTTATAATACCAGAATCATTAAAACATTAACGCAGCAAAAAAAAAACATTGAACAAAAAGGTCTCTGACTATGTCAGGGGGACAGTAGTTTGAAATACTTATTAAAAAAAAAACTCGGGGCCCTGGGCTGCAGCTCAAGTAGCCCTTAGGTAGATCCGGCCCTGACTATAGATATATAATACACTCTTTACATCAGCGTATTTTAGGACCTGTATTTTTGGAGGAGTTAGCTCCAAAATTTAAGGTAATTTTGTGAATTTTGTTCATTGATTGTTCCTTAGGTAGGTACCTTAATTTAAGAACTTAGTTATTTAGGTTAAATAAAAAAGGCTAATACATTTTGTTTTTCAGATTTTTCATTTACTTTATCAGGTCTTATATGCATTATCAATGTAAATAATAAAACTTATAAAGAAATACAATTAAAATTAATAACAGCATTGATAGCCTTACGGTTAAAGAACCCGCTTCTCGTGATGATAATCAGTGAGGCTCGGGTTCAAATCTTGGCATGTACCAATGAGTTTTTCAAAACCTACGTACATATTAGTCAATACCTCGGCGGTCAAGGAAAACACCGTGAGGAAACCCGCAGGTCTCAGAATTAATTCTGAGGCATGTGTAACATACCCGGTCCGGCGATGGGCTCACCACCTATCACGTTTAATTTTCGAATTTCTCGTGAAAAGTCGGTATTTCCAGAAATAGAATACCTCGTGGATAAAATAAAATTTGATTTTTTTAATGTAATACCTTTCATTATCGTAACATAAGCCAGTACAAAAGTAAGTATCTAAATGGAAGCCAGTTGTAAATAACCTAGTAAAACGGCGGTTTAAAACTAAACCCCGGTTAGTCGGGCCGAAATGAAAGTAATTTGTAAAGATTACGCCCCGCCTCGCGGAGTTCATTAAAACAGCTTTAAGTTCAGCTTACTTTTGCTTAGTGCTTAAGTGGTTTTTGTGTGTGAAGATTTTATATACATACATAGTTTAGTATCTGTTGCCCGCGACTTTGTATTACATGATTGAATGAAGTGAAAAATGAGTCCGTCAGTGATATTTTTATTTACAGGGTAAATATTATGTCAGTATATTTGTAATCAAAATAGTATGTCATTTGGATATCACAAGCTTCACCTTTAAACATGCTTCAGAGTACAGTCAAGTACGTTGATACATTGGACATTGTAACGTTCTTATTACATCGCCACAGATGTCAGACTCGCACTACAAGTGTAAAGCTTCATTTACTCTTGACTGTACAAGTCTCATGTTTGGGTGTTGTGTCACCATTAATTTCTCCGATAGACTCAAACCTTCCCACTTGGGGGTTTGTTATAACTATACCATTTGTGGAAGTACCCAAACATTATATCGGTATCACGAGATGATTATCACCTAAGCTATGTCCATTCACGTCGGCGCCAACTTAAAAACAATAGTATACAGTCAAGAGCAAGTGGAAATTGACACATTGGACTTAGTATCGTTCTTATTATAATCGCTTTAGAGGTCCAGACTCGCACTACAAGTGTAAAACTTCATGTGCTTTTGACTGTACTACGAGTATAGACGTAGTTGGCAGCAAATCTGTTAAAAAAAAATTGGTATATGGCTGTATTACTCCAGTGATCATCATCAGATCAGATCAGCAACTGAAATTCTTCATTTATTTATTGTTTATTTGGGGAACAAACAGTTATAATAACACAATTTAATTTAACATAAGTAATTACGAACACAACCACTAAAGTTTCCACTATTACCTATACTATACATAGAGTGAACGGAAATACTAAGTAGGTATATCCTCGATCTACTGCAGTTGAGTAAAAACCCATAACCGCCAAAATATACCCTCATTTCCAACTGGGCTATCTATTTTTATAACGCAAGATTACTCACATAGTGTCCCCGAAATAAAACTAAAACAGTGGTACAAGTACAAGTTAATTCCAAAGGGTTATACTCAAATTGGCGCTTCGAACAGTTCTCTGAATTATTCAACCGAGTTAAGAGCAAACGTCTGCTCTTATCTACCTTGGAGGGACACTTAGCATTTTAATTGAATGTTTGTACTACAGAGATGTTCTGGAAACGGGCCCAGTTGTGCAGTACTTAACCGCGGTTAATTCTTAGCTCTATCCAAATTAAGCAATCAAAATAAAAAAAAGTTTCACAAGTCGTTAAATTGTTGGTTCTGGTTTTCGTTCTATTTACGCATAATGGAAGTCGTTAAGCCTTGTCAGATACTCTTGGTCGGCTTGAAAAATTCTGACTGTTAGGTGGCCACTAGTTTAACACCATCTCCCAATCCGCTCGCGTGTCAGATAGCCCATACTTCGTTATGGGAAAGGACCTTTAGCTCAGCAGTGGGCTGTTACGGGTTGATCAAAGTCCTCTTATTGCAGATCAATGCTGCTGCTACCGCTGCGGAATGTGCTAAAAACTGGTGGTACAGTCAAAAGCACGTGGAGCTTGACACATATGACTTTGCAACGTTCATATTACAATTGCCTTAGAGGTCAGACTCAGACATGGTACAAAAACAGTATGCTATAGACACTTGTGTTTCAGGAGAGTATTGCGTTTTGTTCATGAGGATTTCTGTTGTAAGTAATATCCTATATACTTACCAAAAAATTAATAGTTTTTATATAAGGTATGGATGAATTAGGTATATGAGTGAATTTCAAAATGGTTGTACATTTTCTTAAAATAATTTGTATTTGCCCAAAAAAAAATGTAATGATATGTCCGTGGCCAGTAAATTCAATTTTGTTGTTATTTATTGTTATTTTATACTTCTATCCAGACCTTTCAATTATTTTAGACCTGTAATTCTATCTGCTTCACATATAATGACAAAATCAAATTTGTCTCTTATTGCCTTTCCATACTAAATGATGTTGTCCCCCAGGATTTTTTTTCTCTAAACGTGATCAGTGATGACTGTAACTGTAAATTATTAAAACTTTTCGAGTGGATTGCATCAGCTGAGATACTGTTTTATACAAATATAAATAAGAATAGTCAAAGTATATTTAAATACGCGAGAAATTAAATTTTAAATAAATGTCACATTTTTTGTTCTTTTGTGTAACTCCTACGTGTAACGACAATGTCACGTAAGTTTGTTTGACTTTGAACGCATCCATAAGTCATTTTAGCCTCTCAATACTGTTCGGTACTACCAACTTAGCGAATGACAACGCAGCAATTTTATTTTCATTGTCATTCAGTCGAATTCGGTGCGCGTGTGTTTTGGCTCAATTTTATTTCATTTGTGAAACGTGAATTCAAAAAATTAGTAAATCTAAATTACACAATTACTTCATTGATTATTGTAGTTTTGTTTAACAGTAAAAGTATACAAGCAAAAGTAGAAGTCAATCTCTTATATTTTTTCTTTAATGTCTTAAATTTTATGTTAGCGCCATGAAATCATTGTTACTTTGTGTAACGCCGATCGTTACACAATCCTGTGTGTAACACTGTGTAACGTTACACAAAGGATAAAGCTGCATGTATACTGATAAATAATGATTTTTAAACATTAATAAACTAGGTGGCACCATAAATACGTACTGAAATGTTTTATTTTGATATCAATTGATCAAGTAATTAGGTTGTCTTACAAAAAATACAATTTGAACACTGAATTAGAATAACTTTTTTGATTACCTACCTACTTAAAGAACAGCTGTTGAAACAGGAATAAGTATGAACTGTCCTTTACAAATTCCTCTGTGTAACATTTTTTTCTTTTGTATAACATAATATGTATTTTCCTTTGTGTTACGTACCCCTATTTTGAAAATCACTCATATAAAGAGTACCAAAAAACATCATAAAAGCAAGAATCATTGTCACGTTCCGCCGGATCCAAGCGTGCAAAAGCAAGATCGGCTTGTGACGCATCTATCTCTCTTCTACTCCAGTATGCAATTTTTTATCAATGTTTTCCATGACGTTATCACGTAAAATTATTGTACGTAAACCGAGTTTACAGACAACCAATCTTTTGTGTACCTACGTTTGTTGTGTATATCGTAGCATATAACTATATGTATCTACAATTTTAAAGTTATTTTTATTTAATTTCGTTAAAAATGCTGATCGTGGTCGTTTTTCATGTGTGACACAAATTATAATCCTCTTGTCAAAACTATTGTGGCCTTCACTATATCATTTGCTTGATGCTGCAAAAATATTATACTGTAAAATAGTACTCGTTATTAGTATTTTGACGTTTTGATGTGAGATTTTATTATTAAACAAAATAAAATTATGAATAATTGCCATTTCATTACTTACTCAGATATCTAAAAAAGAATTAACTCACATTGAATTCGCAAGTTTCCAGTTAAATAAACATAGCTTCTAAGTAGATAAAAGGTGATTATTTTATTTTTAAAATCTATTATTGCTTTTGTTTGTTTAAATATTGACACGCACTTAATTTTTCAGGATGTTGGTAGGTGTTAGAATACAATATCTACTTTTGATTTTTAAAATATGAAAGTATATATTTAATGTGGGTGTGAGGAGTGAGGCGGTCTTATACGAGAAGACTATTACCGCTGTGTCTCTTCTTCTCTATTGACTTTTACAATAATTTATTATTTTTATTTATGTCGCTATTGTTAAAATTAATGTCGTCAATACGTCAAGATTACTAACCTGAGTTTAACTTTTCAGTGCAATCGGGCCCATCAAGCGACCTATTAACTGGCTCGAAACGGGAAAAGAACAAGATAAGAGTTTAACTTTGAGTCGAGTCGCGGTCGCGGTGCCCAATAATTCACTTTGAGCCCGGTTTAATTCTTCCTTTAACTGGGAGTGGGGAGACTGGCCCTCGTAAAATTATGTCCTCGCTATTGGGAGTTAGTCGGTAATTCGGTATTTTATGTTTGGAGGAAATGCTAGTGATTAACTGTGATTCTCAAATGAAGTTTTCGTTGCACAGTACCCTTGAGTGACTTGTAAAATTTCGACCGTTAAGTGGGACTAGCGGGTGACCAGTGGCATTACCCGTGTTGAGTGCAAGGTTTGAGAAGAGTAAGAGAATACTGAAAACATTTTAATATATTATGTAGGTACCTATTTAAAATATAATAATAATATAATCTCACGCCTTTCTTATCCCCGAGGGGGTAGGCAGAAGTATTTAAAACCACATCACTTTTTGAGAGTGTAGAGAGAAGACAGCTTTGACATTTCAATTGTAGAGAGCGCTGACACGGCCAGTCCTGAACCATTTGCCATGAGTTTCAATATAATTGAGAGAGATTCAATATAATTGAAACTCACAAAATAAATTATGGGACAAAGGAAATTATGAAATTTCTTCCTTCTTAAATGCTCACCTACGTCATGGAACTTTGTGCAAAATTTCATGCTCATAGACCCAGCATTTTGGCTGTGCGTTGTTTTATCAGTCAGTCAGTCAGGTAGTTTTTTCTTTTATATACTTAGGTGATTACCTGGTCAATTGTCTTTCGTTGGAATCTCTTAGAATATATGGGCTTTTATGGGTAGGTTGATGAAAATAGTTCTTATTCATAGATTGTAATAAAGTATCTTAATAATAATCTTATCTAATCTTTATTTCAGGCAATATTTACATTAGTAGATCTTAAATAACGTAAACAGAGGCCCATATTATATATACATATAGGTACCTTATATCTAACATACATATAAAATAACCAAATAAACTATTTTACACGCAATGTCGCCGACCTTGTATGATGTTTTAGTAAATTTTATTCAGATGGAAATTATATAGGTATCTGCAATCATAATCTCATGCGTTTTTCCCGTCGGGCTAAGCAGAGACAATAGACCGCCACTTGTTACAAAAACACAAAAAACAACCTTGTCTACAATTTAAGAGAATCATTTTTAAATGTATGTTGCTAAGAAATAAAACGGCTAATAAATCTATGAAAATAACCCACCTATAAAATATTGCCGGCCACCTGAATCTAAATAATAAATGGAAACTTCAAAAAAGCTTTTAGTTGCCATCAACTTCAGATATATACACCTACGACATATTTCAGTTCGTCACATGTCAGACCGACTCGAGTTACAGCCGGTTTCAAGACCTACCAACACGAATCGGTAACGGTTTTTGTCAAAGATTGTTATGCGGCATAGACATAATATAGAGCACCGATGTGGGATTTTCTTCTGTTGCGATTAGATGATTATACACAAAATCAGCGTGGCAATAGCAAGCGGAGTTTCAACGTAATATGAACCAAAATGATATATTTATGGACAAAGTTCTGATGTAAGTTCTTTGACAGTTTTGCTGAATTTAGGCAAAAAAAAAATGATTTATAGTACCTACCTAGCTAACCTATTTGAACTCACTAGACGTAAATTGTCTAATGCTGAGTATGTGAAACATTTTAGGTTATCCTCTATTGTTAAACTGTCTGTGGTTGGTATAATAATATATAGAAAATGCCAAGGAACTATCATTTCTAGTGTCGGTAGATATTACCAAAACCAATAGGTAGACTTGGAAGTCTTGGAATCGAGCAAAAACTTCACGACTGTATTTTACCGGTTACTTACCGACACTGGCAGTAGATCTTGCAACCAGGCATTAGGACTCGTAAAATATAAAACACTCAGGTGAACGTTTTGACACTCTAATTTATATCTTTGACACTACTTGGAACAATAAAAGTTTAAAATCTGTTAAATGTGACCTGTATTCTAAATGATATAAGGTTGATTTTGGTTAGTTTTCCCGTGAAAAAGGTGAATGTTATTAATACGTCTGTGTCGTGATTTAGAATACAAAAATAATACTAAAAGCTAACGGGCGATTTCTCTAGTACCTCCTTGAGGTGGACATTGATTAAAAGGAACATTCTGGATAAAACTGTATTTAAGAAGGGTAATTGATATTGCTATGACACATGATTTGGTAAATAGTGTTGTTTTTCCTCCGACCATTACGTATGCCAAGAAAATGTATACTGGTTTTACATTAATACGTAAGCATACAAAACATCATATACAATATGTAACAGAAAAAGCGCAATTCCAGAAATTAGTTGGTTTAGTAGCAACTACTTTCGATTTCAGCTATTTTTAATGTGTATTAAATTTTTCCGAAAAATGAATAAGCACAACTGAATTTAAGGCTACATTTATATACTGTACTAATATTGCTCTTAATTTAAGAAATTTGGCAAGACAAAACTAAAGTACGAATGCATTTTTAGGGTTCCGTACCTCAAAAGGAAAAAACGGAACCCTTATAGGATCACTTTGTTGTCCGTCTGTCCGTCCGTCCGTCCGTCTGTCAAGACCCTTTTTCTCAAGAACGCGTGGAGGTATGAAGCTGAAATTTATATCAATTACTCAGGTCTACTGTCCCTTGAAGCTGTGAAAAAATCAAACTTCTAAGGAAACGCAATCAAAAGATACAGCCGTTTATGCCGCAAATTTTCGACACTTGCAAGGGAATCAAAACCTACAGGGTGCTTCCCGTGAACTCAGAATCTTGAAATTTGGTACGAAGCAACTTCTTATAGCATAGATAAAGGAAAAATTACGAAAACCATAAATTTGCAAGGTTGTACGGAACCCTCGGTGCGCGAGTCCGACTCGCACTTGGCCGTTTTTTTTTTAAATATTTATATACTAATTGGGGTGTATGAGGAATTGCGCTTATTCTGTGACGCGTTGTATAATATGCTTACGCCTTATCCTCAAAGGTGGAAATTGGCAGAGGTATGCCAATTTCATTTTTGGACAAACATTCCAACGCCGGAAAAGGATGCTGTAACACATGTTTTTAACTAATTCCGGGCATACCGTTTGTTCGATATTTTCCTTCACCGTTAAGCTAGTGATAATTATGTATAGCTTAGAGTTTTTTTTATTCCGACGTCGTACGTAGCAAGAAATAATAATAAAAATAACATTATTCCTTAGTAAATAACCTCAAATAGAAAAAAATATAACTAATGACAACTATACAATCTCCCCCGAACAAATACAACACTATCTCTTTAATAAACCCCTCTATTTAAACCTCATTTAAACCCAAACCAGCGTTAATCAAATCATAGCTCCCACCAATCACAGCTAGCGAATCAGCGCGAATCCCGCGGAATCCCCAAAAATCCCAACACTCGTTTATTAAGATCCCGTCGGGGTAAAATATTCATTAATTGATTCCACCCTCTGGATACCCCTCATTACTTGAGGGTTGATTAAGTGAAGCAACCTGGATGTACGTGGGAGAATCTTAGAGGCATTTACACGTCACGGGATGGGATGGCATCGTAACGGAGCCGTGACGTAATCGTATTTTTTTTAAACGAATTCTCACTTTTCGCGCATATGTATTTAATTACTTCCCTTTTTTTAAGAGAAAACGTTTTGCATAATTCATAACATGTTTGCTAGCAATGTGACTTAGAAAAAGCAGCGATGTTCGAGTCAGATTTGCACACGAACGGTTCCGTATCATAATATTTTAAAAAAATCATTTTTTATAGCAGCTATAATAATACACATTCTTATTTTTTTTCTTTCTGAACCTATTGCTCAACAATTCATGCCTCTAGCTAGACCCACCGGCTTTTAAATTGGTCTCTGAATATTATTTTGTGTTAGGTTAGTTAGTTAATTGTACTATAAAACTATGAAACATTTGACAATTCTTCGCTGGCAGACCTTTTTTTCTTATTCCTGGTGTAAATATTTAACAAAACCTCGCTAATAAGTATGCTAAGAGTTACTTTATTACCTATCTACATTCCAAGTTTCAAAATAAGTCTAGTAATTATGCATTTAACAGTCAATTTCAAATATAAAAAAAATAGTGATTATAAAGTCGTGTGGTGTAAAAGACGTGATCACCGCTAGACAAACACGGTGCGTGTATACGGAAGGGCTGACTGCCGAGCGCCGCTAATGGGTTGATGTCATTCTGTGCGGCTAAACGAACAGGGGATGAGCAGAGACCACTTTTAAGATGTCGTCTCTAAATATTTTATTAGGTAAGATTTATTGAGAATAAGATTTGAATAATCGAACTAGTGAGAACAAACTATAGTTTTTTACTACAAAACCTATCACGTTCAAGTGGGTATTTCTAGAAATGAAATACCTCTGCCTTCAAAATACGTGAGGATATTTCTTTTATTTTTATTTTTTACCTTTGTTCCTTGTGACTAGTTTCTGAATAGGAGGTCGTATGTTCGACCCCCCGGAGGGGAAGGCATTGGTTGTGTTTGAAAATGTTTTTAAAATTATCTAATCTTACGCGGAAATGAAAAAAGTACGTAAAGCCGTATACAGAAAGAAAGCCGAAAGCTTGTCGGCGCCGATGGGCGCCGATCGGCGCCCATCGGCGCCCATCGGCGCCGGTCCATTCTACAGAAAGCAAGCAGATTGAAGCAGAGCGAGCAAAATGTCGTACGATGATTGGCGGGCGGCACCAGCGCCGGTCGGCGCCCATCAGCGCTTGTTCATATAAATGCCTCCGCCGGTTACCTGCGTAGACCGGCGCCGATAGGCGCCGATGGGCGCCGGTCGGCGCCGATGGGTTTTCGGCTTTCTTTCTGTATACGGCGTAAGGTAAGAGACGCAAGAAATGTAACAAAACATTTCTATTTAAAAAAATAACGATTGCTACAGTCTTAATAAATGACAATAACAACCAACTATATGATAGATCCATAATTAAAAAAAAAACTTTGTATACTTTTACTGAGCTTATACAATAAAGTAGGTAACTCCTTAACTAGTGTAAAAAAGTAGGTAATTTAAATTGATATAAGCTACTGCAAAGATACAGCTACTTTCAATCGTGACTGTTAGTATTCGAATAAATATTTGTAGTGACGTTCTTCATACAATGTGTACAAATGTAGCTCTCTGTAATTTTTTTTTAACTTTCTCAAAGTGTATACCACTCTAGTAAGTACCCGTATAACTTTTTTAAAGATCAAACAGCTACTCCATATCTCTGATCTTACCTAGGAATATTAATTAGAGGTAAACAAGTTTCCTTTGTGAGATTTTCACTTCATCGCGGGCTGTGACGTCACTCGGCGTGCGCGACGAAACAATAACAAAACTCCACATACCTACAAGTACACTTATCCACTTATGACAACATGATATACGTACTTGTTAGTAGAAATTGTTGTGTGAAATATGCTCAGTAGGTTTTCTACACTAATATTGTAAGGCGGAAAAATTCTTTCAACAATAAAATTTCGCCTGCCACAGGTTTTCTTTAAACTTAATAGGTTGGCCCTGGCCTTAGTATGTAGCAAATGCCTTTTTGTTAATTGAAATAAATATTTTTTCATTTTCATTTTTTCATTTTCAATAAAGGAATAATAAGTATTATAAACGCGAAAGTTTGTGTATGGATGTTTGTTGCTTTTTCACGCAAATACTACTGAACGGATTTTGATGGTACATTACAGTTATATAGTTTATACGTCATCAGAATAACACATAGGCTATACCGGTGAAACCGCAAGGGACTGCTAGTCTACTATATAAAAATAAGTCGGGTTTTCCTTCCTGACGATTTAACTCCAGAACTGACGAACCCATTTCCATGGTTTTGCATTCGTTGGAAAGGTCTCGGGCTCCGTGAGGTTTATAGCAAAGAAAATTCAGGAAAATCTTATAAGCATTGCACCCGTGCAAAGCCGGGGCGGGTCGCTAGTAGGTTATAAATATTAGCTGGAATAGCTAGCTTTCAATAAAATACCTACAAGGGCAATTTAATTTAGTAATGAGAATCGATCTATGAAAATAGTCATTAAACACCACTTTTATTTTTAAGGTTCTTGACACTCATTACATCGCAGAAATACATGAATCCAAAAACACTTTATGAGCCCTGTGGTTAGAAGGCTCGCCTCTCATGCGAGAGGCTTGGATTCGATTCCTGGATAGGGAATGTACCGATGAGTTTCTTAAAACTTACGCACACATTTATCACTAGATCAACAGTGAAGGAAAACCCCGTACACCCAGAATTATTTCTGAGGCATTATCTAACACTGTCTCACCATCTGTCAAATTTAATTAATCTTAAAATTACAGTTGTGAAATGATGTTGTTCCAATATCGGAATATATCTGCAAACCCACTTCATAAAAGGCGTAGGCGTATTTATTTTTAACTTACAGACTATAAACCAAAGACCGCATAGATTATCTCATAATGAGTGTTGACAAAGTGAGTATTGCGACTTTATGAGTTGCGACTTGCGACTAATTGACGCGATGGCTCATTAATTGATTATCCGCACCGCCTGACGTCACAGGCAGTCACGGCGGTGCGTAAAAGCAGTGGGTGGATTGATAATGGTTCATCGCTCATCATTAACATTGTTTCATTGGTAATGCTATAACTTAGATGGGGTTATATTATACACTACGTATATCTCCTAAGAGGTTAACACAGACTTTCCAACATTGGATATAAGTACTGTTTTACAGTGTAATATTTTTCGATACCCTTCACCGGCGGTATGAGAGTGCATCGGAATAAATAATTGGTTTGTTCTCACTTGTTCGATTCACGAGTTCCATCGTAGAACTAGTAAGATTTTTGTTTTTCTCATTTGTTCTACCGTTTAGGGAGTGTGAGTACATGTGAGTTTGAATTTAAATGTTTGAAAATATAAAGACATTTTTTTTTCAATAAAAATACAATCCGACATCAAGAAATAGCGCTCAAAAGACCAATTAAGTATAATTAATTTGACTTGAATATAATTGAGATGAGTAAAATTTCTAAATCGTTTTAAATCTCACTCTCATTTATAATAAATAAACTAATAACACAACAAGAAAAACATACGCGTCGAATCGAGAACTTCGACTATTTTTCACGTCGGTTAACAACACTTAAATTTGATTCAGTGTCTCATAAATGACACTAATTACATACAAAAAGTTATGTTTTATTTTATTAATAGAGTACAAAGAAATCAAAGCCAAAAACAATAAGTCCTTGCCATTCGTCGGTGACTGAGTCATACAATATCTGTCCATCTATATTATCATGCCTGCATACTGCAGGTGGTTCCCTACGCATCCAATTAACCGAGAAAAGCTGTTTTCTTTTCTAAAAGTAAATTAGGGTAAGACAAAGATACTCTGATTGACTGACAGACCGAAATATAACAAACGTTAGAGGATTTAAAACCATTAAGCTAAACATAAAATTTTTATTTTGAATAAATTTTGATGTATAAGAGCAGTGAGCAGCAAGAGCCGGCCGAAAATCAGTGAGGCTCGGGTTCGAATCCTGGCATGTACCAATGAGTTTTTCAAAAACTTACGTACATATTATCACTAGCTCGACGGTGAAGGATAACATCTTGAGGAAACCCGCAGGTCTCAGAATTAATTCTGATGGTTTGCGTTTTGACGTAAGCTACTTTTTATTCCGGAGAAACCAATTCCTAGATGACGATGTCGCGGTTGACAGGTAGTAATAATAATAATAATATAATATACAATCATTATTTCTGGATTGACTCTTTTCATCATTGTCATTATCTGCTGAACCTATTGTGGGACCGGGGCTTATCACACATACATTCTTTGTCTTTTAGTAGATAAACCAATAGCCTATAACCAATTAATTTATCAATCAACTAAATCGATTGTAGTACTGACACCACGCCCTTTAAACGAACGAGTCAAAGATTGGCCTGGTAGCGCGTCACTAAATCATTTATTTGACGCTAATACATAAATCTGACGGTAAACTCTAAAAATCTGGGTTACCTTGATAGAACTACGAGAATAAATAGCGGTGTAATTGGCACGCCGAGGTGCGCGGGACATCAAACGGGGAAGTCTAGAACTGTCAAGGATAGTGTTTGTGTCTAGATTGTAGACAAATAAATGTATTTGAAGTGTCTCTTTGATTTTAGAACTTAAAATAAATAAAAATGGAATGCTTATTATTGAATTTTGTTTCAAGCAGAAGAAATAAGGAAACAAAATAATACCTATAGTCAGTAATGTTTTATTTAATTTTATTTTATTTTCATATGAAAACCATCAGCATTTACAAATATGGGTAGGTTCATTAAATTTTATAACTAAACTAAGAAGTAGGTAAGTATTGCCAATTTAATTACAGGTTTTCACAAATAGAACTTAAAAAAGTGGTTATTATTTGCTTCTATTATTTCTTATCTTAGGGCTGATTCACGCCTACATTATACGATTAGGCACTTTAAAAATTAATATGTGGCTCAGACTGGAACAAAATAAATCTAAGTTGTATTTAATGGTAAGTAGGTTAAAATTTGGGCATGCAGGGATGATATTAGATTTTTTTCGATTAATTTATTACTCAAACTTATCCTAAACGATAATATTATGTTAAATACAGCGGGAAAAAAGTTCAATCATTATGAAAAAAAGAAAAGTATTTGAAAAGTATTTAAAAAAAAATAGTTATTTCTTTAACTTATTCTAGGACAGCTTTTTGTGATTGGGACCTTCTTTTAAGTGTGAGAACACCTGTGTCAGAAGATCCCGCTGTTCCACATCTGTGCAATTTATTATAAACTAGCGACCCGCCCCGGCTTCGCACGGGTACAATAGTTATACTAAAACCTTCCTTCTGAATTACTCTGTCTATTAAAAAAAAACGCATCAAAATCCGTTGCGTAGTTTTAAAGATTTAAGCATACAAATGGACATAGGGACATAAGGACATAGGGATATAAGGACAGACAAAGCGACTTTGTTTTATACTATGTAGTGATAAGTACACAATTTAAGTTTTAAATTTATTAAGTACATAGTAAGTTTAAAATTAATTAAGTAAGAAGTAAAAGTTCAATCATTATCATTTGCATGCACTCTGTTTAAGCAGTACCTAGATGTAGCCGTATAAATAATATAAATTCATTGCACAGTATGTCAGTGACAATTTGTTCGTGTCTTGTTATTGAATTTAAACAAAACGCTCCGCTTTTGTTTCAAGGAGTGAATCACCTTAAAGTGAATTTAGGACGCCACTCAACTCTATTATACAGGTATTTATTACAATGCCATCAGCATTGACGTATACACCTTTGAAATATTCGCTCATTAAACACTGGATTGAGTGCAGATATATTTTTGCACCTATTTTATTTATGGGCTATAACTCTGTCCATACGATAATATTATTTACTTCGTCGTCGCGGTAATCTTGATACATACATAAAATGCTCAAACGCATAAATTTGACATAAACCATTTCGTAAGGAACACGTAAAGTATAAAACGTACGCTCTAGTAATAATCTTTACGGACATGATTGTACTTAGGTACATATGTATAGGAACGTACCTATGTTGTTAGAAGTAATTGAATTATAATTTACTAGCGACCCGCCCCGGCTTCGCAATGCTAACACTAAAACCATCCTCTTGAATCACTCTATCTATTAAAAAAAACCGCATCAAAATCCGTTGCGTAGTTTTAAAGATTAAATTTATTTAGATTAAGCATACATAGGGACATATGGATATAGGGACAGAGAAAGCGACTTTATTTTATACTATGTAGTGATGATACTAACTGAAGACTAAACTGCAAAAAGAGAGCGATTGTAGTAGTACAAAACATTTTTAAAATGTATAGAAAGTTGGATTGACAATTATTTCTTAAACAAATATAATTTAGAACAAAATATACTCGGCATTTATATGTAAGGGGGGAAATCTGGTTCGAATTGCAGTAAAATATTGTGTAAAAAAATCTATGTGATCGATCGTTACGTCGTATTTATTAAACTTGTTCTAATTTTTCAAGCAGTCTAGCCAAGGTATTTAAAATTGGAGTCTACGCTCGATACTTTACTTACCTACCTATTATCTTGTATTTATTAATAATCTGGAAACCATTTGTTAATAATTTGGCCCGTACACTGAATGTTTGATATACCTGGTGCAGGGTATAACAACAGTGTGTCAACACGCCGGGAACGGAGCCAACACCGCATTCATTGAGAGGCGAGAACGTGGGCGGCGATAGTAGCGCGCCGAGCGGGGAGTAGCGGTAGCTTTATGGTTCGATTCTTGGTGAGAGGTGAGCACAAGATAGTTTCTTTTTACAGTTTCGCAGGCGTTTGGTGATTTTTTTTCAATAATTAAAAGTAGTTTTTTTTTCTTTGGTTTAAGCAAGTCTTTTTTAATTAAAATCTCATCGCAGACTATCGAAACAAGAAATAAAATAGGAAAGTGTTTTGTAAACTTACCTCTGCTATTAATAAATTATGACATTCTACAAGAAGTGTTAGTAAATACCTAAGTTAGTTATAAGTCATGAGTTAATAAAAAAATCATAATATATACATACGCCTTATATATTATTAGGGGGTCAGCAGAAATACCTAGTATATTTCTAGGAGGTATTTACCTACTCACTTTTACCTGTTAATTTTTCGAACGTCTAACCATTTATATTTTATTGATAACCAGGAATGAACCCAAGCACCATACATGACAGCCGGACTTAAATCCAACAGGACTACAATATCTGCTCTGCTAAATGAATTAAGTAACTGACTTATCAAAAAAACAAGATTAATATAAAATACTGCAAACAAAAAATAGACAAGCAATAAAAGTAATAAAATGCAGCAATTATTATTATCGCAAACAAGGCTATCTGGATTTTTATGGCGAGCACACGTCCCGACTTTATTTATATTATACACCCCGCGTTCACCTTCATAGGTTCATAATCCCCGCGCAAATAAAATAAATAAAAACTCTCATAATGGCCGAGTGACCGTTACGCCCGCAGCCATTCCTAATTCAAAAACATTTATTTGCGAACTTTGAAAAGAAATTAAAATTGTGAGTGTATTGGGGGAGGGATGAGTTTTATTATTACAGATTTTTTCATTATTTATTGGTCCTACTAAACTTTTTTTTTATAAAATTATAACCAATGTTTTGTAATCTTTTGTGGTTTTCATCAAGTATTACACGTGTGTAATAATCATGGTTGGTTTTACAGTGTTTACAATAATACTTACCGGAAAAACCCAAGGAATCAACAAGAGCGAGGTCGTAACGTAATACAATACGATAACTGTGATTTATATTAATTGGTTTCTCAAAATTTGAAATACAACAATAATTATTTTAACACGGATTACACTTTGCTTATAATATAATATTATTAGACGGTACAAAACGAAGAATGGTTTTATTTTTATTTTGTTCCTAGATTTGAATTATTGTCTTAAAAAGCCCCCCTCTCTTTTTTGCTGTGCCCTTCAGGGTTCACAATGACCCCTTATCTGTATGATATTTTATTATGGTGCAATAAAATTATTGAGTATTGAGTATTTTTCTAATTTAGGAAATGAAAAAGTCCTCTCTTAAAGCAGATGTTTAGGTACGCTTTGTTTGGAATCACCTCCTTGTTTAAATGAAGTACCTACCTAAAGTTAAAAACTTGATCTGTAAAAAACCCCAGGAGTAGGTATCTAAGGATCCCTAAAACTGTATTTGCAAAGCCAAAAACAAAATAAAGCACGTCCGAGGTGCAGCCGAAATTAAAACTTGAATGAACAATAGTTTTCAACCCCCCCTCCCCCTCTCCCCCCACTTACTTTACCCCCGGGCGATGCACTCGTAATAAGTGAAGGGTGATTCCGAGGGCGATCGAGTGGAGATCGTTTAGTTCGAACTAATTCTGAACCGGTAATTATGAAACTGCGAAACAAGCTATACAGCATACTTTGGAAATAAGTAGGTAGGTATAGTTTGTATTGTGTGCCGCGTAGTCGGAGTTCACTGATAGTCCTACGGTTAAAGCCCGCTTCTCATTCGTGAGGCTCGGATTCGAACCCTGGCATGTACAGTCAAGAGCACGCTAAGCTTGACACTTTGGACTTTGACCCGGCCCTGTATTATATGGCGCGCAGTACAAATCAGAGCTCAGCTTAAACTGGTAGTGTCAAGCTTGACTTTCTCTTGACTACTTGGTACATTAAAAACTTACCTACGTACCTACGTCGTACATTATCTCTAGCTCGACGGTGAAGAACAACAAACGGGATTTTTGCCGTTTTACCCTTTGTGCGCGAGTCCGACTCGCACTTGGCCGATTTTTTATATACCTAGTTGACGTGTTTGTGTTTCTGGTTAATTCTGTATCCAACAATTCACAGCACCTAAGGCATAAAGACACATTCTCCCGCCGACTTGAAAACTAACTCTGATGCTCACGATACTATTACAGCATTCATCGTCCTTAGACCATCAACAGGTCAGCTGTGACGTCATAATTCCAACTCAAACTCATTTATTTTCTGTTTGGAAAATACACTTAGAAAAGTCAATAGTCTAATAACGAGGCACTCTAAACTCGTCCATGAAGATTGGCTAAATGTAATTAGCAGCCCATCTACATCGACGAGTTGCTGGTTCCAAATGCAGTCCCCGAGAAGAGCCAGCAAGAAACTTAAGGGCAGCTCTTTTTAATCTCATGTATTACTAATAAATAAATAATAAAATTAATACCTTAGCAGTCCATCTGACATATTATAACAGATGTTCAATAACCGTCTCCCTTCAGCCTTCAATGGGTTCTCGAGGAGATCCAGTCTGAGCTGAGTGGGTGGTAATAATAATTATATATCCCCATTAGCAAATATTTGACACCCCTCTCCGTATCTCACGTGATCCCACCTTTGTTTGACTGTATATTGTTACTACCCTTTGCCTTCAGGCGTTGCTCGCAGTCTACACTATTGCTTCATGGTCGGAAATGTTTGTAGAAAAATAAAGTTGTAACGTTGTTTTTTTAAGCTTAGGGCGCTGAAATGTAAAAAAAAGTATGCTCACGCCTAAATCCCTGAGTGGGTAGGCAGAGGTATTCCATTCCTGAATATACCAACCCACTTTTTGCCAATGAATTTTTGGACGCCTAAACGTGACGTTGGTGTTAAACATGCCTCAGAATCAATTCTGGGCGGACCGACGACATCGTCAAGGTCGCGGGTAACCGGTGTATGCAGCGGCAAGTTGCCGTTCATTGTGGCGTTCTATGTTGTTGGCGTTGTTCAACAGTGGACGTCTTCCGGCTGATGATAATGATGCTGTAGGTTTCCTTAAAACCTTTTCCTTCACCTTCAAGCTTGTGAGAAATTTGTTGGTAAGTTTTTTTTTAAATCATAGATAACAAAAACTCACGCCTTTTATCCCCCAGTAGGCATTCCATTTCTGGAAATACAAACTTTTCACGAGAATATTCGAGTCTGTTACACATGCCCCAGAATTAATTCTAAGACCTGCGGGTTTCCTCACGATGTTTTCGTTCACCGTCAAGCTAGTGATGAATATGTACGTTTGCTTTGAAAAACTCGTACATGCCTGGATTTCAACCCGAGCTTCACTGATTGTAATCATGTTGAGTCCAAAAATTCCTACACAAAAAACACCGGTCAACCAATATCGACCCTTACCCCAACTATATCACTAATCACTCTCTGCCCACCCCCTCCCTGCAGCATAACTGCACTGCCAGTAATCCGCATTGAATACCTGCGTGTAACAGGATTTGCCATCACGCTCGCTTGGCAGGGGCTGGGCTGGACTGATTGTTTTTGTGATGACTCCACACACGTAGTGTTATGAAGTTTTTGTGTGTTTAATTGCATGCGAATTGATAGTACTGTGTTTTGATCTTTTTCTGTAATTCCCAGGGTCTTGGAAAATCCACACTTCATTCCCCAGTCAAATGTAGATGATTAGGTTTTCGTTGTGTTTACTACGACTCAGAAGGCAGGGTCCAACTGAGCCAACAGGTCCCGCAAAAATTGAAGTCATTAAGCCATATCATAGACCCTTATGTGGCTTGAAAAATTCTGACAATGGGTGGCCAGTAACTTAAATAATACCATCTCGCAATCTGAGGTGACCATGTTTGAGGAAAGACTCTTAGCTCAGCGCGCTATTACGGGTTGATGATAATCATTATGTTAGTGCAGTATAGATTATGTCTCTTTTTACTATACAGCACCAGTTGAGGATATGTGATGTCAGGTGTATAAATTATCCTCAGACATTCCAGAGATGAAGATGAATCTAACAAACCTTTCACTTCAAAATCTGTTTAACTGTTTAGTCTGCATACGGTGCCAACAAATTTCACATACACAGATATACTATCTACATACCTACCTACACATAATCTAGTAAAATTAGATACAAATTAGATGAAAAATTAAATGTGAGAACTTCCTATTCTATCAAAATTAATTAGAATTCTGCTACCACTACTTTGGAATGTGAAGAAGAAGTACAAGAAACTCTTCACTGAATACTACAAGGTATCCAATTTTAATTCACGGCACCGCGACATTAAGGCGAGTATACATCTGCAAATAGCCAGAGCACAATGAGCGCAATGCTCATTGTGCTCTGGCTATTTGCAGATGTATACTCGCTGATTGTCAGAGTAACAAATACGGTTGCGCCGGAGAATCCATCACCGATGGCGCGTGACTTCCGAATATAATGCGCTGCGTGGCAGTAGGGATGCGTGGTTGAGATATCGATAAATGAACCTATCGATAAAAGATTTTAACGTGATAACCTCCTAAAAATCGATGAAGGCCGGCTGCACGCACGTAAAAGCATGCGCTTGCAGCGTGCAAGCAAGAGCGCGGAACGTTTTCTTATGACGTTATCATATCACGTAAAGTCCGTGAACCGACTTTACATACAACCAATAATTTGTGTAAGTAACTCACAAATTTATCGGGTGTCTCTAATTCCAGGAACACAATATTATGTCTCGAGAAACTGTGTGCACTACCTACAGTGGTATCCGTTACAGCACCTAGGTCTAGCGATAGGCTCACCCCGACTTCCACGTTATTCCAGGAATTTAAACCTCTGCTCTTAAGGATAAGGTCTGATCGTATTTTTTAAAATTTAATCACGAATTTACAAACTAAGTTTTATCGTCAACTTATATAGCCCCATCCCTAGCCTGACAAACAGCCGTCAATGGGTTTTTATTTGGATCACCTCCATCATTAGCCACCTTCAGCAATAAATGTGCCGATAGCATCTCTCGTTTGATTTGACACAACATTTGTTTGGCTGCTTGATGTTGGCCCTATCTTGATGCCGTATAGGTCAAAAGTTTTGTTCGATCTTCTTTTGTCTCTTCTATTTTATACTTGATTTATTGTAATAGCTGATGGATAATCGCATTGTTTCTGTGTAGTTCCTTGTTGGAAGAAGGACTACAGAATCTGAGCAAAGACCGGTAGCTTGCACCATTCAACATTATTGCTCTAGCAACTTCTTTGTTTACAAAATGATTATTGTCATAGAGTATTTTACAACATGTTTTTATTAGTATTACCTACCGCTACATTTTTTTTGTAATAGTCTCATTTAATATATATTCTTTAATAATATAATCTCACGCCTTTTTATCCCCCGGGGGGCAGAGGTATTCAAATTCTGGATATACCCACTTTTCACAAGATATTCTTTGGACCCCTAAGCGTGATAGCTGGTGAGCCCATCGCCGGCCCGGCACTGTTACACATTTCTCAGAATTAATTCTGGGACATGCCAGGATTCGAACCCGAACCTCACTGCTTTCATCATGTGAAGCAGGATCTTTAACTGTAAGGCTATCACTGCTCTATCTCATTGTCTTGTCTCTTTTATAACGTATTTATAGTCTACAATATAACATTCTTACTTAATTAACTAAATAGAGTAAGTACATTAGTAGGTAGAGTAGTAAGCAAAGTAAGTAAGTAAGTAACAACTCTTTATTGTACACCAATAAAAATATGCAACAAGTGACACAATGAATAAAAAAGTACAATGGGCGGTCTTATCGCTGTAAGCGATTTCTTCCAGTAGTGTGTTTCTTAGAGTAGATTTGTTTAGAATATCCTGAGAAACTAAACACACTAAACTAAATACTTTAGTAGATCAAAATGATCGACTAAAGTGCGTGAGTAAACAACACACAGAAAGAAAAAACCTTCAAAAGATTAGGATCAAGTAAATATAATCTTAAAACATTATATCAGCAAAAGCTCAAGTCGGTGTATGTAAACAAGAAAGGGTGGGAGTCCATTACCCCGCGCATGACTAACCGCTGGACATTTGTCAGGGCTACCTTCGGCCGCTCCTGAAAAACAGAATTTTACGCAACACATATCATAGTGGACAGCAGGCCGACGCACTGTACTGGAAAACCGCCGCGTTTTTATAACACCGTGTCAAATTTTTGTTTTAATATGTCGTTTTACTTACGACGAATGAGTACATGGTTGAGAACTGTTTTTTTTTAATACTACAAATAATTATTTTCCCTCCAAAACTGATGCAAATGATACTGTATATTTTACAGTTTCTATTAATGAAAATACTGTATTCTAAGAATTTTATGAGTTACTTATTACGAAAACTCACTAAGTCACGTGTCTCGGAAACCAAACGCCGTATTTCATACCAAGAATTCTCTTTTTCAAACATCTTCCGAAAAAAACGGACCCTTTGGCTCAGTTGGTAGCTAGTGACCTTGTTTTCTGAACATTGTAAGCATGAACATGTCTGTTGGCTTCGTATCTGGTCGTTTTTTTTTAAGTATGTCTATCAGTTTTTTAAGTACCCCTCTAGTGCAGGGCTCGCTTATTTTGGGAACAACCGTGTGTGAATTGTGTCCCACAACTTATTATTTATTATTATTATTATAAAACGCAACATTTCCAGCGTCTAACCGAGCCAGTGCGAGCCCAGGAGGTGGCCGGCCCAGGAGGGACTGCCGCGGACACGGCCAGTGCGCCGGCTCTAAAGAAGAGAATAAATCTGCCGGCGACTAGGTGAATATAAACATAAAGAATCCACGCCAACTTCCGCCGCAGGGTTGAACATGGCTGAAGGGAAAAAATGCCTGCAAATAGGGTAGTGTCCTGCCTAGTCAAACCAGTTACATTTTATGATCTGTCAAAACGAAATTTTACTTTGGAAAATGTACTGAAATCATTGAAATAGCAAGGAGTGACGTCATAGTTTCTAGTACTTAATTGAAGCACTTTTTTTTATTGTTTTTAAATTTGCTATAATTGTGTTACGTAGATGTTACGGGTATGTACTAGGGTACTAACTAAGCTACTATGTTCGCATCAGAAGGAGAGTGTTGCATGAAAAGTCTTAATGCGGTTCACGAAAACTATCTGTTAAATTGACCAAAAACATAATTTAATACTACATGTACTGTGACATGAGTGGCTGGCTAGATGCGCGGGAACGACTGGCGCGACCGCACCGCGTTCTATATAAAATGCAGCGTTAGTGTCCCTACAATTGTAAAGTGAAAACCGAAATACATGTTCAAAGGTGTTTTGGGATAATCTTTTTAATGAATGATTAGTCGCAATTTAATTTCGATGCTGTCAACTAACCCATTGTAAGGTTTCGCAGAGCATGGTTTTCAATAATTTACGATATTGACTTTGATGACTTACTACTCTCGCGAAATAAATTACTTTTATCCATGTAAGAGTAGTTTTTGCCTTCACTCATGATTATTAAAGTTTACTATCAGTTTTATTCTTATGTGCCATGCACTCTACTAACACAACGTAGAAACTTGAACTGTATGCAGGTAGATCTGCTGTGAAATGGCTGTGAACTACTTTTGGAATTTTTCTTTACTTATCCGATTCTAATTCTTCTTTCACAATTAGAAAGCTACACTATTAACTAGACTCATGGTCAACAAAACATAGATGGTTCTGGCGCAGTTTGTAATAAATAAACTAGCTTTTATTTCAACCCCTGAGGGGTTGAATTTTGCAAACTCCTTTCTTAGTAGATGCCTACACTGTATAAGCTATTTATGTACAAAATTTCAAGTCTCTAGATCCAGCGATTTAGGCTGTGCATATCACCAATGAATCAGTTCATCATTTTATACATATAGATACCTAATTAGAATTTCTCAAATAGATTTAAATATACTAGGGTCTAGAGTGGCCTATGTGAATCATTTCGTACACAAACTTTGATCTTATCATACATCAGTCATGGTTCAGTTAGTATGAACGCGGGCTGTCATTTGGACGTATCACACTAGACCTCTAGGTAAGACTGGGCAAACGTAGTGGGCCAGAATGGCCTCCTCCCTTATTCACACTCCCTTCACACACACACTCCCTCCGGCCAGAATTGGATGAAGATCTGCGAAATACTGCATCCAGATGCTGTATGCGGCAGGCTGAAGACAGGGCGCTATGGCGCTCATTAGGGGAGGCATAATATGTCAAGCAGTGGACCAATATAGGGTAATTATGAATAAATAATAAATAAATTGTAGGATACAATTTACACACGGCTATGCAGTAACAAAGCAGGCAGTCGAGCTTATACTATGGGTACTAACTAAACAACTGATACACGTACTTAAATAAATATTAAACACCCAGACAGGAAGCCAACAGACATGTTCATGCACACAAATGTTGTTCCCCGAGCGGGGATCGAACCCGCGACCTCCGACTCAGAAGGCAGGGTCGCTACGAACTGAGTCAACATTCCTGTCAAATAAATTTAAAAAATTATAATTTTTAATTTGGTTTCTAGAGATGTGTTCAGTGCTAACCCTGCGTATGCCGCGCGACGCAGTGACCGTGTCGCTAGGTGATCACACGGCCGCGCGTTCTTACATAATAATATTCTTGAAATATTCTCCGGGGGTGCCGCGACCTGGAAGCACAAGGAATCCAATGGATACGCTGAGTGAAGGTCAGATGAACATTATAAACGTGATCCCTGCTAGAAATTAAAGTCTAGAAGTGTTGCAGAGCCCATCACAGATTAGATTACCTATAGTTAGGTACTTACATACACACATAATCACAAGCCTTTTATCCCCGAGGGGGTAGGCAGAGTTATTTGATTTCTGGATATACCCACCTTTCACGAGATATTCTTTGGACCCCTAAACGTGATGGGTGGTGAGCCGGACTGGGTCTGTTACACATGCCTCAGAATTAATCCTGGGACCTGCTTGTTTCTCCACTCCACGATGTTTTCCTTCACCGTCGAGCTAGTGATGAATATGTATGTAAGTTTTGAAAAACTCATTGGTACCTCTGCCTACCCCCTCGGAGATAAAAGGCATGAGATTATTTATTAATTTTATTTTTTTTTCTAAAAAGTCCTCTCCATGCTTCCCGTGTCCCGTCCACAGGAGGGATGTCCCGGAAGCGGTCATCGCGAGACAAACTACTCCGGTCGCGACACGCGTCATAACGCGGGCTCCTTGTTACCCCTGCCTCCCCTCCCTCCACTACGACAGAGATCGTATACTAGATGATATAGTATTATCATCTGACATTTAGACATTTCTGTACATAGAAATATTGTGCAAAGAATTTTAAAATATTTCTTTTAAGTTTATTTTTAAATTTTGTAATGTCCTTACGTACGCTCCAAAGTGTAAGACTTCGACTGTCACGACACTTTAACTGTAGTACGGTACAGCCATTGTATGGGTGCAAAGTAGCTTTATTCGTTACCGTCATGTGTGTTTCAAAGAGTAACATCGTTCCAACCATCATCTGTTTTTGGCTTATCAAAGAGTAATAAATTGCGGGACACAATTCACACAATACTTGTTTAGTTCCAAACAGGGCAAGGACTAATATGGGACTGTATGTATGTTAAACAAGTAGTAACATTGCAAAATGGGATATTACAAACTAGATGACTATATAAATGACAATGATGCTTGGAACAGATTTCCTCCAGCGCAGCGCAATGCGACAGCGAAAAATAACCAGATTATATTAAATAATAGTACATTATGGTACAAGTGAGTAAAGTTGGTGATTACCGCTGAGGCGCCATTGAGACCCGAGCCGTAGGCGAGGGTCATAAGAGAGCCGAGGACGGTAATCATCAATACACACGTGTATCATACGACGTTTTTCAACACACTTGTGAATAAATAATACTAAAAAATCATTTTAAAATAATCATTCGCAATGGCGGGGAAAATTAATTGGTTTTCCAATTTTTTATTTATATAATTTGGAAAAGGCAAAAGGATCTAGGCCCATACAGCCTCGTTTTCCTATGCGCTCGCATCTTACAATGGCGATCGGCCATGGACTAAAAAAATTAGGTTTCTTTTTCTTTGGTTTGTCGTGGATAGCGTTTTAGCCACGTACAAAATGGGGTATTTAAAGTTTTTACAGAGAAAACCAAAGTTATATTTGAGTGAAAGTTTTGTTTATTAAACACGTACAAGTTGAAATGATCTATTTAAATACGAAGTTGCATGAAATGAGCAAGCCATATTTGTGTATTAATTTATTAGTACGATTGAATACGATCTTTTTTGTATCGAAACTTTTTTAAGAACAAAGCAACTCTAGCAACAAAATTGAAAAAAAAAATCTATAACTCACTAGTGAATAATAGCAAACAAAAAGTCTCAGTTTGATTATAGGTGTCATTATGTGCCTAATTGCAGTGAAATTAGAGCCACTTTATGAGCAAGTGTGTTGAAAAATAAATAATCTCACGCCTTTCATCCCCGAGGGAGTAGGCAGAGGTATTCCATTACTGGATATACCCACATTTCACGAGATACATTGGACCCCTAAACGTGATAGGTGGTGAGCCCATCGCCGGACCGGGTCTATTTACACCATGTCTCAGAATTAATTCTGAGACCTGCGGGTTTCCTCACGATGTTTTCCTTCACCGTCGAGCTAGTGATAAATATGTACGTAAGTTTTTGAAAAACTCATTGGTACATGCCAGGATTCGCACCCGAGCCTCACTGATTTTCGGCCGGTTCTTTAACCGTCCGGGCTATCACTGCTCCAGATTATATTAAGTAACCCAATTTAGTATTAAGTAAGCAATGATTTAAAAAATAATGTGATGAGGAGTTTTTTGCCCCGCTTCTTCTCCTCAACCATACATGCTGAAGCGGTGGAGTTGAAATGACTTTCATTAAATGGACTTTGAATAAAATATTTCGACTTTGACTTCTGATACTAAACAACATATTAACTTCCACATCCAAGAATTCAACCAATCATGTTCATGCAAAAGTTGACCCTATTCGTAGCTCATGGCCTTCTAAAAACAAAAACCTTCCTTTTGGCTTCGCCGTAGTCGAGTAATAAAGCCAGCCACACACGAACTGCGGAACTACATAGAACATCTGAACAGCAAAATTAATTGCAGATAAAGGCGCCCCACACACGACGCGCATGTCATCGCCACTCAGGCGCATCTCGCCAATCGACCGTCTCATTCCAAATTCAAATTACATGACCTGTTGACAGTCCGCGCTGCCAGTCGGACGTGGCGCGCTTTGATTGGCCAGATTTTATAGCCGAAGACCACACAAGACTTGAATTTAAGACTACTTGAGAGGCGATTCTTTTTTTGTAACATCAAAGGAGGTTTTCAAGCACAATTTTGTAATTTGTTAACTGTTTACTCTGTGATATAGTTCGACATTTAATTAACTGTGTTTAAAATTCAGCAGTCACGCAAGAAATACTTACAAATGAAATAGGTGTATGTATATTTTTTGGCCTAAAGATTTTATACTTGCATTTTTTAAGCTTTATAACTATAGTATTGTAAAGATAATTGGAATTAAATTTGGATTCTTTGATAATATAATATAATAATAATATAATCTCACGCCCTTTTTATCCCCGAGGGGGTAGGCAGAGGTATTCCATTACTGGATATACGCACATTTCACGAGATATATTGGACCCCTAAACGTGATAGGTGGTGAGCCCATCGCCGGACCGGGTATGTTTACACATGTCTCAGAATTAATTCTGAGACCTGCGGGTTTCCTCACGATGTTTTCCTTCACCGTCGAGCTAGTGATAAATATGTACGTAAGTTTTTGAAAAACTCATTGGTACATGCCAGGATTCTTTGATAATATTACATTTTATATTGTCTTTTACTTAATGAAAGTGGGTTATAAATATACCCGTCGTCTGAGAATCAGTATTAATTGGGTATTTGACTGTATCGAAATTAAATTGTGAGTAATCATTGATAAAAAAGATTATAATAAAACATATCTAAAAATTTATTTCGATTTTCATTTTTAAATTTTTTCAATAGTTTAATAATCCAAAAAGTTATGCAATTGAGTACTAAAAATTATGATGTCGCAACTCAGTATTCAGTACATTTTCCATAGTAAATTTTAGTTTTCGACAGATCATAAAAAGTAACGCATTTGACTAGGCAGTCAAATACCGTATTCTCAGACGACGGGTATATATAAAACCCAGCAGGTGAGCATTAGGAAAATGTTTTCGTAATATTATTAATGGTGTGGGTTGGTAAAAAATGAAAGTTTGTATGAAAACCTTCATTACCTATGTAGCAGTTCATAATTTAGAAAAATAATTCTTAATTTTCAGACTACTAAAATATTTTTTTTATATTGTGTATGTCACCCCTATATTCGCTCGCCGCAGCCCTGTACTCGCCACTACTGACCTAACGAATTTTACTTTTTAATTTTCCTAGCGACTGTATTAAAATGGCTACCGCGTACCTTCGCAATGAAAAGGCCAGTCTTTTTTCTCGGTGAGGCCGAGTCGCCGCAATCACACACTTATTCAAACGCTTTCGATGGGTTTTTTCAAACATGTCGTCTGTCGCGTAATAAACTTTTGCCCTGCCTCTATCAAAGGGCGTTTCAAATTTTTTTTGGCGTTGTGGTTAGGTTTTATATTGGATGCCCTGAGTGTACATATACCTTTTAGAAATCAGTTTTAGAGTTGGAAAGGATTTGTTTTGGGTTCGAGCAACATAAAAAAAACACAATTTTGCACACATAATCTCACGCCTTATATCCCCGAGGGGGTAGGCAGAGGTATTCCATTTATGGATATACCCACTTTTCACCAGGTATTCTTTGGACCCCCAAACGTGATAAGTGGTGAGCCCATCGCCGGACCGGGTCTGTTACACATGTCTCAGAATTCATTCTGGGACCTGCGGGTTTCCTCACGATGTTTTCCTTCACCGTCAAGCTAGTGATAAATTATGCACACGGACAAGCAAAATCCAAAAAAATATATTTTTATATAAAATATGCTAACGCCTTTACACGCGAGGGGGTCCGCAGAGTTTGTAATAACTCCTGAATGTACATACCCACTTTTCACTAGTACATTTTTGGACTTCTAAACTTTTTACTAATAACTTTTTAATTTGTAATTCTACTTGACATTTAGTTTGTAATTTAAATTTTGTAATTTTGATCTGTAATTTTAATTTTGTAATTTTAATTGTTGCTATGGATTTAATCTGAAATAAATTTATTTTATTTTTATTATTTTTAAACGTGACATGTTACAAACTTATTTGTTGCTGTAACATACTCGTATGCCTGAGAATCAATTCTGGGAACTGTGGGTTTCCTCAAGATTTTGTCTTTCTCCGCCGAGCTGCTAGTGATAAATACCGTAAGTTTTTGAAGAACTCATTGGCACATGACCTCACCGAGATAGAAACCATACAACTGACATCCCATTGTCTTTGTATAGAAAAAAAATCAAACAGAGATCTCACTCCACAATACCATACTAATGCCTCCAAAATACAAATGATCAGGCCGGGAACAGAAGCCCGTTCTACGCAATTAGCTGCCTCAATTTGCATACCTCCAAACTTCTTAATTACCTGTCTCATAATTATTTTAGCAAGCAGCTCACTGGAAACTCATTAGAGTGGCGACAATCTTCATTATTTACCTTGAGCTTTAATTAATTTCTTGTCATGGTTTTTGCTTTAAACTTCTGTGGGGGTAGACGGTGGAAAGGGTACGTTGGATCGTGGAGGAAAGGGTTCTGTACCTACACTAATATTATTAGGGGAAAGATTTGTATTTTTGTATGTTTGTAAGGAATGAACTCAAAAACTTCTGCCTCGATTTTAAAAAGCCTTATTCCTGAGTAATATAAGCTATATTTTATTCCCATGTTTTCACGAAAACGGGAACTACGTGGGTGAAACTGCTAGTTTATTATAAATCCTGATGACTTTCACATTTACGGTGACGGAAAACATCGCATGGAAACACGCAGTTCCCAGAATTGATTCTGAGACATGTGATAAACCGAAGCAGCGATGGACTAGGGAACCAAAAAATACTCTGGTCTAAATCGAGTATGTATATCCAGGAACGGAATACTACTACCAACCCTTTCGGGTATAAAGGCGTGAACATATTAAATATACCAATTTATAGACCTGCAGTCATGAGGTTCTCGTAATATTGGATTCTAATCCGCCCGAGAAGAATAAAAGTGCGTGCATGAAAAGACTTATGGATATTATGGAAGCCAAAGAAGTATGCAGAGATCACCGAGGCAGAGATCGAGCAAAGTGGCGATCCATCTCTGCTTACCCCTGTGGCCCACAGGCTGTGGGACAATGGCGTGAGCTTTATGTATGTATGTATGTATCTATATAATCCTCCCGAAACGAAACTATACAACTACCTACAACCCGGAAAGAAACGGGTTTGTCCCCGTCACCTGATTACCATCTTTTGGCAATTAGTAAAACACACAAAACTCCTCCCCCGCCGTGTTCTGTCCCCCTGGTAGGTGATGTTCATTCCTCGTAAATTACCAGTCGGCACCAAGTCAGTACGAACTCGGTACGGTGCCGGACTTATTTAAATTCGCGGTAGTTGAGAGATAAGAAGTTAGGGAGCCAATGTTTGGGAATTAATGAGGGTTGGTAATGATAAATAGGTACCTATTTTAATTTTGTATAACACCTACAGAATGTTACACGAAATATGCTTGAAATAAGTTTGCGGGGAACGCAAATTTTTGTTAGTCAATAAATTTTTAACCTCGTTTTATGTGTCTTCTTCGTTTGCTTTAGATCCGAGTTCGATTCCTACATTAGTAAGTAACAACTCTTTGTTGTACACCAAAAAAAAATATGCAACAAGTGACACAATGATGAAAAACAAGTACAAGGGCGGTCTTATCGCTTTAAGAGATTTCTTACAGACAACCTTAGGTAGGATGGATTAATAAATAAATATATTTTTTAATTGCGGCAGTTTCTACTTATTTTTCACTACCTCAACGGTGATGAAACGGCAAAGTTCTCGCCACCTGTCGCATTTTCAATACTTCTGTCGACCCCACTTGAGTGTAAGATGTTAGTGTATCATACATTTTTGCGCCCTGGCTTTGCACGGGTGCAATGCTAATACCAAAACAGTCCTCTTGAATCACTTTATCTATTAAAAAAACCGCATCAAAATCCGTTGCGTAGTTTTAAAGATTTAAACTTTAGGTACATAATTCGATCGCTAGATTAAGTATATGTAGTGATTTTGTTATTTTTTTAGTTCTATATTCCTGTTTATGTGCTGTGAAAATGAAAATCAGCGTATAACATACTAAAAAAGGGGGCACATAACATACAAATCTGTTCGATTAGACATCAATCAAGCCAAACAATTCAAATTAAAGCCATCGTAACCACACCTCCGGCCGAGAGGACCAAAACCTTTTTTTATTATAAATCGGAATTTTCCACGCGGTCAAATGCGAAAAAGTTGAGCAACAAACGGTCGGCCATTTTAGGTAATTATATTGAAATCGTGAGAATCAGACATGATTAAAAAATTCTTTGTGTGGAAATTAAATGAAATCTACAATTTAATTTAAACACAATTATCTGGGCAAGCACATTATATATTTTTTTATTAACGTATATATTTATCACTACCTCGACATGGTAAAAAAGACACCCACAAAAATCAGTAATGTGTAAAAACTTCACTGGTAAAACATGGATAATTCCAGGAATGGTATACATCTACCAACCCCCTCGGGAATAAAACGTGGGCATATTTTATCTACACTAATATTTTATGGATAAAATATTTGATTTTTTGTGTTGAACAGGCTCAGAAACGACTGGACCGATATCAAAATTCTTCCCCCCATGGAAACATTACTTTTTTTAGATTATGATTTTTCATTTTCCCACGGGAACGGGACTTACGTGTTTGAAATCGCGGGGAACAGCTAGTTTATAATATTTACTATCCTTAATGATGAGAGCTTATTACAGAAATTTTCGATTACTATGATTACATTTTTGTTAATTAACGAATAAAACCGCCAAGTCATTACACTCCTTCTGGTTCAATCAAGTAAAAATCTAACTTATGACACTTCGAAAATGCAGACGCATCTCACGTCTCCATTTAAAAACCCTTCAAACCGGTTAGGATAAAGCAGCATCATAACCAAATATGCTCAAATATTTCTTCTAGAGCATTCAGCTTAAAATGTATGAAAGGTACAGTCAGCCACGTAAAAAAGGGGCATAAATTCAATATCGTTATTACAATAACGGGTATCGATCACCACACCTCCGCTCGCCACTTGAAGTCGCTCTCAGCTAAGCTAGGGGAAACGAACGATGCAGGGACATTTACTACGAAACAGCTGACTTGTTTAGAGAAGGTATATTTTTGAACATAATTATAAATTTAAAACAAGTTTACCTATACCCGGGGTCCCGTAGAATACCAGCGCTGTGGCAAATTCTGCAGCACAAGCTGAGCCCTTTAAGCACTATTGTTTCCGCTGTCTTAAATTTTTCGTTTTGTTCTTATTATATGTTGTGTGTGTTGTGTCTAATTTTTTTTCTTTATTTCTTTCTTTCATTATTTCGTTCTTTCTTTATTTGTTTCTTTCTTTGAGCTGATTAAGTAGACTGATGGACATAGATGAAATAAGAAATATCTAATATGTTCTTAACAGGGCGATCTAATATATCTAAATACCACGGCACAGAAAAAGCTTGCCACTATGTTGTATAATAAAATAACACAAACAATACCGCATCCATTCTGGTCTCCCTCAACGATTTGGGGGAAATTTTTACCTTTTTATCTCCAACAATGGCACTCGATATGATTGCCCCGGGGCAAATCGCCCATCGGGTTCTGGGGCACGGTACCGACAGATGTACACGGCGCCGAGTGTACTTGCTTGTTTGTACACCATGATTGAGTATGGGATGTTTTAATATAATATGCTAAGTAGGGCATGGAACTCGTTTTGAATGGATTTTTATGCCCTTAGGCGGAATGAGGAACTACTCCGCAAAACACGTAATTAAACAAAACATATCCATTCAAATAGTTGAGGGATTATTTTGGACGGTACCTACTAAGTAAATTCTGGGTTAGATTCTGCTTTATGCAGACTAAATTATTTTTACTTTAGTCCTGTCTTTGTTATACCTCAAAAAAAGAAAAGGAATAGAAGATAACCTACCGAATTTAGTCCTATCTGAGGCTGTATTTTAGTCGTGACTTATTTACTTATGCACTAAACACGTTATGAAATGCCTTAGTTGTCGGGACTAATTTTAATTTGACAAGACTAAATATGTCTCTTTTCTTTTCTATGAGAAAGAAAATGACAGGAGTAAACTAAAATAAGTTTAGTCGCTGTAATGCAGAATCGAACCCACTGTACGATTATTTGTAAAAAAAATATAATTAAACATCACAAAATAATGTTTACTTTTCCGGTCATTCTGATATATAGGACCTTACGGACCTAAGGAGCTGAAAGTAAATGATTAGTTTTGTCAAACAAAGAAGTATAAAAAAAATACAGAATTTTTATGTAAGTTACCACTTCAAAACACCTGATCCTAAATTAGTAGGTGTTTACAGTAGGTAATGGACGGACAGACAGCCGACAAACTGGATTAAACCGCCTCCATCAACGTCAAGGTGATTGATGAGCTTTTTGACCAAATGAGACTTGTCCGGGCAATTGTCACTGTATTAACGCCTTTGCTGCTTTGCGTTAAGGACGGTTGTCGGTGGACAGGTAAACTTTACCTTTGGTAATTTTGTTTTTGTCTCATCTATTGATCGTCTATTAGATAATGGTTTTTTTTAACGTCTTATTAGCTAAAGCTGTTCTTATGTTTATTATGTAAATAAAATAAACAGATACGCTCGCTCACGTCTTGTTCCTGAGAGGAACGGCAGAGATGTTTCATTACCGGAAATACCCACCTCTCACCAAAGTAATTATCTACTTGCAAGTAATTCAGTAGTAATGTTGGCCCCGAGCCGGGATCGAACCCGCGACCTCTGAGTCGGAGGACGCGGGTTCGATCCCCGCTCGGGGCCAACATTTGTGTGCATGAACATGATTGTTGGCTTCGTGTCTGGTCGTTTAATATTTATTTAAGTATGTTTATCAGTTGTTTAGTATCCATAGTACAGGCCCTGCCTAATTTGGGACTAAATAACCGTGTGTGAATTGTGTCCTACAATTTATTATTATTTATTTTATTATTTATTCTTCGTAACTACAGTTTGACCCTTGTATGATAGACATATCCGACACCGTATAAATACATACCTGAGTTTACCAAGTGGTAAATAAAAATGCTCGACTTGGCGGGGGCACTCCCGTGCCCCCAGATATCTTTATATCATGTTTTGTTCTTTAAAATTGAGTAAGTTCACTGGAATATTAACTGAAGTGCAATGCAATAATTCCTTATTGTATAAATTAATGTACAAAAAATACAAATTATAGTTCAGTAAACACTTCACACACACCAGACAACGTAATTATTTGTAGCAAATAATTTTAAATAGATAAATTAAATATTTATTTTTAACTTTTAATTCTGAAAATATGTACAGTGAACAAAGTTGTTAGGGTTACATGGCCAGTAACTAAGAACTCTTTTTCTGGGGTAGTCATAACCACATCTTATTCATTATTGTTTATTTCAAAAGGTATCTTTGATCCCTATAATTTACAAAAAAACAACTATAAATACATTTAAGGCTTTAAGAGAAAACTGAATCTTAGTTTCTGGTCATGTAACACTTACAACTTTGTTGACTGTACCACGGAAATACCCACTTTACACCATCATATTTTTTGATCCCGGAACATAACATATTTTTTTTTTCTTACTTATTATAGGTACATAGTTAACAAGTAAAATATACCCCCTTATATTACAATTTTACTCTCTACTGACGTATAGACGCAACTAAATTAGCTTCTTATGTCACAATTACACCAAAAGTCGTATTAAAATGGAAATGCTATTGCCAAGCGCCTTTGGGGTATTAGACAATTACCCTATAAAACAAACTTGCCATTTACCCCTGGAAAAAATTACCCGTGGTAAATGTACCGATAGAATCTACAACACTTAACACAGAAATAGAGATGTAATTTTAGTTCATAAACAGCAAAATAAGTTTGTCTACTTGTGTCGTTGTAAAAACCATACTCGTATGTCGAAAAACGTTTTTATTGCCGATAATATCTATATGTACGTGTGTTGGAAATGATTTATTAAGCATTTTTTTTATAGGTGGGGTAGATTTTGATCGAGATATTGGTCCATTTGATTGGAAATGGCTGGCATTGCGTTTATATAGATATTTATAGACAATGAATGTGTCGAATTATTTACGCACTAACTTCAGCACCAACTGCCTATAGGAAAACTAAGACTGATTTCATAAGGATATTATTTGGGGTAATTATTACATAATAAAAAAAATTTTGGTGTAATTTTTAAAGTAGGTAGGTAATCGTCTTTGAATTATATGGCATACCTACCTATATAGTCATATCATTTATTGCTTCATGTGGTTTTCTGTATTTAATACACTTTACGATAACATATATGTATACAGTTTAATTTCAAAGAAGATTTGTTTTAAAAACTATATTTTAATTTAACGTGAACTCTAAAATGTATTCAGAAGCCATAAAGTATTAAAAAAAATAGTTTTATTTAAATAGAGAGTAAAAGAACATACAACCTAGTCTAAACATTTTGTTGCTAAACATCCCTGACAAATTATCCCATCAGTAAACAGTCGAAACGAATGATTAATCTTCATAGCTGAAGCGGATTTAAATGCGAGAACACGATTCCAGGAACTCCTGCGCAGCCATTGTCCGGCTGAGATGCGCCTATTAATTCTGCGCAACTAGTACACTGGCGGACATGATTAGGGGACAATTCACAAAGTTAAATGACCACAGTAAAATCTTGTTGTGAAAAAAACTTAGGTAGACATCGGAAAAATAACTCTAAAGAGTAAAACCGACTTTAAAAATATGGACGATATATAATTTTTTTAGACTTTTATTGATTTTTTAAAAACCACTTGACCGATTTTTGATATTATTTAATAGGACCATTTATTAGAAATATCGTATGTTATATAATATAACATTACTACTGTATCGCATAATTTTTTATGACATCTTATGTTCACATGTAATATATACAATAAATGAAATTTAATGAAATATTTATGGTGCCTAATTTTCCCAATTGGTCCCGGTTTCCGTTGTGCTTACGAAAAATAGCTCTGAGCCATGTCACATATCCTTGGGTGGATTATAGCATATACTTTTTCATGTGTGACCCTTAGCTTAGCAGTGGGCTGTTATGAGATGATAAAGTTTCCCAATTTCTATACTAATATAATAAAGAGGAAAGAATAGATTTTTTGTTTGTTTGTATTGAATAGACTCTGAAAGTACTGAACCGATTTTAAAAATTCTTAAAACAATAGAAATCCATATCAGGGAGTAACATAAGCTATTTCCCACGGGAACAGCTATTTATCTATATTTTGGTGCACACTTTTCGTGTCCACCACCGCAAACGACGGAAGCCACCGAAACGCGTGCCACGATGTAAGTGCAATCGCTCATACTACACCGTTCGATTCGCAGTGGCTATTAGTTATACTAATTAGCAGTAGAATCCATTTGCCATGCGCCTGAGTGCGATTAGTCGTGTCGGCATTCCTTTTAGTTGTGGTCTTATTGGTGCATTTTACTTTGACTAAAGGTTAGATGCGTGTAGAGGACTAGCAGAACTATAATTCGTTTTCATTTAAAATATTTTTTTTATCAATTTTGGTTACCTAGATATTTTGTGTTTTTCGATGACTGGCGCGTTTATCTGGTTGGTATATGGGCACCGAGTAAGGTCAGATCAATTAGGTGCACATTTGCTTGGAATCAATATTTGTATGCTCTATCAGTCATTTTGTAGGTATTCAGGGACAGTTTAATAAATTGACACATGAATATGCATTTAGAACATTCAGAGTAAATTTTGCTGAAGCTAGAAATACACGAAATCAGGAGAGCCACCATCACTTATTAAAAACAGGACTTATCTTTCGTACCATCGCTTTATGCAGCTATCAATTTGATGTACAGTCAACAAAGTTGTTTGGGTTAAATGGCCAAAAACTAAGATTCACCCAAGCAGCAAAATGTGGTCTAGTAATTGTCCTGGAACCACCATTTTATTAGGACTATAACGGAATAGTAAACCATTATAACCACGGAAAAGGGCCCAATTTATAGGCGTATCTTGGCTAATTAAATACCTATAGTAGACTTGATGAACCCACTTTGACCAATAACGATCTTATACTTGGACTTGGATTCTTATATTTGCGCTTGCGAAGCTAACTATCAGCGCCTAATGGAACCAAACACGACAATAACGTACACAGTGAATCTCTTACAAGCTCATACAAAGTGTTGTGAATTGGTGAATGTTGCTGCGCACATTTGTAAAGATTAATATTGATAAAGGGAAGTATCCATTTCTTATTAGAAATATTATATAGAATATTAATTGTGAGTAGAGTGTTAGTAAATGATAAGTCAAGATGTATAATGTGTTTGAATGTGCATGGCGCACGTATATTTTCGGTGAACTATAATAAGTTTCTTATCAAAACTTTTACAGGCCCCATGAAATTTGCGTTTTTATTAAGTTAAATTTTAAAATAATGTTGGTTTCAGTAAGACATAAAACGAAAAGTCGCCATTTTGAGAAAGTTGGTTTTCAAAATACATTAACAAACCCTTATAGGCGCACTTAGTTTAAAAATGGTAAATATCAGAACCATTGCTTGACCATATTGTTTGGAATTAGAGTTCCGCAAATATTTCTATAACTGGACTGTTATTTTATATTGTCTTATTTTAATGTTTTAGTTTAGGGGCCAGCATTGAAAATTTGAATGTTTCTGGAAGTCGATCGTTTTTTGACTAAGAGGATTTTCGGGCTTGAAAAACCTTCATGTGGTCTTGGAACAAAACACACTACAAGACGGCTACAACACTTCGTTGTAAATAAAGAGCACTGTTAAAAGAAGATATTTTTTGGGTTTGAAAAATGCTGCTTCTACTCAGGTTATGACCACTTCAACACTGACGAAAGTGAACTTGGTAACTTAGTCAAATAGTACCTAATTTCTGTCAGTTTAGGTTTAATTTCTCTGTTTTCTCTTTACCTAACTTATAAGTCATTATAAGTAATTTATTTATAAAAATTAAATACCTATAGCATTCAAAATATGCATTATGTACAATATACACTTATACTTATCGAGGTCATAAATATCATAAAGTTTGCATTATTATATTTATAATGAATGCACCGCTGGATTGTTAGAGAATGATTTTTACATTAAGTTAGAAAACAAGTTTGTGTTTAAATTACCTAAGGCTTAAATAAAAACCATAATTTATTCTTATTCCTAATAAAGAATTTAATGTCGCATGTCGTATATTTTATTCTAAAGGACATTTTTTAAGATCACTTGTAGTTGAAAATCACACACATGTAGTTGAAAATTGGAATAGTCTTCAATATCGCTTCCATGTTCTTGCGCAGGTTCCTCACTAATACAATTTTCTAAGTCTAAATTTATATCGTAAATCGATGAAACGTTGTTTTGTGCAGAATTATTAATTATAAGTAACTATTTTGTACGGAACCTTCTCCTATTTTTACGATTAGTTCTTCGCCAGATACAAAACTAGAATCCGTCACCTCAAACCGAACCGAACCGAATTATTTGTTTATAGGTTTTCTGAACTTTTTGTTTGTGACAACTACTTATTTTGAGCCGGAATAGAACACTACGTCGGCAAAGAATACGACCCAACAAAATCAAAATGTCCGTACTGTGTACTATAACAGCATTTGTAAAACCATTATAAACCAATGCATTCTTGAACAGGACACCACGGATATAGTTTTGGATGCTAAGTATATTGTATTAAACCATTATAATCGTGTTAAGATTATAACAATATTGGTTTATACCACTACAAAACCACTCCACTTTACTTATAATTGTTCTGTAAAGTAAATTTATAAACTCTTATAAAATCAAGTAATAAATGCAAGTAGTTACCAGTACTTTTAGTTCTGTTTATCACTCTTATTGGCGTGCTTTACTTATAGTAGTTCTATAATGCTTCTTATTAGCAGTTATAAGTATAGCTTACCAGTTTATCTGCTCTTGAGTGCATTTACACCCTCGTGATACTCTTATAGGTCACCCAAGCTTATAATGCACCCTTAATTTCGACTTATACGTAATTATAAGTTAATGTATAGGATCAAATACACTACAAGGCTCAACTTACTCCATGCTGGCTATTATAAGCGTGGCAGTAAGTACTAGAACCCTTAATAGAACATTATAAGTGCCGTAGGCCTGTAACATCTGCACTATAGGATAATTTTGCTGCTTGGGCAGTTTTCTCTTCTTAAAACCGTAAATGTATTTATAGTATTTTTTTGGTAAATTATAGGGATCAAAGATATCTTTTGAAATAAACATTAATCAATAAGATTTATTTATCACTTCCCTAGAAAAAAATAGTTCTTAGTTACTGGCCATGTAACTTTAACAACTTTGTTGACTGTACGCGGTGTAAAAGTAATGTAGCTATATGAAAATAAAGCGTTATTTCAACATCAATATAAGGCAAACATTCCTTCTTTTAATTTTACATGCAGAACTAGAAAAGTATTTTAAAACAAAACGTTCCTCAAATAGTTTTTTAATTGATTTTTCTATCAAAACCAATCACAAAACCCCAAATAAATAACATGCATACATACATAATGCTCACCCCATTGTCTGGTATTCCATTTCTGGAAACACCCACTTTTCACGACGGTAAAGGAAAACATCGTGAGGAAATCCGCAGGTCTCACAATTAATTCTGAGGCATGTGTAACAGACCCGGTCCGGCGATGGGCTCACCTCATTCATATAAACTCATTATAACGTAAATTTAAATTAATTAAATAACTAAATTTATCTTATAAGTCTACATCTGTAAACCTATTTTTATGAAACGATAAATACCTATGAGTCGACTGTCACTCGCTGTAACTTACACGTGTGATCTGTCTACTGTTAGTGTAAGTTGTTAAATAAATAAATAAATATCACAAATATTTGAAGACCCAATGGCGTGCACAAAGCTCTCTGTATTTGAAAATGCCACGAAATCGCAACAATAAAGGTAACAGCTGCTATTACCGATTTGTGTCACACCCGAGCCATTTGCTGCGATAAGCGGCTGAGAATTTGAAGGGGCAAGGTGTCAATTGAACACTTTTTAACATTTTGTTCTCATGAAAATATAACCTTTTACCTCAAATCTTAATTTGGGGTAAGTGGTTATGTTTATGTGTTACATACTCGTACATACTTATTTATTCTCTATGCAAGCGTTGTTAGGTATGTCTTCATTATTTATGTCTTCAAGAGCCGATCTTTCTTGCTGGTTCTTCTCGGGCTACTGCATTTGGAACCAGCAACTCGTTGGTGGAGATGGGCTGCTGTTCACATTTTGCCAATCTTCATGGAAAAGCTTAGAGTGCCTTGTTATTAGACTATTGACCTTTTTAAGTGTACTGTTTGTAAAGGTCTCCTCCATTTCTTTCCACTCTACTCGGTTTAGAGCTTTCCTTGTCCATAGCTTTCCTGCTATCTCCTTTATCTCTCTTATCACCTTCGAATCTGTCTACCTCCTTGCCTTTTCCTATTTCTAGGGTGCCATGACACAATGCTTCTGTTCCACTCCTTCTCTTATTGTATGTCCTGTCAATTGCCACTTAATTTGTAACATCTTGTATTTCAGTGCGGTTTCTCGAGGTTTTCTTTCGTAGAGAGCAATGATAGCCTTACGGTTAAGACGCCCGCTTCTCATGATGATAATCAGTGAGGCTTGCGTTCAAATCCTGGCATGTGCTAATGAGTTTTTCAAAAAACTTACCTACGTACATTATTCATCACTTGCTCGACGGTAAAGGAAAACATCGTGAGGAAGCCCGCAGGTCTCAGAATTACTTCTGAGGCATGTGTATAAGACCCGGTTCGGAGATAGGCTCACCACCTATCACGTTTAGGAGTCGAATTTTCTCGTGAAAAGAGGGTATATCCAGAAATGGAATACCTCTGCCTACCCCCTCGGGGATAAAAGGTGTGAGTTTTTTTTCTTTCGTACTCTGTCTAATTTTCTTAAATTCAGCATGTTTCTCTTCATTGCTGTCTAGATATGGAGTGGAGTGTATATTTTATTTACACTAAATACTAAGCATTTCAGGGAGCGCCCATATATTACGGCGGCACATTCCACGAAGCGCCAATTAGTGGACACTTGCTACTGATTAATGCGCCATAATCACTGCGACGCGCACCTAGTGCGGTTGCTAGGTAAATACTAGTTACAGTGATTTATGTTGTTACTAGTTATGTGGTTGATGGGATTTCAAAAAGTGCATGTCGGTCCAAGCGCAGTGTACCTTGAGTATTAAACCAACAGGAGACGTCACGCGCACTAGTTTCATTGCAAAAAAGTCTGCCAATTTCTGCGCGGGGCACGAGGAAACAAACACCAATAATGTTAAAACAAACGCATTTTTTGACAAAACAATTAAACACTAGCTTGAACTAGATGCACACAAATACATTCACCAATCCAAGCACTCCGTGAACTCAAAAAAGCTAGTTGTATATAACAGGTATGCGTGTTGACCGATAATTTTTTTTGGCAGAGGGGAACGCCTGTCAGTGGCGTCTCCGGTTGGTTTAATACTCAAAGGCAGTGTAGGGTCTCGTAATAGCGCGTCACAATATGCGGACTTAAAAAGATTTGTGAGAATTTCTTCTTTTTACTTCCCCAAGTACATTTTCACACAAATTGGTCGACTATTGCTCGATAGCTTGTAATGGCTACTTTACTGTGACAGTTTTTCTTGAAGCTTTGTTATCTATACTACTTACTACTAGTATAGATAACACTTACTGTCTATACTACTACTTACTATCTATACTACTTACTACTAGTATAGGTAACACTTACTGTCTATACTACTACTTACTATACTACTTTCTCAGAAAGCGGGTAATGTTTTTGAACGATCTATCCACCGATACCACATAGACTTTATGGGATGGAACCCTAAAAAAATGTTTTATTAAGACTTCATTTTACCACATTGTCGGCGAAGTCAAAAGTCAAAAATCATTAATTATTTTCTGTGGGTACAAAAAGTAGGTACACTTAGAAAGGTCTAATAACAAGGCACTCTAAACTCGTCCATGAATATTGGTTAAATGTAAACAGCAACCTATTCTGAGCAAACAAACGATTCTGACTCTGTATGTGTGCGATAATGCCACTAGGCGATCACTCATTCACTATAAAAACAGTGTGATAGTTACAAACATACTAGGCTCACAGGGCTACGAGCGTCTTATACCGTAAAATCCTTATTAAGATAATATCCATACAGCAACAAAGAGTGCAATTCCTACGCTATTACGGACCCGTTGATTGCTTGCGATAAATCGCGTCGCGTTTCACGGTCACGGCAGCCACATCAAAGAGTTCGAGGGGGCGAGCTGGGGCTGCATCCCTCTCTGTACTGACCACCCTAAATAATATTATTATACGTACGTTCAATTAGAGTGAGAGTCATATTTTTATTTACCTACTGAAACATAATTTTAAAAAAAGATTAAAGTTATTGAGCAATAGGTAGGTACATAGATATGTATTTTCAAATAACTATGCATAACATTTATTCTAAGGATACTTATAAATACTGAGTTGCTCTCATGTTTAGGATTCCGAAAATGTTGAAAAGTGAGATCTTCCAGAAATGGAATTGCTTCTGTCGACCATAAAGCGTAGGTAAGCTTAGAATATTAGTAGTATTACATTGTGTATTACTTAGTACTGATTGTTCAATAGTCAGTTAGATAGTGACAACATCAATAATTTATATTCTCCAGATAACTGACGATTGAACAATCAGCCCTTAGTAAATGGACAGCCATTTTATTACGGTTGTCTCGTCAAAAAAAAGGTGTAAATATGGCTGAAACAGTGAAACTATGTAATTTAATTTTCCAACATGTAGTGCATTGATTTAATTATTTATCAGTGGCTGAAAGTTACAAAGAATATTTTGAATTCCAATAAAACCATTCGTTATGAATTATTTGGTTGTAGGCTATCGTTTAGAATAATAATTTTCCTTTGCTATAAATCTTAAACTGTTTTCTCTAAGCTTGTATCAAAATTCAACTCTTATTAAAACCGTTTTAAATTTTTCAAAAATAAAACTTTCACTTCAATACATCGTGCGGAGTGTACAAGGGCCGGTGCACACGTACCTCTCCACTCGCGATTCGACACCTGAGTACACTGCACCCCTGCGCTTATTGCGGGGGATAACCAAAGCTATACTAGAGTGCAGTGGGCTTTATTATTTTAGTTCTAGTCTAGGTATTTTTCTTTTGTCCCATATAACGTCGGATAAATTTTATTATCATTTTAAATATATTCATCCACAGCTATATTACCTACTAGCGGTTTCACCTGCGTAGTTCCCGTTCCTGTGGGAATGGGCGAATAAGATATAGACTATGTTACATAAGGATATTCCAGCTATAGATTGGTGAAAAAATTTTAAAAAACATACAAAAATACAGTTCCCATTCGAATACATAATATAGGGAATAAAATATAGCCTATGTTACTCAGGGATATTTTAGCTTTCCGTTGGTGAAATAATGTTTAAAATACTTCCAGTATCTAGTTTTTCTGTTTATTACGAATAAGATACAAAAATACAAATCTTTTCTCTTTATAATAGAAGTATAGATAGGTATGTAGGTGGTGGGCTCACGTGGTAGATTATGCCGACCCATACTTCTAGCCAATACATGCGTGAGAAAAGACCCTTAGCTAAGTTTTGATGATGATAACAAGTATAAGTCACAGATTAATTACGAAATCCCAGCAAGCATAAATGAGGCAAGAATGGAGAAACAATCAATCATATTCAAACACATTCTTTCCGGTCGGGAACATGTGACTATTATCAACGGGTGTAAAAACCCTCAGAAAACCAGTGTAATAAACATCAAATAAATAAAATAGTGTCGTCACAAACGATAAAAGTAACGCCTTAAAAGTCTACTAACCCCATCTATTATGATTTACTTAGAACTAAAAAATCAAATCAAAACTGAATCCTTTTCCATACTAAGCGACCGAGTTTTAAACAGATTCGATCACTAACATTAGGCACAGGGGGGTGGGCAGAAAGAAAAAAATTGTCACAGGCACAATTACACGGCATCTGTCGGGGCCTGCGCCCGCGCAATTTATGCTGATTGGATTTACTCGGGAGGTGAGCAGAATGCGTTAAGCGCACATGTGGCGATGACTCATTTTGTAGGTGAGGATTATGGGGAAATGCGATTTAGAATCTATACATATAATAAATTTGTAGCTGGGCAATGTCTGTGCGTAGGAGATATATAAGGAAACTTAATTTGAGATGGCTTAATGGGTTTGGTTTCCGCACTTAGTCCCTAAACCATTATACGTGGGCCATGGCGGCCGGTCCGGTCCAGATCAAACTTCCGAGTCTACTCAGGACATCAGCAAGGGATTATGGTGTGCCAAGAATTTCCTCGCGGATCTGGGCAACGCCAACGCACTCGAGGAGCACATGCTCTACCGTCTCCTCTGCCTCTATGCAAGCTCTGCGTAGAGGGCTGTCAGTAATATCTAAGGTGTGTAAATGTTTATTCATTGAGCAGTGTCCGGTGATGGTCTCCGATACCACCCGCAGGCTGTCTCTGTCCAGGCGCAAATGGTTGAAGCCTAAACTAGTATGTATTCATAGATTTTTTGTGTCTGTCTTTCCCTAGATTAGTAGGTACGGGCATCGCTCAAAAACTACTGTATGGATGTAACTGATTAGAGGGCTGTCAGTAATACCTAAGGTGTGTAAGTGTTTATTCAGTGAGCAGTGTCCGGGGATGGTCCCCGACACCATCGCAGGCTGCCTCTGTCCAGGCTCAGAAGGCTTTATAACATTAATTGAAGCTTAAACTATTAGTATTCAAATATTTTTTTGTGTCTGTCTTTCCATAGATTACTGTATGGATGTAACTGATATCAACAGATGAAGGGATGAACATGGATCCCTATACAAACACCTATTTTTGTATTGTACAGTGGTACAGCATCTTAAACATGCTAGTCCGACTTAGGAACACTTGGCCGGTTTTTATTATCTTAGAACGCTCACAGCAAACATATTCCTATTCTATATTTCAAGTAAATAAGTGTACCTATCAAAATCAGCTTTTATAATAAGCATTTACATGCAGCTCCAAAGTTATGCCGCCATAATAATTACAAGGGGCGGCGGGGAGGTAAATCGATGGTGAAACAATATTCCACACGCCCCCGTAAATACCTGCGTTTTATCGCGGAGGTGGCTGCCGGGTTGGGAGAAACCAGGCGAGTTCACTAGACAAGTACTTTTAGGCTAGTAGGAATGTAGGCCAGTAAATCGTGCAAAGAAAGCATAACTCGCTAAAAACATCATTCGCGAATACTGTCGCTCGTAAGCATGTATACTACTAATCCCTAAAAATAGGTAAATAATAAAAATCATTTTTAGCTTTAGGTACCTAAATTACTAACTTAACAAATTTATATGTCATTGGGACTGGTTGTGTGAAAACAACTGTATCAAACTGTTTTTTTTATCTATCAATGAATTTAGAAATAATATTTTCTATCATATTACTCTGGTGAAAACAGGCTACAGTAGACTTACCTACTAGTTTATGATGAACCGTTTGAAACAATGTAACTATTTCACTCCACTGTCTCGTCCAAACGCGCGTCAATAGTAGCAAACCTACGTGCCAGTACAGTCGCGGCCAGAACTTGGCCAGCGGCCAGCCCCCTGTACGACTACTGGTGGGCCTACACTCATTGTTTTAAAGCTAAATTAGTGGGCTGCCGAGTCTACGGGTCCATGTTAGCGTGGAGTTTGTTGATCGTTTCCATTTTAAAAAAATGTTACTTTCTTTTGACAGTTGGTTTGTTAAATAAAATAAAAAACTCACGCGCTCTCGCCGAGGGGATCGGCAGAGGTATGCCTCGTATAAATTTCTACTTTTCCCCGTGGAATTTTTGGACCCGTGTTTCCGATCGTGTTTGTTTGTTAATTTTGCGTTATTAAAACTCAGGTTATTAATACACATTAAGAAACAACAAAAAAATTTAATTGTGGACATCCTGTTATCGATAATAATATTATCTGGTTAGCATAAAAGATAGAATTATCAGGATGTAAACACTCAGATTAAACAATATAATAAACTACGAGAAGGAAATTAGTTATTGTAATACCCACACCAAATAATAATTTATTATTATCTCATATCAGTATTAATCAAAAGACATATCTCTCCATACTCTCAATTGGCCTTGATGAAATCTTTCTAATTCTATGGTGCCTAAAAAGTAAGTATTGAAATAATAAAATTATGTTTAAAAAGAGAACAAATTTCTCCTATACTTAAAAAAAACTAAGAAACTCCGAACAAAAAAGTACAGTGAACCAAATAAAAATAGCTCCCGAATCGGATCTGCAAATAATAACAGCTGTAGGTACGGCACCGGTCCTCGAAAGAAGTCAGTCGAGCGCAGGTTCCCGGTAAAAGTACCGGAATAAATACACTGCCGGTATTTAGGAGCAATGCGCCAATCGGTGCTGATCTAGAGATGTTTTTACCATCGGAAATTTATAAGAAAAATATTGGTTGTCTGTATTCGGTTTACGGACCATGGACAATGAGTCATGCCTTTTAGTGCGTGCAGCCGGCGTTCTTCGATTTATAAGACAGTATCACCTCAAAATCTCTTTTTGGGTAGAATAACAATAAACAAATCGATACAAAATAGAATAAACATATATTCTAAGCGTAAGTATATCACCGAGGGAGGCAGCTTAGGTATTCTATTTTTGAAAATATTGACTTTTAATTAATGTAATTTTTCAAATATCTAAACGTGACAGGTGCCACTGCCTATCGCCGGACCGGTGTTACACATGCCTGGAGGCTGCTTATCAGAGATCGAGTAAAACATAGATACATTATTTGAAGCAGACTGCAAACTTAAATAATATGGGCTACTTCAAGAAAATGAGACACAATTGATTTTTAATTGTTCTATCGCGAAAATCGCGAAAAAGTCCCATAATTTCAGACAATTAAGTACTATTTTGTAAAATTTGTAACCGAATTCTAAACTCTTGCTGTCCTGTCAGTAAATAAGGTGATTTTATTTAAAAAATACTGCTTCATTCATTCATGTCATTCTTCATTCACTTTTGTAATACCAATTATTTTACCTATAATTATTTTAAAATTTGTATTAGCAACTCCAAGTGATATTCTAAGTACAGTCAAGCACGGCGGTGGGGCCACGTGCCGCACCGCGCCAGGTGTGCCAACCGCACGGCTCTAAATTTAACGTCTTTATTTGTGTTTCTGACTGTACCCTACTCGCCATGTTTTTCCATTTCTGCAAAATCACTGGACGAAATAATTTGCAGGACTAAAAATGGCGCCATATTTTTGCAAAGTTTTAGGGTTCTTTTAATTTCATTATTACCGAAATAATAATATATTGTGGGACACAATTCACATACGGTTATTTAGTTCCAAACTAGGCAGGGCCTGTACTATGGGTACTAAACAATTGATAAACATACTTAAATAAATATTAAACGACTAGACACGAAGCCAACATACATGTTCGTGCACACAAATGTTGCCCCCGAGCGGGATTGAACCCGCAACCTCCGTCTCAGAAGGCACTCACTACCAACCGAACTAACAGGCCCGTCAAAATAAAAAATAAACTAAATAAAAAGACAGGTAAAGCCCCAGGAGATTGCAAGTGTAAAAAGAAACTCTTTATTTTATTTCGAGAGCAAGTTTCTAGTGTTCCGCAACTTTGTGTCCCACCTGGCTGTTTCGAATCGAAGGCGAAGGCTAAGCTTGAAACAAAGATTTTTTTATGAGTCCATTCATATTTCTTTAGAAGTCCTTAAAATATTTTTAGTGGTTACTAGGGTAGGTAGGGGTAGGGTAGTTAGTTATGTATTTGATATTACTGTTTGATAGAAACTCAAGTAAAATACAACACAGATAACGAATAATTATGATCATTTGGTACAATTTCTTGGTTTGAACAAATACTCAGTTAAAGTTTGAAAGCTATGCTTTCCATTTATGCCTTGCTCTACATGCTACGACTTAGTTATTTGATTTTCCTCTTTGTGTCTCCTTAGGATTGAAGTAGATATTTGTTAATAGTTTCTGTTCACCAAAATAATTCAAATACAATATACAACGTCATTGTAATTTTTACACGTCACTTGAGCTTTTAGTTATTGTGTTTCTATTAGCATTGTGGTTGTTTTTATTTTATTTATTTTTTTTATGATAAAAAGGGGGCAAACGAGCAGACGGGTCACCTGATGGTAAGTGACGTCCGTCGCCCATGGACACCTGCAACTCAAGAGTCACAACTGCGTTGCCGACCTTTGAGGTGGGAGTAGGGGGAGGGGAGGGGAGGGGCTGGGGAGGGGAAGGGGGGATTGGGGCCTCTGGTTACCTCACTCACTCAACGAAACGCAATGCCAGCATTGCTTCACGCTGGTTTTCTGTGAGGCCGTGGTATCGCTTCGGTCGAGCCGGCCCAAGCGTGCCGAAGCATGGCGCTCCCACGTCGAAGTTTTAAGTACTGACAGTACTTAAAAAGAGACGGAAACAACCAGTAATCATACTATATTCGAAACACAAAGACCTAGTACCGGTCTTTCTCACCAATTATTTCTTCATGTACAAAATATTGTTGTACTTTATTAAAGTTAAACGTATTGCGTATTAAACGATTTTATGCGCGGGCGCACTTAACAAGACGTGGATTAAGTAGGCGATGTGCAGCAGTAAGAAGGACATGTTATGAGCACGTGTCGACCTGTTACAGCCGTGTAACATGTCTGAGTTATAGACAGCGAGGTCGGTTGCTCATTTGTGGTACTGACGACTAGCGACGAATATTTCATTTAGTAAAGAATTAACACCACCCAAATGCACAGGATCAAGCATTCCATTTATACGAGTAGGTTCATCGATCAGATCGGCGATGTATTAAAGAAAAGCCAGATAAACAGTACCCGAAACCAACGGGCATGTATGACCGATTGATGGATGTGGATGAGGCGCGAGAGGTATGTCAGGATCGTAGCAGGTGGTGAGTTGTTGTCTCTGCCTACTCCTTGGGGAAAAGGGCGTGAGTATATTTATTTATGTTCTACTGTTCGCAGCTTGTACCGTTAGCTTGGACATTTTGCGAATTGGACATTCTGTGCCTAAACATTCATTCATATCACAGTTTTCAGCTCATTCAGTCGCATCTCTGCTCTCAGCAACACTGTAAAGAAGTACAGCCACTACACGAAGTTCTTTTTACGTAGTATTTTATTTAAGCGAACTCAAACTAAGCGAAAAAAAATTCGTTTGTGACTAAGGGGGTCTGTTTGTAAAATTTTCCGTATTAGTTTCATTCACATACGTATATACGTATTTGAATGACAATGATGTTTGGTGTAAATTTTCTCCAGCACACTTAAAAACATGTAACTTGTTAGTAGTTTGTGTTGCATTGATTGTTTAAAAAAATGTTTTGAGGAGTTTCTTGCCCCGCTTCTTCTCCTCAACCATACATGCTGAAGCGGTGGAGTTGCAATGACTTTTAATAGGCTTTAAGTGGACTTATGCTACATTGAATAAAAGTATTTTCAATTTTGAAAAAAAAAAACTTTTCTCGATTTTAACATTGCGCACCATGCTTTACTCCATCAAAATCACATTAAACAATATTGTTACAATAAAGTGTAATTTTGTTGACATAAATTAACATCTCATTATACTGCATGCGCATCTCACAAGGAGGGCAGTAAGTGGACTCGTCTAATTGGGATTAATTGAATGGACTCGCCCAATATTATTTGAGCATCGCAGATTTGCAAATAACTACAAAATCATAAAGGACATTGCTGTGCATTCAGCAGTTTGGATTTCAAGAACAATTAGATAAACGTGTCAGTCGTTTGAACACTGAATTTACTGTTATTTGCAGAATATTTAATATTTAAATACTGTTCATGGCGAAGGCATGTCGCACGAAATTGTAAGATGTGGCGACATTCTTACAATAAGACCCTGAACTGAACACACAGAATTAAAGAAAATAAATAAAATAGACGGTATGTCAATTCCTTCAAATTTAAAATTGAATGTCCAATGACAGATTTTTCACTAAGTTTTTCTCCACCATCTCACTCTTTTAGTATTAAACCAACCGGAGACGCCAATGACAGGCGTTCCCCTCTCAAAAAAGTTATGAGCAACGCGCATACCTCCTGTTTACAACTAGTTTTTTTTGACTTCACGGAGTGCTCGGATTGCTGAATGTATTTGTGTGCATCTAGTTCAAGCTAGTGTTTAATTGTTTTGTGAAAAAATGTGTTTAAATTAACATTATTTGTGTGCTTTTCGTCGTCCCCCGCGCAGAAATTGGCAGACTCTTTTGCAAAGAAACTAGTGCGCGTGACGTCTCCTGTTGGTTTAATACTCAGAGCCCTGAACTGAACACACAGAATTGAAGAAAATAAATAAAATAGACGGTTTATCAATTCCTTCCCATTTTAAATTGAATGTCCGATGGCAGATTTTTTTAATGTGTTTTTCTCCACCATCTCACTACATAATATGGAGATTTGGTAAAATCGTTCTAAATTTCAACACATCAACACCAACTTCTGAGAAATACTTAACTTAGACACCACCAACTGAATAACAATAATAATAATATCAATACCACCTTACACATTTAGACCCACACCTGAAACTGAAAGACTTCTTGATGCAGCCAAACTTAGACTAAATTCCGGGCGGAAATCGAACTCACGACCTCTGGCTCAGAAAGCATGATCACTGCCATCTGAGATAAGGCACAATCGCTATCGCTATTATCGCGTTATTTAATATTTTGCAATTGAAAGCTACAGTTTTCCACGTTACATAACTATGTACCTATAAAGTCGACCATACACAGCGGGTATTCAGCATCGCAGCAGCTAATGGGGCCACTGAGTGGTTTCGCATGTACGCCCACCTTAACCCGCGTGGGGGCCGCCTAATCCTGCTTTTAGTTTTTTACCAACTTGGAGCTTCGAGGTGACGAGTATCGCTGGCGCTTTAAGAGGATTTCCGTGGAGACCTTAAAAGTCCTTAAATAGCTATTTAGTGACATAATGGTATTTTGTTTTAGCTAAAAAGTATTTAAGGTAAACGCAGCTATTACCGACCCCCTTAAGCAAGTTTTGAAATTGATTATTAGAATTAAGGGTAGTGGTTGCAAACACACCAGATTTTTTTATTTTATATTTATATATAGATTGTATATTTTATATTTATATTTTTATTTGTTTATAAATATCATGTATTCATTGAAAAAATAATCAAAGGATTGTTGAAGTCAATTGTTTGTATTACCGACCCACCCGAAACGCTTTGAAGCTATTACCGATTTTTATGAATCTAACACCGACCGTAAGTAAATAAAGCATACTTTTTTCACAAAATACCTACCTACATGTTTGATTCTCAAAATAATTATTAATTTGAGCGAAATATCCCTTTCCCAAAATATCCCGTTTTCTAAATGTCCCGTTTACTTTTATTTGCTTCTCATTTTTGTACTTGATTCATTACAATAATTATAGTTACTAAAATAATCTGAAAATGGAGTTAAACTTGACTTTAAACTTTTTGGCGGGAATCCGAAGAGGTACGTCATGTTTTTTGTATAATTATTATTTTGCTGTGTGTTTCGGGTTTTGACTCATCATAATAGTGATAGTTTATTATGTGGCAAGTGTCCGTGAAAGTGTGCAGTGAATGGGAAATTCGATAAAATGCGAGATATGGACATTTTTTTTGCCATCATTCCATTGCCTCAAGAAGTCACAATGAAGTCATCAGTAAAAGTGCTATTATTTTACTGTTAATAACCAAGGGATGTAGAAAGTGTTGAAGACACTGTATTTTTGTGCATGGACTCTGAAGCAGAGCCATTTACTCAAGGATATCATTAACTAATGACGAGGCTGCATGGCGTAATGCCTTTGCCTACTATGTAAGGGGTGAAAAAAAAGGAATAGAACCAACATGAAATTCATTGTTATGTAGATTTCTTCTTCTAGTGCCCATGCTTTTCAACTAATCGCAGTGAACCTCGGAATGCTTGTGGATTCTTTAAAATATTGTTTTCACATTTGGACCTCAATAAAAATAAAGGTATTGATTTCACGGTGGACACAAATGAAATTTTAGTAATATCAGAAAATAGACTTTAATAGAAATGGTAGGTAATTTTTTTTTTTTAATTTATTTATTCATATAACAGTACATATTACATTACAAATGCAGTGTAAACATAAATCAATTAATGATTTTTCCGTACACTACAGTATTCGAAGTTCATAACGGTGTTAAATAGCAAAATTTACAAGAAATATATTTTATCATCACAATAACTGCGTTAATTATGATTTATGATAGTCATAGATAGTATTATGATAAATAGGTAGGCAGAGGTATTTCATTCTTACTTATTTAGGTGGACAGGAGCTTGAGCGGATAGAAAAGAAAGGTAGGTAGTTATGGAAATAAACCGATGACCAATGCATTGATGCAATGAGCGAGGAGAATAAAACTACACTTATACAGGCTGTTACTTTGATTGTTAGTAGCTGTGGGTTAGTGGTAGATTATTATTATTAATAGAATAACATTCATAAAATCAAAGTGAGAACATAGGTCATGTATTGTTATCTTGCGCCTCCGGAAACCTGCTGCTTGGCCAGCTAGTGCAAACCATAGTTACCATAGCCTTTCTTTCTAATTGATTAGCCTGCTTATTAGTAATTACTTCTTAAAACAATGTCAATGCTGTTACTTCACAATGCAGTTCCATGTAGTGCCGTTGAAGGGAATTGGTCTTAGTGTCAATTGTGTTGGACATAGGGGGTAACTGAATCACCTGAAACATAAATATTCACTATCAAAATTCAGAGATAATTTTGTAAATGTGTAGATGTTAATAAAATAAAAACACACTGTTTTATTTTCAGCACAGAGTTTTTCAAGTTGGGATAGAGGCTGGTGCTTCTACACACATGAATCATGATTTGCTTCTTTGAATAAAAATAATTAGAAAATTTTATTTAAAAATTACTTAAACCCTTTGTTTTATTTCCCAAAAAACCTATAATTTTTTTTCGAACTTCCCAAGTTTAGCGCAGCCGAAGGTAAGGGTTGACTGTCGGAACAAGTTGCAATGACGGTTGCGCACGTGTACTTAATAACTATTTTTAATACAGTTGCGAAAAAATTAAGCAATTTCATAGAATAATAAAAACACTATAAACTCAACTAACATTTTTGGAAAATCGCGCCAACCGTAAAAGATTAAAAGCAGAGTTTTTTTGTTTTCTTCACCCATTCTGGGCAGGCAAAGGGAACTATATATACAGGCCATACAGCCAAGTCTTCAGTAGTTTTTTTTATGGATATGAAATAAATGAAATTTAATGACATTAAATGAAATTAAACCTAACCTAGCTCATTGAATCAAATCATTATATTGAAACAAATTAGTAGCTTTACTTTTAGACATTACATACCTTTAATCCAAAAATACCAATTATTCGGTATAGACTCGGTGATAGCTTCTCTTTGTTGCAATTACCGATTCATATGGATCGGTGATTAGTGTTAAATAAAAAAATTAACAAATCTTTTAACGAGCCACGAAAAATAATCGATATTAATTGTAATACATTTCCCCATCCGATTTAAAACAATAATTTATTGATTTAGTCCTAAACTATAAAAAAATACACTATTTTCATATAAATACGAAGAAAACTCTATTTAGTTTCTTTCATATCCCACGTCTAAATGTTTAATAATGCGTGGCAGTTTATCGCGGAAAAACAAGTTTATCATATAACAAGGTGTATGTCGCTAATAGATGCTTATAATTTTAGAATACTTAAGATTGAAATGGTGTTATAAAAACTTGTTTAATTATTTTAAGCATTAATGAAAAAGGGAAAAAATAAATAATAACCTCTCAGCCATTGCCGATCCATGGGTCGGTAATGACTGCACTACTAAAATGCACTGCAGCTATTGCCGTTCTATTTTAATTTCAAAAATACTTTTTAAAATCCCTTAAAACATAATAATTTAGTTGCGAAATGTGGAATATACAAATAAAGGAATATGTTGAGTTATTCAGAATAAACTTAACGTAAATATTTATATATAAAATATCTTAAGCAAAAAAATTGAGTACTTACCTGAGGAAGTAAAGGTTAGTATGACACGATCGGCGCACTCGCTACGTTCACAGAAACTAACGTATTTGGTCACATTCCCGTATACCTACGTACACTAACACCAGTAAATTAATTAAGAAACATACAAACTTGTGTGTCTATCATACTCTCTTGTAACTCAAATCGTTCAAAACCGACAAAAATAAGAATAAGCTGAATGGGTCGGCAATACCTGCAGATTTTCGAGGGGTCGTTAATAGCTGCGTTTACCTTATTTTATTTTATTTATTTATTCCATTTACAATATTTTACAATAATATATATCTATATTTTTTAAGAAGTAGGTAAGTACAAAATAATAAATTGGACGATCTTATTTGTGAGAGATACTATCGTAGACATTAAATATTCAGACTCTTCTTGCTGATTCTTCTCGGGGTACTGCATTTGGAACTACCAACTCGTCGCCGCGTCGGTGGAGATGGGCTGCTGTTTACATTTTAGAAAATCTTCATGGACGAGTTTAGAGTGCCTTGTTATTAGACTATTGACATTTCTAAGTATACTTTTTGTACCTACAGACAATAAATGTTTTTATTTTATTTTAAAACTAGCAACCCGCCCGCTAGTGGTGCAATGCTAACACTAAAACCTTCCTCTTGAATCATACATACATACAGCTCACGCCTTCTTCCCACAGGGGTAGGCAGAGACGATGGATCGCCACTTTGCCCGATCTTTGCACACTTCCCTCGCTTCCTTCACATCCATAAGCCTTTTCATGCACGCTCTTTTATTCTTTGCACTCTTGACACCAGATTTTTGAAGGACGTCACTAATTTGATCCGTGAACGTCCTTCTGGGGCGTCGTCTTGCCTTGTATCCTTCAACATTTGCACCATAAATCTCTTTCGTTACTCTTCTTTCATCCATACGTTCTAAATGACCAAACCAGCTTAACATACCCTTTTCTATCCTTGTCACTACATCTTCTTTCAAACCACACTTCTCTCGTATATCCGCATTCCTCACTCTATCACACAATTTTACTCCACACATTTTCCTCAAAGACCTCATTTCCACTGCGTTCACCTTGCTTTCATGCTTCTTCTGCCACACCCAACATTCACTCGCATACATCAGCGTCGGGACCAGTACAGCGTTATGCATAGCCATCCTTGCCTTGTTAGACATGACCTGGCTACTCACAAGGCTATTCAGGGCCCCATTCACTGCATTTCCTTTCAATACTCTTCTTTCAATATCTTTCTCATACTTGCCATCCCTTGTAAACACGCTACCCAAATACACGAATCCTCTTGAATCACTCTATCTATTAAAAAAAACCGCATCAAAATGCGTTGCGTAGTTTATAAGATTTAAGCATACAAAGGGTCATAGGGACATAAGGAAATAGGGATATAGGGACAGAGAAAGCGACTTTGTTTTGTACTATGTAGTGATGTAGGTATACCTAAATAATATCATTTTTTTATATACATAACCTATCTAATATCAAAACAAACCATGCTGCTAGAATTTCACTTTTATAAAATTAATGCCCGTGCGACCGACAGCAAAACGTGGTAACTTGAAAATTCGCTAAAACTCCAACCGTAATTAAGACGCTGCAAGATACGGCATTAATATCTGATAACACAATTAATTTCGCCAGAGGTTGGTCTCGTAAAATTTTCAATTTGCCTCAAAAGTTTCACCTGATAAACGTGAAGTTCGGTTAGCAACGAGATAAGGGAAGGGAAGATGGGAGGTAATTATATTGGTACTTTGGGCCTCGCAATTACAATTTTCTAACTAAGTTTTCTGGTGGCTTGTCTTGGGGTTTTGATACTTTGTGTTTCGGTGCGCAATTTTGTTTTATTAACTCGTGTAAACAAAGGCAAGATAATGTTATTACAGTTCCATAGGCCGGGAATTAAAAAATATATAACCAAACTTGTTGAAGTTGGTAGGTAACAAAATATGAAGTTAGATGAAGACACATAGGTATTGGTTAAAGTTAGGGTTTTTCCAGAAATGGAATAAGTCCTCCAGGATAAAGCGGTGCACAATTTTTTTTTTTCAGAAATAGTTTGTGTTATTGCAGAAAAGTTTTCGAATCATCAAAATTTTATGAGCAAAAATCTTTCTGTAGAAGGCGGTTTCCGTTTAGATCTGCTAAAATCTTCAAACAATAAAATTGATGTTGGTAAAAGAACAAGAGAACTAACAAATTTTTTCAAGCAATCCAAGATAATAATGTGTCTCATATTTGGGCTTAACTGTGAATACCTGGCCCTGTATATTTATATAAGCATTTAATATTAAATTTGAACTCGAGCTCACGTAAGGTATTCGAAAACGCACCAAATATAACTGCGTACCAAAACAACGCGCGCAGTCGTGGACGCAAGGTAAACATAATTATTTTAAAATGTCTCGCAGCTGCTCACAATAATCATAATAATAAGCGTTAAAATACCTACAGCGAGGACTCGGGCAACGTGGGGGCAACTGCGAAGGAAACGGGATTTTCTTAGAATAACGTTATGGTGACTCAAACAGCTACTTAAGGCGTCAACACATGAACAAAATAAAGAATTTGATGGTTTCTTATCGTTATACATAATAATATATACATTCCCATTGTGGTAGGCATAGACAATAGACTGTCACTTGCTACCATCCTGACATATCTCTCGTGATTCATCCACATCCATCAAACGACTCATGCATGTTCGTCAGTTCGGGTACTTTTTATCTGGCCTCTCTTCAATATGTCGCCGATCTTTTCGCTGTGTCGAAGTGCGCTTCGTACTCTACTGACGCGCCCATTCACAACTCCCATTCCATTTTTTGATAAATAAAATATAACTATGGTAAATCTTATAGCCATAATAGCAGAAGTAACACAGGCGAACAAAAAAGATCATATTGTATCTGTAAAACTTGGTTATCCTCAGTGGAAGATTTCCTCCTTTGTAAATTTTAAAGGCGAAGAGAGAACAACATAAATCTTCAATGGATCTATACGGTAAACAGTCAAAGAGGGCTCTAAACTTCAACTTGTGGACTACTACAATGAAAATACGCAAGTTTGAATCTTGGACAGTTGGAAAGGCACAAAAGATAATTCGATCAGATTTAAATTTTCTGCTTCAAACACCTTTGTCAACTGAAGAATTCAAATCATCCTGTAGACTTACTACATATTTTCTTAACAGATCCTTTCTTCATTTCTGAAGGTCATTACAACGTTGGAGCATTGCCACGTGACTATTTAGAGAAACGTTTTCTGTTCTCTTTTGTGCAACGAGAAACAAAAGATCCGTGCACACACTAAGCATTTCAGGTGAGCTTGGCTTCATCCCAAAGAAGTCGCTCTTTAAATATTTAGTCACCGATCATTCGCACCTCCGATAGTGCAGCCAAAACCTCGAAGCATGCAATGCGTGTGGCATGCTAGCGAGGCATGCAAGCATGCTTAAGCATGCGCAAGCACGCAGCGACTGCGGCGTGCGCCACACGGCGACGACACAGGTCGATTTATAGGTGCTAAATTGTTTTGAAAAGGTGAGGCTAAATTGGCTGGAGAATTGGATCTAGATCGAATGCTTCGGAGCGTTCAGGTTATTGAAAAGTAATTAATTTGGTTTATTGACATTAACGACTCGTAGACTAAAGCAGCACAACCGACAAAGGTTTCACGTCTGACGTAATTAAAACGACGACGCAGCAGCAGAAATCAACCTCTGGTCTTGGAAGGGGAGTGATGTAGCGACACCTAACGGTACTACATATAACTAACTAAATGGCAAGTTCTAAACTGCGCTGTAAAAGTTTTTACACGTGTTTGTATAAATACAACTATCCAACATCAACCGTTGGACCGCGTTCTCTAGGCACCATCACCTCAACTGGCGGAAGATTTTCCTTTTTCACGATGGAGGAGCATTCCATCTCCATTCCTCCGTAAATGAAATTGAAGCTCTTACCGCAGGAAGTACAGAGTGAGTAAAAGAGACTCTGTGACTCTTTCTCTAAAAGATACCTATCAGAGAGATCAATATTAATACTGGATAAACCAAAGTTGATAGACTACGGTGGCTGGGCGAGGAAAGCATGGAACTGGATTGGGACATAACCTTCACCTTAGGAGGAGGAGATCATCGATCTGACGTTCCAAATATTGCTGGAAAGACAAAATTTCTAAGGAGAACCACAAGCAATTCAATTCAATTCAAATCAATAATTTCAGAAAGTGAGAAAACACTTAGAAACTTCGATAAAAAGCGCCAAGTAGCGAGCGGATACCACGCAGAATCAAAAGCAGGAGACCATGAAAATTGTGTCGGAGTTCCGATTTTGGTGAACCAGGAGAACAGTTGGGCTAAGTATATTCTAAAAGATATACAGCGATCTTCGAACTTAGTAGCCAATTAAGATGAAACATGCGAGAGAGGCTAGTCGTGGTTCACAGAAATATCAGGCAAATGATTTGACCTCTTAAAAAAATATATCCCTTAGGTTTTCTGGCAAAATATTTTACTAGCTTTTGTCTACAACTTCGTCTGCATTCCAGACCAAATCATAGCTTTTGTCACTTCCTGGATTCACTATCTGTTAGAAAAAAGCACGCTGATCCATTGCTCTGTGGCTGCATGGAAGAAGCACAGATCAACAAACACACTTTCGCGTTTTTAATAATAAATTGGATATTTACATTAACTTTTGAATATTTTCCAACGTGTTAAACTAAACACAGGTGCGATTCCTTCCGCGCAGCCCAATAAAAGCTAATAAGCCGCGTTCAAACCCAAACAAATATCAGTGGAAAAACAAACATTATTTCTACGAGCGCCGGATCGCTTCGTAAATTACCTGTTGGTTTTACTGAAATGTTTGATGCGTTTGCGCTTGATCGACACGTATACTGCATCACGTTAGTTTTGATACTTGAGCTCATCATTTATTTGATTGTGTGTATTAGGGACTAACATTATCAAAATTATTGTCTAGAGTGGGAATTTAATGAAAACAGTGTCACTACAAACCAGGCGAAGGCCAGTGAATGGTTAAAATAGACACTTACGCCTTATCCCCGAAGTGGTCTGCAGCGGCATTCCATTCCTGAAATAGTACATTACATACCTAGGGAAGTAAAATAAGAAATGTCTCAGATCACATAATATAATTGTCAACCGAAGTCTAAAAACATGTGATCAATGTGTACGAAACCTCAAATTTTAATGTCAGAGGTTTCGTACGCATTGATGCGCCGAACTGAGGTCTTCTACAGTAATACACACACCGGCACAATTAGCGGAACAGAAAAAAAAAGGAGAAAAAAGAGGGAATTTAGAACAATGAATGTAATTTTTAAACAATATATTATTTAAAATGAAACAACAATTAAATTAACATGTTTTGACATTCATTTGTAACACCATACTTAAAATTTTATAAAAATAAAAATTAAATTAAACAAAATGCATTTTTCTTCGATTTTTAATTATAGAGAAACAGCAGAAAATTCAAGATTTTCCAAAGTTTAACAACAATTTCAATGACTGTTCAATATCGAGTGTTTCCTCCTCGTGCTCTGATGAGGGTTTTCATCCGTCTGGGCATGCTGCGGATGATGTTATCAATGGTTTCTTGGGGCAACCTCTGCCATTCTTCAAGTAATGCGTTTCGCAACTCGTTGAGATTATTAGGAGGGGGCATTCTTGACTTTACACTCCTCTTTAGCAAGTCCCAGACGTGTTCTATAGGGTTCATATCGGGGGACCGTGCTGGCCACTCCATCACCGTTATACCAACATGGTTTAGGTATGTCTGTACTGTGCGAGCACTGTGAGCCCGAGCATTATCCTGCATTAGAATGAAGTTGTTACCAATAAAGGGGGCAAATGGCACAACATGTTCTTCTAAAATCTCCCTGATATACCGATCAGCATTCAGATTCCCGCCATCGACCACTACTAACTCCGTACGAGCTCCTAAACATATTCCTCCCCAGACCATAATTGAACCGCCGCCATATGCAACTGTATTTTCAAAATTAGACTGGATATACCGTTCTCCTTTGCGTCTCCATACTCGCTGCCTTCCATCAATTTGATTTAACATAACTCTGCATTCATCAGTAAAAAGAACCTGTCCCCAGTCGTCGAAGTCCCAATCACGATGTTCACGACCAAAGTGTAGACGGTTTGTGCGATGATGTCTCTCAAGTTTTGGGGCTTTGGCGGGCACATACGAGCCTATACCCACTTCTTCGAATCTTCTACGAACTGTCCGCTCACTCATCCTTACTGCTCGTACCTCTTCCAGTAAATTTCGAGCCTGCACCGCCGTTAGTCTCGTGTTCCGTCGGACTTGAAGTTGGAGAAAACGGTCATTCCTCCTTGAAGTACACCTTTTCCGGCCTTGTCCTCTCCTTCTCACTAGAGCATTCGTCAATCTGTATCGTTGGATGCTACGATAAATCGTTGATAACGATCGACGAAGGCTTCTGGCAATCGATCTGTAGGTTTGACCATTTCTCCTCATTTGATCTGCCCTAATGATTTCTGATGGCGTTAAATCAGGCATAATTAGATGCTCGTAAATTATCAATATGCGAAAAAACTCAAAAGCCTCAAAAACTGCAATTCAAAGCTTTTCAAATGGAATTCACGAACCTTCTAAAAACGGACAAGCGGTGGAAAAAATGAATCAATGAAAATTAAAACAAAAAAATGAAAAAAAGGGCAGTCGCTTAGTATTCCATTTTTAAATTAAAACCCAAATTTAAAAAAAGCTTGTTTAGCCGGCCAGTAACACGCAAAAATGCGTAAATACTCCCTTTTTTTTCTGTTCCGCTAATTGTGCCGGTGTGTGTATTATAAAGAGAAAATATTTGTATTGTTTGTATTTTTGTATGTTTTAAATGAATAAACTCAAAAACTACTGGAGTCTGGACCGATTTAAAAAAATCTTTCACCATTAGAATGCTACATTATCCTTAAGTAGCTATATTTTATTCCCATATTTCCACGAGAACGGGAACAACGCGGGTGAAACCGCGCGGAACATCTAGTGTTAGATAAGCTCAAAATCTATTATTATTCCTATATTTTAGGAACTTCACAAGTATCAAAACCTCGCGGTCCCGGTGCACAGTTACGCCGGGCCATGTGTTTCTCGTTGCTGCGCGTGCGCCGATTCCGTCGCAATCACCATTACCTGCGTGGATATTTTTACACGCGCTATTTCTACAACATTAACGCTTATGTTCGGTTATTTGATGGCCGCGGTTCGGTTTTATTGCGTTTTCCTTTGTAGATCGATAACCTTTTCTGAGTATTTTTGGAATTAATAAAATGTTATGATTTCGTCAAGCGTTTCTCAGTCCACCGCTAGATGTAATGCAATTTTGATTCGGATAACTGTATTTTGAAGGGTAAAATGTCTCATGAAACTGGAATAATTTCAGAGCAAATTCAAAATTGCGAAAACTGCTATGCAGTGCCCAAACAATAGTTTTAATGACATTGTGGCATTATCAAATAAGTACCTTTGTATAAGCTCTGCCTAGTTTGGGATTTAATTTAGGTATGTGTGAATGGGCTACCTTTCTCATCAGTCATCATAACGCAAACTTTCAATGAAAAATTAACTGAAAACTACACTATGATGTGATCATGTTTAGTATTAAATTTATTCATTTTCTTGACACAAAAAAACTTGTTAAATAATAAATAAAAATTTGCCTAATAACTCCTTGTGATTGTAAAATACACATTTTAAATACATTTTTAACCGGTCGAGTAAAGATTTGTAGACATACTCTTACTCTGCTGTTTGGTTGACTATAGGTTTTTTTAAGATAATACTTTTAACCGAAATAGTTACTGGCGATTTAATTTTGATACAGTCACTTAGGTAACTATATTGTCTAAAAAATAATTTATTTTTATGTCTATAACAATATGATGATATTATCTCAAAACAGGTTTCTTAATATTCTTATAAATACTAGTCACTTCAACCTTTTTTTCTTTGTCTTATTCCTGTATTTAATTTTGTTCGTATAATTAAGTCAGTCATACCTACAGACGGTACCTGCATATTATATTCACCTGCCTATACCAAGTTTCCTTAATCGGAGCCGACTGCGATTAAAGCAAACAAAACAAACTGCTTCAAGTGGGACCACTTTGAACGTGCAGTTAACGTCCTTGATGAACTTAGTGATGGGTAGTTATCGATAAAATGCATATCGATAAAAACTGTTTGGGTAGAGTCCCAAATCTGATGTTTCTTTTTGATATGTAACTCTTGAAAAACTTGTTCAGTTTAGCATGAGATTGACAAAATTTCTGTAAAAAAAATAACTGCACTTAATATTACTGTAATAAAGACAAAGTTAAGTAACTATTCATCATTTTTTTGCCCCTTTTCCCATTATTTGGGGTCGGTGCAGTTTGTTTTCTCCTTCTCTTTATATTTATCAACCGTCATATCTACATTGACTTCCTTCTTCAACATATCATCTTTACCTATTCTATCCATTGCAACAATTTGTTATACGGAAAAGAAAAAAATACGATTAAAATAATTTCAGTCACCTCAAGTACAACACATCACTAGTAACACATTAGGGTTGTCGCAAAATGAAATTATACAACGAGCCACCTCCAAGCAATAATATGGTGTTTATTATCTCCTAGCCCCATACCATCCTTCCATGCCAACTTCAACCTTACCACTTACAAAATAAGAACTCTAAACACCGCATTCGTACATTGTTGAGGTAAAGTCAACCTGTTTCACGCATGGCCTCATCCCTTTTATCTTAAGGTGACATACCGCGGTTTATTATTTCTGCTAAGATATGAATGTAATTCCCGCTAAGGAGGTTCGTTTGAAGTTATGTTTAGGCATGCGTTCTCTTTGCTATTGTCTGTGGTTTATATGGGCCTTGTGTTAATTAAGGGGAGGTTTTAGAGGATTATAATAAAGAGAAAAGTAATCTAATAATAATGAGACCGCTTCTTAAATATGCGGTTCGGGTTCGAATTGGTTCTAATCGAGATGAGAGCTTATACCAATGAGTTTTTCAATAACTTAGATTTCCGGAAATCTAAAACCCAATTCGCCCTCCCTTATACATGTTCCTTTTAAATTAAGTGCAAATAAGAAGCAAATAATTAAAGATTCTAATATTTGCACAAACAAGATTTTTTTTTCATACGTGCTTTACTAGAAAACATCGATTATTACAAAAATAAAAAATATATAGACTAACATGCTGTACACAAACAATACAGGCACACTAAATAAAATATAAATAAATAATCTCACGCCTTTCATCCCCGAGGGGGTAGGCAGAGGTATTCCATTACTGGATATACCCACATTTCACGAGATACATTGGACCCCTAAACGTGATAGGTGGTGAGCCCATCGCCGGACCGGGTCTGTTTACACATGTCTCAGAATTAATTCTGAGACCTGCGGGTTTCCTCACGATGTTTTTCCTTCACCGTCGAGCTAGTGATAAATATGTACGTAAGTTTTTGAAAAACTCATTGGTACATGCCAGGATTCGAACCCGAGCCTCACTGATTTTCGGCCGGCTCTTTAACCGTCCGGGCTATCACTGCTAACACTACACCCAATCAAAAATTGCACAAAAATATTAAAATAAAAAAATAAGAGTGACAAAAGTGTCGTTTTAGTGCTGTAGTGAGGGTCTGTAAAGCATTGGGTGAGTAAAGCATTTTTACAAAATAAAGAAAATGTTAGAATAGAACAGGAAAAAAATACAGTTTTTTCTGTTTATGTTAATTATATTTTTCTTACATATTTGTACCTACCCTTAAAGTATTTGCACTTGATTTAAAATGACCTTATATACGTAGATTCACCACACTATGTCAGCTAATATTCGCGCATGCCTTAAGTAGTGAAACCTAAAATTAGTCCGGCATTAGATGCACCTATCTCTAACTGACCAAGAACAATAGCTCATTCTATTTAAGCTGCAGTTATTAATTGTAATCTGGAGAGTGCATGTATCACTGACGACAGTGGCGGTCTAAACAAAGCATTGTACTGCAAATGTCACTCTAGAATACTTGCTTCTGAGAAACTGGACGTAAACGGAGCATAAAACTGGGCTCGTTAATTGATTGTTGTAAAAAATCGTGATTTAATCGATAATTGAATATTGATATATTTCGAGTAAACACTACAAAATAAATACTTTACTGTATGTTAATTTGTTATTCAATTTGTTTAATTGCATGGATAGACGGATGGATGGATTCAAAATGTAATAATTATCCATTATGTTTTTTAATTTCCTAATACCATCCACAATGCTAGTTTTTCGAATTTGTTTTACAAACATACTAAAAATATGTCTACACTTGTATACACAGTACACACTAATATTATACAAAGGAAAGTTTTTGACGTGACAACGTCCTATAAATTGATGGAGCCGGCAGCATTCCCGAAAAAGTGTGACGTATGCGTCGTTCCAGTGCAAGCGAGAGCGCGCAACGAGCGACAAAGAGGCACAATCCATTCCATCAGTATTTTCGCTACCTGTTGTCACGTTCAACTATCGTCAGTAAACCGACTTTACAGACAACCGATTTTTTTTTGTAATGATTAGACTCTTGAGAAATTCTTTCACCAATAAAAAAAACTCTGAGAGTAACATCCGCTATTATTTTCACACCAGAACAGGACTTACGCGCGGGTATACCTAATTGCTGGGAATAGCTATTTATTATAAGTATGTATTACAAAAAAAATATCGACTACCTCATTCCCACTTATTCTTGCTTTTTGTATCACTGTGTCACTTGCATATTTTTATTGGTGTAGGGGAACGTTGGCTATATTGTACCGATCGATTAATCGTACCACCAAGGTATTTCCTACTAAATGCACATATTTTTTGATCTGGCAACACAAATCTAATGCGGGTAACAATTCGGAAGCCATGACAGTTTGTTACGTCGCTGCAAGAACCCATTTGTGTTTACGAGAAAAAAATATGTTTTTGGTGGTGTTAATGTATTTTTTTACCTTGAAATTCTAAACCTCTGCAGACAAACGGTAAGACATACGTGAATCTCTATTTTGTTATGCTGATAACAAGTTATCTGACTTTTAATATGTGAGACAATCACGCCGCAGTTATTTAAGGTTATGATTTGACATGGCGTTTTTCCAAAATGGGGTTTGTTTTGCAAATCGTACTGTTTGAGAGTTTCGAAATAGTACCAGTACAAATTACCATATTTGAATATTTTTAACTCTAAAAATTAAATTTAGTTATTTAATCACCACTGTAATTCATGTAAGACTGTCAAAATAAAAGAATCAATGTTGTTTTAATACAAAACCTGTTAATCAATAAGGAAATATAAAGTAAGTACGATTTAAAAACCACAGTCAAGCTGCTCTGTTAATCGTACCGATGGTTAATACTTAACGAAATATTTTTTTTTAACAAAATATGCTTATTTATTTATAAAAACATTGCATATACAATTGAATCAACATAACAGGGATGTAAAAAAAATCAATATATTTTATTTCAAAAAATAAGGGGAAAATAAATGTGTAATATTTTATTTGAAATGTGTATGGAGAATTTCTAAGTACGATTTAAAAACCTTAAGGTACGATTAAACATACCGGTTTTCTAAATCGTACCGATGGATCGTTTTAAAAAAATAAATATTTTGAGCATATACATACTAAATATCTCCAAAAACAGTTTCATGTAGTAAAGTCTTTTAACCATAGTATCTTACAAAAAAACAACCATGAATATATTCATTATAGTTTTTGCACAAATCGAAAAATTCCTTAGGGGGGACAATATAGCCAACTCTCCCCTACAATAAAGACTTGTTACTTGCTTACTTGTTCATTCTATTATAGCCTAAGATACGGCTGCAAATTAGTGTAGGGATCGAGTATATGCTACAAACCAAATTTTCACGCATATTTAGGATTAGCAGAATATAATATATCTACCAGGGTGCCCTATCGAAATATGGCCGCTAGTATATTTAATAAAAAAATATCTATTGATTTTTGGGACGAAATTTCATTCACTTGTTTTTTTTTACATAAAATATCGTCCACTTCACGGCAATATTATACGCCCCTTTATGTATAAAGACTGAAAAATCAGTTGATTTTTCATATTTTTTTCATACAGATGCGTAAAAATTTGGTTTGTAAGCATACAACGCGTAACAGAATAAGCGAAATTCCTAATACACCCCAATTAGTATATTTATATAAAAAAAATATGATGCAATCGAACTTTAGTAATGTCTGACCAATTTTCTTAAATATCGATTAATAATAGCACGATTTCCATAGAAAGCACTAAATTCTGATACGATAATTCATTTTTTTTAAATTTAACACATATTAAAAAATGCTGAAATCGAATAAGTAGTCGATACTGAACAAACTAATTTCAGGAATTGCGCTTATTCTGTTACATGTTGTATATACTCGATCCCTACACTAATTGCAGCCGGATCTCGTACTATTACAGTTTTCAACAACAGTAAACTCATCTATAAATTCAATAAGACCATGACAATATGTCACTAGATATATCGCACGGAAATGTCATAGCAAAAGAACATGAATCGACAGATTAAGTTAACCCTGTACACGCCCACGCTAACCTGTTGACTTAATAGTCGATTAGTCACCATTAGCCGGCTTACTAGGACGCTGGGCTAATTGTTACTAATAGTGCACTAATACCCGGTGACAGGACCAGGATCGCAGATAATACTGGGAGATCGCCGCATGGCCTGGAAGGAGGCAGGCAGGTGGTTAGTCGACGTGTCGGTTAGTTCTAACCAAAGAGATTAAAATATAACAGGACATAGAGGGGGCATTGGGAATATTTTCATACAAAACTTTAAAGCATGTTTGAAGTTCAAGCGTCATGTCAGTTAGTATGAACGCGAGCTGTCATTCGGTCGAAATTGTACTAGACTTATTCCACTTGGAATAACTTTTGGCTTCAAATTTTTCTCGCTATGTCCCCTCTATGCCATATTATATTATTTCAATCTCTTTGGTTCTAACCCAGTTTGATAAGCAAAATATTTTATAATACCTCCTAATATTGTTAACCTCACTGTATACACTAGAACACAGCACGACATATTATAATATTATATAGTAGGTATAATGTTCTGCCAACTTCTTATAATCTTCTAAAGATTTGTATTTTTGTAGGTTTGTTACGAATAAACTCAAAAACTACTGGACCGATTTTATAAACTCTTTCATCAATGGAAAGCTACAATATCCCTGAGTAACATAGGCTATATTTCATTCCCGTATTCCCACGGGAACGGGAACTACGCGGGTGAAACCGCGCAGAACCGCTAGTTCCTTATAAGATAGGAGTACATACCCTCATTATATTACGTACTTTCCATAAAAACATTACCCTCCATCTGGTGCAGTCGGATAAAAACACAATAGCATCAAAAACATACTCACAGGTTAAGGGCACAGGACTACCAGCTAAATATAATTGCGTTAGTCGCGAGATATCGCCGCGCGTAGCATTTAATGTCACCCGCGCTATATTACAGAGAATTACAGCGTATTACAGGCAACTGTTGGTAATAGCGCGTAAAGGTACGAGCTGCTGTGCTGCGTTTGGTGAGGCCAGTCGACTTGACTGGTTGACAGGCAAGTAGCAAGTTGACGGACTTTTAAAAACATCGCGGTTTTTAGTTTCGTACCCGAAGGATGCCAAGTAGACCATATTAGGTAGGTACTAACTAACACTCCGCTCTCTGTCCGTTTGTCCGTCTGTCTGTTTCTTAATATATAGTAGTACGGAATTCTTCGTGTGCTTGTCGATCGCACCTGACAGAGTTTTTACCTATCTGTAGGTATTTAGTTTTCGAATTATTTTAATAAAACACGTTATATAATAAAACGGTTGTCATTGGGAATTAGTTCAAAATAAAAAAAAAAGACGTGTGGCACTCGGGGACTGCCGCGGTAAAGCTATTGCATAGCATTTTGTATCAACAAGACTGCCGAAAAGAAACGACGTTAGACAATGCTCGGCCTTCAAGCCACACCACTAGTGGTGGTAGTGGTAGTGGGAGTGGTGGTGGTTGTAGTGAGGGTGGGTGTGGGAGTGTGAGGGTGTGTGAATGGGAGTTGGAGTGGGAGTTGGAGTGGGCGTGGGAGTAGGAGTGGGGGTGGAAGTGGGGTTGGGGGTGGGGTGGGAGTGGGAGTGGGAGTCAGAGTGGGAGTGGGACTGAGACCGGGACCCGGACTCGGACTCGGACTCGGACTCGGACTCGGGCTTGGGCTCGGGCTCGGGCTCGGGCTCGGGCTCGGGCTCGGACTCGGGCTCCGGCTCGGGCTCGGGCTTGGGCTCGGGCTCGGGCTCGGGCTCGGGCTCGGGCTCGGGCTCGGACTCGGGCTCGGGCTCGGGCCTCCGTGCCCGTCGGAGTGGGGAGCGTGAGGTTTTTTCGTTACGGAATTTCTGGATTCGGTCCCCGCGCTCAAGGCCCTCGATAGAAGCTATGCAATAGCTTAATAACAGTGATAGATATCCCACAAAAGTGCGACAACCGTCGGGTCCTCGACAGGGTTGGCAGAGTCATTCACTACCTTTACCTTGTCACCAAAGTAGTTTAAAACCGAATTTAAAAAATATTTTACCAATGGAATGCTACATTGTCATTTAATATCTTAAGCTAAATTTTATCCCCGTACTCCCACGGAAACGGAGCTCCCGTTTCCGTAGGTGAAACCGCGGGGCGCTTCTAGCAAAAACTAAATCCAAATGTAAACGCAGCACCCAGCTAATATAACCGGCAGGTATTTACGGCGCGGTGCGTGTGCGACCACTATTGTTTTGGATCGCATATAGCCGTGTTTCACCGTTTAACCAGCGTGGCTATTTGCATGACTTTCATATTTATTACCTGGCTATATTGGCCTAAAATAGACTAACTAGTTTTTGCCCGCTTTGTTTTTGGTACAAGAAACCCAGAAAGATTTATCTGGGTTCTTTAGTGAATTAAGTGTGGATATTGATGAAAACCTAAAAGTCACAAAAAGGACATTTTGTGTTGCTAACATTTTCAGACACAGACACAGAAATTTGTGGCTCTTGGTTAAGAATAGACCCTCTTAGTATGAGAACCATAAGAGATAATAGGTATATAGGAACCAGCAAGATTCCACCTTAGAGTAGAACATTTTTTTGTACAAATGTGTGTGTATTTTTCGTTCCAAAGGGGTTTTAGGCAAAACTATTGTTTAATCTTGGAGCGACTGTAGAAATCGCTTCTCATTGGCTAAATGATAGTGCGGTCAAAGTTATCTTACTAATCTTTCTATTCTCTGCATTAGACAAAGGTTTGTGATCATATCGTTTTGTACAGATGGTATCTTTAAAGTTCTGATCAAACTGTGCAACGACTTGAACAGTATAATGACAACTTGTCAGAATTCTGGAATGCCCGAATGGAGAAAGATTTCGGGAAAAGATTGCTAGAATAGTATTGGATATTTAAAATTATAACGCGATAGCCTTTCATATTATGGTTTATTATTTACGTTACAGACTTTCAGATACTCTGGCAAACATTTAAAACAATTAACTATACGTGCCACAGCCTAGCTCGTCAGACATAATGCGCGGGATTTTTGACATCACGCGTAGAGACGTAACTCCAATAGAGTTGCCCGAATCGATATTTATGGGCTAACAATAGGTGACATCGAATTTGGATTGTAATATCTGATATATATAATATCCACACATCTCAAGGTCATCCAACTACTTTATTCCAAGAAAACTTCATGATATACAAGATACACACTTCTCTCAAGAAGTAGATAAGTGTCTTATGAATAGCTTAACTGTTTCGTTTTAAACATACATTGTAGCAGATGCAAAGAAACCATTCCACCTGTGTCTAATACTGTATCAGCAGGTTACTGACAGACGGACAGATGTCGCAGACAGACAATGCGTCTTCCTGTTGTATTTGGCATGCGTGTGCAACCCGAGTCTGGACTCGCGAGACGAAATATTGCTTACCGCGAGGCAAGTGTGGAGTGAGATCAGGAGCTCAATATACTAAAAACATTAGCTTTCTTTTGAGACAGTTGCATAACAAGTATAAAAAACTAGCAGACCCATGGTCAAAGAATTCCTTTCTTAGTAAACCAATTACTGTCTACCAGTCAGTCAGTCAGTCATGTTACTGTTTTATTAGTCAATCTCTTAAAATTAGGCAAGTAGGTAGGTACTCTTACTTACTAGAGGGTATGGTTTCCACTACTTGATACAGTTGCATGATGAGCACAGTCTTATACGGGTGACCCCTAGTGACTTATATCACGAGCGCCTCCGTGTTTCAAAAAGCACGTTAAACCGTTGGTCCCAGCTTTCGTTGTGTTTACGCACAATGGAAGTCGGTTAAACCATGTCAGATAACCTTAGATGGATTGAAAACATTCCGACTAACACCATCTCCCGTTTCGTTCTAACCAGTGGAAGATTATATCCCATGCTTCCTCATGTGTGAGGAAACACAGCCTCAGCAGTGAGCTGCTATGGATTGATTGATAATGTTTTTGTATCACCTCAAGCCAGCTGCCTGAAATAAAGCCACTCCCACACAAGCTCCGCACCCACGGGCGTTGCTATATTTACCCCGCACACCTAGGAAGTTCATTAAGCAGCAAGCATGTTGCTAATGCGCCTTGACTCTAATTGAGCCGTTCGCTAAATCGCTTGCGGACGTCGCGCCTCGTGTGTTAACCGCTTTACGGTTATAGGCCTGACGGTCGCAAATTAGCATGTGATTTGCTCTTTTATGACGTTAGGGATATCTATGGAGCATTTAGTCATACAAGAACACATGAAGCTTTAGGTACACTTGTAGTTCGGGTCTGACCTCTAAGGTTGTAGAACGTTACAAAGTCCAATGTGTGAAGCTCTACGCTAAATGCTCCTCACTAGCGGTTTTTATCGACATAGAAGGTGCCTTTGATAAAACCATCTTCGACAGCATCAGCGCAGGTCTCGAGGAGCACGGTGTGGACCCGACCCTGCGAGGATGGATCACAAACATGCTCAGACTCAGAGCCGTACAAGTCACAGTGAACAGCACCACGAGGGCCGTTGTGGCGAAGGGATGCCCACAAGGAGGCGTCCTCTCGCCACTCTTGTGGAATCTAGTAGTGGATAGCCTCATCAAAAGACTAAATGATAAAGGCTACTTCACTGTGGGCTACGCTGACGACATAACTATAATAATAAATGGTGCACACGAAAACACTTTGTGCAACCTCATGCGCCAAGCCTTGAAGGTAGTAGAGGATTGGTGCAAGGAATGCAAACTAACAGTGAATCCCACCAAAACCGAACTTGTTCTATTCACAAAGAAAAGGAAGCTGGCAACCCTACAATTACCGCGCTTCTTTGGATCCACCCTAACCCTATCAACTGAATCCAAATACCTGGGCATATTTTTGGACAAACAGCTGAACTGGGCAAAACACACCGAACACATCACTACAAAAGCCAGCATGGCCCTATGGCAATGCAAAAGGCTACTAGGTAGGAACTGGGGCATAAGCCCCAAAATCACCTACTGGCTATACACCACAGTTATCCGACCAATTATTACATACGGCTCTTTAGTGTGGTGGCCCAGGACTAACATGAGCACAGCCCAGAAGGACCTCGAGAAGCTACAAAGACTTGCCTGCGTAGCAATTACCGGCAGCATGAGAACATCACCCACGGCTGCCCTACAGGGGATGCTGGGGTTGCCACCCCTACATCTCGTAGTAAGGGAGGAAGCAACCCTAGCGACACTAAGGCTGGAGCTGTCCGGAACCCTAAACAAGGACTCCAGAATCAAACACACACGCATAAAAGAGGATGCCCTCTCGCGACACCCGATGATGGCATCACCGAGCGATAGAACCCAGAAAACACACTGTTTTGTAAAACACTACAACGTGGAGCTCACAGCGGAGTTGCATGATCACCCAGGTCCAAAAGAGCTAAGGATCTACACTGATGGATCAAAGACCGACACTGGAACAGGAGTCGGAGTCTACTCAGATGATCTCAACATCAGAATATCCAGACCACTAGGGATGCTCAACACTGTCTACCAGGCAGAATGTGTGGGCATTATCCAGGCAGCACACGCCATAGAGGCCAGAGAAGTCACGGATACTCATATCCTCATACTCTCAGATAGTGCCTCAGTCCTTCAATCCCTAAAGAAAAACCAGATCACCTCGAGACTTATATTGGAGTGCCATAATGCACTAGAACGCATTACGGTACCAAACTACAACACAGTGACACTACAATGGATTAAAGGGCACAGTGGCTCACGTGGGAACGACGCAGCGGATGAACTCGCCAGGAGGGGTTCTGACACTAAGCCCATCGGACCCGAACCCATTGTACCCATCCCGTTTAACCAGCTCAGGAGCTGGTTAAGGGAACACACTCAAACTCAAGCGGAGATTTGGTGGGCTTCGACGCCAGGATGTAGGCAATCCAAGGAGGCTATGCCATCCTTGAATAAGAAACTAACCAAGCGCCTTCTGCGCCTGGACAGGGACAGCCTGAGAATGGTGTCGGGGACCATCACCGGACACTGCTCACTGAACAAACACTTACACACCCTAGGTATCACAGACAGCCCCCTATGCAGAGCGTGCATGGAGGCGGAGGAGACGGTAGCGCACGTGCTCCTTGAGTGCGTTGGCGTTGCCCAGATCCGCAAGAAGATTCTCGGAACACCAGAATCTCTTGCGGACGCCCTGAGTAGACTCGGAAGTTTGATCTGCTTTTGGAAGGAGGTAGGATGGTTGGAGTAACCGGCCGCCATGGCTCACGTACAATGGTCCACTTCAGGACTAAGTGCGGAAACCAAACCCCCTAACATAGAACATAGAACATAGCTCTACGTGCTTTTGACTGTACCTGAATGGCACAGCTCTAGTGATTGTGTTTGTTTCCCAAACTGGGGGCCAATTCTACTAAATGTCAACGGTCTTAATTGGATGACTATGACATATTAATGGTCAGACAATGGTGTTATTTTGAAACTTTTCAGAGAAAATAACACCATCGACTGACCATGTCATTGTCATTGTCATCCAACTGTAACCGTTGAAATTTAGTAGAATTGGCCCCCTGTATAGGTGTTGAATCATTCAAACTAGTTCGGGCATGTACCAAGGATTTTTTCAAAAATCTTACATATGTACATATTTATCATTATCTCGACGGGAAAAGAGCGAGAGGAAACCTGCAGGTCCCAGAATTAATTCTGAGACATGTGTTACAGCACCTTGGTGTGGCGATGTGCTCATCAACGTTACATTACGTTTAGGGGTCCAAAAATATACTGGTGCAACGTGGGTATTTCCAGAAATGGAATACCTCTGCCTACCTATTCGGGGATAGAAGGCGTAAGTTTTTGTAATGTTCAAACCACTGAATGTTTGTTTACATAATTTATACCTTCTCGTGGCCGGGACTTTAAAAACAAACGCCAATTAGTGCAGGTGTTTCTATTCAAAGCTAGAATCCAGTAGTACAGTAGGAAGTTAGTAGGTATACGTAAGAAAAGTAGGTATACCTACATGAAGCTGTTTCATTTTAATTAATAAAGAAACTCTACAAGATCAACTAAACCAAAAAAGAACAATTTGGTTTTTTTGAACATTGGGGTTTTTTCTCAAAATTTGCGACCCTTAGCCAGCAGTGGGCTGTTACGGGTTGAAGATGATGTAGTCAGTACGACTGGAGCGTAAACAGAATAAAATTTATTCATATTTTTTTCATTTGTTGACGGGCCTGTTGGCTCAGTTGGTAGTGAGTGACCCTACCTTCTGAGTCGGAGGTTGCGGGTTCGATCCCCGCTCGGGGTCAACATTTGTGTGCATGAACATGTCTGTTGGCTTCGTGTCTGGGTGTTTAATATTTATTTAAGTATGTTTATCAGCTGTTTAGTACCCATAGTACAGGCTCTGCCTAGTTTGAGACTGAATAACCGTGTGTAAATTGTGTCCCACAATTTATTATTATTGTTATTATTCATTCTGTTCGGTTTTGTATGATGTCTATAGATTCCAACTTACATATAAGGAAAGAACATGAATAAGCTCCACCTCCCATTATTCTCCAAAACAGTCTCAAGCGTCCGTAAATCATTTGAGGGCCATAAAATATGAATATAAATTATTGAACTATGAATATATAGCTCATATACAATATAGTGTTTATCTGCATACACATTGAAAACTTGTGGTACTGTCTTTGTGTGCAGATAGAAATACTATTGTATGGTTACAAATGTTTCCCTGCTATGGAAATGCTACACTGTGCTTTACAAATAAAGTAAGTATCTCCTTGTATTTTTCCTGTAACAAAATACGGCTTTGTGGTCAAATGAGCCCACAGACCACTTAGCCCGCGGGCTAAGTTGACCCCTTAGTTTTTTTCGTAGGTAACTCGACCCACACTTACCGGATAACTCAGCCCGCGGGCTCAGTCGACTACTATTTATGGCAATTTTTTTTAATTTGGAATACTTATAGAATTCAAATTTTACTGACTGTTATATACACTATATTGTCATCACAAGCACCTTGGTACCAAGTACTTTGGTTCGATAAACAACTTATCTGGACAAAATCAATCTCTTCTCATTATATTTATTTTCTTTTCATACCTTCTATTCGAAAAGTGACGTTTTGGTCCTCAAAAAAAGGGAGCAAAGTAAGTCTTTTCTGATAGGGTTTTTATAAGTGCGAATAAAAGTGTTTTGAATTTAGAATTAAAAATATTCGTCAACATTCTTAGCCAAAGAGATTAGCAAAATAAGTTTGCATTTTAGGTTGGCGCCACTGTAGCTTAAGTACTATAACAAAACATTAGTTCCATTTTTCGCCGCATTAGGTTGACAAGGCTGAATAGCGTTCGATGGTCGTGCCACACTGTTAGAAAAATTGCTGTGGCAATGCGCGCGCTCTCGTAGTTATTTTTCACAATTTACATTTTATTTTACGCCAAATTTTCGAATTCCAACATCAAATTGTTTGTGTCTTTTATATTTTAAACTGAATTCAAGTAGCAGTGATAGTTAAACACCGGAAAATATTGAAAAAAGAAGCAAACAATGCCATCAATATTTTTTTCTCATAGAGAGGTATGAAAAGCAGAGTGTATCATTCGGTCGCAAAATTATTTTTACCTTGGGCTACGTACTTTAAACCCCTCACTTCGTTCATGATTCTACATTAGAATCCCTCACTACGTTCGGGATTCCATCCTAGAAACATTCACTATGTTCGTGATTTAAAGAAACGCCCTCGCCGTAAAAATATCGTTTTGCTCCCTTATGACACAATCTACTATTTTTTATGTGTACTTATAATAGTTGACTTTGACATATAAAAACAAGAGCTATGAAAAAAAACGTAAATTTTCTACAATAAATACTATGAATGACAGTCTACGTTTAATTCCACAACACAATCTCAGGCATACTTTATGGTCCTTCGAGCCGGATTTGATCCAGCGATCTATGTATACAGAGAAGTATTCTGGCAAGAGAGTTTCTAAAGACCAACTACTTACACAAAAGTACTTTATGCAACAAGTATTCTAGATAACTTTACTAGCTTACATGTGCGGTCTCTCTGAATAAATAGAGAGGGTACTACCGCGGGCAGCTAGTAGTATGTTCCATAGGTGCAGTCCCTTGCAGCGTGATGTATAGGCCTGTTTGAACCGAACTCATTTGCCGCAGTAAATTATGCGAGCCCACTGCCTGGCATGACTGCACTCTTTGTGCTTGAGTTTAGACTGTGTTTTATAGTTTGCTTTTATTAACAGTCATTATTTAGCTAAAACTGGGATTATTAAGGGAATGTGAAATTGTAATCACAATGTTTTATCGATGGATCTCAATTGTGTTTCTCTATCCATTTCAATGTTTGGTAATTCCCACGGGAACGGGAAAAACGGATTTCATGAGGGGAACGCTACCTGCTAGTGAATATGAATCTTCTTTAATAATCTCTCTTGCATCTCTTGCTTGATTATTGAAACCTTTTAATATGTCTTCATGTCAAGATATATTTGAAACACTTTATTTTTAGCCGACTTCAAAAAAGGAGGAGGTTCTCATTTCGTTCCATGTTTTTATATTTTTAAATTATTCCGTCAATAAATTAAGCCGTCAAAAAATACACAATATTTTTTTTTTGAACAGCGCACCTCAAGGCTGCTCCCATATAAGTTTTGTGGAAATCTGATGAAGAACTTCAAGTGGAGAACGGAACTCCTTTACAGGTTTATCAGCATAATAGGTTTAGTAACAGTAGGTGATGGATGTTGCATATGCAAATAATAATAAAATAGTATTTTTTGGTGCTATTCGTTGATGTCGAAGAAAAAAAAAAGTATATTGGTAAAGTGAAATGTATTTTTGGTCCTATCATAGTCACCAAGTCATAATTAACTGTCAGAACTGAAGACTCGATTTTTCTGTTTAACCCATTAGCCTATTTTCTGAGACACGATTCGTCTCGCAAATTACTCGATTTCAAATGCTTTCATGTTATGTCATAATTAGAGGCGCAAGGTCAAATGGAAACGCATCGTTTCCTAAGAAAATGAGGGGAAACGACAGAATTATGATGGAGAGTTATGGTGAGGAACGATGTAGGAACGAGATGAAAAAATACGGAAGATATGTGTTTTGTGAAATTACTTTGTATATTTTAATGAACCCATATAGACATTATTACTATGTCATCTTAATAACTTCACTAGATAATCAAAAAACTAAAAGCTTTTTTTCAAACAACAAGCTACCCAGAAAGGATTTTATACAGTAACGTATAAAACATTATCCTGGACTATCATAAACGAGAGTTAAAACTTAGTAGAAAGTCGGTGAAATTTCCATTAATCGGTGATGTGCTCGAAGTCAGTACTTTCTGATGTTTCTGTTTATTGTTTTTATTCACATACTTAATACAATTATTTGATTGATTTAGATAGTCCGATTGACTTAGATGTATCAGAATTCTACATCGGGGTCACAACACAATACCTAGAAACCGCATCAAAATAATATTCAATATTAGTTTTATATCGGAAGACATATGAAAATTAGGCTGTACAAATTTTCTTTAATACGATCATTACGACGTTCCTTAAGATAACCCTTTCCGTTTCAACCTATGAGTATTAAACCAACAGGAGACGTCACGCGCACTAGTTTCTTAGCAAAAAAGTCTGCCAATTTCTGCAAGGGGGACGAGGAAATGCACACAAATAATGTTAAAACAAACACATTTTTTGACAAAACAATTAAACACTAGCTTGAACTAGATGCAAACAAATACTTTTACCAATACGAGCACTCCGTGAACTCAAAAAAACTTGTTGTATATAACAGGTATGATCGTTGACCGACACTTTTTTTGGCAGAGGGGAACGCCTGTGAGAGTCGTCTCCGGTTGGTTTAATACTCAAACAACAGATTGATAGCGTCCCATTTCTTGTTTCGACTGCGGAAAAATTTTAAATTGTCTAATATTCCGTGTCAAAATATACACTCAGACAACTTCATATGTTTGATATGTATGCTTCAGAGGTGGGTATCATTAGGTACTTTATATTATTATGAGATTCGTTGGAACGCTAAAAGATTTACAACGGTTTCCCGTGTTCTCCAGTTGATAGGGTTATTTATTCTCTGAAGTATTTTTGCAAGATTTACTTACTTTTATTTGCTGCATTTTTGAAGCAATAATAGATACAGTAAGATGAGTGTTTGAATGACAATGATGTTCTGAAAACATTACTAAACAACTTGTTGTTTGTGTTGATTTCTTTAATATTATTGTTGTATTGATTGTTTTTTTTTTAAATGTTCCGCACATATTTGTCCCCTAACATGGTGGTCAGGGTCCTTTTTATGGTCGGTTTTTATTCTGTTAGTGTAACATAGAAAGAAAGACGTTCGCTTTCGTTCTATCTATAGACTAAAAAATAGGTAAACACATAAATATATAATATACACAAATAAATATAATACAATTCAATTAAATATTCTCTTCTCTCTTCCTGTCCTCTTGTTTTTTTTTAAATATTTGTATCTTTCCTTTTTTTTGTTTTTTTTTTTCTTAATATTTGAATCTTCCTTCTTTTTTTTTCTTTCTTTCTTACACTAACAGATCAGCAGAGTGCATCGTCACGTTTTCAGCGATAGCTTCGTCATGTTATCTTACATATTCTATTATCCGCATGTATTGATTGTTTTGCTGTAGAGATTTCACATATTTTTCTCAGTTATTATAAGATATGCTAAAACGGTAGTAGCGGCCATTACTGTCTTAGGTGGACTTATGCCAATACATAGATTTTGTGTAAGTAATATATAATACCTTATACAGTGTAGGGATCCACTAAGAAAGGATTTTGCTAAATTCAACCCCTAAGCCGGTGAAATAAACGTGCACGAATGAAGCCGCGGGTAAGAGCTAGTTGTTAACATAAAACTGATTGCAATAATTCTGAAATACCTATTGACGGTCAAATTTTCGCGTATGACACCAATTACTTTAAATTGCAATTATACTCTCAAATTGTTGACTGAGCAGACTAGATGAAGGGGACATAGACCAGTATACCAACAAGTTTTCATATCTTATATAATGTATCCAAGGACGTTTAATGTATCTATATTCAGGTAATTATAATTACTAGGGTATCTATAATAATAATAATATAATCTCACGCCTTTTTATCCCCGAGGGGGTAGGTAGAGGTATTCCATTACTAGATATACCCACATTTCACGAGATACGAGTATATATATATTGGACCCCTAAATGTGATAGGTGGTGAGCCCATCGCCGGACCGGGTCTGTTTACACATGTCTCAGAATTAATTCTGAGACCTGCGGGTTTCCTCACGATGTTTTCCTTCACCGTCGAGCTAGTGATAAATATGTACGTAAGTTTTGTTTTTAGGGTAGGTATATATTTACAGTATATATATATTATGGCTTCAGGTGACCAGAGGGCTGGCAGCTATCTCTGTCAAAGGATCAGACTAGCTATCCAGAGAGGGAATGCGGCCAGTCTTCTGGGCACTGTCTCATAATATGGTTCCTCAAATAAATAAATAAATAAATAAACATTATCTATGTACTGTGTATTTTTTTATATATTTATGGAAAACGGTTTATGTATAGGTATTGTTAACTTTAGTCACCACCTACGTTCATCTGTTTATCTCAGTCATCCATCCTAAGTTTGCCTGGAAGAAATGCTTAAAGCGATAAGACCGCCCTTAATACTTTTTTTTTTATCAGTGTGTCACTTGTTGCATATTTTTATTGGTGTACAATAGACTAGTTACTAACTTATCTTTCTCATGCATGAGTTTAGGTTAAAATTAGGGTGTTATCCTCGAGAGGATCTAGTGACTAAGGTTTAGAAAATAATGGTTAGGTGGTTTGGACATCTTGAAAGAATGGATGAAAGGCGTACAGCATTTGGAACCAGCAACTCGTCGGTGGAAAAGGGCTGCTGTTTACATTTAGCCAACCTTCATGGACGAGTTTAAAGTGCCTAGCTATAAGACTATTGACATTAATATGTATTATTTTTTGTTCCTAAATTTTTTTTGCATTTGATGAGAATAATATGAGGGGATTGTGTGACCGAGTTGGCAGAAGGTGACATAGGCGTACTTACATCAATCATATCGGCAATGTATTGAAGAAAAGTCATATAAATAGTACCTGAAACTGACGCGCATGTCTGAAACAGTCGTTGGATCTAGAAGAAGCGTGAGCGTGGTGTGCCAGGACCGTCGCAGGTGGCGGTCTATTATTTCTGCCTACCCCGTCTTGAGTATAAATGTTTGTACCTACTCCTTCGCTTGTGAGTCCAACTAAAAATAGCTGCCCTAGAGATGGGCTGCTGTTTACATTCAGTCAATCTTCATGGACGAGTTTAGAGTGCCTTGTTATTAGACTATATAGACCTTTCTGAATCGAATTTTTGTACCTACATAAAATAAATGATTTTTAACTTTTTTGACTTTGACTTGCGCTTGACCGGTTTTTCAGATATTTAAAACCGGTTACCGATACTCTACTGGTATTTCTCACGCTGTGTCTCCCCCCAGTGATTGGATATCGGTCGATATCGGTGCGATTGCTCGGTTCGCGGGTTCATTCCCGATTAATTCCACCGGCTTATTGCGGACAAGTGCGCTTCTCATTTTGTCAACACGATACTGTTTGTTGGGGCGTCCAATTAGCTTCTGATTTGCATGATGCGTACCATGTATAGCCTTTCGTTTTAATATCATTCCAAATGAAATTGTCTGGTAATGGTTCTATGCTCGGTGTCGCCGAATATCTTTTCTATATAATTGGGTTATTTTCAAAGAGATTAAAATATAATAGGACATAGAGGGGGCATTGGGAATATTTTCATACAAAACTTTGAAGCATGTTGGAAGCTCAAGCGTCATGTCAGTTAGTATGAACGCGAGCTGTCATTCGGTCGAAATTGTACTAGACTTATTCCACTTGGAATAACTTTTCGGCTTCAAATGTTCACCGCTTTGTCCCCTCTATGCCCTATTATATTTTAATCTCTTTGGTTATTTTAATACCTATGAATCTGCCGTTGTAATTATATGGAAAATTTTCATAGATGCGCTCACGCAAAAAAAAGCAGTGATAGCCCGGACGGTTAAAGAGCCGGCCGAAAATCAGTGGGGCTCGGGTTCGAATCCTGGCATGTACCAATGAGTTTTTCAAAAACTTACGTACATATTTATCACTAGCTTGACGGTGAAGGAAAAACATCGTGAGGAAACCCGCAGGTCTCAGAATTAATTTATTTAATTTAAGAGGTCCAATATATCTCGTGAAATGTGGGTATATCCAGTAATGGAATACCTCTGCCTACCCCCTCGGGGATAAAAAAGGCGTGAGATTATATTATTATTATTATATTATGCGCTCACGCTTTTTTCCCGGCGGGGGCGGCCATATCTGGCCACATCAATATTAGATTCCAATTGCCTATACCTACTACTATTCAAAAGACACAGCCCTATACCACATAATAATAATATCTAATAGTTCTAATACGTAAGTGCCTGTACAATAAAAAAAAAAACACGTTTGTTGTAAGAATTCATTTTTAAATATTGGCTGGGTGCGAAGTAGGGGGTGGGGGAACCACGAATCGATCGCAGCGCCCATGGTGGCTAAAAAAGAAACTCGGGTCGGACGAACTCAGACGAACTGTCACTTTTTACTAGAGAAATTTACGTATTCGTGCATTCTTAGTGGAAATAAATACTTGAACATGGGTAACGAAACCTATTGCGTAGTCAACTGCAAGAATAATGGCAAAAATAGTGATCGCAAATTCTATAAATTTCCAAGAGCAAGTTGGAAACAAGATCAACGACTGCAATGATGTTTTGTATGGCGTTGATGTCACTGAAGTTTGTCTAATTACACTAGCTTCAATGGTGTGGCTCATTTGATTTTCACATTTTAATTCTTTTACATCTTGCACATGTTGAGCCAAAACTAACTGTTTGTCTTTTGTAGTGGTTTGTGGCTGGAAAACTATATTGTGCGTTATTGTCCGGAATCCAGTTTTTATAATTAATTTAACCATGTCAAAGATATTTTAATCTCTTTGGGCCATGTTGAACTGATAATACACAACAATCAGCATTATTATCGTCAGTACTGCTATAAATAATGGTCTACAAGATACATGAAACGCTCTAGTCGATAAATTTTGTCCATTTCTTTACTTATTTCCCGTGAAGCCATGATAATATAATGAGGTATACTGCCTCAAATTTACTGATTGTGGCATTTTTGACGGGAAATAAAAAAGGTCAACATTATTATCGACGCTATAGACTTACAATATCCAACAGGACCTAAGTAAATAACGTTGTTTCACTGAAATTATTTTTGTGTTTACTTACTTTTCGTAATGACAGCCAGCCATTTGTCATTTCAAATCCGCCCTAATTGTTACCACTAGTGGGCGCTGTCATCGCGCACCCAGCCAATAGGTACCAAATTATTTGTGGTTATAGTGTCCACAGTAATACACGCTATTTGAAAATTTCGAGTGTCTATTTTGGTTTAAGAGATTCAGCATTGTCACAGACGGACGGACAGACAGCGGAACCTCACTAGCATCCTTTAGGCATGGAACCCTATAAAGAAGACGCGACTCTTTAAAAACTTTAAATTAAAAAAAATAACTAAACACACTACACACATTACACACAGTCGAATAAACAAAAAACCCGCCACCGAAAATACGGAACGATTGGAATGAATTAAATCGAACGTAATACAATTCGGATGTGAACATTTAAAATCGGATTCGCACCGCAAATATCCGCGGATACCGCGGAACATCCGCGTTATCCGCGCGGACGAGCGCCGCCGCACAAATAATCGGCTGATTTGATCCGCAGCTTTGCGCGAAGGACGGCGGGAAGGCAAACAGATCCGATTGAAGGGTTAATAAAATAAAATTGAATTGTTTTCTGTTTATTTTCATTGAATATAAATTTGATTTCATGTGAGTTTCTTGATTCATTACTAGAGATCGGCATTAGGTAGTGTGATTAGGTAACATAGTAGGTAAAGTTGAACGAGGATGTACCTAATATGGAGTTGTTAAAACCTCCACTTTATTTGGGACTTCTGAAAATTTCATAGAAAATTTCTACAGTATCATATTTACTTAATAAATATAAACTTCCTTTGTTTTTAGGTGATTTTCTCTACAGTGGCAGGTTATGGAGATAAGCAACAAAATCTGCATATTTGTAATAGTACGGCTCCTAAGCTAAAAAAAAATTGAGTCTCGGTCCCATCCACATATGAAATTTGGCATTTCATATGTGTGCTTCGATTTAAAAGCAGGTGGTTTTAACAACTCCATATTATATCCTCTACCTACTTTGGTACCTAACAGGGATGTTGCGAATATTTGCATCCGCATCCGCAAAAGCGGAGCTTCCTCATAGATTTAGACATCTGCATCCGCATCCGCATCCGCATTAATCAATGCGGATATTTATGCGGATGCGGATTTAATACAAGTTGTGACAAGAAAGAAATTGGGCGGGACCCGCGAATGGCACGTGCCGTTCGCATGAGACAATGACCAATGGAAACGAAAAAATTGGTGACAAGATCCAACGCATTTGTTGTGGTACATCCTTTGTTTCTTGTAATTAAATTATTACGTGTTTGTTTGCGCTGTGGGTTACTTATCGTGAAGATATATATTTTGATCAGTGATCATTGTGTGTAGATAATTGAGTATTGGGAAATCTTTATATTAGTCTTAGCTCAGCTTATTAAATTAAAATCGCCAGGAAAATGCCATTATGTTATACCGGTAAAACCTACGTTTTATTGTAGGTAAAGTTTATAGTTTTATAACAGTATTCTTAATTTTTCCAGTGAGGTTCCTGTTATTGATTGAGCAGAATAGAATATTTCTTTATTTGCGTCAAACTTGGGTACAGATGAAAAAATACAGTTTTGGCAGTGCATACATGTTCACTATAATTAAAAGACATGCAAACACCTTTGAGTCCTTTGACATAATGGACACACTTATTATATTTTTTAATAAATTAATTAATATTGTAAAAAATACGTTCATTGAGCTATTTATACAATCTTCTTTTAATAATATTAACGGGTAAGTCTTTAATGTCATTCGGGATTTTATCATACATAAGAATATATTCTAATACTCAAAGCCAATTTTATCATGATTAACTCTATTTGGTATAAAAATAATTGCATAATTATAAATAAATTATAAATAAAAGATTTCTTCCAGCGCATCACACCGAGGCAGGGTTCCCAATAAGCTGGCAGCATTTCCTCTTTGTATTGCCAAGCTTATTCTTTGGCAAAAATAGCTGCCAGCCCTTGGGTCACGGGTTGCCTCGATGAGACGCGCTGAAAGATCCTTGACAAAAGCTTTAGCCTCTGGGCCCCAGGGACCCATCGTCTCAACAGCGAATGGTACAAACATATAGCAACCGCTCAGACCCGCATACTTTCGCCTCTTTATTATTTCAGCGGATATAGCAGCCGCTCCTGCGAGAGAAGAAGTTTTTTCAAAATGACACGGAGCCAAAGTGTCTACGCACGTGGCATCCCACACCAAGCCTCTACCCAATTTCCAGGGAATCAAAGTCATACCATCAGGTCTCTTGCCGTCTGAGCGGAATATACCGTTCGGTTCACAAATTGCTGGGACATTGGCAGCTACAAGAGACCTGCGGATGATGTCGTTGAGTAAAGCATGGCGCGGAATGCGACCTGCGCTTCGCTGACAGCTCAGACCATGATGGCCCAACTCATTCACCATCTCACCGCAGCAACATTTGTGAGGTTGATTTGTTCTTACGCCAAGCCGTAAACCAACAATTAAAGTGAGAGCAGAATCGTCTATAAGTGTCCCCAAATTAGCAGATGGATATGCCTGCAGCCAGTATCCCGATTCCCTCTCAGAAACAGCAAGAAGACGTGCCCTATCTATTGCATTTTCAGCGGTGTTTGTCAATTCTAACAATAGTAATTTATTTAAAGGATCATCCCACTGTCTCTGGACTGAAGGCACTAAAGGTACTATCGAAAAAAGTTCTGCCTGATACACCTAAGTGTCATTTTAGCGAGCAGCTATCTTTTCCCACCCCGTGTCGACAAAGCCCTCACTTATAGTAACAATGACAATTACAAAAAAGAGGTTCTTTCATGTTTATGACCATTTAGTGTCGATGAATGGATCGCAATAGAAAAAAGACTGTGTTACTGGCTTCTCATTATGTAACTCTAATTAGGGTCAGGGTAATAAAATTTTAGCTTGCAAGCGACAATTTTTCCAAATGTATCAGGCTTAGCGTTTGCTGATAGTACATCACCGTGACACATAAAACGCCAAGCATTTTTTGCATCAGTCAAACCACATACTTCCTCGAAACCCAATAATGGGCTAATAATTTTTCCGAAAAGTGGAGATGTTGCAAATACTGATGACATAAAAGCTGGCAGGGAGACGGCGGAAACCTTTCGCACCCCAAGGCCACCGAAACGCACTGGCAATGAGGCTTGTGCCCAGGCCCTGTCATCTAATGGGCAATTTAATATTTCTATAATGGTTTTTTTAATCATGTCGTCCAATTTTTCCAATAACGATGTGTGTTTCCACAAGCAAGAACATCTTAAAACATATGTGAACTTTGGCACAAATAAGCAAAACCTAATTATAAAAAGGGCCATGTGCGTTTTTATTTGAAACAGATAAGCTGATGACAGACGGAATTTATTTATCTGATCCTCAACAAATGATGGAATGGAATCATCCATGACAGGGGCACCCAGTAAACGCAAATTGTCTTTATCCAGACAATTAAGAAAAGATACCTGGAGCTACAGCCTCAAAGGCCCGCCTGATTCCAGCTTCATCCGGAGGTGAAACATTAGCTGAATTTATGTACAGCTCACATTTGGAGAAATTCAAAACTAAACCAATATTTGCGAAGGCAGATATTAGATACTCTAAATCTGTTAGAACGGTTGATGCCTCACCACCAAGCGTGCCATCATCCAGGTACCAGGTGTTAAAAACTGATTTAACGGTCGAAATCACTGAATGAATTGCCAAACTAAAGACTGCTGGGCCTAGGGGATCTCCCTGTTGGCAACCAACCTCAGAACTTATATGGTTACCCCTATAAACAAGAGATGATGGTGCACCATAACACTGCCAGATATAGGCGTAAAATGAAGGGACATGTTTTTTAAACTCTCTCAAAAGAATGCCGCGGTCAACCGAGTTGAAGGCATTCTTAACGTCTACTTTCAAGAGAACCTCTCCGGCATTTTTATATAAAAACGTCCGTGCCGCATGCACTGCTGCTTCACAGCCACCCTTTGATCCGAAACCTAACTGTACTGGTTGAAATTTGTTAGTTAGATCTGGTAAGATATGCTTGCAACATATTTTTGATGCGACACGTCTAATAGTACAACCGACTGCAATAGGCCGGACACTGCCATCCTTTTTCTTAAGAGCGCACAAATTAGCGCCGTATATTAATCAAGGACACCAAACTACTCAGGAGAGCTCCTGCTTTAACACCATTAGATTTGCATAACAAGTCCTTGAGATGTTGCGGAGATATACCGTCTAAGCCGCTAGCTGAACCATTTTTAAATGACATTACAGCTGAAATTAAGTCTTCAGGGCTAACTTGTGGGCCATTGTCTGAAGTCTGCGGAGGATCAGGTAATAGCAAATCATTTGGTGAAACAGGATGCTTGCTACGCAGGGCATTTAATGTCTCCTCAGTGTCTGGAGCTATTTCGTCATTGGAAAAGAGTAATTGTGCGGCTCCTTTTAAGTCACCATCATTAACCTTGCTCTCTATTTTTTTAACAATGTCATATGATTTCCATTTCTGTGTCTTGCCTTTGCTTTTAAAACTAACATTATTATTAATAGAAACATTGCAATTATTTTTAAGATTTTGGGTAAGAGAGATTGTTTCCCCGGTGGTTTCTCTTACGTGCAAAATTATATATGAAAAAGTCATAAGATTTTCCCAGGATGCAACACTGTTGTCTGTGAGTATTTTAGTATTTTATCATAATTTAATAATTCTAATATTTTTTTTCTGCGGAATGAATGCTCTACCTACCTACGTTTTTACTGTTTCCCCATAGGATGATACCTTTACCTATAGTAAGATAATTCTTCATTCATATACTATATTTATATAAGATCCCAAACATCCGCATCCGCATCCGCGGATGTGAGCCTTCAAAAATCCGCATCCGCATTCGCATCCGCGGATGTGAAAAAATCGGCATCCGCAACATCCCTGGTACCTAATCACACTACCTAGTGCCGATCTTTGCATTACCAAGAAATCGAGTAAAACCGTTCAAATGCAAGTCACAGTAAATTAAGCTATGAACTCGTTAAAAATTTAACGCGTTTTTCATAGCTAGCAGTAATGAAGAATAGGTATTACAATTATACTATTTAATTATTTCAGCGGTAGCAGTATGTACTAGAGATGGGTACCACAGGTACCTGGCAGTATTTTATGAGTACCAGGTGATAAATCACAAAAGAATTTTCATATATTTTCGGAAACCTTATTTAAGTATAAAAAAATATTAAAAAAAATTATATCTTATAATAACCAAGTGTGAGCATTGCACTAGATTTAAGTTAAGTTAAATTGTAAAAATATGATACCGTTTTAGTTTGTATAGTGCAGTTGGCAGAGTAAATAGTCATAAGATGTGGTTGCCTGTAATTGGGTGTACACTAGCATTATGTACTCCATGTATGATTTATATTTCCTTTTAGTGTGCTACCGGTTGGCAATCCTGTAAAATAAAATAAAATAAAATAAAATATGGTGGACCTGTTCCTATCATTCACCTAGTCTGCCAACTTAAAAGATCTGTGTAATCGCAAATTATGTTAATTTCATTTTAATTTTTAACATTTCATATTTAATTTACAGTAGCATTGTGATTTTTCATCGTAATTAAAGACGTTGCCAGTAAAATTTCACAGGTGTAATTTAGTAAAAAAAAATTCATAATATCAGCCTTATGGTTGAGGAGCCTGCTTTTCATGATGATATATCCAGTGAAGCTCGGGTTCGAATCCAGGCTGGATATGTACCAATGAGTTTTTCAAAAAAACTTACGTACCTACATATTTATTTATCACAGCTCGACGGTGAAGAAAAACATCATGATTAAACCCCGAGGTCCGAGAATTAATTCTAAGGCATGTGTAAACAGACCCGGTCCGGGCTCACCACCTATCACGTTTAGGGGTCCAAAGAATATCTCATGAAAAGTGGGTATATCCAGAAATGGAATGGCCTTCCCCCTCCGGGGATAAAAGGAGTGAGATTATTTATTTATTTTATTTTTAATTTCATCAAATGAAAATGATTTAAAAGTACCAATCATACCCATCCCTAGCCTGTACTTATATAAATCGTTTGCGCTCGTAGCAGTGCGCACGCGCAGAGTCACAATGGGAAGTGCCACTTATATCACTATGGCCCTGGCATTCTTCGTAAGCCAGTCTCTATCTCAATACCATCTAGCAGTTTGTCCGGGTGAGTAAAAATAAAAATAAAACAGAACTCTAAGGAGTAAGAAAAAATAGGACCACATGGAAAACATTAGCTTTCAAATAACAAAAGAATCATCAAAATCGTTCACCTAGTTGAAAGTTCTGAGGTAACTAATATAAAAAAAATAACAGTCAAATTTATAACTTTCTCCTTTTTTGAAGTCAGTTGAAAAATAAGGTGAAGCCCAAAAATCGTAATCGCCTTCGCAAGTTCTAAATCTTCTACTGTTACTTGTCGGTTCTTATTTTATTATTTCGAAAATTCGGCTTGCTGGTAGAAACTAGCCATCTAACATAATAAATCGTATATGAAAACTAGCCAAGTCAGACCTTAGGCTACAATATATTATCCTAAGTTATAGGACTGGCCACTGAACTTGGCACTTTCATTTCACTTCTTTTGTCGTTGAAGTCAACAATCAAGGCATATTATCATTAATATTGAATTAGGCTCTCATTTCACTTTTATGTTTTTGATGGTTAATTCTAAAAAAGAAGTAATTGCCCTATAGTTAGCGACACTGGTGTTAGAACAAGCGAAGCTTGGTCTCTCATCAGGTACTAAAATATACGTTACTAGCGACCCGCCCCGGCTTCGCAGGGGTGCAATGCTAACACTAAAACCTTCATCTTGAATCACTCTATCCATTAAAAAAAACGCATCAAAATCCATTGCGTAGTTTTAAAGATTTAAGCATACAAAGGGACATAGTGATATAGGGACATAGGGATATAGGGACAGAGAAAGCGACTTTGTTTTATACTATGTAGTGATGTAACAGAATTAGCGCAATTTCTGAAATTAGTTTGTTTAATGTCGACTACTTAATCAATTTCAGCTATTTTTAATAGGCGTTAAATTTTTTCGAAAAATTAATTAGCATAACTAGATTTGGTTAGAGAAAACTTAAGTACGAATGCAATTTTTTTATATTAATACTAGCGACCCGCCCCGATTTCGCATGGATGCAATGCTTATATAAAACCTTCCTCTTTATCACTCTATCTATTAAAAAAACCGCATCAAAATCCGTTGCGTAGTTTTAAAGATTTGAGCATACATAGGGACCTACGAATAAGGAATAAGTCAGGAAGAGTAACTAAGAACAAACTCCGTCGAAAAACTGGCCCCACAAATAATTACTACAAACTAAAAGGACATATATCCATACAGACCAATCAGTAGAGATTGCGTGACGCAATTAATTCCGACAAGCGCTGTGATTGGTTCTCAGCAGCCATCATAATAGTAATTGGTTCGAGTGTTTGAATTACGAATTGTCACTGTTAAATTGTCATTGCATTCGTGGACGATGTTATGCAATGTACTGGAGAGTGAAAGTAAAAAACAACTATTGAATATTTCAGTGTTTTATTTTAGTGATATATTTATAATTGCGTGTTAGAAACAAATTTATTATCAATCAAAATCAAAATCTGATATTGTGTTTACGAAAGATAAGATAAATCTATACATATAATTAATCTCTAGAGGGGTCGCGTCTGTAGTGAATATTTTTGTAAAAAAATAATAGAGTACTTATATGCATACAAAATATTATCCGTATCTGAACTTATTTACAAAAAATATAGAAAATTATAATAACAACAGTGAAAACAGAAAAATGAAATTAATCAAAAAATCACCGAGATATACAATCGTAAAGCTAGGCTATCTATCCCTCTCTTCGAAACGAAATTTTATATGGAAGTAATATGGCGCTCCCGTCATGTGACGTCCACGACAGTACGGATCTCTCTTTTTAACCAACGACTTTAACAGCATTATAACTCGTAAACTAACAAGTACTTTGTGTTTTTTTTTTCACATTTATTCTTACTGATAATTTTAAAAAAAGACTTGCATATACCGTATTGCAACAGGCATTATTAACGATACTAAGGCCAAAACTTTTTTTAGATTTTTGTCTGTCTGTATGTAAACTACATCACGCCAAAACTAATGGACCGATTTTGAGGGGACTTTTTTATTCGACTGAGTGTTAATACGATTGCAACTTAGGATACAAATAATCACGATTCGATCCATTTTTGTCGTCGGAATTCGTTTTCGGAAAAACTAAAAAAGTAAATTTTCATAAGAAATAATACCAGAAATGTGTATATTGCTGAAAATCGCTTGTTCGTAACTGTATAATATTACAAATTATAAGTGAGAAAATATACATTTATTTACAAAGAAAATATACATTGATTTACAATAATTACAAATTATAATATATCTAAATTACGCTTTATAAACTGGCTGGCTGCTTCTTGTGTAATGCGGACCAAACAACAATATTTTTACTAGAACGAAATGGAATATTATTTCATATTTACCTGTGATAAGTTATCCCGGTTAGCTTTTTACTTCCTCCCTTACGTTTTTTACACCAACCTACTACACAGGTGGTCATTTTTATGAAGATTTATTGAGTTTTACACAAATAAAACGACGAGGGCCTATCTCACTGACAGCGCGTGACAGACTGAAAAACGCACAGATTGTAGTTTTTTGCCCCGCCTTTTGTATTGTACTTTTCGTGGGGTCATTTTTTGACCGCTGTTACTCTTCTTGACTTATTCCTTATTCGTAGATAGGGACATAGGGACAGAGAAAGACTTTGTTTTATACTATGTAGTGATGATACTAATTGGGGTGTATGAGGTATGGCCTTTGAGTATTAAACCAACCGGAGAAGCCACTGACAGGCGTTCCCCTCTGCCAAAAAAAAGTGTCGGTCAACACGCATACCTGTTATAGGTATACAACTAGTTTTTTTGAGTTCACGGAGTGCTTGGATTGGTGAATGTATTTGTGTGCATCTAGTTCAAGCTAGTGTTTAATTGTTTGGTTTAAAAATGCGTTTGTTTTAACATTATTTGTGTTTGTTTCCTCGTCCCCCGCGCAGAAATTGGCAGACTTTTTTGCAAAGAAACTAGTGCGCGTGACGTCTCCTTTGGTTTAATACTCAAAGGGTATGGCCAAAGAGATTTAAATATAATAGGGCATAGAGGGGGCATTGGGAATATTTTCATACAAAACTTTGAAGCCTAAGCGTCATGTCCTTGTCATGTCAGTTAGTATGAACGCGAGCTGTCATTCGGTCGAAATTGTACTAGACTTATTCTACTTGGAATAACTTTTGACTTCAAATTTTCCTCGCTTTGTCCCCTCTATGCCTTAATATATTTTAATCTCTTTGGGTATGGCACATATTCTGTGACGCGTTGCATAAAGGGCGTGAGCATTTGTATTTATTTTTTATATTCTTTCGAAGGCATCTGGCCAGTGTTTTTCTGTATACTTAGTTGTTCTGGTATTTGATTTTGCATACTTTCCTTTTCAGAAACAGAAAAATGCTTTACCAAAGAAGACTGTGATTCACGGTGTTCTGTCTGCCCACAGAAGTACAGAGCAAATCTTACCACTGGAATGTGCCTCAATGAACACTGCTTATGTGATCTATATGATATGGATATATATCCATCCATAGAATTTAAAGGTAAGGTAAGGTAACAAGAACCGCTTTAGAAAAAAACAACTTAAACGCTATACTTACTTATTAAAACTAGCAGCACGCCGCGGTTTCACCCGCATAGTTCCTGTTCCCGTGGGAATAAAAGGATTAAATATAGCCTATGTGTAAATCGGATGTATAAGCTATATAACTATACAGTTACATCAAAATCCGTTCAATAGTTTTTTCGTGAAAAAAAAAAAGAAACAAACATCCATACATATATACATCCATACATACAAACTTTCGCGTTTATAATATAAGTAGGACTTCGAAACAGCAGGTTCTGGTCAGCTCATCACATGTTGCAGTATTTTTATATTAAAATACCGGCCAAGTGCGAGTCGGACTCGCGCACAAAGGGTTCCGTACCATTATCTATAAAAATGGCAAAAAAATCACGTTTTTTGTATGGGATATTTATTTTATTCTCTTTTTTAGTATTTTTGGAACCCTAAAAATTACAAAACATAACACTTTTACTGGATTAAAATCATGTGGGCTCATCTATCACGTTAAGGGCTCCAAAGAATATACTGGTCAAACGCTGGTAGTTTCAGAAATGGAATACCTCTCCAGCACGGAAATAAAAGTTTTTTTTTTGCAGTTCCCATTACATGCCTGGATGATAAGGACGAAGATGAGTGTGATAAACTATGCAAGTCGACCTGCTTACCCTCCTGCGAGCCTTACGGTCGCTGCTTGCTGGAGATTTGCTCTTGTGGATGGAGCAAAGTAAATGAATAATATACGTGTTCTAAACTACCGTTTTTATTTGACAAATGTGTTTTTATTCAACAAAACTCTAGTTTCATTGTTGTATAGACTATAGACGATACATAAGTGTCATGTCAGTGTATACAGGGTGTATACACTGACATTATAGATCCTTCCGAAAACGAAGACATTTAGTTAATATGCTGGCTAATTTTGACAAAATTCCATGAAAAAAAAATATTTTGTGTAATAAAACATTTTTTTTTAATTTAAATTTCAATGAAAAACACGATAAAAACATTATAGGACACAAGTTATTTAGTGTCCCAAACTAGGCAAAACGGTTTCAACCTGCTCCCTAGACTCGGAAGTGTTCTCCTTACACCCTGTATAATATGAGTATCAAGAGATGGGAATAATATTTTTTTATTTTTTATTTTAATAAATTCATTCACCAATGGGAAGCTTACTTTTTGGGAGTAACATAGACTATAATTTTCCCACGGGAACGGGACTTACGTGGGCGAACCAAAGAATATACAATTGAATCGAGGGTATTTTAATAAATATAATACTTCTGCCTACCTCCACGGGGATAAAACGTGTCAGATTTTATAATCTCACGCCTTTTATCCGGGTTGTGTCCTGGTACGGAGGGTTGTATAGAGCTTATATCGAAGACCTATTAAGCATTGAAACAAGCCTTAACCTGTAAGCATCTAAACTACTCGACAATTAACCCTATAATGACAAATGACAGCAGCAGAGCTCGGTGGATGGCTCGTTAAAAAGTTGCGAGGCGTATACTGCAAGTTCATAAAATAGGGCGATATACAGGCTGCTCTAATATATGTTGTGAGAAATGTTACCAATTTTAACGCTAGAAAATATCTTGAGTATAATGAACAATTGATTTGCAGTAATAAGTATGGGTATAAACTGAGCCCCGAAATTGACGTGTATGAGCCCCGAAATTGACGTGCAATTGCTTGCTTTTTCTGTTACGCGTTATATAGTATATACTAACATAAGTATGTATGTTCAATATATGTTATATGATATCTACTAAAATGAACAAATATAAACTGCCATAAAAAATAATAAAATAAAATAATATTGCTCTTAGATCTTACTGAATGGATAAATAAGTATCCTAAGATCTCTGGTCAAGTGGGATAATTTCAAAAGTTAGTACCATTATACAGCAGTTAAAATCTCCCTGTATAATAAAATAGGTAACAACCTCAAGCGTGTTTTGTCTTCAAGTTAAATCTTTGTGCGCGGTGATCCTTAACCCCTCCCCCCCCTTTCCTGTCAGTTGCGACATCAGAAGCGACGGTGCGAACATCATTGTTAGAAGTCCTTATGAAGTTAAAGTTAGATTCTGTGCGATTATAAGCACGAATGTTTTGTTATGATTAAGCCATAGACGTATAACCACGTATAACTTAAGAACATTGGTACAAGGAGCAAAAATCGGAGTCATAATAGAGCCTTTTTTCTGTTGGATAAAGAAAACGTTACTTTTAAGTAGCATACACACGTAGTTATTGTTGAAAACATTATATTGCCGTAACAAGAAACGGTAACGGTATCTTAGCAAGTACACAAATAGACTGCATGTAAAAAACACTGAAGGGATGCAACGATACTCTCGTTTTAGTGCAGTTGAGTAACAATGTAGGACTTTTTGGAGATAACGACGAATCTAACTTTGCACGCCAAAATCTGTCGAACTAGTAATTCTACAAAACATTACGAAATAAAATCACATACATACACCTAAAAAACCGGTCAAATGCGAGTCGGAATCGCGAAGGAAGTGTTACGATCTATAAAAACCGCAAAAAAACACGTTTATTGTAAGGGAGCACCCTTATATATTTATTTTATTCTGTGTCTTAGTATTTGTTGTTATGGCGGCAACAGAAATACATCATCTGTGAAAATTTCAAATGTCTGACTATCACGGTTCATGAGATACAGCCGGGTGACAGACGGAAAGCGGAGACAGCAATAGCGGGTCGAATTCTGGCGGGCGGGGGCACGATCCGTTCATTCTGAGATCAGTGTAACAGCGATGAGCTCACAACTTGTCACTTTTAGGGGTCCAAAGAATAAAGTCATGAAACGGGGGTATTTTCAGAAATTTAATACCTCTGCCTACCCGCTCAGGGATAAAAGGCGTTTTTTTTCCGATGGTGAGTCCATCGGCATGCCTCAGTTCTAATTCTATGGCCTATTATTATTTTAATATTATTGTAATCGATTTTTCGGACTTTGTCATGGTCTTATATTTTAATCGTCAAAGCGAGATTGTTAAAAACATAATTATAATATACTATGAGCGTAACTGATTATTAACTGATAAAATATACTTTAATTTTACGATCCTTGACAATACAATATTTCTAGTAGATGTGTAACTTGTACTTTGTATTGTGTTGATTGTTTGTAAGAATAATGTGTTGAGGAGTTTCGTGCCCCGCTTCTTCTCCCCACGTTTCTTGGTGGTCATACTGGCATGTCATACTAATATGACCAGTGAGAATCGCTTGTATTGGCGGTCATACTTGTCAATGTCCGTCTAAATATAATAGTTTTCTTGTCCCCTGTATATATAATATAGTGGTAAAGTCAGCTTTAAAAACATATTATGCACATTAGTAACATAACATCTCGCTTTAACATCATTAGTGAGCCACCATACGAACGAAAGCATCTAAGGAGTGAAACCAAACAGGATCTTCCAATAAACCAAAAATTTGCAAATTCATGAAATATAATATGGAAACTTTCTGGCTCAAGTGTTGTGCTTTTCGATCACAATGGTGCCCCGTTCTGAGAGACACCGGACTAATAACACGGTAGAGAGTTGGAACTCAAAAGTAAACAAAGAAATGAAGAAAAAAGGTCCAATTTCTCTCTTGAGATTGTTCAATGCACTAGTGAAGTTAGAGCATGAATATGAATTGCAGAGAGATTTAGAAGATATGGAAAGACGACAAGAGTATATCGATGATGACAATTTCATTATGCAAGCACAATTAGAGCTTTTGCATAATGAGATTAGCGTCAGATTTTTTTTTAGAAAAGCTTCGCTAAAATAAAAAAATTGTTGTTTTGAACTTTGAGCGAATTGTACTTTATTAATACTATGTAGCAAAAATGTATATAGGATGTTTATAAAAATAATATGACCACCAATACAAGCGATTCCCACTGGTCATATTAGTATGACATGCCAGTATGACCACCAAGAAACGGTCACTATACATACCGAAGCGGGGAAGTAGCAAAGACTTTCAATAAGAGGACTTATAAGCCCCTACACTGAATAAAAACTTTTGACTTTGACTTTGATGCCCTGTAGCGATGTCCTCGCGGATCAGATCCCGTTTTTCCCCGTTCCCGTAGGAATTTTGAACAATCATTTTCTTAGTGATTCCCTGCTTTAATCGTATAAAAAAGCACCTAAGCCATGCCAGCAGCCTTTCGTGTTTCTAGATCGGAAAGTTTCGGTGATTTCATGACCTGTCATATGTCTTGTGAGTTACTTTTTTTGTGGTACGTATATCTCTTTTTATATATCATCTTCATCAACCTATAATAGCCTACTGCTGAGCTAAGGGTCTTTACTCACACATAATGAAGTAGGGCTATAATCTCTTAGATTAGACCCATTAGAAGATGGTGTTAGGCTAGTTGTCCCTCTCTTTTTTCAAGCCACCCGAGGTTTAACGACTTTTATTGTGCGTAAAAACAATAAAATTCTATTTTGATATATCATTGATATAGGTATCATACATAAAGCAAACAGTGATTTTATCGGAAGCACGTCATGTTTTTTGGTCCTTGTTGTTTCATAGGTGCGGCTCCCCAAAAAATTGTTCCTGATTTATGAAGAATTCCCTCGATAGATGATAGTGCTGTTCCATCTTTATTTATACAACGAAATATGGAAGTATATCGATAACCAGATAATCGCTAAATATACTAGTATATTTTATAGACAACTAGCCTCTTCCCGCAACTTCCTGTCATGCAAAAATTGCTTCGGTGCTTCGTGAAAGAAATACATTTACAACTTACATCTAAAACATTAGCAGCATAAATTTATAATAGAAAGATTATTATGTTGGCAGACAACAAAAGTTGAGAAGGGTGTTTTAAAATTTTAACTATCGGTAACGGTAGAGAGTAGTGAACTCAACCACTGTAAATTTGAATTTACTAATTATTCCGCGTGGTTTCACCAGCGTAGTTCCCGTTCCCGTGGGAATACGGAAATAAAATATAGCTTATGTTACTCAGTAATAATGTAGCTTGTTACTGGTGAAAGAATTATTAAAATATCTTTATTAGTTTATTAATCACAAACATGCAAAAATTATAAAATACGACTATACGAATCTTTCCTCTTTAAAATATTAGTGTAGATGTAGTTATTATTACAAATATATGTATTATGCTTACGCCTGATCTCAAGAGGGTTGGCAGGGGAAATACCCGCTTTTTACTAGTATTTTTCCCCCTTAAACCTGACGAGTAAGGAGCCCATCGGTTACTATATTATTTGATTACTAGAGTTTTTTTATATATATCGATATTGGGACATCACCAATAAATAGCAGTAGCAAGGGCGGTGGGCGATCACCACTCATTTCTCGAGGTGGCTATGGCCTTTTTGCTGATAAAGAAATGACGAATGAAGTAGGTGGGCGCTTTTTATGGGGAGGATTTATGGCGAAGGATACAGGTTAAGTGTAAGCTATGGAGGTTTATTTATGCCTTTAAATATTAAAATGCTGCTATAAGGGGCGTGTATGGAACTATTTATGAGTTGTAAAGGCAATTTAGTACCTATGTATGTAAAAACAAAAAAAATTGAAAAGATTTTTTATTTTATTTTTAGCGCGTGTTAGAAGGTGCTAATTTTTAAGTAAATTTGTGTTAACACTTGTTCTCTAAATGACGTCACAAAGCCAGCTGATTCAACGACATAAGTCAAAGTCAAAGTCAAAGTCAAGGTCATTTATTTGCAAAATAATCGGATACAAACCATGCAAATCATTATAAATAAAAATAAATCTATATAAAAAAAACTGTTAAAAATATTTTCAGTTATTATAAAATTAATATAATACCATTTCATCTATACATATAATAAAACTCTAACGGGGCCGTGTCTGTACATGAAATATTTTTTGAAAATTTTAACGGTAGTGTATATAGTTATCGATATAGATACCGAAACACCAATTTTTGGAATTTTTGTCTGTCTGTCTGTCTGTCTGTCTGGTTGTGCACGCATCACTCAAAAACTACTAGACGGATTTTGATGAAATTTGGTATGGAGATAACTGAGTACCCGGGTCAACATCTAGGGTACTTTTTATTCCAGGAAAATATCTCATTCCCACGGAAAACTATAAAAACTGGTTAAAAAGAGAAATACGTACTACTCCGAAACGATAACACCTAGAAACCTGAAAAATGTCTGATATGTCATAGAAAATTGGTATGAATGGATTTTCCTAAATTCCCACGGGAACGGGAATAAACTAAATCCAAGCGGAAAAACGCCGGTGGGCACCCGATATTTGAAATATGGTATGTAGGTGTTTTAAATATGTCGTAGGCAACCAATATGAAGGGATTTTCGGAAATTCCCACGGGAACGGGCATAAACGGAATCCGCGCGGGCAACGCCGCTGGGCATCCGCTAGTTGTTAAAATATATCTGCAAAGAATTCATTTATGTGGTAGTACGGTCTCAATTGTAAAAAATCTTGTAATTTATGCTTAAAGCTACTGATGCTATCACAGGTCCTTATGTCACTTTTCAAACTGTTAAAAATTTTCAGGCCCATATGCACAGAATTATTAAAATAATTTACATAATTTGATTTTGGCAGCAGTAAACAAGAATTATTTTAATTTAACATTGGGTTTTAAATGATCATTCAATGTAAATTATGGCAATCAAACGACACTTTTACTTATATCCGGCGACGTGACGTCATGTAGAGGTCAAATGGTAACAGAATAGTATAAATGTATGTATTTTTTTATATTCTATTAAACTTAGTAATATAATTTACTGCTTGGAGATAAATAGTCGTACATACATCCAAACAATATTACCCTCCTTCTGGTATAGCCGGGTAACAATGTAGCCTATGACAGAGTCAAGAACGAATCTAACGACAACTCGCACTTTAAAATCCAAAGGTAAAGTCAAAATGTTTTATTCAAAGTAGGGACTTATAAGTCCACTTACTGAACGTCATTTCAACTCCACCGCTTCAGCATATTGTATGGTTGAGGAAAAGAAGTGGGGCAAGAAACTCTTCAACATTTATTGTTCTTTTAAATACCTCATACGATTTAAGACTACAGTTCATAACGAAAAATAATCATTAATTGTGGGACACAAGTCACACGGTTATTTAGTCCCAAACTAGGCACGGCCTGTACTATGAGTATAAACAACTGCTAAATATTATACTTAAATAAATATTAAACGACTAGACACGAAGCCAACATACATGTTCATGCACACAAATGTTGGCCCCGAGCGGGGATCGAACCGACTCAGAAGACAGGGTCACTAACTAAGCCAACAAGCCCTGTCCCATACGTAAATACAAATAATTTATTGCGTGCCACATTATATAGGTACATAGACATTTCCCAGGTAGGTAGGTAGGTACATTGGTATTAAAATATAATGTAGCGCCCCGTTTGGGGCAGAGACACACATAATTATATTCCATGCAAGTTACTATCTAATTAAATTCAATTTTATTCTAATTATTCTTAAGTTTTCATAATTAGTACATATTTTACTAACAACGACCCAAAAATTTATTTCTAAGCATTAATATTGCGTTTTTATTACATACATAATACATTAGAATTATATACAAATTATTTTCCATGATAATATCTAGTTTACCATTTAAAAAAATAATAAAAATAACAATACATAGGCGGTTTCATTGTATAACAAATTAAAAATATCATTTATCTTTCATAATAATGTCTGGTTTATCATTGAGAAATTCATTTATGTTATAATAGCATTTTGAGATAAGATTTTTTTTTATTAATTTTCTAAATGAAACGGTTGCGTATATAACGTATATAATATACATTACCATCTTCCTGGTGCAGTCGGCTAGAAACAAACCCAAGTCGAATTAACATAACATAACAATCTCACCTCAAGTCAATTGTGAGCGCAGATAAAACAACCGCGAGCGCAGCCACTTGAAGACCGCAATTAAAATCTTAACATATAGGGCTCATGATCACCTACATACGCTAGTGTTGTAAAAGCTTTTAGGTATATCGATAAAAAAAAATACTGACAGATAATTTACATACAACAAAATAAATAACTTTTGGTCTACATAATAATATGATATTTAAAAGTACTTCATAATCGTACTTCTTAAGTTGTATAGTAGGTGTGCAGTATCTGTTTTTGTTAACGTTTCGTTATCGAAACAATAAATAAAGGAGACGTTTCATGAATGTATGGAGACTGGGCCTGCACCATGTACACCAGTTTTTTAGATAAATATAAATAAAATAACTATAGTTTTTTTCATGATTTTGATCATATTTGTCTAGTTTCGTTGTACAACAAACTTTAATTTTCATTAAACTAGCATCGCGGCGACCGAAAAAAAAATTGCGACCTGACCGGTAAAATGACAATTAGCATTATTTTTATGTTTGTTGGACTAATTCACAATAACATGGAAATTGGACTTATAAAATTAGAAATAGTATTATTTCAATATGATTTCATGCGGATCCATTGAAGTTTAATTACTTTTGTGCAAGTTAAATAGATGGAAATGATTTTTTTTAATATTTTTCTGATAATCACTAGATTTTTCTCTATTTTTCACGCTGGTGTACAATGTGCAGGCCCAAAATGAAACCTCTCCTTGAATGTATTAAAGTCATAGGTTTTAATTTAGATTTTTAATTTTATTTCAGATGTTATAGATTCTGGAAAATCTCAGTACTTGTACGGCACTTTCATTCAGAAATTATTCATGTTTTTATATTGTTATTTTGAATTTGACATTTATTTTTATACCTACTAGCATTCGCAAGCACAAAAAACTTTAGCTGTATGTTTAAAATGCATTAAAAACTGGCTTATGAAGGTGAACACTGCTTGAACTATCACTAAGTAACTTATTAAACAACACTATAACGCAAATATTAAAGCTTTTGGAAATTTTTGAGAATTATAGAAAGTCTGTAAAAACATATTATCTTTTCGATCGTTTATCGACATTTCCATCACTACAAGTTAGAAGTAGACGTCTCAGAATTAAATTACACCTCGGCACAGTTAACTCCAAACAATAATCTTTAACATTTCCTTCTCCCCTCCCCCTACCCCCATAAACCCTCGAACTAAGCCTTTTATGAGACGTGTTGTCTCCGCGTTGCTGCCGAGAGATAAGTCGATAATGAGTCTTGGCTTATCACAACACTATTTTAGTGAAGGCTTTTAGCTTAGTCGAGGGCTACGTAGTTTCTAGATTTAGTATATTTTGTATTTATATAGATACTTACCTAAATATAATATATTTTGACGGACGATTTTGAGTTCGCTCGTATGTTATTATTGTTTATATATTACATTTAATTTAAACATAATATGCCTTACGCCTTTGGAAATAACCTTTTCACCATTATATTTTTGAACCATTTGCCGAACCGGTGTACCTTTGTGATACATTTTACACGATATTTCCTTGACTGTCTAGCTAGAGGTAAATATGTAGGTATGTATGTTTTAGAAAAACTCATTGGTTGGCCCTCACAAGGATTAAAGCCAGGAGCCGTATGTTAGAAACTCGCTCACTGATGACAAGGCTATCACTGCTTTAAAGCTTCCATATTTGGAATATTAACATTCACTTTTTAACCCTACAGACGCTTGAGTTTACAAAGTATACACGCACGTGCCACAACTATCCCCACAACGCAAGTCACTAAATTGGGACGATCCAGGGGTCGAAACGATCTCAATTATTAACAGGTGCTTACGGGTTAATTTACGATGTGTTAATACGACCCGCCGTCGCCGGCAATTATCTTAACCCTAAATTAAATTTACCTGAAGGCACCGGGTCATTTCGACCCTTCGGGTAGACATTTGCATGGTTTTGGTAACAGTTTTGAATGTCACTGTTTATTGTTACACAAATTTAGTTTACAAATAATATCACTAATATTAATAATTCTGAGACATGTGTAAACAGACCCGGTCCGGCGATGGGCTCACCACCTATCACGTTTAGGGGTCCAATATATCTCGTGAAATGTGGGTATATCCAGTAATGGAATACCTCTGCCTACCCCCTCGGAGATAAAAAAGGCGTGAGATTATATTATTATTGTTATCACTAATATACACTAATTATTGATTATTCGTATTATTAACGCTATTATTAGCGTTATTACCTAAGTGTTGATACGTTATACGCTCGCCAAATAACCAAACAAGGTCCCAAGTGCTTTACAGTTTCAAAAGACTTGGGGTGTTTTATTTTTTTACTAGCTGTTCCCTACTAATTCACCCGCTTAAGTCCCGTTCCCTGTGGGAAAATTGTAGCCTCCCAGTAAAGTAACTTTTCTATGAAAACAACAATATTTATTTACTCTTTGAAAAGTGAACGTGAGAAAACTTACATTTCTGAAACGTGTGCAATATCTTGATAGTGCTAGCAATCAAAAATTCTCTATTATGTAAAATCACAAATTCCCAATATGTAATAAACAATTTCTTATCAATCAACACAATTTATAAAATGGCGTATAAGTAGATGGGTTAATTGGGTTACCTACTACGCCATGTCTAAATACGTTTGATCCAAACTTACTGCATCGATGACATCCATGACTATTCGTAGAAGATACACCAAGTTCTTATAATAGTATTTATAGCTTTCGAATTGATCAGATGAATACATGATCAGCAGAAATACAGTCATATACCAAAAATTATAGATGAACTCCCTAACCACACCATAATAATGTTACTTCTCAGAGTTATTTCGCGTGTAGCAGACGAGACGAAGAGTGAGGAAGTAGACAATCTCCATGAAGCTGAGGACACTGCAGCCCAGGAAAAGGCCTGCCATGCCACCCACCGCCACTGTGGAAGAGAACAGCAGATATTGCTGATGATAAAGACATTGATAGGAAGAGACAGATATCGGATTGCTGGCATAAAAAAACCGCCACCTCCAGAAGACAAGCATTTTAAGTTATTATTAATCTTTGACTGTGTATGTGTGAGTGTGGAAGAAACCACAAAATACTTTATAACAGCACTTTCAGATGATAAATAGTAAATCAATAAACTGTCAGACTCAAAGAACACTCAGGTATTTAGTCCCAGAGTAGACAGAGCCACAGAGAGAGAGAGACAGAGAGAGAGATACTCTCGTATGTACTCGTAATTATAATTTATGATGATACTAAGAATATAGTGGCATTGAAATTTATATTTAAAGATAAAATTTACAACTTTTTCATCGTTTAATGTAAGTTAATTGCATTATCAACTTACCGAGTACGTCAGTAAAGCCGAAAATGATATCGCGTCTGTATCTCAATCTTGGGTAGGTTACGATTCCCCACTGCAAGTTTGTGCCTAAGAACCATTCTTGTAATACCTAAAAAAGTAATAAAAACGTATTTGTCGATGGCGCTGTCCTCTTCCAAAATAATTGAGAAATCAAAAACCTGTGTGCGTGTAAAGGGAACTAAAAATATTCAACGAGGGAGACTCGCATAAACACCAAAAAACTCAACGAAACTGGTGCAGAAGGATAATAAAAAATTGCTCACGCCTTTACCACCGAGGCGGGTCTGCACCAATCTAATCCTGGAAATAAAAACTTTCAAGACAGTTGGTGAGTCCATCGCCAGACCGGGATGGTGATTGTTAGTTTTAGATAATGTAATTGGTACTAACAACAGGGCTATCACTGCTAATAATACCGGGTAACAAAATTGCAATAATAATTACATTAGATTGAATGACGTAGTTGACGTCATCACATATAGGGAAGCAGCCACAGTTGATTTTCTTCCCACTCTTGAGTTGCAGTTTGTACAGCTCATCTGGAACATTATACTTTAAAATTACAATAAAAGTAACGGTGCTTAAAAATCAATAGATTTCGATTTTACCTGTATGATTTGATAGACAATGCAATCCTTGTACATCACAAACTTTTTCTTGACCTGCAAAATAATTAGTCATTGTCTTACAAGAAGTCTTAAAAAATATTTTCTGAAATAAATAGATAATCACTTGATAGCCTCGATCCAATAAAGCAAACGTTTTATCTTCAGAGTTTATTATTTATACGTTTTGATCAGTGCTACCATTCTCAGATAGGAATATTACAAGCACGATTTAGTCATGAGTCAACCACGTTAACTTACATAAAATAAGATACCTAGCAGAGTTAATATGGGCCATGTCAAATAACATCCTCATTCAAGTAAGTAATAAATTGCGTGATTCTCCATTATATTTGATTACTTCCAAATTTGATTTCAATAAATTTTTATGTCATTACCAATCCTTCTATAAAAGTGCGGGATACACTGACAGTATTTGAGACACAGCCTTATACGGCACTCCATTCGGCAGGTGTTGTATGTGTACACCGCATTATGAAGCAGGTTGTTCTCTTGGGGGAACCTGCATCGTCTTTGACTCACGCTCAACCTGATAATTATCAACATGAATTAATTCCCTATCAATTACATCGAAAAAAAAAACCACACTTTATTAGATATTAGCAAAAGCTAATTCATGCAATAAATAAGTTGTGGATTGTCCTAATGAGGATATCATATCATATTATGCGAGTCCGTGAATTAGGAGATGGTTTAGGCTAGTGGTCACTTCAATGTCAGATTTTTCACTTCTATTTTGCTTTATTGCAGACAACAACATAAATCAACTTTAAAACCTTAAATTTAAAAAAGAGATTGAAAAACACTAAAGCATATTTAAGAAACAGGAAAACCAACTTAGCAGCATCAGGTGCAGTATACACTGAGAGTGCAGTCACGTAAAGTTTCATGTAAAAGTTCTCTGTAGAATACTGTGACTTTGTTGATATATCAGGAACTTCCAAGGGACCATGGATGTATACCTAAAACAAGCACTTTAAATATCTAATAAAAACCCATCTAAAACACACTGGCACACAAATGTCTTACATTAGAAGACATGCCACGAATCACGATAGAGGTGGCTAAATTATCATTTATTTTAAATAGCATTACTTAAGTATTAAACGAATACGGAAACTTAAATGGCAATGGACAGGACATACAATAAGAAGCATCGAAAATTTTACAGAAGCATAGTGTTTTGGCACCCTAGGAAAGTAAAAAGGAAAAGAGGCAGACAGATTCGAAGGTCAAACCTTCGAATCTGTCTGCCTTTTTTCCTTCTCACGAGATAATGGCGATATCAGGAAAACTATGGACAAAGAAAGCTCTAAACCGAGTAGAGTGGAAAGAAATGGAGGAGGCCTTCGCCAAAGTTGGGCAAACAGACGAAGTTGTCGATGTCATCGAATCGCAGAGTCGTGAACTTGAAGATTATTATTGTGTAAATATACTTGTCTGAATAATAAACTATAACGTACATTATAAGAAGTGGACAAATTGATGACTTGAGCAAACACCTCTCCATCCAGAGGATGAACAAAGAAAGTGTTATTGTTGTATGTCTTTATTGGATCCCATCTATCCGCAGCTCTATAACTGTGAAATTATATAGTTATTAAACATTGGAACAATACACATAGTCATGTAGTCTAGTTGCAATGACTTTCAATAAAAGGACATATTATAAGCCCCTACATTGAATAAAAACTTTTCATTTTGACTTTTCTAAAACTTATCCAAACAAGTGATATGGTTGCTAAAAAAGGTAAATTGTATTTTATCTAAATTAGTTTAAATACTCACGCAGGAGAGTTATAAACAGCTACTTTAGAGTTGATAGCATAACATAAACCCATTTCAGTAACAGTGGGAATGATGGTCAACATAATGCCTGAAGCTCCAATTGTGAGCGTCGGTCCGAATGACCTGGTCAAGTTTATAAGTAAATCCATATAGTCCGTTGAAGGGATTCCATTATAATCTGGAACTTTCTCGAAGTTTTTGTAAGTTGCATTTGACAGTGCTACTATGAACTCTTCTAGTTTCACTTTGTCTTGTTCTGGGGAATTCCTGTTGGATTTCAAACAAGGATACAATACTTTTTAACGATATAGGTGTACTATTTAGTTTATTACTAGTCGAGTGCTGGATGTGGATGAGTCAAAAAGACCTACTAGGTTCGTAGCAAATGGCAGTCTATTTTATCCATCTATCCTAAGCCTAGAACACACTGCTGCGTTTAAATCGCGCCGGTCTGTCACGTCAAATATATCCTGTCAAATACCGCAGCAGTGTGGAAACAATTCGGATCCCGGCCGGTAAAATGGCCACGGCTTTAGTAGACAGCGGGTAATAGACGTGGAAGGCGGTTGTAGAGCCGCGGTTGTTGTCGGTAGAGAATACAGCATTATTATTTATATATCGTTTTAATTTTAAGTAATTCGTACAATATCTATATAGCTGACAAAAAAATTGCCAAACAAACATAGAACATAGAAATAAAGCAGATCTTAAGTTACGACGCTCCAAATATGAAGTGACGTAATCTATCGTATAGTCCCGTTACGTAAACAGTCTTTTAAAATGTGTTTTCTTTGGTTTCACCATAGCATACTTCGCTATGCAAAAGTACGTTGTCCTACACTAGTAAAGACCTAAAACTGTGAAATTGCTATCACTACTGCCTACGCACCGCCGACGCCCCGCCCACGCTTGCGACGCTACTATGCCCTCACCCGAAAAGTATCGGACCGGTATCGCACCGGTATGTCAAAACCGTAAACATTTGCGCATCGGACGGTGGGCGGGGCTTAAATGACATTTATGGTTTTGACGTACCGGTGCGGTACCGGTCCGATACTTTTGGTCATTTTTGTATGAAATTACGTCAAAAGCACGCGATTCGCATGCGTTATTGGTGCGGTATAGGGTGAAATATGGTGATGACAGTGAGGCTGGTAGATAGCGATGCCAGTGTTGCTAGTTTGATAGTTTTTTCTGCTCACCTCAGCGTAAATAAATAATATATTTTAACCAACTTCAGAAGAAATGAGGTTCTCAATTCGTCGTACAGTTACATATTTGATTAATTGATTTTGATTATTAAAAAAATTATGTAATATCTGTATTATGCTAAACTTATATCACCGCTTCACAAAATAACAACATAAAAATAATAAACAGACAAAGTTTCTTCATAATCTAACAATACAAAAGCGGAGACTATGTACCTAATATTTGAACTGTTTATTATTATTATTTATTATTTCAGTGTTACCTATTACAATTGTACATTGATATGTGAACTCAGCACTTCCGTATTTAAGAAACAATGAAATAAATAAATCGAAATTCTAAAGGACATTGAAGATTTAGTGTGGAGCATGGTATACCTATCTAATAAAATATCGCGCTCAGGTGTAAAACCTATATGAATCGATAGCTGATATCAATGCAAACATAAAACATTATTATACACAGCCCTGTAAAGTGTCGCGTTTCTGAAATATCAATGTTTAAAGTTTACCACATAGGAACCAACTGTCAGCTGTTGCCAATGTAGCAATGAACTCATCAAAAAGCTTACGTACATATTCATCACTAGATTGACGGTGAAGTAAAACATCGCGAGTAAACCAGTAGGTCCTACAATTAATTTTGAAGCATGTGTAAGTATAACAGACCCGAAGTGCGATTTTTGAATCTCACTGGTGATATCAAAATCACCGGTGACTAAAATTATCACCGATGACTTTTATGTCACCATTTTCCAAAAGCCGTATTTTTGAAAGTCACACGCTGTTTTCAATGAATCGTCGCAATCACAAAATATCACAATCGAGCCCCGCTGGTAATTCTTCCAAAAAACATACTTTGGCACTTTTGGCAGATGGCACTACGTCAACTGTCAAAAACAATCGCATGGTGATTTCAATTACGAGTGAGTAGGGGCACTCGTAAATCGATATCATAGGTATGACAAATGTAAGTCACCGATGAGTTTAAAAAATACGAACTTTCGGAAATCACTCACATCGATGAGAATTAGTCACTTGGTGAGATTCAAAAATCGATCCCCTGATCCAGCGATGGGCTCACCATCTATCACGTTTCTACATGGTCATTTTAAATAAAGTGCAAATATTTAAAGGGTAGATAAAAAAAATATGACAAACTATTTTCGGCATTGATTTATATTTTTCATACACTACTTTACTAGATAACATCGATTATTACACCTTTTGTTTTTAAACTAGGACGCTCTAAATAAAGTGTTCAAAAATGATAGAAATACTTCCATTAATCAAATAAATGCGTCATCGCATCTTGGTCCATTTAAAGTAAATTAATCAAATGCTTTACAAAACTTTTTTTAGAAAGTCGATTTTGATAAGTCGAAAACACTTGGAGTGCAAGTTCAAACAATATGGTTGTCATTATTGTTGTCAACTTTGAAAGTTATTATTTCAGAAACGTGGCACTTCACGGGATTTCGTCTTTTATGGTTTTCTGTTTGCATTCATTACAGCTCTCGATTCATATAGGTTAAATGCGTGGTCGCTAATTCGAAATAAAAAATTAAAATGGTAGACAGTAAATCTTTAAATCCCTTTATTTCGTGGTATAAGTAGGTAGCAAAGGAGCGACTGAGCCTCAAAAAATGTATATAGGGTAAATGGTTCAGTTGTCGACACTAAAATAAGTATATTCTGTACAGTCATCGATTTTTGTATTTTTTTTTTTAATTTTTATACATTATATTTTGTGTTTTAATAACGAATGTCGTGATGTTTCTATTTATTAATTAAAATGTATTTGTATTATTATCAGTAATTATAGTTAACATTTAGCATTATTGACCGGTATGCACTACAAAAAGTCCGCGCCTGTGTGAAAAAAAAAAAATTGTTATTTTTAACCTATTATATTAATTAGTAGTAGGTAGAATACACTAAGAATATACAAATTCTTATCCAAATGAATTATACTTACTAAATAATTTTTAAACGTGGATTGTTGAGGTAGGTTTCGTAGGTTATAGATAGGTACAACCAATCCTTATTTAAAAGCACTCTCTATGCAGTACATTTTGGATTTACGAGTGGCCATACTTAAACAAACTCTATAGAATATGCGACACCTAAGTATAAGAATTCAATTTATATTAGAGGCACTGAATCCCTATTGAATTAGCCTCCTGTGAGTACCGTAGTGCGATGGCCAAGTCAATCTATTTATTTAAAATATAAAAGATTTTTAATAATGATATGGTCACTAAAACATGTTGTTAGGTTTGCTATTTACATAATTACTTAAGAAGAATCCCTCAGCAAGGACTGAATAAATTAACCGACTTGGTATTACATGGATCTCACAACTTTTTACGGTAGAAGAACTGAGTTGTGAGAGTTGGTTTTTTTTACAAGTTAAGTTTTTGATGGCATCTCATTTCTTTTTGTAGATAGTCTTACTTTTTTCCTTTCCGGTACCTTTTACTTCTTGTATACCAACAACTGATTCTTGCTCGAAGGTAAAGAAGAACATCTTGAGGAAACCCCCCGGTCTCAAAATTAATTCTGAGGTCATGCATGTGTATACAAAATTTCAGCTCAATTGGTTATGTTCCAGCTTCATCATCACACTCTGGTTACCATCTAGAAACAAAGTTCTCGTCATGACAAATCAAACGAGCCCAAACTCGATGGGGTTGTGTCATTTAATTACCAAGTTCCCATGGCCATCTTCCAGCTCCATCATCAGACTCTGGTTACCATCTAGCACCTACGTATTTGTCAAGACGAATCTCGAGGGGTTTACGAGTAGTCATTGAGGAGTTGCGATATCCACTTCCTTGCACCATCATCAGATCAGCTCGGTGGTACCATAATATTGCATTGTGACCAAACCCAAGTCTATACCAAATTTCAGCTCAATCAGTTGAAGATATCTGCTTCAAAATTGAGTTGCATATTTCACTGGAACATGTAATTTTGTAATCCCATACAATTATTATGGGATTACAAAGTTATTTATGCAGTTGGTGTATCTAGAAACCTAGACCAAAATTGCAAAATATTTGAGTTTTTTCTTGATTTTTACACTAAACCCTAATTGTATTCTAAATTTGAAGCTTCTTCGACTTCTAGAAGTGCCTTAGAGTTTTGATGATCAGTCAGTGAGTCAGTGAGTGACAAAATTAGGAAACTTTGACTATTTATAATTGTAAAACTACTGGTTCAAATTGGATGAAATTTGAAATATACTGTGTTTATACAATGCATGCTTGGTTACTAAAAAATCAGGCTTCTAGTTTTATCCACAACGAAGTTATAGTGGGTCGAAAATGGCCTGAATCGCTTCGAGAAAGGATGGTACGGCTGTGCCGCTTGTTGCTTGACTTGGCGGGGGCAGTACCGTGCCCCCAGGTACACCACCGCAAAGTCCAAAAATATTTCATTTACAGACACGGTCTTGGTCACGGTCGTGCATAGATATATTAGTATATAGATAAATGACCTTCTTATAATAATATTGTACCTAACTTAGACATACTGTTTCGACTTTGAGATAGTTTTGTAGCCAAGGGTCAATATTTGGTAACATTACCCTACATTCTAAAACAAAAAAAATATCCTAATGTCAGAATATTTTCTTTTTCTTGTTCATAAAATCGGCTTTAGCCAGATATTACTTCCCCCAAAAAGTTTGAAATCTGACATTGTTGTATATAGGGATGTGACATTGATCGAAGCAATTCAATGATTTAAAAAAATCGATTTTTATCTTTTAAATAATAATCGATTTTTCTCTTTTAAATAATAATCGAGTTTTTATTTTTTAAATAATAATCGATTTTTCTCTTTTAAATAATAACCGATTTTTGATAAATCGATAAATTTTATTAAAAATAATCGATTATTAAAAATCGATTGTACAAAATAAATATACATACATATGCTCACGCCTTTTTCCGGAAGGAGTAGGCAGAGACAATAATAAGAAAAAAATACCAATAAATATGAAAAATGATATTTTTTTCACATTCCTTTATCCTTTTAACATAAACTTTGTTAGTGAACTTACTTCAAATTTCTTCATTCGTCGCACAGATGGTTTACGTTATGTTAACAAAAATCTATTAAAATTAGTTAAAATATATTTAATCAATTAACAGATAATTTCAATTCCTTCGATTCGATTTTTTTTATTAAAAAAATCGATTGTTTAAATCGTTGATTCTTTTTTTCACATCCCTAGTTGTATATGAAGGTAAAAAAAATGGGTTGGTACAGGTACAGGTGGAGCAGCTAGAGTTGTAACCATCAACACACTCAAAAAATTATTTGTGTATGTATCTGTATCTGCTCGCCACGCTAACCTCACACAGTCAGCAAATCCAAGGAGCAGAACTCTGTGCCTGCGTCTTTGTTCTCGATTTCAATACAACCCGAATCTATTCAAGTCATGCGTGCATAGGGTTTTTCTGGGTTATCTAGTTCCATCTTTTATGTCCTCTGGGTTAGATTGAAGTCAAGAGCGAACCCATTAATGATAAAAATTGTCAAGAGTGTTCTAACTTAGAAGTAGGTAATTTCGGTCTCGCTTGATCACATTCGTTATATTTAGCAAAAGCGAGGTAGCATCAACATATTTTCAACTTGAATGTGTAAAGTGTGTTGTCAAGGTTATTGTTTATTTTACATATCGACAGACAAATCGTTCATTACTTGTGATCTTTACATACATACTCTTTGTTTGTGCACAGATCACACAAAAACTACCGGATGGATTTAGATGACATTTGTTGTGGAAATAACCGAGTAACTGAGTCAACATTTAAGGTATTTTATACTACAGGAAAATATCTGAAAAAAAAATGAAATAAATCTATTCTTATTCTATTCTTATTCCCATTAAAAAATCATGTCATTTTGAATTGCTAATCCGATGTTTTACAACATTAATAAACAAGCAATATTTTCTATGTTTATATATCATTCCTAAGGTAAAATATAAAAACTGTTTAAAAAGGTAAATACATAGGTACTACTCTGAAACTAAGCCACTTAGAAATTTAGAATATTATGGTATGTAGGTCTTTTATATATCGTAGGAAACTGCTTTAAAGAGATTTTTTGAAATTCCTACAAGAACGGGAATAAACTGGATCCACGTGGGCAACGCCACTGGGCACCCGCTGGTACTAGAATAAAAATGAAAATTCCTGTACGCAAAAATACATCTGTGTAAGTGTTCGCCTCAAAGAGATTAAAATATATTAGTGCATAGAGGGAACAAAGCGAGGAAAATGTGAGGCCAAAAAATTTATTCCAAGTGGATTAAGTCTAGTACAATTTTGACCGAATCATAGCTCGCGTTCATACTAACTAACATGACGCTTAAGCTTAAAACATGCTTCAAAGTTTTGTATGAAAATATTCCCAATGTCCCCTCTGTCATCATCAGCCGGAAGATGTCCACTGTTGAACAAAGGCCTCCCCCATAGAACGCCATAACGAACGGCAACTTGCCGCTTGCATCCACCGGTTACCCGCGACCTTGACGATGTCGTCGGTCCACCTGGTGGGAGGCCTACCAACGCTGCGTCTTCCGGTTCGTGGTCGCCACTCGAGAACCGTTCTTCCCCATCGGTTATCGGTTCTTCGAGCGATGTGGCCTGCCCATTGCCACTTAAGCTTGCATATTCTGAGAGCTATGTCAGTGACCTTAGTTCTTCGGCGGATTTCCTCGTTCCGGATTCTATCGCGCTAAGAAACTCCGAGCATAGCTCTCTCCATGGCTCGTTGGGTGACTCTGAGCTTATCTCCCCTCTATGTCCTATTATATTTTAATCTCTTTGGTTCGCCTCAACTCTCGGTGCGTGCACTGTTACAATCGTTCTAAGGAGACGTATTCCATTCAGGTTTTAATAATAATAATATAATGTTATTCAAACCTAAGATAGATTATAATATGATAGATTTTTAATTGTGTCTCGGTCCGGCGGTTCTTTACTAATTAATGGATAAACAACCACGAAAAAAGCATAGCCTTCGAGTGCATATATAAAATGAGAAATACTATAAAATATAATCATTTTTGTTGCGAAAAAAAGTGAATATCGTACATGCAACAACGAAACTCTTTACTTGTCCGGGTTTATTTTGGTAGCGGTGAATTTTATTTGTCGCAGATAGAAAGGGTAAGTACTAGATTATGTGAATGAGGCCTTAAGTTGGCAACATTGGTGCCGTCACCCAAATCGGACCAACGCTGTCTTTTATATATCCGCGGCCTTAAATACCGGCCGGTTATGAATTTTCTCCACACTGCCGCGTTATTTGACGCGTGATATGGGCGTTGACAGAAGGATGCGGTTTTACCGCAGCAGTGTGTTCTAGGCTATGGGAAATAGGCGTGAGATTATGTATATATTTAAGAAACTAGTCTTGTCTGTGAAACATCAATTCTTTGATTCTTGACAATGGTTTGAGACAATTTTAAGAAATAAGTTTTCATTAACAACAATACGTCATTATTAGATGTTAATCCAAGTCTCCCTACAAAATCCCTTTTCATCATACTCATGAAATAAGCCTCTATAGAGGAATTATTATTAAAAACTTACATAATATATTCCTCGAGTTTCTTCGGGTCCAGTTTGATGTCAGGGCAGATGGTGACGCAAGGGAAAGTGGTGTTCCAGGCAAACATATCCCTGTCCATGGAGACTACCGTTGGAGAGTACTGATAGCGGATCCAGGTGGTCTGCGATAGGAATATAGATCCGAAAACGGATAGACCCACCACGATTAACCAGAGTAGACTGAAAAAGAAATAGTCTTTATCAGCTTAAACGTAGTGTGTATGCAGGCAAAAGACCTACATACTTGATCCTAAATGTGTATCACCGCCTATGGACTCCTCTTACTTAACTTTTTGGGTTTCCCAAAACGTGAAGTGTCCCACACGCTAGTAGTGTCAAAAATAAATTGCTATCCCAACATATTTTTCATACTTACATACAATTATTGTTAGAATATTTTATAATTAATAGCGTAATCTTCAAATTCCATCCAATCTTAAATTTACTTCCCTAAACCAAAAGCAATCTGCTCTTTTATTAATATGTATTTTTATTAGAAAATAAAAAAAAAATCATCTAAAAAGAGAATAAAAGAAAAACTTACACTTCCATGGGATGCCTTCGAGCCGCAACTAAGTGATTCAAGCCATGTATGGAAGATGTTTGCAGAAATAACCTCAGGTATCCTCTAGCCTTCTCCTTGGCCACATTAAGCATTGTTTTCTTAGGTTTCTCATAGTAGTGCTGTTTTTTAGGGCGGTAATAATCATCTTGGATTATTTGAGTTTGAAAAGAACGTTCGGAAAACATTCTTGATACTTATCTGAAACTAAATAGAAATTTGATAGAAAGTAGGATGTATATATTTTGGCCTTAGGCTTCTACGACATGTGCAAGAGAACTATGGTATTTATATTTCAATGAAAGATATGTAAGAATTTTAAAAAATCTATCAGTGGCAGACTCGAAAGCACTAGTTTAAAATAAAGGCCTCTTTAATTCCACCCAACTGCGCTTGAACCGCAAAACAAAAGGCTACTAATAAAAACGATTACGTTACATTGTGTCCACGTAAATTGGGAGCGTAACAGCAAATAACGTTCGTGCCGCGAGTTCATTACCAGGCATTATCGACGTAGGGAGCCATGGACCTAAAAAACAGGAACGGTAATGGTAATCTAGGCGTTCAAACTTGAGAACTAAGCATCAAAATTGACTTCCACATTTGATTTCAAAATGCTTTATCCTTTTAAAAGATTAACCACATCCATCAAACGACTCTGCGGGCTCGTCAGTTTCGGGTTCTCTTAATCTGGATTTTCTTTAATACATCTGGTCCATGTATGTACGCCTAGGTCGTCCTCTACCTACTCTATTGTACATTCTTAAATTTCATGAACATCAGTTAGTTGTATTCAGTAGTGTATTGGAACAGGCTGGGTAACGTTAGTAAAAATATGACTGCAACAGCAGAAAAACAAGTTTTTATTTCTCCGGGCGGAAATTGGCAAATTTTGGCCCACTGAGCTAAACGAAGTTGCCGCTTTCCGCCTCCATCGAAAAGAAAAAAAGTATACACACCTCGTGAAGTAATAAAGAAGCCTCAGATCACATGTTTGTAGACCTCGACTTCGCCTCGGTCGACAATTACACTTGTGATATGAGACATTTCTTATTTTACTTCCCTAGATGTGTGTGTAATATACTATTTTTTAGACTCTTAGGCGACGAGAACCCCAGTACAGCATACGGGAAATTCCATTTTTCATTCTACCTTAATACAGCTGTGGTCGGATCTGTCGTGTCGTGTAATGATACCGTTCGTGTCAGTATTAATGAGTCGCCACTCGATGGGGAGATAAGGGCCTACCGATGATTTTATTATGGGTTTGCTGTGAGCAATTAACTTGTTTCATTTTGTATATTTTTGATTCAAATATATATATATATATTTTGCTTCTGTTAAAGTTAAGATATAATTTATTAGGAGCTTTATTTATTTGAACAGTAATAGCCTTACGGTAAGAACCCGCTTCACATGATGACAATCAGTGAGGCTCTAGTTCAAATCCTGTATCGTAATAATTTCTGTTTTGTCTTGATCACTTATAAATTAGTTATGACGATTCAATCGACCGCTCAATGGTTTGGTCCCGGCACAAATGTTGGGAATTATAAGATTTTGATACTATTTACTTAGCTGAATTTATTATTGCAAAAAATCTAGTACAAATAAAAAGATGGATGAAAGAAAGCTTTAAAATCGAAGTATCAGTATCACCTAAGAAAAGCAAACAAAATTAATAGCTTTTATGACAGCAGCCATCAAACTCTTTCACTTTTACACACAAAAATATCATTTAACATAAACAAATTTACACCAAAACCTTTTCAGCGAAAACTGCACCTTCATCGTTTGCTATACGGAGTACCAAAAGTGAAAACAGTATGTTGGTGTGTGACCATAGAAAAATTGTTTCACGTCAACAGTTGGATGGCTCACCGACATAATTTTAGATAAATTTAATACTTTGAACACGTTGAAGTGGTTCAACTTGATAAATGACTGCTTTCCGAGGATACGTTGACGGTAGTGGTCTTTATATATGAGTATTAGTTTCTTTAAAATGGGAAGACAAATTTTAAAGTACAGGAGCACCTAGTAGACGAAGAAAGTATTACCTAGGAAGGCGCACAGTACCGTAGGGTAGATTCAGCCTTCGAATTAAGGGGAAGGGGTCACATTGTCAAGGTCTCATTCTTCAATTTGATTACATTAAAAAACCTTAATTAAAAACGCAGCACATAATAGTATTATGCATGTCGTTCGCGTATGTGTTTGCCATCATATCAAGTACTTGTTTAATTATATTACTCAATGTGATGAGTAAAAATATCGGTCATCACCCCAATTTAGAACCAATAGATAATTAAGATTTTAATATGATTTAATGTTTGCACGCCGATCTGGTAGAATACATGAACTGACATTTATTATAATAAGATCTATGATATACTGTATTCATGCAAATAAAAACTATTGATTGATTGATTGATTCAAGGATTCTAAGATCCACCCTTGTCAGTACCTGTAATATGTTTTTTAGACTTACAATAAGTTGTGATACTCAAGATTTTTCTGTTTAGGCTTTGTGTAGGGATAGGTCACTATCTGTCTTAAAGTAGGTAAATAATTTTAAAGTATTTTCATCTATGCATATAAGGGTCTTTTAAAAAAAGAACAGTTGCAATAGAAAATTGTTTTTTACTTAAACAAATACGAAAAAAATCAAACAATGAATCCAATCAAAAATCCAACAAAAGAATTCCAAACAAATACGCAACGAAATCTCGCAATTTAAAAAAATAAATTACATCTTAACCGACTGTAAACAGAAGCCTTACCTTCGCAAAGCCCTTCCAAAGTCTAATAATTTCAAAAGTGTCATGTCGCCGTGAAATAAATGAAGTGGAGAAAATAAATTTCATTTAAAAATCACGGCACACCATTATTTCCCGAGCTTCCCCTAATTAATTTCATGTCACCGACTAGATCGGCCGCTGTGGGCTTGACAGCCACCGAGAGAGAGACGATGCTATTACTTCAACGTTGGATCGAAAGAGAGAGCTAGTTAAAGGTGAATGCGCTTCATTACCATCTTCTAGTAGTTAGGAAGTTTCCTCCGGTCGAGTTCTGCGCTCCTGGTACTGCTTATTAATGACCGTGAATGATAATAAATTACGAAACCTGGTACTTTACTTAACAAATATTATTTGAAGGATAAAAATCGCATTATGTTCCCCCCCCCCTGCTTTTTTATCCTGTTGGAGAAGATTGTTGTTACCTACTTTTTCTTAATAAGTAGATACCTACTAAGTTACTTATACTAGTTTTCACGCTCGATTCAAGATATCAGTGACCTTACCATATAACGGTATTTAAAGTTAGAACCTACCTATCTAAAACACTTTTGCATCTCGACGGTGAAGACATCGGCATCGTGAGGAGACTTCAGACCTCAGACATGCTTATCAGCAACCCGGTCTGATGAGATTCTAATAACTCTGTAGCATAGGTACACTGGTAAAGTAGTTTTTGATGGACTTAAGGCTTCAATGTCGCTGATTTAACAATCTATTTATAATATTTAGCTCTTCCCTAACTTTTCTCACACGTGATATGTAACCACTAAAGACCAAGTTTCATTTTGAACCACTCTTTTCAAGGCAAATAAAATGCTCAAAAACTGCCCAAAAAGAAAAAAATACTTAAACTTAAAACACCCCCACCTTTATTAATTGGAACCAACGAGCACACTCCTCCCCAAATAACAATCATAAGGCAGAAAACAATAAATTACCTCAAACTGAGCCGAAGTGAATCGCAGCCGCGCTGAGGGCGAGTACACACGAGTTACGCAATTAAACAAGCTTAATTTTCTTGTACGAGTTATATTCGCGATGCTCCGCGGATATTTACAGAAAGTAGCGGGTAAATATTGCGAGCGGGAACAGAGGTGGGAAACTCGGGGTGGGGAGTGTGGAAAAGAACTTTTTAAAAACGCCAGTAACACCATTAATTTTTAACTTATTTTGTCGACATCTTTGTTCGTTGAATTTGGCCTCACCCAGTTTTTGTTTTGTATAGTGAGAATGAGATATTTTATTTAGGAAGGTGTCTTATAATGTTAATCTAGGTACAGTCAAGAGAACATGAAGCTTTACACTTGTAGTACGAGTCTGACCTTTAAGGCGATTGCAATAAAAACGTTACAAAGTCCAATATATAAAGCTCAGCGTACTCTTGCCTGTACCTACTAAATTTCAGTTAACCACAACTTGTAACTACATAATAATAATAATATACTGAACACACTCTGGCTCTACCTTCATATCAACCCGTAACAGCCCACGGCTGAGCTAAGGGTCTATCCTCCTCCTGGCTCTACCTATTTAAAAAAAATCTTACTAAGATCAATAAGTCTATTTTTTTTTCCGTAACTTTACGTTACTTTAAAATAATTACAATCTAGCCTTATTATGAGGCTAATAAGTAATTTAAATTTAACTTAAGTTGCAAATAAGTCACTATTCTAAGAAAGTAGTCCACTGACGATTCTTAGTTTCTACTAGCGGATGCCCAGCGGCGTTGCCCGCGCTGATTCCGTTTATTCCCGTTCCCGTGGGAATTTCCGAAAATCCCTTCATAGTGGTTGCCTACGACATACTTAAGACACCTACATACCATATTTCAAATAGCGGGTGCCCAGCGGCGTTTTCCCGCTTGGATTTAGTTTATTCCCGTTCCCGTGGGAATTTCCAAAAATCCCTTCATACCAATTTCCTATGACATATCAGACACCTTCATACCATTTTTCAAGTTTCTAGGTGTTATCGTTTCGGAGTAGTACGTATTTCTCTTTTTAACCAGTTTTTTTATTTTCCCGTGGGAATGAGATATTTTCCTGGAATAAAAAGTACCCTAGATGTTGACCCGGGTACTCAGTTATCTCCATACCAAATTTCATCAAAATCCGTCCAGTAGTTTTTGAGTGATGCGTGCACAACCAGACAGACAGACAGACAGACAGACAGACAGACAGACAAAAATTCCAAAAATTGGTGTTTTTGGTATCTATATCGATAACTATATACACTACAGTTAAAATTTTCAAAAAATATTTAATGTACAGACACGGCCCCGTTAGAGTTTTATTATATGTATAGATTAAGGGTAAGACACTTTGTTCATGTGTTCTTAATTTTCACTATCACTAAGTTTATACTAATGCACTAACTCAAAAGGTTTCGTTCTTTTAAGTCTTTTCACTGTGTCCGTGCTGTCGAGGAGCTGAATCGCCTCGACATTCACATGATGGTGAAGTCTCCTTTCATGACTCTGCGCATATTTTTTAATAGTTTTGTTAACGAAGTCTACTTTAAGGTCCCGATGGAGATCTTCGTTTCTTACATACCAAGGCGCATCTACTATGTCCCTGAGTACATTATTTTGGAATCGTTGTATGATGTTTGAGTTGCTTTTTACACAGCCCCAAAGCTGGGAACCATAAGTCCAAACTGGCATAAGGACTTGTTTATACAATAATAATTTGTTTTGCACCGCTAATGGAGAGTTTCTTCCAATAAGTATAATTAAAGTTGCCGTGTCGATAATTTTTAGGGTTCCGTACCTCAAAAGGAAAAAACGGAACCCTTATAGGATCACTTTGTTGTCCGTCTGTCCGTCCGTCCGTCCGTCTGTCAAGAACCTTTTTCTCAGGAACGCGTGGAGGTATGAAGCTGAAATTTATATCAATTACTCAGGTCTACTGTCCCTTGAAGCTGTGAAAAAATCAAACTTCTAAGCCAACGCAATCAAAAGATACAGCCGTTTATGCCGCAAATTTTCGACACTTGCAAGGGAATCAAAACCTACAGGGTGCTTCCCGTGAACTCAGAATCTTGAAATTTGGTACGAAGCAACGTCTTATAGCATAGATAAAGGAAAAATTACGAAAACCATAAATTTGCAAGGTTGTACGGAACCCTCGGTGCGCGAGTCCGACTCGCACTTGGCCGGTTTTTTTGTCATCATAAATAAGTAAAGTAAATATAAAAAACTTAGTAAGAAAATTACAGTCAACTTCTACGACCACACTTTTTAGTACCCAATTAAAAGTTTGTGCCTAAGATCTTTGAACAGCGTTGAGAATTGACCTTCTTTGACATATAAAGTCAAAAGTTATGTAAACTACATGATATTGGAAAATTGGTTATTCCTCGTATTGTGCTGAATTGTATTTTTCTGTGCTATAATTTTTTACATTTCACACACGGTATTAGAACCTCTTAGTCACAAGGCAAATTCACTACGAAATAGGTTTAAAGACATTTATTTTAAAACGAAATTTAATTACATTTAACTATAAATAATTATAAAATACAAAGGTTCAAATTTGTCCAGCGCTAAATAATATTAACATTCTTGTTTCATAATGTGCATATAGGGTAATTTTTAAAAACGTTTACTTATCAGCGTTTCGAATATGTTCAGGTAGTTTATTAAATAGCTGGACTCCCTCAAATATGATATTCCTTTTTCCGTATTCTAAATTCGTAAATAACCCAGTAAAACCGGACCAATAATATTACGACTTAAGTCACAACTTAATTAAAATCTTAAAATCCCTCTCCACAGTAACACAGCATCGACATCGACAGCGCCACTTAATTTGAATATCCAGCACAGCAGTGTTTAATAAAACATCCAGTTTGATTTACATCCGTACAAATCCGTACCTTTTGCGCTTTATTTCGTGTAAACACGCCCTTACAATCTTACCTCCACTTTTGTGTACACTTCGTTTGGAATTCTCAACCCGAATTGAGTTCGTCTTAATTTTGGTATTTGAATAGCCTTTATGGTAGGAGATTGTGCCTTTAAGAAACATTTCGGCACTGCATTTTATCTGAAAATTTGTTGTTTCGAATGATTTGAAAGCTCAAAAGTGGATAGTGGTGCCTTTTGGATGTTGTCGTCCATGGTAGGTTGTATGTTATTCAGAGAAAATATAAATAAAACACTCACGCCTTTTATCCCCGAGGGGGTAGGCAGAGGTATGGTGTCTGGAAATACCCGCTTTTCACGTGAATATTCGACCCCTAAACGTGGTAGGTGGTCAGCCCATCGCCGGATCGGGTGTGTTACACATCAGAATTCATTCTGAACCCTGTTCTTTTCCTTCACCATCGAGAAAGTGATGAATATGTAAGTAAGTTTTGAAAAACTCAATGGTACATGCCAGGATTTGGACCCGAGTCACTGATTATCATCATAAGAAGCGGGTTCTTTAACCGTAAGGCTATATCATTGCTCTCTAATAAAAAACTATTTATTTATTTAACTTCATGTAGGTACCAAGAAAATGTACACAGTCAACCATCAGGCTAGGAAAAAAATTACCTATAGGTAAAGTTTTGAAGACGCTGTATTTTTGCGCATAAACTCTGAAGCAGAGCCATTTAGTAAAAAAAATATAAAATAAAGACTCGGTGTAAAGGTCGTGTAGCATAAAAAAAAACAAAAAGTAGACATTGCTGACTGCAGCACACCTACAGCTAATAAAAACACCAAACTCAACCCACACTTGACGGCATCCTACATTGCATTTCGACTTCGCAACAATGTAACAACGCTATCAATCAAACTGTAACAAATGACCCTTCAATTAACACCCTGCAAAGAGCACGAACGAAACGCAGCGAATTAATGTCTGCATCGAGCCGTCATTCGCCGAAGGTGGTGCAGAAATAAAACGCAAACAGACTAACGGATATACCTGTAGAATTACGGATAAAATTACATGCATAAGCTCACTTTTTCAAGTCGGTATAGGCAGAGATAATAGACAGAAACTTGCTACAGTACGAACCGGGTATTGGTTTTGATCATAACAGTAATAAAAAAACATTACTCTCCTTCTGAGGCGGTCGGGTTAAAATAAATAGCGGTAGGCAGAGGTATTCCATTACTGGATATACCCACTTTTAAAGAGATATTATATTGGAACCCTAAAAACGTGATAGGTGGTGAAAAATAGACTTTTTTTTACACTGCATTCAAAGTAAACTCTGATTTTAATGAAGTACCACAGTAGGTACTATAATCGACAAAATAAATAGTAAATACAAGCTTTTTAATTAACACTTCAGCAAAAAGAAATAAATTTAAACCAGTAAGCAACAATGCACATACATATTACCACAGAGTCCCAGTCTCCCCACATGCGCCTTACAAAAAAGTAAAAGCAAATTCACACGAGCGACAATAGAGGAAGCAATAACCCAGGCAAATCGCCTCCTGCGAGGTAACACCTCCTAATAAAAATTCCTGCAAATCAATACGTTCTCTTTACGCTTTTTGTATTGTATTTTATTTTGTTATTCGCCTCCGCCTCGTGTTAAAGGGACAATTCTCGGTGCTAGTGGGATTGTAGCGCTGCTAGCCCGTCTTGATCGTTTCATCATCAGCCAATTGACATTAACATTCTGGAGATTTTGAGATTTCTATCACCATTAACCAAGAAAGTAGTCACCTACTTACTTCATGGTAGCCGAAGTAAATTAAGATGATAATCCATTAAACGTGGCTCATCAAGCTTGTTTAATAATCGGACATAAAAATATTTTTTGGAATGGGTGAGCCCTCCACGTAACCTTTGCCCCGTACAGCCCTCATCAAATTTGATAGGTCCTATCTTTACGTAAGTCGCCGATGCCTGTCGAGACTATCTTTGACGGTGCCATATATTATGTATATTCAGACTAATACATACATACATATGCTGACGCCCTTTTTCCCAAAGGGGTAGGCAGAGACAAGGCTTAATGTTATTTAACTGGCTTCTGCCCCCATCCGTCAAAGCTTGGTTGACTAGTTTCGCGTGGTGACTGAAAGTTGGTCGCTTATTTCGTATACGCTACTAGTCCATCGATAATCGTTTTTGCAAATAAACATTTAGTACATGCTCTGACCAGGATTCGAACCTAATCCTCAATCATGAGAAGTGGGTTCAATAACCACATGGCTATAACTGCTTTGCACTTTTTCAATTAGTAACAATCAGTTCTTGAAAGTATCAAGTCGCATCACTCCCGCTACAAAAGCACCAGTAAATAGAAATACACGTTAGATTCGTGTCCTATCCTGCTATTTGCATGCGGCAGATGTGTGGACTAGGCGCGTCTGTGTGCGTGCCGATTGACATAAAAGAGCTAAAAGCCAGGGGTGAGAATGTTTAGCGCTTAGCACACGGAACTAAGGCGTGTAGAACAGGCTTTATTCGACGAGCAAAATTGTAAGGGCTGATTTTTCAATAGTCAGTTAAAAGTTTTCTGAAGAATAAACATCACCTTTCACTTTTCCTTTCTATTGTGTCAGACAGTGACATCAATATATTCTCCAGATAAGATTTATCTGACGATTGAAAAATCAGGCCTAAATCAATAAAAATTAACTTCCGAATAAATACTATGAACATGTAGTTTAAAAAAAACTCACATGTGTGAAAAAAGTGACACCTCACGTTAGTTAGTTAGTTAGAAGAGTTATGTTATTCGGGTGTATGTATGTAATATTTCGTTGTGACCTTTCTGTACCCTAAGCCATCTTTTACTCTAAGTGTTATAGGGTACGCTTTTATAATACTGCCCCGGAAGGGAGATGATTTAAATATATAAAGGCAATAAGACCAGTTAAATTAAATACTTTTAAACCGACTTCAAAAAAAGGAGGATGTTCTCAATTCCATTTTTTTTTAATGTTTGTTACCTCAGCACTTTTGACAGGGTGAACAAATTTTGATGATTCTTTTTAAGCTATTGCATAGCTTCTATCGAGGGCCTTGAGCGCGGGGACCGAATCCAGAAATTCCGTAACGAAAAAAAACCTCACGCTCCCCACTCCGACGGGCACGGAGGTGAAGGCCGTGCATTGTCTAACGTCGTTTCTTTTCGGCAGTCTTTTTGATACAAAATGCTATGCAATAGCTTTACCGCGGCAGTCCCCGAGTGCCACACGTCTTTTTTTTTTATTTGGATTAATTCTGACAATGGCATCCATGAGAAAACCATATAAGTTGAAGTCGGTTTCTTACTCTTTAGACTTCTATGTGGTTTATACTTGGCACAAAAATCTAAAATACTTATTTTTAATAATGTACTACTTTTTGTTACTGCAAGAAACCAAACTGGTATCAATTACCGATACGCTTTTACAATAAGATTCCCATTGAATTACAAAATTTGCCTCTTGACAAATTTAAAACAATAGTTAAGCAAAAATTACATAAAAAAGGCTACTATAAAATTACAGACTACTTAGTAGACCATCATGCATGGGATTAACCGACTCGAAGCTATGTAAGGCTATTAATTATAATTATTATTTTAAACGATATTTATTAGTAAGACATGAGATTAAAAAGAGCTGCCCTTGAGTTTCTTGCTGGCTCTTCTCGGGGTACTGCATTCGGAACCAGCAACTCGTCGGTGGAGATGGGCTGCTGTTTGCATTTAGCCAATCTTCATGGGCGAGTTTAGAGTGCCTTGTTATTATAAAATATTGACGTTTCTAAGTGTATGTTTAATACCTATAGAAATAAATTATTTTTGATTTGATTTGATTGATTTGATACCACGCTCAATTAAAGCAATTTAAGGCTCTTCCGTTAACAATATCTCTCCGGCGAGCCGTTTAGCGTTTAGCACGAGTATTTATTGGCACGTACGCGATCGGAAAATTCCAATAAAAGTCGCAAAGTCCTCGGAATTCGGATGGGAAAAGAATAATGTTTAATTTGGCCGATGGGCCGACGGCGTGATTTGTGAGCCGTTCCCATTTGACGAAACAAATTAAATAATTCCAATGTTTCAATGTAACGCAATTTTTACCCGATTACACCAGCGGGTAATGTTTATCGGGTGTGTAAAATTTAAAACTAAATACCTATGCTCTTGACTTTTTTTATAATTATTGTGGGTCACAATTCACACCTGTTATTCAGTCCCAAACTAGGCACAGCCTGTACTATGAGTACTCAACTACAGATAAACATAATAAATATTGAACACACAGACACGAAGCCAACAGCCATGTTCAAGCACACAAATGTTGACCCTGAGCGGGGATCGAACCCGCGATCTCCGACGTGGTCACTACCAATTTATCGGCAGGGGTTTACCATTCCAAAGAACCACCAACTTATCATTAGTTCCTATTTTTAGGGTCCCTTAGCCAAAAGGCAAAAAAGGAACCCTTATGGATTCGTCATGTCTGTCTGTGTGTCCGTCCGTATGTCACAGCCACCTTTTTCCGAAACTATAAGAATTATACTGTTGAAACTTGGTAAGTAGATGTATTCTGTGAACCGCATTAAGATTTTCATACAAAAATAGAAAAAAAACTATAAATTTTGTGGGTTCCCCATACTTAGAACTGAAACGAAGTATTTTTTTTATATAAAACCCATACGTATCTATGGATAGGTCTTCAAAAATTATATTGAGGTTTCTAATTTATTTTTCTAAACTGAATATTTTGCGCTAGAGACACTTCGCAAAGTGGTAAAATGTGTCCCCCCCTGTAATTTCTAAAATAAGAGAATGATAAAACTAAAAAAATATATATAATGTACATGCAAACGAACGTTTAAACGAGATCTAGTAAGAAGTTTTTCTGAATACGTCATAAATCGTAAACCGCAATTTACCTTTTATTCGGTTTTTATAGATAACGGGTACGGAACTCTTAGTGCGCGAGCCCGACTCGCACTTGACCGGATTATTTTTTTATTTTGACAGATGGTAAGTCGGTACCTACCATCTGTCAAAATAAAAAAATAATCCGGTTCGGGGCACTACTACACCTGTCTCAGAATTAGTTGGAGGACTTGGGGTTTCCTATCGACGTTTTCCTTCACTTGATCCGAGTGTACTCTGACGCCTACAAGCAATCTGTGGATCGGACGGTGTCATTGATTAAAACGAGTGCACTTCGTCAGAGCGTGACCTTCATTGGAGTCAACAGAAAAAAAAACAGCGCTTACCTGTCAAACACGTTTTTGTAACAACAAACATATAATCAACAATATCACATTCAACTCTCATGACTGTAACGCAACAGACGTTCAAGTATCCATAGGTCATCATAATGTGGGGAAGTCTAGTGTTTCTAGTAATAATAAGTCAGTTAGTAGATGCCAGGGTCACGAGGGCCGTAGTGTTATCAGATCCAGTTATTAAGAAAATAGTGGTGTATGATACAGGTGTTGTAATATCTTGGAACCTTGTGGAAAGTGCAGATGTTAACAACCCAATCGTGGGGTACAAGGTTAGTAACATTAGTTTAGTGTATTGTGCTCACGACTTATCAACGAGAGGGTAATCTACTATTTAAAAATAAGTCGGGTTTTCCTTCCTGACGATTTAACTTCAGAACTGACGAACCGATTTCCATGGTTTTGCATTCGTTGGAAAGGTCTCGGGCTCCGCAAGGTTTATAGCAAAGAAAATTCAGCATTGCACCCGTGCGAAGCCGGGGCGGGTCGCTAGTTAATTATAAATATTAAAATAATTAATAAGAAATAAATATACTCGCGCCTTTTATCCAAGAGGGGGTAGGCAGAGATATTCCATTTCCGGATATACCCACTTTTCACGAGATATTCTTTGGACCCCTAAACGTGATAGGTGGTGAGCCCATCGCAGGATCGGGTCTGTTACACATGTCTCAGAATTAATTCTGGGACCTTCACATGAAGCTTTACAGTTGTAGTGCGAGTCTGGCCTCTAAGGCGATTGTAATAAGAACGTTATATATATCAAGCTCCATGTGCTTGACTACGTGGATATGAAGACGATAAGTTTGTAAATAGACAATAGGTCAGTATTAGTCTATCGAGTCTATCATTTTCTCAATTTGCTTAGAACTGAATCCAATGGGATAAGTTTAGACGTGAAGGGACATACCTTATGAGATTAAAAAGAGCTGCTCTTGAGTTTTTTTGCTGGTTCTTCTCGGGGTACCTACGCATTTGGAACCAGCAACTCGTCGGTTTAGATGAACTGCTGTTTACTTAGACAATCTTCATGGACGAGTTTAGAGTGCCTTATTATTAGACTATTGACATTTCTATGTGTACTTTTTGTACCTACAGAAAATAAAGTTTTTTTATGCTGATTATTTATTTACTTAGTGTGCGTTGTAGTAGAGAATTTCACACAAAGAATACTAAAGCCGTATCCAGAAAGAAAGCTGATAGTCGGCGCCGATTATCAGCGCTTATCGGCGCTGGTCCATTCTAAGCAAGCAGATTGAAGCAGAGCGAGCAAAATGTCGTACGATGATTGCCGGGCGGCACCAGCGCTGACCGGCACCTGTCGAAGATTGTCGGCGCTTGTTCATATAAATACCTGCGCCGGTTACCTGCGTAGACCGGCGCCTATAAGCGCTGATAAGTGGTCAGCTTTCTTTCTGTATACGGCTTAAATTGCTACAGTTGACGGATCTGTTACCGAGTGTGATAGGACATGCCAGTGTCAGACATGTCATGACAGTTACTGATCCGGAAAATAAACTGAAAAAAAAATCACTCTTTTTATCCCCGAGGCAGGCATCGCAGAGTTATTCCATTACTGGTTATACGAGCAGTAATAGCTCTTACGGTTAAAGAGCCGGCCGAAAATCAGTGAGGCTCGGGTTCGAATCCTGGCATGTACCAATGAGTTTTTCAAAAACTTACGTACATATTTATCACTAGCTCGACGGTGAAGGAAAACATCGTGAGGAAACCCGCAGGTCTCAGAATTAATTCTGAGACATGTGTAAATAGACCCGGTCCGGCGATGGGCTCACCACCTATCACGTTTAGGGGTCCAATGTATCTCGTGAAATGTGGGTATATCCAGTAATGGAATACCTCTGCCTACCCCCTCGGGGATGAAAGGCGTGAGATTATTTATTTTTTATTTTAGTTTTGGTTATACTGATTATTTTTTTATTACATTACCAACTCTTGTTTACGCTGTTATTCTAGCAATGGAATACTGTCAATAGCCTTATTTATTTTTCTTTAGCAAGAAAATATGTGTTATTATCGCCATGATTTAAACTGTGAACAAACAGGATAAATAAAATAACCTTCAAATAGCACTTGTACAGGTGAGCTGATGAGGAAAATGGAATGCAAAAATTATATATTATGTTATATGATAATTATCTCGTGTAACCGAAACCGACGAGCTTGTATGAACCGATTGATGGATGTGGATGAGGCCCGTGAGGTATGCCAGGATCGGGCTGTTGTTTCTGCCTACCCCATCGGGAAAAAGGCGTGAGCATATGTATGTATGTGTTATGTATCACATTTTGTAAAACAAAACACCAATGGAATCGCCTTGGTGATTCAGTCTGATTATCTATTTACTCAATGACTTCTTGAAAGAAAGCTGTTTTCAAAAGCTAAAGAAATTAAGTTTGTTAGTTTTTCTGACGGTTGAATTATTTGTAATAGACTTCTTAAAAGGGGAATTCGTTTGAGAGAGATATAAAAAGTACGAATTAGAAAATTTTGGTATACTATGTATATTACTTTTTACACGATTTAAAAAAGACAGCAGAAAAACACTGGATTTAATTAAATATGTACAGACAAATAAAAAAGTGTTATCATATCTATATAAATAAAATATACACTCAGAGTGATAATAAACACTGACATTCTACTTGTGTTTTCACGGACCCTTAAATATTGGCTAATTTTTCTTATATTTACAGCTCAACGTTTTCGAGGTGCCTAATAAAATAGTTAACGTATTCAAAACAATAAATGGAACCGAACAACTAGTGGAAGAATCACGGCCGAGAACGGTAAGAAATTAATAATTAGCATAAGTTAGTATTTTCGAATAAAAACTAGACTAAAGCCGTATACAGAAAGAAAGCCGAAAACTTATCGGCGCCGATAAGCGCCGATCGGCGCCGATTGGCGCCCATCGGCGCCGGTCTACGCAGGTAACCGGCGCAGGCATTTATATGAACAAGCGCCGATCGGCGCCGACACGCGCCGGTCAGCGCTGGTGCCGCCCGCCAATCATCGTACGACATTTTGCTCGCTCTGCTTCAATCTGCTTGCTTTCTGTAGAATGGACCGGCGCCGATCGGCGCCTATCGGCACCGACAAGCTTTCAGCTTTCTCTCTGTATACGGCTTAAAGGTAGACTTCGCAGACACGTGCGGCCGACGTCTGTCATCTTCATACATTGATCGTGCGACTGACGCGCGCGGCTGTTGCGACAATAGTCAACGTATGAAAATGTGTGGCGCCATTTCCGAAGTCTGCGACAGACGAGGGCGGCCGACGTCTGTCATCTTCATACATTGACTTGGCGCATCAGCCGCGCGATCGATCGCGTGCGACTGACGCGCGCGGCTGATGCGACAATAGTCAACGTATGAAAATGTATGACGCCATTTCCGAAGTCTGCGACAGACGAGGGCGGCCGACGTCTGTCATCTTCATACATTGACTTGTCGCATCAGCCGCGCGATCGATCGCGTGCGACTGACGCGCGCGGCTGATGCGACAATAGTCAACGTATGAAAATGTATGACGCCATTTCCGAAGTCTGCGACAGACGAGGGCGGCCGACGTCTGTCATTTTCATACATTGACTTGCCGCTTCAGCCGGGCCGCGCGATCGATCGCGTGCGACTGACGCGTGACTGATGCGACAATAGTCAACGTATGAAAATGTATGGCGCCATTTCCAAAGTCTGCGACAGACGCGGGCGGCCGACGTCTGTCATTTTCATACATTGACTTGTCGGTGCTATATAGTCCAAGACACGTACAGTATAACCCATTGGTTGAATGAAATAATAACCCATGAAAACTATTAATTTTCATCTCTCCGGGCGGAAATCGTCAACTTTAGGTCCGCTGCGCTAAACAAAGTTGCCGCGTTCCGCCTCCGTCGAGCTGAAAAAAGTGTAAACACCTCGGGAACTAAATAAGAAAAGCCTCAGATCACATATTTGTTGACTTCGGCTTCACCTCGGTCAATCAATTACATGTGTCGACGGCCAGTTGGAGATTTTAGGCCATTATGTCCGACCGCCTACGACAAACGTGGCCAGCCCATTCCACTTCAGCTTGGCAGATTTTTCGACAATGCGCCAATAGACGGCCGAGTTCTAAACCGCGCTATCGAAGTTTTCTAATGAGTTCAACATCAACCGTTGGACCGTCGTCCCCAGGCACGATCACCTCGCCTAGCGGAAGTTCTTCCCTTTTCACGATGGAGGACCTCCGCTCCTCTATACGCCAATGTCAATGATTTGGGTTAACACTTTCGCTTTAATTTTTTTTAGCTCTTCGATGATATACCTCCAGAGGTTAAGCCAAAAGTGTACATCGCGGCAGCGGACAAGAACATGACTCGAGTTGATGACGTCAAGAAGCACGCGGTCTACCAATTAAGGGTCCAAGCATTCACAAAGACTGAGGATGGACCTTTGTCTTCTCCAACAGGCCTCCAAATTGGTGGCGATGCTGAATCACCGGAAGACTAATGATATATTATTATCTATAAATTTCTACATTTTCTAATAACTCTCGCTAATAACACTCACTACACTTTCACTCACAACTCACACATACATCATTCACTACTCTCTCTCATTCAATACACCTAACTCACACTTACAAATTCTTACAGATCCCACAATACACGAGTACCTACCTATTTTCAAAATTTTATTTTTATATGTTTCTTTTATAAGAGTTCTAGCTTTGTTCTAGTCTTTTTGGGAGGGAACAGGTACGCTAAGTACTTAGTTTAGTTACCTAGAGTCTCACTCTATTTGTATGAATATTTTACAAACAATAAAGATTATATAAAAGATTATTAGGTATGTACGCAACTTATAAAATAAGATTTGATATTAAAAATTACATTTACTTTCTGTTTCATTTGGTTTTGTTGGCCTGTCCAAATCTCATAGCAAGAAGGCCCTTTCAGATAATATTTCCGAATTTTGTGGACAACTTTCCCATTTTTTATTTCTACACTAAATACCTATTTAAAAAACAGCCGTTCTCAAGTTGATGCTCTTACCAAAAACACAATTAATTTTATTGAGAATATGTTACTTCCAGGAAAGTACGATTTCCATTGTGGAAAGTTTTTTTTAAATAAGTCCACTCGTTTTGGATTCTTTTCAATACAAACAAATAAACAAAAAATTAAATATTTCCTCATCATATAGAGACCAAAAGAAAACACCTTTACTCTACACCAATGATTACCTCTCAAGCCAATAAAAAAAACCCAATGGATTTTTAATTGTTACGGTGCCTATCGGAACCGGGCGGTGCTCGACGAATTAAAAACATTTTAAAAACGTTATTCCTGCCGCGTATCACGCGATTCTTCTTCATTTTATAACAATAAAAATGAAACATCCACCAGTCAAACTCGTTTCCTAACAACAAACAGTATATATTCAACAATCGCAACATTTTAATCGCAGCAGTATAACGGACGGCTCAGAACGAATGGTACATCAAAAACTAATAAATATGGTCGCAAAGCCTGTGAATACATTCTAATTTAATATCATTATGTACAACAAGACTGTTTTAAAGATAACTAGTATTATAATACTGTTGTTAACAAGTGTAGTGTTTCTAGTGGCCATAAGTTATGGTTTCTTGGAAGCCAGTAGAGACGTAAGTCTGTCGGATCCAGATATTGAAGAAATAAAGGCATTCGATATTCCCGGTGATCAATGTAATATTAAGAGTTGCCATGGATTTAAAGTGTATTGGAGTAAGGTTCAAAGTGCAGATGACAAAAACCCTATCGAAGGGTACAAGGTTAGTAAAATCAGACTTATTATTATTATTAGATTATTGACCTTTCTAAGTGTATTTTATGCAGTGTTATAATATGCAGTGATAGCCCGGACGGTTAAAGAGCCGGCCGAAAAATCAGTGAGGCTCGGGCTCGAATCCTGGCATGTACCAATGAGTTTTTCAAAACTTACGTACATATTTATCACTAGCTCGACGGTGAAGGAAAACATCGTGAGGAAACCCGCAGGTCGACATGTGTAAAAAGACCCGGTCCGGCGATCTGCTCACCACCTATCACGTTTAGGGGTCCAAGATATCTCGTGAAATGTGGGTATATCCAGTAATGGAATACCTTTGCCTACCCCCTCGGGGATAAAATGCGTAAGATTATATATGTATTTTCTATACCTACAGAAAATAAATGATTTTTGACTTTTTCAGCTTTACCACAATGACAATAAATACAGTTTTTCATTGCGAACATCTGTAGGTATATAAAATAAAACTGTAACGAAACCGTGTGTGTACATGAAATATGTAGATATTTTTTGCGGTAGTGTAGGTCCTTCGCACGACTAATCTCCAAAAAGAAAAATGTCCAAGCAATCAAATATGTCCTGTCAGTAATTTGACCACCCATAAAAATATCCAACTATAGAAACACCCAACCAGATACATGACCAGCTATAATAATGTCCAACTGTAGTTATACCCGACCAGATACATGACCAGCTATAATAATGTCCAACTATTTCGATATCGAAATACCAATTCATTGAGAAAATATGTCATTCCCACAGGAAAACATAAAAACTAGTAAAAAAGAAAAATATTCACTACTCCGAAACGATAGCACATAAAAATTTTAAAATTTTCTTCACTTTTAACTATTGTAAAAAAACTTGTAAGTTCAAATGTAATAACAATCTCAGAAAACGTTATCATACAACAATAATACAAGTAACAACATCAACCTTAATTAAGATAACAGAAAATTATATATTATACTAGAACAATGAATCTTAAAACTAAAAACCTTAAAGAATATAATATAATAACTAAAATATGTTATTAAAGTTAGTATGTAGATGTGTAGGCATATTATTATTATATATCATGCCATAAACCTTACCAGTACGTAGGTACATACTTGGAACACAGGTATTTCCTGTGTACAAAATAAATTTTGCTTTAGTTTTTCCTTGTATGACAACATAACTATATCTTAAGTTTGTATAGGTACATCTTAGATTAGATAGCTTATTATAAGGTTTAAATGGGCTTTTATACTTTTTTCTTAATTGCAAATAATTGTAGAATAATGTATTTTTATTCAATGTAACATTTATGAAATCATTGTAATGCAACTTCGTGTGCTTCATAGTAAAAGCAGCCGTAACAGCAATTAAGTATTCACGAGAACAATATACCTATAAAAAAATTTGCTCTGTAAGTACACTGGGCCGGTTACGAAACGATATATTACGTGTTTTTTTTGCATTATTTCCTGAGATACATCTGCTATACGTTTGTAGGTATATTTGGCATACTCATATGCCTTGATATATATCTGATAATAGCAGTGATAGCCCTGACGGCCGAAAATCAGTGAGGCTCGGGTTCGAACCTGGCATGTACCAATGAGTTTTTCAAAAACTTACGTACATATTTATCACTAGCTCGACGGTGAAGGAAAACATCATGAGGAAACCCGCAGGTCTCAGAATTAATTCTGAGACATGTGTAAATAGACCCGGTCCGGCGATGGGCTCACCACCTATCACGTTTAGGGGTCCAATGTATCTCGTGAAATGTGGGTATATCCAGTAATAGAATACCTCTGCCTACCCCCTTGGGGATGAAAGGCGTGAGATTATATTTATTTATATTATATATATATATTCTTATTTTATTGTAATAACTACAATCTTACCAAAAACCCTCTACTTGTATGCACTATTTTTGGCAAATAAACAATTTATTATTATTATTATTATTATTATTATATATATATATATATATATATATATATATATATATATATATATATATATATATGAATAATACTTGTATACTTAATTTGACTTCATTCACGAGCAGTTACACAAAGATAGACTATTTTTGAAAGTACCCACTTTTTACTTTTGTAAGTATTTTCATGAACCTCTGACTAAATATATCTAACTATTTCTTATTACAGCTCAAAGTGTGGGAGGTGCCTGATAAAAAAATATACGTATTCAAAACAGTAAATGGGACTCAAAAGCTTGTGGAAGAATTACAACCGGCAACGGTAAGTTTTATACTAACTTAACCCCACGACTTCGTTCGACTATACCTTATCCACCAAGTTTTATCCAAATCTGTTCATACATTAAGTAGGATTACGAAACAAACATGCTAAGACCAAAAATATAATCCTAACTTTCACATAACATTTTGCAAAAAATAACAAACCAGAAAACACTAGAACTATAAAGACTAATCACTGTGGTTCTCAAGTTTCAGAGAAACGTTGCTATCTATAATATTATGATACGACAAAGACAATTGGTCACGATTTCAAAACTAATAATAAAAAATAGACACTTTAAAACCAGGGGGCCAATTCCACTAAATGTCAACGGTGGCAGTTGGATGACAATGACATATCAATGGTCAATCGATGGTGTTGTTTGCTCTGTAAAGTGCCAAAATAACACCAGTGACTACTGACTGACTATAACCGTTGACATTTAGTGGAATTGGCCTCATGTTTTTTTGTTACAATTTAGCTCTAGCAATCATCTGCCAACTATATATTTGAGCCTAAAATTTAAAAAGTATGTTTATTTCTATTTTTAGATCTTCGATAAGCCGCCTCCACACATTAAACCGAAAGAGTACATCGTGGCGGCAGACAAGAACATGACCTTAGTCGATGACGTTAAGAAATACACTATCTACCAAATTAGTGTCCAAGCTTTCACTAAAACTGAGGATGGACCGTTGTCGTCACCAACAGGTCTCCGAATCGGTGGCAATGCCAAAAAAACCAAAAGTTTAATAAATAAGTTAGTTGTTAGTGACCCTGCGTTCTGAGGTCGCGGGTTCGATCCCCGCTCAGGGCCAACATTTGTTAGCATGAACTTGTCTGTTGGCTTCGTGTTTGGGTGTTTTATATTTCAAATTATCTTTATTAATAAAAGCTAAGGGTTATGTATTTAAGAATCTCATAAATGTTATTTAAACTAGCTGTTAGGGTAATTTAAGTTTAAATAGGCTGTAATGATGACCAAGCTTATTTGATAACATAAGAAGAAAGAACTACTTGTGTGAATAGTATTACCTAGTTTAAGATTTAGAATTGATTTAGAATTGAAGTAACTAACTTGTTTAAAAGTGTGTCAGCAAGTCAGTCCTTAGAATTACAAAATGATATGTACTTCTTTGAAGACTAAATAAATAAAATTAAATACTTTTTATATCATATTTTTAGGGTTCCGTACCCAAAGGGAAAAAGGGACCCTACTCCTGTCCGACCGTTTGTCCGTCTGTCCGTCTGTCACCAGGCTGTATCTCATGAACCGTGATAGTTAGACAATTGAAATTTTCAGATGGTGTATTTATGTATTTTAGAGCAGTGATAGCCTTACGGTTTAAGAGCCGGCCGAAAATCAGTGAGGCTCGGGTTCGAATCCTGGCATGTACCAATGAGTTTTTCAAAAACTTACGTACATAATATATTTTATCACTAGCTTTACGGTGAAGGAAAACATCGTGAGGAAACCCGCAGGTCTCAGAATTAATTCTGAGACATGTGTAGACAGACCCGGTCCGGCGATGGGTTCACCACCTATCACGTTTAGGGGTCCAATATATCTCGTGAAATGTGGGTATATCCAGTCATTACTGGAGGTATTCCATTGAATACCTTTGCCTACCCCCTCGGGGATAAAAGGCGTGAGATTATTTATTTGTATTTATGTTGTCGCTACAACAACAAATACTAAAAAACAAAAAAAAATAAGGGGGCTCCCATACAAAAAACGTGATTTTTTGCCGTTTTTATGGATATTGGTACGGAACCCTTCGTGCGCAAGTCCGACTCGCACTTCGCCGTTTTTATATATCTACAACTATACACAGTAAAAAGTTAATATTTGTTTTTATGCTTTTTTATTGGAAATCTTTAGTGAAGATTAGGAATAAACAGATTAACGATACCAATGTCGTATCGTTTGTCTCATAAATACAATATGTAACGGAGTAAGCGCAATTCCTGAAATTAGTTTGTTCAGTATCGACTACTTAATCTATTTCAGCTATTATTAATATGTTTTATTTTTTCCGATTATGGCTACCTATGGAAACCGTAATATTAATCTTTATTTATGAAATTTGGTTTGACGAAACTACAGTACGAATGCATCATATTTTTTATACTAATAAGGTTGTATGATAAATTGCGCTTATTCTCTAAAATTTAATCCACTGCATGATAGAGGTGCGTAACAAAAAGTATGTCAAGTTGTGGACAAATACAGGCTTACTTTGGACAGCGGATAGTTCTCTGACACGTGTCACCTGGAATTAGTTCTGCACATGGGGCAGGGTAGACGGCTTACATAAAGCCGCCTGTACTGTGACAAGATCCGGGTATAAAAAGTGATCTGCGGAAACTATCACCGAAGGGGCAGATGTGGCAATTTTACCATTAAAGGCTAGTATAATGATAAAATTATTGACGCACACGTACAAAAGTCATGTGATTATCCAGTTGTTAGAAAACCATTTAAAATGTGGCCAATGCCTCACTACTTAAAGTGTAGATTTTAATAGTTTGTAATATACTATTTGGTGTTTCCGGACCGATACGACCTTCAAACCTTCAAGAAGAGAGTGTAATCCCAGTTTCCATTAGTTGGTTCACGTTAGTTTTAATTGACCTATCGTATTATTTTTCATTTTAACATTATCGACAAAATGAATCGATATTTTATTTATCAATTCCAACCTTGACTCAGTGGGTACACGGGTAAACAGGAATTACCCCTACACCCACCGGTGGGTGCACGGGTCACGAACCCTCGTGAGTTGCAGGTGTCCATGGGCGACGGTATTCACTTACCATCAGGTGACCCGTCTGCTCGTTTGTCCCCTTTTTTTATAAAAAAAATTACAAAGAATATCAAAAAATAATAATAATATGTTTATCTACTATATAAAAATAAGTCGGGGTTTCCTTCCTGACGATTTAACTCGAGAACGGCCGGACCGATTTTGATGAAACTTTTTGTGTGGGTTCGAGTGGGTCCAGGGATGGTTTATAGCAAAGAAAATTCAGCATTGCACCCGTGCGAAGCCGGGGCGGGTCGCTAGTCTACTATATAAAAATAAGTCGGGTTTTCCTTCCTGACGATTTAACTCCAGAACTGACGAACCGATTTCCATGGTTTTGCATTCGTTGGAGAGGTCTCGGGCTCCGCAAGGTTTATAGCAAAGAAAATTCAGCATGGCACCCGTGCGAAGCCGGGGCGGGTCGCTATAGTTCAATATAATAATATTAAATTAACTCAGGGAAGGTCTATACCAATTCTTTACCACAGCTTCAGAAAGAGTTTTACATGAGTAGAAGAAGTGGCGCAACAAACTCAGTGTCATTTCGTATGCCCCTTTGGCGATACTCAGTAGTTTTTTTCGAATCTGACTTTCTGCGAAACGCGAATGGTCAGATAAGCAGAATGTCAGAATTCCGACATTTTGCGAATCCGTCATTTTGCGATGGTTCCTGCATGTATGTAGCACTAAATAAAAACCCAACTAAGCTAATCCTTTACAGAGAAATGTACGAGTATAGTCTAAAGTTACCCAACGCAGTATATTTTGGGTACAAATTGCAATTCCCCTGTAGATAAGGAGAGATTATCTGATTATCCGTCGGCGGCAGTAAAAAGTAAGTGAAGTGTGCAGCTCACCTCAGCGAAAATGCAATTAGATTCGTCTCGGGAGACTGACGCGGGGAATATAGACCGGGAGTCGGCTGCAAAATAGGACGTTCATTCGGTCATACATATTATTTTGCTAAATATGAAGGGACGATGATTGAATAATGAAGCTGAGAAGTATTGTTATTCAACACTAGTGAGAGCTTTTAATTATTAAAAAAAGTTATTTGTTTACTTCGGAATGCAGTCCGTTTCCGTATTAACGTACATATATTTAACTAGCGGATGCCCAGCGGCGTTGCCCACGCGGACTCCGTTTATTCCCGTTCCCGTGGGAATTTCCGAAAATCCCTTTATAGTGGTTGCCTACGACATATTATTTAAGACACTTACATACCATATTTCAAATAGCGGGTGCCTAGCGGCGTTTTCCCGCGTGGATTCAGTTTATTCCCGTTCCAGTCGGAATTTCCAAAAATCGCTTCATACCGGTTTCCTACGACATATAACACACCTTCATACCACTTTTCAAGTTTCTAAGTGTTATCGTTTCGGAGTAGTACGTATTTGTCTATTTAACCAGTTTTAAAATTTTCCCGTGGGAATGAGATATTTTCCTGGAATAAAAAGTACCCTAGATGTTAACCCGGGTACTCAGTTATCTCCATACCAAATTTCATCAAAATCCGTCCAGTAGTTTTTGAGTGATGCGTGCACAACCAGACAGACAGAGAGACAGACAGACAAGACAGACAGACAGACAGACAAAAATTCCAAAAATTTGTGTTTCGGTATCTATATCGATAACTATATACACTACCGTTGAAATTTTCAAAAAATATTTCATGTACAGACACGGCTCCGTTAGAGTTTTATTATATGTATAGATATTCCACTTTCATCTTAAATTAACAACAAATGAAAAATCACTGTTAGTCTAAAAAACGCCATTCTCTTTCAAAAACCTCAACTTGCAATATGAAAATACTTTCACAATTTTGTATGACCTTTTCCAAAATAATAAGAGTAGTTACTCTTCTTCTGCGTGCCCCCAACAGTACAACGCAGAAGGAGAGTAAGGAGAAGAGGTTCCACCCCAAAAAAGTTGGGAGTACCCTACTCTTGTATTTTTGTAACGAAAAAGCTCAAAAACTACTAGACCGTTTTTAAAAATTCCTTCCTTCCAATGAAAAGTTACAATATTCCTGAGTAACATAGGCTAAATTTTATTCCCGTATTTCTACAGGAACGGGAAATACGTGGGTGAAACGGCGCAGAACCGTTAGTATTACAAGTATATGTTAGTCAGACAAACCTTGATACCCAGCTCCCGGGCTAACTCGCCCCGCGCCCGATTTACATATAAATTGTAGCTAACTCACGTGGCGTCTGTTACTTTTAACTGCTGTAACCGCACTCCTGCGACCTCTCCCCACTGTTCTGTCGTGGACTGCAGCTCGGATTCTATGTTTCCTTTTTATCTTTAACTTGGAATGCAAGACTTTTTTGGAAAATAGTTACAGAAAATATATAATAACCCAGTGGTTATCAGTATTTTGATAACATCTTAAAAATCGATGAACGCCGACTGCACGCACTAAAAATTTTCACGTTTCGCCTGAGCCGAGCGTGCACGCGAGAGCGCGGAACAAGGGAGAGCGCGGAACAAGGGAGAGCGCGAAACAAGCGATAGAGAGGCACGATTGGCCTAAGCGTTCGGATTGTGACACATCCATCTGTCTTCCACTCCAGTATGCAATTTTTCGTCAATGTTTTCTTATGACGTTATCACGTAAAATTATCGTCCGTAAGACTTTTAAGACAATATTTTTTTTATAACCTTATATTAGGTACTTTTATAACAATGCACCAACTCAACTTTCTCCGAACCATAATCCATTAGTAACAAAGTATAATAGCGTTCTATCCTATACAGTATACACCACAATGGCATGTCACAAGATATATCAAAAGCCACGCATCCGCGGGTAGTGGACAGTGTAATTCAATTTGGCAAATTAGATTTTCCGTCAAGTTACCTGCTTCGCCCCTTCTTTATTATATCTGAAATAGTTCGGACAGCCAATGTCGCCATCTGCATGGTTATGGATGGCCCAATGTTTCCAGATGCTTGGTGGTAGATGGGGCAATGTTAGTGAAAGTCATGTTTAGCGTTAGCGAAAACACTTTTTAAAACTCCGTATACAAAGGATACCAATCGGATCCTATTGTTAGCTTTCCATGTCCGTTTGTCTGTCTGTCAGTAAGCTGTACTTATGTCATAAGCCTTAATATGAAGACAGTTGAAGTTTTCGAAGAAATGTGTATTTCTACTATCGCTAATAAATAAAATACAGTGAACGTGTTATAATAAGTTTTTTATTTTTTGTTTATTGTATGATGTTATGGAACCCTTCGTGTGCCAGTCCTACTGGCAATGGGCCAGTATTTTAAAGTATTGTTGTATCAAAAGTTTAAGTTTTAAGTAGGTAGTAAATACATCTTTGTTCAAATAACTTGAGAAAAGTTTGTATGAGGCTGTGAACAATAATATCATCTTTCAACAATTTTACAATTTAAAAACGAAACGAAACTTTGAAAGGAGCTAGGAAGAACGTTGGTCCGTTTTGTTAAAATTTACTGGCAATAAAAGCTGGTCAGCCTCGAATGCTTGGCCAAAGAGGGGGCAAATTAGATTGCCACAAGCGGGGTCAAGATCCCTGTACAATGGCGGCGATATGAAATTATTTCCAGCCAGAGATACAGGAGGAAAATTCCGTGGAAATGTGTTAAGAGGTAGACGCTCACTCTTTACGTACACTTTTATTTCTATTTTACTCTAAGGACAGTAAAAGGTGATTAAGTAACATATCCTACAAATATTGTAATCACAAAAGGTTTGTAACTACGTTTGTTGCTCTTTCGCGAAAAAACTACTGAACTACGTATTCAGTGCTTTCACAAAAATATTTTTAAGCTATTGCATAGCTTCTATCGCGGGCCTTGAGCGTGGGGACCGAATCCAGAAATTCCGTAACGAAAAAAACCTCACGCTCCCCACTCCACTATTGTTTATTGGGCATAATCCAAACCCAAGTTATGATAGTGGATGGATGGATGGACGGATGGACGGATGGACGGATGGACGGATGGACGGATGGACGGATGGACGGATGGACGGATGGACGGATGGACGGATGGACGGATGGACGGATGGACGGATGGACGGATGGACGGATGGACGGATGGATGGATGGACGGATGGACGGATGGACGGATGGACGGATGAACCTCACGCTCCCCACTCCGAAGGGCACGGAGGTGTGGCTTGAAGGCCGTGCATTGTCTAACGTCGTTTGTTTTCGGCAGTCTTGTTGATAAAAAATGCTATGCAATAGCTTTACCGCGGCAGTCCCCGAGTGCCACACGTCTTTTTTTTTTTTCAGTATATTGTTTTGACCCCCATGCTCGTCAATTCTGCTGCCTCATCGTCTCTTAGGAGACCCACTCCTAACGGTGTTTCCCTTCACGGTAGAGCTAGTAATAAAAATGTACATACATATTCAAAAAAAGAATGGCCACATTTCCCTCACCGGGATTCGAACCTGAGCCTCACGCTTAAGAGGCGGGCTAATAAATAACCACAGAGCTAAAACTACCTATCACGTTTAGGGGTCGAACATAATATACTCGTGAAAAGTGGGTATTTCCAGAAATGGAATAGGTACCTCTGCCTACCCCCTCGAGGATAAATGACGTGAGTGAGAACTATCACTATGTGGAACACTCGTACTTTAAATAAATTTAATTAGGTAAGAATCATCAGTCATCGGCGATTAAAGGTACCTACAGATGAAATTTTTGTATTTCTAGAGATATACCTCTGCCTACCACCTGGGCGATAAAAGGCGTGTGATTATTTATTTATTTATTTTATAAGAATCATTGTAAACAGTTTCTCCAATATTTGCGAATAGGTAATGGTTTTTATAACTCACTAGCGACCCGCCCCGGCTTCGCACGGGTGCAATGCTGAATTTTCTTTGCTATAAACCTTGCAGAGCCCTAGACCTTTCCAACGAATGCAAAACCATGGAAATCGGTTCGTCAGTTCTGGAGTTAAATCGTCAGGAAGGAAAGCCCGACTTATTTTTATATAGTAGAATAACGCAAGGTAGATTTTAGATAAGTAACAGAAATAAAAGTATACTTCGTTTTATAAAAGACAAAAGTGCAGACCGCGTCAACAAAATGTTTTTACAATCGACGACACCGGCGCGTCACTCTAAATGCGAAGGAAAAATAGAAAAATATTATGCTTTACATATTGAAAGTAATTTAGAAAGTTGTTTTGTTTCGAAAAAGTTTTGTTTCACGTCTGTATCCTTTACATATACCTACATTTTTAAATGACGCAAAAAAAGTTCTAAGGCCGACGCAATTTTTTAAATGGATTACCAGAACGGATTTTACAGAGTGATCCAATTTTGATGATTAAGCCTTTGTCAGTGGGCCCACCGTTTCCTGGAGGGTCAATCATTATACAACAGGTGCTGCACTGACTAAGGTATTATTTATGTTTATATATATTTATGTTTGTTTGTTTGGTATGTAAATTTTTCAGAAATATCTTTATCATCATAATTTATTTTCCTTTTTAAAGTTTTTTAAAAATTGTATTTTACCCGACTGCACTAAAAGAGGTTATAGTGCTTCTTATCTTTTCTGTGCCTACTCCACTCACACATTGTCAGGTATTATAAATTTATCATTAGTCATTATTTCAGCTCAATACATTTCAATACGAACGCGAGCTGTTGTTCGAATATATATTATTACCATATAAGTGATAGATATGATTTATCTTTCGTATACCTACAATTATGTAACAGAATAAGCGCAATCCCTGAAATTAGTTTGTTCAGTATCGACTACTTTGATTTCAGCTATTTTGAATATGTGTGCATGGTGTGATTTAGCATACCTGAATTTAGGGCTTACTATGGAAACCGTACTATTAATGCTCTTTATTTAAGAAATTTGGTTAGACAAAACTTGAGTACGAATGCATCATATTTTTTTATATATACTAATTGGGGTGTATGACGAATTACGCTTATACTGTTACGCGTTGTATATGACCATATCGTCTCTCATTTCCAATGTCGCGGGGTCAAAACAAGCTCTCGTGCCACATTTCTAAATCAAAACACGGCCCGTTACCCACGAGAGTGACTTGCGGAAAATTGGAAAACGAAACAAGGTGAAAAATATTATTAAGTGGTGCGCTCACCGCTCACAATACTGCGCCCGAGGGAGGAAGAAATATACCTTGTTTGTTGTCTCTTTTTAACTCGAGAACATAAAAATTTGTTTTGTAATTTCTAATTCAATGAGGGCTGCTTTCCTATTGAAAGTTGGCCTACGTTTTATTTTCGAAACTTATGTTTGTTACCTCAGAAATATACCTTTTTTTTATGTTTGTTACCTCAGAAATTTCGACTGGATGATCCGATTTGAATGATTCTTTGTTTATTTGAAAGCTGGTGCTTTCGATGTAGTTCCGTTTCAATTTAGTCCAGTTCTGATAATGACATCCATGAGAAAACCATATAAGCTGAAGTGTTTTTTTTATTCTTTATTCAGTTTAGATTCCGCAGATCACAATTCCACTAAGTTAAAGATAAAGAGTTATTTTTAGTTTTTTTTTCCGTTCCAGTGGCAATTTTGCGAGATCCTGTCTTATTGAAGGCTAGGCCATAAAAGAAATCTACTCTCCAAATTTCAACTTTTCAGCTTCAGCTTGCGTTGCTTTAGGAAAAATGGTTCTATATTATATAGGTACCTGATACATGTAACTCTCGTATCACAAGAAAACACGCCGTATAAACCCAAAATGGCGGCCCATTCATTACCGTCTACCTTTAGAAAAAGGCCCATAACAGAAAGGTGGTCACTATTCATTGGCAGTCAATTGGGCCTACAAATCGGCCGGTTAGTTCTAAACGGCTTTTACCGGGTCCTTTACAGGCCCAGGGTTCCGTATTCCGGTTAATGTCACGTGTAATGTGGGGGCTTTGATAGAAAGCATTAAATAGATGAAGAAAGGTAAGTGTGGGGTATGAATGTGCTGCTTTATTCTGAGCTAAGTAGTTATTTCTGATACATTTTGTATTATTTTATTATTAAAAGGAATAAACTTTCTTTTGTTGATTGGTGAGGATTAAAAAAAAAGATAAATAACATAGAACTCTAAAGAGTAAACAACCAACTTCAACGAATAATACCAAAAAAATACAGTTGAATTTAAACCTCATTCTTTTTTGAAGTTGTTTAAAAAAAGAATCATCAAAATCGGTTGTCGTGATATTGAGTTATTCATCCATTTGTCGCGCACATACTTAATGCTCAAGTCGAATCGTTTTCTCATGGATGCCTTTGTCAGAACTGGACCAAATTAAAGTGGACCCACACGGAAAGCACCAGTTTTCAAATAAAAAAAGAAAACAAGACGAAAATACGACTTTTCATTGAAATCATTACGTCAACGCAAAGTGAAAAGTTAAGTATATTTCTTGCCCTGTACAGGGCACAGCTATAGTAATAAGATAAGGCTGCTTTATAATATATTTATGTTAAAGTTTTATTTATGTAGTTTGGCTTATTTATCTTTGAAATATTCTTTAACACCATACTAGCTTTTGTTTATTAATACTTGTTGACTACACGCTTCGCTTCTGCAAGTTACAATATACCATCATAAAATGAAGACAACCACAACCTTCTTATCTGTCCCCTTTCACGAAAAGCGCAGTTCCTACCATTTTAGGAGGTAGGAGGGGAATGGGAGAAATGGTTCGTTCACGCTCCATCGGCGCACCTCGCTTCACCTCTTACGGGGAGACCGGGTCGTTGATAGCACCAATTACCGCCGGACCTGGCGACAGTATAATGTGGACAAGCATTTAAAGAAATAATAAATAGAATAATAAATAGAGCAGTGATAGCCCGGACGGTTAAAGAGCCGGTCGAAAATCAGTGAGGCTCGGGTTCGAATCCTGGCATGTACCAATAAGTTTTTCAAAAAACTTACGTACATATTTATCACTAGCTCGACGGTGAAGGAAAACATCGTGAGGAAACCCGCAGGTCTCAGAATTGGTTCTGTCTGAGACATGTGTAAATAGACCCGGTCCGGCGATGGGCTCACCACCTATCACGTTTAGGGGTCCAATGTATCTCGTGAAATGTGGGTAGATCCAGTAATGGAATACCTCTGTCTACCCCCTCGGGGATGAAAGGCGTGAGATTATTTATTTTTATTATTTTATTTTTATAAATAGAACTCGTAAAGAGTAAAAAAACTAACTTCAAATTATATTGTTTTCTCATGGATCAGTCAGAATGGCTCTGACAAACTGCGCCAAATTTAAATGGGACAACACGGGAAGCACCATGAAACTCTATAGAATGAAAAAACCGATTTCAACTTATATGTTTTTTTCATGAATGCCATTGTCAGAACTGGACCAAATTAAAATGGGACGGATAGCACCAGCTTTCAATTAAAAAAGAATTATCAAAATCGGTTATTCAGTCGAAAGTTTTGAGGTGATACCTCTGACTGGGTAACCCCCTCCTTTTTTGAAGTCGGTTGGAACTACAAATGGGACATTTATAGTAGAAATACGTATGTATTTCTGTAGGTTCAAATAGTACACTTTGAAATGCCAATATAGTCTAATAACAAGGCACTCTAAACTCAAGAATGCAGTACCCCGAGAAGAACCAGCAAGCTCAAAGAAACTACTAAAACAAGAAGCTCATCTACGCAATTCCTTTCGTCACTTACGAGATATATGGCGCGCGGTCACTCCTTAGACTTTGTTACCTCCGCCGGGAAATTGCTCGCATATACCTACCGCATTTACACTTTTTTTAGATTTTCACTTATATCTTTGTTTCGGTGCATTTTAGCTACAAAACAGTTCTATTCAATATTGTAGAGAATGAAATTCCCTATAATATACGTGTTAAATTTTATACGTGTTAAACTTCTAACTTTAGAACGCTGTAATTCAATTTTGGCCTATTTGAGAAAAATATACTTGTATAAGAATAAAAATTGTAGGGAATTTAATTACCTACAAAATGGATGTATACTTTTTTAACCAACTTTACGGAGGGGGCAGTAAGCAACGCAGCATTTAAATGAAAACAACGGCATATTGTTTATTTGATAAGTTTGAAAAATTTCCGGAAAATGCGTATTTTTTTATATTTTTTAAAATATCATATCTCGTGAACTATCTGCCCTACAAACAAAATTTAACACGTATATTATAGGGAATTTCATTCTCTACAACATTGAATAGAACTGTTTTGTAGCTAAAATGCACCGAAACAAAGATATAAGTGATAATCTAAAAAAAGTGCCGATTTTTTTCGGTTTTTTCAAGATGGCGGCGGGCGCGGAGGGGGGGGAATTGTGCATTTTGCATTTTAAACACTTAACAACCATCCTAGACAATATGTAAAAAATTTAGAACTACCGGACCGTTTGTAAGGTAGCCCCCCTTATTTGGTCTCTATTCACTGTACTATCGATAGTATAAAAAAATGGATATTTTCCACTTTTTTGACTTGACTTTGACTTAACTTTATAAGACGTTATGTCTTATAAATCGATGAACGCCGGCTGCACGCACGAAAAAGCATGACTCATTGTCACGTTCCAACTGAGCCGAGCGTGCAAGCGAGAGCGATACAACAAGCGATAGAGTCACGATCTGTTGACGTGACGCATCTATTTCTTATTATCGTCCGTAAACCGACTGTTTACAGACAACCAATTTTTTTTTCTTCCTTGATGCTCGGTAGTGTTACAGATATAGTCTAGTGTATCGATCTGGGGACGCGGTAGTGCCCCCGCCAAGACGAGCGTTTACTCGAAGCGCTTTGTCCATTGTTTGCACCCTCAGTAACTTCGGTTTGGATTACACCAGATAAACAAAATTCTCGGGATATTATGCCAATGGTAAATTTATTAAACATATAATCCGATTTCGTCACTGACTCACTTACTGGTGCTTATCAAAATTCTAAGGGCACTAAAACTGAAAATTTGTATGTAAGCTAGTAACAGCAAAAATCTAAAAAATCTAACTCTTATCCCTTAAACTAGGGAGATCTAACAGTCTGTTGTAAGCCGTGGCTTACCTACTATATGATACAGAATTGTAACATGTGACTTAAGTAACAATTTTTTTACTGCAGTATTTCTTTGTAGAAAAGTATCTTTTTAATTTGCCGCCAAATACCAGGGGAGTCTAAAAAAGACTCCCCAATCAAAACAAACGTGCCCTCGTCTCAATCACCGTCGAGCTCTGATGGATGGACTTAATTAACTAGGTGAATATCATTCGTTGTCTCTTGAACGATTACATGGTAATTCTCCCAAAGGAAAGGTTTTTTGGAACACTGACAAAGATAATGTTACATACATACCTACATAATCTTACGCCCATCACCGGACCTGGTCTGTTACACATGATTCAGAATTTATTCTGGGAACTGCGGGTTTCCTTACGAAAGATAATGTTATAAGCGTGAAATTTAGTACCTACTTATAGCACAGAATAAGTAATTGCTTATAGTACGTTCGCGTTAAGAATGCAGTAAAATCATCATTATCCGTCGGCCTAGCCCCGCCCCTAACCAATCAAATCTTTTCAAATTACAAAGTCAAGTTCACAATGATATTATATTTTAAAATATAATTTGTTTGAATTTAGCACCACTGTGAATACACTTTTATCTTGCAGTTGCATTGATGATTTACTGCATTCTTAACGCGAACGAACTATAAGGTCTTAATTAAAAACTCTTATTCTTTAAAAAAAATGCTGGTGAACAAGTTCCTCCCCAAAATAAGGAAGTCTGATAATAAACACCTGCATGAACTTGATTTCTGTACACCTTCTGAAAATGTATTGAGATTAAAATCACAATGACTCATCTTGGCCAAATTAAGTTAGGAGTTTAAGACTAAACTCAAAAAGTACTCAACCATTTTTTTTTCACCAATGTCAAGCTAGATTATCAGGCAGTAACATAGGCTTAGGTTAGGCTAGAAAACAGCTAGTGTCAAATAAAATTAAGTTTACCGAAAGTAGTACATCATCTCAATTGCGAAGGTGGGTTAGTTACGTACCAATACCCGTCGATCCGACTAGGATAATCTTTCAACTGATTCAGAAACAATTTTGGAGGTTCTTCGTGTTACACGAAAAAGTTAAAGGTTTTGAAATGAAATAACATATTGTAAGTAGTTACTCGTACTAACTAAAATAAAAAATAAAATAAACGAAACAAACGATAAACACCAAATGCAATCATTTACAATCGACATCCAATCCCGCTTTTTCATCCAGAGCAAATAATACACCCTAAGCACAAACACCTGAACTGTTTGTGGGAGTAAAAGGAAGGTAAAAGGTGCTCTCGTATTACAACTGGTCAGGTACGGACTTAGGAATCGTGGACCCCCGTGGGTTTGGATTACACCAGATAAACAAAATTCTCGGGATATTATGCCAATGGTAAATTTATTAAACATATAATCCGATTTCGTCACTGACTCACTTACTGGTGCTTATCAAAATTCTAAGGGCACTAAAACTGAAAATTTGTATGTAAGCTAGTAACAGCAAAAATCTAAAAAATCTAACTCTTATCCCTTAAACTAGGGAGATCTAACAGTCTGTTGTAAGCCGTGGCTTACCTACTATATGATACAGAATTGTAACATGTGACTTAAGTAACAATTTTTTTACTGCAGTATTTCTTTGTAGAAAAGTATCTTTTTAATTTGCCGCCAAATACCAGGGGAGTCTAAAAAAGACTCCCCAATCAAAACAAACGTGCCCTCGTCTCAATCACCGTCGAGCTCTGATGGATGGACTTAATTAACTAGGTGAATATCATTCGTTGTCTCTTGAACGATTACATGGTAATTCTCCCAAAGGAAAGGTTTTTTGGAACACTGACAAAGATAATGTTACATACATACCTACATAATCTTACGCCCATCACCGGACCTGGTCTGTTACACATGATTCAGAATTTATTCTGGGAACTGCGGGTTTCCTTACGAAAGATAATGTTATAAGCGTGAAATTTAGTACCTACTTATAGCACAGAATAAGTAATTGCTTATAGTACGTTCGCGTTAAGAATGCAGTAAAATCATCATTATCCGTCGGCCTAGCCCCGCCCCTAACCAATCAAATCTTTTCAAATTACAAAGTCAAGTTCACAATGATATTATATTTTAAAATATAATTTGTTTGAATTTAGCACCACTGTGAATACACTTTTATCTTGCAGTTGCATTGATGATTTACTGCATTCTTAACGCGAACGAACTATAAGGTCTTAATTAAAAACTCTTATTCTTTAAAAAAAAATGCTGGTGAACAAGTTCCTCCCCAAAATAAGGAAGTCTGATAATAAACACCTGCATGAACTTGATTTCTGTACACCTTCTGAAAATGTATTGAGATTTAAATCACAATGACTCATCTTGGCCAAATTAAGTTAGGAGTTTAAGACTAAACTCAAAAAGTACTCAACCATTTTTTTTTCACCAATGTCAAGCTAGATTATCAGGCAGTAACATAGGCTTAGGTTAGGCTAGAAAACAGCTAGTGTCAAATAAAATTAAGTTTACCGAAAGTAGTACATCATCTCAATTGCGAAGGTGGGTTAGTTACGTACCAATACCCGTCGATCCGACTAGGATAATCTTTCAACTGATTCAGAAACAATTTTGGAGGTTCTTCGTGTTACACGAAAAAGTTAAAGGTTTTGAAATGAAATAACATATTGTAAGTAGTTACTCGTACTAACTAAAATAAAAAATAAAATAAACGAAACAAACGATAAACACCAAATGCAATCATTTACAATCGACATCCAATCCCGCTTTTTCATCCAGAGCAAATAATACACCCTAAGCACAAACACCTGAACTGTTTGTGGGAGTAAAAGGAAGGTAAAAGGTGCTCTCGTATTACAACTGGTCAGGTACGGACTTAGGAATCGTGGACCCCCGTGGGTTTGGATTACACCAGATAAACAAAATTCTCGGGATATTATGCCAATGGTAAATTTATTAAACATATAATCCGATTTCGTCACTGACTCACTTACTGGTGCTTATCAAAATTCTAAGGGCACTAAAACTGAAAATTTGTATGTAAGCTAGTAACAGCAAAAATCTAAAAAATCTAACTCTTATCCCTTAAACTAGGGAGATCTAACAGTCTGTTGTAAGCCGTGGCTTACCTACTATATGATACAGAATTGTAACATGTGACTTAAGTAACAATTTTTTTACTGCAGTATTTCTTTGTAGAAAAGTATCTTTTTAATTTGCCGCCAAATACCAGGGGAGTCTAAAAAAGACTCCCCAATCAAAACAAACGTGCCCTCGTCTCAATCACCGTCGAGCTCTGATGGATGGACTTAATTAACTAGGTGAATATCATTCGTTGTCTCTTGAACGATTACATGGTAATTCTCCCAAAGGAAAGGTTTTTTGGAACACTGACAAAGATAATGTTACATACATACCTACATAATCTTACGCCCATCACCGGACCTGGTCTGTTACACATGATTCAGAATTTATTCTGGGAACTGCGGGTTTCCTTACGAAAGATAATGTTATAAGCGTGAAATTTAGTACCTACTTATAGCACAGAATAAGTAATTGCTTATAGTACGTTCGCGTTAAGAATGCAGTAAAATCATCATTATCCGTCGGCCTAGCCCCGCCCCTAACCAATCAAATCTTTTCAAATTACAAAGTCAAGTTCACAATGATATTATATTTTAAAATATAATTTGTTTGAATTTAGCACCACTGTGAATACACTTTTATCTTGCAGTTGCATTGATGATTTACTGCATTCTTAACGCGAACGAACTATAAGGTCTTAATTAAAAACTCTTATTCTTTAAAAAAAAATGCTGGTGAACAAGTTCCTCCCCAAAATAAGGAAGTCTGATAATAAACTCCTGCATGAACTTGATTTCTGTACACCTTCTGAAAATGTATTGAGATTAAAATCACAATGACTCATCTTGGCCAAATTAAGTTAGGAGTTTAAGACTAAACTCAAAAAGTACTCAACCATTTTTTTTTCACCAATGTCAAGCTAGATTATCAGGCAGTAACATAGGCTTAGGTTAGGCTAGAAAACAGCTAGTGTCAAATAAAATTAAGTTTACCGAAAGTAGTACATCATCTCAATTGCGAAGGTGGGTTAGTTACGTACCAATACCTGTCGATCCGACTAGGATAATCTTTCAACTGATTCAGAAACAATTTTGGAGGTTCTTCGTGTTACACGAAAAAGTTAAAGGTTTTGAAATGAAATAACATATTGTAAGTAGTTACTCGTACTAACTAAAATAAAAAATAAAATAAACGAAACAAACGATAAACACCAAATGCAATCATTTACAATCGACATCCAATCCCGCTTTTTCATCCAGAGCAAATAATACACCCTAAGCACAAACACCTGAACTGTTTGTGGGAGTAAAAGGAAGGTAAAAGGTGCTCTCGTATTACAACTGGTCAGGTACGGACTTAGGAATCGTGGACCCCCTTCACAGATTGCTACTAGAACTGCATCGACTAGTATTATCAATTCTTCAGTATCATTACATTACGTTCGTGCCCTTGCTTTTAAAGAAATACATCACACTTTTACAAACTTTCACTTTTTACACTTTTCACCAGATTCCGATTCATGTTATTATCAAAATATGGTACAATTTTCATAATATAAATAAGTATTAGTTCTGTAGGTATACGTCATTATTCTCTTGCCCTTTTCGTAATATTTTGAAACGATGTAGTATTTTTTTTTCCTATCATTTAACCCTATCAATCTACATTTGCTTTTACTTCATTCTTGCATCATACTACATACCTACATTTTTTTTCAATAAACAATACAAATATGGAAGGTACATGAAAAAGATATCCTTTCTATAGCTTTCCATATTCGTATTTAGATCTGCCCTCTAGCCAAGTGGCATTGTACAATCTAATCGAATTTTCTTTTAGATTGACATGTATGGGATTGACATAAGTACTTGCCAACGAGCGCTAACGCTAATGTCAATCCCATACATGTCAATCTATAAGATCATTCGATTAGATTGTGCAATACCCCTTGGCTAGGCGGGCAGTACTTACACATATTTATCATTATTATGGAAGTAACCAAATCTGGTTTGGTCATTTAGAACGAATGGATGAAAGAAGAGTAACGAAAGAGATTTATGGTGCAAATGTTGAAGGATACAAGGCAAGAGGACGCCCCAGAAGGACGTTCACGGATCAAATTAGTGACGTCCTTCAAAAAGCTGGGGTCAAGAGTGCAAAGGCTTATGAATGTGAAGGAAGCGAGGGAAGTGTGCAAAGATCGCCCAAAGTGGCGATCCATCGTCTCTGCCTACCCCTGTGGGAAGAAGGCGTGAGCTGTATGTATGTATGTATGTATGTATGTATGTAACCAAATCAATTAAATCCCAAGTCACAACAACAATAGCGTCACGAGCACTTAAACAACTGGTCCTATAACCCCCAAATATTTGGACCTGGATTCGTATCTGTACTGACTCGACTTACCGCTAAACGTTAGGACAATGGAGTGCGGGCATCAATTACAAGGTTGATGGGCCGCATTGAGTGGTTGGAATCTAATGTTTGCAGGCATTTTTTCCAGACGGAAAATTTTACTTATGTTATTTCTGAACTGACTTAACTTTTCTAGGGACTTTTCCCTAGGTTTTCTTTTTGTAGTATGGACATGGTTATTCAAGCAGCATGTTAATTTTTGATTTCCCCAAAACTCGGCAATGTACAGTCAAGAGCAAGTCAAGCTTAACACTACCAGTTTAAGCTGAGCTCTGATTTATACTGCGCTCCATAGAATACAGGGCCCGTTCAAAGTCCAATGTGTCAAGCTCTACGGGCTCTTGACTGTACCAGTGAAAATGTACAGTGAAGTTTCCATCAGATCTCCCAAGATTAAAAAGACTATCACCTGGTTTGAGCTTTCTACTTGCTAGTATTGATGACTTAAAATGTAATACCATCGAACGATAACATTATAGTTGCATTAACTGACTCTTTGAAAGTTCATTTTAAAACTACTGTGCACAAATGGTAGAAATCGCCATCGTTTCAAATCACCAGTGTAGCTTATAATTTAATTATGTTTAAATATAATTCATTATTATTAAACCAAAGTATGAACTTTGAACTTTTTTTTTTAAAGTACCTAACTGACATTTGAAAACTACCTATTCAAACGGTCGAAACCACCGTTTGAAACAAAAAAATCTGTTCCATTTAATCCAATTATGGACTTCTTACGTGCTTCTTACATAACAGAATGTTTTAAAGAAACGGACATTTTAAAACTAAAACCAGTGCACACAAAACGGTAGAAAATCACAGCGTTCCAAACCAAAGTTATAACAAGTGAAGTGTTCAAAAGCTGTAACGTAAGAGCAATTTTGGGGCGATTTCTTTCAATTGCTCCATTCCGTCGCATTCCGCTAAGTAAAGGTGTAGTTGCGCAGTCACGTACGGAACCCTAATGGCGGCTTATGGCAGGTAATCTTAGGGCACTTAATACTAGTCAAGATTTGTGTTATGGTTACCAGGGGGTAAGAGCTATGTGGAAAGTTAAGTGGAGTTTCATCCGATTGTGGCGGTTAAAGAGGAAAGTGTACTGGATGTTTTTTTTTTACCGTCTGGAAAAAATATGACGTATAAGGTATCTAGAGCCGAAGTTATACACGAGATTAATTGTTAAATATAGTCATGTTTAGTGCAATTTACAAAATGTAGAAAACTACGCACAGTACTACGCGCAGCTGGCGGTTGTAGGTAGATTGCGCATAAATGGAAGCTACGAGCCTGTTTCTTTTTAAAATACTATTTCAAATATCTCAGTGTGTATTATTGACTACAATTGAGTAATGTATATTAGTTTATGCAAGAAAAATTTTTTTTGAGAAAACAAATTTTTTTTAAGCAACATTGCCAAATGAATCTATTACACTTACCTGTCTCACCACATTTTTTTCCAGACGGTAAAAAAAGTCACCCTGTATATGTCGTAGTCTTATTGTAATGGGCGAGTCGGTAGAGGGCGACCTAGGCGTACTTACATCGACCAGCAGGTGTATTCAGGGAGCTTCGATATTCGACATCGGAAAATCTGTCGAACACTTTCGAGATGGGCTGATGTTGATATCGAAAACTAATGTCATATGTGACATAAGGATTCGGAAATTTTTCCGTGGCTGTCAAAAGCGCCTAGACTAAAGTTTTCGAAGTCAATAGATTCGACTTCGGAAAATTTTTCACTCGATCTGAATCGAACGGAAACGGTATCGAGTCTCCGTTAATACGTCTGCTGATCGGCAACGTATTGAAGAAAAGCCAAATAAAGAGTACCCGAAACTGACGAGCATGCATGAGTCGTTTGATGGATGTGGAGGAAGCACGAGAGATCTGCTAGGTTCGTAGCAAGTGGCAGTCTATTGTCTCTTAGTAATTCAATGGGAAAAAGATATGAGATTATGTATGTATGTATGTATGTTATTGTAAATGCCGTGATATTGTAATTTAACTAGTGGTAATAGAATTGAATGGACTTTTGTCAATTGTCTTAATTTCATGCAATGTTCTGTTCATGTTCTGGGGGAGGAGAAGAAGTGGCGCATGGAACTCCACAATGGCATATACACCTTTTGTAACTTTTTTGTAAGAAACTCCACATTTTGTAACTTTTGACATACTTTACAGACATACTTTCATAAACGCAGTATCTCTGCCAACTGCCTCGGAGAGTGAGTATATTATTTTGGGAATAATAGCATATAGAGTTAAATCTACTTTAAATTTAATTTATTTATTTATTTATTTAACTTCATGTACCAAGAAAATGTACACATGGCGAACTTAATGCCTAAAGGCATTATCTACCAGTCAACCATCAGGCTAAGCAGAAATAATTTGGCGGAATTGGCCGCAAATAGTAAAAAAATCAATTAAATATAACATTACGGTAAATATAAATATTTATATATATATATATATATTACGTAAATCCTAATACATATATATGTTGATAAAATAAACTAATACATACTATATATCGTAACAAACATAAAACAAAAATACTTACAAAAAATAATAATGCATAAAATGTATGTATATAACTAGAATAAATTAGAAAAGAGCATTTAATATAGGTTTGGCCAACATATTATAGTATGTAAGTGTTATTTTATTGTAATTCTCCCTAATCTTGTAAGTTGGTATACTTTATAAATAAGCCCTTCAAATATTGCTGTGCCCTTTCAGGGCGTCACAACATACTTCCTCACAAACTTTATTGTAAGACCTTCATGTGAAATTTGTGACACGCAATAAAATATTTGTATTTGTATTTCTACATACTTGAAAAACCAAGTCGTGTCTTAATTTGTAAGAATTTCATTATTCGCTTGTTTTTCTGTGATTTCCCCACTGCTCAACTAACCTAGAGTATTTCTGCTCTATATGCTCTATAGCTCAACTATTTTTTGAAGTCTGGAAATTGGTAAAAACCAAAGAGATTAAAACATAATATGACATAGAAGGGGCATTGTGAATATTTTCATACAAAACTTTGAAGCACGTTTGAAGCAAGTTAGTATGAACGCGAGCTGTCATTCGGGCGAAATTGTACTAGACTTAATCCACTTGGAATAACTTTTGGCTTCAAATTTTCCTCGCTTTGTCCCCTCTATGCCCTAATATATTTTAATCTCTTTCGTAAAAACGAAATGCGTAAAAATTCTTAAGAAACGCTCCACCTACTAATGAACCATTAGAAAAATCGTCTCCATAATAAAATCCAACAATTCCAATTACACAAACGACTGAAGTCTTTAAAATTACAGGGGTGTCATATTTAAAAGTTTCCTGTGGCTGACTTCTTACAAACTTACTTCTGCATCTCTGCTGAGGCAATAGGAACTGTAATTAAAGGTAATACAGGTGCAGGTGGTTTTTCAGACTTGGTGGAAGTATTCGAAGGTTGTGACGTTTAATCTTGCGTGCGACGGCCGCGCGTATCACTCGCCAGCCGGTGGTAGTGATGGGAAATGTATAGAGATTTTTAAGAAATGATCGATATTTAGTTAGGTTAGGTTGTATCACTCCTAGAAGTGGATATTTACTTTAAGGCTCTTCTATTATTAATTAGCTAGACTGTAGTTTATCTAGCTAGTCTATATAATGGTGTAGTGTTGTTCGACGTATCCTTGGGATAACGTTTATTCGACGTAGAATACAACTTTAGTCAGCTTAGCAGCAGTCAGGTACAAAAAAATTTACTTTTACCTCCTAGTTTAGATAATACTAGCGGATGCCCAGCGGCGTTGCCCGCGCGGATTCCGTTTATTCCCGTTCCCGTGGGAATTTCCGAAAATCCCTTCATAGTGGTTGCCTACGACATACTTAAGACACCTACATACCATATTTCAAATAGCGGGTGCCCAGCGGCGTTTTCCCGCTTGAATTTAGTTTATTCCCGTTCCCGTGGGAATTTACAAAAATCCCTTCATACCAATTTCCTATGACATATCAGACACCTTCATACCATTTTTCAAGTTTCTAGGTGTTATCGTTTCGGAGTAGTACGTATTTCTCTTTTTAACCAGTTTTTTTATTTTCCCGTAGGAATGACATATTTTCCTGGAATAAAAAGTGCCCTAGATGTTGACCCGGGTACTCAGTTATCTCCATACCAAATTTCATCAAAATCCGTCCAGTAGTTTTTGAGTACCAGAGTTGAGGTACCAGACAGACAGACAGACAGACAGACAGACAAAAATTCCAAAAATTGGTGTTTCGGTATCTATATCGATAACTATATACACTACCGTTCAAATTTTCAAAAAATATTTAATGTACAGACACGGCCCCGTTAGAGTTTTATTATATGTATATAGATATATAGATTAACTTACAAACAACTTTACCCTTTCGTAATATTATTATGATTGTTTGTCCTGTACAATAGAAATGTATACTGCTTACTTCAATGCTGTAAATAAAACCACTCATCCTATATTGTTAACAAAAGAGATATAACCCCATGGTTAAATAGTCCGCTTCTCATGCGTGAAGATGTACCAATAAGTTTTTCAAACAATTACGTACATATTTATCACTTGCTTGACAGTGAAGGAAAACATTGTGAGGAAACACACACTATAGACTAGACTACAATATGTCACGTTTAGTGGTTTAATAATATACCGGTGAAAAGTGGGAATTTCAAGAATGAAATACCTCTACCTTCAACTGGTGAGTTGAAGACGTGAGCATATTTATCATCTATTTAATCATTTAACTAAAAAAGACACTAAAAATTGGTTGTCTGACGATAATTTTACGTGATTGTGCCTCTCTATTGCTGGTTCCCCGTTCTTGCTTGCACGCTGAACGGCTGGAACGTGACAATGAGGCTTGCTTTTTCGTGCGTGCAGCCGGCGTTCATCGATTTAAAAGACGATATCACGTCAAAAACTATTGAATTAAAAAAGTATATCATTTCTCGACATCGACATTTCATGCCCCATCCCTAGTCCCAGCGTCTGCAGAAATTCAATTAACATTACCTCCAGTCGTGTGCACCTTTATTTCCGTTCGGAGTCACTTAGACCCCCTTCATGGGGGGACCCGTAATGAGGTCCGGTGATCGTTCAGTTTGTAGGTAATGGCCTACGTGAGCTTGAGGACTTTTTTGGTCAGTTACTAGCTTACGTTGTGTTGTGTTTCGATTGTGCGAGATAACTTTTTACCCGACTGAGCAAGAGGGTACAGTTTTTCATATCTACGTGGAAATAAATGTGTATTTTCTTGTGTAATAATAATATAAAGAGGATTCGTTTTCATCTCTCCGACCGGAAAGCGGCAAATTTCGACCCGCTGCTGCGCTAAACAAAGTTGCCGCTTTTCGCCTCCATCGATAATAAAAAAGTGTACACACCTCGGGAAGTAAATAAGAAATCCTCGGATCACATATTTGTACTGCTCCGCTTCGCCTTGGTCGACAATTACATGTGATCTGAGACATTTCTTATTGTACTTCCCTAGATGTGTAATATGCTATTTCTTGTATGTTTCTTTGTAACATGTTGTACATAAATGTAATTGTAGGACACCATTTACACTTGGTTATTTCTCGCAAACTAGGCAGAGCCTATTCTATAAGAACTTTACACTAAGTCAACAGCAAAGAAACTTTAGGCGGGAATCGAACCCTCAAACCAACTGAGCCAACAGATCCTCCCACATTTTAAATAACCGATGGGTTCGATTCTGCATTACAGCGACTAAACTTATTTTAGTTTATTCCTGTCTCTAATTTACCTTAAAAAAAGAAAAGGGATAAAAGATAACCTACCGAATTAAGTCCTGTCAGAGGCTGTATTTTAGTCGTGACTTATTTACATATGCACTAAACACGTTAAGAAATGCCTTAGCCTTAGTTGACAGGACTAATTTTAATTTGACAGGACTAAATATCAGTCGTCTCTTTTCTTATCTATGAGAAAGAAAATGACAGGACTAAACTAAAATAAGTTTAGGCGCTGTAACGCAGAATCGAACACGATACATAAATATTTCGTCAGTTTGATCAAAACATACTTTTAACCTGTAGATCAGTTATCTCAACTCCCACCCCTGACCCCACTGACGGAGATGGATGGCGATGATTATCAGCGAGATGGGGCAAGGTGGGTTTATCTGATGGGGCAGATAGGGGGTGGAACGTGGACGTAACAATGGGATTTATTTTTGTTGTAGAAAAGTTGACTTGTTTGTAAAACATGTTTTTACATACCTCCTTGGGACATGTTATATACCCTTGATAAGTTTCTAATTTGTATAAAGTGACTACCATTGGTGCTGATTCTGCTTTACAGCGACTAAACTTATTTTAATTTACTCCTGTCATTTTCTTTCTCCTACAAAAGAAAAGAGACGAGATATATGTAGTCCTGTCCTTTCAAAGGGATTTCATAACGGCCCCTTTTCACACGTACCAGTTTCCGCCGGTCCGGCGGCGAAATGTAAGGCGAACGTACATGGCCATATAATTATACTTCGCCGCCCGCCGGCCCGGCGGAAACCGGTACGTGTGAAAAGGGACATAAGGTATGTAATGTTACAATCAAGTTAAATGCACATTGTACATTAAACCAAGAATTATAAACCCATTACAACACAAAGAAAAAAAACTTGAACCAAAAAACCCAATCTAAATATTTTTATAAATTCACCATGAATCTCTCGTATTTACCCGACCAGGTAAATCTGAAAGCCATATTTCACGAGAACTCCAGGAAAAGTCAGTTTATTCCCATCCCGCTAGTCGTGCACTAGTGATGTAATGCAAAATAGCTCAATAATTCATCGATATTCGCTAGACACCAGACTGCATAACTCAACGTGTGTCACACGGTGCGCGGTAGCGTCGATACTCTATTGTTATCGATAAATATAAATAAAAAAAAGAAAACTCATACAATAACTCTTTTTTTTCTAGATATCTCTTTCATATTTATTTATTTACAGCAATTTCTTGACTCAAAAACGAACTCAGCAATTTTCATCCAAATCATTACAGCCCTTTTCAAGGAAGCAATTACACTTGTTTGTGTTGTTGTGTCTGAAACTATAGAAAACGTTTTTATGTGTAAATATGTATTTTTATTTATTTATAGACGGTTAAGGAAAACATCGTGAGGAAGAATTCTGAGACATGTGTAAATAGACCCGGTCCGGCGATTGGCTGACCACCTATCACGTTTAGGGGTCCAAAGAATATCTGGTGAAAAGCGGGTATATCCGGAAATGGAATACCTTTGCCTACCCCCTCGGCGATATAAGGCGTGAGATTATTTATTATTATTACTTATTATTTTTTTATCAAATTTATTTTATTAATAGTCTTTAAGAAAAAAAAAATTACTAATCCAGTTGTGATTGACATTTATGTTTCATTTTAGGTGTTTTGTATCTCTTTTAACGCATAACATCTCTTTCAGATTCTATTATCTCACGTCGATATTCGTGTGTTTATTGACATCGATGCCCTTTCTGCCCACCCCTAGCACCCCACACGGGAATGTGACAAATGTTATGGAGTCAGTGAAGCCAGCTGCCTTCAGTTTGTCTCTAAACACACAATTTCACTCTTATTTCGGTGAGTAATGTCCCGAGATGCAGCCATTTTACTCGCAAGACAATATAGAGTAGTAGCTGCTATTGTTTAGACATTTTAATTTGAGATTTTTATAAAATGTACTCTTTATTGTACACCAAAAACAACACAATGTAGATACCAACATTAACTAAAGTACAATGGGCGGACATTAAGTGCAAATATCAAATAATGAACCACAAAAAATTTTTTGCATAGATTTTATTTTTCATACGCTACACACATAATAATATAATGCTCACGGCTTTTTCCCGAAGGGGTAGGCAGCGTGCCTCATCCACCTCCATCAATCGGTTATTACATACTCATCGGTTTCAGGTACTCCTTATCTAGCTTTTTTTCAATACGTCGCCGATCTGACAGATGTAAGGTCGCCCTCTGCCGATTTTTATATCTTACTCGTAGTTAACTTTAAATTTCACAACATTACCATAAATCTATAAATCAGTCATCTCTTCTACTATTGCTGTGCCCTGTACAGGGTTCATGAATTGATCTCACTTAAGAACACCTGATGTAAACGTATGGGATGCAATAAATGATAGGTAGAGTATTAAAAAAAAACTGGCCAAGTGCGAGTTGGACTCGCGCACGGAGGGTTCTGTACCATTACCTACAAAAACGGCAAAAAAACACGTTTGTTGTATGGGATATTTATAAATTAAATATTTATTATAATTTGTTTCTAGTATTTGTTGTTGTAGCGGCAACAGAAATACATAATTTGCTAAAATTTCAACTGTCTAGCTTTCGCGGTTGAGATACAGCCTGGTGACAGACAGACAAACGGACAGACAGCAAAGTCTTAGTAATAGGGTCCCGTTTTTACCCTTTGGGTACGGAACCCTAAAAAGAGTCTATGTAAGTGAAGACCCATAACTCAGCAACGAAATGTTACGGCTGATGATGAAGGCAATCAGTAGCACCCTTCCTCAGAAAAAGAAATCTTGGTCCTTAAATCTTAAATGGAACACCTTAATCTTGCGAATCTCATTGCAGACGAGATATTGCAGTATTAATTACTGGAGTAAGGGGAAGGCATACTGAGTCTTTAGACGCGGAGAGCTTTGAGAAGCTAATAAAAATATTTTTACTCAGTTTTTAAATCTACTTGTATATCTACACTTTTACACTAATATTATAATAAACTCAAAAAATTCTGGACCGATTTTCAAAATCTTTTCTTTAATGGAAAGCTACATTATTAGGGAGTGACATGGGCCATATTTATTCCGTATTGTTTTCTCGGAACAGCTATATAATAAAGAGATATTGTATTGTATTTTTATTGTACCGAATTTTTATTATGAACAAACGAATTGAATTGAATCCAACTAAATCAAAATAGCATTCAAATATTCCATTGAGTTCATATTTTTTCCCTCTATTTTTGAGTTTATTTTGTATAGTTTATTTAGTTTTGTAGGTACTCGAAGAATTAATAGGACAAATAAATATTTCTTTCTTTCTTTCTTTCTATATGCATTAAGTGATCGAATTATAAAACACACACACCACCTGGATAGTTGCCGGTCCACCACTGTGAGATTCTCACAAAACTTTTTGCCTCGCACAACCGATCAGTGGAACAAATTGTCGCCGGCGGTATTTCCGAAACGATACGACCTTCAAACCTTCAAGAAGAGAGGGTACTCCCACCTTAAAAGCCGGCAACGCACTTGTGACTCTTCAGCTGCAGGTGTCCATGGGCGACGGTAGTCACTTGCCATCAGGTGACCCGTCTGCTCGTTTGCCCCCTTTTTTTATATAAAAAAAAAAACACTTTAAGAGGTACAGTACATGCTGCGTTTTGTACCCCAATCAGCAATCTCCCTAAAACAACAGTCTCAGTTTGCTCGACGCCAGCAGATTCCAGAACGCGCCTGCTCTTAATTAATTGGCTTGCATTCGTTTGCATGAATTACTCAGGTATTCGAACGTACCCCACAGTTTTTCCACCCTTTAGGCATTTCGGTTGTTCTTTTTGGAAGATCTCGTCGTCATCTCTTGGTACCAATGATATTCTATTGATAATCACTACATAGTATAAAACAAAGTCGCTTTCTCTGTCCCTATGTATGCTTAAATCTTTAAAACTACGCAACGGATTTTGATGCGGTTTGTTTTAATGGATAGAGTGATTCAAGAGGAAGGTTTTAGTATTAGCATTGCACCCGGGGCGGGTCGCTAGTATTCTATAAATAAATGTCAGGAATGGGGTAGTTGATTCCATCGAAATTAAAGTAGCGAATAATCATTACATAATTTAAAATGTTTTATCTTATAACACTCCGACACATGCTACTGATTTGAATATTTAGGTAAGTAGATAACATTGTCCATTTATAATTAGAGGTTTTTTTTTTGAGAATTAAAAAAAAACATAGTTTGCAAGAACTCTGTAGATGGCGTTGAATTGACTACGTTACTACTAAATGCGGCACGTCACCATAGAGTAACTTATAACCGTGACTTCCTTATTCTGGGAACTTATATTACTCGCGAACGACCTAATCTTTATAATCTGTGATTACGACACTTTCGTTTGCTGCTTGCTTCTGAATGTAACCTAGTTTTCTCGCGCTTTGTTAAAATTCAGTTTTTTTTTGTTCGTTGTTTTCGTTAAGTTTTGGTTTTGTTGTTTTATCTTTGTTTTGTTTGTGTGTGACAATGACATTTACTTTTATATACCTTAGCAAGTTCAGCGCCATCTATCCAGAGAACAGGGAAGAGTAAAAAAAAAAAGAAAAACCCCCCATTGCGGTGCCATTACAGGGTTCTTGTTGAACTGTTAAAGTATTATTTAAGATCCTTTTTGTACAACAAGAAAGCAATAAACATTAATAACAATAATAATAATTTTATTTTAAAAAACAGAACAATAATTTTTACAATTTGTTGACGACCTCTTTTAAACTTCATTAAGTCTGTGTCAGAGGGCTCCGATTATTACTATTATTATTACATCATAATATTTGATTTCATAGCATAGCGCATTTTATAATTTAAACAAAAATAAAAGTGAAACGATGACGTCACATTGTAACACATTTTCCTAAATCATCCATAAAACCATTTTCAACACACTTGCTCAAAACGACGTTTTTATTCCACTGATTTTTGGCTCATAATCCTAGATATTAAACACGCATGCTTTTTCAGTATATTATTGCACTAGTGCCTTTAGTTTATTAACCCGACCAATTTACATTTGTACCCTAGTACCAAGTCGTAAGTAAGAAGAAGAAGAAGCAATATAATTTAGTCGGGTTATAACTTTTTATTTTAGCAACAAACAGTATTTATGCGAAAAACAGCAGTAAATGGTAAATCCAGCTTTATTATTAAAAAATAACTTAAATTCATTTAAAATTGTCTGTTATTTCTGTTTTAAACATTTAAATTTAATTATATTTTTAATTTTGGCTGTTGGCCGATCTAGTTCGCACCTTAGCCTTGCGCGCGCATCGGTATCGCGGCAAGAAAAAAAAACAACGCGCCATTTTTCGTAAATAATTGTCGGCTGTGACGAAGTTTGGATTAAATTAACGAAAATGTCCACTTCAAGTAAAGAAAATGAAGAAAACCTATTATTAACTCCGCCGGATATACGTAACGAGGCGAAAAACGCGTGTGATAGTCTTTTGCCGAATGTAAGTATGAAAAATTTTTAAAATGGAAAACCGGCAAGAACGCTTATTCTTTCTCAGAAAAACGTCGTTTTAAGCAAGTGTGTTGAAAAACGTCGTATGAAACACGTCTGCCTGTGACCATAATATACGCGGCTTTCTTATGGCGCACTCGCTTTCGCTCGTGCGCACACAATATCGCCTTATATATTATGGTCAACTTAGCACACTTGTATCTTAATGTACTATTATTTTTTCTTAAACCTTTTGTGCACGAAAATTCTATATAAAATTTTATTTTGCGTTCAAGACTCAAATGTAAGCTAAGAATAACGATCGTGCCACCATCTTCTCCGACCTCAAAGTCTCCGACAAATGGCAAAACGTGATAAGCCATTTATGAACAGGTGATATGCAGTTTTGTCCTCCTACAAGTACTTTCTGTTACATCCACTGCACTCCAAACATTAATCTTTCCCATTTCCTTCACTAAATCCAACAACATACAGAAACTTCAACTATCACAACAGAGAACTTCCTCCACGTAAAAGCCGTTTTACGTTATATGACATGCACCAATGAGTTTTTCAAAAACTTACTTACATATTTCATGACATGTGTAAATAGACCCAGTCCGGCGATGGGCTCACCACCTATCACGTTTAGGGGTCCAATGAATCTCGTGAAATGTGGGTATATCCAGTAATGGAATACCTCTGCCTACCCCCTCGGGGATAAAAGGCGTGAGATTTTTTTTTTCTATTATACATTAGATGACACCGATTATGTTCATATGTAGGTACTGTAGCTACTTGGAATCATCAACTCGTCGGTGGAGATGGGCTGCTGTTTATATTCAGCCAATCTTCATGGACGAGTTTAGACTGCCTTGTTATAAGACTATTGACCTTTTAAGTGTACTTTTTGTACCAATAGAAAATAAATGATATTTTGTCTTTTTTTCCTTTTGTGTCTTTTTTATGCGTGTCTTTCCACGATGAATGTCAATCGATTTGAGTCCAGACGTAAATAACTGCTGCTTCAGCCACGGAATCCTTATCGGACGTGTGGTTACTTTCAGAAATAAAATGGCACTGCCTACTCTTTTCGAGACAAGAAGTGAGCATTATTATTGTTTTATTACCAGAAGACGAGCATGTATGAGTCGATTAATGGATGTGGATGAATCAGGAGAGGTGTGCCAAGTTAGTAGCAGGTAATAGTTTTTTGTCTCTATTTGTTTTCTCTTCTTTAGAAAGCGAGAGCATACTCGTATCTACACTTCTACATCTACACTAAAATCTATATATATAAAAGGAGAAGCTAAATCTAAAAATCAAGGCCCAGCCCAAACCGCTGAACATAGAAACATGAAATTTTGTGTGTAGGTTACGTTTATAGTGTAGATGCTTGCTAAGAAAGGATTTTACGAAATTCAACCCTTAAGGGGGTGAAAAAGGGGGTTGAAGTTTGTATGGGATAGTGTGATTTCTGCGTGTATCAACTTTAAACTTGGCACAAATACTCTTTAAAACACACTATGAAATATTAGTTCTAGGATTTTTTGAAAATCATCCTCCAAGGGGGTGAAAGTAGGGGATGAAGTTTGTATGGAAAACCTTCATTTTTGGGTGTATCAATTCGAAACTTTGTAAAAATACTCCTCAAAACAAACAACAAGACACGTATTTCCGGATTTTTCAAAAACCATCCCCTAAGGGGGTGAAACAGGGGAGTGGAGTTTTATGGAGACGTGTTGTTTTTTACGTCTATCACTTCAAACTTTACATAAATACTCTTAAAAATAAATTATGAGACATATATTTTTGGATTTTTAGAAAATCATCCCCTAAACGGATGAAAGTAGGGGTTGAAGTTGATACGAAGAAGTTTATTTTTTGCGTCCATCAACTTGAAACTTGGTACAAATGCTTCTGAAAACAAACTATGAGATATTAGTTCTAGGATTTTTCAAAAATCTTCCTCCAAGGGGGTGAAAGTGGGGGTTGAAGTTTGTATGGAAAACCTTCATTTTTGGGTGTATCGATTCGAAACTTTGTAAAAATACTCCTCAAAACAAATAACAAGATACGTATTTTTGGATTTTTCGAAAATCACCCCTTAAGGGGGTGAAACAGGGGGTTGGAGTTTGTATGGAGACGTGTTTGATTTTTAAGTCTATCAACTTCAAACTTAGCACAAATACTCTTAAAAATAAATCATGAGACCCGTGTTTTAGGAATTTTCGAAAATCATCCCCTAAGGGGGTGAAAGTAGCGTTTGGAGTTTGTATGGAGACGTGTTGTTTTTTACGTCTTATCAACTTGAAACTGGGCACAAATACTTTTAGAAATAAATGATGGGACACGTGTTTTTGGATTTTTTGAAAATCATCTCTTAAAAGGGTGAAAGAGGAGGATAAAGTTTGTATGGGATAGTGTGATTTCTGCGTGTACCAACCTTAAACTTTTTACAAATATTCTTGAAAATAAACTTGATATATTAGTTCTAGGATTTATCGAAAACCATCCTCCAAGGGGTTTCATCCCCTTGGGGGTTGAAGTTTGCATGAATACCTTCATTTTTGGATGTATCAATTCGAAATTTTGTAAAAATACTCCTCAAAACAAAAAACAAGACACCTATTTCTGGATTTTCCGAAAATCACCCCCTAAGGGGGTGAAACAGGGGATAGGAGTTTGTATGGAGATGTGTTGTTTTTTACGTCTATCAACTTCAAACTTTACACAAATACTCTTAGAAATAAATTATGAGACACGTGTTTTTGGATTTTTCGAAAATCATCCCCTAAAGGGGTGAAAGTAGGGTTTGAAGTTAGTATGGAGAAGTTTGGTTTTTTGTGTCTATCAACATAAAAACGCCAAAAAATAACGTTTGTTGTATGGGAGCCCCTTAAATATTTATTTTATTCTGTTTTGTAGTATTTGTTGTTATAGCGGCAACAGAAATACATCATCTGTGAAAATTTCAACTGTCTAACTATCACGGTTCATGAGATACAGCTTGGTGACAGATGGACAGACAGACGGACGGACAGGGGAGACTTAGTAATAGGATCCCTTTTTACCATTTGGGTATGGAACCCTAAAAACTGGTTAAAAAGAGAAATACGTACTACTCCCTATCGATAATACCTACCTAGAAACTTGAAATATGGTATGTAAGTGTCTTACAATAATATGTTGTTCGCAAACGCTCTATGAAGGGATTTTTAGAAATTCCCACTGGAACAGGAATTCGGCGCGGGCAACGCCGCTGGGCACAGGCTATTTGAAAAATAATAAGAACCTATCTTATGATCTGCATAAAGATATATTTACTCTAAGTGCATCCCAAAATGTTTAAAAAACAAATGCGCTAGTAATATTATAAAATGTGTCATGTGATTATTTCTGATTTACTAGAACCTCATAAAATAGCTAGACTTATCATGGTAATGTTATTATGTCGTGTCGATGCCAGTTTAAACATTGTTGGAGTCGTGTCGGATAATCTAAAAGCTTCCTAACCCAACGCCGCAAGTCTACGGGCGGATCGCGTCGGATCGCACCGGATCAGGTGGACCGGATTATTCCGGTCCAGGGCGGTTCTAACCGGATCAAACACGATTTTAGACTTACTGGGTTGCGTTTTGGGGGCTTTATTTGAAGGTGGATAATGCTCAGTTTGTTTAGGAGTCTTTATCAGGGTAAATAGGTACCTCGTGTTAAGACTGATATACAGATTTGATTAAAAACCTACTATATACATTTAGTAACTAAGGTAAAGTAAAGTAACTCGCACTCCTAAGGTTGTCTGGAAGAAATAGCTAAAAGCAAGAATACCGCCGATTGGCCTTTTTCAAAATCATTTTCACTGTCACTTTTATTGGTGTGCAATAAAGAGTTGTTACTTACTGGTTTACTCGCAGTTCAAAAATAAACCTTTTTAGGCTACGGGCTTAGCCAAAGATATAGACTGACATACTTACATAATATACTTCCTAATAAACTTCATCTAGCACAGCGCAAAACGGCAGCGAAAAATAACCATTATATAACCCAATTTAGTATAAATTTATTAAAATAATGTGGAGTTAACGAGTTGGTGATTTTCTTGCCTCGCTTTTTCTCTTCAACAGAACCATTCGATCGAGCACACCTACATGCCGAAGCGGTTGAGTCACAATTAATTTTAATAAGTGGACTTTCATAATCGCTTACTTTAAATGCAACAATTTTGATTTGACTCGATTATACCTATACTAGCAGCGTCCTACGGTTTCACCCGCCGTTCCCGTTAGCGTAACTTCCTGATAATGTAGCTGTTTTTTAATTCGGTTTTGGGGCTTAGGTGTGGAAGCATAACAAACAAACTCACTTTCTCATTTATAATATTTAGGGATAAGGATACATGAAAAGACACTGTCCTATTGGTGGAATCAGTTAAAATAGGATAGTTAAAAAATAAACAGTTTCAAAATTATTAAAAGCCAACTTTGGTGTATAAGATGACGTTTAAATATTGCATGAGTTTCAAGATGACGCAGACGCGATTACCCTGTGTGCTGCGAGCATCTTTGTCAAGCAGGTAAACTTTTATAATCACGAGGGAGCTACAAGGAACGTGGAGCTACGAAACGAAACAAATATTAAGTAAATATATAAATAGACAACCCAAAAAAAGGTTATCATATTGTTTACGCACAATGAGAGTCGTTCAAGCCATGTCAGATACTATTGAACGACTTAAAAATTCATTCTCTCTCTCTCAACTGACATAAACTAAATTGAGCAGAGCTATACCGCCTATACCTTACCTTTTGAGGGTGGATATAGGCAAATTTTCAATCACAAGATACCGCACGAAGTCTGTGGGTAACCAGCTGGTGTCACAGAACGAATGCACTTGGATGGAGCTATTCCATTTCTATTTATGCCGCTCCGCAGATTGGCTGCCGGTGTCCGAGTAATGAAAGAAAGAAAGAAAAATATTTATTAGGAACACCTTGGAAGTCTTAAGACTAAAATACAATTAAAACCTATGATATATACTTGAGTGTCGTAACGGGACCTCGCTCAGAACAAGCTGCGGCGGTTTCTGAGACAAACAGCGCCACAACGCTGGTTTTATGTGAGGCTCTCTGTTACCAATCTCGTGCAAGGAAACTTAATGTTTCAGTTTACACTCAGATCACTTTATTACATGATACGAGTATAGAGTAGATCTGAGTGCGATTTTACCATGAAAACGCTGCTTAAATTTATTTTGTAGCTCCGGTCAGATCATCTGTCAGCCTGGGGCGAGCTGTCACAAGTTCGCAAACTTGCTGCCATCGCGACAGATTAACACCTGTACCGGGCCGGACAACTTTCTGCCTTGTTTATTACTGCACTAGCTTAAGATGGCGACTTTCGCCGCGTTCTGAGATTCAAAGTTGCAAATCCTTCCTTATATGACTGAAGCTGTGACAATTTAGTTGGAGATTAATTGGACAATTTAACCGTGAAAACGTAACAGACAGTAAATTTTACATTTCTAGTATTAGTAGGAACTACGAGTAGCAGGCGCTCAACATTGATCCCGTTTTTCCCGTTCCTGTGGGAATTTTGAATTTCTTGCTTACGGTGTATTACAAACCTAACTGCCAAATTACAAACTTCAAGGTTTGTTACGAAGATTTCAGTATAAGTATCAAAGAGGTTGGAAGAAAATCATTCCCTACTTTTTCTTTAAACGTCTTTGATATCACTTATAACCAAGTTTTTGAACCACCCCTTTGGGAGTGAAAGATTTTCTCTGCAGTATAAAGTGACCTAGTGACCTAGGTACAAAGTTATCAAAATATAAATTTTTTTCGAAATCCGTCGATTTTTTTGCGTGACATAGACAAACAAAAAAAATGAAATTAGTATTTTTATTAAAATTTATAACTACTAACATATATTTTATACTGCCATCACAATTTTCTAAAGATATTTTTATACAGACACGGTTTTGTTACAGTTTTATTATGTATACCTACCTACTTATAGAAATGTAGATAGACATCCAAACCTGAATATATCAACAAACTTCCTTCCACAAAAGTGTGGTCGCAAAAATGTCGCAAAAACACGGAGCGACAATTAAGGTGCCCATTCTAAACTTTCTCGAACATTCCGAAGAGCCTCAAACACGAAGGTGATGATGTCAGAGCGGCAGGACGCGCGAGTTTGCAAATTGAAATTATTTTTTCATTAGAATCGCCAACTCTCAAGTTTCAGGTGAACTTTCAAGCACCCAATTCACCGCAGTTTTAGTTAAACGATTCTTTCGAAGTTCAAAGACAGTTGGGAACAGAGGTGAAAGTGTCTGGAAGCTTCTCTGCTTAAACATTTTGCTACAAACGTATGTTACGTACGTATGTTACAGTACCCCGCTAAAGGATTTTGATTTGGTTAATTGCGAGTTTAAGTTTTTATGTGTAAACAGACCCGGTCCGGCGATGGACTCACCACCTATCACGTTTAGGGATCCAAAGAATATCTCGTGAAAAGTGGGTATATCCAGTAATGGATTACCTCTGCCTACCCCTTCGGGGACAAAATGCGTGAGATTATTATTATTATTATAGTAAGTTACTAGTAAGAAAATATTGTGTATCAGGTAACTACGTCATAGCCATATTATTTATGCAGAATGTTGAAACGAAGCTGCAGATTACAATAAAATGCAAAAGGTATTCTAACGATAAATAAAATGTCCTCCAGACAGGTACGATGAGGAGAGAATATACAATTAATCGCATTGCGGCTTGTTTGTCTGGCTGAGGGGCCGCAGAGACGAAACAGAGACATTCTTTGCTTAAATTGGTACAACTTTCTGCTTGTTAATTGGAAGATTAAAAAATATATATATAAAATATACGCTCATACCTTATCCCCGAGGGAGTCGGCAACGGTATTCAGTTCTTGGAAGTACCTACCTATTTTTTACCAATGTAATTTTCTAAACCTTAATTAAAATTAAATTAAATTGCTAGTAAGGTTATCCCAAAACACCTCCGAAAATGCATTTGGATTTTAATTTTACAAGTATAGCAAATTTTAAATTATAAAACCATCAAAGAAGTGATGCAATTAAGTAACTATTTTATAAATTTTCGTTTTAACAGATCATTAAAGTTATAGTATCTGTCTATCTCAGTTACATCCATCCTAAGGTTGTCTGAAGGAAATCGCTTAAAGCGATAAGACCACCCATTGTATTTTTTTTATCATTGTGTCACTTATTGATTATTTTCATTGATGTACAATAAAGAGTTGTTACTTACTTACTTATAGTTACTCATTTGATTAGGCAATCGAATACCCTATTCTGGTACCTGGTGGTTTCCTTACTATGTTTTCCTTTACCATCAATCTAGTGATAAATATATGCGTTAGTGTTTAGAAAAAGCAATACAATGAAATTAAAACTAAAAAGCAGATGCAGATACTAGAAAAATCAGATGCTACGCTACTCGTAGCACACGTAGCATAACGCTACGAATAAAGCTAACCCGACATGACCATAATTATTTGCACGATGGATGAAGTGTGATGATTTATTACTTCAGAAGGGTAATTTTTACTGTTATGATCTCTTATCTGGCCCATCAATCCTAAACTAGCTAAAATTTATACATTAAGTACTAGATTTTAATTGTTTTGTTATCATTGTTCAGCATAATTTATATCATTCCCCCTAAACTTAACTTTTACTTTAGGTTCTTGATAACTTTTTGTATAATTAACTTCTATATTATTATGTTGTTGTTGCATAATAAATAAACAACTCGCACTTAAAACTCCGTCATGACGTTTCAATTATAGTCTAAACTAATACATAACCTGAAAAACATACCCACATAGTGCAGTCGAATAAAAACTAAACACACACAAGGGTCTACTATTCTAAAAAGGTCTCCAAATCCCGCGTCAAGTGAACGTAGCCTTGTTCCGCGGGATCCGCGATCATCCCAGGTACGGAATCCCGGGATTACGGGATCACGGGACTTGCCCTATCCATCTTGATGATGTATCATTGGGCCGAGTGCGATCGACAGACGTCGCTTGCACTTAGAGGTGACTTAGAAGTGGATGGTTTGTGATTAATTAATTTGCGACCTTACTGGGCGGTACAGAAAGTTTGTTGTTGTGAAAATTTGTTAAATATAGATAATATTTAATGAAATTATAAATGTTGATTAGAAGGATTATAAAAAAATTAAACTGTTTTCCTCCAAATCTAGGCAGAGTCGGTGCTATAGGTGGGTATTATACAACTGTTAAATATATTTAAATATAATTATAAGTAAAATACCCAGTACATACATACATAGGTACACACAAGATGTTTAGATTTTTTTACAGACAGCATCAATCATCAATTTTTAACACCCGTCTTTCCTGGCGCCTGAGAAAGTGTGAGCGAGCGAGCGTGCCCACCACAGATTGGGAGATGGTGTTAAACTAGTGGCCACCTAACCGTATGAATTTTTCAAACCACCCAAGGGTATCTGACATGGCTTAACCACTGCCTTCTGGTAAAATTGGGTAACAATGCTTTCAAATCCCTTTACAGCACCAGTATATTATGCTACATACGAGACAATTATAATGAATTGAGAAGGAAGATAACTGGCTGCTTAACAAAACTATACAACATGTAACAGAATAAGCGCAATTCCTGAAATTAGTTTGTTCAGTATCGACTACTTATTCGATTTCAGCTATTTTTAATATGTGTGCAATTTTTCAAAAAATTGAATTATCGTAGCTATCGTAGTATCGTAGCTTTATCGATTTCCATAGAAAGCACTAAATTCACTGCTTTCTATGGAAATCATGCTATTAATCGATATTTAAGAAAATTGGTTAGACATAACTAAAGTTCGATTGCATCTTATTTTTGTTATATTAATATACTAATTGGGGTGTATGAGGAATTGCGGTTTTTCTGTTACGCGTTGTATAATCTACCAAAAAAATAAAGAATAAAGATAATTTTATTCCGTTTTCACAAAGCTCTGTCCCACCTTTCAAACCCCCGACCGGCGGTACTCACGGGCAGGGCAGAGTTTGCCTACTAACCAATATTCCGGGACATTTGTCCCCGTCGGCAGTCCCGGAGAGGGCACCGCTCTCGGCTAATCCGGCCCACTATTAACCGTTTCGGAAGAGGGCTGGGTCGGATTTGGAACACGACGACTTTTGGATTGATAGTTTCTTGCTATCATAAAGTAAGACATGAGATTAAAAAGAGCTGCCCTTGAGTTTCTTGCTGGCTCTCCTCGGGGTACTGTATTTGGAACCAGCAACTCGTCGGTGGAGATGGCCTGCTGTTTACATTTAGCCAATCTTCATGGGCGAGTTTAGTGTGCCTTGTTATTAGAGTATTGACTGTTCTAAGTGTAATTCTTATTACCTACAGAATAAAACACATTTTCATTTTTTCATTTTCTTGAGGAGTTTTCTATTTTGTTGGTGTAGCTTTTAACCTTAAGGGTTTGACCCATTAAGTGCAAGGTGTCGTCATATTCGTGTTTATCAAGTTTGAAATACTATATTTTTACACCACTGCATCAGAAAGTATGTCCTTCCTGATGAGTGAGGAATGACCATTACTTCAGCAGTGGGCTGTTACGGGTTGTTGAGGTTGAGGCAACAGAAAGAGGTAAGGTAACTTTTGTTTTATTTATCTAAAAAAGCATTCAAAACAAATGCATACCTTTCGAGTAGATAATATAAGAATAAATCCCATTTTAAATGGCATTCGAAAGAATATCGGCAGCTTTGTTACCCACTGAAATAGACACCCACGGGGTATCACACTATGCTTGTTATATTGACTCATAACAAGTCGAAATTTTCCATATTTTTAAATTAATCTAGCAGTTGAAAATATTGAGTCAAATAAAACAGAAATATCATAGAAACACGAATCGATCGATTGAGAAATCTATTAATACCAAAGAGATTAAAATATAATATAAGGCATAGAGGGGACAAAGCGAGGATTATTTGAAGCCAAAAGTTATTCCAAGTGGAATAAGTCTAGTACAATTTCGACCGAATGACAGCTCGCGTTCATACTAACTGCATGACAAGGACATGACGCTTGAGCTTCAAAGTTTTGTATGAAAATATTCCCAATGCCCCCTCTATGCTATTATATTTTAATGTCTTTAATTAATACAAAAACTTTTTTGTTGTTGTGGTAAAATTGAACGTTGTGTCATCACGTCAACCATGTCATTCACTAGGGATGGCCAAGTGAAAAAATAAATAGATATTTATCGTATCGACATTTCTAAATACTATAGATAAAAATCGAGTGAAAAATATCGATATATCGTCAGTTTTACATTATTATTACTACATATACATATTCCCAAATTCGTAAAAAAGGACGATGAAAATAGTATATTTTTATAAATGCTTGAGTCGGCAAGTATCTAGTACCTACCTAACATGAAATGAAACACGAAACCAGAATTGCGTTAAAAATATATTAAAATTGATACGAATTCAATACTGTAAAATAAATGTCGATATATCGCCATTAAAAATATCGACGATATATATAATATGCTAATTTAGTATTTAGAAAAATATCGATATTTTAATATAGGTATCGATATTTTTTGCCCAAGCCATCATTCACTGACATAGAGTAACTTATATGGCATGTGGTAGGCAGTGCTATTTTCTAACAAAGAGGTTGGAAGAAAATCATTTTATTTCCTAGAGAAACTTTTTCTTTACACGTCTTTGGTACCTAAAATCTCATAATAACCTACAAAATACACTAGGTAACGAATAACTTTTAAACCTCAACTTATAAAAATGTGGTATGATTACATATTATCTTAGTCTGTCCAAGAACTATCGATTTTACACGGTTTCGTCTTCCGTGGGCAGGTGTAAGTGGGGTACCCAAAACACATGGACGTTTGCCATTGTTCTTTATGAATTCCTAATCAAAATAAACCCTCTAAATCCGGCCCTGAGTGACAAAGAAAAATTGTAACGAATGGAGTGGGCCCTTCTAACCTGCCCAGCAACCTTGCGCCGGCCCTTAGCACAAACCTGACTCTATTTTGTAGGCGGTAGAACTAAAAATTGAATGTCGTTGACTTTGGTTTCTAATTGGTTTAAGTGACGAGAGACTGCCTGAACTTTGCAAATCTAAGAATGGAAAGTAAATATTTCCAGATCATTTGCTCCATCTCACAGGGTTAGGCTTACTATTATCATGAATATAGTACATAGTAGTAGTGCTAAAATTACATTAGACTAACAATTGTGCCTACAAGCATTTGCTCCTACTTCGTCTGAGAATTATTTTTTTTATGAGAGAAGGGGCAAACGAGCAGACGGGTCACCTGATGGTAAATGACTATCGTCGCCCATGGACACCTGTAACTCAAGAGTCACTACTGCGTTGCCGGCCTTTGAGGTGGGAGTAGGCGGAGGGGGGAGGGGAGGGGAAAAGTATTTAAAGTAGCATATTCCGCAACCTATACTCTTTGTCAAATTTCATAAAAATTGGTTCAGCAATTTAACCGTGAAAACGCATCAGACAAACAGACAGAGCTACTTTTGTATTAATAATATCAGTAAGGATGTAGCCACAAAATTTCTCACCATTATTACGTACAGGGGTATAGAAAATACTCTGGTGAAAAGTGGATATTTCCAGAAATGGAATACTTCTCCCTACCCCATCGCGGATGATAAATAAATAAATTGTGGGACACAATTCACACACGGTTATTCAGTCGCAAACTAGGCAGAGCCTGCACTATGGGTTCTAAAAAACTGATATACACACTTAAATTAATATGAAACACCCAGACTCGAAGCCAACAGACATGTTCACGCACAAAAATGTTGGCCCCGAGCGGGGATCGAACCCGGGACCTCCGACTCAGAAGGCAGGGTCACTACCAACTGAGTCAACAGGCTCGTCAAAAGGCGTGATTTTATTATTATTATCAAGAACTACTTTATGGTTGTAGAGAAAGAAGGAGTGGAAAAACGAAATCACGGCAAAAATAAAAATATAATTCTTCAGGCAAACGAAATTAGAAAATTAACAAGATTGGTTGCTACGGTAACCGTGCGTCTGTAGACACACAAAACACTGTGTACCTACATAATATATATAAAAAACATTAAATAAAATCTGTCCGTATGTTGACATCGAAGACCGCCACAACTTCATTATTACTGAAATTATACATATTAGCGGATTTTTTATTGAAAAGATTCAGCCCCTTTTCCCGGCCCGCTACCGCCCGTGGCTTGCCAACCGCGAACCCGAAAAGGTAAGTCAGGCAAGATGTCCGTCATTAATACAGAGCGGATGACTAATGGGCCGAGTAAACGCTGTAATACGGCTGTTAAAGGAGAATGGAGTGATTCATTCGCTCTCCTTGTAACCATCTTTGTGATTGATTTTGGATTTGCTTTTGAGGTTGCAAGAGGTTTGCTAAGGGTTACATAAAAGCATAATACCCAGTAAAAAGGAGCGGACTGTCTGGGCTTGAGATAACTAGATAATTAATGAAAGAAATGCGAAATAAGGAAACACAAAGACAAGATTACAACCTACATATGAAATACTGACAATAAAAAAAAATGTAACATAAATCTTATAAAAGAAATAAAGCTATCTTGCTGGCATGTGGCCAGTCATCAACACCCAGCTATAATACTATAAAGCCAAAATGTTATGTCTTTATCAGTCTATATAATTATGCATTTACATAAGTTTCATCGTAGCGCCCTAATTACTCATCCAATTTTGATGAATGAGATTGAATACGCCACATTTCCACAGTGATTTAAGTTTAGCTAACCTATAGTGTTAGTAACTAATAAAAAATGGCTTGTTTTAGCTTTTATAAAAATGTGTATAATATTGTCTCTTTTCCGGAACCTGAACATTATTTATTTGAACCAGTTGAACCAATATGATCTTAATCAACACCTCCAGAGGATACAAATATGGTCGACGATGTAACGATGTCTGCGTGTCTTGCACCTATTTACCGCGCGGATGAAGTAGCGAGCAAAACTATAGTCTAAAACACAAAAAATAATAATAATAAATAAAAATAAATAATCTCACGCCTTTCATCCCCGAGGGGGTAAGCAGAGGTATTCTATTACTGGATATACTTACATTTCACGAGATACATTGGACCCCTAAACGTGATAGGTGGTGAGCCCATCACCGGACCGGGTCTATTTACACATGTCTCAGAATTAATTCTGAGACCTGCGGGTTTCCTCACGATGTTTTCCTTTACCGTCGAGCTATTGATAAATATGTACGTAAGTTTTCGAAAAATCATTGGTACATGCCAGGATTCGAACCCGAGCCTCACTGATTTTCGGCCGGCTCTTTAACCGTAAAGGCTATCACTGCTCTGCTCTAAAACACAACAAAGTGAAATAAAACATTGCAATTCTAAACAATAGCGCTACAGTGTCGAGCAGGGAAGCGCATCACATATTTATGTTCTCGGCGGAAATTATTGTAACCATTGCATTTGCATTTCGCACATTAGCCGTGTTTTATTGCTCGCTGTTTCATACTCGCCGAAATTGTCTAAACAAACGGTAGTCGAAGGCATGAATCACGAACTGAAGGTTGAATTTTCAACTACACGTACACTCACAAGGTTGTGGTAATAAGAATTGACCTTATATAAGGAAACATCCATTATTATTAACTATCATATCTGTAGTGGGTTCACGACTTATTTTCGAATGGTAATAATATGTAGATACACTTTTCATAAAGATGTAAAATTGTGTGTAGGTATAATTGTTAGAGACAGTCTCTCGAACTACAAATGTGATTTTTAAAAAATACATACATACATAAGGCTCACGCCATTGTCCCACAGGGGTAGGCAGAGACGACGGATCGCCACTTTGCTCGATCTCTGCATACTTCTTTCGCTTCCTTCACATCCATAAGCCTTTTCATGCACGCTCTTTTATTCTTCGCACTTCTTTTAAAAAATGAGCGAGCCTAATTCTAAATCGTGATGGCTGGTTGCTAGTATAAAGATGTAAAGTTGTCTATAATGTCTTTAACCTTTCAGACCATGAATCACAATAGAGTAAGTACATAATTATTCTCTGAAACTGATCCGATTCTAGGAGTGTTACATCAATTGTTTCTTTTATACAAATCTATACTCCCGAGTGATGTAAGATGTTTTAATAAGTACCCGCAGTTCTCAGAATTACTTCTGAGGCATGTGTAACAGACCTGCAGACGTATTCACAGAGACTCGATACCGTTTCCGTTCGATTTGAGTCGAATCTATCGACATCGGAAACGAATCTATCGAGATGGGCTGATGTTGGTATCGAAAACTAATGTCATATGTGACACCAACTGTCATAATTATGTGACATTATTTTCGATACCAACATCAGCCCATCTATGGCCCATCTCGATAGATTCGTTTCCGATGTCGATAGATTCGACTCGAATCGAACGGAAACGGTATCGAGTCTCTGTGAATACGTCTGCTGGTCCGGCGATGGGCTCACCACCTATCCACGTTTAAGGGTCGAATGTACTCGTGAAAAGTGGGTAGATATTTCTAGAAATGGAATCCTCTGCCTACCCCCTTGGGGATATAAGGCGTGAGGCTATTAATATTATTATTTTTATAGTAAGTATTTACATGAAAACACAGCATCTAAACACAACACAGGAGTATCACTGGTTTTAAAAACTAATAAATATATTCGATTCAAATCCTATTTTCTCGAAACTAATCAAAGCGTAGGTGCACCGATGACGTCATCGTCGGGCTGAATGCTTTAATATCGCAGCGCGCAAACAGCACGTAACAAAAGGTTCGCTTTATTGAAATCCGCGGCGCTCCCGATCATACCTAATAACGTGATCTGCTGCGAGGTGTGGAGGCGGCTTTATTTATCACTAGCTGTTCCGCGATTTCACCCGCGTAAGTCCCGTTCCCGTGGGAAATTTATAGCCCATGTTACTAACAGAAAAGTGAGCTTTCTATTGGTGATTTTTTTTTTTAAAATTTGTTTATTAGTTTTCGAGTTTGATAAAGAAATCCTTGTAGATGACTGGCCACTAAAAATAGCTTTATTTCTTTTATATGATTTATGTAACTTTTTTTTAAATTGTCAGTTTTTTGTTTGTCGTTTGTCAGTTGCAATTATCTTTTAATTTTTGAATTATACGATTGATTCCTTATTTCCAGGCAGCCCGCTCCTTTATAGTCCTTTTTAACCATTTTTATACGAAACCCTGAGAAGGCCAAATTTATAAACAGTTTCTCTCCACACTACCCTCGCCATCGACTTGGCGTTCGAAAAAAGTGGCTGGCATCAGGAAATGAAACAAAGGTACACGATGGCATCAGACTCGCAAAGCCGGCTGGTGTGATAACCCCATTGTTAGCACACCACATGGAGGACAGAGGTTTAAGTATCCAATTGTCTGGGCAAGTTTTGTGCAGTTTTTAATTAAAGAGAGCGTCAAGGCCTAAATATTCCCAGGAGTAAAATGTCATTTATTAAATAAATAAATTTTGGGACACAAGTCTAACTCGGTTATTTACTCCCAAACTAGGCAGGGCCTGTACTATGGGTACTAAACAACTGATAAACATACTTAAATAAATATTAAACGACCAGACAAGAAGCCAACCGACATGTTCATGTACACAAGTTTTGGCTCCTACTCAGAAGGCAGGGTCACTACCTACTGAGCCAACAGGCCCGTCAAAAATTATTCAGGTTGTAATAAAAATCCAATATAATAAGACGAAGAGCAGTGATAGCCTTTACGGTTAAAGAGCCGGCCGAAAATCAGTGAGGCTCGGGTTCGAATCCTGGCATGTACCAATGAGTTTTTCAAAAACTTACATATTTATTACCAGCTCGACGGTGAAGGAAAACATCGTGAGGAAACCCGCAGGTCTCAGAATTAATTCTGAGACATGTGTAAATAGACCCGGTCCGGCGATGGGCTCACCACCTATCACGTTTAGGGGTCCAATGTATCTCGTGAAATGTGGGTATATCCAGTAATGGAATACCTCCTGCCGTCGGGGATGAAAGGCGTGAGATTATTGTTATTATTATTATTTTATTTTTATAATAAGACTACACACCTGCAGTAGTCTCTATTCGGTCGTAGCATAATAAAATCGCCGTCCCAAACCCTAAAGCACTTTCAAAGATAAAACTTTAACAAACAGATGCCCGTCGTAAAATTAAATAAGTATCAGCCCCGTGCCTTCGAGACAATGCATAGGTAATGCCTCCAAACTTCGCAATATAAAAATCATGGAAACTCCTCAACTTTCCCGATGGAATAAAAAATTCATTTAGTAAGTTCCAGGGGTCAGGTGGACCGGGGGATGTAAACTCAATCTGAAATTAAACTTGTTTAAAAATCCCAATCTCTCTTTTTAAACTTTAATCATTATAAACAAGTAGACCGACCTACATTTATTATTAGAATTAGTATCATCAAAAACCGTTCTGTAGTTTTTGGGTTAAGAGCAACAAACATACATCCATCTTCAAAACGTTCGAGCTTATAAACGGCTTTCAGGACATCTAACACATCGTTCCACTTGTGGTGCAGTCGGTTAAAAAGCGAGCAATCACGCAGTAACATGTTTTGCTTTAATAATTCATCAGGCGCTTTAATATTATAGTATTGAAAGAAACATAAAAACCTCAATATCATGAAATGAATAAGAGAAAAAAATATTTATAACATCCCGAATTGACCGGAGGCACGTTTGAAAACTCAATCGGAATGAAATATTCACGCGTTGACGTGCAGGTGGCGCGTTGATGCGCCATTGCGGTCCGATTTCTTTATGCATGAGAGCTCTTGTGATTCGGAACGCACGTCGCCGATATGTGCCCTCAAAGATTAGAATATTCTTATTTTTTTCTCGACAGATGCGATGCTTTTGCCTGTCGTTTTACAAAAGTAAGTGTGTGAATTAAATCTATTATGCAGGCGAATTTTCTGGGCATATTGACGGAACGATCGTGTGTGTAGGTTAGGTACAGTAGTAATTTACTGTTCCTACAGTTAATTTTATTATTCAATGAGTGTTTCTTTTAGTTTTGTTGGTATTTTTGATATTATATTAAGAAATAGTAGTAAAATTATAGTTTATGTACATACTACCTACCTAATAATAATATGTATAACCAATATAAGGCAACTTAAGGATGAAAATAATCATGCAAATATATTCTTATATATCTTATTCTTAGTACAATAGAGAAATAAAATAAAACACAATCTCATCAGTTTTAGCATTTTCTTCCATTAGTTCTAAATAACCTGGGGAAGATTTAAACTAAGATATTTCAATTTGGATAGACTGTGAACTAAATAAATAATACCTAATATGTAAGTAACTAATCTAATCTCATTATTTTTAATATAAAAATATCTACTTGTCCCCCGTGACCTAACGCAAATCAAGACTTTTACTTTTTTTATTTTTACTAAAGCACTTAAAATTAAGGACTTTTATTTTTATTATTTTTTCTCAAATCAAATGTCGCCTCTCAACCTGTGTAATCTGTGGCCAGTGGCCAGTCCGTACCTCCAGTACATTTACATTTATATTGGCCGGCGAGGAGCAACTCTTCGGCTCAGACGGTGAACGGAAATCAATTCAATTACAATAGCCACTCTTGTCTTTGTGTCGTTCTTTAAGTCTGCTCTTTATCATTCATTCTTATCTTGATACAGTAGGTACCTATAATAATTAGTAGGTACAGATAAATACTATAGCTTATACAAAGACTAGCAGGCTTACTATCTAAGACAGTCTTTGAATATTCGAAAGCGTCAAATAATTGGATTACCATTTAATGATCAATTTGTGGTTTAAAACCCAAAAAAAAATTACAGTTATTTTTGTTTTATTAAGGTTTATCATTGCTCAATATAGCTAGATCATTTGACTTTGTTTGTGTTAGACAAATACCACGAAATCTTAGAAATTATAGTATCTAGAAAGAATTTTTCAAGAAAGGTTACTTAAAAAAAAACATCTCACGCCTTTCATCCCCGAGGGGGTAGGCAGAGGTATTCCATTACTGGATAGGTATACCCACATTTCACGAGATGCATTGGACCCCTAAACGTGATAGGTGGTAAACCCATCGCCGTACCGGGTCTATTTACACATGTCTCAGAATTAATTCTGAGACCTGCGGGTTTCAACACGATGTTTTCCTTCACCGTCGAGCTAGTGATAAATATGTACGTAAGTTTTTGAAAAACTCATTGGTACATGCCAGGATTCGAACCCGAGCTTCACTGATTTTCGGCCGGCTCTTTAACCGTAAGGGCTATCACTGCTCACTGCAAAGGTTCCTTATTTTGAGAAATTCCCACAAAAACGGGAAAAAATTAGAGTTATATACGGGCAACGCTGATGTGCGCTTGCCAGTTTAATATAAAAACAAAGAACACTTCATTGATTATTACAAAAAGCCATCCTAGCTTCACAGACATTTTCACGGCTGTTAATTCTTCAGTATTGTTTTAAACCGTTACAGAATTAATAAGATTACAGAGGGGTGTTTGCAATGTTCGGTGCCTGGAAGTTGTTGGCAGTTTGTTGCGCCGCCTCTATGCATAATTCATTGCTCTTTGATAACTCTGGCAGGTGAGTTGTAGCTACACTGTTGTGGTGTGGTACAAATTGGGAATAGGGTAGTGTTCTGCCTAGTCAAATCAGTTACTCTTTATGATCTGTCAAAACTAAATTTTACTATGGAAAATGTGGTACTGAAATAGCAAGCCGTGACGTCATAGTTTCTAGTACTCAATTGCAGCACTTTTTTTGATTGTTTTATTATTTTAAATTTGGTATAATTGTAAAGTGAAAACCAAAATACATGTTTAAAGGTGTTTTGGGATAATCTTTTTAATGAATGACTACTCGCAATTTAATTTCGATGCTGTCAACTACCCAATTGTAGACAAAATACATATTTTTTAGGTTTTTAGTTTTACCTTTTGTCCACTACTTCATTCTCGTCCCGAAGAGAAAAGTAGCGCATATGGGATGTAGGACTTTGACGTATTCAGAAATCAAATAAAGTTATCTCCCAGCTTTATTTTATCAAGATCGGTTCAGCTATTTGTCCCTGAAAAGGCACAATTTCAACCAGTATGCTTTTGATTTCAAATATGAAAGTGTATTGGTTGGTGTGTCCTTCTTTCACACAGAAACAGAGTAACTGATCGACGTGGTCTCCTGCATAAATACACCTATAGTTGGATTGGAAGATATAGATAAGCCAGATAAAGAGTGCAAAAACCGACGAGCATGCATGAGTCGATTGATGTGGATGAAGCAATAAAGATCTGGTGAAAATTTTAGTTTGCCAACTGGGAGGTATTTCTTACCATTTCCTTTACTCCCATATTTTAGTTCATTTTTAATCACTACATAGTATAAAACAAAGTCGCTTTCTCAGTCCCTATATCCCTATGTCTCTATGTATGCTTAAATCTTTAAAACTACGAAACGGATTTTGGTGCGGATTTTTTTAATAGATAGAGTGATTCAAGAGGAAGGTTTTAGTGTTAGCATTGCACCCGTGCGAAGCCGGGGCAGGTCGCTAGTCAACTAATAACATACCCATTTCATTCACCCATTTTTGGGAACTGTATAAAAATAAAACTTCCCCCGAATGTGCCCACCCCCCCCATCTACCCTCAAATTTAATCACACGTAACGATAATCCTCACCTCGTAAGGTGCGGGCGGCTTACGGGGCTTTGGGAATGACTGATGGACACACAGACAGACAAGCCGAGACATTGATTGATTCAGCCTGAATCCGCGTATTGTATTGGAGGCCCACCTATAGAAATTGAGTTTAAACTTTGCTATGATAGATAGTGGGGGATGAGGAATAATATTGATGACTGCGCGGGTGGTTTTGTGTTGAGTGCTAAGAGTAAATCAGTATTTTATTTCATGATAACATAATAGATTGCAAAAAGCGTTAAGACCATCTACATACATACATACAGCTCACGCAATTGTCCCACAGGGGTAGCCAGAGACGATGGATCGCCACTTTGCTCGATCTCTGTATCCTCCTTTGCACCCATAAGCCTTTTTATGCACGCTCTTTTCTTCTATTTAGCTTTTATTTAAATGCTCTAAAAAGAAAAATGAACCCCATCAATCAAACCCATCGATTTATTACCTTATATGTGCTTATATCTACATTTCGTCTGAGAAAAGCTTGTCGCAAGATTTATGTACTTGGGCAAAGCCATATGCCATAATGAAAGAGAATATTAATTGCTGTAGTATATTAAAATCTCTTGTAGATTACTGAGGTAGGTACAATACAAATATTCTAAACTAGCGGTTCCGTAATTCCCGTTTTTGTGGGACTACGGGAATAAAATACAGCTTAAGTTACTCAAGGATCTTGCAGCTTTCTATTGGTGAAATAATTTTAAAAATCTGCCCACTAGTTTTTTAATTTATTCGTAACAAAGATACACAAATACAAATCTTTCCTCTTTATAATATTAGTTACTAGCAGTTTTGCGCGGTTTCACGCGAGTAGTTCCCGTTCCCGTGGGAGTACGGGAATAAAATATAGCCATGTCTCATATTCTAGCTTTTCATTGGTGAAAGAATTTTTAAAATCAGTCCAGTAGTTTTTGAGTAGATTCGTAACAAAAATACAAATCTTTCTGCTGTATAATTTAAAGATAGATGAAATACGGATTACACGGACTATAAATACCTAGGTATAAAATGATTCCACATAAAAACTAGAGGGTAGTACGAGCTTCGGGAGATTAAAATGGGGCTTATTGGCCGATCACCTGCCCCGACCTGATCATCCTGGCTAATGAACAAGAACTGGGGCTAATCCCACGCCAGGGGTGAGGTGACCTTGGGATCCCTTTGTTTTTAGGGTCATAAATTAATGGTGCTGGTAAATAAGTGTAAAATTTATTAGAGCTACTGATGTAATAAATAAGACAACAAAAACACAAATATTATAAAGAGGAAAGATTTGTATTTTTGTAAGTTGGTTACAAATAAACTCAAAAACTACTGAACCAATTATAAAAATCTGTAACCATTGGAAAGCTCAAAATATAGGCTATATTTTATTCCCGGGAACGGGAACTACGCGGGTGAAACCGAAATTTCTTTGTTCAAATTTTTATGCTTCTAAAACCAGCGGTTTCGGCTGTCCGTTGATCAATTAGTCAGACAGTTTCATCTTTTTCATACATAATGTATGTAGATATGGAGGAGCGGAGGTGGAATGCTCCTCCATCGGGAAAAGGGAAAATCTTCCTTTAGGCGAGGTGATCGTGCCGGGGGGCCGCGGTACAATTGTTGATGTTGGCCAGTTGTATTTATACAAACTCATTAGAAAACTTCGATAGCGGTTAAGAACTCGGCCGTCTATTGGCGCGGTCTATGTAGTGTCCCTACATAGTTATGTATAAAATATAAGTTCTAAACCAATAAACTAAGATCCATTTAACTTTTATCTAAAAAACCGGCCAAGTGCGAGTCGGACTCGCGCACCGAGGGTTCCGTACAACCTTGCAAATTTATGGTTTTCGTAATTTTTCCTTTATCTATGCTATAAGACGTTGCTTCGTACCAAATTTCAAGATTCTGAGTTCACGGGAAGCACCCTGTAGGTTTTGATTCCCTTGCAAGTGTCGAAAATTTGCGGCATAAACGGCTGTATCTTTTGATTGCGTTGGTTTAGAAGTTTGATTTTTTCGCAGCTTCAAGGGACAGTAGACCTGAGTAATTGATATAAATTTCAGCTTCATACCTCCACGCGTTCCTGAGAAAAAGGGTCTTGACAGACGGACGGACGGACGGACAGACGGACAACAAAGTGATCCTATAAGGGTTCCGTTTTTTCCTTTTGAGGTACGGAACCCTAAAAAATATCACAAGTCATAAAGGTGCATTCACACCAACATTTCCCCGGCACTTGTAATTCACTAATTGCGGCTCTCGGCGAGTATCCCACAAATCCTGCTATACATTTTTATTGGCCGCCACCTTCCGCTTGCTGCGACGTGATCGGGTTGTTTATTCGAAAGCAATTGTACACTGCATGACAGAAAGTAGAGGTACGAATCTTTCAAAAATACTTTGTTAGCAAGGCAAAATATATTTTACACAAAAAAGAACAACAACCTACAATATTTCTGATTTATAAAAGTTTGGCCTTTACCTGCTATTAAAGTCGATGGAAAAAACCAGTACAAAATAATAATGACACTATGAGAAAATTATTAAAATAGGAAGGTATGTACATAGCACCATAAAATTTATAAACTAATAAAGATTTCAATATTTTTTTATACAAGAATAGCGGTCATTTGGAAGACTTTAAATGATTTTATTTATAAATTTTAACCAAATTTTCTGGAGCATTACTTTGTATTGTATTGATTGTTTAAAGGATAATGTGTTGAGGAGTTTCTTTCCCTGCTTCTTCTCCTCAACTATAGGTACATACTGAAGCAGTGGAGTCGCCATGACTTTCAATAAATGGACTTATAAGCCCCTACATTGAATAAAAACATTTTGACTTCGACTTTACCGACGGCACCGATTTTCCAACTTATGTGTAGGGCACGTTACCCGTAGCGGACGTGAAATTTGTTTCCGATTTGCCCCCCTGCTCTCTACAGGTAAACACCACACCACCGTTTGGTATTACATGGTGGACTGCTTCCGATGTGTACGGAATTTCCTATTTTTTTCTTCATGTGTAGTGTTACCCTATTAAACGAGTAGCATCTGTATATTTGTACAACAGTTCTAGAAATTTTCGACAAACAGAAGTGTTCAAAGGACAATAAATCAAAAGATTTTACTAAGACTAGCTTTTACCCGCGGCTTCGCTCGCGCACGTTTATTTCACCCCCTTAGGGGTTGAATTTTGCAAAATCCTTTCTTAGTGGATGCCTACACTGTATAGGTTATCTATGTGCAAACTTTCAAGTCTCTAGACCCAGCGGTTTAGACTGTGCGTTGATACATCTCCAATCAGTCAGTCAGTTTATCATTTTATATTAAAATTAACTGATTAATGTAACGTACAAACTTTGCTTTCTCAACCTTCGCACAGGAAATTTGATGAGAGAAAATAATAATTTTTCAATTATTACGACTAGTAACCCGCCCTCGATTCGCTTCTGTTTATATATGGCATATAAAAAGCTTCCTCTTGAATCAGTCTATCTTTTAAAAAAAAACTCATCAAAATCCGTTACGTAGTTTTAAAGATCTAAGCATACATAAACACAGCGGGAGGCATCGTATGTGGTGAAGATAACTTGATTACAATAGCAATCTCTAATGAAAAATAAAACTTATAATACCTTTTCAAAATTAAATCTTGTTCGTGATAAGAATATAATTCTCAAATAACTTAAGGACATAACAAAATACAGTCAACAATCTAGAATCCCGTAAATTTCTGATCTTTAAAAGGTTTCAAGCAGATAAAAGTCTCAACTAGCTACGGAACCGGTGAGCGCAATCCTCAAAGGATAAAAATTTAATTAAACCCGCTCTAGTTATTACCACTCTCGATTAAAACTTGCGAATGCTGGATGCAAACTTACCTATTATGCTGCTTAGTATTCTGGTAAACGGAAGACGTAGTTTTACTTCGATCGTCCTTTTTTAATATCTTATGATCTGTACGAAATTAGTTCTTGATTTGAATGTTAATTGCGTTGATTTGAGTATTGAACCGCATTCTTTTGGTAAATAAGATAGTTAATGTTTCCTTGCTTGGTTAGCAAACATACAAAAATACAAGAATACAAACCTTTCCTCTTTATTATAGGTATTAGTGTTAAAGTGTAGATGATAATGCATGATTAGCTGTGTTCCGCCATGTTGGATTTAGAAATCCAACATGGCGGAACACACAAGATGGATGACTAAATAATACAATGTGGGTATCAAATGAAAGAAGATAGCAGAGAATAACAAAAAGAAGCTTGTTTTTTTCAAAGTTTTTATACTTTAAAATTACTCTTTGCTATGTAATCTTAAAATGTTTTCCGTTCCCGTGGAAAAATCAAGTAATTCCTTCCTAGTAAGCATCAACATCTTAAAAGCTATCTGCTTTCTAAGCTTCAGATTCAATACAGCGATTTAGGCTGTTAGTCTATAGATCAGTTAGTTTCCTCTTATACTCGTGCAGAAAGAAATACCTAAGAAGAAAGTTCTCAAAAAATTGCGTCACCAAAAATATCTAGACTAGAATAAGTTTACTCGATAACTATTTCCGAGAAAAACTTGAGTCTAGATTCAAGTCACCTCGGGCGTCCGGTATCTGCAATCACAGACAACGTGGGTGTTAGACCTCGCATAATAATGTAACTACTAACGCGCTTACACTGTAGGCTATACAGCTACATAAAGTATTTTTCGCTACTTTGAATTTCGTACCATTCCGTCGACGTGTTTCTTTGTAGTAGGCAATTACAGACTTAAATATAAAATAGGTATCTGAGATAATTATATTATTTCTACTATGTTTAAAAATTTGAATTATTTTGGGTCCGTGTTGTTTGACCGATTGCTTGATTTTCAACAGACTTCAAAAAAGAAGGAGGTTATGAATTCGACTGAATTTTTTTAATGTTTGTTACCTCAGAACTTTCGACGAGGTGAACCGATTTTGATGATTAATTTGGTCCAGTTCTGACAATAGCATCCGTGAGAAAACCATATAAGTTGAAGTCGGATTTTTTACTCTTTAGAGTTCTATGTTATACAAAGCGTAACAGAAAAAGCGCAATTCCTCATACACCCCAATTATTAGTATATAAATATAAAAAAATATGATCCCAAACTCAAAATTCTTATATTGCAGTAGGTATAAAAAATACACTTTGAAATGTCAATATTTATAAATAATGATGCAATCGAACTTTAGTTGTGTCTATCCAATTGTCTTAAATATCGATTAATAATATTACAAATTATGTAACCCAATTTAGTATTAAGTAACAATTGATTAAAAGAATATTGTTTTGCCCCGCTTCTTCTCCTCAACCATACATGCTGAAGCGGTGGAGTTGAAATGACGTTTGAATAAAACATTTTGACTTTGACTTTGACTTTGACACGATTTCCATAGAAAGCACTAAATTCAGCTACGATAATTCAGTTTTTTGAAAAATTTAACACTTATTAAAAATAGCTAAAATCGAATAAATAGTCGATACTGAACAAATAAATTTCAGGAATTGCGCTTATTCTGTTACATGTTGTATACAGTCCACTCAACGAAGTCTCACACGATGTGTCTACAGCTTGACTTGTCTGTGGCAATGGCTGACCAACTCGAGCAGATATATCAAAGTTTTTCATTTTCATTACCTTCTGGCCAGCCAACCGTTTCTACAACTTTCCGTTAAGTTATCCGAGTCGAAGTTCTGCTGAGCAAAGTAATGTTGACATTTTTTTATCTGATGCATTTGATATTTAATTTATTTGACTTGGTCAAACGATTACTTACGATAAGGATGATTTAGCATGCTACTGCTAGTTTTCATCATAATACTCTAAAAACGGGAGATTTAGACACGGCCTTATTCATTTTTTACAACCCTATCTGTTTACTAATAATATAAATGCAACAGTAATTACTTTTAACATTTTTATATTATAACTAGTGGCCCGGGCAGACGTCGTTCTGCCACCGTATAAACCATCCCTGGACCCACTCTAACCCACACAAAAAGTTTCATCAAAATCTGTCCAGCCGTTCTGGAGTTTTAATCAGACTAACGAACATCAATTCATTTTTATTTATATAGATTTTTTTTTTTATAAGAAAAAGGGGGCATACGAGCAGACCTGATGGTAAGTGACTACCGTCGCCCACGGATACCTGCAACTCAAGAGTCACAACTGCGTTGCCGGCCTTAAGAGGAGGGAATAGTGGGAGGGGAGGGGTGGGGGGGGATTGGGGCCTCCGGTTACCTCACTCACTCAACAAAACGCAATGCATTGCTTTACGCTGGTTTTCTGTGAGGTCGTGGTATCACTCCGGTCGAGCGGGCCCAAGCGTGCCGAAGCATGGCTCTCCCACGAAAAAAATATAGATATATAGCTTTAGAGATATAGCTTTATGTTTATTTATAATGACTTTGCATGATACGTAACCGATTATTTGGCAAACAAATGACTTTGACTTTGTAACTCTTTCTGTTGGTTCCTTTTCAAAGCTAAAACGGTAGACCAATCTTGATGAGATTTTGCAGGATGACAAGATAATAGAGACGTAGACAGAGCTACATTCGCATTTATAATGTACTAGCAAAACGCCCCGGCTTCGCACGGGTGCAATGCTGATACTAAAACCTTCCTCTTGAATCACTCTATCTATTAAAAACCGCATCAAAATCCGTTGCGTAGTTTTAAAGATTTAAGCATACATAGGGATATAGGGACAGAGAAAGCGACTTTGTTTTATACTATGTAGTGATACTAGTAGATATAGGTACTCGTAATACTTCTCCCTAACATATGTCACCTATATCTTTGACTACCCCATAAGCACTGCACTTTTGGGTAGATTCACACTCCCTGCATACCTACCACTTACAATACTACACATAACTTTATACCACAAAAAAATATTTCTTTTTAGTTTTTAATATCAAGTTTTTTGTGTTCTATCACCTAAATTATAATTATTTTGTATGTTATGAATATATTATGTATGTGGGTACTTGCTTTATAGAAATAATTTATTTTACGTACTATATTTCATTTATTAATAAAATATGATTCCTTATTTTATCTCTAATTGTGAGCTGTCTCTGTATTCTGAGCAGCGGGGCGTCCCCGTTCCCCGCCGGGTTGTGGCAGAATGAACAGCCAATCACAGCCCCGCGGCTGTGACGTAGTGCTGAGCCATGGCCCTTTTACTTGCATGATACGCTTTACACGACCATCTTCCTATTTCTTTACTAATTTGTTAACTGATTTTTTTGTGTATACTATTGTGTATTGTTCAAGTAAATAAAGTGTTTCTATTCTATTCTATTCTATAAATAATAGTTTTTAGCTAGTTTGGGAAATAGCTAAGAAGTCATTAAATAATAAACGGTTCTTAATATTGTTGCTTACTAGTTTTGCCTTTAATTTGTAAACCCAAAGTGTTAGCACAATTCGGCACCAACGTGAAATGCAGGTTAAATCCTACCTCAGATTGGCGTATCAAAGTGTTGCCATCGTTTTTCTCACTAAGTATACCCATACTGTTTTGTAACAGACTTATGTAATGCTCCTTTATATAAATTATTATTATTATTTCAGCTCCCTGCATCCTACCTCTTTATCTACATCTCACCCTAGTTTTTACTTTACCTTTGGAACCATTAAAAACCTAAATCTGAAACAGACAAAACGGAATCACAAAGCTGTCACCTCCACAATTTCACAAATACACATGGTGGCAAACAACAATACCTACAGCGATCGTGTCCGCGCGTCCGTCCGCACGTGAGGGGAATCCTATCATTTTTTCTTCCCCCGATTGATTGGGGCCGGTTATTTTTTCTTTTATCCGTGAAACAATGTGGACAGAGGCAGGTGAGGTAAACGCTTCCCGCCAATTTTGCTGTGGAAATAAAATGGCTGTCCGAAAATGTTTACGAGTCTTCGATTTGGGGAAGATTTGTTATTATTTGATATTATTGTCAGTTGATTCAAAATTTGAGGGTTTTTTCAACTATAGTAGGTACTTTTTTTAAGTTATAATATAATTGGAGCATAAAAATACATTTGCTTGCTTTTAGAAGGGCTCTTCGTAGCAATCCTAGTATGGCCAAAATTAAAAAAATACCCACTTCCCTACCGTTCGCGTTTTTAACATTCTACATGATATGATTTATCCAATAGTTTTTCCCAAAAAGTTTCATAATTGGTATATTGGGTACGCTTGAAGTTGGCGGAGTCTCTATCCAAGTATCCTTAAATTTTTCACTGATTATCAAATTAATATTCTACTGTAATTTTAAACCAATCAAATTTTCATTAGGCCTAAAATTATAAAATTTACAATAGGCGTCATGAGACTCGGTTTTTATTTTTTATTTTATTTTATTTATTTAGGTAGACACAACAGGTCACTACCACTAAGTACAAACATATAACAGACTAGGCTTACGATCTAAGTAGCAACCCTAAACGTGTTTGCACAGCATGTTTAGGCGTTAAACGAAGTTGAAACGAAGTTACTTTTGCTATTTTATTTATTTCATTAAGACACATAGGTATAACAAATATAATTTCAATCTGTGAAAACCTGTAAATGGCCTAGTTGTATAAAATAGTTTTAACTATAATGTCTGACATGGCTGGGTTTTCCTCAAATAAATAATATGATAACGACGCTATTGTGGCGATCGAAATCTTACACTGTCTGTCATTCACTAATTATCCGTAGTGAAACGTCCGATTAGGAAATTCGTGACACTAATAACTATTATTTTTGCACACTACAACTTAAAATATTTATTCAAAAATCTAATTTAAATTCCCAACTAAGTATACACCTTATCGCGGCAGTAAGTGTAAGTGTAAAATAAACAGTCTCCAGTAACTCAGGTGTCCGTGCCGCGACTGCGCCGCTTTATTCACATGCTCTTTCTTGGCAACGCACTGTACGAGCACCTCTCAGTAATTTCTTCCTTGCACGTTGGTGGATTCTTAATTGTCGTATGCAAAGTAATATTCATAAACTTGACTGTTGTATTACTCATTGTGCTAGGAATTGTAATTTTAGTTTTGTATTTTGTATTGTATTAATCTTCGTTTTAATTGCCACCTGCAAAATGGCGCAAAACCGAAGACAGGGCGCTATGGCGCTCCTTAGGGGAGGCCTATGTCCATCAGTGCACTAGGATAGGGTGATGGTGATGATGTAGGGATAGAAGTGGCCACCTCACTTTGAGTTTCCCAGGAATAAATTTACGAAATGCGAAGTAGGTTTTATAATCACAAAAAAGCAGTAGTTTCAGTTCAGGGTTAGTTTTCTGCTATGTTTCATGGTAGGTAAGTGAGCTAGTAGAGAGGAAGTAATAGAGGTTAATAGTACAAATTCTTACTTTTCCTACCTCTTCAATTTTAGTTTCAAAATATTCGAATAGAATCGATTTGATTGAGTATTTATTAAGACTCCTTGGCTTTGAAATGACTTTTATCATAAACTTATGTGACAGGTTTAAAAAAATTACAAAAATAAAAGGAAGTGCTCTATTTGGAGAAATTTTCTCAAAAATAAAAGTGAGAAAAAGCGTTTACGATTACTCCAAAGGCTCCTAAGCATCTTCGTTCCACGCTCTATAGCTTCCGAAAACTAACCTAATTGCGTCCATCGGACCATGAAATGATATCGAGAACTTTTCCGATGGATACGCCAGAAGGGTTGGTCTGCAGTAAATTCGGGGCAGGTGCCGCTCCAACTTTTATCAGATCGAGTTATTGAATCTGTAATCCTCGTTTATTACTTCGCTAGTGATGGGATATGAGAATTATGTAGAATTGTTTAAAATATTTTTGGAATTTTATATTGGGACTTTGTAATTTAATCGAGTTTCTATTAGGTTTTCAGTTTTGTTTCAAATTTAGAATTCTTATTAATCTACGAGCTAGCTGACTTGACATGAATGACAATAAATGTACTCCCAATCTTTATTCAAAATCTCTTTGTACTTAAAAGCCGAAAAAGATAATCATTTGTTAATTAATTCAGTGGTCTGGTAATTAATTAAAAGTATGAAATACATTTAAATGTATAAATGTGCAGTGTATGTGAGCGTTCCTAACATTTATGAGCGCCGGGTTCGTTTCCGATTCACATTTATCACTAAGGCAAAATTTTTTCGGAACCAGCAAGACCCAGAATTGGTTTTCAGGTGTCTGTAATAGCACCCTGGTCCGCTCACTACTACTTTAGGAGTCGAAAAATGCACTTCTGAAAATTAGGTTCTTACAGACATGTAATACCTGTGCCTTTTTTTCGGGGTTTCGTACCCAAAGGGACGTACGGGACTCTATTACTAAGATTTTGCTGGCTGTCCGTCCATCTGTCTGTAACCAGGCTGTATCTCAAGAACCGCGATAGCTAGACTGTTGAAATTTTCACAAATTGTGTATTTTTGTTGCCGCTATAACAACGAATACTAAAAACAAAATACAATTAATATTTAAGGAGGGCTCCCATACAACAAACGTGTTTTTTTTGCCGTTTTTATAAATAATCGTACGGAACCCTTCGTGCGCGAGTCCGACTCGCACTTGGGCGGTTTTTTTTGAAATTTCTCAACACTAAAATAATTCTAGAATTCTCAACACCGTCACATCACTAGGGCGGCAGTAAAACCTGAATAAAGCCGAGCTCTCTAGGTAATTGTCCCGGGCAAAGTCGCGTGATCGGCCACTAATCGCCCAGTTTGCGGTCCCGGATCTCAGCCAATAATGACCGGATTAAACTTTAATAGATTCCACCTTTTATGAGGCCTTGTAAGGCAAATATGACATGGTGTAAGAAACAAAAGATCGGTCTTTTTAAACCGACTTAAAAAAGGAGATTAAATTCCTTGAGATTAAAACTATCGTCCTACCACATTTCCCTAATATCGGTATCCAGTTAATCTATACTTCTATACTAATATTTTAAAGAGGAAAGATTTGTATTTTAAAAACTCAAAAACGACTTGACCGATTTTATAAAAATTCTTTCACCAATGGAAAGCTAGAAGATCTTTGAAATAAGAATAACATAGGCTATATTTTATTCCCGTTTTCCTACGGAAACGGGTAAAACCAAACAGAACCGCTAGTGTAATACAAAATTTAAGAGATATTTTATGAGAGCAAAGCAACTTTCTCAAGAACATTAATTTAAGAAATCTTGCTTATAAAGTCACAGAGAGAGATCTAAAACATTACCTTCATTTTATAGAAGTCGGGTAAAAATATAACCAGTAACATTTCGGAGATGAATATGGATCTAACCACACATCAATATAGTTTTCTCACATACACTCGAAAAACATTACCACTCTTATAGTGAAATCGGGTCAAAATGCCTTCGAATCCCTTTACAGCGCCAGTATTTGCCAAACACCAGACAATTAGTAGGAATTCAGAATTTCTCCTTAATTTTCAGTTTCCGGTGTAATTTGCAACGGGATCCCGGTACCCGTCAGTCGGCAGACAGGTTTTTAATTAACAAAACCCAAACACTTGAGTCTTAGTAAAAAATGCAAGCCCTTAACGAGTTTGCTAAGAGGACGTGGCCGGTAAAAAATTAGGAGGGAAGTCCGGTTTTTCTTTACCCGACTGCGCCAAAAGGAGGGTTATATTTTTCTAGAGTATGTATGTATATAAATATAAAATAAAAAACTAACCTCACGCCGTTTATCCAAGAGAGGGTAGGCAGAGGTATTCCATTTCTGGAAATACCAACTTTTCACGAGAATATTCGACCCCTAAACGCTTTGAGTATTAAACCAACCGGAGACGCCACTGACAGGCGTTCCCCTCTGCCAAAAAAAAGTGGCGGTCAACGCGCACACCTGTTAAATACAACTAGTTTTATTAAGTTCACGGAGTGCTTGGATTGGTGAATGTATTTGTGTGCATCTAGTTCAAGCTAGCGTTTAATTGTTTTGTCAAAAAATGCGTTTGTTTTAACATTATTTGTGTTTGTTTCCTCGTCCCCCACGCAGAAATTGGCAGACTTTATTGCAAAGGAACTATAGTCCGTGCGAAATAGATCTGGATAAAAGTGCATTGACGCCTCTCTACCAATGTAAGTCATTTTTGCAAACGATACGCTCCAATGTCTATGACAAGTATCGCAAATACGTCTCACCTTACGTATCGCAGTAGAAGGCGGGGTGAGCAAATGACCTTGCCAGATGTGCCAAACATTTTTTAAATGACATTAGATTATAAGATAGAGCTTCTCAATTGGAATAAATATTTATTTATTTATGTGGGGTTGTACATTAGTATTAGTATTTATTCATAAACAATCTACTTAGTATTCAAATATCAAACATAAAAAAAAACTATTTAACACAAGCAATTATAAATTTTATATGTCAACTAAATATAATGTAAAAATAACTCTTCAATAAAAATAAATAATAATACTTACAATGTTTTAAACCAATCAAATTAGTCAAGAACAGAATTAAGCATACTAGTCAAAATAAACTCCTCAATGGAATATAAGTACTTTTCTACATAGTGATGTTATTACCCAGGTTGGAAGAAAATCATTCTCTTTCCTAGAAACTTTTTCTTTAAACGTGTTTGTTATTATTACCTATTCCTGATAGTTGTCCTGAACGCTTTGATCCTGAACGGCATTAGATATGTCTAATCTTTCCTCTTTATAATAGTAGTGTAGAAGTGTATATTATGTAGATTGGTTGAGTATTCTCACAAATTAATGGGCAGTATTTTGGACAAATAATTTTTATCATCTGCACTATCCCCGATGACATCAGCATCAGATATTTCACTCTCAGAACTTTTGGTCGGGCCGGGTATTTTATTGTAGTATTAAATAAAATACATCATGGGGAAGGAATTAAAAATGAAAAAGACACGTAATCTAAGCCTACAGATAAAACTAAGGCTGACTACACTGCGACCGAGTGGCGTACCCCTGGCCGCAGGACGGTTGCCAACGAATGCGCGTAACTTAAAATATTAAATTTTTGAGTCTCAAAAATACAATTGTTAATTACTATTATGTAATAAAGTATTTTACAGTCTATATTGAACTACGCATATAGAATTGAGGACTACATTCACAAAATATTTATTTAACGTAACTAAATCTTCAATTATATCAAAAATACTGAAAATTGCGGAATCATATATGTATTTAACAACCATATCAACCTTAACTTCTGTAATAATAATAAATGTCAAAATAGTAATAATGGCATTTACCAAAAAAAATCCTGATAAAGTGCGACTTTTGAGGTTACACTTTTCACATTTATCCGACGTATTATGAAACGCGTGTCGCGTCATGATTAGCGACAAGTTAGCGACAGTTTGTATGACGAGCGATAAAGTACGTAAATGTTTTGTGAAATGTAGTAGAGGTTGGGTCAATGCACTTTTATCCAGATCTATTTGGCACGGACTATAGTGCGCGTGACCTCTCGTGTTGGTTTAATACTCAAAGCCTAAACGTGATAGGTGGTAAGCAAATCGCCGGACCGGGTCTGTAACACATGTCTCAGAATTAATTCTGGCACCTGCGGGTTTCCTCACGATGTTTTCTGTCGAGATGGTGATGAATATGTACGTAAGTTTTGAAAAACTCATTAGTACATACCAAGATTCGAATGCATCATGCTTATCATCAACCCGTAACAGTCCACTGCTGAGCTAAGGGTCTTTCTTCATACATGAGAAAGATTAATATACGAACTAATTGGGGTGTATGAGGAATTGCGCGTATTCTGTTACGAGTTGTATATACTGCTATAGAAATAAAAATTCAAGTGACTTCCAAACAATCTCAAAACATCTGCAACTTAAGAAACAAAATTTAAAGTTCGTATCTTCGCGTACTCGTATCCTATCTCTTCCGCGTCGCCTCACCTCACCTGGTAGCCTGTGACTCCATGAGTTATGGCACTGAACTATCCCAGAGTTCACTGGCTCAACTTAACTTTTGTGGACTTAGCACTTGGTTCATTGTTTGTTTACCTGCTTGGAATAGTTTGAGATAGAAACTCTTGAAGATTTATTAGTTAGAGCAGTTGGTGAACCACTGCCTAAGTGGTAAATCTGGTATTACTATTACTAGGTACCTACTGATGCGATGTAGAATATTACTTTACTAATAACTAGCGGTTCTGCGCGGTTTCACCCGTGTATTTCCCGTTCCCGTGGGAATACGGGAATAAAATATAGCCTATGTTAGTCAAGGATAGTCTAACTTTAGGGTGGTGAAAGAATTTTTAATATCGGTCCAGTACTTTTGAGTTTATTCGTAACAACCATACAAAGGTACAAATCTTCCCGCTTTTATAATATTAGTACTTATAGAAAAGTTTCAAGTGGTCCAAAGAATATTCTGGTGAAACGTGGGTATTTAAAGAAATGGAATAATCTCTGCCTACCCCTTCTGGGATAAAGATGTGAGATTTAAATTAAGAAATTTTGAATAAAATGAAATAGACAATGTGATATTCATCGCTAGTCCTCTTTTTGTTTTTTTTTTATTATTTTTTAAATTAAACTTTATTTCATTTGCTAGATACAGTTGATATATTAAATGCTAATACTCTAAAGACCTTTTATAAACTGCAGTCAGGATCTACCTCATTCTGCTTTCGTATCAAGTCTAGTGTATTTCAAAGTCTATAAAATGAATGGCTAAAGACTAAAATCCTTTGAAACAGTCCCAAATCTCACGTAACTAAATATCCTGAGCGATAATCGCTAAGCTCAGTTGACGGACGATCGCTCAGAGTAACACCATTTGTCTTGGGGCACCTTTAAAAGCTATTCGCAACCATTTCTCTTTTTAAAAACCTTTAGACACTTCCTTTTCGTTTTTCAATCGCCCGACAGGAGTTATCGCGATAAATGCCTTTGTTTGGCCGTCAGGGGTTCATGTAGAGCTGTTATAACCACTACTAGATCGTCATCTAGTAAGACATGAGATTAAAAAGAGCTGTCCTTGAGTTCCTTGCTGGTTCTTCTCGGGGTACTGCATTTGAAACTAGCAACTGGTCGGTGGAGATGGGCTGCTGTTTTTATTTAGCCAATCTTCATGGACGCGTTTCGAGTGCCTTCTTATTAATTCTATTAAAATTTCTAAGTGTAATTTTTTATTACCTACAGAAATTAATACATTTTTATTTTCATTTTCACACAAACACAGTAACAGTGTACTGCCGTGTCGTATAAAAAAAAATTGTGGGACACAATTCACACACGGTTTTTTAAGTCCCAAACTAGGCAGCGCCTGCACTATGGGTACTAAATAAATGATAAACAAACTTAAATATTAAACAGCCAGACACGAAGCCGACATACATGTTCGTGCACACAAATGTTGGCCTCTAGCGCTGAACTCGCGAACTCGCGCTCTAAGATCAGGGTCACTACCAACAGCCAACAGACCCGTCAGTATAATCTTAGGTGTTTTGAAAATCTAACAGTTCGGTGGCCTACACCATTACTAGCCAAACACCATTTTCCAATCCGCGGTGGCTGAGATTATAGCACATATTTGCTCATGTAATAGTACCTTTAATACACATCTAGGGAAGTAAAATAAGCAATGTCTCATATCACATGTAATTGTCGACCGAGGCGAAACCGAGGTCTACAACCATGTTATCTGAGGCTTTCTTATTTACTTCCCGAGGTGTGTATAGGTACTTTTTTCTTTTCGACGGAGTCGGAAAGCGGCAACTTCGTTTAGCGCACAGGGCCGTAATTTGCCTCTTTCCGCCCGGAGAAATGAAAATACCCTTTGCTCAGCAGTGGGCTGTTACAGTTGATGATGATTATAATATTGTATAGCTTTTGCCCAGACTTCGTCGAAGTAGAGAGTCGACTTTGTGCTATATGACTGTCAAGTCTCATCAAAATAATCTGTAGTTGAGTAACAGACATAGGTGTATCCTCACAAAATTTCGCGTTTATAATAGTAGGAATTTTATAGTAGGAAGTATGGATAACGATGAGTAGCAGCTCTGCTCATTCCCCGGATATGTCGAGCCGTCAGAGCAGGTGAATGAATGTCTTGTGTCTCGGCTCCCTCGCGCATCGCTCACAAATAGCATTTTTCTGAGTTTCGAAAGGGTTAAGTCTTTAGTCTTGATATAATTTATGTAATAGTAATTGCACTCTTTAACTAAGATTTATCTTTCAAGTAAAATTCTCGATTGCGATTGAATTAAAAAGAACGCCCACACCGTTGTTAATTATTTCTTCAATATTTACAAACAGTATAATATTTATACGAAGATTTATTCTATTGCTGGAAATTCCTTCTTTCCAGCACCGTATTTTTCGAACTCCTAACGGAGCTACACATGCTTCAGAATCATTTCAGAGAAAATAATTAAAATAACAATGATATCAAAATGTGTACTTCAAATCTTATCAACTATATTTAAAGTATTGGACATATACTATAATATGATGCATAATCTACATTAAATTGTCTTCAATGTTAATAAAAAACTCCGCAGTTCATCATACCTCATCGCTTACAAGAAGACGTATTTATAACCCTGTTACAAGCAATTAACATCGTTATTACCCTGGCCAAGCAAGTTATCATTCACCCCATCATTCCTCTGCGAAATATTAGCGTATAAATTAAAACAAGCTTCACGCGTTCACGTGCACTGTTGAAAATACCCTTCAACGGCATTCAATGGTCGGGAATCAATCACGGCGCATAAAGGCCAGGGCAATAAATTTTGGACCGCTTTTCAGGCCATTTTCCAGTTGTTTTCACCTCCGGCTGAACTCTCGCCGGATGGCCGATTTGTCCTTTTGCAGTTCGACAAAATGCGCAATTTTCGACACGTTTTGTTTCGATTTTCATTTGAATTTTCTTGTGCAAACGGTGTTTGAAGGTCGGTACTTGATTAGGAGATTATATGTGAGAGGTCTTTGATCCGTGGATGCACTGTAGCCGAAATTATGATGATAATGCATTCAACGCATATCGAAAAGTAAATTCTCGAAAAACCACATTGGAAAACCAAATTTATTTTGACTACATGTTCATCTACAATATCACTACAAATATATGACTTTAGGTACATTTGTGAAAAGTACCTACTATAATTATCATTTAGCAAAAACAAAAGTATTCAACACCCCAAAACCTTAATTTTACAACTTATCATATTTCTGTAGCCCTAAACATGCCATCATTTTTCACGCCGCCCATTAGCACTGTTTAAACGGAACGCATCATAAAAAACGTGTACGCGAACGTCACCTGTCACGTGACGGTGGCGTGACGGCGACGTGACGGGAGCGTGACGGAGCGGTTCACGGCAAGAGCTACGAAGTTTGGTTGATGGGTTTTATATAGGTAGTGGCTGTTCCGCGCGGTTTCCCGTTTGAATACGGGGATAAAATATATGTTTATGTTACTCCCTGATAATGTAGCTTTCCATTGGTGAAAGAATTTTTTAAATCGGTCCAGTTATTTCCAAAACATAAGATCTTTCCTCCTTATAACATTAGTGCAGATAGAGCAGATGGAGATTTTTTTTTTAAAAGGGTCTCGCCTGTTGACCTTAATAGAATATAGATATCGCATTCCTTGAAATTGTTTTTTTTTTTCACCAGTGTAAAAGGTCAGGTAAATGAGAGACGATGTAGTGTTATCTTGCGTTCACAGGAACCCGCCAATTAACCCGATTTAGTATTACAACTGGATTAAAAATTGCTGGTGTGTAATTTTATTAGTTAGTATCGTAATGCAAATTATTTTTTATCATCTATCTATCTATATACTTATGATATAATTAGTCACTTATTTACAACTCAGCTTTTTTATCGGCGAAGCAGGTATTCCTCAGCTGTATTTACCTAATTTAATTATTTTACATTTATGTAGTTGATGCAATAAAGTATACGTAAGTTAAGCATAAGCTTCCCTATATTCTGTCTGCATTGCGTGACTTGACGGGCTAAATATTTTGATACCTTCTACACTATATGTATGTATATTGGTGTAACTATTATATAATATTTCCATCATGAAAAATTCTAAAACGTTTCATGCCACATCCAAATAAAGCTCCTTTTGTAATGCGAGGGTAAGTTATGAAAAATTACGGGCTGTTAAGGCATTGACACATTGTGCCGGAGTCCATTGAGGAGCGCTCACACCGTGACACGTGACTCGTGTCAGTTTATGGGGAATTTGGTTTGCGATCTATCATGTTTAATTTGCCATGAATGTGGTTTTGTAAAAAGGGTGGGAGAAATAGGAAGAAATGGATTCCGATTTTTTTATACACCATGTTTTTTTTTTCTTGCAAGTTAATCTATATTGAGAGGTAGGCTCTTATAGTCAAAAGTAAACATTCAATTGCATAGTTTCATGATAGCTTGATTGAATGACAAGTTTAAAAAAAACTGCATTTTCGTAGTTGTTAAAAAAAAGATTATTTTATCAAATTTATTCAAAAAAAATTATAGAATTTTTTTTGAATCCGAGCGGGAATCGAACACGTGATCTCCGACTCAGAAGGCAGGGTCACTATTAACTAAGCCAACAGGCCCGTCGAAATTATATTAAATTATAATCAATATTATAAAATTGTCACTAAAAAAACTAGCAAGTTCTGTATTGCAAGATAGTTCTATACCTATTTTTTTTTCTAACCCTACTTCGATCTTTCGTTATTCTTATCTAAAGAAAATAATTTGTTTCATAGTCACACTCAAGTAATTAAGAACCTACCTACATAATATCTAGTATCAAACACACACGGAACCCCAATTCGGAGAACACTCGATAACCCGTCAGGTAGGGCGGCTTACGAATGATATACTGCCGGCACTGCACTAAACCGATTACCGGTTCGATTCCCACGTACGGTATTGCGTCCAATTTGCGGCCCAAGTCTGTCTATAGTATGTTAGCTATGAAATATGTAAGAAAGTTAGGTATGTGGAGTATTTCATATAAAGATATTTAAATAAGTTAATTAAATAAAAAACATATATCATTTTATTTCAGGCACGGGCCCATAGAATTGTACATTTAAATAACACCAAATAACAATTACAAAATTACTTCATAGATACAAAAATGTCTCAAATCGATTAAGTAGTTGATACTGAATAAACTTATTTCAGGAATTGCGCTTATTCTGTTACATGTGTATAAATATACGTATATAGGCAAACATGCTCCATCGTCGTCTGCATCATCACTTTCCATCAGGTGAGATGGCAGACAAATGGTTTGCCTATTATTAATAAAAAAAATTTCTTTGATATTATTACTTTTTGTCTTTTAGTTGATGGTTTTGGTACCATTCATTATGTAGGTTTACTATGTAAAACTCCAGGTAACGCTACGGTAGGTACTCTACGGTGAGCAACTTATAAAAATTCTACACATCTTTTGGTAACGCTAGTTGTCGTAGTTGTTGAACGAACCGGTAGATATCACTATGTCCCTTTAGAAACGACTACACAATTTTATAAAATGTTAATACAACTTTAAAAAACAGCTACGCTACAGTACAAAGTGTTTTTTCACAGTAACGCTACGAAATTCTAGAAGAAACAAAAAAATTGTTGGTAAAGCAAAAAGTTTTGAGTAACGCTACATAACTCTAAAAACTATTACGCAAATAGATCCACTCTAGAAATTTCCACACTACTCTGTAAAATGTTATTAAAAACAAAACATAAGTATAGTGTGGTATAGTCAAGAGCACGTGAAGCTTGACACATTGGACTTTGTAACGTTCTTTTAACAATCGCCTTAGAAGTCAGAGTCGCACTGCAAATGTTAAGCTTCATGTGCTCTTGACTGTACATACAGTAACAATTCCACCAAAGCACCTGACACAGTAATTCTCATCAAGAGTAAAGTTAATCAGCATTCAACTTACAGCGCACCTCTAAGCGCAGGTTAACAAGTTCGGGGCCGCAATAAACCCCGGCAATCCCGGGAACTGCGGCCCGCAAGTCCCGCGGGACTCGGCGGAGGTGTAAAACGTTATTGTGGAAAGAAAATTTAACAGCAACAAGACGTTTGTTGCTGAAGTTAATTTGTTTTATTTAGTTGGGGTTTGTTAGTTTACTGCAGGGTTCATGTAGTTTTACAAAGGATATTATCTTGGACATGTCGGCCAAAATCTCTCAATATGAACAAAAAAAACATATAAGTGACCTTTTATAAAGTGTAGTATCATAACACAACAGACGATCAGTTATTATGATTGATTAAATATAAAATCAGAAGTTTCTACAAAAATTTTCAAATCACATATTATAGACACTTCAATTTAATTATATTAGTACTACTACTATCGCTTGCGACTTTCGTGTGAGTAATACTGGAATAAGTTATAGCCTATATCACTCTCTGATAATGTAGGTTTCTATCGGTAAAAGAGTTTTTTTTAATCGGTGTTGTGGTTTAGGCTTCAAATCGTAACAAACAAACGAAGTCACTTTGTCATTTTTAATATTTAGATTAAGATTAAACAACATTTTGGTCGTTCGAGTAACAGGATCCCTGACCACTCCCGTAAAGCTGCTTGAGAGGTAGAAACAAACAGACCAACATACATTTTCGAGCAAATGTTTGCCGTAGAGTTTTGCTGGACGTCGACATTGTTGATTCAGAGGTACGATATCTAGAAAACGAAGTGTGTATGTTTAAGAACAGATTAAATTTTACAAAATATAAATAGTATATACCTTAAAAAATTTGTGACTTGACTGACAGACAATATAATACAATAAATTAATAAAAAAATTAGACCGCCGAAAAAACTGAAAAGCAAAAAATTATAAACCTTTTTATTTAACCTTATTAACTAAGTTCTTAAAGTAATGTAAATATAATGAAGTATATATTTTTGTAATTATTTTGAGTTTTTAATTAACTTAATAACTAAGTTCTTAAACTAATGTAAGTAGGTATACCTAAGTAATTTTGAGTCAGCGCCAAAATTTAGTGAACTTTGTTTCTCTCACTCAAAATGACTTAGCTATACTTACATTACTTTAAGAACTTAGTTATTAAGGTTAAAAAAAAGCTTTATTATTTTTTGCTTTTTATTTTTTTCCGTGGTTTAATTTATTGTTTTATTATTTAAAAAATCGCAATGCATTTTTAGAGGTGTTTTGAAATCATGTTTTCAATTAATGATTACTCGCAATTTAATTTCAATACAGTCCAATACCCAAAAACCATTACCAATGATCACTGCAGTCAGGTAAAAACACAAAATCGTCACATTCCCCTCAAATCCCGAGATCACTCACCTTGTAAGCTAAAAACTTTGGACAAATTGATCCAATCTCCCACCTTCCCCGTCAAACTCATCACTTGGATGGCCCCATAGCTCCAGCGTCTAGACTAGACCACTGCTAGGTGTGGATCAGAAAACATCATATTTCAAGCTTACGGGCGCATTTACACCGCTCTTTACAAGATGAAGTTTGGCGAGCAATTATTGAGAGTTGTCTAAACGGGGCTTTGGACTGGAGGTTTTTGTAAATGGTCTGTTAGTTGAGTGCAGTTGTTTCTTAAGTTTTTCGATAAGCAAACAGTAGTTAGATAAGAACTCTATATGTGCGACTCCTTGGCTGTCTAATGACATCTGATATATCTCTGTCTGTGGGTGTTATTCTATAATAATAATAATATAATCTCACGGCATTTATCCCCGAGGGGGTAGGCAGAGGTATTCCATTACTGGATATACCCACATTTAACGAGATATATTGGACCCCTAAACGTGATAGGTGGTGAGCCCATCGCCGGACCGGGTCTGTTTACACATGTCTCAGAATTAATTCTGAGACCTGCGGGTTTCCTCACGATGTTTTCCTTCACCGTCGAGCTAGTGATGTGTTATTCTATGTCACATTATTTGTCTTTCGTATATAGCTTACTTCTTTAAGGGCTGATTGTTCAATTGTCACTTAAAAGTTATCTGAAGAATAAACATCACCTGTCACTTTTCCTTTCTATTGTGTCAGGCAGCGACAGCATCAATATATTCTCCAGATAAGGTGTATCTGACGATTGAACAATCAGTTCTTAGTTAATTAAAGCCATATTTCTATTTGGTTATTCGACTATTATGTATCAGCAAGTAATTAATTGAGTAGGTTTAATTAAAGAATTTGTTTAATATACACTTTGTGTTAAGATGCACTGCAGTGTACAGCCAAGTTCACTTTACCCAACAAATATAATTTTTGTATGTAACCTTACTAGAACTATGGCATGGTTATCTCAATATATTATTATTTGGTAAGTATAATAATTATGTATTGAGAGATAGTTTATTATGAGCTAACTACTGAACCGATTTTCAAGATTTGAAATATTGTTTGATTTAATTACATTGAGTTTTATGGAAAATAAATATAAATACTCACGCATTATTCTCGAGGAGGATGGCAGAGGTATTACATTTCCGGAAGTACCCACTTTTCAGCAGTGTATACTTCAGACTCTTTGACAAACCAAATGGTAAAACCGTTTACGAGTTTTCTAAGTTGATAAATGCATAATAATATGTAGAAAAAGAAATTCAAAATGTATTTCAAATATACCAAGTGGTAAAACAGTTTACGAGTTTCCTCACAATGTTTTCCTTCTCCGTCAGGCTAGTGATACATGCATGTAGAAAAAGAAATTCAAAATGTTTTTGTACATTATAGAAGCCTATAAATCCACTAATTGAAAGTCATAGCAACTCCACCGCTTTAGTGTGTACAGTCGAGGAGAAGATGCGGGGCAAGAAACTTCTCCAAGATCTTAGACTGTACCCTCGCCATGGATAGAACAAAGGCTTTATGCATGAGAAGTGACCTGACTTCCACCAGAACAATCACTGGTGAGTGTATTGTTACGGTCACTTATAAGTTAGTCTATAACAAGGTTTATAAAACTATGATCATATATACATGCCCTCGCCCTCGCCACGAATCGAACGAGGACTTCATGCATGAGAGGTGACCTGACTTCCACCAGAAACATCACTGGTGAGTGTATATTGTTCTTATAAGTAGTCTACGAGTATAACAAGGTTTATAAAACTGTGATCATATAACCACATCAGCAGAATTCCAATAATCGTCCACTAGCTCCAATCTTGCCGTCACGACCTCATACCCCATTGAATACCCTTTTATGGGTTCCTTACCTCCAAGAAAGGACAAATTTATTACTATCGGGTTCACGCTTGACTACGCAGCCGCCGTTACCTGCCACGCAGGTATGATTTAGGACCTAGGCAGACTTGGACACTAAATTAGACCTAGGTCTGGTAGCAAAATTAAATTGTTTGGATGGGTTTTCTTGGGAAGACAGTTTTGGTTCGGTCTTAAGTTTTAAAGTTTTTCTTACATTATTTTATTCTACTGGTTTATTAAATTAATTTCAGATTTTCAATTCGAGAAGAAAATTCAATTCACTACATAATATAAAACAAAGTCGCTTCCTGCTGTCAGTCTCTATGTATGTGCTATGGATGCTTAGATCTTTGAAACTACGCAACGGATTTTGATGCGTTTTTTTTTAATAGATAGAATGTTTCAAGAGGAAGGTTTCAGTATGAGCATTGCACCCGTACATAGCCGGGGCGGGTCGCTAGTCTTTTACAAAAGTCTTATAAATATTTTTTTTATAGGAGATTATTTATAAATAATAATTATAAATAAAATCTCTCGCCTTTGATCTCCGAGAGGGTAGGCAGAGATATTCCATTTCTGGAAATACCCAGATTTCTCGAGAATATTCGACCCCTAAACGTGACAGGTGGTGTCTGTAGCCGGGTCTGTTACACATGCCTCAGAATTAATTCTGAGATCTGCAGGTTTCACATTTATGATTATTTCAATTGTTTTAAAATTGTAGGGTGTACATTTAACATAGTTCTTGAAGACTATGTAGTAAATTCATAGAATTATTAATTCTTCGACTAAACGATATATTTGCCAGTGCCAAACTATCTCCTACCTAACTACCACTATAAATATAAATTTCCAGAGCACTTTCTAGTGGCAAGCAAATAGAATAGCGGCTATTGGAAAAGTTGCGAGTCAATAACCGCATCCCATAAAAGTTTTTCGATTAGCACCTGCCGAACTATTCACCCTTTGGGGTGAGCTTGACGAGTGATAAATAGAACGTTTTATTCATTATTCATCACTAGCTCGACAGTGAAAGAAAACATTGCGAGGAAACCTGCATGACTCAGAATTAATTCTGAGGCATGTGTAACTGTCCAGGTCCGGCGATGGGTTCACCACCTATCACGTTTAGGGGTCCCATATACTCGTGAAAAATCGGTATTTCAAGAAATGGAATAAAATAATAATTATACCTCTGCCTACTAAAAAATGGGGATAAAAGGCGTGAGATTTTATTTTATTAAACTAAACTGTTGTGTAGAATTAGTCATGACATGACATAATCATCCAGGCCATTAGGGTAGTTGACTGAATCAAAATTTAATTGCCAGTAATTTGTTCACAAAAAAATGTCTAAGAAACAGTACATCACTATCACTACATAGTATAAAACAAAGTCGCTTCCCGCTGTCTATCTCTATGTATGCTTAGATCTTTAAAACTACGCAACGGATTTTGATGCGTTTTTTTTTAATATAGATAGTGATTCAAGAGAAAGATTTTAGGATCAGGGGGTCGGTTTTTAAAACTCACCAAGTGACTAATTCTCACCGATGTGAGTGATTTCCGAAAGTTCGTATTTTTGAAACTCATCGGTGACTTACATTTGTCATACCTAATGATATCGATTTACGAGTGCCCCTACCCACTCGTAATTGAAATCACCATGCGATTGTTTTTGACAGTTGACGTAGTGCCATCTGCCAAAAGTGCCAAAGTATGTTTTTGGAAGAATTAGCAGCGGGGCTCGATTGTGATATTTTGTGATTGCGACGATTTATTGAAAACAGCGTGTGACTTTCAAAAATACGGATTTGGAAAATGGTGACATAAAAGTCATCGGTGATAATTTTAGTCACTGGTGATTTTGAGATCACCAGTGAGATTCAAAAATCGCACTCCTGCATTGCACCCATTCAAAGCCAGGGTGGGTTGCTAGTACATCGCACCCATGCAAAGCCAGGGTGGGTTGCTAGTACATCTCAGGCCTTTTATCCCTGAGGGGATAAGCAGAGGTATTTCATTTCTGGAAATACCCATGTTTCACCAGTGTATTCTTTGGACCCCTAAACGTGTTAAGTGGTAAGTTCATCATCTCACCGGGTCTGCAAAATTAATTCCCGGTCCCTGCAGACTTCCTGACAATGTTTTCCTTAACCGTTGAGCTAGTGATAATTAACTATAAATTAACTTTTTTTAAAAAAGTCATTGGTACATGCCAAGATTCGAACCCGAACCTCACGAATGAGAAGAGGGTTCTTTGACCACTGGGCTATCACTATTCCGTCTTCAACAAAACGAAACAAAACAAACTAAACTCGTTACTTTATCTCATAGTAGTAATGTTTTAAAAAGCAATGAATGCAAAGTGCTTAAGTGCAGAAAATTAATATTCCAACAACAACCTCGAACCTGCACTACGCGGCCCGCGTCTGGACTGCTAAGAGCACTCTTTAATTTGTACTTACCTATTTTCCCAGAGACACTCTTTATCTCTTTAGAATGCAAAGAAGAAGAATAAAAAACTGGTCAAGCGCTAGTCGGACTCACACACCAAGAGTTCTGTACCTTTATCTATAAAAAACGGCAAAAAAAATCGCGTTTGTTTTATGGGAACCTCCTTAAATATTGATTTTATTCTATATTTGTGAAAATTTCAGCTGTCTAACAATCACGGTGCATGAGGTACAGCATGGTAACAGACAGACAGACGGACGGACAGTGGAGTCTCAGTAATAGGGTCTCGTTTTACCCTTTGGGTACGGAACCCTAATTAAAGTGGTTAAAAAACCCGTGAGGAAACCCGCAGTTTTCAGAATCGATTCTTTTTTTCTACTCCTTCTAACCTTTATAATAACAACAAGAAGTAAATAAATTAACCTCCGAACAACACCTAAAGATTTACGACCAATCACAACGAAGCGATGGTAAACAAGACAAGGTACAACAAAAGCGCTGAGAAAAAAACTGTCGCGAACAAAAACTATTTTCCGAGTCATCACAAAAGTTGGGATTATTTATGTGCGCATTAAAAGGATTAAACATCATTCCCGTGGCGCGACCAAACTGATAAGTTTCTTACTTCCAAAATTACTTACGGCTAAGTCAAGTGATCAGACAGGTTAAGCAAAGCATTAAAACCATGTAACTTGTACTTTGTATTGTATTGATTGTTTAAAAGAAAAATGTGTTGAGGAGTTTCTTGCCCCGCTTCTTCTCCCCAACTATACATACCGAAGCGGTGGAGTCGCAATGACTTTCGATATGAGGACTTATAAGTCCCTACATTGAATAAAAACTTTTGAATTTGGCTTTGACTTTGTAGAGCTCAGTTAGTTATCTATCTATTACTATCTAATAAATAAATAAATAAATAAATAAATCTAAGACAATTGAACATCCGACTGCGTCAAAATCGTCATTTAACGTTGAATTTGATGGTGGCAATTTGAATTGAGACTCTGCAATGGAACACCCCTTCCCACCCTATTTTTTTTTATCAAATCGCGGATATGTGGTAATAAATTTAATGAGAGACCTGTTGGCTCAATTGGTAGTGACCCTACCTTCTGAGTCGGAGGTCGCTGGTTCAATCCCCGCTCGGGGCCAACATTTGTGTGCCTGAACATGTCTGTTGGTGTTTTGTCTGGGTGTTTAATAAGTTTAGTACCCATAGCACAGGCTCTACCTAGTTTGGGACTGAATAACCATTTGTGTATATACAAACTGACTTCAGTGACAGTTGACACTAAGAATAACATCGTATTTTGAAAACCCACTTAAAACGAACACGAACAACCCAAAAGTGCCGAGGAATTTAATTTAAATGTTGGCGCGTTAAAAATTGGCGGCAAACGTTGTTACCTGTCGCGGTACGTGACGCGTGTCCCGTGTGACGTGTCAGCTGACGTGACGCCGTGCCAAGGAAAATGTTTGCAAATGCGCCGCGTTTTGTTAGAAATTGTTTTGTGTCACGTTTTACTCGCCGTTTTATTTTTAAATGTTGAAACTCATTTTGTTGTTATCTTTTACACAGAGTAATAAATTTTAAGAGGAATTCACAGACAGGAAATAGATAAGCCATATGTCCAGCTGTGTACTAATATGGGTTGAGCGCTTGCGGTAAATCTGAGTTTTAGTTCTAATCTAAAATGTATTTTTCTCGTAAACAAGTCAACAGTCAATACAAATTTACGTAAGCGACCGTCAACGCCACGGCGATTAAAATTATAACCTGTTTAACCCCCGCCTGCCGACTCGCCATTTTTTATTCTCCGCCATTCATCACGTCTACTCGGGGCGCTTCTGACGTCATTCGTGACGTCACAGTGACAGGTGGCTGTCGTTACACGTTTTTTGCAAATTTAATAAATTGCATTTTGCCCGGTAACACAAATTTGACACCACCCTTTACAGATGGGGGGGGGGGGTGCATGAGTACTTACTGTTATTTTACGACCAGCCACCACCTAAGTTTAATTAAGGAATATCTAATTTGACGACGCGCGCTGCTTAAGCAATGATAGACAATTATAAAACAAAAATTACTGTTGATCTCAATTCACAATTTCAATAAAAAAAAAACGGTTGTCTATAAAGTCGGTTTACTGACGATAGTTGAACGTGACAACGTCATAAAAAAATACTGATGGAATGGATTGTGCCTCTTTGTCGCTCGTTGCACGCTCTCGCTTGAACTGGAACGACGCATACGTCACACTTACAAAAAGTCGAATTTCACGTTGAATGGTAACAGAAGCTATTTGAGTTGTCGGGTATGCAAAGATTGACAGTTAATAGGCTTGCAGGCTTTAGTATCTGAAATGATCTTACTTGACCCCTGTCTTCTACATCAGAGATCGCGGGTTTGATTTTCAGCTGAGGTCAACATATGTGTTCCTACATGAAAAGGTATGTTGCTTTGGTGTCTGAGTGTTTATACTCGTATGTATTTAAGTAAGTTTATCAGTATTTTTTTTTACATTTCAGAAACATTATTGCTTAATGTACACTTAAAAGAGATTTAAAAAAAATTGTTTTTTTTTTCATATCTTTTCTGTAGGTACTAAAGGTACACTTAGAAACGTCAACACTCTAATAACAAGGCACTTTAAACCCATACACGAATATTGGCTAAATGTAAACAGCAGCCCATCTACACCGACGAGTTGCTGCAATGGGTCTAAATGCAGTACCACGAGAAGAACCAGCAAGAAACTCAAGGGCAGCTCTTTTTAATCTCATGTATCTCTATGTCTCATTATTTATTTAACCCGTTAAAACTACAAAAGAAGTTTACTCAAACTTACGTACCCGAAGACCAGTGATAGCCCGGACGGTTAAAGAGCCGGCCGAAAATCAGTGAGGCTCGGGTTCGAATCCCGGCATGTACCAATGAGTTTTTCAAAAACTTACGTACATATTTATCACTAGCTCGGCGGTGAAGGAAAACATCGTGAGGAAACCCGCAGGTCTCAGAATTAATTCTGAGACATGTGTAAACAGACCCGGTCCGGCGATGGGCTCACCACCTATCACGTTTAGGGGTCCAATATATCTCGTTTAATGTGGGTATATCCAGTAATGGAATACCTCTGCCTACCCCCTCGGGGATAAAAGGCGTGAGATTATATTATTATTATTATTATTACGTACCCGAACAGTGATAGCCCGGACGGTTAAAGAGCCGGCCGAAAATCAGTGAGGCTCGGGTTCGAATCCTGGCATGTACCAATGAGTTTTTCAAAACTTACGTACATATTTATCACTAGCTCGACGGTGAAGGAAAACATCGTGAGGAAACCCGCAGGTCTCAGAATTAATTCTGAGACATGTGTAAATAGACCCGGTCCGGCGATGGGCTCACCACCTATCACGTTTAGGGGTCCAATGTATCTCGTGAAATGTGGGTATATCCAGTAATGGAATACCTCTGCCTACCCCCTCGGGGATGAAAGGCGTGAGATTATATATATATATAAACGTACCCGAAAAACATAACCTTTATAAACAACACGGCCGCACCAGACAAATGATATTAGGAACAGTTAACATTAACACTTCCACCGCTGGTACGAAAGTGTCCCAGCAATATCGTCTGAGACGTCTGCATAATGCAGGTGTTAGCAATTGGCTCACGTCCCGGCAGGCGATAATTAGATGAACCTCATTAGGCCTGCAGACTAACGCTGTTACTTGCGTTGCTGTTTTCGCCGGGGAATGTTTTGAAGAATAAGTGTCTGCAGGTGGATGTAATATGTACAATACACTTGAGAGTTAGTTATTATTTTTCAACTGACTTCAAAAAAGGAGGTTATGAATTCGACTGTATGTTTTTTTTATGTTTGTTACTGCAGAACTTTTGACTAAGTGTACAGATTTTGGTGATTCTTTTTTTTTTAAAGCTGGTGCTTTTGAGTTGTCCCATTTTAATTTGGTTCTGACAATGGTATCCATGAGAAAACCATATAAGTTAAATTCGTTTTTTTTTAATCTTTAGTTTAATGTTTTCTTTCTTTTATCCATAAATCCATTTTTGGAAATACTTACTTTTCACGAGAATATTCAACCCCCAAAAGTGGTAGGCGGTGAGCCCATCGCCGGACCGTGTCTGTTACACATTGACTCAAAATGAATTCTGAGACCATTTCCTCACGATGTTTTCCTTCACCGTCGTGCTAGTGATGAATATACGTACCTACGTAAGTTTTGAAAAACTCATTGATACATGCCAGGATCTGAACCCGAGCCTCACTGATTATCATGAGAATCGGGCTCTTTAACCGTAAGAATATCACTGCTCGCTCGCTCACTCGCTCAGTGCTCACCACAAAATAACCCGACATTATTTCCTAAAAATCAAACAGCATATTAATAGTCACAAGTTCACAACTCTAAGGAGTTATTACTCCAGCCCTATTTTTAGACACTGGCCGTTAACACTTGGGTCTAAAAGGTAACGCGGCGAGTGTGATGGCACAGTATAATAAATAGTACAGTCAACAAAGTTATTAGGGTTACATGGCCAGTAATTAAGAATTCATTTTTCTGGGGAAGTCATAAATAAATCTTATTGATTAATGTTTATTTCGAAAGGTATCTTTGATCCCTATAATTTACCAAAAAAATACTATAAATACATTTAAGGCTTTAAGAGAAAAGTGAATCTTAATTTTTGGCCATGTAACACTAACAAGTTTGTTGACTGTACTAGCGTAGTGATGGGCACCTTTGCATTGGGAAGGACAGGGGGCGAGTTTTCCGATTTAGGTTTAAGTTAGCATTAGTTTAGTTTAGTTTGATGTATGTAAAATTAGTAATATTATTTATAGAAATTATGTTTCTGTAACTTTGATTTTGAGCAGTGATAGCCCGGACGGTTAAAGAGCTGGCCGAAAATCAGTGAGGCTCGGGTTCGAATCCTGGCATGTACCAATGAGTTTTTCAAAAACTTACGTACATATTTATCACTAGCTCGACGGTGAAGGAAAACATCGTGATGAAACCCGCAGGTCTCAGAATTAATTCTGAGACATGTGTAAAAGACCCGGTCCGAAGATGGGCTCACCACCTATCACGTTTAGGGGTCCAATATATCTCGTGAAAAGTGGGTATATCCAGTAATGGTAATACCTCTGCCTACCCCCTCGGGGATAAAAAAAGGCCTGAGATTATATTATTATTTATTATATTAACTTTGAATACTTAAGTATATATTTTTTATTTTGTATTTTCGTTAAACTGTACTTAATACTTTTAAATTTTGTAAAATAAGGGTTTTTTATGCCTGAAATAAAAACATTATTATTATTGCATTTGAAACCCATACACCAGTTGACAAATCATCTTATTTACCAACCCTCATCAGTTCGGCAGTAAATCAGCGCACCTGCCCGGGCACTTGTCTCCGGCCATAAATCTGGCGATAGCGGCCGCCCATAAATATTGAACTATTGACTCGCGGGGGTTAAGCTGACCGCTTGTTAATGATGCTCAGGTTTCGTGGGGAGAGGGTCTGTTTTGGAAACTATGTGGAGTTGTAGGTTCGTTTACTTATTTGTTCATTTATTGCACATTGTAATACCTACTATTCATAAAACTTAGAGTCTACATGTATGCAGACCAAAGAGATTTAAATATAATAGGGCATAGAGGGGGCATTGGGAATATTTTCATACAAAACTTTGAAGCCTAAGCGTCATGTCCTTGTCATGCCAGTTAGTATGAACGCGAGCTGTCATTCGGTCGAAATTGTACTCGACTTATTCCAATTGGAATAACTTTTGACTTCAAATTTTCCTCGCTTTGTCCCCTCTATGCCTTATTATATTTTAATCTCTTTGATGCAGACCCAATGTATTTTATATTAAACTAGCAGTGACCCGCCGTTACACCCGCGTAGTTCCAGTTCCCGTAGGAATATCGGAATAAAAAGTATCCTATATCCGTCTCCTAGTCTTAAGCTACCTCAATAACAACTTTCAGTCAAATCGTTTCAGCCGTTCTTGAGTTATAAATAGTGTAACTAACACTACTTTCTTTTATATATATAGACTAGCTGTTCCGCGCGGTTTCACCCGCGTAGTTCCCGTTCCTGTGGGAATACGAGCATAAAATTTAGCCTTGTTACTCAAGGATATTGTAAATTTCCACTGGTAAAAGAATTTTTAAAATCGGTTCAGTAATTTTTGAGTTTATTCGTTACAAACTGTTAGTTGTTAAGTTTGCTACTGGTACGCTGCGCCGCACCCCGAAGTTGGCAGTCAAATATACGGTCTCTAAGCAAGGTCACGTTTCATTTAGCACTCCCGATAACCCTTCGACCAACAGTGGAAGCGGAAGAAATACATGTTTTTTTTTTATTATAAAAATACAAGAATACAAAAAAATACAAATCTTTCTTCTTTATAATATTAGAGTAGATAAATAAAAGTGTTTCGCCATTCGTTTTTGGCCGTAATATAACACTTCTCTCATTCTACGATACGTAGGTAGGTACAGTCAGTAAAACAAATGTGGAGGCGACGCGCCCCATATCCGTGGCAGGTTACTTTGGCAACGCTCCCGTGCGTGCGATAGGTGCTCTGTGTCAGGACGTCGCGGGAAAATAGAGAAATTCCCGGGAATTTATAACGGCGGCAATTGTCTTGCGTTTCCGAGAGACGGTGCTTAGAAATCTGGTTGAATAAAATAGGTTTTTAGAGGTTAGGTTGGGAATTACGAAGTTAAGGATGTAGTCCTATGCAAGAATGCAAAATAAAAGCAACTAGCATTATAGTTCGCGTGATTAATGTAACCTTACCTACAATCAGTTTTCGCATTTTTGTTTTTTTTTCTTGACTCCAAACATAGCCCAGTAAATATCCTAATATCTGAAATCGGTTGTCTATAAAGTAATATAGTAGTAGGGCATAATGCTGCTTAAACTACACTAAAATATAAGTATATTATGCCAAATGAAATTATAACCTTTCGTGAAAAACTGTGAAATACACAGTTACGATAAAACAAACAGCAACACCTAATCCTGACCATAGACAAAACAGAAAGTGAACAAAACAGTGGAAAATAGTATCGAGTAATAAATTATTTTTTTACCAAATATATTTTCAGTGAAACGCCTACACATCACCGTAAAGCTAGTGATAAATTGTCCAGGGGGCCAATTCTACTAAATGTCAACGGTCTTAATTGGATGACTATGACATATCAATGGTCAGACAATGGTGTTATTTTGACACTTTTCAGAGCCAATAACACCATCGACTGACCATGTCATTGTCATTGTCATCCAACTGTAACCGTTGAAATTTAGTAGAATTGGCCCCCAGGATTTGAACCCGAGCCCCACGCATGAAAAGCTGTCTCTTCAACCACCAGGGCCATCAGCTTTCTGTATCCGACTCTTACCCTAAAATCTGTTTACAATTTACAATTTACAATTGCGCGATGCTCGGGGTTTCTCTGCTCGACAGAATTCGAAATGAAGTCATTCGACAGAGAACGAGAGTCACCGACATCGCGCGGAGAATCAGCACGCTGAAGTGGAAGTGGGCCGGTCATGTCTCCAGGCGGACTGATGGCCGCTGGAGTCGACACGTATTGGAGTGGAGACCGCGCTTAGGCAAACGAAGTGTAGGGCGCCCTGCGGCACCACGGACCGATGACCTAAAGAAGGTGGCTGGCAGTGGATGGATGCGGGCTGCCCAAGACTGGAATGGTTGGCGCTCCTTGGGGGAGGCTTTTGTCCAGCAGTGGACAGCAATTAGCTGAAATGATGATGATGAATTTACAATTTATGTTGACATTACCTAACCGACGCTCTTAACAATTATCAAGTCATTCACCACCACAGCGTATCCCTAAAACTACCAGTGTTACAAAATCCGTGAACAAATAAACAGCATTCCGAATAGTGCTGATAAATTTGCCGTTTGTCTGTGCTAATCCCAGCGAGGCAGGCAGCCAACACCTCAAGATAACACCTTACCTCACGCAAGCACTAAGCGGCGCTTACGCGAGATACTGGGTTCAATTCGTCGAGCTAGGAAGTTTATTTCAAAAGAAATATACTAAGTATACGACCTTTTCAATAAAAAAAAACTCACGCCCTAATATCCGAGGGGTTAGACAGAGGTATTCCATTTCTGGATATACCCACTTTTCACCAGATATTCTTTGTACCCCTTAACGTGATAGGTGGTGAGCCCATCGTCGGACCGGGTCTTTTACACATGTCTCAGAATTAATTCTGGGACCTGCGGGTTTCCTCACGATGTTTTCCTTCACCGTCGAGCTAGTGATAAATACGTACGTAAGTTTGCACCTTTTCACCGACTTCAAAAAAGGAGAAGGTTCTCAATTCATCACGTATGTTATGGTATGGTATGTTAATCCATATTTCCGTCAAATCAGAAGCGATTTCGTAATTATTATTTTTTCGTTTTTTCGGCTATACTCCGTAGATTAGGTTAGGGTTCTCCAGATTGGGTTTTGTGTAAGTCTGATTAAGAGAATTGACCTCAACGGTCATCAACAAAATCACTCGCTATCAGCGTAATAAGTTTAGTAAAGGTAGGTAATGGATAGTCTTTATAGTGATATTCGATGAAGTCGGTTTAAATTTTTGTTTTTGTTTCACTCTATTATTGCTGTACCATCGTCAGCAAATAAAACTAGGGGATGGTCCACAAATTTTGGAAGATCATTTATATAAATAAGAAAGAGTAGCGGTCCTAGCACGCTACCTTGGGGATTTATACTTATATCTTTTCTTTTGCAGAACATAAACAAATTTGTGTTAATGCTGTATACTGGTATCTATTTTTTAAATATGATTGCAAAAGGTTTAGTACATTCCCACGTGAACCTCGACGGTGAAGGAAGTCATTTCAAAGAAATTAAATCCTCCGTCGATCAGAAAAAAGTATACACACCTCGGGAAGTAAATAAGAAAGCTTCAGATCACATGATCACGTATCTGAGACAATTTATTTTACTTCCCTAAGTATCCGAGAACAAAACCGAACCAATAGCCAGTATTGTATAACTCCAGGCCTATCTACAAATGAAAATGTAAACACAGCCTTCAAAATACATTATCTGCTCCATAACAGCGGCTATAAAAATCCATTACAGCACAATACCTATCAGATATTTCACGTGGGCCCACATTTAACCTTTATGATCTAATTTGGCAGTGGTCGGTCGTTTGGAGCGCGGCCACCGCCGTATCACATTCAATGCCCTTGCGCCATACAACAGGTACTCAGGGGCAATGGCGCGGGCAGACGGGTCGTATTGTTGTATACTAGCTTTTTACGGCGACTTCGTCCGCGTTCCGGGATTAAAAGTAGCCTATATGTTACTCTAATGTATAAGCTATATTACTGTAAAGTTTTATCAAAATCCGTTTAGTAGTTTTTGTGTAATAGAGTCCAATACAAACGTCCATCAATCCTCACAAACTTTTGCATTTAAAATATTACCAGCTGTTCTGCATGATTTCACCCACGTAAGACCCGTTCCCGTGGGGAAATTATATCCCATGTTACTCCCAGAAAAGTAAACTTTCTATTGGTGAAATAATTTTATAGACCGGCAACGACACTGCTGTAAAAACCTCATCCAATTTGGTGCAGTGATGTTCCACTTGTATTGATGTTATAGACCAATCTTTTTGGTCTCAAATATGTAGGTACCTACAGACATCGTCCAGTTACAATTTTTGTCCGCCGACCCTGTTTATTCCCGTTCCCGTGGGAATTTCCCGTGAGTGCCGGTTTGCTGTCCAACCGTCGTGTGTCCGGCCCCTTACAGCGATGTGCTAAGAATGTACTCGGATGAGCTTTCAACTTGCCAAAAACGTGTTCCAGTTTTGAATTTATACGTTATTATGTTTCTGCCATAATGCGGTGGCCTTTTGTTCACGTATTACTTACGCGGTTTGGCTCAGGGGCATTATTGCTGCGGACATGTGGTTAAAGTAAATAATGAGAGATGATCATGTGTCATCTTATAAATACACAATGATATTAATACGACGAAAATTACCAACGCTGGGCGTCTGTAGCTCAGCATACGCTGAGACTACCTCCTTTTGCATTATAAATGTCTTAGTTTTAAGTAAAATGGAAGTGGGCAATAAAGAAGTTTTTATTTATTAATTTTATTTAAAAAGAAGAAAACGAGATGACATTAATGATGATGTTCGGTGGAAATTTCCTCTAGCACACAGAAAGGAATCAAAGTCAAAAGTAAAAAAAGTCAAAATCATTTATTTGCTAACTAAAAAAATAAAAAAATCTCTTGCCTTATATCCCCGAGGGGGTAGGCAGAGGTATTCCATTTCTGGATATACCCACTTTTCACCAGATATTCTTTGGACACCTAAATTAGCTAAAAATAATCGGTTACAAACCATGTAAAATCCTAAACAAATATAAATCTATATTAAACTGTTAAAAATAATTACATAAACTTATTCATTACATTAATATATATATAAATAATATATTATATATATATATATATATATAATCTCACGCCTTTTTTTTTTATCCCCGAGGGGGTAGGCAGAGGTATTCCATTACTGGAAATACCCACATTTCACGAGATATATTGGACCCCTAAACGTGATAGGTGGTGAGCCTATCGCCGGACCGGGTCTATTTACACATGTCTCAGAATTAATTCTGAGACCTGCGGGTTTCCTCAAGATGTTTTCCTTCACCGTCGAGCTAGTGATAAATATGTACCTACGTAAGTTTTGAAAAACTCATTGGTACATGGCAGGATTTGAACCCGAGCCTCACTGATTTAAGGCAGGCTCTTTAACCGTCCGGGCTATCACCGCTCTACATTACATTAATATGTCGTTGTTAATACATGTCTGCAAAGATATCATTTATCTTGTAGTACAGTCTCATTCGTAAAAAATCTTGTAATGTATGCTTAACTAGCGACCGACTCCGGCTTTGCACGGGTAATGCTGATAAAACCTTCCTCTTGAACCACTCTATCTATTAAAAAAACGCATCAAAATCCGTTCCTTAGTTTTAAAGATCTAAGCATACATAGGGACATACAGACGGGAAGCGACTTTGTTTATACTATGTAGTGACATATCCAAAGCCGAACTTAGGTAATATGGTTACGTATTTAAGGCCAGGTATTCCTGCAGCAGTAGGTATTTAGCGCTGTCACGTGTCGCGCGCAAAATAGTTAGATCGGACGCAGCGGCAGTGAACTCGCATGACCCCGCCAGCGACATAGTATAGAAATTAGCAGTAGGATAATTTTATTTGACTTTAGAACAGCATTTTATATATTATCAAACTTTGTTTATAGTATAGTAATAAATTAGAGTTACGTAAGTAACTTCTCTGTTTTTATTTTGTTTGTTTATGTAAATATTATAACTATTATGTGTATACATCATGGTGACGAAAATACAAAATCGAAAATTCTGTTTGGCATAAATATTAGGTCTTTACCAATGAAATTGCCATTTTGTATGAAAAAATTAAAAGGAATTTTTTTCATGTATTTTTTTATTCGTATTAATCGAAGTAATCAATCACCTATGCAATTAATGCATCTTTGCCCACGCAGTGGCAGTTTATTGATGCCCTTCTTAAAGAAATCAGCTGGACGGGAGGCAACAAATTCTTCAAAGGCATTTTGTACCTACTGCCTCTCGGATATTGAATTTTTTTCCCACCAAGAATTTATCCAAATTCTGGAAAAAGTTGTAGTCTGTAGGCACAAGGGCGAATGACGGGGAGCTTCCAACCCCAGTTCTTGCAACTTGGAGACCGTCTGCTGTGCAGTGTGAGGTCACGCGTTGTCGTGCAGGAGCAGCGGAGACGAGCGATTGACCAAAGCTGGTTGGAGATGTGCTTGCTTCTCCATCATTGTGTTCAGTTCTTCACAGTACACATCTGCAGTAATGCTCACCCTGTTTGGTAAGAAGCTGTGATGAATGACACCGGCACTAGAAGTTTTCGTTTAGGGCATTGTTTAGGTGCTGAACCTGGATCCAATCAATTTGCTGAGCGCTTGCGGTTATCAAACAGAATCAATTTTTCATCGCAGGTAACAATGCGGTTCAAAATTCCTTCATTTGTGCATCTGTTGAGCAGTGCAAGGCACGTCTCGACGCGTACTTCGCGCTGGCGATCATTGAGTTCGTGGGGCACCCATTTGTCAAGCTTTTTTACCTTGCCAATTTGACGCAAATGGACCAATATTGTTTTGACGCTAACGTCGACAGCTGCTGCTAATTCAGCCGTAGATTGTGTATCATCAGCTTCCATAATCGTCTTTGATTCGTCACTGTCGACCAAAGTCTTCGGACGACCGCGAGGTTCGTTATTCAGGTCGAAATTCTCAGAACGGAAGCGAGCAAACCAATAACAGGTGGTGCGTTGGTTTGTAGTGTAAGCTCCATAAATGTCGTTGATGTTGTGTGCCGCTTGTGTCGCGTTGCTGCCACGACGGTACTCATATTCCATAATTACTCGAATTTTTAACGTATCCATGATGACGAAAAAGATTGACCTTCTGCGATAGCGATATCCTTCTCCACTTGAGCTGCTTCTTCCATTCCATAGAAGTATTTGCCGTCTTTTTCCATTTTTCAAATAATTCATCTTCTAATTTGAAATACTATTTTGAGCTGAATACCAGAATATCTATCGCTGAACATAATTCCTCAAATTGAGAAAAGAGAATATCGGAAGCCACAATGCCAGTAGTGGCGGCTGTATTAAGATTAACTTAATCTCTATCGTTTAGGTCTTCAGAGTTAATCCAGCAAAATTTCTTTGCAAATATTGCATTCAAAATGATATACTGATAAAAGTCCTAGTCGTTTTTCACTAATCAAGCGGAATTATCCTAAGGTGCAGTTAAATAAACCCTTATGACGAGCATTCTCTTGTAACTCCTGTAAAATGTAATTTATATCAACAATTCGCCATCCCGAAACAGGTTGAAATTCATTTTTTTTGAATGCATACTCTACGATAAGTGAGTCTTCCGCCTCTTCAGTATCTCTGAAACAGTGAACTAATATAGTAAGTATAACATATTTTAGATTAATATTAGTTACCTATATTTTTTTTAATGTTAGCATAATGAAAAGTTATTAGACTGACAAAAATACAGATATAAATGTTATCATTTAAAATGTGATCCTTACGTTAGATTTACAGTGTCGACAAGATCGACAGAATTCAATTTACTGACAGAGTTTTCGGACACGACAGCCACGTCAGACAAGTGCCTAAAAACAACTTAAAACATTAATGTTAAAACATTTTGTTTTGAATGCAATCAAGACCAAGTTAATCTTAATACAGTCGCCACTACTGGCATTGTGGCTTCCGGTATAGGCTTTTCTCACTTTGAGGAATTATGTAATCAGCGATATATATTCCGGTATTCAGCTTAAAATAGTATTCCAAATTAGTCATGACGATTCGATGAAGCCCAAACTCGATAAGGTTGTGTCGTTTCATTGCGAAGTTCCTATGGCCACCTTCCAGCTCTATCATCAGATCAGCACCATGTCATCATAATATTGCATTTTCACACGATTTACACATGTATGCAATATTTCAGATTTTAAAAATTGACGGCCTTACCCACCTTCATATTCCGATTTATTTGATTACTTGCCTAATTTCAGTTGAATTATACCTACTGATATTCTTATACTATGGCATGATCTTTTTATGAATTTATAAATGAGATTGAAGTAAAATGAAATTTAATGTGATTGTGTCAAAGTCTAAAATGACATAACAAATTAAACATTTACTTACTTCTTCACATATATTTTGAGATAATTATTTTTATTTATTTATTTTATAGTGGTAAAAGCCTTTTTTCGCTTGCGTTGTTTATTACCCATTATGGATAACTTGCAACAGATATATCAATTCGTCAAAACTGATTGATTGGTGCAAAAAATTGTCACGGAAAAAATTGACACAGGTCCGTCATCCATAAGCGCCAGCGCGCGACTGAACACGCCAGCTAAGCCACCGCGCTCGTGCATTTAGTAGTTTTTTCGACATAGTGATTATAAAAATCATTTTATAAAAACAAACTCTGCGAATTTGTCTAGAAATGTTTCGTATCTTTAATCTAGTACAAAAAATAAATGTAAAATATCAGTATTTCAGTCATGACATAGAAAAAACAAAACCAAAAGGGGTAACTTTGAGATTTTTTTCTATCGAGTGAAGTTCATCAAATCGTGTAACCGAATGCGACTTTGACTAGAATATGTCCTTAGGTTATATATATCTTTTTTTCAGAATTTTAAACACTATTTTCTATGTCTCAGATGATTTTAAAAATCACAAAAATCGGCCTCTGCTGGCCCACCCAGCCTTAAATGTCTAAAATTAAAAAACCTACGTTCAAAATACCTAAAATCAAAATACCTTATGTTTTCCTTTCACTATTCAGCATCCCAAACCATTTCCTTGGCGAGCCTCATGTTGTATGAGCTCTCATATACTATTAGAATATTCCAATTTTGCACAAGTTAAAAAAAAATTAAAATATCTTTGCTCGATTTTAACATTTAGTAGTCAGATAAGGTGTAAATAAAACAATCTAAAATTTTAAAATTTTGAAAAAAGTTACAAAAAATCCTAAAGAAAATATCTTCGCTTTATTTCAACACTTCTAGCTACATTTAGTAGTTAGATAAGGTGCAAATAAAACAATCCGACGTCTGCGCTGTGACAGGTCACTTTGGCAACGATCCTGAGATAGGTGCGTCGCAAATGAAAGCGCTACAGAGCGAACACTTCTGAGGATGTTCTAAAATACATTTGGGACATTTTATTTCGGAGAGTGCGAAAAAAGGCGAAATGTGTCAAAGGTTTTGAAAATAAGTGTCACGATTGGAAAAGTTGAAGTTTTAAGTAATTTATTGAAGAAAATTAAATGAATTATAAAACCCCTATGTATGTACTCGTATTTTAACGCTTGTTTCCGCAACTCGACGTCTTTTCTGAGCCTATTTTGCGTGATGACGAGAATGGCTCTACACACGACACTGAAAAGGTTTTATTTTATTTATTTATTTAGTGTAGTTACCTTTTTTTTTAAAAAATCATAGTCATTTTTTAAGAAAAACGTTTTGAAGTCTGGAGAGCAAAGTCTATCTAGCCTAATTAAGAAACTTGTGTGACTCAGAAATCAATTCACTTCTATAACTAAAACAATTTAACGACACCTCATGTGTAACTAGCTGACCCGATAGACGTTGTCTTGACACGTTTCTACGACAAACGAAACAATTAGAAAAGGTAATATTGTGGTAAAGTTCGTAAACCCAACAAAGAAAAGTTCTGTTCTTTATTATATAAAAAAAAAAGTTTCTATTATTTCAAATACCCACCAATATAAACCGGCCAGTATTTGCCAAACTATTTCAAAGGAAACCGACTAAATTGGCCCACCAATAACCATAACGAAATAGAAAAACAAAATAAAGGTAAACAAGAAAACTGTTACGGTTGGAACGTAATTTCGTCAAAAAAACACTGGCCATTACCATCCTTATCTAGGGTAAGTCAATTTCCCTCACTCTACCCTTTTCCGGCAAATTTATTCTTGCATCTCTGCAGGTGATTGTGCACTGTATTCTGTTTGGTATAAGGGTGTTTGTGAAGAGAATCTGTGAGATTGTACGGCGACAATGTCCAACCTGGCTATGTAACGTTGACAAGGTGGAAGCTGATCGTATAATCCTCATAAAATAAGGTAGCGAAAGAATTGTGGGACACACCGAGAGAAAGAGAGGGCCTTTACATAAAATATTATTACACTTACTTAGTTTAATGATTGTTTGCAAAGAAATTACCGTTTTTTTACTTTGAATACCGTTTTGTGGTTAAAACTACCGCTATGAGAAAAAGATAACTACCAAAAAAAATATGAACTAGTAAGAAACTTCGCAATAGGAACTGCAAATCAGACAAAGTGGTAACACTTTATCTGCACTCATAAATATGAAAATTATGTTAATAATGACGCTTATTTAATATATCCGACGCCGGATGAGTAATGCTAATTAAAGTGCATTCTATGACCTATATTGGTATTCTCAAGGACCGGTATTTGATATCTCATTAAATTAAACTATCCAACCAAATAATGTAGAATAAGTTATGGTGGACATTTGAATGATTTGGTTTTTGTTATCTGGACAAATAGATTTTAAGAATATAAGTTGGTATTCTTAAATTTTACAAAGCCAGTTGTGGATATTTTTCATGTAGCTAAATAAATAATTATTTTAAGATCTATGAAATTTAAAAATATTTAAGAAAAAATCTTCAGCCAAGGCTAATCCATACAGCTACAATAAACGTAGATTTTTATTCAACGTTTTGCATTACAAAAAAACTTAAATCATTCATTACTGTATAAGTTATATTCCAATTACAAATTAGTTTTAATTTACTTTTACATTATGTGATATAAAAAACCGGTATTTTTGTACGGTCTCTCGGTACACCCCGGCCTTACCGGCATAATCCGGCGCGGTATCGGTGCGGCCGGCCGCCGCTTTACGGCCGGCCGACGTTAATAGCCAATCGTACCTCGCTGCTCTGATCGGTTTCCTATATCTTACCGGTATTCTCTACGTTCCTTGAGGTTTCCGATTGTGTTTATAAGTTTGTTTTGGAGGGAAATGTTTGTTTGCTCAAACGAAAGGCACGAAGACATGAATTTTTGTTTCGTTTCAGAGTTTTTATACACATTCCTCAGAATCAGTACTCGGACCTGCTGGTATTTTTTTTTTTATGAGAGAAGAGGGCAAACGAGCAGACGGGTCACCTGATGGTAAGTGACGACCGTCGCCCATGGACACCTGCAACTCGAGAGTCACAACTGCGTTGCCGACCTTTGAGGTGGGAGTTTGGGGAGGGGAGGGGAGCGGAAGGGGGATTGTGGCCTCCGGTTACCTCACTCACTCAACGAAACGCAATGCATTGCTTTACGCTGGTTTTTTGTGAGGCCGTGGTATCACTCCGGTCGAGCCGGGCCAAGCGTGCCGAAGCATGGCTCTCCCACGTATACATGGTTTCCTCACGAAGTTTTACTTCACCGTTGAACAAGCGCTGAAAATGTACGTAAGTTTTTTAACTCATTAGTACAGTCAACAAAGTTGTTAGGGTTACATGGCCAGTAACTAAGAATTCATTTTTCTGGGGAAGTCATAAATAAATCTTATTGATTAATGTTTATTTCGAAAGGTATCTTTGATCCCTATAATTTACCAAAAAATACTATAAATACATTTAAGGCTTTAAGAGAAAAGTGAATCTTAATTTTTGGAAATGTAACACTAACAACTTTGTTGACTGTACATGCAGAGTAGCGGCTAAAGAGCCCACTTCTCATGATGATAATCAGTAGGGCTCGGTTTCGAATCCGCATGTACCAATGAGTTTTTCAAAACTTAGGTACATATTTATCACTATCTCGACGGTTAAGAAAAACATCGGGAGGCAGGGCCGGATTTAGGGGAGGGCAACCGGGGCGATGGCCCCGGGCCTCCACAAACGGGGGGCCCCCAAAATAGAGACTTCGGAAAAAAATTCTTTCAAATTCCGACTAATAAACATTAGTAAACATCTTTTCCTTGGATATATATTTTTTCGTGTTTCACTGTTACCTACAGTACTTTGTTTGTACGCATATCAAATATGTTTATGAATACTAAGAGAATCTACTTGGATCCACATCCTTGGATCCTCCGCTCCTTTGTTGCCCCGAGGCCTCCAGACCTCTAAATCCGGCCCTGTCGGGAGGAAACCCGCAGGTCTCAGAATTGATTCTAAGGCATGTGTAACAGACCCGGTCCAGCAATGGGCTCACCACCTATCGTTATCGTTTATTGGTCGAATATACTCGTGAAAAGTGGGTATATCCAGAAATACCTCCGCCTCCCCTCCCCCCCCCCGCGAATAAAAGGCGTAAGATAAAGCTTGACACATTGGACTTTGTAACGTTCTTATTACAATGGCCTTAGAGGTCACACTCGCACTACCAGTGTAAAGCTTCATGTGCTCTTGACTGTACATGCCATCACCAGGCTTCGAAACCAAGCCTTCATGAGAAGCGGGTTCACTACCACCAGAGCTATCACTGCTGCTATAATTCAAACCCCCATTAATACAAAAAAACCAAAAAAAAAAAACATATATTCAGGACAACTGGAAAACTTCGGCGTCAGCAGGTGGAAAAATTTAAATATTAAATAAATAATTCACGTACAACACAAACCGCGGTACACTCACCGAGAAAATGCTTTGCACAATATTTTTTGGGCCCATTCCGGGCCGCTCAGGTGAACGTAAATCACTTGTCTAGACGAGCTTTATGGCTCTGCTGATGCACGCACTATAATATAAGCACTTTATTGTATTGGATTTTTCTAGTTGACTGTACACGTGGGTAGATCTGTTTTTACTCGAATGCACCATAAATAGGGTATTATTTTACGTGTAGGTATTTTTTATAAATGAGGAGTCGTTAGTTGTCTTTATCTTTGGAGTGCCACGAGTCACTACTATATAATGAATGTCTAAAACATAAACTGGTTTAGTCTGGGTATTTCTAGAATTAACAATTAGTTATATACATATAGAGAATACAAAAATACAAAACTTTCCTCGATTATTATAAATAAAATACGTCGTCGAACGCGCCCCTCGAGGTGGCATTGTGCCTAGCATTGAATACCTCTGCCGACCCTTTCAGGGAAGAAGGCGTGAGATTTTGTTTTCTCCCTCAATACAGTATTTATCACTCTTTTTATCTAAAATCGTCTTTTGAGCTCTACTCCACTAGCCTAACACTATCTCCCAATCTGCGATGGCCTCGCGAGGGTCGGCCCATACTTCCTCATGTGTGAGGAAAGACTCATTACTCAGCAGTGGGCTCTTGATGATGACACCGTCTTTTATTTTACGACACAAAAACTAGCATTGCAGGAGATATGTCATTTTATGCGAGGTCCACGGTCAAATGCAGCTTGTGCCGTGATTGTGCAATCTATTCTTTCGAATTTACAAATGTGGTTAAGCATTTCGAAATTCCACCGAATTATTTGTTTTGTTAGCCAAATAATTTACCAGTATAAGTTTTGGCTTTCCATTTTATGTAATTAAACCTATTGGCATGGTTCAAGACTTCAAGTAGACAGTTGTGACAATGACCGCGTATTCGATTCTAGTTTCACCAAAGCTGCAATATAAGTACAGTTGGATAGTTTAAAAAAAAATACAATTCTTCAGAATGTTGCCTTTTCTGACATATACCCATTTATAGATAGGTACTTAATCGAAATCTAATTTAAATAGCTAATTTTAAACATAATAATAAATAAATAATAGAAAAAAAATATTCGTGTGGAAATATTAGTTACTGAATAAGAGTGGCGCTAAATTACTGAAAGAAATGAAAAGCATTTCGATCATTGAAAAGTTATCGTCTTAACCAACTCAACCATTGAAAACTAGGTCAAAAAATATGGTGAAAAGCCGGTATTATCAAAGAATAACCCTACCCCCTTTGGGATAGTATGTAGAAGCGTATACATATTTTTACGTACCTATCAAAAAAATAAGTTGGTCAGGATAGAACCAATTTAAACAATACACATAACCTATCCTCGTTTATGAATATATGAAAGTAAAATACGAGAAAACGTTCATAACATCCAAAAACCTTCACCGGTCTTTAAAGCAGTCATGTAACAACCATAATCACATCAAAACACAAAATAACCCAAAGCATAAGTCATCCAACCAACAATCTCATTTTCATCCCGACATTCAGAGCACACGAGCCGCATAAACATGGAGGATGTCACAAGGTGTGTTTTATAAAAATAAAGTGCGATTTATTAAAGGGGCCCCCACTTTGGGACCCCTGTCACGTACGCGGGCCAGATTTGAGCCCCGCGAAGGTATGCCGGTAGTTTCTCCTTTGATATAAAGTTTTTCCATCCCTTTCTTTAGTGATATTGAAATCGTAGATACCATTGAAGATGCGATTTGGTACGTGTTCCGGTTTTATCCGGTTTTGATTTGAGCGATCGGACTTCATTATTTTGTTTGTGTTTGTTTTTCTTAGGGTATTTTTGTTTAGTTTTCTTTATTATTTTCAGTCTATTGTAGGAAAAGTCTAGACTAAAGAAAATTTTGGTTCGTTTTAAAAAAAACTGTGTATATTAATTCATTTTCAATGTCTGTTTCAATGTCTCAGTTTCATCCATCCTAAGGTTGTCTGGAAGAGATCGCTAAAAGCGATAAGACCGCCCATTGTACTTTAGTTAATGTTGGTATCCATATTGTATTCTTTTTGGTGTACAATAAAGAGTAACAGTTATTATATTGTATGGTATTGTCTGTCCGTTCAGATAAAGTTAGTATTCATTATAAAAAATTGTTTCAAAATCACCATAACTCAATATAAAAAAAAGCATTTACAAAAGCTATAAATAGTCTTTAGTTAGCCACATCTTTACACGTATTCTAACAAGTACATCGACAAAGAATAAATAAACATTGTCCTTCTACTAATGCGGTAGGGTACAAATTTGGCTTAGTTGGCTACTAGACCACAGAAATATTTCCAACAAGGTAGGTACACCTATTCCAGACCAGACGCTTTAAAAATGGCGCTCAGGTGGCTACAAAGGCACATCATGAACCCTTACACGTCATTTATCACGGGAAATCAGGATAAACAACCCACTATCCAGCGCAGGTGTCCCAACTCTCCCGCCTTCGGGAATATTTTAATACAGTGCCATTGGACCCTTCGCAATCATTTTATTTTCATACGCGGTCCCTTCGGCCCCGAAGGTCTACCTCCGTGATTTGCCATTCAAAGTGCGGGACGTGACGAGGCATCAGGTATAGGGATGAGTTGACCCGAAAATCGTAGGGTTAAGATAATGCTGTTGACAGATATGTGCGATTCGATGCCGGAATCAATTTGTTTTGTGGGTTTTGGGGAATTTTGGGTTTTAGATCGACTGTACGAGAAAGGTATACGCAGTCGGTCAAAAATGTATATCTATTACTTTGCGAGTAACAGTCTGTAGAGCAGTGATAGCTCTGTGGTTCAAGAGGCCGCTTCTAATGCAAGGCTTGGGTTCGAATCCTAGTGAGGGCATATACTAATGAGTTTTTCAAAAACATAGATATTAATTAATTATCATTAACGGCTGCAGCTGAAAATCAGCGCCTCAGCCCAGGCTGTCACGCTATGCTGAGCTGTGGCCCTTTCGGTATAAAATTGTTGTTATGCGTGCTACTGGAATTTCTATTTCTATTTATTTTTGTTTATGCCGAATAAAGTTTATTTCTTTCTATTCTTTCTTTCTTCCTAATTGTAACCGTTTGCTTTTGAAATTTCTTAATCGAAATTTAATAAATGGTTCTAATAGATACATTATAAACTGAAATTAAAAGTAAAACTAAAACTACCAATTAAACGGCTAAGAATATACAAGTTGTCAAACTTTAACCAAAACTTGACCTAATCAAACAACCCGCCCCTTGCCGATCCCGGTGCAAAAGTGCCCATAACGCTCGCTGCGTTACCGCGTTGAATCGCCACGGCTAACCTTTGCACCAGGAACGAACCAGAGCGGGGGTCACCTCCTCGTTCTCTTAGTCGACTGCCTAATTCAGCTATAAACTGCTTAGCCTCCGTGCCTTCTTCCTAATTATCACTATCTAAACTGTAGAAAAACATCGCGAAGAAACCTGCAGGTCCCAGTATTGAGTCGGTAAAAATGTGCATCTATTACTTTGCGACTTACAGGGTTGCTCCTCAGTTCAGATGTTTAGATTATGGAAACACCTTTTTACAATGAAATGACTTTTAAAATATTTTACTACATGTTTAAGAATAGGTCCTTAATTCCTTATCATCACCGGAAAATCAAATACTCACTTTGCTAATAAATAAAATGTATTCCCTTTGTCCTTACTGCCGGTATCAACGGGTATTGAATAAAATTATTAAAAATACTTCCCGTAGTCCCCACTATCTGTCCCCACTTAAATATAATGTTGTCAGCTTCTAAAATCTGGAGTAGGTAGATACCTCCTCAATTTATATGAAGATGAGTTTCTGAATTTTATAAAAATTGTTCTATATTCCATACTGCTTATGAATCTATTATGACAGTCTATTTAACTTTATTCATATTTGTAACATTATAATTAATTTAATAATAATAATAAATTTAAGTATCATACACATTTTTAATAATCAATTAATTTGCATGCCGATAGGTCGATCAAAGCTCACTGTTTTAGGGTTCAGTAAGGCTGTGCTTGTTTTAGCAATTACTATTTTAGCAACCACTAATAGTGTTGAATGGAAATTTGGAATAGTATGAAATAACGCACTTTATTGATTAACAAAACAAGTTTACGAAAATAAAATTACAATGGGTTATCTTATTATCATTTTGAGATCTCTTCCAGACAATAGACCGTTCACTTTAAAAGTCACAGAATATGGAGATGCAGTGATAAATAATTTTAAAATGTTTGAAGGCTGATGTGGAAGTTACAAATTTTAAACTGGAGTTTTTCTTGGCTTAAGAGGTTAAGTGGTGGTATCATAATATGAAATGTCTTTATTTGCACATTATAGAGCAGTGGTTAAAGTGCCCGCTTCTCATGCGTGAGGCTGGGATATCAATCCTGTCAAGCACCAATGAGTTTTTCAAAAACTTACGTACATATTTATCGTCGAAAACATGTGAGGAAACCCGCAGGTCCCAGAATTAAATTTGAATTAATTTTAATTTAATGTTGTATAACAGACCCGCAGGCGTATTCAGGGAGCTTCGATATTCGATATCGGAAAATCTGTAGAACACTTTCGAGATGGGCTGATGTTGGTATCGAAAACTTTCGAGATGGACTGATGTTGGTATCGAACACTAATATCATAATATGTGACATAAGGATTCGGAAAATTTTCCGTGGCTGTCAGAAACGCCTATAGAATAAAGTTTCCGAAGTCGATAGATTCGATTTCAGAAAAATTTTTTACTCGATCTGAATCGAACGGAAACGGTATCGAGTCTCCGTGAATACGTCTGCCGGTCCACGTTAAGGGGTCTCAAGAATGTAAAGTTGGTTGGTTCCCAAATATGTAATACCTCTACCTACGATATACCTAAGACAGGTGAGATTATTTTATGACATGTTTAAAAAAATATCTCACGCCTTATATCCCCGAGGGGGTAGGCAGAGGTATTCCACTTGGATATACCCACTTTTCACAAGATATTGACGAGGTGGTGAATCCGTCGCCGGACTGGGTCTGTTTACACATGTCTTAGAATTCATTCTGAGACCTGCAGGTTTCCTCACGATGTTTTCCTTCACCGCCGAGCTGTATAAATAAATATGTACGTAAGTTTTGAAAAACTCATTGGTACATGCCAGGATTCGTACCCGAGCCTCACTGATTTTCATCATGTGAAGCAAGCTCTCTAACCGTAAGGCTATCACCACTCTCTAACTGTGCCGTTCTATAAAAAGAAGTTTAACTTTATTGCTTACTTAAAATACATAGATTATTTTTTTCTAAGGTACGGAACCCACGGTGAGCACACCTGCTTCATTCTTAGCAATGGGCATATCTGGTTCACACTTAAGCCTACCGGTTTCTTTATATTTACCTGTGTTATCCTAATTCCAAAAATAAATAAATTACAATTTTAAATTTTCTTTAATGCGTCACTAACTAAGTTTCCATTGTGTAGGTCACGGAACGGGTTTATGACACAGAAAATAAAAATATAATCTTTGTGAACACACACGTACGTGACTGACTCAATAACATTATTTATTTTATAAATTAATAATAATAATAAAAACGCTCATATCAGTAAAAGTATAGCCATATTAGTAAAAATAAGTCGGGCAGAGTTATTCCATTCCTAGAAATAACCAATTTTCAACCGACTTCAAAAAGTAGGAGGTTATCAATTCGACTGTATTTATTTGTTTTTTTTTTATGTTAGTTACCTCAGAACTTTTGACTGGGTGAACCGATTTAGATAATTATTTTTTATTTGAAAGCTGATGCTTCCAGCTCACGCTAAAATCAGTGAGGCTCGGGTTCGAATCCTGGCATGTACCAATGAGTTTTTCAAAAACTTACGTACATATTTATCACTAGCTCGACGGTGAAGGAAAACATCGTGAGGAAACCCGCAGGTCTCAGAATTAATTCTGAGACATGTGTAAATAGACCCGGTCCGGCGATAGGCTCACCACCTATCACGTTTAGGGGTCCAATATATCTCGTGAAATGTAGGTATTTCCAGTAATGGAATACCTCTGCCTACCCCCTCGGGGATAAAAAAGGCGTGAGATTATACTTATACTTTATACTGATGCTTCCAGATTTGTAAAATTTTAATTTCGTCTAGTTCTGACAATGTCATGAGAAAATCATGTGTGTGCGCGACAAATGGACGAATAACTCAATAGCGCGCCAACAGATTTCGATTATTATTATTTTAACCGACTTCAAAAAAGAAGGAGGTTTTGAGAATTGACTGGTTTTTCTAATGTTATTCGTTGAAGTTGGTTTTTTACTCTTTAGAGTTCTATGTTATAAATTAATTTTAAAAAATGTAACAGAAAAACAATTACTATTGCGTCTATCAAAAAGTGTCATCTCGACCATCAGTCGAGACTTATGTGGTCGAGTAGCCACCTAATCATTCAAAAGGTGGCTTCTCGACCATCAGTCGAGATTTCTGTAGTCGAGTAGCCACCTAGCCATTCAAAAAGTGTCATCTTGACCATCAGTCGAGACTTATGTGGTCGAGTAGCCACCTAACCATTCAAAAGGTGGCTTCTCGACCATCAGTCGAGATTTCTGTAGTCGAGTAGCCACCTAGCCATTCAAAAGGTGGCTTCTCGACCATTGGCTGAGTTTTCTGTGGTCGAGTAGCCACCTAACCATTCAAAATGTGGCTTCTCGACCATCAGTCGAGATTTCTGTGGTCGAGTGGTCGAGATTTCTGTGGTGTTTTTTTTTTTTTCGTCTGGCAACACTAAGCGGGCTAGACGTCATTCGTCAGCTGTTCTTAATTTTATACTTTTATAATTTATTTTCTTGTTTAAATAGTCCAAAAATAGTTACAAATTAGTTTGATAACATCATAAATGCAAATACAGTGAAAGCTATTGTGAAGTTCCTAGTATATTTGTAAAACCACAGTGAAGAAACCGACGACCTGTCAGTTTGGATTTGAACTTGTCGGTTCAACGGATTAACCCGGGGAGTATTGCTTTGTTTTCTAATGTGTTTTAGGCGATTAACCAGACAGCTATATTTATACTAACCAAAACATAGACTCCACAAGTCTCACCTAGTGAGAATCGTCACTTCTCACACTCCAGCGCCGTTTCTAAATAACTAAACTAAAAATATCTAAATTCATCCTATGTACTCTTCCTTATTGTCAGAATTTGTCGGAAGAACATAATAATTACAATAAGACTATTTATAATATAAATTCATTTATTTTCAACACGACATGCCGTCATAGCGACGCTATTTTGTATTATGACATTAATAAAATTATTACACATTTTAGGATGACTAGGGATACAATGTATCTATCAAATAAATCTAAGCGACGACTAGCTACTTTGTTAGCTCCATATATACACGACATTGTTATAAGCAGTATAACACAGTCACTTGTACCTGTTAGTAGCACTACTAATGTGAATTTAAACTGTTAAGTCCGACAGCAGAAAGTCCCAAACCTATAAATTCTGTAAATCAGGGACTTTCTGGCCATAACATTACCACCTGTAAGACGAAGGAAAAGCATAGATCTTTAAAGTTAATTCATCAAAACATTCAAGGTTTTTCCAGCAAAGAATTAGAAATAGAACTATTCTTAGAATACGAAAAAGTTGATATTTTTTGTGTGACAGAACATTGGCTTCGAGTCACAGAAATGATGTTTGGGTTTGTAAATTATACAGCTGTCAGTACTTTCAATCGGCGATTGGCCGCACGTGGTGGTTCCGTAATTTTTGTTAGAAATAATATCAAAGCGAAAGACCGCCAGGACGTAATTAAATTATCGGTGGAAAGTACTATTGAATTGTCATGCGTTGAGTTGGAGAAACACATCATTGTATGCGTATACAGACCCCCTTATAGTGTAAATTTTGATAATTTTGAGAACAAAATGGACGAGGTCTTAAAGTTGTTAAGTAAAAATAGTAAAAGTGTTGTGGTCTGTGGTGATTTTAACGTGGATCTGCTTGAACCAAGCTTGTATAAAACTAGGATATTAAGTTTATTCAAATCTTTTAATTTAATGAATGTATTTACAGATCCTACCAGAATCACAGAAACTTCGGCAACTTGCATTGACAATATCTATTGTAATTGTATTCCTAATAGTAAAACTATAATAAATAAGCTAAAATCCGATCACAGCGGTCAGTGTATTTTACTCCCTGTGGACAATCGCGATTTATCAGTAAAAATTCAGATAAGACCTGTCACAGTATGTAAAATAGAGAAGTATAAAAGAGCACTAGAGTGTAAGTTACCTTTGCCCGATCCTGTTGATTCTGATCCAAACGGCTATTTTAAGAAATTCTTTTCTGTTTTAACCGAGGAATTTGATTCACATTTTGAACTTAAAAATAAAATACTTTCTAATAAATTTAAATTTAGCGAATGGGCTACCAGTGGTATTCGTAAAAGCAGGGTCAAATTATTTGAATTGTATGAAAAGCGATCATATACCCATGATGAAAAGTTTGTGAAATATGTTAGAAACTATTCTAAAACATTCAAAAAGGTTTGTGCTTGTGCAAAAGCTATGTCCATAAGTAATACTATTAAAAAATCGGATAACACAATAAAGGCTGTTTGGAAAGTAATAAACAGAGAAACGGGTAGAGTGAAACCACGTGACCATGACTTAGCTATTCAAACGGACCACGGCCTATTTACCAAGAGTGAGGATGTGGCTAGGGAATTTGAACATTTTTTTACTAATATACCTATTAAAACAACAGAACATCTGAACTCATCCACATCTCTTGCCATAACTTTTCTACGAAAAAATGTAAATAGCTGTAGCGAATCTCTTATATTTAGACACACTAGTCCGGATACCGTTATTAAAACTTTTAGAGCACTTAAACTTAAAAGTACTGAAGATATATGGGGCATGTCTGTTAAGGTATGTAGCTTCATCATAACCTTAGTAGCACCATATTTAGCTTATATCTTTAACAATTGTATTGACAAAGGATTATTTCCTGACCTAATGAAACATAGTAAAGTTATTCCTCTTTTTAAATCAGGAGAGAAAAAAGACCCCTCAAATTATAGACCTGTCTCTGTTTTACCAGTACTTAGCAAAGTTTTTGAAAGGTTATTGCTTGATCAAATGATTTCACACTTCAATCTAAATAACTTATTTCATAACGAACAATTTGGCTTCACCAAAGGTCGTTCAACTACGGATGCTGGAATAGCGTTACTCAAGAATATTTTTAATGCCTGGGAGAAATCTCAAAACGCAATTGGAGTTTTTTGCGATCTATCAAAAGCGTTTGACTGCGTAGATCATGAGACCTTGCTATGTAAATTAAATCATTATGGAGTCAACGGTAAAGCGCTTGATATTTTACAGTCCTATCTCGAAAATAGGATACAAAAAGTAAAAATAAATGATTGTAAATCACAGGGCGCACCCGTAAAAATTGGGGTGCCTCAAGGTTCGATTCTTGGTCCTTTTCTTTTCCTTGTATATATAAATGATCTTCCATTCATGGTAGAGAGTTTGTCAAAGATAGTGTTGTTTGCTGATGATACATCTCTGATTTTCAAAGTAGATAGACAAGCTCAGAAGCTCGACGAGGTAAATGACACTCTTCAACAAATTCTCACATGGTTCACTGCAAACAATCTAGTGCTCAACGCTAAGAAGACCAAATGTATAAAGTTTGTACTCCCTAATGTTAGACGAGTAGAGAATGAGATAATTTTAAACAATGACAAATTAGATTTCGCTGATAATACAGTTTTTTTGGGGATAACGATAGACTCCAAACTTCAATGGAATTCTCATATTTCTGCATTATCTAACAGACTGAGCTCAGCTGCTTATGCCGTCAGAAAAATCAGATGGCTTACTGATGTAGACACAGCAAGACTCGTTTATTTTAGCTACTTTCACAGTATAATGTCCTATGGCATCTTGCTGTGGGGCAGAGCTGCTGATGCAGAATCTATTTTTATTTTACAAAAAAGGGCTATACGCGCCATTTACAAATTAAGATGTCGTGATTCCCTAAGAGAACTGTTCAAAGAAATTAATATTTTAACAATGCCTTGTCAGTACATTTATGAAAACATTATGTATGTACGGAAAAACATATTACTGTATACTAAAAACTGTGACAGGCATAATTGTAATCTAAGGAATAAAAATAAACTAGAGCAACCTCAGTCACGATTAAGTAAAATTAATAATTCCTTTGTGGGGCTTTGCATACGCTTTTATAATAAAATACCAGAAGATATTTTGAAATTGCCTGAAACTGTGTTCAAAACTCATGTTAAACATGTACTTTGTAAAATGGCATATTACAAACTAGACGACTATATAAATGACAATGATGCTTGGAACAGATTTCCTCCAGTCCAGCGCAATACGATAGCGAAAAACAAACGAAATTATGTAACCCAATCTAGTAACATGTAACAATTGATTAAAAGAATATTGTGTTGAGGAGTTTCTTGCCCCGCTTCTTCTCCTCAACCATACATGCTGAAGCGGTGGAGTTGAAATGACGTTCAATAAGTGGACTTGTAAGTTCCTATTTTGAATAAAACATTTTGACTTTGACTTTGACTTTGACTTTGACTTTGAGTAGCCATCTAGCCATTCAAAAGGTGGCTTCTCGACAATTGGCCGAGTTTTCTGTGGTCGAGTAGCCACCTAAGCCATATTACCTACTATTAATGATAAAAGTTTCTTTAAAATTTATAATTAAAGCTATTTTTTTAAGGTTTAATAACACTTGCCTATGTTATGGCGACTTTAATTAACCCGTCGATGTGCACGCAGAAACTAATCTGAAGCTAAATAACCTGGGTCACTCAGACCCCCAGGTGAAGGGTTGTCTAATGAATCGCAGTCGGCATTATTTAGCATGAATTAAGCGGATATCCGCGCAGATTAATGAAGATATCGCTCTTGTACTACTACCACTATATAGGGTGTTTAGTAATTTAAGCTTCTTCTCAACTATACATGAAGCGGTGGAGTCGCAATGACTTTCAATAAGTGGACGTTTAAGCTCATTGAATAATATAATCTATACATATAATAAAACTCTAACGGGGCCGTGTCTGTACATTAAATATTTTTTGAAAATTTTAACGGTAGTGTATATAGTTATCGATATAGATAAGGAAACACCAATTTTTGGAATTTTTGTCTGTCTGTCTGTCTGTCTGTCTGTCTGTCTGTCTGTCTGGTTGTGCACGCATCACTCAAAAACTACTGGACGGATTTTGATGAAATTTGGTATGGAGATAACTGAGTACCCGAGTCAACATCTAGGGTACTTTTTATTCCAGGAAAATATCTCATTCCCACGGGAAAATAAAAAAACTGGTTAAAAAGAGAAATACGTACTACTCCGAAACGATAACACCTAGAAACTTGAAAAATGGTATGAAGGTGTCTGATATGTCATAGGAAATTGGTATGAAGGGATTTTTGGAAATTCCCACGGGAACGGGAATAAACTAAATCCAAGCGGGAAAACGCCGCTGGGCACCCGCTATTTGAAATATGGTATGTAGGTGTCTTAAATATGTCGTTTTTAACCACTATGAAGGGATTTTCGGAAATTCCCACGTGAACGGGGATAAACGAAATCCGCGCGGGCAACGCCGCTGGGCATCCGCTAGTATATATAATAATAATATAATCTCACGCCTTTTATCCCCGAGGGGGTAGGCAGAGGTATTCCATTACTGGATATACCCACATTTCACGAGATACATTGGACCCCTAAGCGTGATAGGTGGTGAGCCCATCGCCGGACCGGGTCTGTTTACACATGTCTCAGAATTAATTCTGAGACCTGTGGGTTTCCTCACGATGTTTTCCTTCACCGTCGAGCTAGTGATAAATATGTACGTAAGTTTTAAAAAACTCATTAGTACATGCCAGGATTTGAACCCGAGCCTCACTGTTTTTCGGCCGGCTCTTTAACCGTCCGGGCTATCACTGCTCTTTCATTGAATAAATATACTATTTAGTATCGAGGGTCAATGAAACCGAGGATATATGAAGTTGGCGTTTAGTCTCGAGGTGCAAACTGTAGGTACTTTTTACTTTGAGTGCGAAAAAAATAGTCAATTTATAATAAATTTATAACAAAAAAAAACTGAACAAATACACACAACAAAAATTCTAAAATTTTCGGGGGCAGTTTTTTCTTACAAACCTGTCATAGATTAACATGTGATCTGCGGCTTTCTTATTTACTTCTTGAGGTGTTTTCAAATTTTTTCTGCTAGACGGAGGCGGAAAGCGGCAACTTCGTTTAGCGCAGCGGGGCGAAAGCTGACGCTTTTCGCCCGGAGATATGAAAATATACATTTACATACACACCCTGTACTTGTTTTGTATAATCTTATAGGTATACCTTAAAAGTACAAGCTGCAATGTAACAGTCGCAATCCCGCTGTATACAATCTAGTCTACCTTCCGAGGTACTCCCGAGGGCGACTGCCGAATAAATTACTGCGAATAATTCCTGAATTAACATTTTTAATCTGCGACGAGATGTTACGCGAATAAATTACGGAGTTCCACCGTTCAGATGGCGTCTGTGATAACGCTCTCGCTAACTGCTCGGTTTATCTCGGGGGTGCTTTACTAGAGAACTAATGTTTGTATTTTCACCTTTGTCTCTTTATAAAACTACTATCATGCCCAACACTCGAAGTACACAGTTTTCAGTAGTGTTTCTTTTGACCCCTAAATGTTAAAGATAGAGAGTCTATCGCTGGACTGGGGTTGTTAAACATGCTTATATTTATTCTATGGCTTAAGGGTTTCTTCGCAATTTTTTCCTTCTTTGAATATAGGAAATGTTTTAATGCAGTGAGTCTGTCCTGCACGGGGTTCGGTTTCAACTCCAGGTGACATATAAACTAAAAATTAGTTTTTCAAAAAATTACGAAACGTGAAAAAACTAAAAAAACGTGAATAAACTAAGGTCCCAAAATTTTTTCTGAGGCATGTGTAAGAGCTCCCCGTATGTACCCACTAGCCACCTCTCACGTTTAGGGGTTCAAAAATATATACTGATCTATCTAGGAACGTAATGCCTCTTTGGACCCAGGCATAAAAGCGTCGGTAAGCATAGGATATATTTTTTTCTCAAGAATTTTTTTACCTCGCACAACCGATCTATGGAACAAATTGTCACCTGCGGTATATCCGGACCGATACGACCTTCAAACCTTTAAGAAGAGAGCGTACACCCACCTCAAAGGCAATGCACTTGTCACTCTCGAGTTGCAGGTGTCCATGGGTGACGCTAGTCACTTACCATCAGGTGACCCGTCTGCCCGTTTGCCCCTATACTATAAAAAACCAAATAGGTAAAACCAACCAGAAGCCTAACTATTCGCGCTATCGGCAGGGGTGTAAAACGGGGGGTCATAAAGCGGGCCGTCCGTCAGCCAGGTGACCGGCAAGTACCGTGATGTACGGTAATGACTGTCGCGGTCACGACCAGTTGCCGCATCGTGACGTCACACGATCTATGAGTTGACAGTCGGCTTTAAACTAATTCTATTGTTAGGGCTGACAAATAGGGAAACATGTTCATCATCATCAACCCGTAACAGCACTCTACTGAGCTAAGGCTCTTTCCTCACACGAAGAAGTATGGGCTATAACAATAGGCTATAACCTCCCACGAGGCCACTGCAGATTGGGAGATGGTGTTAAGCTAGTGGCCACTTAACACCTAATAGGGAAACATAGCCTAATTCTAATATAAAGATTTTTTTTACCGTCTAGAAAAAAATATAGTGTGATAGGTAAGTGTAATACATTCATTTGGCATTGGTACAGTCAAGAGCACGCTAAGCTTCCGGGCACGGTAAGCCGGGTCAAAGTCCAAAGTGTCAACTTTGGACTTTGACCCGGCCCTGTATTCTATGGCGCGCAGTATAAATCAGAGCTCAGCTTAAACTGGTAGTGTCAAGCTTGACTTGCTCTTGACTGTACTAAAAAAAATTTTTTTGCACATTTTTTTTTTGCTTTATTTAATATACGTTACTCAATTGTAGTCAATATTACACACTGAAGTATTTGAAATAGTATTTAAAAAAAACAGGCTTGTAGCTTCCATTCATGCGCAATCTACCTACAACCGCCAGCTGCTACATAGTAGTAGATATGCGTAGTTTTCTAGGTTTTGTAAATTGCATTAAACATTACCTACTAATTTAACAATTAATCTCTTGTATAACTTCGGCTCTAGAGGTATCTAGATACCTTATAAAAATAAAAGACGTGTGGAACTCGGGGACTGCCGCGGTAAAGCTATTGCATAGCATTTTGTATCAACAAGACTGCCGAAAAGAAACGACTTTAGACAATGCACGGCCTTCAAGCCACACCTCAGTGCCCGTCGGAGTGGGGAGCGTGAGGTTTTTTTTCGTTACGGAATTTCTGGATTCGGTCCCCGCGCTCAAGGCCCTCGATAGAAGCTATGCAATAGCTTAAAATTATCCAGTTTTGAACCAACTTAAAAATGGAAGAGGTAAATTCTTCGGGAATTTTTTTTCATCTACCTATCTTACCCAATTACTCGAAGACGAGTGTACCAATTTGGAAAAAAAATTTTTGTTTGAAACCGTTTCAGAAGTATATTTGTTAAATCATCATTATATTCGCATAAACTTAACCCAATTGCTTCTAACTATTTACAAACGATTGTATAACCACGTGTTAAGGAAACTGCACAAAACAAATCCCTCGTAACCTCTCTATAGTGATGCAACTGAATGCAACCCGCGGATTCGTATGCAAATATGAGTGCAATGCAGGTGTGCTCGCAACGAGCTTCTAAAGTGCAGGGTTTATCGCAAACGGTGGTTTACACGTTGTACTTTGTTGCAAATATTTGACTGTGTCAAAATAACAGAACTCTAAGAGTAAAAAACCTACTTCAACGAATAAAACATACACATAAAACCAACGTGATACTTGTTGCCGTTTTATAGATAACTAGCGGATGCCCAGCGGCGTTGCACGCGCGGATTCCGTTTATTCCCGTTCCCGTGGGAATTTCCGAAAATCCCTTCATAGTGGTTGCCTACGACATACTTAAGACACCTACATACCATATTTCAAATAGCGGGTGCCCAGCGGCGTTTTCCCGCTTGGATTTAGTTTACCCCGTTCCCGTGGGAATTTCCAAAAATCCCTTCATACCAATTTCCTATGACATATCAGACACTTTCATACAATTTTTCAAGTTTCTAGGTGTTATCGTTTCGGAGTAGTACGTATTTCTCTTTTTAACCAGTTTTTTTATTTTCCCGTGGGAATGAGATATTTTCCTGGAATAAAAAGTACCCTAGATGTTGACCCGGGTACTCAGTTATCTCCATACCAAATTTCATCAAAATCCGTTCAGTAGTTTTTGAGTGATGCGTGCACAACCAGACAGACAGACAGACAAAAATTCCAAAAATTGGTGTTTCGGTATCTATATCGATAACTATATACACTACCGTTAAAATTTTCAAAAAATATTTAATGTACAGACACGGCCCCGTTTGAGTTTTATTATATGTATAGATGATACGGAACCCTACGCGCTCGAGTCTAACTCGCACTTGGCCGGTTTTTTTTCCATTTTGGTAAAATTCTCTTTTTCAATTCATCAGTATTGGCACATTTCAGAAGTAATCTATGTGTAAAATAGATGTAAGGAATGTATAGTTAGTCCGAGGATACTCCATGACGTTTATTAATGACATTAAAAAAAACTGAGCTATAATTCTTGGTTATTCAGTTATTAACTACTTCTAGCGTAACTTCTGACTATCCTAGGAACAGGCCATTTTTATTAATAAGCTTGACCACTTGAGTTTTCGTTCATTTCATTCGTTTCGAAGAGTATCATCTATGCTTGTACTTTAGTTTTTTTTTAAATAATTTAACTACATAATCTGTTAGAAATTCGTTTCATTATTTTTGTATTATTTATTGCCCACCAACAATCATTACACAAAAATATTAACATTATACGTACTGGCCTCTATAAAATTTTGTAGTGTAAAAAACTTGGTCTGTATCATTAAATGCTTGTCGAACATAAATTTGTACCTATTTAAATATTTATGAATATGGCTATGATTTAAATAAAAGGACACTATTTCTTTCGCTAATTCTATTTGCCAATCAAGGTGACACAATATGCAAGGAAATATCATAGGCTTGTACAGTCAACAAAGTTGTTAGGGTTACATGGCCAGTAAATAAGAATTCATTTTTCTGGGGAAGTCATAAATAAATCTTATTGATTAATGTTTATTTCGAAAGGTATCTTTGATCCCTATAATTTACCAAAAAAATACTATAAATACATTTAAGGCTTTAAGAAAAAAGTGAATCTTAGTTTTTGGAAATGTAACACTAACAACTTTGTTGACTGTACAAGCACTATTCTATTGCATGGTTTGTAACCGATTATTTAGCAAAAATAAAAAATAAATAATCTCACGCCTTTTATCCCCGAGGGGGTAGGCAGAGGTATTCCATTACTGGATATACCCACATTTCACGAGATATATAGCTCGTCGGTGAAGGAAAACATCATGAGGAAACCCGCAGGTCTCAGAATTAATTCTGAGACATGTGTAAATAGACCCGGTCCGGCGATGGGCTCACCACCTCTCACGTTTAGGGGTCCAATATATTATTTAACAATGTTTGCACTATTCATGCCAATATATATTCATTCAAAATATAACAATTTTATATTTATTTTGGTTAAACAACGTCCTATACAAACTACTTACTTCCCAAAGTAGTTGAGGTTACGGTTAAAGGTTAGTCAGTCTGGACCTTTGTCTGGACATTTGTCTTCCTATTAATAATGAAGATATAAACGCGAAAGTTACTGATGATTGGATGGATAAGTGTTTTTATGCTTTCACGTAAAAACTACTGAACAGTTTTTGATGAAACTCTACGGTAATTTAGCTACTTTTTATCTAACGTGGACGAAATCGCGGACCAAACTTAGTACATAATATGGAATATAAATAAAAATAAAATGTCTAATTTTCCTCCAGACATTCCCGAAATAGAAGACACCTTTTTATCCAAAAGAAATCTAAATTCAAAATAAGTTCAAAGACATTGAGCAAACGTTCATGAACTTTCAAAGCGGCGATTGTTTCAGCGACACTCGGCAAGTTGGCGCAGTGAAAGCGTGCTAACGTCCTGAATGGCCTGAAACTGCTGAAAGTGCCGTCAAGGTGAACTTCAGTGCAAATGATGGGAATAGGGAATCGGCAGTGGGACGCCGATAGTATCGATAATACTTACCGTATTTGGTATCTTGGTTTTGATATGGTTTTATTTGAAAGAAAACCCAAAATACCGGCCAAGTGCGAGTCGGACTCGCCCGCGAAGGGTTCCGTACCATTACCCATAAAAATGCCCAAAAAGTCATCAATTGTTGTATAACCTCCTTTAATATTTTTTTATTCTTATTTTTTAGTATTTGTTGTTATACCGTCAACAGAAATAAGTAATCTGTGAACATTTCAACTGACAGACAGACAGACCGACAGCGGCAACGGACGGACAGTGAAGCAATGTTGTACTTAGTTCATCATATTTATTGATTAATTGCTTGCTTCGTATTTTAACATATTACGCTCACACTTCCCACTCGACGATGATGAGTGATGATGACAGGTAGGTATTTGATTTTGAAATCGAATGAGTTTTTTCTTGTATTAATAACTTGCATAAAATTGCACACAAGGTCGCTATAAATAAATTTAAATTTATTAATTTACAATGACCTCCGCATTAATATGTACACCACAGATGTACACTGCGGAATCTTTAACTAATGTACCTAATTTGATGAGATAATTAATTGTAGTATAAAGTTTTAAAATATTTTAGCTAGTAATCATTCCTATTTTTGTTGAAATCAGTTGGTTAATTCTGTCTAATTATAAATTAAAAAAAAACTAAACTAGTTCTTATTTAAATCGAGACTTTGAAAAAGAGTAAAGTAATGTTCTGTCTTCCTTATTTAAAAAATATATGTTTATCTAGTTCTGCAACAACATTTTATTAAGTACTAGCGACCCGCCCCGGCTTCGCACGGCTGCAATTCTAACACTAAAACCTTCTTCTTCACTTTATCTATTAAAAAAAAAACGCATTAAAATCCGTTGCGTAGTTTTAAAGATCTAAGCATAAATAGGGACAAACAGATAGCGGGAAGCGACTTTGTTTTATAGTATGTAGTGTTTAAAGTACAGTGCAAACTTCACTATTTTCACGTGTATTGACACTTTTAATTACATCTATCTAGCTGGCTACATTATTTATTCTAACTGGAGATAGGTATTAAGAAAACTTAATGTGACCTCTTTATAACAGCAATAGAAGCCAAAACAATTATTTTGAATTATTCTTCGTTTGTCTGCTCAAAATTAGATGAACTTTTCAGTTGTATTGTTCCAGGACAAACTTAAAATCTAGTAGGTAAATAAATGTTTTATTGCAGACCACAAGCCGAGTATATACATTGTATACATGGTGGTTTTTAACTGGTTCAGTAACGGGACAAAGTTGGAATATTATCGAAGCCAAAAAATATTATCGATACGATCCCATCCCTATTATCGAAAGGGAATTCTGCGAAGTGAATTCCTTTCACCTGATAGAACGGTTATTAGCCAATTCTAAGCCCATTCCGAGCCTAATAGAGGTATAATAAAGGGGCCTTCTCTATTTTTTCGTTTATTCGCTAAAAGGTAAAAATAAAATTTTCTTATTCAATTTGCCCGGTGAGGTGGCGTCCCGGTTTTATTTCTTGGATTTCTCTTTTATTTTTATTCAATTGTGGGATGAGGTACTGGCCGTTGTATAGGTACCGAGGAGTTCATAGATTCGTTGTGTGGGTGGATATAGAATTTATAGAGCTTCGGTGGTTTAAAGAAAATAGTAGATTGTTTGTTTTCCTTCATCACTACATAGTATAAAACAAAGTCGCTTTCTCTGTCCCTATATCCCTATATGTCCCTTTGTCCCTATGTATGCTTAAATCTTTAAAACTTCGCAACGGATTTTGATGCGTTTTTTTTTAATAGATACGAGTAGAGTGATTCAAGAGGAAGGTTTTAGTGTTAGCATTGCACCCGTGCGAAGCCGGGGCGGGTCGCTAGTATTAAATAAAATAAAACAGCAGTTTTGTATTACTCAAATAACACAACCTTGTGACAGACGGACGAACAGACAGCAGAGGCTTAGTATAACAGGGTTCCAACACACTTTTGCTTTTTAACCTACTTCAAAAAAGGAGTTTCTCAATTCATACGTTTTTTTGAAAAACCGATTTTGAAGATTTATTTATTTAACTTCATGTACCAAGAAAATGTACACATGGCGAACTTAATGCCTAAAGGCATTATCTACCAAGATTCTTTTTTTTTTTGTTGGAAAGGATATACCCCAAAGGTGGTACCATGATAAGGAAACCGTGATCTGATGATGGCATCCCAGAGAAATCAAGGGGAACCTTCGAAAATCGTAGTGGTGACTAGTGCTTTTTTACTTTTTTTAGTTTCCTGTTTGAAGTACCTAGTTTTTTTTTATAATACTAGCTTTTACCCGCGGCTTAAGCTCGGCTCTTGGGGGTGAATTTTGCAAAATCCTTTCTTAGTGGATGACTACACTGTATAAGCTATCTATGTGCAACATTTCAAGTCTCTAGACCCAGCCATTTAGGCTGTGCGTTGATACATCACCAATCAGTCAGTCAGTTTATCGTTTTATATTATATAGACTAGACTAGAAGGATTCGCGTCTTTGATTTGTTATAACCCATCCAGTAACAAAAAACAAACATTTGACCTTGACATTTGACTTTTTGACCACAGCGCACTGCCAGACGCCGCGAGGCCGCCGGCGTCCTCGGTGACACTTGACTGAAAATAACATTTTTGTATCTGGCCGCCGGCGTCCTCGTTGACACTTGACTGAAAATCACATTTTTGTATCGGGCCGCCGGCGTCCTCGTTGTGACTTGACTGGTGTACGTCATCTACACCAAACTATTTCTGTTCACCTCCTTCGAGCATCGTTTGCGCGTTACGCGCCTTTTTACGACAGTTGGCCACTTTTTGCTGGAACGACGCAAAGTTTCAATTTTCCTGTCATTAAAGGCCTCTTAACGCCGCCCGTGTTGAGGGAAGACAAAAAATGGTCGGCCTCTACTGTGGTATAGGAGGATGGTTCCGTAGATTATATAGACTGATGATTGAATAGACATGAGATTAAAAAGAGCTGCCCTTGAGTTTCTTGCTGGCTCTTCTCGGGGTACTGCATTCGGAACCAGCAACTCGTCGGTAGAGATGGGCTGCTGTTTGCATTTAGCCAATCTTCATGGACGAGTTTAGAGTGCCTTGTTACTATAAAATATTGACGTTTCTAAGTGTATATTTTATACCAATAGAAAATAAACGAATTTGAATTTGAATTTATATGGAGAAAATCTCGCACACCATATTATTATGTTCATTATTATGTGTCCATAGTATTATCCGGATCTTTAACCGTAAAGGCTATCACTGCTCATAAATCTTTATATGTGTTGTACCTGTGTATAGCTGAAAAAAATTGGTTGTCTCTAAAGTCGGTTTACGGACGATAATTTTACGTGATAACGTCATAAGAAAACATGCCGATGCGTCACAAGCCGAACGCTTTGGCCGATCGGGCCTCTCTATCGCTTGTTCCACGCTCTCGCTCGCATGGCTCAGGCGGAACATGACACTTTTTTATCGATTTATAAGACGTCATTATGTCAAAAAAAATAGCATGGTGTTCAACAGTGAACTGTAGCTGCTCATGGTCTTAAACAAATCTTATTATCAGACGGAACCCCAAAACATCGTAGGAGTAAAACAATCAAAAATACGTTTCGTTTGATCGAGGGGTGAATTTTCACCGATCTGCCGGAATCCCTGTGCGTGCCTAATGGATGTAAGTCACTGTTTCAAAGAGGCAAGAAGAGGATAACAGAATTAAAAATATATAAGTTCACAAGAATCTGCAGTCAGTCCGTGGATGAAGTAAATAGTGTCGTTACATAAAAGTCCTTTAAAATTAAAGAAAGAAAAGGTTTATTAGTATTGAAATGACAGCTGTCAGACTTTAAAGAAAATAAAAAGCGAATGCGGGCTCATTTCCTTCTTTTTTTGCATTTTTGCGGGTCGTTTATAGTGTAACGATCTTTACTGCCAGTATCAAGTAAGAGGTAAAAAATCTAAGGCTGACTTGCACGAACTTTGCTAAACGTGTTTAGTTCTTTAAATTGATTTAGCATACTGCTGTCACATTTTTATTTATATATTAGACCATGACAGCACTAGATTTAAATCAATTTAAATAACTAAACGCGTTTAGCAAAGTTCGTGCAAGTCTGCCTAAGAAATTTTGACCAGTTTAATATAATATATTATTTTAATTTTGGATTTTATATTCCCGTAGACTATGGAATGATAAACATTGAAGTAGGTACCTACATTTTAAAAACTCCCGAAATGCATGATAGGCGAGGTGAGCAATGAGCGCTACCGTTTTAATACTCACCAGTGGGCGCCACTGTTAAGTAAGGTCCTGAAGTAAGCTGTCAAAACAAATTTTATATTTAAATCATATTTAATGCCCTAAATTAAAACTCTACCGCAAAAATATCGAGCATGCCGCAGTGTTTTCAACCCGGTTATTTTTGGACCTCTTTTTCTTAGCTCCGCTTTTAAATCACTGACATGTAACTCATATTTTCCATAACTAATCTCAGGTAGGTATTCCAAAATATACAAAATATTAATGTAAGTAAGGTAAACGCAGCTATCAACGACCCATCAAAAATCTGCAGGTATTGCCGACCCATTCAGCTTATTCTTATTTTTATCAGTTTGGAACGATTTGAGTCACAAGAGAGTATAATATACACACATGTTTGTATGTTTCCTAATTAATTTACTGGTGTTAGTGTACGTAGGTAAACGGGAATGTGACCAAATACGTTAGTTTCTGTGAACGTAGCGAGTGCGCCGATCGTGTCATACTAACCCTTATTTCCTCAGGTAAGTACTCAAATTTTTTGCTTAAGATATTTTATATATAAATATTTACGTTAAATTTATTCTGAATAACTCAACATATTCCTTTATTTGTATATTCCACATTTCGCAACTAAATTATTATGTTTTAAGGGATTTTAAAAAGTATTTTTGAAATTAAAATAGAACGGCAATAGCTGCAGTGCATTTTAGTAGTGCAGTCATTACCGACCCATGGATCGGCAATGGCTGAGAGGTTATTCTTTATTTTTCCCTTTTTCGTTAATGCTTATAATAATTAAACAAGTTTTTATAACACCATTTCAATCTTAAGTATTCTAAAATGATAAGCATCTATTAGCGACATACATCATGTTATATTATAAACTTGTTTTTCCGCGATAAACTGCCACGCATTATTAAACATTTAGACGTGGGATATGAAAGAAACTAAAAATAAAAATAAATAATCTCACGCCTTTCATCCCCGAGGGGGTAGGCAGAGGTATTCCATTACTGGATATACCCACATTTCACGAGATACATTGGACCCCTAAACGTGATAGGTGGTGAGCCCATCGCCGGACCGGGTCTATTTACACATGTCTCAGAATTAATTCTGAGACCTGCGGGTTTCCTCACGATGTTTTCCTTCACCGTCGAGCTAGTGATAAATATGTACGTAAGTTTTTGAAAAACTCATTGGTACATGCCAGGATTCGAACCCGAGCCTCACTGATTTTCGACCGGCTCTTTAACCGTCCGGGCTATCACTGCTATGAAAGAAACTACTTAGAGTTTTCTACGTATTTATATGAACATAGTGTATTTTTTTATAGTTAAGGACTAAATCAATAAATGATTGTATTAAAATGGATGGGGAAATATATTACAATTAATATCGATTATTTTTCGTGGCTCGGACAAAGATTTGTTCATTTTTTTATTTAACACTAATTAGCGATCCATATGAATCGGTAATTGCAACAAAAAGAAGCTATCACCGATTCTATACCGATTAATTGGTATTTTTGGATTAACGGTATGAATTGTTTAAAAGTAAAGCTACTAATTTGTTTTAATATAATGATTTGATTCAATGAGTTAGGTTAGGTTTAATTTCATTTAATGTCCATATCCATAAAAAAATCTACTGAAGACTTGGCTGTATGTATAGTTCCCTTTGCCTACCCAGAATGGGTGAAGAATACAAAAAAAAAACCTCTGCTTTTAATCTTTTACGGTTGGCGCGATTTTCCAAAAATGTTTTTCCAAAGTTTAAAGTCAAGTTTATCTCCATTTTCAGATTATTTTAGTAACTATAATTATTGTAATTAATCAAGTACAAAAATGAGAAGCAAATAAAATTAAACGGGACATTTCGAAAACGGGATAGTTTGGGAAAGGGATATTTCGCTCAAATTAATAATTATTTTGAGAATCGAACATGTAGGTAGGTATTTTGTGAAAAAAAAGTATGCTTTATTTACTAACGGTCGGTGTTAGATTCATAAAAATCGGTAATAGCTTCAAAGCGTTTCGGGTGGGTCGGTAATAGAAACAATTGACTTCAACAATCCTTTGATTATTTTTTCAATGAAAACATGATATTTATAAACAAATAAAAATATAAATATAAAATATACAATCTATATTTAAATATAAAATAAAAAAATCTGGTGTGTTTGCAACCACTACCCTTAATTATAATAATCAATTTCAAAACTTGCTTAAGGGGGTCGGTAATAGCTGCGTTTACCTTAATTAGAAATAAACCCGTGTACCCTCTCCACCCACGAAAAGTGACATTTGACATTTCAGAGACCTCACGCTACACTCGCGCCTCTAGCGGCGATATTCATCAATAGCCTTCATTCCAACAGGTTCATCATTAGTATCACAGACACCCTGAACCCTCCTAGCCCTGCGGTGCCAGTGTGTTTGTAACGATCAAGGTTAACGGGTACCCGCCTTGTGGGATTTATATCACGAGCGCTTCAAATTGTTGGTCCCGGTTTTCGTTGAGTTTACGCACAATGCAAGTCGTTAAACCATGTCAGATACCCTTGGGTAGCTTGAAAAATTCTGACTGTTAAGTGGCCACTAGCTTAACACCATCTCCCAATCCGCGGTGGGCTCTCATGTGAGATTAAAGCCTACACTTCCTCGTGTGCGAGGAAAGACCTTTAGCTCAGCAGTGGGCTGTTACGGGTTGATGATGATGATGATCACATACACCATATGAGCACAACAAATACTTACCTCATTTCGCTCCCAAACCCAATAACTCCCGTATCAGTAGTCCCCATCTCGCAGGGAGAAAAGTTATTGAAATTCATAAATCAAGTGCACCGGCCCACACGGGACACGTCCCAGCAAGTTGTTTAACAAATATTTCGGCTGTTCTTTCTAACACGTCTACCGAAATGCTACCTGTTTGGTGCAAGTGATAAGGTGCAAGCGGAATAGCATACTGAAGAGAAGGTATAGGTAAATTATATTAACTGTCATTCAGTGCTTTGCAACATTTGCATTAAATACTATATTCGTTATAATTTTAATTTGAGTATGCCGCATCTACTTCAAAACACTTACAAGCCTGCATCCCTGTAGGTACAAAGGTATCGCAAAAATATAATCCGACTTACTAGAAATGCATAACTGTCACTACGTAGCTCAGTAAAAGTTTCTCGGCACGGGGATTTAAAAAAAAACTCTGTTTAATTTACGTTACAATGTGCGTTTAACTATTGCTTGAGACTACTGAACAGACATAATGTTCACAATAATCTACATACATACATAATCTCACGCCTATTTCCCATTGGGGTAGGCGTGAATGACACAATAATGTGTTATATTTTTCTTTCTTTTTTCATCAATATCATTACCATCATCATTATTACCGCTCCCTCTCATCCCCCACACTGCTTCCGCCACGTACCAGCGATAGATCAAGCGCACCTGTAATATTAACGCGCACTATCACTCGCACGCGGCGTCGCACGCATACACGAATTCGCACGAAATCGCACGAATGCCACATGGTATTTTAGCCTTTTTTCTTTTTACATTTAGGTTATAATGGTTTTGCACAATAAGCAGTGGCAGATTTGGCCTAAGGCCCAGTAGGCCCGTGCCTAGGGCGGCCAGGGCCAAAAAAGTCAGTGATAATAAAAAAAAAAGGAGTAGGTAGGTACCTAAATATTCTAAAGGCTAGGCTATATGTTCTAACACCCTGGATTGTGACTTAGCCTTTTCGCTACCGTCACATGGGCGTAAGGTGAAAAATTCATTGTTCAATAGTTCCTGTAGTAACCACCACCATTATACTCATTTCGATTCTTTCTGTAGAAAAGTGATAGCAGAAAGTCAAGAGAAAATCTTTTTACAAAGAAACATTACGTCTGTAAGTATTTTCTTCCACGTACGTCTGTTGTTACAAAGGTGCGTCCAGACTAGTAATAAAGCAGAACATTAACACCTTTGTGTATCAAAGCGTCTTTGATACCGCAGATGTAATCTCGCCTCTACCCAGCTGTGTGCGTCGGGAAGGAATGTTGCTCTACCATATTTTAGAATTTATTTATTAACAACTATAAACTCCATACACATTCCCGTGATAGACAAACTTTTTTCATAAAAGGTAGAAAGGTAGAAAGACTTGGTCAAAATTTATTCTAAGACATGTAACAACATCCTGGTCCGACAATGGGTTCACCGTTTACGTTAGATACGTACGTGAGCATAATTTACTTATTATTGGTATCCGAGCAAAATGACAAACGTACAAACAGACGGACGGACAGACGGAGAGCCGGTTTGATATTTATTTATTACAAATGCCGATGAAGATATTTATTACAAATAATAATAATAATAATATAATCTCACGCCTTTTTTTTATCCCCGAGGGGGTAGGCAGAGGTATTCCATTACTGGATATACCCACATTTCACGAGATATATTGGACCCCTAAACGTGATAGGTGGTGAGCCCATCGCCGGACCGGGTCTGTTTACACATGTCTCAGAATTAATTCTAAGACCTGCGGGTTTCCTCACGATGTTTTCCTTCACCGTCGAGCTAGTGATAAATATGTACGTAAGTTTTTGAAAAACTCATTGGTACATGCCAGGATTCAAACCCGAGCCTCACTGATTTTCGGCCGGGTCTTTAACCGTCCGGGCTATCACTGCTCTATTATTACAAATAAAGAGTAAAAAAACTACTTCAATTTTTTTGTCATGGATGCCATTATCAAAACTGGTCCAAATTGAAATGGAACCACACGGGAAGCACCAGCTTTCAGATAAAAAAAGAAATCGTCCAAATCGGTTCACCCAGTCGAAAAATCTGAGATAACAAACATTAAAAAACATACGTGTCGAATTGAGGACCTCCTGCTTTTTTGAAGTCCTATAACCTATTTTAACCCATAGAAACGGTATTGTTATAAAAAAAATATTTTGTCAAAACTAAAGTACGAATGCATCATATCTTTTTTATATTAATACTAGCTGTTCTGTGCGGTTTCTAGTTCTCGCCCCCGTAGGAATACGGGAATACAATATAGCCATGTTACTCAGGGATATTCTAGTTTTCCATTGGTGGAAGAATTTTTAAAATAGGTCCAGTAGTTTTTGAGTTAATTCGTAACAAACATACAAAAATACTTAATCTTTTCTCTTTATAATATTAAGTATAAGTACAAATTAAAGTATATAAATATAGTAGAAGTATAAAAGTATTTAAATATAGATACTAGTTGGGGTATATGAGGAATTGCGCTTATTCTGTGACGCGTTGTATATCAGGTAGAGCAAACTTCCCCGCGATGCACAGGGACTATTTACCACAATGGGACTCCTTTTTCGGTCCATTGTGAGTTCTCCTTTGATTAACTTTGATCTAGGTGAGTGCAGCGAGGTAGGACACCTAGCGCTAATGGATTGTTCAAGGGACGTGGCCATTACCTGAATACTTGCGCTTCAGTTTGTCTTCAAAGGAATGGGTAGTGCGAAAATAATCCTTTAAGTTCATAGTCGTATTATGTCTATGTTAAATAAAGCATCACAATAACAAGCTTACACAATATGTAACAGAATAAGCGCAATTCCTGAAATTAGTTTTTCAGAATCGACTACTTAATTGATTTCAGCTATTTTTAATACGTGTTAAATTTTCCCGAAAAATTAATTAGCATAGCTGAATTCAGTGCTATGTATGGAAATCGTGCTATTATTGATCGATATTCAAGAAAATTGGTTAGACACAACTAAAGTTCGATTGCATCATATTTTTTTATGTTAGTATACTAATTGGGGTGTATGAGGAATTGCGCTTTTTCTGTAACGCGTTGTATGTAATTAAAAAAAATATTGTGTAAAACAACTCTAAATATTAAACCGACATCAACAAATAGCACTAAAACATATCATAGATGTATAAAAATTTTAGAATTTTTTTTGACTTTTTGAAAACCGCTCGAGTGATTCTGATAAAATTTGAACGGGACTACCTCTGAAGTATGATCTACCAAATAAAAAAAAATCACCAAAAATGGTTCATAATTTTCGTTGGCACGTACATAAAAAAACATACAGTCGAATTGAGAACCTCTTACTTTTTTCAAGTCGGTTAAAAAATACAGTTCCACGCCGAACAATATCACAGGCGTCCATTATAATAAGAGAATCAAACCTTTTGTCCCCGAAGGTGTATGGAGAGGTATACTAATAAATACCCACTTTTGTAGCAGTGTATTTTGAGTTTTTTTTTTGACTAGGTAGTGAGAAATCTCACACCTGCGGAGTGCGATTTTTGAATGTCACTGGTGATATCAAAATCACCGGTGACTAAAATTATCACCGATGACTTTTATGTCACCATTTTCCAAAATCTCTCAGTTTTCAATAAATCGTCGCAATCACAAAATATCACAATCGAGCCCCGCTGCTAATTCTTCCGAAAAACATACTTTGGCACTTTTGGCAGATTTCACATACTTACGTTCAACTGTCAAAAACAATCGCAGTGGGGGCACTCGTAAATCGATTTCATAGGTATGACAAATGTAAGTCACCGATGAGTTTCAAAAATACGAACTTTCGGAAATCACTCACATCGGTGAGAATTAGTCACTTGGTGAGATTCAAAAATCGACCCCTTGAAACTGAAATCACTAGTTTATTTGTCTACTAATGCTAATATTATTAAAGCGAAAGTTTGTGAGGTTAGATGGATAGATGTTTGTTACTATTTTACACAAAAATTTATAAACGGATATTTGATGAAACTTAACGGACACATAAAAATTAATGCATATGCCCAAGCAGTTTGCACACGACTGTACAAATAGTTGGCATAATGGTTCAAACCTAAACTGTTTTGTTGTTTTCGGCATAACAATATTACAATTAAGAAAAGTCATTAAAGTCGGCGGCAAGGGGAAGTATACGAAAGAGTATAAAAGGCAATAAAATTTTAAAAGACGGCATATCGGAAATAGAAGTATGACTTTACAAAAAGTCGGCAAAATGGGAAAGTTGACAAAAAGAGCAGTACCCTTTCCGAGGAGGTTGACCAAGTTAGCATTCCTGAAAATACACACATTTTACTAATGTATTTTTTGCCTTATCATGATAGGTTGTAAGTACTTGTAAGCCCACCGCCGCCGGACCGATGCACGATGTGTTGTTAGTTGTTACGTAATATGCAGATTTCCTCACAATGTCTAACTTTACCGTCGAGATAGGAATAAATATGTAGGTATTGTTATGTAGGGTAAAACACCCAATTATTAACACCCCAGTTCACCCTACCAATTAATTTACACCAGAACTGTTTTTTTTTTTTAACGAAATTACGATACTCCAATTATATTTAGAATAATTAGATAAAACAACCGTATTTATTTCATTATTCTAAATATATTTTTGTATCTTAATTTCGTTAATTTTGAATACAGTTGTGGGGGTGTGAATTAATTGGTAGGGTGCCAACATTTATGTGTTTTACCCCTATATTAGTTTTTGAAAACTCGTAAAACCAACTTTTAATTTCGATAGGTACTCAAATATTCGTTGAACACTTCTTCGACCAAAAAATTAAACGACTTAATTTTTATAAAAACATATATTACTGCTATGCAAGAATCAACAACATCTGGAAGTCCTGGACTAGATTACGCGGGCAAATGGGCTCCCTTGGCCTCGAAGCCGTTCACTCCAGCTGTGTAGGTGACTTCGATGAGCTGGCCGTCTGGTGCCGGGTACGAGAACTTGCCTTGAACTTCCAGAGCTTCATTTTCTGTTCCCGGGTTCACCAGTTGACCTTGTTCGTCAGCTTTTTTGCCATCACTGGTTTCATAGCTGAAAGTTTCATTAAATTAAATACTATTTCGTGTACATTCATACACAATTCAACATTCGAAACTGAATTCATCGATGACGATTATAAATTGTATTTTAATGTAATATGCTTGTATTGTACGTTTTTTCTGTATCGTTATAATGATATTTTTAAATTTCTTGTTTATATTTTTTATCTTATTTAATTTAGTTTATATATTATCTTATGTTATCTGTATCTTTGAATTTTATATAGGGTAAAACACCTAATCATTAACACCCTACCCTACAATTATTGACACCAAAATAGATTTTAGTAAATTAAATAAAAAAGCTGTTTTGGTGTCAATTAACTGGTAGGGTGTCTATAATATGATCTTTTACACTACTAAAGTTTATTACATCCCTAATATCAAAAGTAGGGACCTACTTCTGCGTTTGTAACGTGAATGCAAAGCTTTATTCTTTTTCTACAAAGTTACATAAACTTATTTCATCTTACCCATATTTGTATCCATCGACGCCGATGTTGTCAAAGTCATTCCGGACGACGTAGGCGTCCCTGCTTTGGTCAGCGGGGAAGGCGGCGGCCACGGCCACGAGCAGGGCAATAACGAAGAACTGAAACAAAAAAAAGGTCCGTGCAATGTTAAATTATCTTAAAAAAGTAAGATCTAATCATGTGTAAATAGACCCGGTCTGGCGATGGGCTCATCACCGTTTAGGGGTCCAATATATCTCATGAAATGTGGGTATATCCAGTAATGGAATACCTCTGCCTACCCCCTCGGGGATAAAAAAGGCGTCAGATTATATTTATATTTTATATTTAAGATCTACTGAACTGATCTTAATACTCAATCATTTATTGCATCCCTTAATTTTACATAATATAAGTAAGATTAGCTGTGATAGCCTTTACGGTTAAAGAGCCGGCCGAAAATCAGTGAGGCTCGGGTTCGAATCCTGGCATGTACCAATGAGTTTTTCAAAAACTTACGTACATATTTATCACTAGCTCGACGGTGAAGGAAAACATCGTGAGGAAACCCGCAGGTCTCAGAATTAATTCTGAGACATGTGTAAACAGACCCGGTCCGGCGATGAGCTCACCACCTATCACGTTTAGGGGTCCAATATATCTCGTGAAATGTGGGTATATCCAGTAATGGAATACCTCTGCTTACCCCCTCGGGGATCAAAGGCGTGAGATTATACTATACTATGCATACTATACTTTATACTATACTATTATACTATACTATTATACTATAAGTAAGATTAATTTATGGACCGTGTACAGAGCACAGAAATAGTAGGTAGAAGAGAGGAATACTTTATAGATTTACCTATTTAACATAATGTTGAGGAATTTAAAATAATATAAAGTTTTTATTTAGGTTTAATATTGTGACTTAAAATTTATCATCGAAATATTTTTTACCACTGTCCTAGCTTTTGTTTATTAGTACTTGCTTTAATTGCATCTTCTGAGTGCGTAGTCAAGTTGATTTATTTATTTATTTAAAATAGGCATTACTAATTGAAAATGCAGGCAGGCAAAGTGCATAGCAGTTTGTTGGCACGCTTGCACTCAGTTTTGACAATTAATAATACTTATTGTAATACTTCCCTATCTTATCTATTATATACTTATATTATAAAGGGGAAAGATTTGATTTTTTGTTTGTATGTTTGTATTGAATAGGCTCCGAAACTACTGGACCGATTTTAAAAAATCTTTCACCAAGCAAAGCTACATTATCATCGAGTGACATAGTCTATCTTTTATCCCCGTATTCCCATGGTAACGAGAACTGCGCGGGTGGAACCGCGCGGTAGAGCTAGTATAAATATCTTATAGAAAACGCTTGAAGCGATAAGATCGCCCATTGTACTTCTTTTTAAATCATTGTGTCACTTATTGCATATTTTTATTGGTATACACTAGCTTTCGCGTTTATAATATTAGTAGGATTGAATCTATATATATAAAAATCAATGCCACTTTTCGTTGTTATTATATAACTCAAGAACGTTCGGACTATTTAACAGATGGCTTATGTGAAGTTTGCTTAAAATCTGTCGAGTGGTTCTTCATTTATACGTTGCGAAGCACGTACGGGGCCACTAATATTTCCTAAATAAAATATCAGTCTCATCAATCATCTGTTTTTAGCGTCAGCATTGAGATGTCTCGATTCCAGTCTCTTAACGCTTTGCAAAATATCGCAATTCTCATAGGAAATCAGGTTACACAATCAACTCACGTATGTCTACGCATGAAATCTATCAAAACATACTTTTAGCTAATTTATGTGCGCAAATCGTCTAGCAATACTGGTTTTTTAATCCCAATATTTGTTGGGACAATACTCAAACATTATTAACATGTAAATTATGTCAGCATAAGCTTAAGTTATGAGACTCATTATGAATTTAGTTTATTCAAGAGCAGTGATAGCCTTACGGTTAAAGGGCCCGCTTCTCATCATGATTGTGAGGCTCGGGTTCAAATCTTGGCATGTGCCAATGAGTTTTTCAAAAACTTATTCATCACTAGCTCAACGGGGAAGGAAAACATCGTGAGGAACCCAGCAAGTCCCAGAATTATTTCTGAGGCAACTGTAACAGACCCAGTCTGGTGATGGGTTCACTACCTTACGTTAAGAGGTCGAATATACTCGTGAATAGTGGGTATTTCCAGAAATGGAATACCTCTGCCTACCCCCTCGGGGATAAAAGGCGTGAGATTAATTATTTAGTTAAAATTGTAGTCACGTGGGACGCCAATGATATTGGGTTTTCGTGGAGATAAAAAGCTGCCGTATAAAATAGTAGGTAATTTTTAAAAGCTGCCGTATAAAATAGTAGGTAATTTTTTGATGCTTACCGATTTCATTTTGAGATAGGTGGGTTGTGTTCGATGATGCACTAGCAACTGTGATGAACACTGAGGATCTCTCACTTTTTATACCGACCCGATATTGCACTAATATGTTGATCTTTTATTTTGCATACATTTGAATGGCCAATATTGACTCCTAGACGCACCTTTTTTTATTTAAAACTTGTTGGGGAAAGAATATAGTTTTTGATTGTCCCTGACTACACTATTACCCGGCTTCACTTGCGAAAACTTAAGTTTTTAACCGAGTATTACATCTTCATCTCCGTCAATCCTGGTAATTACATGTACTTTTGACTTATACAAAAACTTACATAGATATTCATTACTAGCTCGACGGTGAAGGAAAACATCTTGATAGAACCATCGCAGAATTTCAGATACGCAAAATGTTGGAATTCTGACATTCTGCTTTGATAGGAAACCCGCAGGTTGCAGAATTGGTTCTGCTGAGGTATTTGTGACAGCACCTAAGTCAGCATCTGTAACAATAGGGGTATTTCTAGGAATGAAACACATCTACCGACCCTCTTGGGTATAAAGCGTGGACGTGATCACCTGTATTTTTTCATTTTTATCGCCTTTTCCTTCCCTCTCCCGTTGAGATAAAGTATTTCTTCACATAAGGAGGTATTTGAATCATAAACAGAAGTTCATATTTTATTATTAATCGGCAAAAGTTGATTCAAACAAGTCATTATAGGTTTTGTTTCTTTATGTCTAGATTCCACTCAAACCTAACTCTTAGATAAACAGGTATAACATTTGTTTAGAGGTGTGGCATAATATTACTTCGATCTGCCGCGACTTCGCTCGCGTTTACGATTTTTTATGCATTCAGGGGTCAAGCAATGACAGGATTCTTATGTCTTTTCTAGCTTCTGAAGATGCACGCAATTTTTATGAAAAATGCCCTCAAAATAGATTTCTACTTTGCAATGCAAGTCGCACTCGCGTCCTACAGTCAAGAGCACAAACCTGTACATTTGTAGTGCGAATCTGACCTCTAAAGCGATAGTAATAAGAACGTTACAATGTGCAAAAAAAATCCACTTGGCTGTCCAAAGAAAAAAAAAAGTTTTTTAACTCTTCTTTAGCGGCGATCTATCACGCAGGATATACATTAAGCCGCTTTTGTATCACCATCAAGTTACAGTCTATTTGAAATTCGTTTATTAACTAGATCCGTTTAATTTACTGCTCCATTTCGGCCTATGGATGGTTTCTTAATCAAAGTAAAAAACTTGCGAATATAAATTGTTATTAATATAGTTACATGTATGTTCAGTTAAAAATATATTTTTTCCTATTTACAAAGTAATTATATTAGTTAATAGTGCTTGCTGCAATAATCAGCTGTGACAGACAGACCGGAACTATTAGGTTTTTATACTACTTTGGTACTGAACCCTAAAAAAAGGGTACAATGGGTGGTCTTACCTAACTTATTAAAATCGACATCTTTTAATATATTTCATTCATAATTGCGGTGGAAACGATGGGTCCTTGGGGCCCAGAAGCAAAATTATTTGTAAAAGACCTTACCAAGTGCCTCATCGAGGCAACTGGAGACCCCAAGGGCTGGTAGCTACTTCTGTCAAAGAATTAGTTTAATCATTCAAAGAGAGAATGGTGCCAGTCTGCTGGGAACCTTGCCTCGGTCCGATGCATTGGATGAGGTCTTCGATTTGTAGATTTTTGTTTAAGTATGTTTGTTTAGTTTCTAGTTATGTACCTACTTAAGTATTTTTTAGTATTTATGTGTATTGGGATATTGTAGTATGTATATTATTATAACATTTATAATATACTTTTTAAGTCTCTAACCGGTCAAGCGGCGGATTCCTGTAGGTACACGGTTACAATAGTTAACCTGTTATCTCGCAGAAATGTTACCAAACCGAATAAATATTTATCATAATAACATAAATAGGACGACCCATATCCTAGCATTGATGAACCAATGTAGTGGGAACGCAAAAAATATAAAAAATGCTGCATCTGATTAATAGTTTTTTCTACTCTTTTCTAGGGTGACCCCTAGATATAGGTAATTTATAGCTAGACGCAACAAATAAAAAAGAGAGGACAAGATAAACCGGTCATTTGTATCATAAGCATAAAACTTAGGTCACATGGCGACGGCAAAGTGCGTCTAATATACAAATTTGTATGGGTGCGAGGTGGCAAGATTTTCAAGCGCAAAACTGAAAGTTCTGATTACATTTACGTACGCGATCTATCTCATTTAAATACTCTCGAATAAACTGTTCATTCGCATGTTGTAATTATTCCTTTTTGAATCATCTGTTTTTATATAAGAATGCTTTGTATCTTTTCTGTTTTTAAAATTCAATAACTTACATATTTATTATCAAAATGTTAGAGGTTTAAGAACAAAAACCACAGATGTATATAAAAACATATCTTGTTATAATTATGACATTTTAATATTAACTGAGACTTGGTTAAACGGTTCTTTCTTTGATGCAGAGTTATTTGAAGATCGGTATATAGTTTATAGGCGTAACCGCGAAACTGCTAGTTTTTATAACAAAAATTGTTGCGGGGGTGGTGTTTTGGTGGCAGTAAAAAAACAAATTAATTCGAATCGCAGACATGAGCTCGAAAGTGACTGCGAGGATCTCTGGATTAGCGTGAATGTAAATTACAATGGAAAACTAAATGAACTTCTTATCTGTGCCGCTTATTTGCCATCTCCTCTTCAAAAACATGTCCTCGAACATTATATCGATCATACTAATAGCATTATGGAATCTCATAATAATATACTGATTGCAGGCGATTTTAATCTCAGCTGTCTGAATTGGTTTAAGCTTGATCATTCTGACGCACTTCAGGTCGAAGCAACCAGTGGTAGTCTCGCTAACTGTCTACTAGATTTCGTTGCCCTTAATTCATTAAACCAGTACAATTATATCACCAATCATAAAGATAAAATCTTGGATTTGGTATTATGCACGGCAACGGTTTCTGACTTCTCCCTAGCCGAGGAGTTGAGCTGTATCGACCCCTACCACCCACCTTTAAGTTTCAAGCTATCTTCTACATTTGTTAAACATCTATCCCCTAATACTGATACCAGATACAGTTTTTTTAAGGCCGATTATAGTCGCATTATTACTAAATTAAATGAAATAGACTGGATTTGTAAGTTTTCTGTTTGTGGATCAGTAGACGACATGGTGGCAATATTCTACGATATTATCCGTAATATAATAAGTGATTGCGTTCCTTTACACAGCAGAAATAATCAAAAAAATTATCCTGTCTGGTTCTCCCGTGATTTGATTAAATTACTGAAAGAGAAAATGAAATACCGAGTACTCTACCGTAAATACAAAAATCCACTTGATAGCATCACTTTTTGTCTGTTAAAAAAACGGTGCGAACAACTGAAATCTAAATGCTATAGTCAGTACTTGGCCAACATTGAAGGAAATTTAACTAAAAACCCTAAGTTGTTCTGGTCCTTTATCAAAAGTAAGAAGAGTAGTTGCAATAATACTTTCCCGTCAGAGATGTTTTCGGGTGACAAAACAGCTAATAGTGGCGTTGATATTTGCAACCTTTTTGCAGAACATTTCTCGTCTGTTTACGAAAGAAATGATCCTCCACCGTCCGAGCCATGGCCAGTCGCTGTGTCTAATATCTTGGATAATATATCTATCTCGAGATATAAAGTGATGACTGCTTTAAAGAAACTAGATGAACACAAGGGGGCAGGCTCCGATGGGATCCCCTCGGTTTTTGTAGTTGGTTGTGCTAGTGCTTTGTCACATCCTCTAACCTTGATCTACAACAAATCTTTATCCACGGGAGAGTTCCCAAGTGTCTGGAAGGATGCGCTGGTGGTGCCTTTGCATAATTTCAATTCTACCAGTCTTTGGCAAACTACTGGAAAAGTTACTTTGCCCCTTAATAAGTTGGCATATGAAGCAAGTCATAATATCTCAACAGCATGGTTTTATGAGGGCCAGATCAACTTGCACCAACTTAACATCATTCGTTACCACTTTGTCAGAGGCACTTGATTCTAAGTATTCTGTGGACGTCATCTATACGGATTTCAGTAAAGCTTTTGATAAAGTGAATTTCGAAACGTTGTTGCGAAAGCTTGTTGTTTTTGGCTTTGGTGCTAGCTTTGTTGTTTGGTTTCGATCTTACCTGTCGGACAGAAAATGTGCAGTAGTTTTAAATGGGTACAAGTCTTCTCAATTCCCAGCTTTATCCGGCGTACCTCAAGGCTCCCATTTGGGCCCATTACTTTTTAATATATTTATTAATGATATAAGTCGCTGTTTTATGTTTTCCAATTTCTATTTGTATGCAGACGATCTAAAAGTTGTAAAGCTAATAGTGATCGTGTTGTAAATCGTGTTGGTATTTACCAACACGATTCCTCTTTACTCCAAAGTGATCTTAATCGTCTAGCTGAGTGGTGTTTACATAACGGAATGAGCCTTAACTCTGAAAAGTGCTACGCTGTTAGATTCACCAGGAATAAATTAAAACAGCCACCTTCTTATGCTATAAATGGAAAAGCTCTTAAAACTGTCGATCACATCAAGGACTTAGGAGTTACTTTAGACACAAAATTGCGCTTTCACATTCACATTGACAACATAGTCAATAAAGCGTTCCGGAATCTTGGTTTCCTCTTGCGTAACACCAAAGAGTTCAAAAATGCTGGTACAAAAATTTCTCTCTATAATTCTATCGTGCGCAGTGGCCTTGAGTATTGTAGCGTCGTCTGGAACCCTTATTATGATGTTTATGTAAAGAGAATTGAGCGAGTTCAAAAGAGATTTCTGTGGAATCTGAGTTTCAGTTGCTTTTTAGCCAAAAAACTTCCAAATTATGAGGACCGCCTCAAGCGCTTCCATTTGAACTCACTCTGTGATCGAAGATCTTTCTTAGATCAGATTTTCCTGTACAAAATCGCCAATGGGATATTCGACTCGCCCGAACTGATTTCTAAACTAAACATAGCGGCTCCTTATAAAACACCCAGAGTCTCTAGGTACACACTATTTGCTTGCCGGCCTTGGAGGACTAATTTGGAGAGGGGATCTCCAATCAATAGACTAATAAGTTCGTATAACTCTGCATCAAAAAACAACCCAGGAGTGGATATATTTGCAGCCAATCTAGCCGGATATAAAAAGTGTATTTCAAAATTTTTTTTACAAAATTGTTAATAAATTTATCTAGCCTTATCTATAATATTTCATCTTTGGCATCAAAAATTTATTCAATTTTAATCAGTTTTCTTTGTGTGCTAAATTTATTTTATAGTAACTATTTCTATAATTAAATCACGTCAATGATTACTCATGCTGTGGTAGTCTGTAAGTAGGACAGCATTTAACATTTATTATAATTGTAGAATAAGTTATTAGAAATGTATCAGTGTATGTCCTGTAGATTACCCTAATAAATAAATATTATGCCGTCAGGATTGCTTACTTTACCAATGCACTGCAAGCAAAAGTGGCTTACGGCAATGTGGGCTATCACTTTTGAATTCGCCGCTAGAGGTGCTAGTGTAGCGTGAGGTCTAAGAAATGTCAAATGTCACTGTTTGTTAGTAGACTACGCGAATATATTTGTCATTATAACAATGTTGTGAATATTTTAAAGTACCCGAAATTTATTGTAGCAAAAATGAGTTAGAGGGTCAATGAATGCCAGTGCTTTAAAAGCCAAGCAACTTTTTTTCTGAACAAAACGGAATTTCGCAACACTGCGTCATGCTCAATATTAATTTAATTTAAATATAATCTTTTACGATATAGGTTTTCACGCCCGTAGTACCAACTTTGACAGTCATTGACAGCCATACCTCAGGACCTTACTCGACAGTGGCGCCAACTGGTGAGCATAAATACGGCAGTACTTAACAATAATAATTTGATACACGAATGCAAAATTTTGTCACACTCATTAGTAATGAGATTTCCTAAAAAAGAGTTTGTTGGAGGAAAGATTACTTACGTTTAGGGGTGCAATGTATCTCGTGAAATGTGGGTATATCCAGTAATGGAATACCTCTGCCTACCCCCTCGGGGACGAAAGGCGTGAGATTTTTTTTAAATTTTTTTTTTAAGAGTACTTACCTTCTTACCCATATTGAAAACAGTTTTGTAATAGATTACTATACGTAATGAAATACACTCAATTGTTCTTTTTACTTCAACCACTACTTTAGAAAAAAATCGTGATTTAAGTGACTACTATCTACTAATTGGTCTCGTTGTCGTTGCCGTCTTTACTGCTGTGTGGCCACAGCTTTATAGAAAAGAAATCAAACTAAAATACATACTATTTTTGGCCTGTTAGATCACGTTTCCATATTACCGGCAATAAGTTTTTTACTACAATATATAATGATGCATTCGTCCACCTCATTTTGCTTAGACAACAAAATTGTTACCTACCTTATAAAGTACACTGTCGCTTTTGAAATCAATCATGACAGGTATCATTATAAAAAACCGGCTAAGTGCGAGTCGGTCTCGCGCACGAAGGGTTCCGTACCATTATCTATAAAACCGGCAAAAAAAACATGTTTGTTGTATGGGAGCCCCCTTTAATATTTATTTTATTTAGTTTTTAGTATTTGTTGTTATAGCGGCAGCAGAAATACATAATTTGTGAAAATTTCAACTGTCTAGCTATCGCGGTTCTTAAGATACAGCCTGGTGACAGACAGACGGACGGACAGACAGCGAAGTCTGAGGAATAGGGTACCTTTTTTACCCTTTGGGTACGGAACCCTAAAAATAAAGACTTCCGCATTACAATAATAAAATATTTTGCCATTTGTTCCATGATCTCACGAGATATACGACATACACATCTACCGACGTGGCATGCCAATAAATCACAATATAATTTGACAAAGATTCCAGTTAAAACTATTATCTAACAGCTAACTTTGGTTACCATCCACATTTCAACAACCGGGTCAACCTTGGCATTCACTTTCCACGGCATCATTTAGTGCCGAGTTCACCAACACTAACCGATCGTTACCACGATAACCAGCTTTGATTACCCGACCGGTGCAAATGGAATCTGGTTACCACTTGACCTTCAATCTTTGGTTCTGGTGTGGTCATTTAAAACGTATGGATGAAAGAAGAGTAACGAAAGAAATTTATGGTGCGAATGTTGAAGGATGCAAGGAAAGAGGACGCCCCAGAAGGATGTTCATGGATCAAATTAGTGACGTCCTTCAAAAAGCTGGGGTCCGGAGGACGAAGAATAAAAGAGCGTGCATGAAAATGCTTATGGATGTGAAGGAAGCGAAAGACGTATGCAGAGATCGAGCAAAGTGGCGATCCATCGTCTTTGCCTACCCCTGTGGGACAATGGCGTGAGCTTTATGTATGTATGTATGTTGACGTTCAATTTGACGTTTGTGATTTGAATTGGGACCCAAAATTGCGCTGTCCGTGTATTGAGAATAGATAATCAACACATTCAAAAGATATCTAAGAAAGTAGCAATGTTAATTTTAATTTAACGGACATTTCACTATGAAGTTGATTATTATAAATTGACTTTTACTGTCAAAAGTATTGGTAAGGTTTCGGGCTCTCGATTATTATTTTAAACGTCGGTTATTGTTTGTGAATACAGAACTTAGCGATGTTAGCAGACTATTTAACCGGCAGTCGCTTAGCAAAGAGAGGTCGCTCTAGACGGGACAGGGCGATATTTAAATAAATAAATATTGTGGGTCAGTGAGGTGTTTTCCGCGGCTGTTTCCAACACTATAACATAGATAGCGCTGTCGCTAAAATCTCTTAAAAAATTTTTTTTCCATCACTGCTTTACCATGACAGTAAAACTCGGAAAATGAAAATCTCGCAATGATTTTTATATTTTAGTACCAATCCAAAAATTCAATATTGTCCATTATGGATAAAAAAAAATATTCCAAGTCTGTGTTTAATTACCGGCAGACAAGTAGCAAAAATATGTCATTAAAAATGTTTCAAATGTTTTCATCATAAACTATACCTCCGTATTTTAATATTGTTGATATTGATCGTAGGTTTTCTTACTACCTGTATAAAAACTCAAGGTAATTTTCATCTATAATGCATACCTAACAAGTGTCGAGCAAAATTTTGTAATTTAAAATAAAGCTCTATAAATAATTCAACAAACGTCTCAATCAAGTCACGCTCTTCGTAAAAAACGTGTGAAGAAGCGCTTCAATTTAAATCTATACATTCAAAAAAATACCGCCCGATGTCTGTAACATGGGAATTATTTAACAAAACTTAATATAAGGGGTATTTATATCAATAAAAACCATAACAATTACATAATCATTTTTTTGGCTGTTTATATGCGCGTGATGCAGCCACTACTACATCGAATGAGTAAGGCCAACATAATATTTTGTTAATTGTGTATTTATTTGAAATGTAAACAGTTATAAGAAAGGAGTGTGTTTTTATTTTTAAAAACAAAAACATCGTGAATGAAAACAACGTGAAGAAGCCCGCAGGACCCAGTATTAATTCTGAGACATGTGTAAAGAGACCCGGTCCGGCGATGGGCTCACCACCTATCACGTTTAGGGGTCCAAAGAATATCTGATGAAAAGTGGGTATATCCAAAAATGGAATACCTCTGCCTACCCCTTCGGGGATGAAAAGCGTGAGATTATTTATGAGATTATTTATTTCATGTGGGAATCCTCTCGGCATTAAAAACCTAGGTAGCCTCACTAATATGAAGAAATTGTTAGGTCATAAGTTCAAATACGATTACGAAGCAATTACAACACGAGCCCACTTATTACTCTACTGGCTCTCCACTCCGACACCTAACTGATTGGTGTCGAAAACCACCATTCTCATTCAAACAAATGCTAAAATACACAATTCCACCAATTTCTACGTATACGCTAAACTTAAGTAGGTTAAAACACCCAATTATTGTTGACTCTCCAGTTCGCTGTACCAATTAATAGCCACCCCAACAGTTTTATAACAATAATAAAATAAATATTGTCGTTTTATCTAATTATTCTAATTATATTTGTGTATCGTTATTTCGTTAATTTTGAATGAAACTGTTGGGGTGTCAATTAATTGGTACGGTGTCAACAATTGGGTGTTTTAGCCTACTATTATAAATATGAGCTAGCCTTGTGGTTACTGAGCCTGCCTCTCATGCGTGAGGCCAGGGTTCGAATCCTGTGGTTAAGGTTCCAATGACTTTTTCAGAAACTTACTATCATTAGCTCTACGGTGAAGGAAACCATCTGATCCCAGAATTGAAGCATGTGTCCAGCGGTGGGTGCACCACCTGTCACTAGTGAATAATGGGTATTACCAGGGGGCCAATTCCACTAAATATCAATGGTTACAGTTGGGTGACAATGACATCTCAATGGTCAGTCAATGGTGTTATTTTGGCACTTTTCAGAGCAAATAACACCATCGACTGACTATTGACATGTCATTGTCATCCAACTGTAACCTTTGACATTTAGTGGAATTGGCCCCCAGGTATGGAATATCTCTGCCAACAGTCAAGACCCTCGGACACGGGTGGTATTACACATGCCTCAGAATCAAGACCTGATCTGAGACCTCGTTTCCTCACGATTTCTTTCACCATTGAGCTGGTCATGTAGATTTTTCAAACTCATTAGTACATGGCCTCGCCAGGATTCGAACCCGAATCTTATGGCTATCACTGCTCTAGCTCGCACAAAAAGTATTGTGTGCCAACAAATTGCATTACACTGATTTGATTAGGTACCCTTTGAATTATAAATTGAAATTGAATGCATAAACTATGAATGGTAAACTGGATAAAACTCACAACATCATGTGAAAACCGGATTCTTGTTTATAAGCGATCGTATATATTATACTATCAATTAAGTTAAGTATTCATATTTATAGGTTCTAAAACTTATATTACCTACGTCTCTTTTGTAGTTAAATGTTAACTTACTTTAATTCTCTTCAAAGATTTTATCTTGAGATTATTAATATTATTCCACTCCTGAAAGTAGATACCTGTTCATCTACTAACAGAGTCATATTTTATGACTGCAAACGCAGCGTACAATGTATGGACATCGCGCATAGCGCACGTAGGCCGCGTCGAGCGAACGAAAGAGACCACTATAATATGTAACAGAATAAGCGCTATTCCTGAAATTAGTTTGTTCAGTAACGACTACTTAATCGATTTCAGCTATTTTTAATTCATATGTTAAGTTTTTCCAAAAATGAATTAGCTCAATTGGAAATAGTACTATTATTGCTCTTTATTTAGGAAATTAGTTAGACACAACTAAAGTACGAAGGCATCATAATTAATTGGGGTGTATGAGGAATTGCGCTTATTTACGGGTTGTATAATGCATTCCATTATAATGCATTCGTCGACCGCCTACTGCGTCACGTCGGACGCGACTTACGGCATTTGCAGCTAACCACCGCCCCTGGGAACGCCATCCATGCCTTATATATCAATTGTGGTACACAACACGAAGCAAAGTAAGTGTTTGGTGCAAGTCGGTTAAGCAACGACGTATCACTACATGCCATTTTTTATTACCAACTTATTAAGCGTTATGTAACAAGGTGAAGGTCGTTTAGATACAAAGGTCAAACGCTTGCAAAATTTCTTTCTCATCGTTGTCTTAGAATAGATAATAATCAATATTTTTATTGATTTCGTAAGAGTTAGTAGGAAAAAATTCACTTGCATGACACATAATATTTATGTGAACATACGTGATAATCATCGATGATGATTACCGAAAATGATATTAAAAAAGTAAACCCAGACATTATTATTTCATTCAAAAGTTGACTATGTTGTTAAAATTATACTTACTTAATGAAGTTTAATGATTGAAAGAATTCATGCCATATCCGATTTGATGCTAATATGAGTTTTATTAATGACATTTATTATTGCTGATTAAACCTAATAATTTTCTCGTACGGTCCAGACACAATTTAGCTGGATTTGGATGTTTCAGTCCCGAAAAAAAGATAAAAAATAAATTATTTGTATTTCAAAAAAACTGTTAGTATTATAATGCAGCACATACAGACAATATCTTAGTTGGCTTCCTACTCAAATGATTTTAAAATTTGCTATAACTGAAAAGTGAAAATAGAAATATGCTTTGGGATTCTCTTTTTAATGAATGACTACTCGCAGTTTAATTTCGATACTGTCAAGTACCTTATTGATCATCATTTGCTTGCCCTTTTCCCATTATTTGGGGTCGGCGCAGTATGTTTTTTCCTTCCATTTAGATCTATCATACGTCATATCTACATTTACTTCCATCTTGCACCATATCATCCTTCACACAATCCATCCATCTTTTCTTTGGTCTACCCCTCTTCCTATAACCTTCCACATTCATATCAAGCACTCGTCTTACAACATTACTCTCATCCCTCCTCATTATATGTACTGTAGTATACATACCAAGAAAGACGATTACCTCTCAACTCCTCCATCACGGGTGCTACTTTCAGACTTCCTCTTATGTACACATTCCTAATTTAACCATTCATGTCACTCCACACATCCATCTCAACATTCTCATCTCCGCTGCATGCAGTCTCCTTTCATCCTCCTTCTTATGGGCCCAACATTCCGATCCATACGTGACGACAGGTCGTCAAGTACCTTATTGACGTCCTTAGTGACCTTATTGATAAGTACATAATATATATATTTCATTTAAGTATTACCTGTTTTATTTTATTTTGTTTGTTCTATTGTATGTTTGTCACTGAAGATCTGTCTATTGTTAAATATTTTATCTTAAAATTTCCATAGAAAACAGCATTTCATATAAGTCAATGAATTCTAGATTCTAATTATTCAGGCCAAGTAGGCTAATGCATCATGTAATAAGAAAATTACTGATGAGACCAAATAAGTAGGCAATACCTCAATTTGGGATGCCAAGGATGGTGACACAAAAATTATAATGAGATGAGCAGAGACGGGCTAACCGAAGGTCAAATGCATTATCATATTTATTTAACCTAATTTATGTCAATATGACTTGAGTTCACATTTAACTTTAGCCTTAGCTTTTGTATATAATGAGATTAGTGTTGAAATTCTTTAAATATTCAGTAGTGATATCATTAATAGTTTTTTATTGGTCGTTTCTTTAGATTTGTATACTGTTTCGTGTTGTAGGCTCAACATTAAAGAAAACAATATTTTTCGCTCAATATCTTATAGATTCCATTATAGTTAAGTAATATTATTGTCCTAAATATGACCAAGGCAACAGCAATAGGACAGCAAAAAATTTTCCATATTTCATAACCAAGTTTATTACCAACTAGCTTGAACCCGCGGCTTCGCTCGCGCACGTTTATTTCCCCCCCCCCCCCCCTTAGGGTGTCGAATTTTGATAAATCTTACTATGCAGTTATTAATAGGAAAACTGAAGAGTTTCTTGTCCCGCTTCTTCTCAACCATACATGTCATGCTTAAGCGGTGGAGTTGCAACAGTTATGGATTTCCTTCGAATAAAATCTTTTTGATATATATTTTTTGATTTTGCATCCATTATCACACCTCGAAACGTCGGAATGAAACAAAGAAATAAATTAATTAACATTTAATGTCTCAACAACATTCGATCGGATTTTATCACAGAATCGCTTGAGCGGCGATGGAAAGGGGAGGGTTGGGACTTGAGTATTTTTGGACTAGATTTGGGTGAATAGGGGAATTATTGGGCAACGGGTAAATGAGCGCCTTGTGGCTCAAAGCCCCTCTTGCCAGCTGTGTAGGTGACGGTGTAGATGACTCCATCGGGACCGGGGTAGCTGAACTGTCCTTGGACCTCGAGGGCTTCGTCTTCAGTTCCCGGGTTCTCGATCACACCATTCTCCTCATTGAAGATTCCGTTGGAAGTCGCCACTCTGATGGAAAATTTAAAATTAGAATTTCTACTCCGAAGTGTCTTACCGAGATGTTTTAAGTTATAACATTCACCAACTCGGTAACGGATCGCCACCGCCTCGCTTATCACACTCGGGGTTGTCCCGAGGCGATGCTGTTTCAATGCTATTTATGTGGAGTATGAAATTTCATAAAAGGAATACTAAACGGCCTGAGTTGAGGCGCTGCATTTGAGAAGTAGACCTCTGGCGCCTGAGCGGATGTATATGTGATCTAGGGGTATCAACAAAGTAGTATGTCTTTCTGTTAAGGATATTACCAAGATTGGGTAGATCATAATTATATTCGGTGAAACAGTTAAAGTAGAAACAACATCATTTTAATCATATAAAGCTATTGTATAATTAAAATTATGAATACATATAATGATTCTTCTTTCATTTAAGATGCAATGTTATCTAGTAGTAAATAACCCTTATGATTAACCCTTCCAACTGTTAACATAAAATACAAGTGTTTTATTTTTATCATTTGTCGGGTTCGATTCCCGGCTGAGGCATTCGCTTTAAAAAAATCAGTGAATGCAGTTCTACTTAATATTAAAAGTAAAATTATTCCTTAATTCAGTAAAATAAATATCTTCAATATTTAATTCTTTCCCTACGTGGGACACACTGTATTTAGCTTACTTGAATTTGTAGCCGTCGACGCCAATGTTGTCAAAATCGTACTGAGTGACCTCCGCGGCGGCGTCAGGGTTGGCGGGAGCGGCCAGGGCGGCGGCGACCAGTACGGCGAGGATGATGAACTGGAGAACAGACACAAAATTGAAATAAATATTGATAAATAGAAAAGAGATGGTAATGACAATGTTCTTGTTGATGGTAATGAGAAAGAAACTGGACAAAGCGTATTGGTTTGGTTAAATATAAAAATAACACTTTGAATACTAAAAATAGATTGATGATTAGAACATTTTTAAAAGCCTATGGAAATTATATACTTAGACCACATTTTAATCGAATTCTAATTAACACTTATACAAAACGTACCGATTTCATTTTTGAAAATGTTTTTTTTTCTGGTCTTGTAACTGAAGAAGCAATCGAGTGACTGATGCTGGTTTGTTGGAAGAGCGGCCATTTATACTGCGCGAGCGCATCGCGGCCCGGCAAGGACGCGCGGTGACATTTGAACTTAGAACATCTTGGGTATTACGGTAAAGGTTCTCTGTGACATGTCCGGTAACTTTTTATTAGGTCTTTATTCGTGTAACTTTATTGGATGGCCATATGATGTGTTACTTTTCTTATTCAATAATAATACATAATAAATTGTGGGACACAATTCACACACGGTTATTTAGTCTCAAACAGATAAACAGCCATACTCAAATAAATACTCAATTGTCAATACTCAATAATTTTATTGCACTATAACGAAATACCATACAGATATCCTTAAAGCTTCAGGTAAAGGTCATTATGAACCCTGAAGGGCCCAGCAAAAAAGAGATGGGGGGCTTTCTTATCTGAGAACAAAATTTTAAAGAAATACAATAATTTTACATACTAAGTACATAAGTAAGACTTACTTTTCATCGCTTAAAAACTCAGCTGCAGAATAGTAGCCTCACTACATAGTATAAAACAAAGTCGCTTTCTCTGTCCCTATATCCCTATGTCCCTATGTATGCTTAAATCTTTAAAACTACGCAACGGATTTTGATGCGGTTTTTTTTAATAGATAGAGTGATTTAAGAGGAAGGTTTTAGTGTTAGCATTGCACCCGTGCGAAGCCGGGGCAGGTGGCTAGTTTCTTATATTTTCTTTTAAGTTATTTACAATTTTATTATCACTTATTTAGTTTGTAATCGTTTCTGGAAGTTTATTTTATATTTTAATTGATATTCTGTAGGGAAATATTAAACGACAAGAAGCCAACAGACATGTTCATACACACAAATGTTGGCCCCGAGCGGGAATCAAACCCGCTACCTCCGGCTCAGAGGGCAGGAGGTTTCCATAGATTCGACTTCGGATCATTTCTCACTCAACGGGAACGGTATCGAACCTCCGTGAATGCGCTAGCAGAAAAAGTAAAATTTTGCAACGCGTCTCCCAAGACAGTCAAGACCGGCAAAATGACAAACAGATTTGATTTCATGCCTTTCAACGTTACAATAGCTTTTCCACTGAGATACCATCGTTATTTCTGTCATATACTTAAATAATAAACTGGCCAAGTGTGAGTCGGATTCGCACTCAAAGGATTCGTACCAAAAAACCCCTTCCCTTGACTTTTGACTTTATAATTTTATTATTTACTAGTGACCAGCCCCGGCTGCGCACGGATGCAATGCTGACACTAAAACCTTCCTCTTGAATCACTCTATCTATTAAAAAAAACCGCATCAAAATCCGTTGCGTAGTTTTAAAGATTTAAGCATACAAAGGGACATAGGGATATTGGGACAGATACTATGTAGTGATGATAGTGATTGTTCTCGCAGCTATACATATTAATAATAATTATTAATAATTGTGGGACACAAGTCACACACGGTTATTTAGTCCCAAATTAGGCAGGGCCTGTACTATGGGTACTAGACAACTGATAAACATACTTAAATAAATACTAAACACCCAGACACGAAGCCAACAGACATGTTCATGCACACAAATGTTGGCCCCGAGCGGGGATCGAACCCGCGACCTCCGGCTCAGAGGGCAGGGTCACTACCAACTGAGCCAACAGGCATATAAATACACATTTTTAGTAAATTCAACTGTCAACCTATTACCTAACCGTTCATGAGATACAATACAATAACTCTTTATTGTACACCAAAAACAACACAATCTGGATACCAACACAGGGAAGGGTCACTGTCAATTGAGCCAACAGGCTAGCCGTAATAACATTCTAAACTAAATAGTCATATACGTAACGTTCTAAATATATAGACATGCTCACGCTTTTATCAATTTTCACTGGTATATTTTTAACCTCTAAACGTGACAGATGTTAAGTCCATCACTGGACCGGGGTGCTATTACACATGCCTTAATGAAACTAGTGGATACCCTGTTAATTTCCTTTCCCGTGGGAATTAAAAAAAATGCCTTTTTACTCGCTTGCATCATTTAAGGAACCTTTATGCAGAATTTCATGACTCTAGTAGACTCAGTGGTTTTGGACGTGTCTTGATCGATCTGTCAGTTAGTCAGACATTCAGTCAGTCAGTATCTATACTAATCTTATAAAGAAGCAAGATTTGTTTGTATGTTTGTTACGAATAAACTCAAAACTACTCAACCGATGGAAAGCTAGAATATCCCTGAGTAACATAGGCTATATTTATTTATATATATATATATATAAGACAATCACATATAAATAAAAACTCAACATCATACGTCACAGATATTGAGTATGACACAGTTTTATGATGATGTAATGGGACAGGTGCATTTTATTATGGAAACCGGCTTCACGCACACGTGAAGGGCTCGGCAGATAAGTAAATTTTATCGGTATCTTGCGATTCCATCTTTTTCGGCTTCCGTGGATTCCGTGGACTCAAAGGATGCAAACGGATCATATAAACTCAAACTCAAAATTTATTCATTTCTGTAGGTGAAAAATATATTATTAGAAACTTCAATAGTCTAATAACAAGGGATTTAAAATTCTGCTGTGCGTCCGTCTGTCAAAGTTAAAGTCAAAATGTTTTTATTTAATGTAGGGGCTTAATAAGTCCTCTTGATAGTCATTGCGACTCCACCGCTTCGGTATGTATAGTTGAGGAGAAGAAGCGGGGCAAGAAACTTTTCAACATATAATTATTATTATTTTCATAGTCATTGAGGAATTGTATTCTTTATAGGTACCCGAAGTACAAAACTTTCAGCAACTAGCATCGTTATAATTTATTCTTTACAACATATACAATACAAAGTACAAGTTGCGTCCGTATTTCTGTCGGTATAGGCTGTATCTCTAGTTCTAATCTCTCAGTTTCGTCCATCCTAAGGTTGTCTGGAAGAGATCGCTAAAAGCGATAAGACCGCCCATTGTACTTTAGTTATTGTTGGTATCCAGATTGTGTTGTTTTTGGTGTACAATAAAGAGTTATTGTATTGTATCTCATGAACGGTTAGGTAATAGGTTGACAGTTGAATTTACTAAAAATGTGTATTTATATGCCTGTTGGCTCAGTTGGTAGTGACCCTGCCCTCTGAGCCGGAGGTCGCGGGTTCGATCCCCGCTCGGGGCCAACATTTGTGTGCATGAACATGTCTGTTGGCTTCGTGTCTGGGTGTTTAGTATTTATTTCAGTATGTTTATCAGTTGTCTAGTACCCATAGTACAGGCCCTGCCTACACTGAGAAAACTGGTAATCATAAAAGACGTGAAATCAGGATAAGTAAGATGAATTCACCTCAAGGACGGAGAATACTGATATCACCAAAAAGAAAGATGATAACACGTCTGATGATGATAACTGCATTTAAGATGACGTGTCACCATGGCTTTAGTCGGACGAGCATACATAATGTGATTATGTTTACTACTATTTATGTTTGCTTTCATCATATCTCGAGTTACGTACTATTATATTTCCTACTATTTATCGATGACTTCCTCGTACCTCCAGTTATTATGTCCTATTATTTTTTTTACTATTTATCGAGGACTTCATCATATTTCCAGTTTTGTAAAATTGTAACACGCTAGGCTCGGTGGGGGAGACTGTCAAGTTAGAGGCCTCACCATGGAATTCAGCTGTTCTGATAATGTCAAACACTCTTCCTAAATAGTGCCCGAAATTCCGTGATCCAGATATGGCAAAGGTGTCCAAAAGAGTCGGGGAACCTCTCTCTCTACTAATGAAACCTTGCACTTAACCCCGGAGTGGATACAATGTCAAATGCATCTTAACTACTTATATCTAAACCCTGAGTCAAACGATAGTGCGTTTTAATTCGACCATGGCGCCATCTATCGAGAACGTATGACAACACTTGTTTGCGTTACGTGTGCGTTAACACTATTGTGTTCCACTATTATTTTTCTACTATTTGCCGATGATCATATATCCAGTTAGGTCTAGTCCAGGTGTCGAGGGTCAGAGGAGTATGGAGGAGTGGAGGTGGAATCTCCATCGTGAAAAGGGAAGATCTTCCGCCAGGAGAAGTGATCGTGCCTGGGGACCGCTGTCCAACGGTTGATGTTGGACAGTTGTATTTATACAAACTCATTAGAAAACTTCGATAGCGCGGTTTAGAACTCGGCCGTCTATTGGCGCATTCTATGTAGCGTCACTTATATTAATATGCTTAGCGCATAAAATAATATGACTGTAATATTAAATAATATGATGCTGGGATTTCATCGTATTTTCGGTGATACTTTTTCATATTCAACTAGGAAATCTATATAAGTACGGTGACGGTGTCATTGTGTTTTATGTTTATAATCTTACTTATAAATATCATACAAATTTATAGTACAGTGAGATATTATTTAAAAAGAGAATATTCCAACTTAACTTATTATTTCGATTATAGCGTAATATTAACCTATTTTTTCCTTATTGTACGACAATTCTCCAGTTTTAGACAAACGTCACGTTATTTTATGATTACGAAGAATTAAAAAATATCATGTCTTTGTTATAATTATGTGAGCGGAATGGAGCGATTGGAGCTAGCGCCGAAAGTGCTGTCATCATATTATTTTTAAGGAATCACACAGAATGTTATGCATACTCATAGATGAGATTCTGTAGTCGTATTTTAGTAATCATCACTATATTAATATGATGCTTACTCTAAAAATAAGATTCTGTAATAAATTTTAGTAGGATTCACATTATTCTATAAAATTAAATGTGGTGCTAGGACTTCATCGTATTTTCGGTGATACTTCTTCATATTCACTAGGAAATCTATCAAAATACGGCGACGGTGTCATTGTGTTTTATAATTATAATCTTACTTTATCAATATCATACAAATTTATAGTACAGTGAGTTATTATTTGAAGAAGAGAATATTATATTGTGTGACAAATTTTTACGACGCTAAGAATCATAATATCGCATTACTTACTCAAACAATTCGATTCCAACTAATATATTTCGATTATAGCATAGTATTAACCTATTATTTCCTTATTTTACGATAATGCACCTGTTTTAGACCAACGTCACGTTATTTTATGATTACGCCGAAATGACATTTTTTTCAGTGTAGTTTGGGACTAAATAACCGTGTGTGACTTGTGTCCCACAATTATTAATAATTATTATTAATATGTATAGCTGCGAGAACAATCACTATCATCACTACATAGTATCTGTCCCAATATCCCTATATCCCTATGTCCCTTTGTATGCTTAAATCTTCAAAACTACGCAACGGATTTTGATGCGGTTTTTTTTAATAGATAGAGTGATTCAAGAGAAAGGTTTTAATGTCAGCATTGCATCCGTGCGCAGCCGGGGCTGGTCACTAGTAAATAATAAAATTATAAAGTCAAAAGTCAAGGGAAGGGGTTTTTTGGTACGAATCCTTTGAGTGCGAATCCGACTCACACTTGGCCAGTTTATTATTTAAGTATATGACAGAAATAACGATGGTATCTCAGTGGAAAAGCTATTGTAACGTTGAAAGGCATGAAATCAAATCTGTTTGTCATTTTGCCGGTCTTGACTGTCTTGGGAGACGCGTTGCAAAATTTTACTTTTTCTGCTAGCGCATTCACGGAGGTTCGATACCGTTCCCGTTGAGTGAGAAATGATCCGAAGTCGAATCTATGGAAAATTTTCGAATGCTTTCTGTGACTGAAATAGCTATGGTGTAAGTTTCCGACAGCAACGGATTTTTTTTCGAATCTTCATGACAAATATGACATTGGTTTTCCATACCAATATCAGTGAAAAGCCCATCTCGAAACCGTTCGACAGATTTTCCGATTCCGAGTCGAATATCGAATCTTCGTGAATACCCCTGATTTGACATCCGTTAATCATAGTGCCATAGCAATCTTTTCTAGAGACAGGTATACAGTTCTCAACTGAATTAACAAATATATTGTTTCATCTCTTCAGTACTTAACAATAATCCTGGATGAATATATAGAAAACGTAGAGCCCCGTCTCAACAAAACGCGTAAATCCTACTAATATTGTAAATGCGAAAGTTTGTTTGGATGGATGTCTGGATGTATGATGTATGTTTTGTTCCTCTTTCACGCAAAAACTATTGAACGGATTTTAATGAAACTTTACAGTTATATAGCTTATACATCAGAATAACACATAGGCTATATTTTATCTCCGTATTCCCACGGGAACGGGAACTACGCGGGTGAAACTGCAGGGCGCTGCTAGTAATCTATATATATAAAATGATATACTGACCGATTAGTGATATATCAACGCACAGTCTAAACCGCTCAATTTCAAGTCTGTAGACATAGCTTATACAGTGTAGTAGGCATCCACTAAGAAAGGATTTTGCAAAATTTAACCCATAAGGGGGTGAAATAAATATGCGCGAGAGAAGCTGAGGGTAAAAGCTAGTCATTTATAAAACGTCTAATCTAACTCATCACAACTGTTCATTGTACTCCTTACTTCATCTCCTAATAGTTCTATTGTTTCACAGTCAAATTAGATGGTCTAAATCGAATACTAACTGCATTTTGAACGCTGTCAGTTCGGTTGAATTTATTGGTTAATATATTTTTTAACATGTATGTAATAATAATCAAATTGGGTGAATTTTGAAATATACTGTGTTTATACAATGCCTGCTTGGTTACTGAAAATTCAGGCTTCTAGGTTTATCCACAACGAAGTTATAGGTGGTCGAAAATGGCGTGAATTGCTTCGAGAAAAGGATGGTACGGCCGTGCCGCTTTTTGCTCGACTTGGCGGGGGCACTGCCGTGCCCCCAGATATTACCTATATATTTTTAGTCCATTGTATCTGCCTACCTCAATGGGAAATATGAGTGAAATGATGTATGTACGTATGTATATTTTTTGATACGATTAAAAGTTTTTATAGCCACAAATTATAATTTGGTTGGTTGAATTAAGTACCTAATTGTTATTTAAAATGAATGATATTCGTGTGCCTAATAAGGTAAATCATAGAGACACTAGTATATCACCAATACTCCTATTATAGCGAATTAATAAATTAATATTGATTCTAAATCTCAAGACAAAAGATCGCATTTTCGTAACATACGTATCAATACTCAACAATAAAATGTGTTAAGAAGGCGCTCGTGCTCTGATAGCCGAGAAGAGACTCCGCGGTTAAAGAGTCCGCTTCTTATTCGTGAAGCTCGGATTCGAATCCCGGCAAGGCCATGTACGAGTATGATGTGTTTTCCTAAAACTTACGTACATGTTTATTGCTTTATCAAATGAGATCTTTGAGGAAAATATGTGGAGTGAGGAATGCGGATATACGAGAGAAGTGTGGTTTGAAAGAAGATAGTGACAAAGATTGAAAAGGGTATGTTATGCTGGTTTGGTCATTTAGAACGTGTGGATGAAAGAAGAGTAACGAGAGAGATTTATGGCGTGAATGTCGAAGGATGCAAGGAAAAAGGACGCCCCAGAAGAACGTTCACGGATCAAATAAGTGACGTCCTTCAAAAAGCTGGTGTCCGGAGTGCGAAGAATAAAAGAGCGTGCATGAAAAGGCTTATGGATGTGAAGGAAGCTAGTGAAGTGTGCGGAGATCGGGCAAAGTGGCGATCCATCGTCTCTGCCTACCCCTGTGGGAAGAAGGCGTGAGCTGTATGTACATACATACATACATAATGCTCACGCCATTGTCCCACAAATGAGCTGTATGTATGTATGTATATTTATCCCTAGCTCGATGGCGAAGGAAAACATCGTGTGGAAACCCACAGGTCCGAGAATTAATTCTGTGGCATGTGTAACTGACCCGGCCCAGCGATGAGCTCACCACCTATCACGTTTAGGGGTCCAAAGAATAGACTGGTGAAACGGGGGTCTTTCCAGAAATGAAATACCTTTGCCTGCGCCCTTGGGGACAAAAAGAGTCAGTTTATTTTTAAAAGATTATTTAAATTTATTGTATGTGATTGTTTGCTTGTCAGCAACAGCGGCCAAAGTTTTGGCCCAATTTATTTCTGTCTTCGATAATAAAGGTCAATTATTATTTAAACCGGGTTTTATTATTTTACCTAACAACAGACCAGGAAGATTATGTAGTAGAATAGTTTTTACATACGACAAATGTAAGACGGTTACAAAACTGGATATACTAGACATGTTCTTGATTAGGAATATTTGATTTAATTATATTTAAACTGCGTACTCAATATTCAGTGCACGTGACACCATCTAAGAATACACAAGCACTTACACGCGCAAAAGACCATTCATTTCAACTTATTTGTAAGCTTGGCTATTATTACCAATTGTAATCAAATATACCTACAAGAAAACTTGCAAACTGCAAACACATCGTTGCAAAGGGCAATTAGAGGTATTAATATGTACTAATTGTTAAAGTTTATCTATTTGTTTTTGGGTAGGATGTTTTTAGGGTTCCGTACCTCAAAAGGAAAAAACGGAACCCTTATAGGATCACTTTGTTGTCCGTCTGTCCGTCCGTCCGTCCGTCTGTCAAGACCCTTTTTCTCAGGAACGCGTGGAGGTATGAAGCTGAAATTTATATCAATTACTCAGGTCTACTGTCCCTTGAAGCTGTGAAAAAATCAAACTTCTAAGCCAACGCAATCAAAAGATACAGCCGTTTATGCCGCAAATTTTCGACACTTGCAAGGGAATCAAAACCTACAGGGTGCTTCCCGTGAACTCAGAATCTTGAAATTTGGTACGAAGCAACGTCTTATAGCATAGATAAAGGAAAAATTACGAAAACCATAAATTTGCAAGGTTGTACGGAACCCTCGGTGCGCGAGTCCGACTCGCACTTGGCCGGTTTTTTTTTTATTATATTGTTCCTTTATTTTGAGGCTTATAGGCATTCTGGTAGGTAAAAGTAATCAAAAGTATCTCACACTAAATTAGTGAAATACAACTTTAAAGAGTTTCTCTAATGCTTTGAATTAATGAGAAATTTGATTTTTTTTTCCTTCGTCAACTCTCCTTCAGTTTTGTTATAGCCTTCTGGCTGGAAGTTGTTTGTTTATTTCAAGGGCCGGCAACGCACTTGTGACTCTTCAGCTGCAGGTGTCCATGGGCGACGGTAGTCACTCCATCAGGTGACCCGTCTGCTCGTTTGCCCCCTTTTTTATAAAAAAAATCCCTTTTTGCCTGGTAAGGTACGTCCTTACAAAGAACTACATCTGTCCTCACGTCAACCAGAAGTTCGCCATGTGTACATTTTCTTGGTGCAAAAACAGACGCATTCAAGAACATTCTCACTTATTGTCTGCGAGCCTTCGCTAAAAGTCACAGTTTTTTTTTTTTTTTCTTATTTTAATCTGCGAGCAGTCTGTCAACTTTAAGCAGATGTTAGCAGGGTTTTAGCTTTGCAGAGTAACTTCTTCATTAAGAAACCTCTTCCTTCATGCTAGAGTCTAGGGATCCATTGTCTAGCTTGCTAAGTCTACTATTGCGAGTCTTTTGAGTCTCCTTTTGTGGGTGGGCCTGGACAGCATGGCTGCCAGGGGATTCGGATGATTCCTTATTCTTGTCTTGTAGCGTCCGGCAATAGACTTTATTTCCTGCTGAACGGTGTTGACCTCCAATATGTCGTGCACCTCTGAGTTCCTAATGAACCATGGGGCATTTGTTATACTTTTCAACATACTATTCTGTACCCTTTGTATTATATTTAGGTTCGAGGTACTTGCAGACCCCCAGAGCTGGATGCCATATGTCCAAATCGGCTTAAGTATAGCATTATAGAGGAGGAGCTTGTTATCAATACTTAGAATGGAGTTTCTACCAAGCAGCCATTGTAGGCTTCTGTATTTCATGTTTAGCTGATCTCTCTTAGCTAGAATGTGGGCCTTCCATGCAAGTTTTCGATCAAGCTTGATGCCTAGGTATTTAACTACATCGCTGTGTGGAAGTTCTTGTTCACCCAGTTTCACGGCAGGACAATTACCTGGGCGCAGAGCGAATGTCACCTGAACAGATTTAGAGGCACTGGCCCTGATCCTCCATTTCTTTAACCATGTGTCTATGTTATTAAGACCTTCCTGCAGAAATTTGGAGGCAGTCTCGGGTTGTCTATGGCTAGCCAAAATAGCTGTGTCATCAGCGTATGTTGCCATTGTCACATGTGCGCATTGGGGAAGGTCTGCGGTGTATATTGAATACAATACAGGGCCCAGTACTGACCCCTGAGGCACTCCTGCCTGGATGTCATGGAAAGAGGATGTGCAGTCACCCTCTCTTACTTGAAATATCCTGTCCGAGAGATATGACTTAAGGATCTCGAAGAAAGTGTATGGTAATGATTGTTTAATTTTGTACAATAGCCCCTTGTGCCAAACCCGATCGAAGGCCTGTTGTATATCCAAGAAGGCTGAGGAGCAGTATTCTTTGTCTTCAAGTGACTTTCTGATTATACTGCACAGTCTATGCACCTGCTCTACTGTCCCGTGTTCCTGTCGAAATCCAAACTGGTGATCAGGTATAATATGCCTTTCCTTTAATATAGGTGTCATTCTGTGCAACAGGAGTTTTTCAAAGAGCTTTGAAGTCACTTGCAGCAAACTGATAGGCCTGTATGAGGTAAGTTCATGTATTGGCTTGCCCTCTTTGTGTATCATCACAATTTGTGATACCTTCCACAGGTTGGGGTAATGTTTTGTTCGAAGAATTCCATTGAACAGCGAGGTCATATACATTATCGCCATCCTAGGTAGTTCCATAAGGACCTCCTTGGTGATTAAATCAAAGCCTGGGGATTTGTTGCCGTCAAGTGTTTTAATAATACCATACACTTCCTTTGGAGTAATTGGTCTAATTGGCAATTCCAGTTGAAAGTCCTGACTCAGTTCAATGTCTATGTCAGTATCATCAATGTTTGTTTCTGGCGAATTTAGCATAAACACTTTTGACAGATGCTCTGCAAACAATTCTGCCTTTTGCTTACTCGTTTTAGCCCAGCCACCACTGCTATCTTTAATCGGAGGCTTCGTGTTTTGTGGTTGGTTCATGCTGCGCGTTGCCTTCCAAAGAGAATAATTTGTAGCTTTAGTTGCAGTTAGGGACTCTAGGTAGATTTGTACTTTTGCATTGCTAGCAGTTTTGAGAGCCTCTTTTACGTCGAGTATGGCCTTATTCAATGCCTTTTTATCCTCTCTGCAACGACTAGTATGCCAGACTCGTCGGAGTCTTCGTTTTTCCTGTATTTTCTCTCGTATTTGCCAGGGGATACAGGTTTTCCAGTTTGTAGGTGGATTCTCAGGGGTACATTGCCAACAAGCGACTTGGATGACGTTAGTTAGCTTTCTAGCTGCTCGATCAACGTCGTCTGGTGTTTTCAGAGCTACTTTCAGTTCCAACATTTTCTCAACCGCATCCCGGAATGAGCCCCAGTCCGTATGATTATTGTAGAGGCGTTGGTGTTTCTCTCGCTGTATGATCGTCGTGCTTACTGTCAAGATTACCGGGATGTGGTTTGATGACCCATCCAAACACGGTTCAACCATGAAGTCAAGTCTCGAGAGTCCACCCATTATAAAGAAGTCCAGTATATCGGGTAATCTAGCTGGGTCTGTAGGCCAGTGTGTTGGTTCCTGTGTTGATAGAGTAATAAACTTTCTTTTCGAAATGCAGGACATCAATTCTCTTCCTCTAGTGGTGATTAGTCTAGACCCCCAATGAGTGTGTTTGGCATTCCAGTCGCCACCGGCTATAAAATGCTTGCCAAGTGTGTGAAAGTATTCTGTGAAGTGAAGATCTTTAATTTTGTGTTTTGGTGGACAGTACACTGATGATAGGTTAAAGTCACCCATTTTGTCTTCTATGCAAATTGTAGTTGCCTGTATTTGTGCTGTCTTAAAGCATGGTAATTGATGATGCTTTATAGAGGATTTTAGGATAACAGCAGTTCCTCCATGGGCTGTACCATCGGGATGATTAGTGCAGTAGATGTTATACCGTGGTATTTTGATAGCACTTCTATCGGTAAAGTGAGTTTCCGAGATAAGCAGAACATCGAGTTTGTGGATATCAATCAGCATGCTAACTTCTTCTCTATTAGGTGACAGTCCATTAATGTTCCATGTTGCTATTCGTAGAGTATTCATTTCACAAAAAGTCACAGATTAACATTTCTAACCTTAAAATTTTCCTAATAACGCCCATAAATTATGGATTCATACATATCTTGAGGGTCAGTCACAGTCTAGATGACTTCACACCCAGTGTATTTTTACACTGATGGTGTCTGTCTGTGACGTGTATGGAAATAATTTGGCTATAAACATTTGCATTTTATTAGTAGAACGTCTTGTGGATGGTGTCATTAAGGTTCAGGGTTCTCCAACTCTTAGAGACGATGCTCCATAGCCTTGCTCTGGACTTATAAATACCACATATGATCAAATACCAGTTTTCTTTACCTTAAGGTTTTGTCGCTTGTTATACGACTCCTTTTTATTGTCGTTAAAACTTAAAGTTATTTTTGTTAAAAAACGTACCTTTTTTCAACTATGAATAACTTTACAGTAATTTCTTATTAAAATATAGCACAACGATTAGCGATTTTGACTTAAATATATTTTTTTCTAGGCTTTTTAGGCGGGTAACAATTTTGTGAAAAGTATGTATTTTCAGATATGGAATACCTCTGCTTACCACCTCTGGGATAAAAGGCGGAGTTTTTTTTTTACCAGCGTGTGTCCAGGGACGTTGCCCGCGCGGTTCTTGTTTATTTCCGTTCTTGTGGGAATTTCAAGAAATCCCTTCTTAGGGTTATACTAACGTTATTTAAGGAACCTTTGTAGAACATTTTATAATTCTAGACCTTAATGCGCATTGATCAATTAGTCATTCAGCCAATAGGCCAGTCAGTTTGTTTTTTTAAATATACTTCCATAGATAGATTGCGTGGAATATATAGGAAAATGATAAATATTAATTTAAGGAATTATTTTTCTGTCTAGGACACGTAAATGACATTTAAAAAAGCTTCATTTTTGTGCCGCTCGTTATAGATACTACGGGATCTGAAGGCTTTCAAAGAGCTCTCAATGCGTTTGGATCATGTATCCAAAGAGGATTTGTCAATCTTCTGGTTACAGCCTACGATGGGACGAGCTTGCCCAGAAGATGCCTGTTCACTCGATCCCTAAAGGCTTGTGGGTTATGTGATCTCGGAAATACATACACCGGCGAGTAGTCCACTCCTTGGCGGTGCGCATAATAAAGGATGATCTTAAAAAGCGCTTCGTGCGTATAGATGAGATAACCAACAAGGATTCTTGAAAGAACATATACGAATAATACTGAAAGAAATACATATAAATATTATATCTAAAGAAATACCTAGGTTTAACCGTATATTCTTTGACCCTGAACGTGATAGATGGTGAAACCTTCGGCGTACATCATCAGTATTAACACTAACTGTAAAAAAAATATTCTTTAGTATAATTACCAGCATCATCAACCCGTAACAGCCAATTGCTGAGCTAAGGGTATTTACTCACACATGAGGAAGAATGGTCTATTATCTCCCACGCGAGTTCACCGTGGATTGGGAAATGGTGTTAGGTCCACCTAACTTTCAATACTTTTTACCCTGTCATTACCATACGAATACATAATTACCACTACTCGTCGAGTTGCGCCACGTGCCTCCATCTACGGACTTAGGCATTCGATTATGCGATTTTATTATGTCGTTTGAGGTGCGCTACCGTTTATGTTAACAAAAATTATTGTAATGAGGTTTGTTCATTCCCTACTTTGGTCATTAACGATCAAATTTATTTATTCATAAATTCCATTATAACGTACCTACAAGGTTATTAAAATGGAACACGGTCCTATTGGCTCAGTTTGTAGTGACCCTTCCTTCTGTGTAGGAGATCGCGGGTTCGATCCACGCTCGGAGCCAACATTTCTGTGCATGAACGTGTCTGTTGGGTTTGTGTCTGGTCGTTTAATATTTATTTAAGTATGTGCCCTTCCTATAGTTTGGGACTAAATAACCGTGTGAGAATTGTGTCCAAAAAAAACTAGGACCTATTTTATGTAGATAATAACATTATAATATGCCCTCGATCGTTAAAATCATTTGAACCAAAGTATCAAATTTTATAAAGGCAATTTATTTTAAGGGTTGAAATTACTCGCAATACGCAAAAAAAATAAAGGAAGTAACTTTTAAATCGCAATAAATTCTCTCTATTTAAATAATTACCGAATATCTGGTTTCTTGCAAAATGTAATCATCATCATCAATCTTTTATTAGCATCATTATCAACCTGTAACAGACCACTGCGGAGCTAACGGTATTTTGCCATTTCCAGCACACAGAGCCTACCGCAGATTGGAAGATGGTGTTATGCATTTGACCATCTAACTGTCGAAATTTTTCTAGCCTTCCAAGGGTATCTGACATTTTGCTTAACGACTTCCATTTGTGCGTGAACACAACCAAAACTGAAACCAACGGTTTAACGTTCCTTCCGAAACATGGAGGCACTCGTAAATAGAATGAGGCTCTTATAATAAACTAGCTGTAGTTGTACGATGTGTTTTTCCAGATTGAAAACATTTACAAACTAAATTTAACTAATTCTGAACTTGAGATTTTTACATGTAAGAACTTTAGACCTATATGGGACATCATGGCTTGCTGCCTGGGATATGTTCACTGTTGTAAGTGTGTACACTTTCTTTCGATCCACCAACATAGATATACTCAATATTTCATTGTCCATATTTAGAAAGTTGTTACACGACACCAAATTCAAAATTTAAAGTCCGATTTATTTATAATAAAAAATCTCAAAATAATTTCAAGATATCTGCGAATGCTGTGTTTGCATATAATTGAGGCTACATCTCTAAAGATTTTTACGTTTGCATGTAGTATAGCAGCATTCTGATGTATACCTGTTGGCAAACCTTTTTAATAAAATAATGACAAAATCTGTCTTCCAGCACACCATGTTGAGGTAAGGCACAAAAATGGCTAGCAGCATTTCCCCTCTGGACAGCCAAGCCTCCAGCCCTTGTGTCGTCAGTGGGCTTTAATAGGCACTGACAGGCTTTTTAAAAATTGTCTTGCTGCGCTGCTCCATGGGCCCATCGTCACTATTGCCACTGGCAACTAACTTTATCAAGTTTTATCAACTGATTTAGTCGTGAAAAGGTAACAAATTGACATAATACCATCGGTTTATTACAATAAATTGCACAACAATAACTTTGTTTGTCATTTCACAACGTGAGAATCTCCAAATGAATAGCCTAGCTGACTTTCCAATGACCTATTGCAGTAATTACTCGACTAGGTGTTTCGCAGTACAAGTATATTACGATTATATCAATTATGCTGTTGTGTTTTATCGATTATGTGATTATCGATGCAATAATTCTCAAACGAGATTTATTTGTAGTGCTTATATAGTCTACTTTCGTAACCGCTTCACTATCTATATCACTAGAGGTCCTCCATTAATCACGTGAGGTTCGAAAGGGGGGGAGAAGTTCCGAAAATTCACGAAATATTACAAGGAGGGAGGGGAGTGTAATGAGATATCACGTGTATTTATTTTTCATTGACCACGCGATTTCTAAACCAAACAATAAGTAGCACGTGACTTTTTATTCATCACCGAAAATTTCAATATACTGTCCACCAAAAAAATACACGTGATTTCGGAATGGGGGGGGGGGTAGTCTAAAACCTCACCACACCAATGGTCAAGGGGGGTCAAAAAGTTGCTAAAAAACGTCACGTGATTAATGAACGACCCCCACATTGTATAAAACGAAGTCGCCTCCCGCTCCCGCTCCCCTATGTATGCTTAGATCTTTAAAACTACGCAACGGATTTTGATGCGGTTTTTTTAATAGATAAAGTAATTCAAGGGGAAGGTGTTAGTATCAGCATTGCACCCGTGCGAAGCCGGGGCGGGTGGCTAGTCAGGGCCAGGCTGCTAGCTATAAAAAAGGTTCCAATAGACTGACCGAATAGTCTTAATGAACTGGTGGTTGAGGCTTTAGGTTCCGAGACAGAGACGAAAAAGAGCTGCCCTTGAGTTTGTTGCTGGTTCTTCTCGGGGTACTGCATTTGCAACCTGCAAATCGTCGGTGGAGATGGGCTGCTGTTTACATTTAGCCAATCTCCATCGACGATTTTAGATTCCCTCGAGATTAGACTATATACGTTTCTAATTTTATTCTGTTTTATATTTCTTTTTTTTTTCCTGACCAAAGAGCAGTGATAGCCCGAACGGTTAAAGAGCCGGCCGAAAATCAGTGAGGCTCGGGTTCGAATCCTGGCATGTACCAATGAGTTTTTCAAAACTTACGTACATATTTATCACTAGCTCGACGGTGAAGGAAAACATCGTGAGGAAACCCGCAGGTCTCAGAATTAATTCTGAGACATATGTAAACAGACCCGGTCCGGCGATTTGCTCACCACCTATCACGTTTAGGGGTCCAATAAATCTCGTGAAATGTGGGTATATCCAGTAATGGAATACCTCTGCCTAACCCCCTCGGGGATAAAAAGGCGTGAGATTATATTATTATTATTTTTTCCCCTAAACTGTTAAATAGTAGATAAAACTTAGTATATAATTTCTGATTCGGTAATAACATTTTAATTCGTGAAATAGAATACTAAGCATTATCAATCAGTGATAGAAATACACGTTCGCATATAAGAAGATTACAACCCAACTTGACGACCTTTAGCCAATTAATGCGAGATTACGTTTGAGTGTAGCTAAAATTACAATGTTTACCGAGCAATAACTCTTACATTTAATTTCGTACCCAAATGCATATGATAAATTGTTCTCTTTTCGAACCTGCAAATAGAGGCTGACAGTTTTAATATATTGCTAAGACTTTTTTTCGTCAAGTTTTCTCTGCAGTCGATTTTCGGGGGTGATTGTATTCTTCATCATCATCAGATTATGAAGAATAGAATCACCCCAACTTTTGGATGATGAACTCATTGTCAGCTAGTGAGTTCACCATAGCATCATTAAGAATACGGTTAAAATATTATTTGTAAAACATGTTTATTTCCAGAAATGGAACACCTCTGGAATAAAATTAAACTCTGCTTACGAGTATTGCTTCACATACAATACGGCCGTTTTAACTTGGCAGCTCTGAAGTTGCGCAAAAGGCTACGTACTAACTTTTTTTAGCGACCATTTGGCGGTACGAGGGGGTTTGCGCAGGCGAAGCCTATGTTCGGAAAAGCCGAGTTAAAACGGCCGTACTGTACATAGGTACATACATACAGCTCACGGCATTGTTCCACAGGGGTAGGGTCATATGGATCGTCACTTTTCTCGATCTCTGCATACTTCTTTCGCTTCCCTCACATCCATAAGCCTTTTCATGCACGCTCTTTTATTCTTCGCATTCCGGACCCTAGCTTTTTGAAGGACATCACTGATTTGATGCGTGAACGTCCTTCTGAGGCGTCCTCTTTCAACATTCGCATAATCTTCGTTACTCTTCTTGACCTATTGAAATAACTAGTTACTGATTGACCTGTTGAAATAAACTTGTTAATCGAAGTCTCCCTGTATAAATCAGCATGAGAACACTTTGCACTATGTTGGCATGATCACTGGCCCCGGTTGATATTTACGCATGCGCCAACCAGCCGCACTTTGACCGGGCAAAACCATGTCATCGGGTCAGTCCTTCGATTTACGTTCCTTCGATAAGGCACTTCCATACTATAGGTAGGTATCTATAATGAAAAATAAAAAAAAAATTGTGAAAAATTGAAAAAATACTACGCCTCTTATCCCCGTTTCCTATATTTTTGGAACATAAACCTGTGGTGGTGAACCCATCGCCGGACCGGGTCTGTTACACATGCCTAAAAATTAATTTTGGGACCTGCAGGTTCCGTTAATAAGTAAGTTTTTGAAAAATTCAATCGAACTTTAATTATAATAGAATAACCCATTCCTGCATATGTCTATAAAAATGAAATAATTGTGTATTACAAGATATCTCGGGGGTGCGCACCGTAAGATAATATGAACCATTATTTAATAAAAGAAATTTAAACACGTGATTTCCACTGATATCTCACAGAGACGATGTCGCAAACTCGCAACTAGTGACCTCTATAACTTCACAAGCCTATACAGATCCGGTTAACTAGTAACTTGACCGGTAAATCATAGGAAAAAGATTATGACTGACCCATAATTATGACACTTTAGTAGAATATTTTATTAGTTTCAAGAAATACCTTGAGATATTTATTGCTGTTTATTAACCGCCCCGGCAATAAAAGTTTTTACAGATTTTTTTACCGATTTTATTTACCTGTTTTGATTGCAGCGCCTCCCGGAATTATATAAAAATAACTAATTTGAATGTACAAAATATAGGTATTGAATTTACATTAATTGTGGTGCTTAATATAAAGATAGAGACAAAAACCGATATATTTTGAAGAAAATACAGGACAATTACATCCTTACAAATATTATATTTTACAGATTTAGTGTTAACTGTTAAGTATTTCTATTTAGTTTTTTTATTTTAAAATTTTAATTTTTAATTACACTGTAAGTAATTTTAATTGTGAATAAATACTTAAATATGTTGATAATTAATTTTACAGATAAAAAATACAACACAATTATGACCAGACAAAAAACATTAGAAAAGTCTTTAAGAAATGTTCTATGTATAATTATGGATTTTGATAAATGAGGTGTTGTGGTGTTGTTACATCTTCATCATCTTCGTCGGAGTCAGGTACATGTTTACCCGACTCCTCCAGAAAAAGGGTAACGTCCTTGAAACTTTTCGGTGCCTTATACACGCAATCGAGTTTTTTAATTTAAACAATACGATAACGGTATCGCAGCGAAAAAACAAATGCTAGAGTTACGAATGTGCAGTCTTGTAACTAAAATTATAGTCTGTGTATTACAAAATTATTTCAAACGAACCAAACTTAACAAAAAGTAACAAAAAACTAGGGTTTAATTGGCAATTAACACCATTTTTTTCGTTAAATTTTATTGCTCCCACATTAATATATATAATATTATTACCACAGATGGCATAACATCGTAGTATATACAAAAACTAGTTAGCTCTTCGAATCAGCTACTAAATACCTGCCTCAGGTTACGAGATAAAGCGGGGACAAGTCTGCCTTATTAATCTAATCAATTAAACTATAGCTTCTTTCGTAGACCGTTGACAGCCGGTTTCAAGTCCTACCAGTATCGGTAAAGCTTACCATTAGTTGTTAAAGCTTTATCGTCAGTATTTGGGGATAAAAATGTCTTACCCAAAGGGCCAAAGCCTTGTTTGCTATTTTTAATTATAAAAGAATTACGGTTCCAGTAAAATCTAGTTTTAAAGAAAACATTCATACAGAACAGGCTTAGGTTATGTCTAGCTATCCAAAAAGGGAATACAGACAGTTTTCTGAGCACTATTTCATATGGTTCCTCTTTGAAATTCATTATTTATCCATAAATAACGAAGGATTTTTTCGTAACAAATAATTAGTTGCATTATATTGAAATCTTTTAGGATATAAAATTTAATAATAAATTTTAAAGTAGTGTTACTTTTTACTTTTGAATATATTCTTAAAAATATTTTATATTTTTAGAAAGACACATTTTTAAATTTAACAATATTTTTTTATCTTCAAATCGTTCATCAAAAGTCAAAAGTCAAAATGTTTTATTCAAAATAGGAACTTACAAGTCCACTTATTGAACGTCATTTCAACTCCACCGCTTCAGCATGTATGGTTGAGGAGAAGAAGCGGGGCAAGAAACTCCTCAACACAATATTCTTTTAATCAATTGTTACTTAATACTAAATTGGGTTACATAATTTCGTTTGTTTTTCGCTATCGTATTGCGCTGGACTGGAGGAAATCTGTTCCAAGCATCATTGTCATTTATATAGTCGTCTAGTTTGTAATATGCCATTTTACAAAGTACATGTTTAACATGAGTTTTGAACACAGTTTCAGGCAATTTCAAAATATCTTCTGGTATTTTATTATAAAAGCGTATGCAATGCCCCACAAAGGATTTATTAATTTTACTTAATCGTGACTGAGGTTGCTCCAGTTTATTTTTATTCCTAAGATTACAATTATGCCTGTCACAGTTTTTAGTATACAGTAATATGTTTTTCCGTACATACATAATGTTTTCATAAATGTACTGATAAGGCATTGTTAAAATATTAATTTCTTTGAACAGTTCTCTTAGGGAATCACGACATCTTAACTTGTAAATGGCGCGTATAGCCCTTTTTTGTAAAATAAAAATAGATTCTGCATCAGCAGCTCTGCCCCACAGCATGATGCCATAGGACATTATACTGTGAAAGTAGCTGCATCTTATTACGGCTTTATCGATCGATTGTCACTAGTAACTATTACTGATGATGCCTCGTAGCTTCTGAAACCGAGCCTAACTTTATTCGTGGATTTATCAGTATGTAGAATACTCAATAAATTTGAGACAAGGTTATTTCCTGTTAAAGCTCCATTCCACTTCTGTCAAGGCCGCCCGAGATTCTCCTAATCAAGTGAATCCCTGTAGGATGTCCATATTTGCCATCACGTGGAGAAAAAGTTAAAGCTAAGTACATCGATCATACTTACTCGTACTCGTGAAATAAAAAATCTGCTGTTGAGTATAAAAAAGAGTAAAAAATATTTAGTTAAGCTTAAAAATTTAATTCTTGTACACCTTCACATTTTTGATAATCTTCAGAAACTTAATAGAAAAAAAAATACAGACAAGAATATAGCTTTAAGTGATCATAAACTCATTAAAATCCAATGATATTGCGACTCTGAAACTTCGCATCAACAGTTCAAACATCAATATTTGTGTGTAAAATGGAAATGTTAATATTTGCTTTACTCTGCCTGTTTTATTGTACACATAATGGAGATCATAATTGAAAAATCAAACATAGTGGTAAAGGTCAAAAATCCAAAATATATAAGATATTACGCGAACACTAAGAGGGAATTTCGATCATCAGACAATTCACGAATGTTTAGATTATTTATTTGTCCGCATTTAAGGTTTTTTGGGAATCTTAGGTCAATTTGTAAATAAAATTTTATTGATTAGAAAAGTTTATTGTAAGAAGCATTCTCCTAAAGAAATTTAAAGATGGTCACCCTTACTCGTCCAGTTTTTACGGTTATTAGAATCAATTTATATTGACACTAATGACTTTTAAAGTCATCGATTCGTGCACAGAACGCTCCGAGCGTTCCATCAGAACACTATCGTGGGTTAACTTAAGAAAACACCTGAGTCGACTTAAACATATAAATTGTACTTGATATAAATTGATTAATTGGTATACTTTTTTTATATGTAAATCATTTTATTAAAATATACTTTGTTATTATTTCTAAACTTACAAGTGACAACTTTATTATAATATGGTGCATAAAAATAATTGCATAATTATAAATAAATTATAAATAAAAGATTTCTTCCAGCGCATCACATCATTGACTGGTATACTTAAATAATAAATTTAGATGCTCAAACATTATATAAATTTAATTAAATACTACTATCAAATCTCTGTCAAATCAAATCGTAAAATAAAATAAAGCCGAAATGCTATACCAGATAGCAAAGAACATCGGCAGCTTTGGTACCCACTGAAATAGACACCCACGGGGTATCACACTATGCTTGTTATATTGACTCATAACAAGTCGAAATTTTCCATATTTTTAAATTAATCTAGCAGTTGAAAATATTGAGTCAAATAAAACAGAAATATCATAGAAACACGAATCGATCGATTGGGAAATCTATTAATACCAAAGAGATTAAAATATAATATGAGGCATGAAGGGGACAAAGCGAGGATTATTTGAAGCCAAAAGTTATTCCAAGTGGAATAAGTCTAGTACAATTTCGACCGAATGACAGCTCGCGTTCATACTAACTGACATGACAAGGACATGACGCTTGAGCTTCAAAGTTTTGTATGAAAATATTCCCAATGCCCCCTCTATGCTATTATATTTTAATGTCTTTGATTAATACAAAAACTTTTTTGTTGTTGTGGTAAAATTGAACGTCGCGGTCGTGTCATCACGTCAACCATGTCATTCACTAGGGATGGCCAAGTGAAAAAATAAATTGATATTTATCGTATCGACATTTCTAAATACTATAGATAAAAATCGAGTGAAAAATATCGATATATCGTCAGTTTTACATTATTATTACTACATATACATATTCCCAAATTCGTAAAAAAGGACGATGAAAATAGTATATTTTTATAAATGCTTGAGTCGACAAGTATCTAGTACCTAACATGAAATGAAACACGAAACCAGAATTGCGTTAAAAATATATTAAAATTGATACGAATTCGATACTGTAAAATAAATGTCGATATATCGCCATTAAAAATATCGACGATATATATAATATGCTAATTTAGTATTTGGAAAAATATCGATATTTTAATATAGGTATCGATATTTTTTGCCCAAGCCATCATTCACTGGCATAGAGTAACTTATATGGCATGTGGTAGGCAGTGCTATTTTCTAACAAAGAGGTTGGAAGAAAATCATTTTCTTTCCTCGAGAAACTTTTTCTTTACACGTCTTTGGTACCTAAAATCTCATAATAACCTACAAAATACACTAGGTAACGAATAACTTTTAAACCTCAACTTATAAAAATGTGGTATGATTGATGACATATTATCTTAGTCTGTCCAAGAACTATCGATTTTACACGGTTTCGTCTTCCGTGGGCAGGTGTAAGTGGGGTACCCAAAACACATGGACTTTTGCCATTTTTCTTTGGTACCGCTGCAAGAGGTTGTTTTTGTTTTCCTAGTGTTACTAAGAGGGTAAATAGTTGTGTAAGATATTTAGATTTTTGTTTGTATTTTGTAACAATAGGGTGACATTGTATTTATTGTTTTTCTACAAATAATGATTTAAAAAATGAGTCACATTAAGAACTTTTTGAAATGCGGATTCTCTTTAAATCCCTAGATTTAATTTAGTTTTATAAAATGAACTCTTTATTTGTTCGCAGCCGTCTCCATCTCACTCTAACATACATCCATTATTTTCTCTCTCAATTTGTGGTGGTAGACCCCTGGCCCCGTACCACCATAATCTCTTAAAACAAGCTTAAAACAGTTATTGTTTTAAGATTTCTATCTTCGTAACATGACGTCCTAATAAAGTAAGCTTGTTTTAATATTCTTTTGTGTCAAATTAAATAACTTGCATTATTTAAGCTTATTTAGGAATACTGTGAAAAAGTGATCACGTAATTTGAAAATAAGGCTGCGTCTCGTTATGGAATAGACATTTATGAGACAACGATTCGTTCTTTTACATCACTATAATAGGCATAAAACAAGATTGTTTTATGAAGTCGTGAATATCTGAATAATGTTATTTAAGCTTGAAACAAAACGTTCTTGAACTATGCTAGTTTTTTAAGAGGTGGAGGTAGTCCCCTGGTCATCCAACCTTATATTTACAATTCAATTGAACTTTTCAAGTGCGGGCAATGGTATGTAACCCTTTGCGTGATCGTCGCGTGCGCAGCGCAAAAGGTTCGGTCGTGTCGATGTTATCCGCGTCGCGCTACTGCGACCAACCTGTCAGATTAATCTTTCCATCGAGACCGTTTGTCTGCGTAACTCAGTAACATTTACCTTAATATTTATGTTACTAACTAGAGCGGGCCCAGCGGCGTTGCCCGCTTGGATTCAGTTTATTTCCGTTCCCGTGGGAATTTCCAAAAACCCCTTTATAGAGTTTGCCTACGACATTTATAAGACACCTACCATACTTCAAGTTTCTAGGTGTTATCGTTTCGGAGTAGTACGTATATAGCCAGTTTTTATATTTTCCCGTGGGAATGAGATATTTTCCTGTTGTAAAAAGTACTCTAAATGTTGACCCGGCCACTCTGTTAAAAAACCAACTTCAACGAATAGGTAGCGCTAAGAAATAAAAATTACAATGGCTTATTAGAGAAATTGTTAAATTATGACTCTACTATTATTTGATTACTCTGCATCAATAACCCACTGTAACTAAACTTATTACACTGATTGCGAGTAATTTGTTGATTCCCGTTGAGGAGTTCCGTTCTCGTAACCTAAAGTTCTTCATCAGATTTTCACAAAACTTATATGGGACCACCCTATATAAGGTATACACGTCCAATAAAACAAATTGAAATCGGTTCAGATTTGAGGGAAATATGGATAACCAAAGAAAACATTGGAGACTTATTCAGAACCTCCTCCTTTTTTTGAAGTCGGCTAAAACCATAAAAAAACTTTATTTTTATGAATAAAAATATACCTGCCTATTTGTATTAAATTTCCACACATGCCATTATTAACTCATTGTGCAACCAGTTTGCTAACAAGGAAACATATCAAAGCACATTTGATTGAATGACAGAAACTGGTCAATAAATATAAATAGTCTTACATTAAAGTCAATCAAACATTGAATTACGAGCGCCTTCTATATAATATCACCGCAAAATAGCGCATCATCACTTACACATGTAAGGCAAGAGACACACTGGTGTATTTAAACTTGTTTAAAAAAATCGCGTATTATCATATCAGGGTTGTCACTCAAGTGGACCAAAGCACAGATATTAGAATACTATACCAAAGTAAGTTTCAGCTCGTAATTTTATTGTACTTACACAATAATATGTGATAAGTAATTTTATTGTACTTACACAATAATATGTGATAAGTAATTTTATTGTACTTACACAATAATATGTGATAAGTAATTTTATTGTACTTACACAATAATATGTGATAAGTAATTTTATTGTACTTACACAATAATATGTGATAAGTAACATGACAAAAAGAGTAACACTTTTAGTTTGTATGGAATGTTTAACCTCTTAGCCAATAAAATAAAAGACAATTGATTTTTGATTGTTACGGTGCCCAATGGAACCGCGCGGTGCTTGGCGAATTAAATGTTTCCCCACTTCTTCTTTTCTACAAAACATGCCAAAGTGGTGTTGTTGCAATTACTTTCAATATGTGGACTTACAAGCCCCTACATAGAAAACATTTTTATTTTGAGTATAAGGCATGGTTATTATATTTTAGGATTAAAATACTGACATAGTATTAAGATCATTGTTACTAGCAAAATGGGCCTTTGAAGCCTAATATTTAAAATTAAATACATAAATCGGACCCTAACTGATTTTATTAAATTCTTACACATATTTTTTATTATCTAATGAGTAAAAACATTGAATTTATATTGATGTTTACCTGAACCTTACAAAAATTATGACATAAGCTACTTTTCATTTCGCAAAAACAGTTTCATGGACGAAGTCACGGGCCTAGTAGTCAATTCATTTTAAAATTCATTTTAATAATTGTAATAAACTTAGATAAACCATACCTATATATTAAGCAAGAATACACCTAATGAAGAAGCTACCCAAACATGTTTAAACTTACACCTGTGTGCACTAAGCTTATCGGCGTGAAAGCCTGACATTTGCACTTGACTTGCGCGCGCGCAAATGCCACGTCTATTTCGACAGGGGTGTCGCAAAGCGCATCCCATACATGTAGCTTGTAGATAGTCTTGATAAATTATGATACTACTGCCCTTTACCTATTATTATATGCATTTTTGGCAATTGGATTTGGATTTCGTTGTTGCGAACCAATATACCAACAGACACTTTCACTACGAGGGAATTTTTTTATTGAGGCTTAATACACAAACTTTAATATAAGATTAGATTTAAGTCTCACTATGTAATATTTCTTAAATTATCTTGAATTACATAAACAGTTTTTTTTGTTTAACTTTTATTTTAGTAGGAGTTGCCCGTGACTAGCCACGTGCGTTTTAAGTTATTGCGTCCTCTAGGAGCTGTGTTTTTCCGGAATGAAAAGTATCTAGTTTGTGTCCTTCTCCAAGATTCAATTTATCTTTAAACAAAAATTCATCAAGATGTTCCGCTAAGTGTTAAAATGTAACAAACAAACTCCCTTTCGCATTTATAATATTAGTTAGGAGTTAGGATAATGTATGAAGGTAGTCAGCAGTGCATATAGTGATGGTAATACTGTGTTCAATCATTTATTGCACTCAATATGGTTGTGTCCTACCTAGTCAAATCAGTTACTTTTTACGATCTGTCAAAACGAAATTTTACTATGGAAAATGTACTGAAATAGCAAACTGTGACGTCATAGTTTGTAGTACTCAATTGCAGCACTTTTTTTGATTGTTTATTATTTTTAAATTTGCTATAATTGTAAATTGAAAATCGAAATACATATTTTGAGGTGTTTTGGGATAATCTTTTTAATGTATGACTACTCGCAATTTAATTTCGATGCTGTCAACTACCCAATTGTGTTGCAGGTAGTAGTGGTTGGCTTTAGGGGATTCGACCGGGGCGGCTGCCTGGAGCTCCATACTACAGGGCGGCGCGCGCGCCAGCTCAACTTAACCACTTAATTGGCATACATACCTACTTTTATCGATCTTAAGGAAAACTAGTCTCAGCGTATAAACTTTTCAACCGACTTCAAAAAGGAGGAGGTTATCAATTCGACTGTATGTTTTTTTATGTTTGTTACCTCAGAACTTTCGACTTGGTGAACCGAGTTGGATGATTCTTTTTTTATTTGAAAGCTGGTGCTTCCCGTGTAATAGTAATTTGGTCCAGTTCTGACAATGGCATCCTTGAGAAAACCATATAAGTCTTAAATTTTCATTAAAATCTGCGCGACTAATGGACGAATAACTCTATATGACGCCAACCGATTTCGGTTATTCTTTTTTTAACCGACTTAAAAAAAAAGAAGAGTTTCAATTCAACTGTATTTTTTTACTATAATTCGTTGAAGTCGGTTTTTTACTCTCTAGAGTGAGTATGTGTATTCTAAGTCTAACAAACACGACCTGTCATTTTGTCGCTAGTGGTATTTAACACTAAATAATTTAGAACGAAATAGAGGCATCATCATCATAAGCCTATAGCAGTCCAGTGCTTGACATAGGCCTCTCCAATTGCACGCCATTCAGCTCGAATCTCTATACAGTTTAGGCGTATTAGACTTTTCTTTCATTGCTTTTTACATAAAAAAAAAATTATTGTAATGAATTTGAATACCTAAAAGGGCGCCAAAGGCATGATTCGCCCGGGGCGCCTAGATGGCTAAGGCCGGCCCTGGTTGCAGGCAATGATGTCGATATTAATTCCGCATTTCTCAACAAATCCTATTTAAGAAACAGCTAAGGACGCGAGAATATTTGAATAAATCCAAGGAAATATTATTCTAATGCGAGTTATCGTGAATGATTTACACTTTAAAAGGTTTTGTGACGTGACTGCGCCGTCGCGTCAAATTAATTTTCTTTGTTCTTACTTCAACAAAAGTTTTTTTCTTACTATAAAAATTATGTAATCAAAATACTTTTATATTTTACTAGCTGACATGACAGACGTTGTTCCGTCCAAATACGATGGCATAGAGCACTTTTCGTTTTTCAAGAGTGGTATTCACGGAGATTCGATATTCGACTCGGAATCGGAAAATCTGTCGAATCCTTATGTCAAATATCACATATTCTGTGAATAGCCCATTTCGAAATCTTTAGATGTTCCGATTCCGAATTTCGAGTCGAATATCGAATCTCTGTGAATACGCCCGTAAACACAACATAAAATAACTTCCAAATCGGTGGAGTCGTTCTCTAGTGATGATCCCATGTTATCTCCAGAGAAGTAAGCTTTCCATTGGTCAAAGATTTTTTTAAATCGGCCCCATAGTTTCGGAACATATACAAACAAAAAGTCTTATCTTTCCTCTTTATAATATTACTAGCGGTTCTGCGCGGTGTTCCCGTGGGAATACTTATGCTAGCTCATGTTACTCAGGGATATTGTAGCTTATTTAGGAAAATCAGTTTAGTGGGTTTTGAGTTTATTCGTTACAAACATACAAGAATACAAATCTTTCCTCTATTTTATATTCGTATAAATATTAGTGTAGATACATTTATGTATTACAATAATTTACAAATAAAAACCTATCATTATTACATTATTATAGTTTTATTTTTTGTTTAATATTTACGAATTACAAATAAATTTCTTTATTACATTTTGCTCTTGCTCGCTACAATCTGAGAGGAATTTCTTAGTCATCTTGTGACGTCATCTTTGCAACTGCAACCTTCACCTGTCAAAAAATTGCTACCCACACTGAAGATCGTGTAACGTCACCGTTTTTCCATTTCTATTTGCTATAAATATCTGTACTTCTATACTTATTATACTAATATTATAAATATTTTGCATTTTGTATGTTTGTTACAAATAAACTCAAAAACTACTGGACCAATTTTAAAAATTCTTTCAGCATTCGAAAGCTAGCCGATCCCTGAGTAACATAGGCTATCTAATTTTATCTAATTTTATTGAAATTATTTTACTTAATTTAATTTATTTAATTTAATTGCAATTGTTATTGTTGTCTAATGGTGTCATTGTAACGATTTTTCAAGCCACCCAACGGATAACTATAGGCATTTGACATGGCTTGACGACTGTGTTCTCGAAAATGGCGATTAACGGTAACGTGCTTTCTGAATCACGGAGTAGCTCGTCATGTTTTTACCCATTCACTAACTGACCGCACCTAACATTGCTTAACCTCTCTCTGAGTTAAAATCCACGGCCTTTTGAATTCGGGGCGGGTTCAATAACTTTGTATTTTAATTAAAATGTCCATAATTTACAAATACTTAACATTCACTATGTATCTTTTCCAGCATATAATTTAATAATTAATACGATATTACAACCATTACATTTGGTGTTGGAATAAATCCGTCATTAATCAAAATCTTCACGCATCTTCATGTTTCGTAAGTGTCGGGGAGGCTTTGCAGGAATGTAGCGGGCTTAGCGCACACTGACATTTGTACTTGACACCGCACCGGTGCAAAGAATAAACAGTTTGCAGAAAGGAAATACTAAATAAATGTCAAGTATCAAGCGGACACAATAGTATATCTATTTTCCTAGTAAAATATATTCCGGTCTCCTTCAAACACTGCAAAGATTTATATATGTATAAGTTACATTTAAATCTATATATTATGGGTACACAATTTTCCATGAGAAATAGAATTAACATACTTAAAAAGAGAAAAGTGAGCAGTGATAGCCTTACAGTTAAGACGCCCGCTTTTCAGGATGATAATCAGTGAGGCTCAGGTTCAAATTCTGGCATGTACGTAGAAACTTATGTACAAACTTACGTACATATTTATCACTAGCTCCACGGTGAAGGAAAACATCGTGAGGAAAGCCGCAGGTCCCAGACCCGGTCCGGTGCGGTCCAAAGATTATAAAGATGAAATGTGGGTATTTCCTGAAATGGAATAACTCTGTCTACACCCTCGGGGATAAAAGGCTTAAGATTATCACTACATAGTATAAAACAAAGTCGCTTTCTCTGTCCCTATATCCCTATATCCCTATGTCCCTTTGTATGCTTAAATCTTTAAAACTACGCAACAGATTTTGATGCGGTTTTTTTTAATGGATAGAGTGATTCAAGAGGAAGGTTTTAGTGTTAGCATTGCACCCGTGCGAAGCCGGGGCGGGTCGCTAGTTTATTTATATATTATAATTTTTTTTATTATAAAAATCTGCTAGGCTTTAAACCACGGAACGGCTGTGTCGACTCTACGGCAGCTCTTCAACCCTGCGGCCGCCGACGAGCTCACCTTGACACGCAGCGAATGTCGCGCGCTTTGCATAATTATAATATGATAAAAGTGTATCTCGGATTGACGCCGTTGTGAGGTTGTGACGGCGCGAGCCATTCACTGGCCGCGTGATAACGCCGGCTCCGTTCTTGCATCCGTCACGAGATTCATGTTTTTTTAAGATATCTAAACAAACCAAGTAGATAAGTAGGTAAATCCACAATAGAAGTAAACTTTATAAATAAAATCTCGATCTCGATATTCTAGACTCTGTAGGTATACTTATTTATAATCGTGGTTCATTACGATGAATGTGATCTATAATAAGATTTTCTACACGTTTCCGTCTCCTACGTACCTAAGCAAGAACATCTGTAAATTTGTAACTAAAAACACTCGAGTAATTGTTACAGCATATACAAAAAACAATTTCAGTGGGTTATAAAGGTAAATAACCTTGCTGCTACCCACTTTTATAAAGAAAAAGAACTTAGCTCCGAGTCTTAATAATAACAATTAACTTACTTCCTCTTCGACATATTTCGTTCTCTCGCAAAACAATGGACCCGCGTACCGTTTGATTGACACGTCTTTATGTCCGGCATTTACGCAGGCAAAGGGTTACCGCACCGGTTAGTAACAAAACCAACTAATACATTGGTAAATACTCACTATATAGTACTAATCCGAAGCACGATGGCTACTATGTTGTTTAATTATCACGTTTGCATTTAAAGGTTAAACTGTTAAATATGTAGTTTTGAATCTGGAAATTACGAAACTTTGACTTAGTTCGCACTTTGCTTTTTATTCGGATCATTGTCCACAGCGCAGCATTTCGTTTCAATTAATCGCACGTCTCGATAAAATTATGTTCTTTTGCAATAGGCCCTTAGCCAGGTATTAGACGAATAGGTGCCACTTTAAATGTAACTCTATGTAAATGAAATAAGATTTATGGAGCGGAGGTGGAATATGCTCCTCCATCTTGAAACGGGAAGATCTTCCTTGAGGAGAAGTGATCGTGCCTGGGGACCGCGGTCCAACGGTTGATGTTGGACAGTTGTATTTATACAAACTCATTAGAAAACTTCGATAGCGCGGTTTAGAACTCGGCCGTCTATTGGTGTTCTCTGTAGTGACGCTACAGATCCAAAAAAAAAAAAAATTAAAAAGCTATGCCTGGCTAAGGGATAACAAAGGTAGTGAATAATCACTTGACTAAATTACTGGCATAGTGCCAGTCTCTGTTTTAGTTCTCTCTCTTGTCTTAGTTCTCTTAAAAAGCAGTCTTTAAAATAATGGGTCACATCTCATCACTTCATTATTTTCCTTAAGTTACGATAAGTTAAAGTGGTCGATTACAACATAACAGGCCGAATTCGCGAAACTCTTGCTCATAACTTGCGGTGCGTTTTACGCTGAGTCATTGTACAGTCAAGAGCACGCGGAGTTTGACACATTGGACTTTGTAACATTCTTATTACAATCGCCTTAGAGGTCAGACTCGCAGAACAAGCGTAAAGCTTCATGTGCGATGACTCGATGACAATGCTTATGTAACCATTTTAAGCTTAGTGTATTAAAAGTCTCAATATGTATATAGGTACTCAATATATAGTGGAAAACTAGTTCTTCCCCCCGGAACGCGTTATCGCGTCCCTTAGGAACTATCACTGTTTTTCTGGAATGAAACGAAAACCTAGATCCTTCTTCAACATTTATGGTGTTCCTGCCTTTCAGAACGGTTCACTGGTTTACCCGTGAAAAGTTAACAAACACATAGTTGTTTTCGTATTTATAATACACACTAGCGACTTCGCACGGGTGTAATGCTGATACTAAAATCTTCCTCTTGAATCACTCTACCTATTAAAAAAACCGCATCAAAATCCGTTGCGTAGTTTTAAAGATCTAAGCATACATAGGGACATACAGACAGCGAGAAGCGACTTTGTTTTATATTATGTAGTGATTATAGTAGGGATATCATTGGTTGCCACGCGCCCTTTACTCCGGTGACTCAGTGACTGTAGTCCGGTCGCGTCCCACGGCCTCGGGTTCGATCTCACGACGCCATTAGTTTACACCTGAGGTCCTTATGGGGTCCACGTAATATCAGTAATTGTTCGTGATCTGTTGTATAACGATTAAATGTCAGATAATATCGAGGCCTTTGTGAGTGAAATATTGGCAGTGAGTAGGAATAAACAACCGCTGTGTTAATGTTCTTATTTAGAGCTAGCGGGTGCCCAGCGGCGTTGCAGCGCGGATTCCGTTTATTCCCGTTCCCGTGGGGATTTCCGAAAATCCCTTCATAGTGGTTGCCTACGACATATTTAAGACACCTACATACCATATTTCAAATAGTGGGTGCCCAGTGGCGTTTTCCCGCGTGGATTCAGTTTATTCCCACTCCTGTGGGAATTTCCGAATATTCCTTCATACCGGTTTCCTACGACGTATAAGACACCTACATACCATTTTTCAAGTTTCTAGGTGTTATCGTTTCTGAGTAGTACCTACTTATTTCTCTTTTTACCCAGTTTTTATATTTTCCCGTGGGAATGAGATATTTTCCTGGAATAAGAAGTACCCTAGATGTTGACCCGGGTACTCAGTTCTCTCCATACCAAATTTCATCAAAATCCCTTCAGTAGTTTTTGAGTGATGCGTGCACAACCAGACAGACAGACAAAAATTTCAAAAATTGGTGTTTCGGTATCTATATCGATAACTATATACACTACCGTCAAAATTTTCAAAAAATATTTCATGTACACACACGGCCCCGTTAGAGTTTTATTATATGTATAGATATAGATCTAAATATACATGGTCATTTTAAATTAAGTGCAAATATTTAAAGGATAGATAAAAAAAATATCAAGAAAATATTTTTATTTTTCATACGGGACCAAGTTTAAACATTTTTGCAGCAATGAAAAGCTTACTTTTCTGGGAGTAACATGGGCTATAAATTTCCCACGGGAACGGGACTAACTCAAACGGCTATGTTTGATAATTTTGTTTGCAAAGGTAATTAGCAGCGTTAGTTGCCTATGGTATGTTTGCGTGTTTCGGAAGGCACGTTAAACCATTGGTCCCGGTTTTTCAATGTGTTTACGCGCAATGGAAGTATTTAAGCCATGTCAGATACCCTGGGGTGGCTTGAAAAATTCTGACTGTTGGGTGTTCCTCGTCTGTGAGGAAAGACACTTAGCTCAGCATGATGATGGTTGGTTTTCCAATAAATAAATATATAATAATATTTGTGGGACACAAGTCGCAATAAATATATAATAATAATAATAATTGTGGGACACACGCAGTTATTTAGTCCTAAAGTTATTTAGTACTATAGGTACTAAACGCACTGATAAACATACTTAAATAAATATTAAACAACTAGACACGGAGCCAACAGACATGTTCATGCACACAAAAGTTGGCCCGAGCGGAGATCGAACACGCGACCTCCGACTCAGAAGGCAGGGTCACTACCAACTGAGCCAACAGGCCCGTCGTGTAGCAGTAGTATGTATAAATAACACAACGCTTCAAGGCCCGACTATTATTATCTTCTCTAGAGAGTCTCTTATCACCAGAGAGCATCATTAAACACCCCTACGGAACCCTGCAAAAGCAAAAGCACACACATCTTTGTTGCAGTCACGCGTCGGCACATCAAAGGACTTTTGATCTTCGCCGTTAGAGCCATCCTAATGTAAGGACAAATTGTACTTTTGCAGTTAGTGTTATCAGAATATCAACGACTAGCTGTGGTCTTTATGTACCTAAAGGGTTCCGAGTGGTCGCCCGCGTAGCTCCCGTTCCTATGGGAATACGTGAAGTAATATAGCCTACGTTACGCAGTGATAATGTAGCTTTCCAGAATTGATCCTTTGAAGATCCTTTGAATTTTTAAGATCGGTTCAGTAGTTTTTGAGTTAATGACAAATACCTACACGAAAATACAAATCTTTCTTCTTTATAATAATAGTGTAGAAGTCACGAGTAAAATCTGGTTCTAAATAATATGAAGTTCCAAATAGTCACTAAACAACTAATAAACATACTCGTACAAGAAAAACGAACCTTTCTCTTTATAATTTTACTATTGCTGTAGGTTACAATACATAAACTTGTTAGAATAATTATCCTGTTACGGGCCCTGTTGACTCAATTGGTAGTGACCCTGCCTTCTGAGTCGGAGGTCGCTGGTTCGATCCCAGCTCGGGGCCAACATTTATGTGCATGAATATGTCTGTTGACTTCGTGTCTGGGTGTTTAATATTTATTTAAGTATTTTTATCAGTTGTTTAGTACCCATAGTACAGGTTCTGCCTAGTTTGGGACTGAATAACCATGTGTGCATTGTGTCCCACAATTTATTTATTTATCTAGAATATTAGTTATAGTACCATTTCCAGAAATACCACTTTTCATCAGTATAATTTTTGGACTCCTAATCAAGACAGGTGGTGAGCCTATCGCCTGAACCGGTGTGCTGTTAAATATGGCTGTTACACATGCCTCAGAATTTTATTTATTCTACGACCTGCAGATTTTATCGCGATGTATTCCTTCCGCCAAACTAGTCATAAATATGTACCTAGGTAAGTTTTTAAAACTCATTAGAACATACTCAACAAAGCCATGCGCAAAATACTGCAATCGAGAAATTAAACCTTATGCAGTTAAACCGAACGTCACTTTTTGACCGATCACACAAGTCAAACTTTCTACCCCACCTTAGATAAAAACGTTTCATAACACCGAACAAGTTTAATTTCATCCCTCGCTACCCTCTCTTCTCCCCTCCCCGCACTCACTATCTATTAACAACCATAAAGGTCTGTTCAGACGATGCGAAACCTATAGGTATACGATACTTACACTTACATTTACGGAAAGTTCAAATTTGAAAGACGCTTTTATAGATCACTTAGCTATATGAACTGACAATCAGCACCTTGAAGCTTTGATTCTTGATGTAATAAGTTCATTTAATCGAGAAATGACGAGAAAGTCGAGAACAGAAGCTAATTTCTTACATGTGACTAGCACTGCCCTCGACTTAGTCATGTAATTTCTTTGTTCAGGCAAATATTCCCTGTGTTTTGGAGCCCCTTGGTTTGAGTCGTACGGACGGGAAGAGACCTGATGGGCTGACTCAAGAGTCAGCCCATCAGGTCTCTTCCCGTCCGCACAAGTGCCATGGCAAAAAGGGAAGTCTCTCTTATGGGATGCAACATGCGTATGTACTTTCGCTGCCTCACATGTTCGTCATACTACACGTGTTGTAGGATCTGCTGCAGAAAACGCGGCCAGATCAAAACATTTAAAATATGCGAATCTGCAGCCTTTATATGACTTCGTGCCGGTCGCTGTTGAAACTGCAGGTCCGTGGGGCTCAGAGGCAAAGCAATTTTTTAGGGCTCTGGGTCAACGTCTCAGGGAACGGGGTCTTGATTCCCGTTCTGAGGCGTTTCTGGTCCAACGAGTTTCCATAGAAATTCAGCGCGGTAACGCTGCTAGCGTAATGGGGACCTTTGGGCCAGGAATGGCTCATGGGGGGATCATAGATTAATTTGACGAAGTTTGTTACGGATTTTAAACTGTTCTTCTCTGACAAAACCTGTGTGTGGATCATTCTTATGTTTAACTATTAACGACGAAGCATGTTGCGGATATAACAATGTATAGTTAATGTTATTTTCTTTGAGTAATAAATTTCCCAAATTTATCAAAATTTCTTGATCATTAATTAAATAAGTTTAGGTATAAGTCTGACAATATTGTTTATTTAATTTCTTTATTATTATTATTGATTTTAACATTAGAAATAGTAATATAATTAAATAATAATAGTAATAATAATCTCACGAATTTTATCCTTGAGGGGGTAGGCAGAGGTATTCCATTGATGGAAATACCCACATTTCACGAGTATACGACCCCTAAACGTGATAGGTGGTGAGTCTGGTTCACATGCCTCAGAATTAATTCTGAGACCTGTAGGTTTCCTCACGATGTTTTCCTTCACCGTCGAACTAGTGATGAATATTTATGTTTTTGAAAAACTCATTGGTACATGCCAGGATTCGAACCCGAGCCACACTGATTATCATCATGAAAATCGGGCTCCTTAACCGTAAGGCTATCAATGTAATTTCTTGATCACTAATTAAGTAAGATTAAATAATATTTAAAAAAACCGGATGCGAAAATCCAATGCGGTAGATACTTAATGCGTATATTCCGCACTACTCTGAAGAGGCACTAGAGGTGGTTTGTCTCGTATGCTCTTTTTGTGTGTGCAAAGTTTGGAATCTAATAAGCGACACCTGCTATCCAGGGACACAAAAACTGCCCCCGACATATCCCCGAAGTTTGCAGACCACACAATTACATCGTAACTTACTACTCGTAGTAAAATCATGTTAAAGCGGTATTAGATATAATCATATTCAATTATTTTGGATGTCCATATGGTAGGTATATGGTAGGTAGAACATATTGTTTACTGTATTTATTGTAATTATTGTATATATGTATATTTTCACTTGTTTACTAATATAAACTTTAAGATCAAATTTATATTTTCTAGAGCCTTAACGATTGCATTGAAACATGGCTGAAATAGTTTATTTTCTTTTAATATATTCTATCTCTGTCTACCACCGACCGCTTTCGAAAGAGTTCTTGTTCAGGCGCAAGAAAGTGCACAATTAAAACACTGGCACTGAATGTGCTACCTACACAAAAAAAAAAATATTTTCTCAATAAATTAAAATAATTTTAAGCTCACCACCTATCACGTTAAGAGGTCAGTAAAAATTATTTTATTGCGCTTTTGTTTTGGTAGTTTGATATAGCAGTATAATAATTATAGCACAATTTAACAAGATGGATTTCGCTATTATTTTGTTTGTAATTGAATGAGACTATCTAAATCGGAATCGGATCTCAAAAGTGCGGAAGTAGATCTGTATTTTTATTACCATTCCAGGTACGGCTTAACCGCTGACTCTATCATATTGTTCGGTAAGGAGCTCGCATATTCTTTTATCCGGGAAAGATGTCTCTATCTGATCAAAGTATTCCCCCTATGAACAGCTCAAGTCTTGAGGGGGGATCATTAATGAAAATTAATTCCACTTCGGAATAAATCAGGTGAATACAGACTAAGCCGTGGTCTGCACGGGCCTGGTGCCGCACAATTACCTCATTGCAACGGCCGCGGATCGAGTTAAAAACATATTTAAGTTTGAGCCGCGCGGATGACGGAGTTTGTTGTGTACTGCGATTGAACAGTATTGATACACATCAACAACTCCTTTTACCCCTTGGTTTGCGAAAAGGAAATCAAACTAAAATTTGCTGACACTCTGTTAAATCTCATCTCTCTGACTGGTTGAATGAATTTATAAAGCTTATCAACAACCAATCAGAATAGTATTGTTATTATTATAATGTTATAAAGCCTGACGACACTCTCCCAGAAAAATCGTCTAGTCACAATCAGTCCCACAACACCCAAAGCGAGCCAGAGAAATCATTTTTTCGTAAATAACTTTTCATTACTTTTTCAAAATATGCGCAGCATATGTAACAAGATCCATCTAATAGAATCTCTCACAGAAGAGAGCCAGATATCAGCAATATGTTTATCTGAAACATGGGTAACTTCAGCCAAAAGAGATCTGCTTTACGTGGAAGGTTACAACTTAGCAAATGCGTACTACAGAGAAAACTATGAGGGCGGAGGCGTTTGCATATTAGTGAAAGACAATATTGAATGTATACGGTGTGAAGACATTAATTTACTAACTGTCGAATATATCATAGAAATGTGTGCAATTGTTATCCCTAAGTTAAATTTATTATTGATAGTTATTTATATACCAAATAGTAATAGAGAGAAAGAAATATTTATGTGTCAACTAGAAAAGCTTATAGAACTGCTAAGATCTAAATATACAAAGAAAAATATTATAATTGGCGGAGATATGAACATAGACTTCTTACATAAATCTAAAGAAGTGAGTAGGATCTCACAAATATTCAATTGCTGTAACCTACAACAACGTGTAAAAGATAACTTTCTAGAGTAACTAATGCTACCTCAACATGTATAGATGTAGTTTTCACGAACTATAAAGATACGTTGTTTTCTTTAAACGTAAAAGACTATGGTATTAGTGATCATATGGGTATTTTCATTAGCTTACTAAATTTAGGACTGAAACACAGTGACATATATTTTATGAACAAGAGAATTTTTAGCGACAGAAATATGAATTCATTTAAACTAGAGTTACAAAAAGTAAATTGGCCTAAAATCGTGGCTCAAGATAAAAATATAAACGATAATTATTCAGCTTTTCTTAAAAAAATGTTAGATATCCTAGATTCCACCATTCCATTAAAAAAGATAAAACTTAACAATAAAAAGAAAAAACTGTGGCTTACATCCGGAATAAAACTAGCATGTAAAAATAAACGACTCCTAAAAAAATTCATTTCCGAAATTGATAATCCTATTATAAATAAATACTACAAAAGTTACGAAAAAATACTTAAAAGAGCAGTTGTCATTTCCAAGAAAAATAATTATATTAGAAGAATGAATACTTCAGGAAATATAAATAAATGTATGTGGCAAATTATTAATGAGCGCATTAATAAAGAAAAAACAGATAAATTTAGAAGCAATTTAAAATTAAAAATAAATGGTAAGGATATAAAAGACCCTAACCAAGTCGCGAATACTTTCAATGATTACTTTGTTTCAGTAGGCGCCAATCTCACCACTAACAAAGAACCAGTAGGTAGACCTGTAGTCATGCAGACCCCCAATACAATGTACCTTAGTCCGGTTACTCCTTTGGAAGCAACTAACATTATTAAAAGTTTAAAAAATAAGTCCAGCTACGGTATTGACGAATTTCCCCCTAAACTCATTAAACACTGCAAAGATGAACTTACAATGCCTTTAACTATCCTAATCAATCAGTCTTTCTCTGAAGCAACATTTCCAGATTTACTAAAAACCTCAATCATAAAGCCTGTACCTAAAAAGAAACTCACAGACGATCTAAACCAGTTCCGGCCTATCTCGTTGTTGCCAACTTTTTCGAAAATATTAGAATCAGCAATGGCCAATCGACTTAAGTCTTTCTGCGAAAAATACAACATCTACAATGACAGCCAGAATGGTTTCCGTAAACAACGGTCAACCATCTCAGCACTTTTTAACTTTATCAGTGAAATTTTAAATATTCTGAATAATAAACAGTATGCAATTGGTATTATGCTGGATATGAGTAAAGCCTATGACAGGGTGTCCCATAAAATACTTTTAGAAAAACTTTATGGCATTGGGGTGAGAGGACAAGCTTACAAATGGTTTGTATCTTATTTATCAAATCGCGAACAACTAGTCGAGATTGAACATTTTGATACAAATACAAGTTTTATTAATAAAATTAGATCAGGAACGGTAAGAATTTCAAATTCCATCCCTCAGGGTAGTGTATTGGGTTGCATACTCTTCCTAATTTACATTAATGACCTTCCTAAAATTCTAGATAAAAAATGTATTCTCTATGCAGACGATATCTCAATAGTTTTCCCCTGTGGTAACAGTCAAGAATTATTTAACCAATTAAGCACTACACTTGAACGTATAATAGAATGGCTTCAAGATCATAACCTACAACTTAATCTTTCAAAAACTAAATTAATGCAGTTTATGCCAAGACAAAAAACACCATTAAATATTAATTTCTCATATAATGACAATAAACTAGAGTGTGTAAATTCCTGTTCACTCCTAGGAGTGGAAATAGATTCAAATATAAACTGGAAAAATCATATTGACAAGATAGCCGGAAAATTATCAAGATTAGTATATGCACTTTACCAATTAAAAAAAACGACAGATTTGAAAACAGCTATGTGTGCATACTATGCGTACGCACACACGTGGTTGAACTACGGGATCATTCTATGGAGCAACAGTGTAGAGGTTGAACAATTATTTATAATACAAAAAAAGTGTATACGGATCTTAGTAAACATATCTAACAGGGAAACTTGCAAACCACATTTTATAAAATTAAGGATTATGACTCTTACATCAATGTACATTTTTGAAATTTGTAATTATGTTAAAAAACATCAGTACCTATATACACAAGCAAAAGACTCATATACGCAACCTCGCAACCTCCGGCACAGGGACCGGCTAGCGGCCCCATTCACTAAGCTACACATTGTCAGCAATGGAACATTCCATATGTCAGTAAAAAATTTTAACAAATTACCTGTAGAACTAAAACAAATAGAAAAAGAAAGCTTATTCTACAAAAAACTTAAAGATTTTTTAATATTGAATTGTTTTTATAACTTAGAAGAATATTTTAATTTTAATGTATAATTTTGTTAGCTTAAGTAAATGAGAAAGTGTATAAATATTTTATTTAAGTACTTATGTAAAAAAAATATATTTTTGCAGTGCCCTTCCAGGGTTCATGTGCGTGAACATAATATTGTTTCACCATCTATTGTAACCACATGCCGCAATAAATTATATGACTATGACTATTATATGACTATGACTAAATGCAAAAATAGCCTTATCTACCTGTTCGTTCGTTACCACTTCAAAAGTAGTCAATAATTTTGATGTATTAGTAACTATTGTATTATTATCGGGTATTTTGTCGGGTAAAAACTAACAATGTATCCGTTCACGTATATTTTTAACACTCTGTAAATGAAGACCAATCTAACAACCTATCGCACTTCGGTCACAAGGAAAGGTGGCTACTGGCAACACAACAATATAACTGCAAGTATCAATCTTGTTAGTCGCAGTATCCAACAATAAAAGCAGGTAAATAACAGACGAGTGTTCCGCCGAAGTTTTAATTCTATTATCGTCCCCGGAGCCCTGCGCCGCTCACTGGGGCACTATTACAAGATAATACAAATACTGAAGGTACCTATACAACGCGTAATAGAAAAAGCGCAATTCCTCATACACCCCAATTAGTATATTTATATAAAAAAATATGATGCAATCGAACTTTAGTTTTGTCTAACAAATCTTAAATAAGGATCAATATTTTAGATTGATATGCGTAGATTTATATGCTTTTATCGTAGGAATAATAATTGACCAACATTAGCAAAGTTCTTTTTTTTTATTATCCTCGAAAGTGCGAAGGGTACCAAAAAGCACGGCGGTTTTTCACATTTTTTCACATTTTTTAATGAGATTCTTCAATTTATACGGTTGTGTACCACAATATTGAGACTTTGACAACTGGCCAAGCTAGATAAAGACCATATAGTTTTTAAAAAAAATCAAGGAAATCTTTATTTTATAACTTTCTATGAAAAACAAGAAGGTTTCTTTGAAGGTCATGAAAAGTGGAAAAATTCGCGGCCTCACCCATTAGTTCTATTTCCATAGGTAGCACTAAATTCAGCTACGCTAATTCATTTTTGGGAAAAAATTAACACATCAAAAATAGCTGAAATCGATTATGTAGTCGATTCTGAACAAACTAATTTCAGGAATTGCGCTTCTTGCAGGAATTCTGTTACATGTTGTATATACCTATTTAGCCTCAAACATGGAATGAGAAGCAGTGCATAGCCCTGCGAAGAAGCGGTCGTAGCCCTGCGAAGAAGCGGTTGTATAGCCCTGCCCGATACTACACTCGGCATCAAAAAAATCGCACCTTTGAAAAACCACTTTTAATCCCATTTAGAATCAATGATGATGGGACTATTATTATATATATTATCTCTAAAAGGTAGCGCAACTAGCGGCCCGTTCATAAAGTAATTATGCATTATTTTTGTATAACGTCGTTATTTGGGTGAAATGTTTTTTTTTATGGCATAAATGATTAATATTTTTTATGTCGTTAAATTAATGTTTAAAATGATACTTAATAGTCCCATCACCATAGATTCTAAATGTGATTAAAAGTGGTTTAAAGTATTATTTTCCGAAGGTGCGATTTTTTTAACGCCGAGTGTAGTTCAAAGGCACGTTCAATTGTTGGTCCCAGTTTTTAGTTGTGCTTAAGCACAATGGAAGTCGTTAAGCGATTTCAGATACCCTTGGGTGGCTTGAAAAATTCAGACTTACACTTAGTTTAGATAGCTACTCAACGAGAGAATGTAATTCTATGGACAAACTTCCACCTGTTGACTGCCAACAACGAAAATGATGTTAATGATGATAATAATTTTGATGGTGACATTTTTTGACATTTTTTGACATTTTTGTAATTTTTGTCATTTTTGAAACTTTTGACATTTTAGACCTTTTTGACATTTTTGAACTTTTTGACATTTTAACATTTTTGACATTTTGACATTTTTGACATTTTTTGACCTTTTTGACATTTTGACATTTTTTGACATTTTTGACCTATTTGACATTTTTGACATTTTTGAACTTTTTGACATTTTGACATTTTTGACATTTTTTGACCTTTTTGACATTTTTGACCTTTTTTGACATTTTGACATTTTTGAAATTTTGTCATTTTTGAACTTTTTGACATTGACATTTTTGACCTTTTTGACATTTTTGACATTTTTTGACCTTTTTTGACATTTTGACATTTTTGACCTTTTTGACTATTTGACATTTTTGAACTTTTTGACATTTTTGACATTTTATGACCTTTTTGACATTTTTGACCATTTTTGACATTTTGACATTTTTGACCTTTTTGACATTTTTGAGCTTTTTGACATTTTGACATTTTTTGACATTTTTGAAATTTTGACATTTTTGAAATTTTTTGACCTTTTTGACATTTTTGACAGTTTTGGCATTTTTGAGATTTTTGAAATTTTTGACCCACGGGTCTGAAATGCCCAGTCCCTTTTGACCCACGGGTCTGAAATTCAAACTCGATCGAGGTATTGACCTAAGGTATCTACTGACCGAATTTGAAGTCAATCGGTCCAGTAGATCCGGAGATATCCTGTCGACAGACACACAGACACACAGACACACAGATACACAGACAGCCATCTTACTCAAACCATTAACTTCCTCTTATAATGCTACGCAGGAGGAAGTTAATAATAGAAAGGAGTCAAATTAGATATCCCTTCATGAAACTTACGTGCTTAATCTATCTTAAAATAGTTTTATTATTCTGTCAATAATACTCGAATCCCATGAAAACGCCATAACTCCCGAGACAAGGTGAAGCAATTTCGAAAACTATAAACGTCCCTCGAAGGTCCCCAATAATTTGGAGCCGTTCCCACCTGTCCCCCACCCCATAAACACACCATAAGCGAGGCCCCACAACTGGGGCTGCCTCGTAAAACTTATGAATTTATGGGGAAAAAACATCGTGGGCTATCATAGAGAAAGATTGTTGATGGGCGACTTGTTTTTTTATTGACTCATATTTTTTAGTTACGGATCGACTAGTAGACGACATAAATGACATCGTTCGCATTTAGAATATAATGTATCTACCTGTAAAGAGAGTCGCTCGTAGCCCTGCTATACTATAAAAAAAAGTCTATTTCACCTAACATGGGTTCGGTGACAGTTCACATTTTTCCGGTTTACGCATACTAATTTCGACTAATAAAAATATTTGATTAAAAAATTATTAACATTTTATTATTAACTAGGGATGTAAAAAAATAATCGGTTTTTAAAATAATCAATTATTTTTTTGAAATAATCGATTATTAATACTCCATTTCTTAAATAAAAATAATCGATTTTTAATAAATCGATTATATAAATTACGCGTTTTAATCGATTTTTTATAAACAGAGACATCTATGCGGTAGATGAACCTTAACGCTGTCGTTAAGCTTTTTTACTTATCGTTTCATTTTATTTAATACTACGAGTACTCTTATTTTTTAATATTTTTTGTCTTTTGACTGTTTAAAAACTTAAAAAATAAAGAAAGATTTGTCTTTTATTTTAGTTTTTGAGACCATAACGTAGTCGTTTAGTTTTTTTGATACTCTTTTTAAGTACCTATTTTATTTTAATACTAGTCAAATGTAAAAGAGTGAGAGCAGTGATAGCCCGGACGGTTAAAGACCCGGCCGAAATTCAATGAGGCTCGGGTTCGAATCCTGGCATGTACCAATGATTTTTTCAAAAACTTACGTACATATTTATCACTAGCTCGACGGTGAAGGAAAACATCAGGAAACCCGCCGAATTAATTCTGAGACATGTGTAAACAGACCCGGTCCGGCGATGGGCTCACCACCTATCACGCTTAGGGGTCCAATGTATCTCGTGAAATGTGGGTATATCCAGTAATGGAATACCTCTGCCTACCCCCTCGGGGATGAAAGGCGTGAGATTATATTATTATATTATATTATTAAAATAACCACTCTAAAGAGTAAAAAAACCGACTTATGGATATACCCACATTTCACGAGATATATTGGACCCCTAAACGTGATAGGTGGTGAGCCCATCGCCGGACCGGGTCTGTTTACACATGTCTCAGAATTAATTCTGAGGCCTGCGGGTTTCCTCACGAGCTAGTGACAGTTTACTAATATTTAATGCAAAATTAACTCTTTCTGTCTGTACAAGAATCCATCCATTCCATCTTGAAGAGAGCCTTTTCATCTCAGAACGAGGACGAGGTCACAGGCAGAAACTAGTATTATATAAATATTCTGCTTAAAATATTACTATTTATAATATTAGAGGACTAAAAAAACTATAAATAATGCCCTAGTACTTTGATATACCCATTAATTATAAAGGCAAGCGCACACAGAAGCGGACGTTCCGCAGCGGAACAAAATAAATCTTCCTCCAGGGAATAAAATAAAAAGTAAAACTGTACAGTAAGTAATAAGTGTCAAAATACAGCAGTTAATTCTTTCGCGAGGTGCCCTGACTAACGAGCCTCGGTGTAAAGTATGACTAAAGCTTGCGTTCCATTCCAAGCTAAGTTATGCTACCATCAAAATATATTATATTTTAAAAAATATATAGTTCTCGACTCCTCTGAGAATTATGTATTTTCCGGGATGATACTAGATAAGTAGCCTATTTCCTTTCTATCCTGTCATATTTCATTAAAATTGTTCCCCTATTTTAGCTGTGAAAAGGTTATATACAAACATACAGTCAGAGTTACTTTACATTTCTAATATTAGTAGGGAATTAGGTAATTGCGCGAAAATATTTCTTACATCTGTACCTTACATACCTACCTAGCTGTTAGTTTTATGTTAGTGATAAATATGAAGTAGGTAATAGGATGTCTAAGAATTGTTATTAAAATTAAGAAGGAACAAGTTGCGGATGTCTGTTATAAAATGTGGTTTATGGTTAAATATGTTAATAAAACAATGCTCACTTATGTCGTTGTAAAGCCTACATATAGGTACGAATAATAGGATTAAAATATGAAGTGTTGTTTTTATAAATCTGTAAAGTAAATATTTTGGTTGATGGTCATAAGGGATGGTCGTAAGGCATAATATTCAACATCAAACCGTTTTTGTATATAATTTTAGTATCTATATATTTTCGCAAGTGATTTGTTAAGATTTATAGACACCACATTCTTCTGTCAAATACAAGTTTGTTTTTGGATACTATTTTCTGATAACCTCAAAATCGCACACAGTGGAAGACATCTCTAATAGTACGCTCACCGCGCACAGAGCAATAAATAAGAGCAGAGACAACACCTTGTTAACTGGAAATAATTAACGACGGAAAAATAAAGCGCTCAGTGACCGCTGTGCTTTATTGTCTACTATTACCGTCGGACGCGCTCTCTTCCTTTTATTGTCTATGGAATATGCGGCGGAATATTAATTTTAGTAGTTAGATTTAGAAAGAGCAAGTTTGAATATTGAGTGTGTTCATACATTTTTGGTCTAAATAAAATAATGCCGAGACAAAAGCTAAGACAGCCTACTTACAGATGAAATAGTAATTAATTTTGACATTTTAAGTAGGTAAATATATGTACGCCTCTTTCTCGTTTAGGTAGATAGTGACAATTGTTGTGTTGTTCCAAATCTATGAAATGAATCATGCATGCTTTTCAATTTCAGGTCTCCTTCTTCTGTTGTTTTTCAATACATCGCCGATCTGGTCAATGTAAATACGACTAGGTCGCCCGCTAGCAGTTCAACACTTTTGTAACTACTACTATTTCATTTATCCGCTTAATATGAGTATTTTATGATGTTACGATTGTAGTATAAATAATTAACATTAAAACTTAAGCATTTTTTGTATTTGAATATATTCGAAAAACTATTTCACATTGTATCATAAGTTATACAAAACTTTCAAATGCGCTAATAATATTTTATTTCCCACAACCCTATTCGGCATGCATTTATTTATGAGTTTAATTCTAAAGTCATCCCACGGGTGAGTGTTTCATCCTATAGACTATAGAACAAAGGCTGTGCTGCTACCGAGGTACTGCGTTGCAAATAAAGGGTAAGCGTCCAAACGTCACCTGTGGGAGGACGACAGAACGCCCGCCGGACAACGAATACATTATTGAAGAAACCGCATTTGTTTGTCAGCAAGAGTTCTGTTATAATTGTAGTCTATGTTTTGAAATTGACAAAAATAAAAATGTGACGTCATTAATTGATACAAAAAATAACTGACTGACTGATCGATGAAGGCCTAACCGAAACCGCTGGGCTTAGAAGTATGAAATTTGATAAAATGACGTAGGTGTACCCTAAGAAGGGATTATCGGAAATTCACGAGGGAACGTGAGAAACATGACCCACGCCGCCGCTGGGCACCCAAAAAGTTAAATTTTGAAAATTTTTCTCTTTGACGATTTGATTTGATGGACCCGATGTATATAAATACTATGACTGACCTTCTATTCTATTCTTAAATTTAATAAAAAAAAATATTCAGATAATTTGAGGTAATAGGTAGTGTAGAATAACATTTATTTAGAAAGAAAATATACATTCATTTACAATATCTACCTACAGATAAAAAATGTGCTCCAAAGAGGAACCATGTGGGACAGTGCCGTGTAGTTTTTAACGATAGTAATAATTATAACAAAGAAGTGAATTTGATTACAGACTGGTACAGTAATTAATGTTCTACAAAAATAATTAGCTTTATAAGTGCTTAGGTTCGGAATAGCTATAATGACCTCTATTATTTTGAATAAAATATAAAATAAGATCAATATACAAACTTAAAATTTGAGAGGTTTAATTCCTGATAGGTAGTAGCTATTCGCTTAAAACTGATTTTGTGAAATTCCCAAGGGATTGGGAAAAAATTAAGAAGTAAGTAAAAAAAAATAGAATATAATAATTAGACCTTAGATTTCCATGATCTCAACTGGATTGTATCATTGCATCGTAACAATGGATTAAATCAGCCACTAAGATTTTCATCTCATATTTGAATTTCAATGAAAATCCCGTCCATTGAAGGCAAAGGTAATGGAGGGGCGGTGCTCTGCTCACCTCGCAAATTTACTGCTCACTTTCCAACAATATGCCAAGTGCGCAGGATGCTCTTAAGTTGCTGTCGGTACTCAAGGTGGGCAGGGTACAGGAAACGATAAATTTTGTCAAGAGAGTAGCTGCATGTGTCTCGCTTAGTTTCTATTCAATGTAGGGCCTTATAAGTTTAAAGAGGCAAATATAGCTGACAAGCACGCCTTGGGCCAGTCAACAAACAAAACAACATTTATTTCAATTCTAATGGAAATATTCCGAGATATATAATCTGTTTCACATAGCATGAGTTCGGTGACAGTTCACATTTTTCCATCTATAATGTATAAAACATTAGTTTAATAAAAAAAATGATAAAAAAAATATATAAGAAAAATATATGTATTTATATTTCTATTTCGGAACGAGGAAATCCGCCGAAGAACTAAGGTAACTGACATAGCTCTCAGAATATGCAAGCTTAAGTGGCAATGGGCAGGCCACATCGCTCGAAGAACCGATAACCGATGGGGAAGAAAGGTTCTCGAGTGGCGACCACGAACCGGAAGACGCAGCGTTGGTAGGCCTCCCACCAGGTGGACCGACGACATCGTCAAGGTCGCGGGTAACCGGTGGATGCAAGCGGCAAGTTGCCGTTCGTTATGGCGTTCTATGGGGGAGGCCTTTGTTCAACAGTGGACGTCTTCCGGCTGATGATGATGATGATGATATTTCTTAGGGCTGATTTTTCAATCGTCAGATCAATCTTATCTAGAGAATATATTGATGCTGTCACTGTCTGACACAATAGAAAGGAAAAGTGACAGGTGATGTTTATTCTTCAGATAACTTTTAACTGACTATTGAAAAATCAGCCCTTAATCAAATATTTTTATTAGTCGAAAGTAGTATGCGTAAAATGGAAAAATGTGAACTGTCACCAAACTCATGCTATGTAAAATAGATATAGTTAAATCGTGATGTAACAAACTCGACAGCTTTCTCTACTTTTTGTTAGAAAAAATTAAAATTATTTCAAAATATCCACCAAAAAAGCACAACCAGTACGGAAAAGTGCAATAACTTGTGCAAATAGCTAAAACATACGCAGCCCTATTACAGCGGCAGTTATCGGCGCGTTGCTGGCGGCGAAACGCATGCGTGCGCGCACACTTGCGACTGTGCGACTGCGATGCGACTATGATACGACGGAAACATTCGGATTCGACGACTGACCTGTCTCACGAAGTTTGATCTGCCGTATTAAATTATTTTCGCATTTATAATAATACTACTGGGTCCTGTTTATTCCCATTCCAGGGAGAATTTCCAAAAACTCCTTCTTAGTGTTTATGATATAATAGACTATCTGACCCGTCCGTACAAATCCTGATTGATTGAGAGGATACATAAAGAATTTAGGGTTCCATACCCAAAAGGTGACAATGGAAACCTATTATTAAGGCTCTGCTGTCTGTCAGTTTGTCATAGGGCGGTATCTGCTTTTTTTTAATTTAATTTTGTAAAGATAGTGGCACTTATGACCCCTATAGGAACAAAAAAAAACATATTTGGGGTTCCCATCGAGAAACCAACTATTTTAATATACAAACCTTTGTGTATGCGAGTACGACACTTGGGGGTTTTTTTACTATTTGTAATAATACATAAATAGATTACTAGCTGTTCCACGCGGTTTCACCAGCGTAGAACTAAAATTTATACAAACTTTAAATGTCGTATTTATTTATATCTAATCAAAAGCCTAAAAAAATGGTTTCAAGCTTCTAAGTTTAAAAAATATGTAATTTCCATACAAACTTTCATCATATTTGTTGAAATTACAGCCCCTTTTTCGCATTAAAAAGTAACCTATAGTCTTTATCAGGCTTTAGACTATGTCTGTACCAAATTTAATTTAATTCGGTTCAGTAGTTTGCCTGATTGCGAAACACACAGACAGACAGAGTTACCATCGCATTTATAATATTAGTAAGCAAGGATTAGTGTAGACTTGTCGCCGGTCTGCGCGGGTCCGGAGACCCCAGATTGTATTATTTATTGTGCAGGTAGTTTGGCCGCATGCCAGCAGATAGCGAAGATTTTTAAGCTCCGGCCGTATTTTAGGGCGTAATAATTTCTGAAAAGGTACAATTTTTGTAACATTTTCTGTGCTGTTTTTATTCAGTACAAATTATTATACACTAGCGACCCACCCCGGCTTCGCACGGGTACAATGTTAACACTAAAACCTTATTCTTGAATCACTCTATCTATTAAAAAAAACCGCATCAAAATCCGTTTCGTAGTTTTAAAGATTTAAGCATACAAAGGGACATAGGGATATAGGGATATAGGGATATAGGGACAGAGAAAGCGACTTTGTTTTATACTATGTAGTGATGACAAGCATTTTCTGGACTACTTTAAGTTACAAGGATTAAATTGTATTGTACTCGTACCTGGCAAAATATTTAAATCGTTATAACTTTTGTATTGGATGATTTAAACCATCTGCGATGTTGCCCGCACAGATCCAGTCTGTTCTCGTTCCGGTAGGAATTATATTTTTTTTTAACCTGCATGCTCAGAACAACTTGCAAAAAAAAACTCGTAATCGAATGTGGTATTCGAATACATGTATGTCTGTATGTTGTATTGTAGATGCAATTTTATGACAAAAATTGCGCCATTTTTTTTGACGTCATAACGTCTTATAAATCAAAAGTGTCACGTTCCACCTGAGCCAAGCGTGCAAGGCAGAGCGCGGAGCAAGCGACAGAACGCCACCATCTCTTCCACTCCAGTATTCAATTTTGAATTAATGTTTTCTTATGACGTTATTAAAATTATCGTCTGTAAACCGACCTTACAGACAACCATTTTATTTCGATGAAACCTTAAAAATAAAAAAAATCGTATTAAGAAAACAGAATTTGTTTACTAAGAATTTCTGTGAAAATAAAAACATTGTATCGTAAAATGAAAGTGATGTACCTGTTTACGGGTACCTGCTACTGCGGAGCTAACTGCAGACGGGCCATTACCCACGGCGTTCGACGGAACGGAACCACGCTTCAAATATTGCTCCAAAAAAATTGGCCAAACATGGCCGGAGGAGTCAGAGGATAGGGATAAGTGGAGGGAGGGAGGAGAGGCCTTTTGCTCAGCAATGGGACAAAAATTAGGGTAACAATATTTTTTTTAACTATACCATCGGAAATAGTCTATCTTTTTTCTGACTGTTTTCAGAATTTTTGTATGTCTATCTGCTATTAAACAGATGTTAATAAAATTTAGTAGGGAGATAACTGACTAACTAGGTCAACATTTACAGTATCTTGTATTACAGGAAAATATCTCATTAACAAAGGGAAAATATATAAACTGGTTATAAAGAAAAATACGTAGGTACTACTCCGAAACGATAACACTTGAAATATGGTATGATCGGGTAGATGTCTTATATGTCGTAGGAAACCGCTATGAAGTGATTTTTGAAAATTCCCAAGGGAACGGGGTAAAACTTGTTCGAAGCGGGCAGCGCCGGTTGGACACCCGTCAGTATTGTACATATTTATTTAATTTCGAAACATGCGGTATTGCATCAAGCCGTCCTTGCCAGACAACAACAAGCCTACGAGAGCCAATAAAGACGCGATTGTGCGCGTTAAGCCAGTCATCCTGTTTTTGTAAACAAGCCCGCGTAGCGCCGCTACGGGCCGCGGTCTACGCTCGCAGAGAGGGTGCTACGACGACCCTTAGTTACATAGGTATATAGAAAGTATATTTTTGAATCCAAACTTTATGATCTTAAATTTTTAATTATTTTTATAAAAACAAATGAAAACTATTGTTAAATCGATACTGGCAGACTCCCGTTCCGATGGGAATTTTACCTAACCATTTATAACCGTAACATTAGGTATATAAGGTAACGTACATGTCAAATTTCATGTTTGTAGGTACTATAGAGATTTCGTGATGCTTTTGTAGTATGTTATAATATTAGGTAAATATGTGATGGGCACACTTCGCTTCAGTTTATATGGTATATAAAAACTTTTCTTTTAAATCACTCTCAAAATTCATTGCGTAGTTTTAAAGATCTAAGCATACATAGCGACAGACGGACAGCGGGAAGCGACTTTGTTCTATTCTATGTAATGATGATGCAAAATACTTTTTTCTGTGTCATTTTCAAGGCTGATGTAATGGAAAACGGAACTTGCATCTTGAAGAAGAACACAGGCTCTTTTTATCACAGACAAACTCGAGACAAAAGTTAGTTCATAATCATATTTCATTATTTAATAATTGTCTAACCTACTATTTATTTTATTATACTAACCAATATAGCTTGAAATTACATTCATTCAAAATTTACTAACAACCGTGCCCCATAATTATTCGTAATCAAATCAATTTAAACAACCCAATTAAACCAACCCTTACTCCATAATACTCTGCCCATGCAACAATACAGCCATGTCGAAACCAGACGAAAACAAAACCAAAGAGTTCTTCTTCCGGATGAGCCGGCAAATCTACTTTTGCGGGGGACCCAACTACTGGAGCGAAGATTTGAAGATATCTTCCTTCTTCACCAGAATCCATGACTCTCTCTTCACTCTGATAGACTTCGCAATCTTCCTCCTAATCCTCAGCGAGTGGGGGGGATTGATGACCCAAAAAAACTTGACGGACAAGCAGCATGGCGACCTTCTACTCTTCGGTCTTGGCCATTTCATCGTATACACAAACTTCTTTTCAATACCACGACACTTCAATAAGGTCAGGGACACAATTGAAAGTATAGCTGTGAAGTCCAAAGCAGTGTACAATGATTTGGAGGTGGAACAGCAGATGTTGAAGAGAATGAAGCTGTTTATTACGATGTATTTCGTGGTGTTTGTGTCGACGTTGGTGTTCTATGCAATTGATGGGCTCATTCAAGTCTTCTTTGCAGGTACTTTGGTTGTTTTTTCATTATTTCACAACGTGGCTACTTTAGAGAATGTGTTTGAAATACTTTTGAAATTCCTTTCATGAGTGTTAAAAAAAGCTTACATTGATTACTAGCTCTACGGTGACGGTGAAGGAAAACATCGTGGAAGTTAGCTTCTCTGTCATACAAGTTCATAACCCCTTCTTCCTCTCCAGACGGCACATTCACTACAGTTGTCACCTTCTGGCCAGATGTCAATAAAAAGGGGGTAATCCCAGATGTTGTAAGGGCCGTCTGCTTCATCACATGGGCCTGCATGAACTGCAGGGCCCACTCTGTCTACGGTCTCATCCTCTCAATGACGATTGGCCTTAGCCATCAGTACAGGAACCTTTGCAGCTACTTCTACAGCCTTAACGATATCTTTGAGGATGGCAACCTTCTCATCGAAGATAAGGAAAGGATGTATGAAGACGCCTTTAAGATTGGGGTTAAGTTGCACTCGGAAACGATAAGGTTCGTTGCTATCACATTAACGGACAATCTGTCCTAAATATAGGTACAATAGATTTCACCCGCGTAAGTCCCGTTTCGAAAAGAAAGCTTTCTATTGGTGAAAGATTTTTTTAAATCTGTATGACAATAAAGATTATTAAAATATAACAAAAAAAATTGATATTCTTTAAAAAGAGTTTCAAGAAGCATTACGATTTCGATTCGAATTCTTTTCCTTCAAAAAATTATGTATCTTCTCGACTGGCTAGCAGCCTAATTTGGACTTGTGATGTAAGACAAGGTCTCTGGCATACAACAATAGCTGCCATGCCAATATCCTGTTCTATTTCGCAGGTATTTATCACTTTCACTCCATTTCAATGCGTTTGGGTATACTGGATGATTTTTTTACGTTCTGGGAAAAAATATGGCATATAAGGTATCTGGAGTTGAAGTTATATACGAAATCAAATGTTAAATATAGTCATGTTAAATACAATTTACAAGGTCTAGAAAAGTAGGCACACTGCTATGGTAGCATCTGGCGGTTGTAGGTAAATTGAGCATTAATGAAAGCTACGAGCCCTTTTCTTTTTAAAATGCTATTTCAAATATTTAAATGTTGACGATAATTAAGAAATGTACATTAGTATAACGTACCAAAAATTGTAAAAAAAAAATTGAGCTAGCTATTATAAATAGGTATGGTGTAATAGGAAGGTATTCATTGGGAATACCCAATGAATACCCAATGAATACCTTCCTATTACACCATATTTTTTAGAGGTTAAAAAAAATCAGGCCCTATGTTTTGTATTCTCAGAGACGCTAAGCACATCCAAGAAATATTCCAAGGCATGAATGCGGGGCAGATAATACTCAACGTTGTCATTTTGATTCTTCTGCTGTTTCAAATGGCGGTACGTATTGTAGAATACCTAGGTGATGATGATGATGATGAGATCCAACCGTATTCGGCCATGGCAACCACTTCGACTCTTAGTCAGCTTGGAGACGCTGGTGCGCCGGTGTATGGCTAATGTAGCCGATCTTTGCGGCAAACTCCCGTGCGCAGTGTGGTTACGTGAGGAAGCCGTTCATGATTATACTGGATGATTTTTTTTATCGTCTTAAAAAAAAATTGGACGTATGAGGTACCTAGATTTGAATTTAAATTTACAAAGTCTAGAAAACTGCTATGTAGCGGCTAGAGGTTGTAGGTAGATTGCGCATGAATGGAAGCTACGAGCCTGTTTCTTTTTAAAATATTACTTCAAATATTTCAGTGTGTAATATTGACTACAATTGAGTAATGTTAGTATATTAGTTTTAGCAAGAAACTTTTAAGCTATTGCATAGCTTCTATCGAGGGCCTTGAGCAAGGGGACCGAATCCAGAAATTCCGTAACGAAAAAAAACCTCACGCTCCCCACTCCGACGGGCACGGAGGTGTGGCTTGAAGGCCGTGCATTGTCTAACGTCGTTTCTTTTCGGCAGTCTTGTTGATACAAAATGCTATGCAATAGCTTTACTGCGGCAGTCCCCGAGTGCCACACGTCTTTTTTTTTATTTATTTTTTTAACTTTTAGTGCCAAATGAATCTGCTACACTTACCAATCACATTATATTTTTCTCCAGACGGTAAAAATATCAGGCGGTATAGTTCTAGTAATTAGCGGCGGGTGGACAGACTTTTAACTCATCGGTACTAATACCTAGGTAGTACTGGTAACAACTGTAACTAGATACGGGAATTAAACAAGCACTTAAGCTATTACACGTATGAGTATATTGGCAGACTGAGTGACAAGAAAACTTAAAACTAACACCACCCGCACGTTATAAACGAGAAAGATTTTATGTTTGTTGCTCTTTCAAGCAGAAACTACTGAAGGGATTTTGTTGAAACTGTACAGCTATATAGCTTCTAGTGTAATTTCGAATTCTTGCTAAGACCCGTGTATTTTTTGAAAACTCCATCCCAGGCGATGTGAAAAATGTCGAAAGCTATAATAGCTTTTTAAACAAATTTAAAAAAACACCTGATGAGCATCGCATGCTATACGGTTGAAGATATTTTTTCCGCGACCTGACATCACGATAGATTGCATTACATACTTAAACATACGTAATGAATGTAAATTTTATGAATATTTATATATATATATATATATATAATATATATAATATATATAATATATATAATATAATATATATATAATCTCACGCCTCTTTTATCCTCGAGGGGGTAGGCAGAGGTATTCCATTACTGGATATACCCACATTTCACAAGATATATTTGACCCCTAAACGTGATAGGTGGTGAGCCCACCGCCGGATCGGGTCTGTTTACACATGTCTCAGAATTAATTCTGAGACCTGCGGGTTTCCTCACGATGTTTTCCTTCACCGTCGAGCTAGTGATAAATATGTACGTAAGTTTTTGAAAAACTCATTGGTACATGCCAGGATTCGAACCCGAGCCTCACTGATTTTCGGCCGGCTCTTTAACCGATTAATAAATGATTTAATTGAATTTTGGTGTAGCTTTACTTAATTAGGTTATATTTGGTATATACTCGTAGCAATCTTAAAAAGTGCGCGCCGCATCAAGTCGCGCCTCGTCTCGGTGTGAACTGACCCTTACACAACCGTATACTCAATTTTGCAGGCCAGCGACCGCACCCTTGCTAACACAGTGACCATAGTGGTCACTATCATCTGTGTGCTGATCAGCACCGGCTGCCTCATGTGGAGCGCTGGTGACGTCACTGTTGAGGCAAGTCGATTTATTTATTTTATTTAAATAGGCACAATTACATATAACATAATCAAAAGAAGAATACCGAAAGTGATTTAAGGTGCGAATGTTGAGGGATGCAAGGAAAGAGGACGCCCCAGAAGCACGTTCACGGATCAAATAAGTGACGTCCTTCAAAAAGCTGGGGTCTGGAGTGCGAATAATGGATTATTCCCTTTACATATGCTGTAAGACATTCCTTTTTGCCAAATTTCATGATTTCATGTCAACGGAAAGTACCCCATAATACACAAAAATCCAAATAAACCCCTCGAGTTGGGACTCATTTGACAATGTAAGGGACGCGTCATCACAAGCTTGTTTTTTAGTTTTCACGAACTGAAATTACTTATTGACGAGTTATTTCGTCCATTTGTTCAGGCATCCCACTTGTCGACGGCCATGTTCTTCTCTGGTTGGCATCACTGCCAGAAGCAGGCGACGGTCAGAGTTAGACCGCTACTAGTAATTGCGATGTCGCAAAGTCAGGTAAGTCCTCACTAGCTCATATCCTACCGGCAGTTGCAAAACAATACAAAGAATGATAAATGATTATAAGATAGAAAGTCTATGTATTTTTTTAAGATGTAAAAAAAAAACTATTCTAGGGTTTAGAGGTAATGTTAACAGACAGCATTTATAATATTAGTAGGAATAGTAGTACTAAAATTAGTAGGAATGTAACTTGTACTTTGTATTGTAGGTATTGATTGTTTAAAATAATAATGTGTTGAGAAGTTTCTTGCCCCGCTTCTTCTCCTCAACTATACATAGATTTCACTATGACATTGATGTTATCTCTGTTCCAATGTACCTAGTTGCATTATTTATTTTGTGTATCAACAGATGCCAGTCGAAATTCGGTGTCTGGGCGTGTTGAAGCTATCTTACAGATCTTATGTATCGGTAAGTTCACCTAAAAGTAATACAATGTAAATAATTTAACTTCTTTCTGCATAATTATTACCAGCAACAGGCAAACTCAGTCAGTAGACCCTGCAAATGAAATTAAACGCGCATAGAGGACTGCAGTAATCCCAATCAAGTTTCATTCAGTTTAAATTTATCTATAATAGACAATCATAGTCGTTGGGTAACTTAAGTATGGGTCTCCCCGTGAGCACAGTTAGACAGAGATGCCTACATGGGTTGCATAAAGATGGCTGCTTCTAACTGTGTTTAAGGGGAGATTCTGTAATACGGTTCACAATACTCGTATTATGATTTATCACTATCTACATCTACACTAATATTATTAAGAGAAAATATTTGTATTTTTTATTCTTGTATTTTTGTACTCAAAAACTACTGGGCCGATTTCAAAAATTATTTTAGAATCCCTCGGGAACGGGAATTACGCGCTACCCTACAAACTACAAGCTGGTTAACAATTAATATTGTTAACATTATTGTTGCAGATTGTCAAGTCATCATATTCCGTGTTTTCTGTCCTGTTCTAAGAGATTAAGGTTGCTTACAATCTTTCCCTTAACTACTTTATCATCATCAGCCTAGCGTAGTCCACTGGAAGATTACCTCTCCCGTCACGTCACATTTTGGAGTCTTCAACCACACCCAGCCTCCATCGGCAACCCTCATCAGAACTCAGAATAATTTCTGGAAACTGCGTGTTTCCTCACGATGTTTCTCTTAAGCGTCGAAATGAAATGAAAATGTTTTATTTCTGTAGGTAATTAAGAATTACACGTAAAAAAGTTATTACATAATCATATTTCATTATTAAATAACTGTCTTACCTACTAGTTATGTTATTATACTAACCAATATAGCATGAAATTACATTCACTTAAAATTTACTAACAACCGTGCCCCATAATTATTCGTAATCAAATCAATTTAAACAACTAAATTAAACCAACCCTTACTCCATAATTCTCTACCCATGCCATAACACAGCCATGTCGAAACCAGAAGAATACAAAACCAGAGAGTTCTTCTTCCGGATGAGCCGGCAAATCTACTTTTGCGGGGGACCCAACTACTGGACCGAAGACTTGAAGATATCTTCCTTCTTCACCAGAATCCATGACTCTCTCTTCACTCTGATAGACTTCGCCATCTTCCTCCTTATCCTCAGCGAGTGGGGGGGACTGGTGACCCAAAAAAACTTGACGGACAAGCAGCATGGCGACCTCATACTTTTCGGTTTTGCCCATTTTATTGTGTACACAAACTTCTTTTCCATACCACGACACTTTAATAAGGTCAGGGACACAATTGAAAGTATAGCTGTGAAGTCTAAAGCAGTGTACAATGATTTGGAGGTGGAACAGCAGATGTTGAAGAGAATGAAGCTGTTTATTACGATGTATTTTGTAATGTTTTCATCGACGTTGGTGTTCTATGCAATTGATGGGATTATTCAAGTCTACTTTGCAGGTATTTTGGTTGTTTATTCGTGTAGTTATTTCACCACGTGTGATGAAAAATTATGCAAATAGAGAAAATTGAATAAAATATTCATACAGAAAATTACTATTATTCTTACATACCATGTGATATTAGTTTCAGAAAAAGTAGAAGTTTTTGTTTATTACCCGAAAGACGTTGTCTTGTCTAAGGAATGCAAATCTCGCGAGATTGGGGCTCAAGCGAGATCTCGCGAGTTCATGAATACCAATACTGCGAGATCTCGACCATTTCGAGATCTCGCGAGATTGGCAGTTGTGTGTGTTTTTTTGCAAATAATCACAATATTTGAATAACTTCGGAAAAAAATTATAAAAATTACAAGTATTATAATAAGATAAACATTTATTTTAACTAATTTCTTCAATAGACTTTTATGCATCAAACATTGTTTGACGTATCTATCTATAATTTTTTAATCAACTTCTAAGTAGTAAACTTTGACGTACGTATCTATCAAATAACAAATAAAAAAACAACCAGTCTTCTAATATCATAATAATCTCTTCATCTAATTCTATTTTTTTTTAATCTTTTATTAATAAAACAGATCTTTTATAACAAACAAAACAACGAGAAGCCCTTTTTTCGTCCGAGATCAATCTCGCTAAAAAAGGCCGAGATCTTGCGAGAACGAGTCGCCTAGTCTTGTCCAAATATAGATAAAGCATTTTCTGTTTTTCCTGAACTTTCTAATATGATGGAAGTGTAAGAAATTGCCGAATCGGTCCAGCCATTGTGGTAGATTGGCAAAGAGCGTGTACAACGCACTGAAAATATTTAACAATCGGACAAGTGTGAGTCGGACCCGTGCGCTGAGGGTTCCTTCAGGACTCCTTTCGCATAGGCTTACTATTTGTTAGCCTCTCGTGCGATGTCATACAAGATCATATCCCCTTCTTCCTCTCCAGACGGCACATTCACCACAGTTGTGACCTTTTGGCCAGATGTCAATGAAAAGGGGGTAATCCCAGATGCAGTAAGGGCTGTCTGCTTCATCATATGTGCCAGTATGAACTGCAGGGCCCACTCTGTCTACGGTCTCATTCTCTCAATGACAATCGGCCTTAGCCATCAGTACAGGAACCTTTGCAGCTACTTCTACAGCCTTAACGATATATTTGAGGATGGCAACCTTCCGATTGAAGATAAGGAAAGAATGTACGAAGACGCCTTTAAAATTGGCGTTAAATTGCACTCGGAAACGTTGAGGTTTGTTGCTATCACATTAACTGCTCGTTCCCGTAGGAACGGGCAAAATGGCCCATGTTGCTCTTAGAATAAAGCTTTCGATTGGTGAAAGAATTTTTAAAATCGGTCAAGTATCACTACACAGTATAAAACAAAGTCGCTTTCTCTGTCCTTATATCCCTGTGTATGCTTAAATCTTTAAAACTTCGCAACGGATTTTGATGCGGTTTTTTTAATAAATAGATAGAGTGATTCAGGATGAAGGTTTTAGTATTAGCATTGCACCCGTACGAAGCCGGGGCGGGTCGCTAGTGTAAGATAATATAGAATAATAAAATAGCACTTAATTTTTTTATAATTTTCAGTAGTTTCAAGAAGTATTTTGATTCGATTAATTTTCCTTCAAAAATATATTTATCCTCTCAACTGGCTAGCAGCTTAATTTGGACTTGTAACGTTAGACAAGATGTCTGACAAGCAACGATACACCTGCCATGTCAATATCTTGTTCTATTTCGCAGGTATTTATTACTTGCACTCCTATTCAATGCGTTTGGGTATACTGGATGATTTTTTTACGTTCTGGAAAAAAATATGACATATAAAGTACCTAGAGCCGAAGTTATACACGAGATCAATTGTTTAATAGGTTAAATGTAATTTAAGAGGTCTTAAAAAGTAGGCACACTGCTATATAGCAGCTGGCGGTTGTAGGTAAATTGCGCATAAATGCTACTAGTCCTTTTCTTTTTAAAATTCTAAGTATTCCAAATATTTCAATGTTGACTATAATTGAGAAGTGTACATAAGTATAACGTACGAGAATTGTAAACAATTTTTTGAGCTAACTATTCCCAATGAATACCTTCCTATTACACCATATTTTTTAGAGGTTAAAAAAAATCAGGCCCTTGTTTTGTATTCTCAGAGACGCTAAGCACATCCAAGAAATATTCCGCGGCATGAATGCGGGGCAGATAATACTCAACGTTGTCATTTTGATTCTTCTGCTGTTTCAAATGGCGGTACGTATTGTAGAATACCTAGGCGATGATGATGATGATGAGCTCCGACCGTATTCGGCCATGGCGACCACTTCGACTTTTAATCAGCTTGGCGAACGCTATTGCGCCTGAGTATGGCTAATTTAGCCAATCTTGACGCCAACTCCTGTGCGCAGTGAGGGCACGTGAGCGCGCCGTTCACATAGTTATAGGCTATTAACTCATCGGTACTAATACCTAGGTAGTACTGGTAACAACTGTAACTAGTTACGGGAATCAAACAAGCGTCTGAGCCATTACACGTACAAGTATATGTACAGACTGAGTCACATGAGAACTTAAAACTAACACCACCCGCACTTATCCTACAATATTATAAAAGCGAAAGATTTTATGTTTGTTGCTGTACAGTTATTGTAATTTGTAATTTCTAGTGTAATTTCAAATTCTTGCAAAGAAACGTGTATCTTTTGAAAACTCCATCCCAGGTGATGTGAAAAACGCCGAAAGCTGTTCTAGCTATTTAAACAAACTTAAAAAACACCTGATGAGCATGGCATGCTATACGGTTGAAGATTTCTTTTCGCGAACTTCTTCATCGACATCACGATAGATTGCATTACATACTTAAACATACGTAACGAATGTAAATTTTATAAATTCTGTGAAATTTAATTTTTATTTATTATTATAGTATTGATAGGTAAATATTTATTTAATAATAAATGATTGAATTGAATTTTTGAGTAGTAATTTAAGTAATATTTTGTGTAGCAATCTTAAAAAGTGCATGTCGCGTCTCGTCTCGATGTGAACTGACCCTTACACACAATCTGAATCCATGATTCCTGGCAAAACTTGATATATTGGTAACCTAAATTTAAGAATTGTATTAGTGTACAAGCTGCTCGCAAACCTTATAAAAAAAATACGCGTATTGAATTCCGCAGTCCAGCGACCGCACCCTTGCCAACACAGTGACCATAGTGGTCACTAGCATCTGTGTGCTGATCAGCACCGGCTGCCTCATGTGGAGCGCTGGTGACGTCACTGTTGAGGCAAGTCGATTTATTTATTTTATTTTAATAGGCACAATTACATATAACAGAATCAAAAGAAGAGTAACGAAAGAGATTTATAGTGCGAATATTCAAGGATGCAAGGAAAGAGGACGCCCCAGAAGGACGTTCACAGATCAAATAAGTGACGTCCTTCAAAAAGCTGGGGTCTGGAGTGCGAATAATGGATTATTCCCTTTACTTGTGTTATAAGACATTCCTTTTTGCCAAATTTCATGATTTTATGTCCACGGAAAGTAAACCCCATAATACACAAAAATCCAAATAAACTCCTCGAGTTGGGACTCATTTGACAATGTATGGAACGCGTCATAACAAGCTTGTTTTTTAGTTTTCTCGAACTAAAATTACTTATTGACGAGTTATTTCGTCCATTTGTTCACCAGGCATCCCATTTGTCGACGGCCATGTTCTTCTCTGGTTGGCATCACTGCCAGAAGCAGGCGACGGTCAGAGTCAGGCCGCTACTAGTAACTGCGATGTGGCAGAGTCAGGTACGTTCTTAGTAGCTCATATCCTACCGGAAATTGCATAGCAATACAAATAATAATGATAAATGATCATGAGATTAGAAAGTCTATGTTATTCTTTAAGATGTAAAAAAATAGATTCGACGATCTTATTAGGAATAGTAGTACTAAAAATAGTAGGAATGTAACTCGAACTTTGTATTGTAGGTATTGGTTGTTTAAAATAATAATGTGTTGAGGAGTTTCTTGCCCCGCTTCTTCTCCTCATCTATACATAGATTTCATTCTGACATTGATTTCATCTGTATTCCAATGTACCTAGTTGCATTATTTATTTTGTGTATCAACAGATGCCAGTCGAAATTCGGTGTCTGGGCGTGTTGAAGCTATCTTACAGATCTTATGTATCGGTAAGTTTACTTAAAAGTAATACAATGTAAATAATTTAACTTCTTTCTGAATAATTATTACCAGCAACAGGCAAACTCAGTCAGTAGACCCTGCAAATGAAATTAAACGCGCATAGAGGACTGCAGTAATCCCAATCAAGTTTCATTCAGTTTAAATTTATCTATTATAGACAATCATAGTCGTTGGGTAACTTAAGTATGGGTCTCCTCGTGAGCACAGTTAGACAGAGATGCCTACATGGGTTGCATAAAGATGGCTGCTTCTAACTGTGTTTAAGGGGAGATTCTGTAATACGGTTCACAATACTCTTATTATGATTTATCACTATCTACAGCTACACTAATATTATTAAGTGAAAATATTTGTATTTTTTATTCTTGTATTTTTGTACTCAAAAACTACTGGGCCGATTTCAAAAATTATTTTAGAATCCCTCGGGAACGGGAATTACGCGCTACCCTACAAACTACAAGCTGGTTAACAATTAATATTGTTAACATTATTGTTGCAGATTGTCAAGTCATCATATTCCGTGTTTTCTGTCCTGTTCTAAGAGATTAAGGTTGCTTACAATCTTTCTCTTAACTACTTTATCATCATCAGCCTAGCGTAGTCTACTGGAAGACTACCTCTCCCGTCACGTCACATTTTGGAGTCTTCAACCACACCCAGCCTCCATCGGCAACCCTCATCAGAACTCAGAATAATTTCTGAGAACTGCGTGTTTCCTCACGATGTTTCTCATAAGCGTCGAAATGAAATGAAATGAAAATGTTTTATTTCTGTAGGTAATTAAGAATTACACGTAAAAAAGTTATTACAATATAATCATATTTCATTATTAAATAATTGTCTTACCTACTAGTTATGTTATTATACTAACCAATATAGCATTAAAATTACATTCATTTAAAATTTACTAACAACCGTGCCCCATAATTATTCGTAATCAAATCAATTTAAACAACCCAATTAAACCAACCCTTACTCCATAATCTTCTGCCTATGCCATAACACAGCCATGTCGAAACCAGACGAAAACAAAACCAAAGAGTTCTTCTTCCGGATGAGCCGGCAAATCTACTTTTGCGGGGGACCCAACTACTGGACCGAAGACTTGAAGATATCTTCCTTCTTCACCAGAATCCATGACTCTCTCTTCACTCTGATAGACTTCGCCATCTTCCTCCTTATCCTCAGCGAGTGGGGGGGACTGGTGACCCAAAAAAACTTGACGGACAAGCAGCATGGCGACCTCATACTTTTCGGTTTTGCCCATTTTATTGTGTACACAAACTTCTTTTCCATACCACGACACTTTAATAAGGTCAGGGACACAATTGAAAGTATAGCTGTGAAGTCTAAAGCAGTGTACAATGATTTGGAGGTGGAACAGCAGATGTTGAAGAGAATGAAGCTGTTTATTACGATGTATTTTGTAATGTTTTCATCGACGTTGGTATTCTATGCAATTGATGGGATTATTCAAGTCTACTTTGCAGGTATTTTGGTTGTTTATTCGTGTAGTTATTTCACCACGTGTGATGAAAAATTATGCAAATAGAGAAAATTGAATAAAATATTCATACAGAAAATTACTATTATTCTTACATACCATGTGATATTAGTTTCAGAAAAAGTAGAAGTTTTTGTTTATTACCCGAAAGACGTTGTCTTGTCTAAGGAATGCAAATCTCGCGAGATTGGGGCTCAAGCGAGATCTCGCGAGTTCATGAATACCAATACTGCGAGATCTCGACCATTTCGAGATCTCGCGAGATTGGCAGTTGTGTGTGTTTTTTTGCAAATAATCACAATATTTGAATAACTTCGGAAAAAAATTATAAAAATTACAAGTATTATAATAAGATAAACATTTATTTTAACTAATTTCTTCAATAGACTTTTATGCATCAAACATTGTTTGACGTATCTATCTATAATTTTTTAATCAACTTCTAAGTAGTAAACTTTGACGTACGTATCTATCAAATAACAAATAAAAAAACAACCAGTCTTCTAATATCATAATAATCTCTTCATCTAATTCTATTTTTTTTTAATCTTTTATTAATAAAACAGATCTTTTATAACAAACAAAACAACGAGAAGCCCTTTTTTCGTCCGAGATCAATCTCGCTAAAAAAGGCCGAGATCTTGCGAGAACGAGTCGCCTAGTCTTGTCCAAATATAGATAAAGCATTTTCTGTTTTTCCTGAACTTTCTAATATGATGGAAGTGTAAGAAATTGCCGAATCGGTCCAGCCATTGTGGTAGATTGGCAAAGAGCGTGTACAACGCACTGAAAATATTTAACAATCGGACAAGTGTGAGTCGGACCCGTGCGCTGAGGGTTCCTTCAGGACTCCTTTCGCATAGGCTTACTATTTGTTAGCCTCTCGTGCGATGTCATACAAGATCATATCCCCTTCTTCCTCTCCAGACGGCACATTCACCACAGTTGTGACCTTTTGGCCAGATGTCAATGAAAAGGGGGTAATCCCAGATGCAGTAAGGGCTGTCTGCTTCATCATATGTGCCAGTATGAACTGCAGGGCCCACTCTGTCTACGGTCTCATTCTCTCAATGACAATCGGCCTTAGCCATCAGTACAGGAACCTTTGCAGCTACTTCTACAGCCTTAACGATATATTTGAGGATGGCAACCTTCCGATTGAAGATAAGGAAAGAATGTACGAAGACGCCTTTAAAATTGGCGTTAAATTGCACTCGGAAACGTTGAGGTTTGTTGCTATCACATTAACTGCTCCTTCCCGTAGGAACGGGCAAAATGGCCCATGTTGCTCTTAGAATAAAGCTTTCGATTGGTGAAAGAATTTTTAAAATCGGTCAAGTATCACTACACAGTATAAAACAAAGTCGCTTTCTCTGTCCTTATATCCCTGTGTATGCTTAAATCTTTAAAACTTCGCAACGGATTTTGATGCGGTTTTTTTAATAAATAGATAGAGTGATTCAGGATGAAGGTTTTAGTATTAGCATTGCACCCGTACGAAGCCGGGGCGGGTCGCTAGTGTAAGATAATATAGAATAATAAAATAGCACTTAATTTTTTTATAATTTTCAGTAGTTTCAAGAAGTATTTTGATTCGATTAATTTTCCTTCAAAAATATATTTATCCTCTCAACTGGCTAGCAGCTTAATTTGGACTTGTAACGTTAGACAAGATGTCTGACAAGCAACGATACACCTGCCATGTCAATATCTTGTTCTATTTCGCAGGTATTTATTACTTGCACTCCTATTCAATGCGTTTGGGTATACTGGATGATTTTTTTACGTTCTGGAAAAAAATATGACATATAAAGTACCTAGAGCCGAAGTTATACACGAGATCAATTGTTTAATAGGTTAAATGTAATTTAAGAGGTCTTAAAAAGTAGGCACACTGCTATATAGCAGCTGGCGGTTGTAGGTAAATTGCGCATAAATGCTACTAGTCCTTTTCTTTTTAAAATTCTAAGTATTCCAAATATTTCAATGTTGACTATAATTGAGAAGTGTACATAAGTATAACGTACGAGAATTGTAAACAATTTTTTGAGCTAACTATTCCCAATGAATACCTTCCTATTACACCATATTTTTTAGAGGTTAAAAAAAATCAGGCCCTTGTTTTGTATTCTCAGAGACGCTAAGCACATCCAAGAAATATTCCGCGGCATGAATGCGGGGCAGATAATACTCAACGTTGTCATTTTGATTCTTCTGCTGTTTCAAATGGCGGTACGTATTGTAGAATACCTAGGCGATAATGATGATGATGAGCTCCGACCGTATTCGGCCATGGCGACCACTTCGACTTTTAATCAGCTTGGCGAACGCTATTGCGCCTGAGTATGGCTAATTTAGCCAATCTTGACGCCAACTCCTGTGCGCAGTGAGGGCACGTGAGCGCGCCGTTCACATAGTTATAGGCTATTAACTCATCGGTACTAATACCTAGGTAGTACTGGTAACAACTGTAACTAGTTACGGGAATCAAACAAGCGTCTGAGCCATTACACGTACAAGTATATGTACAGACTGAGTCACATGAGAACTTAAAACTAACACCACCCGCACTTATCCTACAATATTATAAAAGCGAAAGATTTTATGTTTGTTGCTGTACAGTTATTGTAATTTGTAATTTCTAGTGTAATTTCAAATTCTTGCAAAGAAACGTGTATCTTTTGAAAACTCCATCCCAGGTGATGTGAAAAACGCCGAAAGCTGTTCTAGCTATTTAAACAAACTTAAAAAACACCTGATGAGCATGGCATGCTATACGGTTGAAGATTTCTTTTCGCGAACTTCTTCATCGACATCACGATAGATTGCATTACATACTTAAACATACGTAACGAATGTAAATTTTATAAATTCTGTGAAATTTAATTTTTATTTATTATTATAGTATTGATAGGTAAATATTTATTTAATAATAAATGATTGAATTGAATTTTTGAGTAGTAATTTAAGTAATATTTTGTGTAGCAATCTTAAAAAGTGCATGTCGCGTCTCGTCTCGATGTGAACTGACCCTTACACACAATCTGAATCCATGATTCCTGGCAAAACTTGATATATTGGTAACCTAAATTTAAGAATTGTATTAGTGTACAAGCTGCTCGCAAACCTTATAAAAAAAATACGCGTATTGAATTCCGCAGTCCAGCGACCGCACCCTTGCCAACACAGTGACCATAGTGGTCACTAGCATCTGTGTGCTGATCAGCACCGGCTGCCTCATGTGGAGCGCTGGTGACGTCACTGTTGAGGCAAGTCGATTTATTTATTTTATTTTAATAGGCACAATTACATATAACAGAATCAAAAGAAGAGTAACGAAAGAGATTTATAGTGCGAATATTCAAGGATGCAAGGAAAGAGGACGCCCCAGAAGGACGTTCACAGATCAAATAAGTGACGTCCTTCAAAAAGCTGGGGTCTGGAGTGCGAATAATGGATTATTCCCTTTACTTGTGTTATAAGACATTCCTTTTTGCCAAATTTCATGATTTTATGTCCACGGAAAGTAAACCCCATAATACACAAAAATCCAAATAAACTCCTCGAGTTGGGACTCATTTGACAATGTATGGAACGCGTCATAACAAGCTTGTTTTTTAGTTTTCTCGAACTAAAATTACTTATTGACGAGTTATTTTGTCCATTTGTTCACCAGGCATCCCATTTGTCGACGGCCATGTTCTTCTCTGGTTGGCATCACTGCCAGAAGCAGGCGACGGTCAGAGTCAGGCCGCTACTAGTAACTGCGATGTGGCAGAGTCAGGTACGTTCTTAGTAGCTCATATCCTACCGGAAATTGCATAGCAATACAAATAATAATGATAAATGATCATGAGATTAGAAAGTCTATGTTATTCTTTAAGATGTAAAAAAATAGATTCGACGATCTTATTAGGAATAGTAGTACTAAAAATAGTAGGAATGTAACTCGAACTTTGTATTGTAGGTATTGGTTGTTTAAAATAATAATGTGTTGAGGAGTTTCTTGCCCCGCTTCTTCTCCTCATCTATACATAGATTTCATTCTGACATTGATTTCATCTGTATTCCAATGTACCTAGTTGCATTATTTATTTTGTGTATCAACAGATGCCAGTCGAAATTCGGTGTCTGGGCGTGTTGAAGCTATCTTACAGATCTTATGTATCGGTAAGTTTACTTAAAAGTAATACAATGTAAATAATTTAACTTCTTTCTGAATAATTATTACCAGCAACAGGCAAACTCAGTCAGTAGACCCTGCAAATGAAATTAAACGCGCATAGAGGACTGCAGTAATCCCAATCAAGTTTCATTCAGTTTAAATTTATCTATTATAGACAATCATAGTCGTTGGGTAACTTAAGTATGGGTCTCCTCGTGAGCACAGTTAGACAGAGATGCCTACATGGGTTGCATAAAGATGGCTGCTTCTAACTGTGTTTAAGGGGAGATTCTGTAATACGGTTCACAATACTCTTATTATGATTTATCACTATCTACAGCTACACTAATATTATTAAGTGAAAATATTTGTATTTTTTATTCTTGTATTTTTGTACTCAAAAACTACTGGGCCGATTTCAAAAATTATTTTAGAATCCCTCGGGAACGGGAATTACGCGCTACCCTACAAACTACAAGCTGGTTAACAATTAATATTGTTAACATTATTGTTGCAGATTGTCAAGTCATCATATTCCGTGTTTTCTGTCCTGTTCTAAGAGATTAAGGTTGCTTACAATCTTTCTCTTAACTACTTTATCATCATCAGCCTAGCGTAGTCTACTGGAAGACTACCTCTCCCGTCACGTCACATTTTGGAGTCTTCAACCACACCCAGCCTCCATCGGCAACCCTCATCAGAACTCAGAATAATTTCTGAGAACTGCGTGTTTCCTCACGATGTTTCTCATAAGCGTCGAAATGAAATGAAATGAAAATGTTTTATTTCTGTAGGTAATTAAGAATTACACGTAAAAAAGTTATTACAATATAATCATATTTCATTATTAAATAATTGTCTTACCTACTAGTTATGTTATTATACTAACCAATATAGCATTAAAATTACATTCATTTAAAATTTACTAACAACCGTGCCCCATAATTATTCGTAATCAAATCAATTTAAACAACCCAATTAAACCAACCCTTACTCCATAATCTTCTGCCTATGCCATAACACAGCCATGTCGAAACCAGACGAAAACAAAACCAAAGAGTTCTTCTTCCGGATGAGCCGGCAAATCTACTTTTGCGGGGGACCCAACTACTGGACCGAAGACTTGAAGATATCTTCCTTCTTCACCAGAATCCATGACTCTCTCTTCACTCTGATAGACTTCGCCATCTTCCTCCTTATCCTCAGCGAGTGGGGGGGACTGGTGACCCAAAAAAACTTGACGGACAAGCAGCATGGCGACCTCATACTTTTCGGTTTTGCCCATTTTATTGTGTACACAAACTTCTTTTCCATACCACGACACTTTAATAAGGTCAGGGACACAATTGAAAGTATAGCTGTGAAGTCTAAAGCAGTGTACAATGATTTGGAGGTGGAACAGCAGATGTTGAAGAGAATGAAGCTGTTTATTACGATGTATTTTGTAATGTTTTCATCGACGTTGGTGTTCTATGCAATTGATGGGATTATTCAAGTCTTCTTTGCAGGTATTTTGGTTGTTTATTCGTGTAGTTATTTCACCACGTGTGATGAAAAATTATGCAAATGGAGAAAATTTTATATAATATTCATACAGAAAATTTATATTATTCTTACAAACCATGTTAAATTAGTTTCAGAAAAAGTAGAAGTTTTTATTTAGCTTACCCGAAAGACGTTTGGTGTCCTGTCCAAATACAGATAAAGTATTTTCTGGTTTTCCTGAATTTTCTAATATGATGGAAGTGTAAGAAATTGCTGAATCGGTCCATCCATTGTGGAAAAGTGCGTGTACAACGCACTAAAAAGATTTAACAATCGGAACAGTGTGAGTCGGACCTGTGCACTGAGGGTTCCTTCCAGACTCCTTTACTATTTGTTAGCCTCTCGTGCGATGTCACACAAGTTCATATCTCCTTCTTCCTCTCCAGACGGCACATTTACCACAGTTGTGACCTTCTGGCCAGATGTCAATGAAAAGGGGGTACTCCCAGATGTAATAAGGGCTGTCTGCTTCATCATATGGGCCAGCATTATCTACCGGTGCCACTCTGTCTACTGCCTTATACTCTCCATGACAATCGGCCTTAGCCATCAGTACAGGAACCTTTGCAGATACTTCTACAGCCTTAACGATATCTTTGAGGATGGCAACCTTCTCATCGAAGATAAGGAGAGGATGTATGAAGACGCCTTTAAGATTGGGGTTAAGTTGCACTCGGAAACGTTGAGGTTTGTTACTATCACATTAACGGACATTCTGTCCTAAATATAGGTGCAATAGATTTCACCCGCGTAAGTCCCGTTTCAGAAAAGAAAGCTTTCCATTGGTAAAAGATTTTTTTAAATCTGTATGATAATAAAGATTAATAAATAATAATAGATAAATATATATATATATATATATATATATATATATATATTCTTTAAAAAGAGTTTGAAGAAGCATTATGATTTCGATGAATACTTTTCCTTCAAAAAAATATGTATCTTCTCGACTGGCTAGCAGCCTAATTTGGACTTGTGACGTCAGACACGATGTCAGGGAAGCAACGATAGCTGCCATGCCAATAAATTGTTCTATTTTGCATGTATTTATCACTTTCACTCCTATTCAATGCGTTTGGGAAAATTGGATGAATTTTTTTACCGTCTGAAAAAAAATAATGCATATAAAGGTACCGAGAGCCGAAGTTATACACGAGATCAATTGTTAAATATAGTCATGGTAAATGCAATTTACAAAGTCTAGAAAAATACACACACTGCTATGTAGCAGCTAGCGGTGCAGGTACATTGCTCACGAATGGAAGCTATGAGCCCGTTTCTTTTTAAAAATGATTTTTCAAAAATTTTAATATTGACTTATATTAGTATGTAGGGGAAACAGGAACGCCATCTATTATGATAACTAGAACTAATGAGCCATGTCGCAGCAACGCCGTCCTGTATAAGAAGATGGATCTAATCGTTGTCAGTGTTACTATGTTAATTAATTGGATTATAATGTCAAGTTCATACTTGACAGGAATCGATTAGAAGAAATGGCAACCCAGAAGTAGTTTTGAATTTGAACGGCTGTCAATCATCGGACAAATGAATGGAGATTATGATCGTTGCATGGTTACGGTATTGTCGGTATTCCTAAATAATACTGAGTCTGCGTCGAGGAGTCTGAAAAAAGGATTACGCAAGTGAACATAAGCCAAGTGAGAGGAGTCACAAGGTAAACGTGACAGAGCTGGAACCTATGCACCAGCGGTGCCGTGGAAGGCGAGATGGGTCATTGCTGCATCAGGTAATGTTTGTACAATGAATAGACAATAGCGAGGTAAGGGGACAGTTGACTTGTAGGGAATCAAGACATGCGCGAAGTAAGCAGTAAAGAGGGATTACTGAGCGCAGCCCGCGTTTAGGTCAGTGCCATAGAACGGCGAAACCATGGGATGGTGGTGGGTCTGTCCCCAGGAGGGTGGGTGGGCCGCCTGGTCCCATCCCACAGTAGCTTGAGTACCTACCCGCTCATGTATTTGGAATACCTATGGCAGACTATTATTCTGTTGGTGTGATTATCGTATTGTCTCTTGATCTACTTGGTGACCTTACTTAATAAAGTGACTATGTACCTTGTTGTGTAACCAGTTTAATTATTACTTACTACCCTGCCCAGAGTAGATACGCCCACATAGATATCGTATCGGCTAATCCTGAATACTTCTGATGCGCGGGAGACCTCTGAGTATCATTAATATTGTAATGAGTGATGTAGTGTAGCGAGCAGGGGCCCCTCCGCCGTCAAGTATAATGTATAAACGAGTATGGTAAAAAAAAATTTTTTTGGGCTTACTATGCCTATGAATCTGTTACACTTAGAAATCATATTTTTTTTAGACGTTAAAAAATCATTCTTAATTTTTTGTATTCTCAGAGACGCTAAGCATATCCAAGAAATATTCCAATGCATGAATGCGGGGCAGATAATACTCAACGTTGTCATTTTGATTCTTCTGCTGTTTCAAATGGCGGTACGTATTGTAGAATATCTACGTAGTACTGGCAACAACTGTAGCTATTATAGATACGGGAATAAACCAAGCGTGTCAGCTATTACACGTACAAGTGTATTGGCAGTCTGAATATACCTACATTACACCTATGTACTTACATACAAAACTATTCTATGGGAAATATCCAGAATGACTGACTGATCTGTCAAGGATGGTAATGTTTTTTGCGTGTACTATATACCTACCTAAGTTACTCGGTTTCATACTTAGTATAAGAACTATATAGTTCAGCTGTATGGTACCACAGATAAACTTTTTGAAAAACTCATTGGTACATGCCAGGAATTGAACCCGAGCCTCACTGATTATCATCATGAGAATCGGGCTAGCGTAAGGCTTATTAGAATTGAATTTTTGTGTAGTAAATTAAATTATATTTTGTTTAGAAATCTTAAAAAGCGCCGCGTCACATCGCGTCTCGTCTCGGTGTAAACACACAATCGGAATTAATAATTCCTGGCAAAAGTACGCATATTGAATTCTGCAGGCCAGCGACTCGGTGTGAACTGACCCTTACACACAACCGTATATTGAATTTCGCAGGCCAGTGACCGCACCCTTGCTAACACAGTGACCATAGTGGTCACTATCATCTGTGTGCTGATCAGCACCGGCTGCCTCATGTGGAGCGCTGGTGACGTCACTGTTGAGGCAAGTCCATTTATTTATTTTATTTAATAAGTACAATTACAGATAACAGAATCAAAGGAAGAGTAACGAAAGATATTTATGGTGCGATTGTTGAGGGATGCAAGGAAAGAGGACGCCCCAGAAGGACGTTCACGGATCAAATAAGTGACGTCCTTCAAAAAGCTGGGGTCCGGAGTGTGAATAATTGTCTAAATATTTTTTAGTTTTCGGATTTTTCCCTTTACTTGTGCTATAAGATATTTGTTTTTGCCAATTTCATGATTTTATGTCAACGGAAAGTACCCCATAATAATTGTGTATTATGGGGTACTAAGGCAAATAAACCCCTCGAGTTGGGGCTCACTTGACCATATCGTATGAGACGCGTCATAAAACGCTTGTTTTTTTTAGTTTTCAAGAACTATACAACGAGTAACAGAATAAGCGCAATTCCTCATACACCCCAATTAGTATTTTAATATAAAAAAAATATGACGCAATCGAACTTTAGTTGTGTCTAACGAATTTTCTTAAATATCGATTAATAATACCACGATTTCCATAGAAAGCACTAAATTCAGCTACGCTTATTCATTTTTGGGAAAAAATTTACACATAATATTAAAAATAGCTGAAATCGATTAGGTAGTCGATACTGAACAAACTAATTTCAGTAATTGCGCTTATTCTGTTACATATTGTATAATTACTTATTGACGAGTTATTTAGTCCATTTGTTCAGGCATCCCACTTGTCGACGGCCATGTTTTTCTCTGGTTGGCATCACTGCCAGAAGCAGGCGACGGTCAGAGTCAGGCCGCTACTAGTAATTGCGATGTGGCAGAGTCAGGTACGTTCTTAGTAGCTCATATCCTACCGGCAGTTGCATAGCAATACAAATAATAATGATAAATGATCATGGGATTAGAAAGTCAATGTTATTCTTTAAAATGTAAAAAAATAGATTCGACGGTTTAGCGGTAATGTTAACAGACAGCATTTATAATATTAGTAGGAATAGTAGTACCTACAAAAATTAGTAGGAATGTAACTTGTACTTTGTATTGTAGGTATGTGTTGAGAAGTTTCTTGCCCCGCTTCTTCTCCTCAACTATACATAGATTTCATTCTGACATTGATGTTATCTGTGTTCCAATGTACCTAGTTGCATTATTTATTTTGTGTATCAACAGATGCCAGTCGAAATTCGGTGTCTGGGCGTGTTGAAGCTATCTTACAGATCTTATGTATCGGTAAGTTCACCTAAAAGTAATACAATGTAAATAATTTAGCTTCTTTCTGCATAATTATTACCCTTTCGGAACGTTCTGTCCGTTTCCCAAAACACCCTTTCCCAAAACACCCGTTCCAATAAATCAGTTTCTTTAAATGAACGTATGCCAAAACACCCGTTTTTCATCGCATCAGTATGTCAAAACACCCGGTTCTCATAGCATCCGTATGCCAAAAGATCCGTCTCTTATGACACCCGTATTCCCAAAAGACCCGTTTCTTATCGCATCAGTATTGTTGTTATATTTTATTTTATATTTTTTTGGAAGACCAACAGCTAAACAATACAGGATACTTAGAATAAATACAAAACAGAAAGCCAATTATAGGTCTTCACAGGTAAGAAATAATATAAACTTAACATAAAAAAGGAAATGATGATGATGATTCCATGATGAGAATCAGTGAGGCTCGGGTGCGAATCCTGGCATGTACCAATGAGTTTATAAAAACTTACGTACATATTTATCATGATGAAAACATCGTGAAAAAACCCGCAGGACTCAGAATTAATTCTGAGACCCGGTCCGGCGATGGGCTCACCACATAGGGGTCCAATAAATATTTCGTGAAAAGTTTTCGTTGGTTTCCAGAAATGGAATACCTCTGACTACCCCTTCGGGGATAAAAGGCGTGAGATATTGTTTTTTTTTTAAATTTGGTAAAGAAATCGGATAATTTGGGAAACGGATGTTTTGGGAAACGGTAGTGACAGGAACGGTCTTTTCGGGATTAGGTCTTTTGTGGAAACGGATATGAAGCCAAAACTTATCTTTTGAGAGAAGCACATTTTGGGAAACACTTATATCGGGAAACGGATTATTTGGGAAAAGGTGGTGACGGGAACGGATGTTTTGGGAACGGGTGTTTTGGGAAACGGACAGAACGTTCCGAAAGGATTATTACCAGCAACAGGCAAACTCAGCCAGTAGATCCTGCAAATGAAAATAAACGCGCATAGGGGACTGCAGTAATCCCAATCAAGTTCTCTTGTTAAAATTTCTCTATTATAGTCAAACATAGGTGTTATGTAACTTAAGTATGGGTCTCCTCGTGAGCACAGTTAAACAAAGATGCCTACATGGGTTGCATAAAGTTGTCTGCCTCTAACAGTGTTTAAGGGGAGATTCTGTAATACAATTCACAGTACTCGTATTGTGATTTGTCTACATTAATAATATACTCGTAACATGGAACTCAAAAGAGTAAAACCGACTTCAACTTATACGGTTTTCTCATGGGTGCCAGTGTCAAAACTGGACCAAATAAAAAAAGAATCATCAAAATCGTTTCACCCAGTCGAAATTTCTGAGGTGACAAACATAAAAATAATAAAAAACATAAAGTCAAATTGATAACCTCCTCCTTTTTTGAAGTCGGTTGATAAAGAGAAAAGATTAGTATTTTTGTATTCTTGTATTTTTGTATTTTTTTAACGACTAAACTCAAAAACTACTTGGTCGATTTCAAAAATTCTTTCACCAATAGAGCTCTACAATATCCCTGAGTATTATCCATTCCCACGGCAACGGGAATTACGAGCGAAACAGCTAGTTAACAAATATTTTAACCTTATTGTTGCAGATCGTCAAGTCATCATATTCCGTGTTTTCTGTCCTGTTCTAAGAGATAGTGCTTCAAATCTTTCTCTCAACTCAACATCATCATCAGCCTAGTCACGCCACATTCAGCCTCCATCAGCAACCCTCAACGTTGGACTTCACCCTCATACGTTCTCCACTGGAAGACTCCTTTGCTATTCATTTTATTATCTATTAATATTATTAAGAGCTATCTATCATAGCTAGCTATCACTAGCCTTACGGTTAAAGAGCTCGCGCAGTGAGGATTGGGTTCAAATCCTGGCATGCACCATTTACCAATGAGTTTTTCAAAAACTTACGTAAATATTCATCACTATCGCCGGACCGGGTCTGTTACACATGCCTCAGAATTAATTCTAAGACCTGCGGGTTTCCTCACGATGTTTTTCTTTAGCGTCGAGATAGTGATATGTCGTACCTACATACTAGCTTTTTTTATTAGACTTTGATTAAAAATTACTTTCATTATAATACAATTGTTTAATTTATTTCTAATGACTCGTATAAAACTACTTCTCAGACATACCTAATAGTTGTTAAGTGGCGCATAACTATGTGTAATTGTTTAATTACACTAAAACCGATCGTTTCCTTGACGACAAAGTGACAATGTGTTTAATTAAGAAACCATTATGCTTTTAAAATTAATGAGGATCACACAGGACTGCATTTGGTTTATTATTTACCAGGTGGCAAAGGGAGGCTATTGTGATTGTGTGACAAACATACAGGAAATGAGAACTGTACCTGCACATAAAATAAAAAAACGATGCACTTGACTTATTTTTTATTTTAGGAGAAGTTTAGCAACTAACGTAAGCACTAATACGACAAATCACTATTCTAATCAACAATTTTTTTTTATGTGTGCAAATCAGGTTGCACTCCGAGCGAGGATTCGATCAATACTGAATCCATCCATCATCAACCCGTAACAGCCCATGGCTGAGATAAGGGGGAAGTACGGGCCATAATCCTCCACGCGAGCCATTGCTTTCACCACCTTAAGAAGTCTCTTAAAGACAGTTCACACTGTCCCTTAATGAGAACCTGGATCAATAGTTCTGTAATCGCCAGGCAAAAAAGCCACTTCTGTTTCTACTCTCTCGAGATTGCCACCGTTTACATGATGTATCAATCTAGAACAGCCAATTTCTTCTACAAAGCATCTAAGCTGGTTTTCATTATCGGCTCCACAAATTACTGGTTCGAACACATGACCGCAAAACGCAACTTCAGAATCATCAGAATCATATCACGAATTATCGACATGGGAGTTTTAGTGTTCATCATCATGGAGTTAGCCGCGTTTGCCACACAAAAGAATTTGACAGAGAAACAGAAAGAGCACAGAGTAGTTTACGCTTTCATGCACCCAATGACGTACGGTGTATTCCTTTACATTTCTAAGGATAAGCAGACCATTCGTGATGTGATCTTCAATCTGGTTATCAAGATGAAGGAAGTCTACAATGATAAGAAGGTGGAATCGGAGATGGTGAAGCAATCCAAGTTCTATTTGAAGCTGTATTTGGGGACGGGGTTGTTCACAATGTTTATGCAAACCATGGAGAGTGTGAAACAGGTTTTTCAATCAGGTACTGCTTTTTCTGAAACCAATACAACTTTTCTTAAAATTCCTGTCTTTTGCTGTCTTGAATTTATTCATCCATACATTTTGTATGGGTCTGCCGCATCCTCTGTTTCCATTGCAATTTTTTTTTGTTGTTTAACTTGAGAAATGGTTAAAAAAAACAAACACGAAATCATCATCAAAACTAAATTTGGATCAAACTTGCTTAGTAATGTGGCATAGGCAACTTGGTTTTTTTAACAAAATTATCTAACCCTACTCTCTTTACACTTTGCGTAGTATCTACTATTACATCATTATTGAATAACAATGGAAGTATTTCCGTCAAAATTAAACCTAAACTACAGATGTCATCATTTACCAGGGGCAGTCTTCACAACAATAATTACAGCTTACCCAGATGTGGACGACAGGAGTGGTGTGGCCGGCTTCACCAGAATCCTCATTTGGCTGACGTGGTTTTGTATTCTCTCAAGGATGTCGTCTCTCTTCTGTCTCATGATCCCAATGACCGTGGGTTTGTGTTATCAGTTTAAGAACCTGAGTAGCTACTTTTGCAGTCTAGATAAGATATTTTTGGAAAATCTGGATCAAGAAGCGAAGGAGCGGAAGTATGAGAAAGCTTTAAAGACAGGGATTAAGCTGCACGCACAAACTTTGTGGTAAGAGGGAATTACAGAAATGGAAATATTTACCAATAACGGATCAAAGCAATATTAAGTATCAGTCAAGTTCTGTTAAAATATATTCAACATAATGCAAAGTATAGATAAGACCTTGAAGATTCACAAATTTTGTATTTACCTAGTGGAATAGATTTCTTACAAATATCATAATCATAGATCAATGATGTTGTGGTTACAAGTGTTAAATTAATATAGTACAGCTTCAACATGAACCTTGTTGGGGCACGGCAATTCTCAAATATTAAATACTTATATAACTATAGACAATAGCATTATAGAATTAACAAATATATGTATTATATTTATTAGGTGCACACAGCAATATCAGGAGGTGTTCAACATGGCATACAGTGAACAAATACTACTAAAAGGCGCTTCTCTAACTCTACTCATGGCCGAAATGGTCGTAAGTATGCAAGCATTACTTGAAACCTTAAAGTTATCATCATCAGCCTATAGTAGTCCACTGCTGGACAAAGTCATAGCGTCCTGTCTTCGGCTTGTCGCATCCAGTATCTGCCTACAGCCTTTCGCAGATCGTCCTCCCATCTAACTGGAGGGTGTCAGCAGGCTGACAGCTTTACGGTTAAAGAGGCTGCTTCTCATGATGATAATCAGTGAGGCTCTGGTTCAAATCCTGGCATGTATCAATGAGTTTTTCAAAACTTACGTACATAATATTCATCTCTCGCTCGACGGTAAAGGAAAACATCGTGAGGAAACCCGCAGGTCTCAGAATTTACTCTGGAGCATGTGTAACAGACCCGTTCATCACCTATCACGTTAAGGGGTCAAAATATTGTCGTGGAAACTGGGTATTTCCATCAGAAATAGAATACCTCTGCCTACCCCCTCGGAGAAAAAAGGCGTGAGATTATTATTAACTAATCTGTGGTCTCGGGTAAAAGCCGCTCTAGTTTATAAATTATCGAAGAAGAACAATACTTTTGTGTAGAATCTGGACCGCAGTATGTCTAGCGTGGTGAATATGCTGGGTGCGACCGGCTACTTGCTGATCAGCACGGGGTGCCTCATGTGGACTGCTGGTGACGTCACCGTTGAGGTGAGTCTCTTATAGGTGTCATAAAACAACCGCTATCTTTTAAATTTGTAGTTGACAGTAATAGAAATAAAATTACGAATATTCGTTGAATCAATACCTACCTCTGCGGAGAAAATGATTTTTCATTGGACCTAATACCATATAATACATCTAAAAATGAACCTCGATTTCCATTTGGTATTATATACCTACTGAAACTAACTTTTAAATTAATGAAACTATCAAAATATCAGGAAAGCAATTGAATCGCAAAATAATTGTCACAGTGTAGTATTTAATACATTTTCAATAGAGAAAAAGCGTTTTGTTAGATGATAAAACGTAAATTATGTGACCCTACACTGTCAGCTAGTATTACAGCAAAGATTAAAATTACTAAATTGGTTTAATCCTTATTTATCCAATTTATCCAATAAGCGGTGATAGCCCGGACGGTTGAAGAGCCGGCCGAAAATCAGTGAGGCTCGGGTTCGAATCCTGGCATGTACCAATGAGTTTTTCAAAAACTTACGTACATATTTATCACTAGTGAAGGAAAACATCGTGAGGAAACCCGCAGGTCTCAGAATTAATTCTGAGACATGTGTAAACAGACCCGGTCCGGCGATGGGCTCACCACCTATCACGTTTAGGGGTCCCATATATCTCGTGAAATGTGGGTATATCCAGTAATGGAATACCTCTGCCCACCCCCTCGGGGATAAAAAAGGCGTGAGATTATATTATTATTATATTATCCAATTCCTAATAATAGTATATACTTACCGGACTAGCAAGTGCCCAGTGACGCCCACAATAATTCTGTTTTCACGTTCCCGAGGGAAATTTTATAAACCCTTTCATGCGCGGTGCAACCTACCAAAGACATTTAAAAAAAAGGAATCATATTTTTTTCTTCCAAACTCTTTGGAAGACATAGTTTTCCAACCACGTTGCTACCTATATTTCGAATTTGGTTGAGGTTATGGGTTGAAGGTCTTACATTCCTCTTATGGTCAATGCTTTGTTGGTAGGCGGCTTTATTACCAACTGCCATATATTCGTCGGGCTGGGAGCATTGCACCAAGAAAGCTTCAGCAAGGATTCGACCCCTGATCGTCATAGCCATGACCGCTAGTCAGGTAAAACCTTACACAGGGACCATTACACGAGGCCATTCCATGAGCTAATCCAATGATGGCCTCGTGTAAATACAGATAATCCACTGCATTGGATTTTCTTCAAGCCTTTGATGAAGCCAGTTTGGATTGGCTCGGCCATTGGCCTCGTGTGAATGGTCCATTGCTCCACTATTCCAGTGACAGACTTGAATATCTTTGAATAAATAAATAAAAAGGGTATTTCACTGTATCAAAATTAAGTTGCCAGTAATCATTAATTAAAAAGCTTGTCCCAAAACACCTCTAAAAATGTATTTCAATTTTCATTTTACAATTATAGCAATTTTTTTAATTACAAATAATCAAAAGGTACTAAAAATTATACTTTTTTCATAGTAAATTTTCTTTTTGACAGCTCATAAAAAGTAACTCATTTGACCAGGCAGTCAAATATCCAATTCTAAAACTTTTCTTATGTAAGTAGGCTGGCAAGTAGGTTTACCAAACTAATGTTGATTTTGATATTTTGATAGCCCGGATGGTTAAAGAGCCGGTCGAAAATCAGTGAGGCTCGGGTTCGAATCCTGGCATGTACCAATGCCAAAATTCAAAAAACTTACGTACATATTTATCACTAGCTCGACGGTGAAGGAAAACATCGTGAGGAAACCCGCAGGTCTTAGAATTAGTTCTGAGACATGTGTAAATAGACCCGGTCCGGCGATGGGCTCACCACCTATCACGTTTAGGGGTCCAATGTATCTCGTGAAATGTGGGTATATCCAGTAATGGAATACCTCTGCCTACCCCCTCGGGGATGAAAGGCGTGAGATTATTTATTTAGAGATTATTGTTGATTTTGAGTATCAGTCTATTTAAAAAGTCATAAGTAAAAATGTTTCTTTTCAAAGTAGGGACTTATAAGTCCACGTTTTGAAAGTCATTGCAACTCAATCAGATAATGCTTTGTATCTATTGTTTATTCACAGACCCCGGTGGAGATAAAATGTCTTGGAATCGTAACATTGTCGTACGAATCGTATGTGACGGTACGTATTACCATAGTATCTAAACATACATACAAAACAAAACATACAAACAACATACACTAATATTATAAATAGTAAAATTGAAACTGGTTAATCTTTCCATAGGAGGTACCTATTTAGAAAACTGGATGTGGGGGTTTTTATAAAAGAAAAAAGCCAATGCAATCATTTTAAGAATTTTTGTCCGTCTGTCTGTATGTTTGTACACGCGTCACGCAAAAACTACTGCACGAAATTGGTTGCTGTTTTCACGGTTTTATTGTTACAAGTCTAACCACAGAATAAGTAATAGTGGTCTAACTGGTCTAATACATGTTTCATCTTGTTACGCAGCCTGCGTAAAGCAGAGTTTTTTGTAGAGTTTGCAGAGTGTGTTTTTAACTGCGTCAGTGTGGGGAAGTACGTTCGGTCCAAAGTTAGTCTAGGTAGGTACACTAATATTATGAAGAGGAAAAATTTGTATTCTTGTATGTTTGTAACGAATGAACTCAAAAACTACTGGACCGATTTTAAAAATTCTTTCACCAATGGAAAGCTACAATAGCCCTGAGTAACACAGGCTATATTTTATTCCCGTATTCCAACGGGAACGGGAACTACGCGGGTGAAACCGCGCAGAACCGCTAGTAATTTATATAATAGTAGATAAAAACAATGAAAATACTAATAATTTCTTTGGTTACAGATCGTGAAATCTTCTTACTCAGCATTCTCTGTTTTATATTGAGCACTGTTTTGATGCACTGCATGCAAAATAATTAAATTGAGCTTTATGTATGTAACTATTTTACCTAAGCTTCACCGTCGTCGCTAAGTTTAATACAAATTTAATAGTTTTCAAGGCACTTTCGAACCTATTTTTGAAATCAATTCATAACACCCTATTTAAATCACTAGTTATTAGGTGGCACAATCAAGAAACTGAATGTCAAATCAAAGCCAGCGGATCGACATGAGACGTCAATAAGAAAATCTATATTTAAAAGAAATTAATTTGGCCGGACCGGCAGGCGTATTCACGGAGCTTCGATATTCGATATTCGACTCGGAATCGGAAAATCTGTCGAAGATGGGCTATTCAGAGATGTCGGTATCGAAAACGAATGTCATATTTGACATAAGGATTCGGAAAATTTTCCGTGGCTGTCAGAAACGCCTACAATACAGTTTTAAAATTTTTCACTCGATCTGAATCGAACGGAAACGGTGTCGAGCCTCCGTGAATACGCCTGCGGGTCAACACCTTAATGTTTGTGGCCTATAAAATGAATCATCTTATTTCATATTTCTCGGACATACTAAAGGTACTAACCATAATTAATTTCTTAACATTTTCTAGATCTGAAATGAAGACACATTTGAATAAAAATATTAAGTAATTTAATTAAACATTCTTGTCCTTGACCGCAGCTTGTTAATTTAATTAATTGCATTATTATACAATTACGAGTGGTTTGAACAATAATTGTAAGGTACCTCCAATAATGGCTATTGATTCAAGCGGGAGTTACGTGTAATTGTTTCAATTATTTCTTAGCAATTTGCGATAATTTATTGCATTGTAATAAAGATTCTACATTATATTGTACTTTTTTTTTAATAGACTGTTTATTGTCCCATATTAAGCAATGGTTTCTCCTCCGTCTTTCCACTATTCCTGTACGTAGCATAGAGTATAATAAGTTTTATTATCATGGCATCCTTTAGGGTCTAGACACACGGACCGCAATTCAACTGCAATTCGACTGCAAAACTGCAGTTTCGGTGCAGTTTGAATGCAGTTGGCACGACTGCAATGAAACTGCAAGCCAACCGCACACCAACGCGCAGTTTGATTGCAGTTGGCGTGCAGTTTGCGTGCAGTTGGCTTGCAGTTTTATTGCAGTCGTGCCAACTGCATTCAAACTGCAGTTTTGCGGTCGAATTGCAGTTGAATTGCGGTCCGTGTGTCTAGACCCTTAGTGTTACGGCCGTGAGGAAAAAGTTTTCATTGTCGCGGTGATAATTTTACCTGGACCAATGACATAGATCAAGATAAACGAACACAAAATTAGGTGTAATTTCTCTCTAATTAGGAAACGCATGAAAGTTTTTTGAAAGCTTGTTTTTTTTCTTATTTTACCCCTGACGAAAAAACAAAGGGGGTTTTAGGGGGTTACAATTTACATCTACATTGTAAATAGCTGAATGCCTACAAACTGCATGGCGATGTATATATTTTATTGTTAAAAAACTCTTTAAAGTGATTGCTAATAAAACGAAAATTGTACCCCGGGCTGATGGTTAAATTAACAATGCCTTCAAAAAAAAACAAACAACAATTAAATAATATAATCTCACACCTTTTATCCCCGAGGGGGTAGGCAGAGGTATTCCATTACTGGATATACCCACATTTCACGAGATATATTGGACCCCTAAACGTGATAGGTAAAGGTAACAATTAAATAAGTGTCTTTAATTAATTTAAAATAATACTTGAGTTTATAGAGTGGCTGACCAGTCCGTAAGTGCGCTACGCCTGGAGCTGGTGAGTGCTTTTCTGCCTACAAATACAAATAATTTATTGCGTGCCACATTATATAGATACACAGACATTTTCCAGGTAGGCATACTTTGGTTATACTGAATTTCGTAGAACCTTGTAATCCCTCTTATAATTGCTCAAGGGTTTCTATCACTGCCCCGTGTTGGCTATTTAGAAGCCACACCCCTCGTTTTGTGCAACTAGACAGAAAAATGAAAGTTGTTATAAAAATGTGCTCTACCTGAGTAGCTTACTAACAGTTAGAAACCCAAAGTCAAGAAGTCCATATACCTTTGCGTAGACCTACGACATGACTCAGGTACTTTAGATTAAGCGTCTAGCCGGCCGGCGCGCGGATAGGGTTGCCACAGATAAATAATACGAATATTAGTCACAAAGAGAATCACCCTATCTTTGGAGGAAAACCAGATACATAAATAGCATACGTAATATGCTCACGTATTTTTCCGAAGGGATAGGCAGAGACAATAGACTGCCGCCTGCTACGATCCTGGCACACCTCTCGCGCCTCATCCACATCCATCAATCGATTCATACTTGCTCGTCGGTTTCGGGTACTCTTTATCTGGCTTTTCTTCAAAACGTCGCCGATCTGATCAATACAGCAATAGCGTCAACCAAAATATGTTAAACTTGGACTCTCTCTACATAGTATAAAACAAAGTCTCTTGTCGCCGTATGTACGCTTAGATCAATGCAACCCGCCTTCGCTTAGATTCGGTTTAAGCTCACAAAACATGTTTTTACGACACATTACAAATATTTGATATTCTCGGATTTCCTCTACTATTATATGAATGTATTATATATATAAACCTTCCTCTTAAATCACTCTGTCTATAGATGGAAACCGCATTAAAAATCCGTTGAGTAATTTGAAAGATCCAAGCGTACGGACGGCAGGAAGTGACTTTGTTTGATCTATGTAGAGATTGTACAGTCAAGAGCACGCTGAGCTTGTCACTTTGGACTTTGACCCGGCCCTGTATTCTATGCGCGCAGTACAAATCAGAGCTCCTGCTTAAACTGGTAGTGTCAAGCTTGACTTGCTCTTGACTGTACATTTGTTAGAGATTTATTTCTTAGTCTGTAATTCTGTGTTAAATATGTCTTCTTTCTTTGTTTCCTATTCAAGGCTAAAGACATATTAAAATGATGTTTAATGATTAACGTTGTGGCAACCCTAAGCGCGGCGTCGCGCCATAATTTATAGCGCGCGTGTACACGTGTTTTCAATTTAGATACGCGTTTTTTAGTCTCAGTGTGCTCTGCTCTTAAATTTATTGTCTGGAGAGGTGCATCGACTCGCCAAGAAGTTCGAAGCTGTACTTATAAAAAAGGTACAGAAAAAGAATATAAACCCAAGAGGTTAGTATGTACCTACCGATAACCCTTATACTGTAAGCTTAATCACAATTATTATTGTAAACCATAATTACTAGTAAGACATACTATTAAAAAGAGCTGCCCTTGAGTTTCTTGCTGGCTCTTCTCGGGGTACTGTATTCGGAGCCAGCAATTCGTCAGTAGAGATAGGCTGATGTTTGAAAAACGATTCTGCATCACCTGTATACGACTTAAAAAAATACTTCATCATCATCATTAGCCTACATTCGTAAACTGCTGGACATATGCCTCCCCTAATGAGCGCCACAGCGCCCTGTCTTCGGCTTGACGCATCCAGCATCTGCCTGCAGCCTTTAGCAGATCGTCATCCCATCTGGCTGGAGGACGTCCTACACTACGTTTGCCGAGTCGCTTAAAGTCGCTTACAAAATACCAAAAGAAAGAGAATACTGCAATTCTTATCAACAGCCATTTTATTGCCCTCACTATATTTTTCCTTTACACCTGAGCGCGCGCAGATCGCCGCGCTTGCGCTGCCAAATGGCGGCGGCTTCCGGTGCGCAACTGCCACAGATAATGGTAATGTCCTTCTGAATACGGAGAGAAGTAAGAATGGCTTAATGCATATGTAACGCACCTTGAGATATTTGAGGTGGAATAGTTAACTTTTTTAAAGATGTGAATGTACTCATATACTGAACTTATACGCCCTCGGGTTAGCCCCGAGGGGGTTGGTAGAGTTGATGTAAATTTTCTTCAGTAAAGCACATCACGGAGAACATAGCTTGTAGTTTGTATTGTAGGATTAATTGTTCAAAATAATAATGTCTTGAGAATCTTTTGGCCCCCTTCTTCTCCTCAAATATAATACAATAATATAATATAACACTTGACGAAGCAGTGGAGTGGCAATGACTTTCAATAAGTTGACAAGACTTTTAAACCCCCAAATTGTACAAAAACATGTATTTTAGTTTTTAAGGCATCAATTCCTGAAAGTACCCACTTTTATTCAGTGTATTATTTATCGGACTTTTAAGCGTGATATGTGGTGAGCCCATCGCCGGAACAAGGTGTTGTTATACAAGCTTCAATATAAATTCTGGGACCTGCTATTTACTTCCTCTTCCGCGTTTTTGGTGGAACCAGTCTATGTACTTCCTAAATAAACAATCTGCCTCCCCGCTCTGTATCATCAAAATCTGTTTAGCTGTCTAGCCGTAGAAAGGTAACAGACACACAGAGTTACGGAAAGTATTTGACTTACAATATACCACACATCTTAACACTTATGTTTCAAAAACTTTGACAAAAATACGGAATCGAAGAGATCCCATTCAAATGGGATCTCTTCGATTCCGTATTTTTGTCAAAGTGCTTGAGCACTCAATCAAAAGGGGTCCCTTCCGATTAATGCCTGCACTTGTAAGTAAGTAAACACGGACCGTGCTTTAAAGCCTTTTCACACTGACAAGCCACCCTCGCCTCGAGGCAAGGCAAGTGCCATTTCCGCCCCCACCTGTCGCCTCGCCGCTTCCGGTCGCCTCCTTGACCGCTCCGGTTTTGCCGGACTTTATTTACGCTTTGTCATTTCTCTTTCTTGAAGTTGGTCAAGAAAGTGTACTGGTACTTTGTGACCAATATATCCTATGTCCGTTACAACTTAAGCTATTTCATCATCTCATCAAATGTCACGTTAAGGTGTCCGAAAATACACCGGTGAGAACTGGGAGGCATTTGGGGATAAGTCCGAGCGTTTTTTTATACAGTGTACCTACATACTACTGAGCAGTGATAGCCTTACGGATAAAGGGAATGCTTCACATGATGAAATTCAGTGAGGCTCGGGTTCGAATCCTGGAATGTACCAATGAGTTTTTCAAAACTTACTTACATATTTATCACTAGCTCGACGGTGAAGGAAAACATCGTGAGGAAACCCGCAGGTCCCAGAATGAATTCTGAGACATGTGTAACAGACCCGGACCGGCAAAGGGCTCACCACTTATCACGTTTGGGGGTCCAAAGAATATCTGGTGAAAAGTGGGTATATCCAGAAATGGAATACCTTACCTACCCCCTCGGGGATATAAGGCGTGAGATTATGTATGTATATTATGTACCTACATAGTTGGTACTCTGGACATTAATATTAGATACACTAAATAATTTAGAGCACTACACATTTTAAGACACACTTGCACAAGCGTCTACATTTAGTGACTTATAATCATAATATTAAAAAGTTAACCAGTTGGAAATTTTTTGTCTCATTCATCCAGAAAATAAAGGAACCATTCACTTGCAACAAAGTAAGTAAACACGGCAGAAATAATGTTTTAAAAAATGCAACTCTTAAATCTGAGCGAACAATTTGCACAACTACACCTTACAAAGGAGCATAATTCAAAACTTCTCGCCGTGCAGCAACGATCATAAAAATATACGCGTTGACATAGGTATTATATTATAATAGAAGATTATTTGTGTGTCTGATTGTTTAACAAATCACACAATTCACAACTGCTTCTTTGGGATATTGTGTCAATATAACTTGGTCGCATTTTAATGGTCTTAGCAATAGCCGCTAGCATAAGCCACGACTTGGTACACGTCGTGACTTTTACCAATCCTTTTCTATTCTACTATTATTATGAGTAACGGTTATTATATTTTGTAGAATGGACTTTCTCGATTCGATAAAAAGTCTTGAGAAGAAGATCTTAATCAACATATAATTTAAATCTCCCATTAACAAGAAGAGCGATAAAGGTTTAACGAATACAGAATTCATTTCAATGATGTCTGCATCCGACTTGGGTTTCCACGCAAGCAATTTTGCTATATACTTATATAAATAAAAACAGACGTGAGTTTTTTTATAAATAAAAAAAAACGGTTGTCTGTAAAGTCGGTTTACTGACGATAGTTGAACGTGACAACGTCATAAGAAAATACTCATAGAATGGATTGTGCCTCTTTGTCGCTCGTTCGCGCTCTCGCTTGCACTGGAACGCCGTATACGTCATACTTTTTCGTGCATGCAGCCGGCTCCATCGAATTATAAGACGTTGTCACGTCAAAAAATAGAAAGATGCAAACATATCACATTTCTGGAATTACCCATTCTTTTTACCACTGTATTTTTCGGAACTATATAAACGATGACAGGTGCTGCTGGCACTGCTGTAACACATACCTCAGAAAACATTGGGGGCTCACGATGTTTTTCTCCACTGTTGGGCTAAACTTTTGCATCTCCAACGATAATCACAATATCACATGAAAAACCAGTCACAGTTCTAGTGTAACAGAAACTAAATAAACAAATAAGTCCCCAGCACAGTTCACCTACGACGTTGGATCGCCGCCAACCGCCTCACGCTGCTTACCTGATTGTACTCTTAATTTCAAACTTTTTTTGCAAAATTTATAGTAGAATAAACGTAATGGGTCTTTGGGTTTACGAGAATTGTTATTATACCTACCTAAGGCGAATCACACACGATTTAAGCAGAGATAGAAGTTGTAGCACGCAGACTTATAAGTCCGAATTTACCAACAGTAAGCGACCGTTAAAGGGTGATTCTCTGGAACACGGTTTTATTCTGTTTTTTATCAAAGAACGTATCAAAATATTTATATATCTTGACTATATTTGCATGTTGTATGTAACGTAACTCTGACTATCGAGGCCTACTGGTAAGATTACTCTCAATAGATAACTGTATGATTTTAGTCGTCAGACAACCCCAAATCTCATTAATCTGGTATGTCCCAACCCCCTTTTTTCCGGATTATAATAATCCATATTTTGTGGAGCTAAAAACTGCGGTAAAGACGAGATATTGAGCTGTATCGATATTTCAGAAATTGCTTTTACGATTTCTATGTATAGCTGCTTACAAAAGACTTGGTTTTGGAAGCTACGGTAATTTTAAAAATGTCCGCGACCGAAATCATCATTTGTCTGAGCTAGTACGTCGCTGTGTGTACTGTGTCTATAGAATATCCAAATCAAATAGACCGATGCGCAGCCGCTTGCGCCAACGATCCGCTAGATGTCAGAGTGGGAGGCCGTCCGATTGCAGCTAATTTGGGGGAGATAATTTTGATAATATCTCGTGATCTGGCTTTTGTAAGGTATGTATCCTAATTAATATGTCTTTATTTATTTTAATAATCTAAAACCGTTAGAGTTGGTGATTTTTTATAATATTTCTCCAGGGTTTAGCGTTTTAGAAATTGAAGTAAAAGGGTTCTTCTTATTTTCAATTTAATATTAGAATTTATTTTCATCAAAAGTCTCATAAGTCTGGTACTCATTAAACTGTTTTTGTCTGGCTGATTTGGGCAGATGAATTAGTATAGGCCAGATAAATTATAAAAACAAATAGAACAAAGGTATAATTAATTATATATTACCACTAATTTGGTTATTAATTTTACCTAGTCTACTATGCCCAATTTTGATAAAATATGATCAGACGTTTAGCTGGGACCTGAGACTGAATAATTCCATAACGTTTGCATGTATAATATTATTAGAGATATAAAATAGATTAATTTGAAAACAATAAATTATTAAATGTCTTTTTACAGATTATTTTTGATTTGAGAGAAGAAAGGCTAAGAAAAAACGACTGGTTGAGAAAAGAAAATATGAGCGTATTTATAAAAATATATCTCTCCAAAATATTACAAATAATTTTGGAGAGAAATACAAGAGAAGAATAGACAAAACTATCTGTTTTTGCACTGGATCCTGTAGATCCCTACAAGACCCCTCAAGATCAAGTCTTTGTTCAAATTTTGAGACATACTAAAAGGACAAGATATTAAAGATGTTGACGAGTTCTCAGAACTCATGAACTGAAATTTTATAATTATAATTATAAGAAGAGTCTCTAAATATGTCGTTTCTGAAAATGATTTTCTTTTTCCGCAAATTGTAAAAAAGTAATATGGAACGTGGAATATAATATGATTGCTATTCGAAAGCTTAGCTGCACAGAGTGTCACTAATATAATAACTACATTAAAACCATATAAATAATATACATAGGAAACTACAATACATAAAATAAAACCCGTAAGAAACGAAGGAAACAAGCAAGACTAATAAAGAAAACGCAAAGAGTAAACTACAGCACATACGAGTATAAAAGACAAATCAATAAACAAAAGAACGAAGACCAAATTTCATGGAAACATAATACTGAAGCGGGATGTGTAGGTTCTACTGATGTTCCCAAGAAGAATTTAATAAATAAACTAAACAAAAAGAACCGCCATTATAAAAGAAATTACAGAAAGGAAAAAAAATAATGAAATAACGAATAGAAAAAAAAGAACACGCGCAGAAGATAAAACCACGTGATTCTAGAATATTTGACTTTTTCTTAAGATGGCAATCAAGGCTTGAATATTAATTTAGAAAATATAGATCCGTATGTAATCGACGATGATGACAAAGACTCAAGTTTTTTTTTTAAATATCTGTTTATTAAAACTTTCTCGATTGTGGAAATAAGACTGATTAAAAGGATAACTACTATTTGCTTCATTCAATAATATTAAAAGTAAGGAATAAAGCGTTTCATACTACTTCTTTCATTAAACTTATTTTTTCTATTAGCTAAGTGTTTTTATGATTATTTGCGATCTAGTAAAAATTTCTTGGTTATTTTTATAGTCGAAAACTTTCTTTCTACCTATAAATTTCTAGTAAGCTTTGTCAAAACATGTATAAAAAACTAAGCATAAACGCGACCCGATTACTAAGACTGAGTCAGAGACAGACGGTCTGTCTCCGGGCTGTATCTCATGAACCGTCATAGTTAGGCAGTTGAAATTTTCGCAGATGATGTATTTCCGTTGGCGCTATAACAACAGATACTAAAACACAAAATAAAATAAATATTTAGGGGGGCTCCCATAAAACAAACGTGATTTTTTTAAGTTTTTATAGATAATGGTATGGAACTCGCACTTGGCCGTTTCTTTTGGATAAATAAATCTAAAAGGTGTATTTAATTATTAATAGTTAAGAGAATTAGTATTTGGATACCACACTGATTAAAAAGTATTAAATTGTATGTAAATCTCAATGGGTTTATCATTTAACTGGTAGACCCTAATTTGTATGGTAAGAAAATATCATTTGTCTGGTCGGTTTCTAATTCACCTGGTTCACTAATTTATCTGTACAATATAACTCTTGTTCTGCTGAAAGCCAAACGTGGCCCTCGTGATATATACATATTAGTGAGTTTCTCGCAATAAATAATTTAAGCAATCCAACATATAACCGAAAAAAAAATGAGCCATATGAATTAGTCAAAACCACTCGTTTTCAGATAATTACCCTAAAACGGTTAACCTGGTGCCCAATTCATCGTCGTAAAGGTGATGAACTCATCACAATAAAGGTGGTGATCAGTAATTTAATATTAAACACTAGTTATTGATCAAAACCATTATTATAAGTTGACACTTGTACAGATGAGCAATGCTTTATTAAAAAGAAATAATAAAAATTGTTGTACTGTATAAATTTTTTACTACACAACACTACCTTTTGGGTTCTATTTTGTTTATTTAGTTTTCTGTCTCTCCAAAACCAAACCAGTGATCATAATCGCTTATAGCAATCAGGCGTGGAACATTAATTGCTTGGTAAGGTTTTGGTCACCTAATAATTATTTCGATGTTTAACACTGAGTTAGTATAGTGCATTCAGCCTTTGTGACGTTCAGTCCCCAGGACGTGGGTTAAAATAAAAAAACTGAAGTCAACAAAATTAAAATAATATATTATCAGATTCAAGGGTCGTGGTTAAGCCGAAAACTGGTTTTGCCGTCGCAGTGGTGGTACTCCCCTGATGAAGGCGAAGGGACGGTTAATCTTCAAAACGGCAGCGGGGAGATCTTCAGATGGAAACGGAGACGACGGTAGTTTTGGGGTTAGCTCTCGTCGGCCTTTTAACTCTTCCCAAATTTCAGGGTAAAAGTGACACCCTGTGAAGAACGTCACAGTAAGAAAAATGAAGATTATCCTCCTCCGCTGATAGTGAACCCTGTAGATGTGCCTTAATGTCAGGGTGAAACCGGAAGCAGTTGGTGTGTGTTCACTATCAGAACGGAGGTACAAATAAAAAAACTATAAGCGGTTAAAATACTAGCTTTTAAAAATTAAGACTACATTCAATATTAATTTGCGAAAGCTAAGCATTATAATAATATCACAGACCGGAGGGCTTCGCGCGCCGCGAAGGTAGGTACTTTTAGAAAAATAATAATTTATTACATTTAGAGACTAAGTCTGCTAGGAAATAACCATAATTTATTAAGCGCTTTATGCTAAGCATATTACTGTGCCAAGAAAGTAAATAATAACAATTTTAAGAAAGCTAGGGCTAATAGGTCTTTTAGAAGCACTAACTTAAGGCTAACAACACTTGTTCAAACACTTACCCTATCGGGGTGCGAGATATCACTTGTATTGTAAATTACTATTCCAAAAACGTTGGATACTAAACTAATACTGCCCTACACCACGCACGAACCAGAATTTTAAAATAGAAACGTATTTTAATAATTATGCCAGCACTAAGACGACACGAAGCGAGAGCCCGTGAACGCACCGACATAGGTTCGCAGCTGGCAGTGAATGGCGAATCTGAAAGACCGTTGCGAAGGCGCATCTCGAAGCTTCTACGAGAACAAAGGATCAAACCTTGACCAATAGGAGAACGATACGCGACCACCGGTACTGTCGCGCAACACAAGTGTTAACTTAAATCGTTGCTTTTAATTTTAATAAACTTTTATATTTTGTATGTAATCATTTATTGTTTTAAATTAAGTAGTTAAGTTAGTATAAGAAGTTAATTTTAAGTAGTTTTTAATGTTTTTAATTGTAGTTTTAAGTTAAATTAAGTTAACTTACTAAAACATGTAAGTGCAACGTTACACCTTATATGCCCAAAAATGTTGTCAAAGGCTTTGACTATATCAGTAACTATAGCTGTTCTGCTCTGTTTGACCCGCTTAGTTCCCGTGGGAATACGGGAATAAAATACAGCCTATGTAATTCGGGAATTTGTAGCATTCAAATTGTGAGGTCCCAGATCCCAGGTCCCAGAATTAATTCTGAGACATGTGTAAACAGACCCGATCCGGCGATGGGCTCACCACCTATCATGTTTAGGGGTCCAAAGAATATCTGGTGAAAAGTGGGTATATAGAGAAATTGAATACCTCTGCCTATCCCCTCGGGGATATAAGACGTGAACGAAAATCTTTCCTCTTTCTAATATTAGTGTAGATGTAGGTGTGCATCTGGATTGAGGGCCCACTTTTTAAATTATTGCGAAACGAAATGATACTTACAGGGCATTTACTTAAAATTTTGTAAAACCTAAAGCAAAGATTCTTAAATTTCTTAAACGTGAATCAAAAGAGTTATGGTCAAATAGCTTGGGCCCTCAATCCTGACGCCTGCATAAAACGGCATAGTCGAATCTCAGAAAGTACTATCCCTGGGATAATAATTTTTATTCGAGTATTTAGTTAGGAATTTGTTAAATACATTAAGAAATTGTCAAGTCTTAAGAATGCGACAATACAGATTTATGGCGGTTTAGCTTGGGCCCTCAATTCAGCAATTTTGATATTGTAGAATCAGCAAAAAATATGAGTTTTTCTAAGGAAAGATATTAATACGACTTTAATATATTTGAGTTCTATATCTCGGAAAATTTGTTAAAAAGAAATAACGACACAAAAGTTAATTGTTAAAAAGTTATTGAAATTCGTATTTTTTCAAAACGTCTGAACTGAGGGCCCAAGGTTTTTGTCAGTATTGACTAGGCTAAGCCTTCTACACTACCGCACTTTAGGCTAAGTATTTTAACAAATTTTTAACTAAAAGGCTACAAAGCGTCCATTCTTCTAAATGCCGTACTTTAGGAGAAAATTGATTTTCGATGTTTTATATGAGAAAATTCAGTAGGGTGTATATGATTTTGTTACTTTTTTGAGACAAATCAGCATGTATCCTCATATAAGATATTTCATAAGCGAATAGTTGTTGTCGGAAGCGATTACGTTTTGTGTGATCCAATAATTATTATAGGGTGTTATTTAAATGGTTATCATAGTATTCGTATTTTTGACGCCTGACGTACGCGCGTTCCCGTCATGTTTTTTGTTTAATTTTCATTTTGCTGTGTATTTCGGGTTTTGACTCATATTAGTGATAGTATAATATAATTATATACATACAATTTCATATGTTTTGGCAGATTATAATGTAAAATAATAAAGATTTTGGCAGGGTTTCATATTATTTTTATTTTCTTGTTAAAAACAAATTAAGGTGAGTACCCTTATTTGTAAGCTAAATATGTAAAAATGTTATCTATACATAAAACAAAACTCTAACGGGGCCGTGGCTGTACTTATATGAAATGTTTTTGAAAATTTTAACGAGTCTATTTTATCTAGTCTATATAATTATCGATATAGATACCAAAACAACATCTTTTTAAATTTGTGTCTGTCTGTCTGTCCGTCTGTCTATATCTGTCTGTCTGTCTGTCTGGTTGTGCACGCATCACGCAAAAACTACTAGACGGATTTTGATGAAATTTGGTATGGATATAACTGAGTACCCGGGTCAACATCTAGGGTACTCTTTATTCCAGAAAAATATCTCATTCCCACGGGAAAATATAAAAACAGGTGAAAAAAGAAATCGATAACACCTAGAAACTTGAAATATAGGTGTCTTGTATATCTTAGAGAACTATGAAGAGATTTTTGGAAATTTCCACGGGAACGGGAATAAACCGGATCCGCGCAGGAAACGCCGATGGGCACCCGCAATTTCTAATATGTTATGTAGGCGTCTTATATGTCGTAGGCAACCGCTATGAAGAGATTTTTTGATATTCCCACGGGAACTGGAATATATTGGATTAAGGAATTTTTTGATTTTTTGTATTGAAAAGGCTCCAATACTACCGGTTTTACCGATTTAAAAAAAATGTTTTGCCAGTGGAAAGCGTACTTTTCTGGGAGTAACATGTGCTATAATTTTCCCACGGGAACAGGCCTAAACCACGTTACCGATTTAAAAAGTTCTTTTAAAAATGGAAAGATACATTACCAGGGAGTAACAAAGGCTATATTTTATTCCCGTATTTTCACGGGAACGGGAACTACGCGGAAGAAACCGCAAAGCAATGCTAGTTGTTAATATACAGGGTTATAATTTTAATACGTCCAATAGGTACATAATTTCATTGATTATTGGCACTTTCTTATTTTATTTTTCCACGCATACGTAGGTGAAGGCACAGCACAGCTAATCGTATATAATTATATCGAGCTTTATATATTATATACAATATGTAACAGAATAAGTGCAATTCCTGAAATTAGTTTGTTCAGTATCGACTACATATTCGATTTCATCTATTTTTAATATGTGTTAAATTTTTTCGAAAAATGAATTAGCATAGCTGAATTTAATTCTATCTATTGAAATCGTACTATTATAGAACGATATTTAAGAAAATTGGACACAACTAAAGTTCGATTGCATCTTTTTTTATATTAATTTACTAACCGGGGTGTATGAGGAATTGCGCTTTTTCTGTTACGCGTTGTATAATTATATATATTGTATCTGCGCTTTACAAAATACTACTTACATGATCACAACGAATACTTGTTTATACTTACGATAAACATTATGGTCACCCTACTGAATTTTCTCATATAAAACATCGAAAATCAATTTTCTCCTAAAGTACGGCATTTAGAAGAATGGACGCTTTGTAGTCTTTTAGTTAAGAATTTGTTAAAATACTTAGCCTAAAGTGCGGTAGTGTAGAAGGCTTAGCCTAGTCAATACTGACAAAAACCTTGGGCCCTCAGTTCAGACGTTTTGAAAAAATACGAATTTCAATAACTTTTTAACAATTAACTTTTGTGTCGTTATTTCTTTTTAACAAATTTTCCGAGATATAGAACTCAAATATATTAAAGTCGTATTAATATCTTTCCTTAGAAAAACTCATATTTTTTGCTGATTCTACAATATCAAAATTGCTGAATTGAGGGCCCAAGCTAAACCGCCATAAATCTGTATTGTCGCATTCTTAAGACTTGACAATTTCTTAATGTATTTAACAAATTCCTAACTAAATACTCGAATAAAAATTATTATCCCAGGGATAGTACTTTCTGAGATTCGACTATGCCGTTTTATGCAGGCGTCAGGATTGAGGGCCCAAGCTATTTGACCATAACTCTTTTGATTCACGTTTAAGAAATTTAAGAATCTTTGCTTTAGGTTTTACAAAATTTTAAGTAAATGCCCTGTAAGTATCATTTCGTTTCGCAATAATTTAAAAAGTGGGCCCTCAATCCAGATGCACACTAGATGTAGAAGTGCAGATTTTTGTTGCCCGCTCCGAACAGCCAAATAGTGTACACACCGACGAGTGCACTAATTGGGTAGTTGACAGCATCGAAATTAAATAGCGAGTAGTCATACATTAAAAAGATTATCCCAAAACACCTCAAAATATGTATTTCGATTGACAATTTACAATTAAAGCAAATTTAAAAATAATAAATCAATCAAAAAAAGTGCTGCAATTGAGTACTACAAACTATGACGTCACGGTTTGCTATTTCAGTACATTTTCCATAGTAAAATTTCGTTTTGACAGATCGTAAAAAGTTACTGATTTGACTAGGTAGGACACAACCCTATTCCTGATGCGTGCGGGTGACGTGGCATGCTGGTGTTCTAATTTACAGCCGCGCACTGCGCCCGACGTGGCATCTCATAGATCAGTCCTAGTACCTATTTGAACGTGTTGGTCGAGCCAGTATGTTTGGTTTTCATAGGAATGTCATGTTATCACAGTGGGTTCTCATATAAAAGCGTGCGTCGACTCGTCCACAACAGAACCAAAAGCACGGCGCGCAATCAAATTAAGTATCTCTATAAAATCTTAACCGATATTTTACGTTTATTTATAAAAATTGCTTAAATATTTACTCATAAAAAATCTCCTCCAAAAACCTTGTGGGACAGTAGAAATCTCAAGCTATTTTGATTATTTACATGTTCATTTCATGTTGGTCCAAGAAAATCTAAAGTACCTGAATTGTGGTCATTAATTGTAACATTAAATTATTGTAGAATTTTAGAGCTACTTCATAAAATCCTTTATTTTCAGAAGGCAGGGTAACTACAAACTAAGTCCCTATCACCAAAACATGATCTAACTAACTCTATTTAGGTATACATCTTCTCGATACTCGACTGACGTTGATAGTCTTGTGATTTTCTTTAAAACGGAATCGTCGCAATTACTCTAATGCCACTAATGCACACAACACTAAGATTAACCGCCTCAATGCCGACCTCACATTGTGAAGAAGCATCGGTCCAGTAGACCAGTGGTACTCAAAGCTGCTGCTATAATGCAGGAAAGGTTCAATTAGCCTAAACCAAGCCTAACCAATTAGTAAGCTAAGTAGGAATCACTTATGATCTTATCTTTCTAAATTCTAGCCTGCTTGGGAAAGAGGCAGCAAAATTGTAAAACATATAGCATTGTTTAAAAAAAAACCAAGCAGTAAGTAAAATTGAAGAGCAGTGATAGCCTTACGGTTAAAGAGCCTGTTTTCGGTTCGAATCCTGGCATGTAGGTACCAATGATTTTTTCAAAAACTTACGTACGTCACTAGCTCGACGGTGAAGGAAAACATCGTGAGGAAACCCGCAGGTCCCAGAATTGATTCTGAGACATGTGTAAACAGACCCGGTCCGGCGATGGGCTCACCACCTATCACGTTTAGGGGTCCAAAGAATATCTCGTGAAAAGTGGGTATGTCCAGAAATGGAATACCTCTGCCTACTACCTACCTGGGCATAAAAGTCGTGAGATTATTTATGTATTTAATTTTTAATTTATTCATTAAAAAATTATACCCAAATACAAAAAAGGCTTACCATCGCACATTTAAAAAAAAACCGTAACCTTGCAGTCGCATTTTTGAGGTCTCTGCGACCTTCAAAATCTAAAAGATGTCTAAATTAGTTTCAGAGCCACTGGCCTAGACTGGGCTAATTCTTAGAATACCTACGGACAATAGCTCCGTCGGACGCAGTGGAAAAACACCGCGCTTACAAAAGGTCGTATTCAATTCGCGGTATTCAATTTATTGCTTCAGGGCAGGTGTGTTGGACTTACATCGTTGGGGAGATATTGTGGCTAGACGCGTAGGATGCTTTTAAAATAACTTGAGGTCTTATATGAAAGCAAAGGTGACTCACATTCTCAAGACGAAAACTGTTTTCATTTTATTTCTTTACTAAGTTAGGAGGTAGCTTTAAGTTATCGCGTCCCCTAGAAACTATGAGATTTTTAGAAGATGAAAAGTACTATATTTCATCAAAATCTTATCGGTTTTCCCGTGAAAAGTTCAGATAAACGAACTCGCATTTATAATATTAGTAGGGATTACGTAATAGTACAGGTACGGTCTTTTACAGTCTTTTCTTCGGAGCGGAAAAAGTACATTTTAGCTCTAATAGGTAATGCTCCTCCTGAGACTTTTTTAACTATTCTAAAGTCGTTAAAACGCAATCATAAATCAGATAAAAAACGTTTCCAAGAACTTATCATACTTGTGAATACCATTTATTCGCCCAATAATAGCGATAAGAAAGTGAAAACTACGGCTAAGTTCTCCATTCCTTGCCAAGTGGCAGTTTCACTTGCCACCTCAATTGAAGGTGGATTTAATTGTCCGAGTCACCGTAATGGCATCTTAACTTCGCTGCCATTCTGTCTACCGACCACAGCGCGCTTCTCCAATGATTCAGACTTTTCCGACACAAATTACACTGTAGTACTCTAGACTAGGTTATTACCTAATAATCGCTGTGAGATAATTCTGTTTGAAATAGAATAATCCATTGCGCCAATGGAATAGTCAATTGCAATTCGAACAAATATTACGTCTCGGTCTAACTAAAATAACTAATAACTTCATCATCTTCAATCTGTAAAAGCCCACTCCTGAGTTGAGGGTCTTTCTTCACACATAGCGTTGCCAGGAGTCCGGATAAAGCCGGACATAGTTAAGCTTTTTGATTGAGTTAGGATTTTTGAATTTTGTGTAAGTCACACATGAAGAAGTATAGGCTTTAATCTCCCATGTGAGCCCACCGTAAACTGGGAGCTGGTGTTAAGCTAGTGGCCACTTAACAGGCAGAATTTTTCAAACCACCCGAGGGTATCTGACATGGCTTAACGACTTCCATTGTGCATAAAGACGCTGATTATAAAAAAAATAATGGACCCTTTAACTGTAGGTACCTACAGTATCGCCGACGTCGTGTTTATTTAGCATTTACTCATCAAATTATACTGCAAAAATCATAATTATTGATTGAACTGAATCATCTGGCCTTTGACCGCAGTGTGTCGAAGTGTCGATCACAGTGGAGAGCACCCCATGCCGGTCGGATCGGCGTCGGAGGCTAATAAACTCGTCTCATCGTTACTTTGCGGCTAATCTCGCGCCCTGCGTCCGTGTGGCAGCACCTTAATGTGGCGGTCAAAGGCATAAGCTTACAGCGTTTCAACATTTTGTATAATCCTTATTATTTTTGTCCAATGAGGTTGGTTTTAGTCATCTTGTGGTGCAATTTTTTCTGCTGGTAAACAGATAAAATCATACTATTTTACCTCAGATAAATTTATAGATAATTAAAAAGGTATGTAATCTATACATATAATAAAACTCTAACGAGGCCGTGATTGTACATTAAATATTTTTTGAAAATTTTAACGGTAGTGTATATAGTTATAGATACCGAAACACCAATTTTTGGAATTTTTGTCTGTCTGTCTGTCTGTCTGTCTGTCTGTCTGGTCGTGCACGCATCACTCAAAAACTACTGGACGGATTTTGATGAAATTTGGTATGGAGATAGCTGAGTACCCGGGTCAACATCTAGGTTACTTTTTATTCCAGAAAAATATTTCATTCCCGCGGGAACATATAAAAACTGGTTAAAAAGAGAAATACGTACTACTCCGAAACGATAACACCTAGAAACTTGAAAAATGGTATGAAGGTGTCTGATATGTCATAGGAAATTGGTATGAAGGGATTTTTGGAAATTCCCACGGGAACGGGAATAAACTGAATCCAACCGGGAAAACGCCGATGGGCACCCGCTATTTGAAATATGGTATGTAGGTGTCTTAAATATGTCGTAGGCAACCACTATAAAGGGATTTTCGGAAATTAACACGGGAACGGGAATAAACGGAATCCGCGCAGGCAACGCCGCTGGGCACCCGCTAGTTCAATTAATAAGTAGGTAGGTACTTTTTCTTAAGAAACTTTGCTTGTAACATGTTTATTATTCAGCGAAATCTAACTGAAAATTTCAGTGGAAGTAACGTGCGTGTCTCAGTAAATGAAATAGAATAACCTCTTGTATTCTAGTCATCTACTTTCCATTCTTTGGATCGTGGACCTACGTTTCGGTATAGCACAATTTTAAGGGTCTAAATTTGTCAAATAATTAGTTGTAGTCTCGAAATGAAATAACTGGATGGACATTTTAAACTGAAATTCTAAGAACCACATTCAATTCGGTGTGTTTTGACAATTACGCCCCACAGTCCTTCCTCACAAGTCTCGTAATATTGTCTTTCTCTATCAACGTAGCGGACTCATGGCCGACACTTATTGGAGTGGAGACCGCGTTTAGGCAAACGAATTGTAGGGCGCCCGGCACGATGGACCGACGACCTAAAGAAGGTAGCTGGCAGTGGATGGATGCGGGCTGTTCAAGACCGGAATGGTTAACGCGCTCCAAGGCTTTTGTCCAGCAGTTTACAGCAATTAGCTGAAATCACTATCAACGTAGCAATACGTCTCAGTTTCTAGTCACTTATACCACACTCTAAACTTGAATCTTGGCCAGAGAGAGGTTTAAACTAATCTCATTAGAGTCGAGCGTTTAAGCTCATTGTAGGGGCGCCGGTAATGCGCCCTGGCAGGACAGGTGAACGCTGTTACTGGTTCGATTCGAGGCCCTGGAGTTAAGGGTTTATGGACAAAGTGAGGCAAACTTTGTTTATTGGCTCGTGATAAAGTGATGGTGCTAGGACACGGATTAGGACTTGACTGTATCGAAATGAACTTGTGAGTAAACGTTTAGAAAAAAGATTATTTAAAACACATCATTCAACCACGCTTTTGTCCCAGAGGGAGTCAATTTCCAACCTATTCAAATACTGGATATACCCACTTTTCACCAGTTACACACTTTTTGCACCCCTAAACGTGAGGTGATGAGTCCATCGCACCGGAGTGCTGTCTCAGAATCAATTCTGGGACCTGCTGTCTCCTTCTTCCTCACGAAGTTTTCATTCACCGTCGAGGTAAATAATGATAAGTATGTACCACAATTCGAACCCGAGCCTCGCCCTGCGAGGCGGACTTAATAACCATAGGACTACTGCTCTTCACAATATCTCTGGAGCAGAATAAAACTCTAATTTCAGCGATCGAGGTATCTATCGATAATTCTTAGTATCTCCGATCCATCACGACGCCATTCGCGATACAATGCGAGGTACTAGAGGTACACAGAGCGTCATCCATCAGGATTAGGACCTCCATAGTGCTTACCTCGGATCCTTAGTGGTGTTATTACGGTGCTTATAATGGAGGGTGTGGTATTTTAGTTCTACATGCTGCAGAAAGAAGAACTGGTATAAAAGGTGAAACTGAATTATAAAAAGCGCCCAAGGTGTATTCCAGATAGTTTATTCATTCTGTTATCTTATTTGTTCCGCGCGGTTTTACCTGCGAAGTTCTATAGCCTATCTCACTCCCTGATTATTTTAGATTTCCACTGGTGAAACAATTTTTGAAAGAGTATCGGAGCCTATTCAATACAAGCAAACATACAAATCTTTCCTCTTTATAATATAAGTATAAATATAGATTACGTCATGTAGTAGAAATAGCAGAGTGTAGGGTCTTTACATCCATACCAGATGTCCCTCCTGGTGGGGACAAGTGGATTTCTTTTTCCACTCTTCCCTACCACGCTGTCACTCGTTGGGATAAGTCTCCCATCTCCACTCATATAGTAAAGGTAGGTTAGGTAGGCCAGGTTTATTCCTGGAAATCCCATCGCTGAGGTGCTGCTACCAAACTCAGAACCAAAACCAAATCTGGAGGTGGGTGGTTCACTGTTGAGTGAAAAATAACAAAATAACTCGGTTTTTAAAAAAAACTCTTTGGTACACGCTATCATTAGGAATAGAACCCGCACCACCAACGAGCGTATCACTCCTCCGAAACTGAATGACAAAGCTAATTGTAGTTACATTGCAAAGAAAAAGTGTGATTATTGTGTTTTTTTTTCTTTCTTTTTAGCACTGTCACATCAAAAAGTATTTGTAACATGAGCTCGTAAGAAAAATATTAATGATATCACAATGCTTTTGTAAAAAAAAAATATGATTTAGAATTGACATTCAGGCCAAGAAAATTTTATTAATAATAAATTGTGGGACACAACTTACACACGGTTGTACTGTCCCAAACTAGGCAGACAGAACCTGTAGGTATTATGAGTACTAAATAACTTCTAGACGTAGTTAAATAAATATGAAACACCACTACACGAAGCCAACAAACATGTTCATGCATACAAATGTTGGCCTCGAGCGGGGATCGTACCCGCGACCTCCGACTCAGAATACAGGGTCACTACCAACTGAACCAACAGGCCCGTCTTTGGAATTTGGAAAGAGTTTACAATTCAGCTTTTCGTAACAAATATCCAAACGGTCAACTCACAAAGCGGAAAATCCCGCCGACCTGACAGTGCAGGTCTTAACCCCCAGCCTGCAGTGGTCATAACGGGCGCGGCGTTTGCGGAAAATATTTGTATGTAAAGCAGAAAAGCAATCCACTTATACCGTCTCTTACCTGCACGATCGTCGTCTGTTACATGCTGCCGCTGTTGAGAGGCACAACGAAAGCAATAGAGTTATGCTTTTTTTGTTAGTTTTTATTTTATTTTAGGAAATGCAACTGTAGTTCTGCTCACATGGTGACGTCTTGGATAGTATTTTTTGTGTAATGTAAATTAAAAAAATTCTAGTAGTTACGGAAAAGAAAAATATATATTTGAAAATTTACCGTTTTTGATAAATTCTGTCGACAAGTCAACGATTTATAATGTTCGTGTTCGCAAAGAAGAAATTTAATTTATTTACGAAATATTTTTCTCATCGGTAAGGAATATAATAGGAGGCCCTAAAAGTGCCTTAAGAATGAGTTGGTTCGAAATAAACATTCGAAATTCGAAACAAACAGTATGGCCATACTCACTCGACTTGTTAACTTTTCCGCAAGGAATCTATCCATAGCAGCAAGCTCTTTTCTTCTGTACTACCACGATGTACGTACTACATAGATAATAAGTTGTTCTGTATTCTGATTAGCCATTAGAACAATTACTAAATCTACTAAAAATAAAAATAAATATAAGAGAGCGTCTCCACAGCTGCCTCTACTACAATTTGCCGAGGACTTACCTCTTCATAAAGAGGGTAGGAATTTTTCTTTATTGTCCGGATTATTTGAGCGGCTCTCTGAAAGGTTTACGCGATCTCAAGATGGCTGCCGATCTTTTACGACATTATCAAAGTCTCGTTCACCTTTACGCTTATATTAAGTTATTGGAGGGTTTTGCGAGGGGGCTGTGTTTGTATAGCAGACATTTGTTAATCAATCTCTGGGGAGGATCGCAGGTTATTGTGTACTTTGTTACTTTGGCGAGATGAAATATGATTTGATTGGGCGCATTTTTATGATGGTACCTGCACGGTTGAATCTTATTTGTGTCTTATTGGTGTAAATGTAAAATTTTATTTTGAAATGGAATGAAATGAAATTGTTTATTTCGGACATTAGTCCATATAAATTGTTAAATAAAATAAATAAATAATCTCACGCCTTATAATCCCCGAGGGGGTAGATTCCATTTCTGGATATACCCACTTCTCACCAGATATTCTTTGGACCCTTAAACGTGTCTCAGAATTAATTCTGGGACCTGCGGGTTTTCTCACGATATTTTCCTTCGCCGTCGAGCTAGTGATAGATATGTACGTAAGTTTTGAAAAACTCATTGGTACATGCCAGGATTCGAACTCGAGCCTAACTGATTTTCTTCATGTGAAGTTAACCGTAAGGCTATCACTGCTCTTAGATTAAATAAATAAATAAAATAAATTGTTACACACTAGTAAATTTTAAAATTTAAAATATACACTGGGTGTTATATGCACAGTAACCCAATATGCAACAATAGGGCTGTCTGGTTTTTCAGCGATTACCTTCAGAAGTGTTGGTGCTGCCCCGCATTCTCTCCCACTTACAGGGAGGTCACCCGCTTTCGCAGCACAGCGTTAAAGCCGTCAATAAAAAAATAATCATCAAAATCGGTTCACCCAGTCGAAAAATATAAAGAAAACAGTCGAATTGAGAACCTCCTCCTTTTTTGAAGTCGGTTGAATAGTCACATCAGGTTTATAAGCTCATATCTGTCGCCGCCAGATCCGGATCCGATAACATAAATAACTCCCGTGGATCTTGAATCCGTCGTTATTAGCGTCCGGAATCCGGATGCAAGGGGACTCCCAGGTTACATTGTTGATGGAAATTTGATAGCTACTCGCGATTTCTCATTTTATTGAGCGCCGTGTGTTTTTCCGTCAATTGGCAAGTGAAGCGAAAGAAAAATTGCTTGGATTTATTAAATTTGCTTTGGATACAAATTTCTGTACAATATGTAGGTAACTATGAATATGTATGCTAGTATACGAGTATATTTTGTTATCTGATATAAGATAACTTAGAAAATAACTTTAGTTACCTAGTAACTTTTCTCTATTGCAGTGCCCCTACGGGGTATCACATGTGTTGGATGTACCTAAAATTAAGTACCAAAATGTACTCACCATGTGATAAGCAAAATAAAGAATTGAATTGAATTGAATCTTTATTTAGTGCCGATGTGGACTGTTGATATCATTAAGCAAAACTTAGTGGTTTATAAATGCTATGTAAGTATCATAATGTCTAGTCACAAATCTTGATAAAATTTGACAGATAGTTTGTAATTAAAAAAAGGAAACGGTTACTTTAAATCCTAAATCGCGAATAACGTCATGTAAAAATATTTGATTTGGTAAAATCTTTTACAGTAAAAATACTGCACGGACCGCAAATTATAGGAATGACAATGATAATTAGACCTAGAGAACTGCAAAAAGCTTAGATTTAATGCAATGGCACTTTTCAACCGACTTCAAAAAAGGAGGAGTTTCTCAAATACTTTTATGTTTTACACCTCAGAACTTTCGACCGGTTGAACCGATTTTGATGATGATTTTTATTTAAAAGCTGGTGCTTCCCGTGTGGTCCTATTTCATTTGGTCCAGTTTTGACAATGGCATGAGAAAACCATTTAAGTTGAAGTCGGTTTTTTTACTCTTTAGAATTCTATGCTATCTCAAGACAATCCCTCAAAATCGGTAGTCTTCAAGACACCCATAGTATGGACAGTCGCAAAGAGTTTTTCAATTTCATCCAAAGACATTCCACTCGACTCGGATGTAAAGTGCAGGAGCCTGAAACGCAGGAGACACACGACAAATAAATTATCATTAGTGCACGCTCCCACGGCAGATGCACCCAGTAGAGAGCTGAAACGAAAAGATTTTGGATAAGGTTTAATTAAACAACTGGTAAGAATATAAATACTTATTAACTTTATACATTATCGGGTGGCCCCCGGACCTAGCGTTGAGAGCCGATAAAGCCGGACATAGTTAGACTTTTTGATTGCGTGTCCGACCAAAATTCTAGCCTGTCCGGCTTATGTTAGGATTTTTACATTGCAGAAACAAGTACCAATTTGACTGATGACTTTAGCAATGATAGACAGTCATAACATAGGCTGACTGGCTGACTGACTGATCGATCAATGCACAGGCTAGGTTTAGAAGCATAAAATTTTGAACAGTTTCCGTAAATTACGTAAGTAAACACTAAGCAGAGACTCACAGTCTCTGCTTAGTGTTTACTTACGTAGACGCAAGTTTTGTCATTTTAAGGTTTTACCGCATCCAAACTGTATAGCACATTTCTTGCTCGCCGTGAATTAAGGCCGCGCACACACGCAGCACTTACCGTGAGACAGCACAAATTGAAAACGCAGCCGACGGCGACCGACGCTGATTTGTCGACCGTTTTACTGCACGACTTTCAGTTATATTGTTGCAGCATATTCTAAAACTACTAGTAAATTGTCTTTATGTTAGCTACAGAATGTGCTACTCACTTAACAGCTTCTTGTCGTAATTCCCAACTTGACGACTAGATAGCCCTGCCTAAACAATATCCAATTTTACTAGTAATATTGTAATGGTAAGCGTCAGGTCCCCTGGACCAAGTGCGATATATTATGTTTGGAGACTTTCAACTTTCAATACCTTTTTGTAACTATTCGATACCTCAATTTAACATTATTTGAAAAACAAGAAAAGAAAGGGGTCAGCCATTCTGACAATCGTGAGCTAAGTGCAGGTACACCAAACCAATAAGCCTGACGACTCATGACCGTACTATGTAATGGTATAACCTACAGCAGCTATTGTCATATTTCATTTACCTTTCTTTAGTTTTATATAGAATGCACAGTTCTATGAATGGTATGTTTTTTAGGTACATTTTTATAGGTTTGCTTGCACATAAAGTACCTAGTGGCTCCCACCGTATATTTTGTAGAGCTCCAATAAGTAAATAAAACTCCGGTTAGAACGAAAGAGACATTGACATGACTATTTTCAATATATTCATCCCGGTGTGGTCAGTAGAGATATTCCATTGCAAAAGCGTATTTTCGCGAAAATGCAAAAATGTTACGAAAAATTCGCCCACAGCATATCAAGTCTCGTTAATCACAAACTTTTTCCTTAATCCCCCAACTTTCCGTCACTCCCCGTCAAGTCAACTCGCAGGTAAACATTTTTTACCTCCAAGGAAAATGCAGAGTAATCGACAGAAAGATTTAATGTGGTGGCACTAACTCGGACGGCGGACTTTTAAAAATCTCGCTCCTTAATTTTTACATCGTTGCAAGGTGTTACGGGAATAGGGATGGGATTGTTGGAGATGTACCTATCGATGTCGATCGATGTGTTGATAACTCAAAAATATATAAGTTCAGGAGTAGTAGAGGTATTCCATTTCCGAAGGTGCTAATTTTTCACTCCTAAACGTGATAGGTTAATTTAATTATATATACCAAGATATTAAATAGTACATAATAATATGTGAAAAAAAAAAATTAAATTTACTAAAACTTAGTAATTATTTATTTTAAAAATGAAACGTCTAAATGCCTTTATTTAAAGTTGGAACTTATAAGTCCACTTATTGAAAGTCATTGAAAGAAAGAGAATATTAATTGCAACTCCACCGCTACAGAATGTAGAGGTATGGTTGAGGAGAAGAAGCGGGGCAACAAACTCCTCAACACATTATTCTTTTAATCAATTCTTACAATACAATACTTAATTGGGTTACATAATTTGGTTATTTTTCGGTGGCATATTGCGCTGTGCTGAAAAAATCTGGTTGAAGCATCCTTGTCACCTATCTAATGTAGTAAGTAAGTAAGTAATGACTACTTTGTAATATTATATGCCATGCCTTTGCCTTTTCCAATACATTGTCAAACATTCAGTATTCAAAAAGATCTAATGTCGTTACTACTAAAATTTAATATCTATGCTATCGTCGACACTTTTCCCACCTCTAAACAACATCTTCGAACCTATTAATAATTCGGGGGCGGGAAGTTTTTAAAAGTGTTTTCCCCGGACCTCCGAGCGGGTCATTAATTACTGCTGTTGATGATATTGTTGAATTCTTTATCAGAGAGTCGAGGGGATGCGACTTGACACGACACAGGTTACCAACGACGGGATTTTGGGGTCAACTGCGATCTGTTATGGTTACGAGTTATGAACTGTTATTTCTTGGCTTATCGCATCTATAGCTATCTATCTATATAAGTATATAAAAAATAAAATAAAACTCACGCCTTATATCCCTGAGGGAGTAGGTAGAGGTATTCCATTCCTGGATATACCCACTTTTCACCAGATATTCTTTCGACCAATAAACCGTGATAGGTGGTGAGCCCATCGCCGGACCGGGTCTTTTACACATGTCTAAGAATTTAAACTGGGACCTGCGGGTTTTCTAACGATGTTTTCCTTGACCGTCGAGCTAGTGATAAATATGTACGTAAGTTTTGAAAAAACTCATTGGTACATGCCAGGATTCGAACCCCATCCTCACTGATTTTCATCATGTGAAGCAGGCTCTTTAACCGTAACGCGGTCTCTGCTCTATAAGTACTTATATTATATATAAAAGAAGAAACTGACTGGGTGACTTAGGGATTATTATTAGGGATGTTACGGAGGTGGTTTTATCGGAACCGAAGTCGGAGTCGGAGATGATGGCTAAGAAAGATGTGTTCAAATAACACTTGATTTTGGACGAAATCAATTAATTGACAAAAAAACAATCCATAAATGTATGTAACAACAAGTGAAATATTCATCGATGACAAAACGCGTGTTACACGGGCGAGATGCGTAAACCTGTTCGTAAAAGTTGACTCCGATTACCTCCGATTTAAAAGTATCGGAACCGAAGTCGGAACCAGAGATGTAAGATCAATCGGAAGTTCCGTCATATCGGAATCGGAGTCTAAGCTCCGTAACATCCCTGGTGACTATAGCTGACTGTTTGACTGCCAGACTGCAATCAAAGCACATCCGAAACCGCTGCTTCTAGAAGCACAAAAATTTCCGCAAAGGTTCCAGGTATGAAGTAGGTAGAGACTAAAAACAGATTATTAGAAATTCCCACGGGAACGTCAAAATAACTTCACTTCGTCGCGACTCACCCCCAGTGACGTTAAAGGTCCGCTAAATATACCTGCGAAAAGTGCGTATTTCCGAAAATGGAGTAACATTGCAAATCTCTGCGAAGGTAAACCGTGAGTGTTTAGTTTTATTTTATTATTACCTAGAGAAGATCACGTACTGTTTCTATATTATTATACGTCAGATTGCGATCCCAAACCTTCCTCTCGAAGTAAATAAGTACCTTCTTAATACACTCATTTCCTTACCGTCACGAGCACTTCCTAATTTTCTCGCGGACAAAAATTAAATACACTACCTATCCAAACTGGATCCCTCTACGAAACAAAATAGCATTTATTACCATGACATAGTAATCAAATTGGAGGTCAAATTAGAGTGGGGTGTTTAAGCACGGGCTGGAGGTGACAGGCGAAGGTGACTTGAGGTGTTGGCTCATTGAAATTCTAAGAACAAGCTAAACGCGCTATTCAATTTGTTCGCCGAGGTAATAGAATTGTGGAGAAAAGTGGAAGGACTTGTACTTGTTTAGATATAGTAGGTACGTTTAAAGTAGGATATGCAAAGTATTTTGTGTTGGATTTCCTAGAACATAGTAAATTTTGAAATTCTTATTAATAGGTAGCGAAAAAGTGACATTGTTAAAGGATCATAAATTTATATAAAATAAATAAATAATCTCATGCCTTTTATCCCCGAAGGTCAGGTCATCTTTCAAAATTCCTGATGTTCATTCTTTAAATATCAGGAACACATTGGTAGTGATAAGTACAATAGTAAGTCATGGTAATAATCTTAGCAGGTAAAGATAATTTTAGCTTAAAAACGGAACGTTCTTAATTAAGTATGATATTTTTTTAAGTATGGTGGTAGGCATATATCGTCAGTTTTTACATTTTTATTTATACATATTCCCAAATTCGTAAAAAAGAACGATGAAAATAGTATTTTTTTATTAATGCTCACGCAAATGCAATTTTATGGACGCACCCTCAGCAGCAACATGAAATGAAACACGAAACAAGAGTTGCATTAAAAATATATTTAAATTGATACGAATTCGATGGGACACAATTCACACCCGGTTATTTAGTCCCAAACAGGCAGGGCCTGTACTATGGGTACTAAACAACTGATAAACATATCAAATTAAATACATATTAAACAACCAGACACGAAGACAGAACAGAAATGTTCATTCACACAAATGTTAGCCCCGAGCTTGGATCGAAGCCGCGACCTCCGACTCAAAAGGCATGGTCACTACCAACTGAGCCAACAGGCCCGTCAAATATAAATCCACTTATATAAGTCCCTCTACACTTTCTTTCATAACCACCCAATCAGAAATTGTTAACACCTCAAACTTTCTTTTACCAAACTTGTGAGACATAACCTTCCCTGTCAAAGGTGCATTACTCCCGCCAGGGAAAAAGGGAATTACTTAAAAGTTTTATCGCCTTAAGCCGTCAGTCTCAAACTGAGGGATGACGGCGCCATTTTTCACCGAGGTGCTGCCTCGGGCGTAGAATTGTTACATGTTCGCAGAGCATCCAGAGAAACGTCTTTTAAGATGCATTTTTGGTGAAACAAAGCAGCCATAAAAGCCTAGGAAACAGACCAGTAGACGTATTAATGGAGCTTCGATATTCGGAATCGGAAAATCTGTCGAACACTTTCGAGATGGGCTGATGTTGGTATCGAAAACTAATGTCATATGTGACATAAGGATTCGGAAAATTTTCCGTGGCTGTCAGAAACGCCTAGAATAAAGTTTCACTCGATCTGAATCGAACGGAAACGGTAACGAGTCTCCGTGAATACGCCTGCAGGGGCCTTATACTGTCTATTTTTAATTGTAATCATAATCGTCTTTATTTGACATTAGTTACACGATCAGTGCTTGTTCTTCTTTCACTGGTTGTATTGATAGATGTACGGAAGAAGCTTACGTCAAAATGAAGACGATTGCGATTACAATTATAAATAGACAATGAGGCCGCAGTTGAACTGGGCCAGTTCTAGTTCTAAATGTCTATTGGTTCGTGTCTGGGTGTTTACAAGTACCAACAGTCAAGATCACATAAAGCTTTACACTTGTAGTGCGAGTCTGACCCCTATAATATAGAAGATTGGTTACATAATAAAACAGTAAGCAATTTTGAAAACAAGAAGAAAATTTCTAAACTTTTTACAAAACCGTAATCTTGGCTCATTAACACAAAACTTGCGAAAACAGGTATCCCTTAGAAACGTTGAAAAGAAAAATCACCACTCAAAAAACTTCTTTAAAACTGTATTAAAGAAACCATCGTTTTTTTCGCGTCCGTCAAAACAGTCGCTCGAAGCACTTCCGGCCGATAACAACATCCGGTGTGAAGTTTCGAGCAACTTGGAGCAAGTTTCGAGCTTTTTCGAGAAGCAGGTGCCGTTCGGCTAAAAATTTCCACCTCTTGTTGGCAGTGGAAATCTTTTTATGGGGATAAGTTGCCGAGACAGATTGTCTCGGAGATTATTGTTAGAGCTTTTAATGGTTTAATGTTGGGGTGTAAATCGGTGCGCCTCGTCGACTTTGATGATTATCTTGTTTCCAAAAGATGAAAGGAAAAAAAAAATCTTTGTTTTAATTTTGGTAAGACTTTTTAAGTTGCGTTAAATGCTGTTATTGTGTTATAGCGTTGAGCAATTTATAAATTATAGATGTATGTCATACAGGGCTAAATATTTATAAATGTTATGAAAGTGTAACTTAATAGGCAATGTAATGTTTAACTTAAAAAAAGTATATGCTTAGTAATTTAAGAGTTCTAATGACGTATATGTCGCAGTTATTGTTAAAGTCGTGATATTGAGAAGAAGCGCGTGGATCCTATTTATAACCGTTCCTGTGGGAATTCCTAAGGTATTTTTAGAAATTCCCACATAAACGGGTATAGCTATAAATAGGATCCACGCGAGCAACGTCGCTGGGCACCCGCTATTAAAATTATAATGTTCACTAATTATCACATTGAATCTTTTAGCATACTAATCTTTGCCTACTCGTGTACGTTGATTCTTTAAATAATTCAACAAGATCTTTTCACATCCCTCCTTTGTCTAATGAAATAATTATTAATCGCTCATCCGAAACACCGGGTCCATCTAACCGGCTATCTATCATGCCGTCATTGCGCCCCTAATCTCATAACCCTAAACAATCCGGGCTCAGGTAACAATAAATCTTCCAACACCCCTGTATAACCCTCTCAATATTGGCACGTTTAACCACCATGTATATCGCGATTTTGTCCATTAACTGCAGTTATAAGGGCTCGCACAGACTATAAAACTCAACATCCCTATGTGTGTGATGTGTAGTGTGTAACATCTATTTATTGTACACTAACAGTAAAAATGTGACAAATTGAACGACAACAAAATAAAGAGTAGGTAGAATGTGCGCTCTCACCGCCATATACGATTTCTTCCAGACAACTTTAGGATGGATGTATATGTAGGTACTCGTAGTTAGTATTTTTAGTATTACCCATAGAGAAGAGACATTTTCAATTGTAGGAATTAATTATGTCCTGTTGAATTTATCTCAGATTGAAGCCCTATTTAGGTAAGCAGTTACTCATTTAATATAAATTACAAAACAAGGTTTATCTTACTTCCTGGAATATCTCTGGTTAAATCTGAGGTTAATAAGAGCAGTGATAGCCTTACCGTTAAAGAGCCGGCTGAAAATCAGTGAGGCTCGGGTTCGAATCCTGGCGTACCAATGAGTTTTTCAAAACTTACGTAGGTACATATTTATCACTAGCTCGACGGTGAACGAAAACATCGTGAGGAAACCCGCAGGTCTCAGTATTAATTCTGAGACATGTGTAAATAGACCCGGTCTGGCGATGGGCTTACCACCTATCACGTTTAGGGGTCCAATATATCTCGTGAAAAGTCGGTATATCCAGTAATGGAATACCTCTGCCTACCCCCTCGGGGATAAAAGGCGTGAGATAATTTATTTATATTCTTAAATCTGGGTTTCCAGTTTGAAAGTTTAATTTAGTCGCGAAAGTGTTCACATCTTTACTATAGGTAGTCTGAATAGATCCTTATATTTTATGGAGGGGGTAATGGCGCAAAATGGCCGCTGGTTAGACGGATACAGTCAGATATTAATCCGGGAGATCATGATTAGATTCACTGGCACGGAGTAATGTATTCTGCAAGGTGTTTGGAATAGGGATGGGATACTGTTTTATCGAAAAATTTAAATCAGGCTGTTGTAGAATTGGCACTTAAAGAAATCAGATCTCAAAAGTTTGAGTTTCTTGCTGGTTCTTCTCAGGGTACCATCAACTCGTCGGTGGAGATGGGCTGCTTTTTACATTTAGCCAATCTCCATGGACGAGTTTAGAGTGTCTTGTTATTAGATTATTGACGTTTCTAAGTGTAATTTGCTTTTACCTATAGAAATAAATAAATTTTGACTACCTAATATGGTGGTTGATGGTGGAATGGTTTCATGTAAAATAGCACAAGTAAGACAAGTATTTGAATCTCAATGATCTTTGGAATACCTACATTTTCTGCAGCACTGTACGCATTCGCATCTACATTGAACAAAAACTTGTTGATTTTGATAACATGAGCTTCTGAAGGCTAAAAACCTCCTCTCATACTAAGTAGAAAGGTTGGAGGTACTGTCGATACCTAAACGTTATCTCGACAACACTACAGGGTGTCGATATTAAGGCGTCCGTGCCTCGGCAAGCGTTCGCCGTCTTACCGGCCGAGGTGTGCTTTACCTTCGAATATCGATAACTCATACCAGCTGATTCTTGGTTCAAACTTTCAATATGGCATTCATTAAGCGGTTATGTGATTTCCTTAGAAATATCCGCTTTAACCAGTGACTTTGGCCGCGTTCCGGGATAAAAGGTAGCCTTTACGCATATAGGTAAATTTTTATATGTATATGTATTGATGAGCCCAATTTCAGTCAAATTAGTTCAGCCATTTTTACATAATAGATAAACAAATCCAAACCTTGTTAATCTAAGATACAAAACATACGATAACATTATACCTATAGTGTTAAATTGAACTTTTTAGCTAGCAAAGCCAAAGGCTAACAAGAATTTTAACTACAAATCTTTCAAAGCAATGCAGTCAAAGTCAAAATGTTTTATTCAAAATAGGAACTTACAAGTCCACTTATTGAACGTCATTTCAACTCCACCGCTTCAGCATGTATGGTTGAGAAGAAGCGGGGCAAGAAACTCCTCAACACAATATTCTTTTAATCAATTGTTACTTAAATACTAAATTGGGTTACATAGTTTCGTTTGTTTTTCGCTATCGTATTGCGCTGGACTGGAGGAAATCTGTTCCAAGCATCATTGTCATTTATATAATCGTCTAGTTTGTAATATGCCATTTTACAAAGTACATGTTTAACATGAGTTTTGAACACAGTTTCAGGCAATTTCAAAATTTGTTCTGGTATTTTATTATAAAAGCGTATGCAAAGCCCCACAAAGGAATTATAAATTTTACTTAATCGTGACTGAGGTTGCTCTAGTTTATTTTTATTCCTAAGATTACAATTATTCCTGTCACAGTTTTTAGTATACAGTACCTAATATTTTTTTCCGTACATAGTTTTCGAAGTAGTTTCATAGGTAGGTACATTAGGTCTGGGTTCAATTAGAAAATAGAAAATACAAACTGTGCTGATAGCGTCTTTGATAAGAATAAGTACCTAACAGCTACCTGATTCTTCTATTACGATTTCAGTATTAATGTGAAATATTTTACTGTCCAATGCAGATAAACTGAGATAAATACTTAACATGAGAACGTTACCGTATTTAGTTTAAAACGAACGAAGCGTTCAACCGAGAACGTTCCAGAAAAATCGGGATCCTTCTAAAACGGCGCGCGAATTGTCGAAAACTGTGACCACGGTTCACCGGTCTGCAACTTCTGTCTCGTAATTACCAACTTCCAATCCGCTTAGGCGCGCCCAAATTAGTTGCAAATTAAAATACTCCACCTGTCTAAGCCGATTATTCGAATCGGCGGAGTTTCGGCCTGACAGGCTTTCCAGCTTACGATTTTATAGAGAGGTTATTAAATTCAGATTTTTATAGATAGGCCACCTATAGTTAGTGGAAATTTCATCACAAATCTTCCCGCTCTCTCCTCTCTATAGTGTACGGTTGAACATGACTTTCACAGGACATCGAGCTCTTCATCATCCGTCATCATTCATCATCATTTCTATAGGGACATGTTGGCTTTCTAGGCGCTTAATTCATAACCCCATTTAGGTACCTACACTAATACCTACTATTTTTGCACTAGGTAATAGTATAAATTCAAATGTAACTATTTAATATGTTTGTTACGTTTTCGATCTTTCATACGCTAAACTGATGTTTCTGAAATTTGGTAGGCAGATAAATCGCATCTTGTAGTATCTAGTATTGTATTTTATAGTATCTACTTCCATTATGGTTTATAGCTGAAAAGATTCCGGTAGCATTGATAACCCCACTTGACAAAATTAATAATTACAAAGGTGACGATCAGGCCCTGTAATCTCGCAAATTACAAGCGCTATGATTACAGACGCGCGTCTGTACGTTGTCCCGCGGTGTGTATTTCGGGCGCAATCATATTTATTTATATCTAACCTGTAATAATACGTGTAATTTTGGGATTGTATTTCTGTATTACACGTGTAAGTATCTAGAAAGGTCTGAAGAACATTTACTATGTGTCTTGCTAGTCGGGTACAAGGTCAATTGAATTTTTTTAGGAATTTCGAAAAACATCGTAAGTATAAAGTACGTAACCGTCATGCCTTTCTATGTGTTCTAGGTAATTTCGTAGATTTCAAGTCAATCGTATGTCTCTTTTCTATGGAGAATAGAATTTTTAATATTTTTTGTTAGTTATTACTGTGTCCTAGATTTTTATTCTTATTATTGGGGGAGCTTAAAGCCTAATTTACAATTCAACCTTTCGCATACAATATTTCGAAGGTGAAAGGCTGCAGGCAAATGCTGGATGCGTCGAGATGAAGCAGCGCTCATTAGGGGAGGCCCTAGCAGTGGACAAATGTAGGCTGATGATAATACCTACAATATTTTCTTAAATGCCAATTACTAAACTTCCACATACCTAAGTAGACATGTACGTACATACTAGGTCACAAAAGCCGCATTGTAGGTATTGTACAAGTCATTTTCCACAATAATGCTTTCTACTTACATCAAAACTTTTGGCATAACAATAACATCAATTACCAATTCAAAGCTGCGGAGTTATCACATTTTATATTCAACACAGTTTACAAAACAAAAGTTCCGCGATTAAAGCCGTTTCATGAAGGGTAAGGCCGCGGGGACAACTTACCTCTACATCTAAAAGGGTCCTAACAGCCCTCCAGGGCCCAGTAGCCTGGAACCAGGTGTTATGCAGGTGCTGTAAACACTAAGCTCTGCAATCAGTTTTTATTGTCTCTCCATGGGGGAAAGCATGTAGAGGGGACGAATAGGGTAGTGACTAGTGTCCTACCAAAGAGATTTAAATATAATTTAAATATAATAGGGCATAGAGGGGGACAAAGCGAGAAAAATTTAAAGTCAAAAGTAAATCCAAGTGGAATAAGTCTAGTAGGTACAATTTCGACCGAATGACAGCTCGCGTTCATACTAACTGACATGACAAGGACATGACGCTTAGGCTTCAAAGTTTTGTATGAAAATATTCAAAATGCCCCCTCTATGCATTACTATAATTAAATCTCTTTGTGTCCTACCTAGTCAAATCAGGTACTTTTTATGATCTGTCAAAACGAATTTTTACTATGGAAAATGTACTGAAATAGCAAGGCGTGACGTCATAGTTTCTAGTACTCAGTTGCAGCACTTTTTTTTATTATTTAATTATTTTATAATTTGCTTTGAAAACCGAAATACATGTTTAAAGATGTTTTGGGATAATCTTTTTAATGAATGACTACTCGCAATTTAATTTCGATGCTGTCAACTACCCCATTGTTTTGTGTTGTCGTAAAAATAAATAAACAGCCTGCAAAGCCTTCTCGGCATGGCGTCCTTATGAAGTGCTTGAGATTTTGATTAATGATGGGTCTTATTTCAGCATTAACTGAATGTATGTAATGTTAGGGTAAATATAAATATAGGATAATTATTGTTGATTTGAATGTGTATAGAAGCTACTATTTTATAAATTAGAATATAATAAGATTAAAAGAATGCTAGGCTAAATAGAGATTAATTATTTTATAAGCAATTATATTGTTTTTAGTATAAAAGTTATCAATATTATAATTTAGAATAATAAATTTACGTATACATTAAAGTCACTCATCCATCAGTTTCCGAACGAACGCGGTGGATTGATAGTATCTGTGGAGTAGAGGTACCGTATTCGGTGTTAGCTTTGGGAGAAAATAAGGAGGAATATTAGGTCAATAATTTGTTTAATTTGTTTTATTATCAATGCTTCCGATTATGTGATGGTGGTTTTATAACTGAGAGGTGTGAAACATTGTTGAAAATAAATTATAAAAGTTGAATTAATTTCATATTATTTGATTTCGATACTCGTTATTAAACGTCCTAATATCTCAGAAGTGGGATAGGTGGGCATTTATTGAAGTAGTTAATGATATGAACTGCCCGCTTATCCTTGCCTACTGAGTGTCGTGGTAATATAAACTTGGTATAATTTTTTTTTTTTCTTCCTTTTACATAAATGAAAACACCTACTTTTTAAATGCTTATTAAAACCACCATAGCAGTAGGTATGTGATTCTAAGTATTCAACTAACGATAAAGCTATTTAAAGTGCTGGGAAATGCTCATAACCAATAAAATATAGCTCTGCAGTAACGACCTACTTAATACCTACGCGTCTACAATTTTGACAGTGACCAGATTTTGCGTAGGTACAAAAAAAAAAGTTGTGCCTGATACACCTAAGTGTCATTTTAGCGAGCAGCATCTTTTCCCACCCCGTGGCGAGAAAGCCCTCACTTATAGTAACAATGGCAATTACAAAAAAGTGTTTCTTTCATGTTTATGGCCATTTAGTGTCGATGAATGGATCGGAATATATATAAAAAAAAAGAGACGGTTTTACTGGCTTGGAGCTTACAAGCGACAATTCTTCCAAATGTATCAGGCTTAGCGTTTGCTGATAGTACATTTTCAAGATGCCTTGTAGGTATGATACAGGTTACACAGTGAATGTAATAAAGTAGGAACCTATACTGAGGTGTTATAAAGAGGCCAGTATATAAAGCATACCTACATATCAACCAGAAGGTTCAACTAGCCAATAGGTAGATAATAGGGTAGGTACCTACCTACCCAGTGAAAATGCAAATGATTTAATTTATATTCAGATAAAACCAAAAGAGGGACCAACTTATAATTTTATTTACTGATTAATATCTACTCTTATTATTGATTCTTTGTTGATAATGTGACATGCGACCTTGTGATACTGCTAGTTTTCTTAAACTTTTCCAGTGTGTTGGAAGTCCGAAGATGAGTCAAACGTGCCGGACATTTTGAAAGTGATCGGGCGGCGAATACGCTGTTTGTTGCGACGAATAGACTTCCTACAAACCCACACGACCCTGGAATCTATCGCTTGAGTGGCGGCCGGCGGCACGGCTACGGTGCATCGGGAGAATCGGGTGAGCGAGACAGTCGCGTTAACGGACAAAACCGCAAGGGCTCTGGAGGGAGCTAGGGAGCGGGTGTGAGTCGCGTTAACGGACAAAATCGCAAGCGCTCTGGAGGGAGCGGGAGTTAGTTAGTCGCGTTAACGGACTAAACCGCAAGCGCTCTGGAGGGAGCGAGGGAGCGGGAGTTAGTCGCGTTAACGGACAAAACCGCAAGCGCTCGGGAGGGAGCGAGGGAGCGGGACGGAATCCCATGGCGTCGTAGATCAAACATCACAACATCGTCGTAGAGCTAACATAACAAGATCAGCTGTGGAACGAGTGGAGGGACTGAAATTGATAGAACTCAAACGCACAAATACAAACCGAGCTTTAGTTGAGTAGTCAAGAGCAAGTCAAGCTTTACACTACCAGTTTAAGCTGAGCTCTGATTTATACTGCGCGCCATAGAATACAGAGCCTTTAGGTTTATATTGCTGTGCCCTATCCGGGTCTATGTTAACAAAAAAACCTGTAAGTGTACACATAGATAATGCAATAAATGATTGAGTATTGAGTATTGAGCTGGGTCAAAGTCCAAAGTGTCAAGCTTAGCGTGCTCTTGACTGTACCTATGTAAGGGATATTAAATCATCAGTTATTCGGTGATGTAATTCTTTGAGGAAAGATTTTATGAATATTTCCTTTGTATTAAATAATAATTTTATAAAGATACCGATAGAAAAATAAATATAAGTATCTAAAAATTTAACTCCAGTTACAGGAGTATGGATATATGGAGGAGAATTTTAGAGTACCATCAGAGTTTTAAAGGTAGATAAGTCCTACCTACCTAAATCTTTTATTATTTTTCTATTTCGACATTAACATCTCTGGTGTTTCGTAAGGTAAAGTGAAGTAAGGAAAACTTTAGTAAAACTTATGTAATATGTTCCTACTTAAAGAAATAATATCAGCGAAATTTGATATAAAAAAAAAAAAAAAAGGTTGTAGTGAATGCAAATGTTGTAATCACTAACGAAATGAAATAATTTAGTATTTTTGTTTCAATTTCTCTCTAACTACTTGGGGCTTCATTAACGTTGCATATTAAATATATATATATATATATAAATTTCCTGTATGGGATGTAACATTTCTATGGGCTGGTTTGTTGAGGTTCACTTCCACCATCCAATTTAATTAATGTTATTATTCGTGTACATAATATCTCTACGATTTGTACTTAATGAATATTATTTTTAATAGAGAGAGTTTAATTGGCACTTGAAGCGGTTGTTATCACTATAAAGAATATAAATAGATCTTTGTATAAATTACACTAAAAAAATATTATAGGAGGATTTCTATTTACTAAAAACTAACATCAGTATTCAAATAGAAATCGAGAATGGTCATTATGACCTTTATCTGAGAACAAGAATAGAAATATATGATAGAAACAGCGAAGGATAATAATATAATAATAAATAAAAAAAAAAAAAAGTACTGAAAGCCATAATCAGCGTGACCTGGTCTTTTGTATTACCTGCAAAAATTCAAAGCTATTATTTCTGTTTACATGCTTTAATCTTACATGTACAAATTCTAGAGCTCATGCTGAATATTTTAATATATCTTTACTTAAAGACGCAACAATCTGACCTCAAATAAGTACTTAATTCTATGTAAGGGAGGTTCACCTTTATTCTTTGTATGATGTAAAAGCTAAGTATGTAGATCATTTATTTACTAGGTTGTTAACTTTTGGGTTTTGTCTAGATGAGTAGATCGAATTTACTTCATTGGTATTGAGACTGAATATAAGGGTAGTTTTTCAATGAAGTATTATTGATAAAGCGCCATCTGGATGAACCCATATTATACCGAGCTGTAGCTTCTTCGTTGCTCTTGCGCAGTCCACAAGGCAGCCCCATGGCATCGTCATTAAATCGACCTTCGCTAGATGGCGTTAACATAGGTCTATAACAATGATAAATGTTCACTTGTAAGTTTTGCTATTGAATTGTAAGTACCTACCGATTATACCTGCAGTTGCTGGAGTTAAAACGATAAAGCTACCGATGGTTACTTTCTGAGTAAACGGAAAATCCTTGTTATTTACATAGGTATAACTTGAGTGTTTTACAGTGTATTGTATTTTATGAATGTTGAGGTAACGGTTGGTCAGTTAGATGCATAGTTTATGGTATCGATTATCTTACAGGCATTGACATGACTCTGTGCCTCACAGCACACTATTGTCTATTTAAGTAAGTCTTTTTTTTATGTAGAAATTCGGTAAAAAATGGTAGAACCCCTTTATAATAGAGGAGAATTATTTTGATACCTACCTACACAATATAAAACATGAGTTTATGTATGTGTCTATAGTAAGTGCTTCGAAGACGAATTGTCGTATTACCGTGATAGAAGATGGTAGCAATAAACCGGATAAATATAAAATTTATCTTTATAATATTTATTGGCTAATATTTTATTTATTTACTTTAACTATATAGGAATGTAACTTGCAGAGTGTACGTAAGGCATTACATTTATTCTATTTTATTTATTTTTATTTATTCTATCAAGCACTTATTAGGTAATTTTAATCCACTAACAGGCTTCGTCAAGAAACTTTATTAACTAGCAATGAATATTATATTAATGACAAAATATGTTATCATTGGCTTAGTGGAAAGTATTAAATTTTATTTTGAAATTGTGTAAAAATCAAGATAATTATAATGGAACAAAAACAAGTAGGTAGTTGAGAGGAAATGAAACGAAATGTAATGGAAAGCAATGAAATGAAATCTTCATTGTAGGTATGTGAATTGTCTTAGTGAACTCTACCTATCCAGGTGTACTTACTGCATGTAAATGTTTATATATATTTTCTTTGTTTTTAACAAATTTTGGACGGTTAAATATTATATCTAGTAATTTGAATAACGTAAGTACTTTTACTTTTTGTGAATAAAATTTTAGTTACGTATAAAAATCATGTCAAAATGATGTATGTTCAGCGGATCAACAATGATTAAATGGGCTGCTGAAATGTGCAGCAGGTGTCATAATAATGCTGAAATGTGCAGCGGGAAACTGCTGAAATTTGTAGCAGGTGTGATGATAGTGTTGATGGCGGAAAATTATTGATAATCTTGGCCGCTTGATGTGAGAAGTTAGACGTGTCAGAATTTCGCCTCTAAGCCTGCGATGGAAATTGTATTATGATGATGAAATGAAAGGCGGGGATTGGAACACCACGTTTTATCTACCTACAGAATTATCTAGTCTGGAAAGGGGGACCCAGGATGGGTTTTTATAGACGTGGTCTTGAGAGGGATTTTGATGTTTTGAGACGGTGCGGATGGTCCAGGAGGACAGGAAACTTCACAAAAAAAATGACTCCTTTAGGGGCCGTGGCTACTTCTGGCTTTTACTGAGATAAGTGACGTTGAACGTCGTAGATATATATATATTGCATAGAGTAACATAAATATACGGAAATCGAGGTATCAGTAAATTGAATCCATAGCGTGTGGCGGCATCTGGATTCTGTGGTGCAACCCTTTTATTCTTTTTTTGGTAAGGTCAGATGTTCAAGACATTTATGTTATTTACTAACTAGTATTTAGAAATAATTGTTTTATTTCTAAAGATAAGTATTCTGATACGAAAACATTTATTAACTGGACATGAAAAGAGATTAATATTAAAACATAATGCAACTGAAAACTTGAGTGTCGTGGGACATGGCACTAGCAAATTCAAACGGTGTCCAAGTGAGTAAGCGAAGGTCTAAGGTCAGCAAAGAGTTCTTCGGGGTCCAAAAAGCAGTTCAGGCTCAAAGTAAAACACAGAAAATCACAGAAAGAGCAAATTTACGAAACAACGGAATTTGAAATGAATTGACAGATTGACATTATAAATGTTGTATTTCGAACGAATCGCGATGCTAGCGCCATTGCGGAGCCATGATGGTGACATTGTTTCTCATACAAAAGATAATTCTATTGACTGAAAGTCGACTGATATTATGTGGGAGCGTGTTGCTCTGTTAGAATTTTGTATGAGAATGAGGGAAAACAAATGAGAATTGGAACGTGCCGAAGGGGCAATTTGCGGTTTGAAATCTGCAAGCAAAGTGGACAGGCTTATGAAGAGGAGGAAGTGCTGGATGATGGTCTGAAATTTGGTAAGAATTATCGTTTCGCTACAGTAGCATCAGAGACGTGATTTATCTGTAACTTCGTTTTAATGATAACATTATGTGAATAAATATGTCCTGCTGACATTTTAAAAGGCTATGATTAGATAAGTGTTAATAATTATTAGTATTATATCAATAGTGTAAAGTCGCTTGTAATTGGTTCAAAAGTGTCGTGACTCGTAATAGTGGCTAAGGGCTTGTAAAAAGCAATGTCAGTGTACCGGGGGGGGAGATTCATTACTAGCTATATTGCTGTTTTATTTATGTGCTTGAGTCGGCCTTCTGTATAATAGTATTATTAAATACATACTCTGTGCTATGGTTGAGGAGAAGCAGCGAGTCAGGGGACTCCTCAACACATTACTATTTTAATCAATTACTACTGCGGGTAACATAATTTAGATTGTTTTTCTCGTTGTATTGCGCTGTGCTGGAGGAAATCTGTTCCAAGCATCACTATCCTTTGTATAGTCATTTATTTAGCCAAAGCACTTGTCTAACATGAGTTTTAATATAATTTCAGGCAGATTCATCTTTTTTTTTCTGGTATTTTATTACAGAAGCGTATGCAAAATAGAAATCATTTTACTTAATCGTGATTGAAGTTGGTCTAATTATTTGTATTCCTAAGATCAGAATTGTGTAAGTCATAGTTTTTATTAAAAAGTGAAATGTTTTTCTGTTCATACTACATAATTTTTATGGCCCTTTGACATGCTTAATTTGATTGTTCTCAGGGAAAGTACCTAATTACTAAACCTACTACTTACTTATTAAAAATAATGTACTTTGTAATGTACCTACATATGTTACTATCATTTACTTATTTATTTAGTAAAAATTTTGAGAGACGAAGGGACTCGTCAAAGCAGGATGGCCGAGCTGTTAGGGTAAATATAAATATAGGATAATTATTGTTGATTTGAATGTGTATAGAAGCTACTATTTTATAAATTAGAATATAATAAGATTAAAAGAATGCTAGGCTAAATAGAGATTAATTATTTTATAAGCAATTATATTGTTTTTAGTATAAAAGTTATCAATATTATAATTTAGAATAATAAATTTACGTATACATTAAAGTCACTCATCCATCAGTTTCCGAACGAACGCGGTGGATTGATAGTATCTGTGGAGTAGAGGTACCGTATTCGGTGTTAGCTTCGGGAGAAAATAAGGAGGAATATTAGGTCAATAATTTGTTTAATTTGTTTTATTATCAATGCTTACGATTATGTGATGGTGGTTTTATAACTGAGAGGTGTGAAACATTGTTGAAAATAAATTATAAAAGTTGAACTAATTTCATATTATTTGATTTCGATACTCGTTATTAAACGTCCTAATATCAATGACTGTTAATTTGCTTTGTGTGTCCGGTTTATAATTTAAAATTCGGCCAAGCGTACAGTCAAGAGCACGTGGAGCTTGACACATTGGACTGTAACATTCTTATTACAATCGCCTTATGCCAGACTACAAGTGTAAGGATTCATGTGCTCTTGACTGTACCTACACTAAAAAATCCGAAAATAAACACGCTTTTTGCTTCATTCCATTTTTATTTGTTGTTATAACAAGAAATAAACAAAGAAAGAAAATATATTAATTGCCACAAATTAATTGAAAACATTTCTCGGCACCTTGATAACTTGGCAAAAGGGGGAACAATGAGCTTGTCAAGTCATAATACTTGGCTCAGTAGAGCTGGTTTTCATTATTCCCCTATTTACTCTATAAGATGGTAGGTATGAGTGCTTTATTTATGCTTTAAAGACAGTCATCCCTCCTGTAGTTTGTAAGCCGCAAGGTATAGTGACCTACGCACTCCCCTCCCCACTCCTGCATGTTGTCAAGCCATTGCAGCAAACTTATAGATATTTCTAAAATCCAAAAGAAAAAGTGTCGGCGGTCAATTAGTGGATGGAGGACCGCGAACCAGCATTACGAGCTCCTTCATTAGGTACTATAGCGATTCTGTTTCCGTTCTCGTGGGAATACAGGAATAAAATATAGCCTATGTTAGGTACCTACTCAGGGATCTTCTAGCTTTGCATTGGAGAAAGAATTTTTAAAATCGGTCCAGTAGTTTTTGAGTTTATTCGTCACGAACATAGAAAAATAGAAATCTTTCCTCTTTATAATTAGTATTAGTATAGATATAACTAAGTATTTTTAACAGACTTCAAAAAAGGAGGAAGTAAGAGTGAATTTTTTTTATTTATTGTGTGTTTCGATCAACACTTGGCCTTAACCATTTTTATATAACCTTACCTACCATCTGACCACTACCCCTTGGGCTGAAAAAACCAAGCTCGCGATCCAGGGTCGTGAAGCTGTCAGACTCGCGAGGGCCCTGAGCACCGGTGTAGCACTTAACCCGTTTGCAAAACGCTGACGGCTCGCACTCTTTTACGGGTTAACGTGGTGGTAGGGAAGAGGCGCTACTGTCGATGTTTTATGTTAGGTTGGTTTGATAAATACATCCGTTTGTTTTTGGACAATCCTAATTATTATTTTGTATATATTCACTCGAAGAATGTATTCGCTTATATAACAAAATAATAGCACACGATGCGTTATGGTGTCTTTAAATCATCTACAATTAGTTATTATTAGTGTACATTAACAGAAAGTTACTTTCATTATTAGACAAAATTTTGATGGTCAAAAGGAGTAAGGAATTCACTTTTAAAGAAATTACCTCCTTAGGTACATCGTTTTATCATATCATGAAAAGACCCGCAGGTCACAAAATTATTTGATAATTGTAACAGCAACCCAGTTTGGCTATGGGCTCACCACCTGAGACTTTTAAGGGTCCAACAAATATACTGGTCATTCTAAAATATCCAGAACGGCAATACCTCGACCGACCCCTTCGAAGATAAATTATTATTTCTGCTTACAAAAAGCGACTTCATCGATATCCAGTCGGCCCCATCACTACGCTGTCGAGTACACCTCCAGTGGCCGTATGTATCGGTATCGGCCATCGAGCACGCGCCGCCTCTCAGCCACCTTTTAGCGCGGCTCTAGTTCTAGTGCAGCTTACTGGGTCACTGGAGCACTGTGTCGATACTTCTCCCACACAACACTATTGTTTTGCCAAATAGCTTTTTTAAAACGCATATTTTTCGTTTTTCCTTTTCCAGTTTGTTTATATACACTTCTGAAAACGCACTAAAATAAAACACTAAAATTCACTTATAACGCGAGTACCTACCTATTACCACGAAATGGCATACCTGCCACCGGAGACTGGCGAGCCCCTCAGAGATAAGGGGTGATCAAACTGATCAATGATCATATAGATCGTTTTTTTTTTACTATCATGTTTTAGTAAAATATTTATAAGTTACATGTATAAAATGAAACTACAAAGATAATGTATTTGTGGAAAATTTATTCGTGATATCGAAATAGTAAAATAAACCTCTAATATCAACACTACGTGTGGTTCACTATTTGCCTTGCATTAAGGCACCGACCATACTGTATGACGCACAATACAATACAAATAAAATGTACATTAAAACGCATAACACATCTTACTTTGCATACTCAGTAATCGAATTTTGAAAACTAATGTAGTAACTCCGGTCGCTAGTAAAAAAATATTGCATAATAAGTAGTTTAATAAGATGTGTTATTACGTTAAATATATAAGGAATCTTTGTGACAGTTTCTTGCACTGGAAGAAATATATTTATGTATGACTTAAGCGATAATTCATAGAAATCACATTATGATTTTCAAACTGCCACAAACCATTACAAAATCGTAAATACAAAATAATCACAATTTAATATAAATAAATTAATTATATTTTTGTTTGTTAAAATATGTTTGAGAATACGGCCTCGTGATTTTATAATAATTCGACAAATAATCAATCACAAAATTAAGTAAAAATCTTTTTGGACGGAGAAATAAAAAAACACACATTACCTAATTTCTAAAATAAAATAATATTAGCAGTCTAAAATGAACATATCATAATCGTAACTACAATCATTTAGAAAACTTTATAAAATTATAAAGAACCTATAATTACCTTAATTCTAATTTGTATTTTCAAGCATCATGAATTTACGGTGTCTGTTTAAACCGCCCAAATGGTGGAACAACTTCTTCAAGATTCTACTGTCAATATCATTAATTGGAACTTATCTCATTGTCACTAACGCTTCTTTCATTGTCACTTACCATCATTTTAAATACCTCATTGTCACTATGACTATCACACATCAATGTTGTTTAATATTCTATCGTTTATCGTTACATCATTGTCATTAGCGCTAATAATTGTCATTTATAGATAACGTCATGTCACTAAGGTTTAAAGTTTTATCAGAAAGTGTATTCAAGATATATTCTTTGGGATTAAATTGAAATATCTCGCTCTAATTAATTAGTGTGTCAGCGAGAAAATGGTATTATATGACTTTTTTTTGGATTAGGTTGTAAAATGCCACATTCGCAAAATGCCACATTCTCAAAATGCCATTTTCGCATAATGCCACACTCTCGAACATACTGCAAGAAAGGGAGTTGAACAAGTATGCCACTTTGTTAGTGTGGAATATTGCTACTGTGGCATTTTGCTAATGAGGCATTTTGCGAATGTGGCATTTTGAGAATGTGGCATTTTGAGAATGTGGCATTTTGCGTCAATGTGTCTCCCCCAATCCCTTAATGAGATCACAGTTTATTCATTTGGGTAGCATAAATGCACAGAAGTAAGATGTCTAAAACATACACTGCAGGTGTTTCACTATGAAGTAAATCGTTTTAGAAAAACTTACTTAAAAAAGTAGATTCATGTACAAACCTGAATATTTTTATAATAAACCAAAAGATTCAATCTCTTACATACATTTTATGCTCTATGGCAAACCATAGACTAATATATAATTTTTAAATGTCATCAAAGTTCCTTAGTAAAATATTGAGAGTTCAAACCAAACAGCAAATTAAATGATATACGCTAATGAACAGAAGTTGTTTTACGCGATCTAATAGTGAGCTTTAGGAGAGTTGTATGACAAGAGAGAGTGGGTCGCCAAATTGCACATTTTGGGAGATATAGTTGAATAGTAGGAACATGACTCGAAAAGATTTATATGTATAAGTCTTAATTAAATTTTGTATTGTCTTTAAAAAGTTGCTGATAACAGAAAACTAGCTGGACTTTTTTTTATTTCTATGGCATTGGCACAAGCAAATCATGACAATTGAAGGCAATGCTTAAGGCCGATTTTCGTGTAACCAAGCACGAAAAATAAAGTGCCCTGTTAATTGTAAAAGCACTTAGGTTTCGGTAGATTTTATCATGCAGACTTAGAAATGTTTTATTTTTCTCCATAAAATATGTAGTCAGATTTTTTATTGCATGGGATTCCGACTTTTCTAACGTATCGAGAGAAACAAAATACTCTAAACCTCTCAAACCAAGAATCATAGACACAATTGATTTTTAATTGTTATGGTGCGCATTGGAACCGCGCGGTGCTCGACTAATTAAAATGAGTAAACTTACTTCTGAAATGAAAGCTGTCAGAATTCCACGGAATAAAAAATCTGACTAGCTTCTCACATAGTGTGCTATTTGTATTGTTATAACAGCATCAACCGTTTTATACTAACCATATAGCGGTATAGTACTACGTGATTTGAATATTATGTAACAGTTCATTGTGTAAACATTTTCTGATTATATATCATCATTTACATCTATTACAAGAACTAGTTCGGGACCAGAGGCCTTATTTACAATTGGTATCGGAATCGCCTGTATTTGACATTTTGAGTATGACATTAGGGATAGTGACAGATGTACAGTACGGCCGATTTAACTTGGCAGCTCTGAAGTTTCCCAATAACATTTTTAGCGACTATTTGGCGGTACGAGAGGGTATGCGCAGGCCAAGCCAAGTTAAAACGGCTGCACTGTACGTCAAAATGATGCCGATTGCGTTTACGGTTGTCAATATACAGTCAACCCTCAGAGCAATGTGATTGTGTGGTACTTGTTCAACAGTATTGAGCATAGCAGCTTACTGGTGCGTGTAGTGAGACTAAAGATATTTAAATGTAATAGGACATAGAGGGGGCATTGGGAATATTTTCATACAAACTTTGAAGCTCAAGCGTCATGTCAGTTAGTATGAACGCTAACTGTCATTCGGTCGAAATTGTACTAGACTTTTTTCAGCTTCACATTTTTTTTAAAGAAAGAAAGAAATATTTATTTGTCCTATTAATTAATTCTTCGAGCACTAAACTTAATGTAAATAGTTTAAAGCGTGGACAAAAGGGTCTAAGGCTCAGCATTGGCTGTGGACAGTCCACAACCGCTGATATTCTGCCACAGCCCGTCATGTCGAGTATAGAACACAAACAAACAATTGGCCGAATAAAATGCATCAATACTGTATACAATAAACAGAAAAAAAAAAACGTTAATTTTCCTCGCTTTGTCCCCTCTATGCCCTGTTATGTTTTAATCTCTTTGAGTGAGACGAATGTGTCCGTGTGTATGTCTGTCTTGTGTCTGTGTGGTTATATGAAGAATTCGCGGCGCTTGGTGACCCGTGGGCCCGTAGCGGCGGCCAAGGCGGCCGAGTCTTGGTCCGGAGCCCCGTCCGCACCGCGCTCCTCCTGCGATATACCCGCATTAGTAAATTGGAGTACCCTCGAGTTGAGAGTCAGTCAGTGGATAGGTGACCGCCTAGCGGCATTTATATTACGAGCGCTTCCGTGTTTCGGAAGGCACGTTAAATTGTTGATCCCAATTTTTGGTTTTGTTTACGCACAGTGGAAGTCGTTAAGCCATGTCAGATACCCTTGGGTAACTTGAAAAATTCTTACTGTTAAGTGGCCACTAGCTTAACACCATCTCAAAATCCGCGGTGGGCTCGCGTGGGAGATTATAGCCCATACTTCCTCCTTAGCTCAGCAGTGGGCTGTTACGGGTTGATGATGATGATAAACCTCGAGTTTCGATTTGACTTTTGAATTCGATAACAAATAGACCCACCTGCGTGAGGTACTCGCCCTTGTGCCGTGAGAGCGCTCGCACCAATACCACGGCCACCACCACCAGCAGCAGGAAGATGAACGCCAGCACGGCTGAAACAAAATCACGAGTGAAGCACAGAAACTATGAGTCGAAGACCTACGATACTGACACCATCACTACATATTATAAAACAAGTCGATTCCCTCTGTCTGTCCCCGTGTATGCTTAGATCTTTAAAACTACGCAACGGACTTTGATGCGGTTTTTTAATAGACAGAGTGATTCAAGAAGGTTTTTGTATCAGCATTGCACACATGCGAAGCCGAGGCGGGTCCGATAGTTTTAATATAAACCATGAATCGAAAATGTTAGATACCTTTGAGTGGTTTGAACAAGTGTTCAATACCATTAAATGATATAAAATAAATAAAAAATGTACTTATTTTATTTTTAAATGAACTATTTTTTATTTAATTACTTATATAATTGGTAGTCATGATATGGTAATCTGTAAGTAGGACAGCATTTAACATTATTGAATTGTAGAATAAGTTGTTTAAAGTGGATGTATGCTATGTTGATTACCCTAATAAATCTACACTAATATTATAAAGAGGAAAGATTTATGTATGTTTGTGGCGAATAAAATCAAGTACTGGCCCGATTTAAAAAATTCTTTCATTATTCTGTTCCCGTATTCAAACGGGAACGGGAACTACGCGAGTGAAACGGCGCGGATCGTAATAATATGTTTGTTTATATTAAATTGGCTCCGAAACGAGTGGATCGATTTTAAAAATTCTTTCACCACTGGAAAGCTGGGAGTAAGATGGGCTATAGTTTATCCCCGTATTGGAAGGGGAGCAGCTAGTGTATCTACATATATATATAAAAATCAATGCCACTTTTCGTTATTATTGTATAACTCAAGAACGGGCTCACCTATCCAAACCAAATTTTTAGGCTTTATTTGGACTATTTAGCAGATGGTTTATGATGGGTGAAGTTTGCTTAAAATCTATCGAGTGGTTCTTCATTTATCACATTTTTTGTAACTTTATACGTTGCGAAACAAGTACCGGGCCGCTAGTAATATATAATAATAATAATAATGAGAAGTATTCTCACTGCCGAGGATGGCCTCGTCGGTCTTGTGGTAGTCGAGCTCGTGCTGCAGGTCGACGGCGGGGGGGGGCCTCGTCTCGACGGCCTCCGGGGGGTGCGTCACCGGCTCCACGCCGCAGAAGTCCTCGTGCAGGACGCCTGCACAGGCACGAGGCATTATTGCCATGCGAGTGGGATGCTCCCTCGGAAAGGGAGGTGATCGTGCCAGGCAAAGAGATTAAAATAGAATAAGGCATAGAGGGGACAAAGCGAGGAAAATTTCAAGTCAAAAGTTATTCCAAGTGGAATAAGTCTAGTACAATTTCGACCGAATGACAGCTCGCGTTCATACTGACATGACAAGGACATGACTTCAAAGTTTTGTATGAAAATATTCCCAATGCCCCCTCTATGCCCTATTATATTTAAATCTCTTTGGTGCCAGGCAACCAAGGTGTAGCATAAGAACACTTCGATGGCGCGGTTTAGAACCGCTACATTATTAGCGAGAGCTCAGATTTTTAGTTCCGGGATTTTGGGAATGTACAGTCTTTCCTCTGATTTCGGATTTTTATGACAATGTAATTAAAAGTCTCCAATTTAGTCAGTCAGGAATAGAGAAAATTTTACTTGTACAAAATCAACCAACATATACCTAAATTAAATACAAATAAACATCCAACAAACAACCTTGAAGTAAACCCAATAAAACAAAACTGAAATTTTCGAAATCTGTTTAAATTTGGCAAAAGTATGGATAAAAAAAAACACACATTGAATTAAGAACCTCCTTCTTTTTAAAAAAAAATTGTCTATTACTATAAATTTCAATCTATCCGTATGCAGTGCGACAGTTCTGTGACGTCATCCATTCTCGCGGAATCGATTGTATTTTCAGTATTATCAGACGAAGCAATTAAAATAATATATATCTTAGAGATTTCGTAATACGAGAGAAACAAATAAATAAAAAAATAATCTCACGCCTTATATCCCCGAGCGGGTAGGCTGACGTATTCCATTTCTGGATATACCCACTTTTCACGAGATATTCTTTGGACCCCCAAACGTGATAGGTGGTGAGCCCATCGCCGGACCGGACAAACTCGATTCCCAGATTAAGTCGACTACCCGAAAATATCCTTCCTTTACCTTGACGATAAATTCGTAAAGTAACTGTCTTTGGATACTGATCCCCCCTTTAATACTCACCCCCGAGGCTCCTAACGTTGGGGGGCGGGTCCTGCTGGAAGAGCAGCTTCAGAGGGTAGATGTCGTCGAACTCGACCCTCGACACGCACCCACCGAACCCCTCGTTCATGCTCTCGTTGCGCCCTATGTACATGTACTGGATGTTGTTGAACTGAGCGTCCGCTGAATCCTTTATGTTGAAGTTGTATTCTTGAGTTTCGTAGTTGTCCACCTTGGGAAAAAAAATGTTATCTGTAAAGTCGGTTTATGGATGGTGATTTTACTTGATAACGTCATAAGAAATAGATGTGTCACAAGCCGAACCTTGAGGCCGATCGTGCCTCTCTATCGCTTGTTCCGCGCCCTCGCTTGCACGCTCGACTCAGGCGAAACGTGACACATTTTCGTCCGTGCAGCCGGCGTTCAGCGATTCATAAGACGTATCACGTTCAAAAGTTACAATGATTATATTCTTAGGCGTGTGATTTCTTACAGGTTGGCCACGCAATGGTGACTCTTCTGATCTTTAGCTGCTCAAGCTTATAGTACAGCCGTTTAAACTTGGCAGCTATGAAGTTGCGCAATAACTTTTTTAACGACCATTTGGCGGTATGAGGCGGTATGCGCAAGCGGAGCCTATGTTCAGAGCAGCAAAGTTAAAACCGCCGTAGTGTATGCTTGCACCGGCTATCCTTCCATTCAATCGGGCGCTGTATGCTATAGCTTTTTTTTATTATTAATAACTAGCGACCCGCCCCGGCTTCGCACGGGTGCAATGCTGATACTAAAACCTTCCTCTTGAAACACTCTATCTATTAAAAAAAACCGCATCAAAATCCGTTGCGTAGTTTTAAAGATTTAAGCATAAATAGGGACATAGGGATATAGAGACAGAGAAAGTGACTTTATTTTATACTATGTTATATAATATAGACAAACCATTTGTCTGCCATCTCACCTGATGGAAAGTGATGATGCAGACGACGATGGAGCATATTTGCCTAGATAATGGCTTGCTTAACACTATGCTGTTACCTGTAGCACCATGGTGGCCCCGCTGTCCTTCCTCGAGAGCCGCACGTCGTGGTACTGGCCGAGGCCGAAATACTTCCCCTGGAACACGATCTCTTGCCGCTCGAACCCGAAGTCGAACACCACGCGGAGATGGCCTGTTACAAGTTTATAATAGGCATGATACATAATGCATGGGTTTAACCGACTCAGTGCTATGTAAGGCTATTTATTATAATGATTATTGTGAACCATATTTACTAGTAAGACATGAGACTAAAAAGAGCTGCCCTTGAGTTTCTTGCTGGCTCTTCTCGGGGTACTGCATTTTAACCAGGAACTCGTTGGGCGAGATGGGCTGCTGTTTACATTTAGCCAATCTTCATGGACGAGTTTAGTGTGCCTTGTTATTGACGTTTCAAAGTGTATCTTGTATACCTACTGAAATAAATTAATTTTGAGTTTGAGTTTGAGCCCATAAAAGTAGGTTAGCAAAATCTGTACTCACATCAATGTAATATTATTTATTTATTTATTTTTTTTAGGAAAACCAACAGCCATTTTAAACATTATAGTTAAAAATATTAAAAACATAAAGACCAATTACAGGTTTTCACAGATAGAAAACAGAATATCACCTGACACTGAAGACAGAGCAGTGATAGCCCGGACGGTTAAAGAGCCGGCCGAAAATCAGTGAGGCTCGGGTTCGAATCCTGGCATGTACCAATGAGTTTTTCAAAAACTTACGTACATATTTATCACTAGCTCGGCGGTGAAGGAAAACATCGTGAGGAAACCCGCAGGTCTCAGAATTAATTCTGAGACATGTGTAAACTGACCCGGTCCGGCGATGGGCTCACCACCTATCACGTTTAGGGGTCCAATGTATCTCGTGAAATGTGGGTATATCCAGTAATGGAATACCTCTGCCTACCCCCTCGGGGATAAAAGGCGTGAGATTATATTTATATTTTATTTACTGAAGACAGAAAGTTATCACACGCACAACAAGAAAGAGTATAGGTTATTATTAGTGATAACTTACGAGTTAGGTACATTTTATTCATGATTTTGAGCTAATTTTGAGCATCTCTGGAACTTCTAATCCAATTCTTAAAATTCTTTATCTGCTACTTTTCATACAATACCTGAGGCATGTACGTATGTATGGAAGCACGGACTCCAGACTGACGTAGGTAAAAAAACCACGATTTTTGTATGAGGCCCCCTTTAATTTTATTATCAGAACTACACATTCTGTGAAAATTTCAACTTTTCATGAGATAATAGATCATAAAGTTATCTGGAGAACGCCCATTGTATGTTTTTTTAACTGTGTTACTTGTTGCATATTTTTATTGGTGTACAATAAAGAGTTGTTACTTGCTTATTTACTTACAGTCCCCCTGACAGACAGACGGACACTCTTACAACGGAGGCACCCTTTGGATACACGAACCCTAAGGGTCAAAACACACTTGCGGAAATTACGCCGCGGAAATTTCCGTCAACAACATACATTGACGTTTCACTTTAAAGATAAATGGATCTGCCTCCCGCGTCAACCGTAATGTATGTTGATAAATGGATCTGCCTCCCGCGTCAACCGTAATGTATGTTGATAAATGGATCTGCCTCCCGCGTCAACCGTAATGTATGTTGATAAATGGATCTGCCTCCCGCGTCAACCGTAATGTATGTTGATAAATGGATCTGCCTCCCGCGTCAACCGTAATGTATGTTGATAAATGGATCTGCCTCCCGCGTCAACCGTAATGTATGTTGATAAATGGATCTGCCTCCCGCGTCAACCGTAATGTATGTTGATAAATGGATCTGCCTCCCGCGTCAACCGTAATGTATGTTGATAAATGGATCTGCCTCCCGCGTCAACCGTAATGTATGTTGATAAATGGATCTGCCTCCCGCGTCAACCGTAATGTATGTTGCTCACCGAAAGTTCCGCGCGTAAGTTCCGCCAAGTGTGTTTGCTCGCTAAGAACGACGTCATAGTTCCTTACCCGAGTTGGAGACCTGCAGAGTGAGGTATTCCCCGGAGATGTTGGAGTAGAAGCCGAGCAGGAACCCCTTGGGGTTCGTGGTGGTGAACCCCACGCGGATCTTCTCCGCGATCGTCGACCTCCAGGAGCCCAGGAAGTCGTACTTCACCATCGAGTTGGGACGGAGGTTCACGCCGATTTCTACAAGGCGGAAAATCAACGAATACATATTTATTCTAATAAATTGTTAGACTCGGGCAAAATAACAATATTAGTATTAGCCACTATCTTGCGATAAGCTTCTGACCGGCTATTCTAGGCAGATTTCGTAGTATACGTATTCAACAGCTGATAAAAATATTATAAGACAATATAACACCATCCGATTCACTAATTGCATATAGGTGTTTACGATAAAAGTACTGTCTACTTTTCGTCCGTGTAGTCATCCGAGCAGACTCGAAAACACGGGTCGTAGTGCTTTAACCTAAGTGGCAGCATATTTTCCACCGTTTGAACTCTAATAATAATAATCTTTATTTCGCTTGAAATGTGGTACAAGAAGATGGTCAGTAAAATGATAGGTATTTCACACAATTTCACCAGAATCTGGCATGCAAAATTCATGTTTTTACAATTACAATTAATTCTAGAAATATAATGTGTGATTGCAATAAGATTCAAATGCCTGTTAAAGGACCACAACTTTAACCTAAGTGGCAGAATATTTTCCACCGTAAATTGAACTCTATGTGATAGAAATAAGATTCAAAAGGACAACTCACCGTCGGCACAGATGGGCCCCTTGAAGGCGGTCCATCGGCAGTCGCACGAGTACGAATCGTACCCCTCGAGGCACGTGCCGTTGTTGAGGCACGGCGACGACTGGCACTTGCCCAAACAGCCCTCCGATACGCCGTACAGACCTGAATACGGGCGATTTCTTTTATCATATCCTACAAATATTATAAATAGGGAATACATTAGAATAACGAACTACGAACGATGTCTGTCTGTTACCTTTTTACGGGTAACCGATTTTAATTATATTTGTTTGGAAGTTTCGAAACACAGAAGTTGCAGCTAAAATCTAGTTTGTATATTCGCAAACATTTCAATCTCATACCAGGGAATTTAGTGCATGTTCTTAGGTCTCTTTTTATCGAGTATCTTTGTTCGCGACTTCCTCCAAGATGAAAATTTATCTATGTCCTTCTTTCCTTCCTTACTGTGCAGTGCAACGTATATTATGTAGTGTATACTTTGCGGCGCATTCTTTGCTGTATATACTGTGTATTGCAGTGTATACTGTGTGGTGCAGTGTATACTGTGTAGCGCTGCAAATTTTACTGTGTGTTGTAATGTATACTGTGTGGTGTAGTGTATATTGTGTATTGCAGCTGTGTATAATATAGTAGGTCTAGGTGGTATAATAGTAAATGTGTGTACACCCGAAAGAGTAGGATTAGATGAAACCCTGTAAAGGCAACTGCAACTGTTTAAGATTGTACTCGAATTCCAAGCACAATTAAAGGAAATATTACAATGTTTAGTACTGTGTATACTATTTGTAGCAGTGTACTGTGTCGTGCACCGTGCACAGTGTAATTCAGCGTACACCGTGTACTTTAGCGTACATCGTACAGTTCAACGTACACCGTGTAGTTCAGCGTGCACCGTGTATTTCAGCGTACACCGTGTAGTTCAGCGTGCACCGTGTACTTCAGCGTGCACCATGTAGTTCAGCGTACACCGTGTAATTCAGCGTGCATAGTGTACTTCAGCGTGCTCCGTGTAGTACAGCGTGCACTGCGCAGTGCGAATATACCTCTCCTCGCGTAGTCCCTCAAGTCCACGGGCCGTCCGCTGAGCAGCAGCGCCCGGATGCAGCCCACGAAGCCGTCCTTCCGGTCGAGGGCCGCGCCCAGCACCAGCCCCGTGCTCAGCTGCAGGGCCCGCACTGGCTCCTTCGCCGTTCGGATCTCGTTCTTAAGGGCACCGTCCACGACCACGCGGGCTTCCTTCCTGTTGCACGGAGACGTTTTGACGGATTATAAAAAGTAATTTTTTTTTTATATATGAAAAAAGGGGGAAAACGAGCAGGCGGGTCACCTGATGGTAAGTGATTTGACACATTAAGGCAAGGACTGTACTATGGGTACTAAACAACTGATACACCATACTTAAATACATATTTAGAACTCGACAGACATGTTCATGCACAAATGTTGGGTCCGAGCGGGGATCGAACCCGCGACCTCGAACTCAGAAGGCAGGGTTACTACCAGCTGAACCAACAGGTCCATCAACTAGCGGGTGAACAGCGGCGTGGCTCAGGTTTGTAGCGAAACTACATAGAACGCGCCAATAGATGGCGGTATGGAAATTTTCGAATGAGTTTGTATAATTACAATATCAACATAGGCACTATCACCTCGCCTGGCGGAAGATCTGCCCTTTTCACAATGGAGGAGCATTCCACCTCCACTCATCCATAGACTTATTGAAATCAGACATTCTATTGAAAACATATAACGAATTTAAAAATCTTAATATTATAAATGCGAATTTGTTTGTGGGCACGCTTTCACGCCTAAACCACTAAACTAATTTAAAAAAATCTTTCACAAATGGAAAGCTAGAAGATCCCTGAGTCACATTGGCTATGTTTTATTCCCGTATTCCCACGGGAACGGTAACTACGCTGGTGAAACCGAGAACCGCTAGCAGGATCATAAGTCAAGTAAGTGTTTTTTTTTTCAGTGCGATGAGCCAACCTGTTCCTCTCGATGCTGACGGAATGCCAATTGTTGTCGGCCAGCCTATTGCTGGTCTCCACGGACACCCCCAGCGGGGTGTCTCCCACCTGGAACTGGAACTGCAGCTGGTCGCCGCCGATTATCGACAGCTTTATGTAGTCCTGGGGGCCCTGTTGACATCAAACCAGTTACACCGGGATTCTTCGTTCGTGCACTGATCAATTTAAAAGGGATTGACGTTCCACAGCGTTTTTTTTATTGAATAAATAATGAAAACCGGCCAAGTGCGAGTCAGACTCTATTATCTATAAAAACGACAAGAAAATTACGTTTTCATACCATCTATTCGAAAAGTGACGTTATGGTCCTCAAAAAGAGGGAGCAAAGTAAGTCTTTTCCGGTAGGGTTTTAATAAGTGTGAATAAAAGTGTTTTGAATTTGGAATCAGAAATATTCTTCAACATTCTTAAAAAGCGATGAGCGGTGATAGCCCGGACGGTTAAAGAGCCTGCCTAAAATCAGTGAGGCTCGGGTTCGAATCCTGGCATGTACCAATGAGTTTTTCAAAAACTTACGTACATATTTATCACTAGCTCGACGGTGAAGGAAAACATCGTGAGGAAACCCGCAGGTCTCAGAATTAATTCTGAGACATGTGTAAATAGACCCGGTCCGGCGATAGGCTCACCACCTATCACGTTTAGGGGTCCAAATATATCTCGTGAAATGTGGGTATTTCCAGTAATGGAATACCTCTGCCTACCCCCTCGGGGATAAAAAAGGCGTGAGATTATACTTATTATACTTATACATTCTTAAAAATAGAGATTAGCAAAATGAGTTTGCATCTAAGGTTGGCGCCACTGTAGCTTTGGTACCGTTTCTGGTTCCAAATGCAGTACCAAGAGAAGAGCCAACAAGAAACTCAAGGGCATCTCTTTTTAATCTCATGTCTTACTAGTAATTATGGTTTACAATAATAATTATGATTGATAGCCTTACGCTATCAAGTCAGTTAATCCCATTTGTACCTTTGAGTGTAACAAGACTGCGTTCTCCTTGGTGGTCTTGAACTCGAAGTAGATGTCGCCACTGTGGCCGAGGTCGAAGGTCGGCAGGATGATCACCGCGTCAGAGATGCGGAACGTGACGCCATTGCTGAATAGATCTACAGAAATGCGGCCATGTTTAACTAAAACTCGTTTATTTCAAGTCACAGTAATAAAAGATTTTCAACAAAAGAGTACAATGTAACGCGTAGCAACTTAGAAGAGAGCGTTAATATTATACATAATATAACAAAACTAGCGACCCGCCCCGGCTTCGCACGGGTGCAATGCTAATACTAAAACCTTCCTCTTGAATCACTCTATCTATTAAAAAAAACGCATCAAAATCCGTTGCGTAGTTTTCAAGATTTAAGCATACATAGGGATATAGGGACAGAGAAAGCGACTTTGTTTTATAGTATGTAGTGATTATCATTTTAAATAAAACGAAACAATGAATTTATTACCCCGTCAAACCACAAGAATGAGACACAATAGAATTATCATTATTACCAAATACGTGTATGTAGCAGATATCGAAGTTGCTCACAGATTGACATAAAATTGCGGCAACCGTAACCAATCACAATTTTTAGGAAACTTTAAAAAGCAAAAAAAGCACCTTAATAGGGTTGTGTCCTGCCTAGTCAAATCAGTTACTTTTTACGATCTGTCAAAACGAAATTTTACTATGGAAAATGTACTGAAATAGCAAACCGTGACGTCATAGTTTGTAGTACTCAATTGCAGCACTTTTTTTGATTGTTTATTATTTTTAAATTTTCTATAATTGTAAATTGAAAATCGAAATACATATTTTGAGGTGTTTTGGGATAATCTTTTTAATGTATGACTACTCGCAATTTTATTTCGATGCTGTCAACTACCCAATTACAATCAAAGTTATAGAAGTACATATATTACAAAGTAATTGAACTGCTCACCGTCTCCCTCGCACAGCAGCGGTCCAAGAGTGTACCGTCCCTCTTTCTCGTCAAGATGGCTGCCCGTGTCGCCGAAACGCAGCTGTTTCACTGGCAGGAACTCCTTTTCCATGATATCACCACCATCCACTTGGAATTCTGCAACAATCATCATATATTTTTAGATTTAAAAGCTGTAGCCAGTTAGGTGTAGCCCACGACTCCGTTAACGTGAACTGAAAATTTTAATAAGTCTTACATAAAATGGAAACAAAATGTCCACATACATAATTTTTGTGACTTATTCAGTAAAATTAAGTTGCCGTGTAAGGTAGATTTTGATTTAAATGATAATATGGAAAATATTTTCTTCATTCTGCCGATTGCCGAGCGCTATGCCGCTGATAGTAACACTAGCTTAGCTAATCTTCTAGAGATTTGTAAATAAAATCGATAATAATAATAAATAATATAATAATCTCACGCCTTTTTATCCCCGAGGGGGTAGGCAGAGATATTATATTTCTGGATATACCCACATTTCACGAAATACATTTGACCCCTAAACGTGATAGGTGGTGAGCCCATCGCCGGACCGGGTCTATTTACACATGTCTCGGGTTTCCTCACGATGTTTTCCTTCACCGTCGAGCTAGTGATAAATATGTACGTAAGTTTTTTAAAACTCATTGTACATGCCAGGATTCGAACCCGAGCCTCACAATAAAATTAAATAAATAAATTAAATCGAGTCTTAGGTATTACGTAACTTACAAATAAAGTAATAATACAACGATATGAGATGTGTGTGGATAGACCCAGTAAGGGGTAGCACGATGTTGGCATACGGATTTGACGTTATAGGACAAGTTCTTTTTAAGACCTTTTCTGCATTTGTCCATCTCTTACTGTGCCCACTTCTGGTTATGACTTGTTGTGCGTGAGTAAAAATCTTTGTCTTGATGACGTCGTCTTGATCCCGTCCACCGGTATCGTGCTACCACTACAGAGACAGAATATCAAAGTATATTAAATATTGAAGATACGATATTTTACTGAAAGACACAACATTTTATTTTAAATAATAAATAGAACTGTATTCACAGATATATTTTTATTTAAAGCACCAGTCAAATTTCCTGTGCAATCGTCAAATTTCATGATCCCTTCCATTCATTTAAGATGCTACGTTATTTTGGAAAAAATAACCTTCATGAGCTAATCCTTCCGACCGTTATCACAAAATAAAAAAAAATCACATTTGGCGGGTTCTATTTTCGGATGAGGCGGGCTTTTTTAAAAAATCCGTGAATGCAGTTCTACTAATTATTAAAAATAAAACGATGTCCTCTTTCAGTAAGATATCCTATCTTGGTCCTGTACACGTATACACGTACCGTCAGCCCTTAGCGGCGCGTATTCGGCGTCGCAGTTGCACCACTTGGTGGGGTCCTGGCAGGCGCCGAGCACCCCGCACTGGCACATGCGGCTGCCGGGGGTGCCCCCCGCCCAGTAGTCCATGCGCTGCCCGCTGCGGGACACCCACCACGCGAACGGCTGGAAGCTCGCCTCGTCGCCTGTCACGATATACGGCTTGTTACGTTTGCGTAGCTAACCCCCATGTGTTGTAATGCACATTGATGACCCCAATGTGTTGTACCTACTGTATATTGCCTGATGTGTTGTAATTCAAATTCAAAAATCTTTATTTCGGACAACAGAGATCCATTAAATTTAGGTTGTTAGTTAGGCTTAAAACTATGTTAGTACTTATATTCTACAAGTGATTTTGTAATTTGGGTTAAGTGCCTCATCACTGGACACTCAACCCATTCCACAATGGTCTTCAGAAGGCTGTTAGGGCTGACACGAATTCTGTTCAGTAGCGACGCCGACTTTTTTCGTAGCGCAGCCATAAAGCTGTCTGTAATTTACATTACTGACCCTCATGTGTTGTACTGTACATTGATGACCGTGATGTTTTGTAGTGTAAATTGTTAACCTCAATGTATTATACCTACTGTATATTGTTATATTGCTAACCATAATGTGTTGTAATATACATTGATGACTCCAATGTTTTGTGTTGTGTTGTACATTCCCATACCTGATGTGTTCAGTGGAACTGTTGTGTGTGAGTTTTGCTAACCTCAATATGTTGTACTTTACATTGCCGACCCCATTATGTTTTTCTACGCAATGCTAATACTATCAGACTGAACAATAGAATGCTGTCCTATGGTGTTGACACCACATGACTGCATAAAATGCTGACACGGACATTTAATATTGCAACCCACCAAATGTAAACTGTGTAGCGTAATGCATAGTGCTGGGCTATGGCCCTTTTATTTTTATACTCTACACACCGCCACATCTTTTTTCGTCAACTCTATGTCAACTTTCGTCTTTTGTTATTATTTATTGTTGAACGTATTCTATCCTGCCCCCCTAGTCAAGTGGCATCTTATAGATCGACATGTATGGTATGTTAGCGCTCGTTGGCAAGTGCTTATGTCAATCTAAAAGAACATTCGATTAGATTGTACAATGCAGCTTGCGGGCAGGTGTTATACTGACTGGGCGAGTTGAGCAGCCTGGAGTGCCTGCAGCGATACTCCAGCCTCTGCCAGCAAGAGTGCGACCTGTTTAGGAGAGCCTCCAGCTGGCCCCTGGACGCGTCGTAGGAGATATCCTGCCGGAAGCTGCCCGGCTCCTGGTACCCGTCCACCACCGTGTTCTCGGTGGCCGAGTGCTGGACTGACGTTATCACGCGACCGTCGGCTGCGGATACAAGTTAGGTTTATCATATTGCACGGCTGTGATATTGACGGTTTTCGACTCTAATACTATAAAGAGACCGAATTTTATAATTGTTATCCTACAGCCAATCTCTCCATCAGCTTTGTAGTGCCTTTACAGGGTGTCACATGTCGTAGGTCTAAATTATTTGTAATATATTTTAAGTACCAAGTGAGCAAATAAATGAAATTAAAATTGATTTAAAATTCTACTCCGATCGCTTGGACCGATTTGATATTCGGGTGAAAGCGAATGGAATAGCTATTTACACTAATATTATAAAAGGGAAAGATTTGTATTGTTGTATATTTGTTACCAATAAACTCAATAACCACTCTAAAGAGTAAAAAAACCGACTTCAATCTTCAACTTATATGGTTTTCTCATGGATGCCGTTGTCGGAACTGGACGAAATTAAAATGGGACCAATCTGGAAGCACCAGCTTTCAAATAAAAAAAGAATCATCCAAATCGGTTCACCCAGTCGAAAGTTCTGAGGTAACAAATATAAAAAAAAAACATACAGTCGAATTGATAACCTCCTCCTTTTTTTGAAGTCGGTTAAAAACTATTGGACCGATTTTAAAAATTTCACATTTCAGTTTCACCGACGGAAAGTCAACTCATCACAGAGTAACATTGGCTATATTTTTTCTCCGTATTCCCACTGGAACGGGAACTACGAGGCGCAACTGCTAAATGAAATGTCTTTCTTTGCAAAAACATAGTATAAGTTGAGGTGGTCACATAAAAAATAGAATCATATATTCTGCCGACAACGGCATGCAAATACTTATTACTATACCTATTTTTTTCCTACTTTATTTAATATACTGGATGATTTTTTTTACCGTCTGGAAAAAAATATGACGTATAAGGTATCTAGAGCCGAAGTTATATACATGAGATTAATTGTTAAATATATTAATGTTTAATGCAATTTACAAAATCTAGAAAACTACGCACGGTACTACAGCTGGCGGTTGTAGGTAGATTGCGCATAAATGGAAGCTACGAGCCTGTTTCTTTTTAAAATACTATTTCAAATATATCAGTGTGTATTATTGACTACAATTGAGTAATGTATATTAGTTTAAGAAAGAAAAAAAAATTTTAGGTAAAAAAATTTTTTTTTTATTTAAGTAACATTCCCAAATGAATCTATTACACTTACCTATCACACCACATTTTTTTCCAGACGGTAAAAAAAGTCACCCTGTATATAGTATGTAAATGTAGTAAACAGATGTGCACATACTGTAGAACTCGCATGTGACGGGGAAGGCGGGCAGCGGGCCGGAGCCGTCCACGTCGATGTGGATCTCCGCGGCCCTCGCCACGGCCGCCACGTTCTTGAACGCCTGGCACGACAACGGGTGCACAGCTGGCACACGGAACGAATGGATGAATGAACGAACGAATGAATGAACGAATGAAATAAATGACAGACATTGTATAAGGGTAAAGCACCCAATGTTGACACCCCACCCATTCATTGACACCCCAACAATTTTATCCAAAATTAACCAAATTACGATACATAATTATAAATAAATAAATATTTACTTATCACTAGCTCGATGGTGAAGGAAAACATCGTGAGGACACACGAATTAATTCTGAGACATGTGTAACAGACCCGGTCCGGCGATGGGCTCACCACCTATCACGTTTAGGGGTCCACAGAATATCTCGTGAAAAGTGGGTATATACAGTAATAGAATACTTCTGCCTACCCCCTCGGAGATAAAAGGCGTGAGATTATTTATTTATTATTTATTTAGTCTCCAACTGGGCGGGGCCTGTACTATGGATACTAAACAACTGATCGACATACTTAAATAAATATTAAACGAGCACACACGAAGCCAACAGATGTTCACAAACACAAATGTTGACCCCGCACGGAAATCGAACCCGCGACCTCCGCCTCAGAAGGCAAGCTCACTGCCAACTGATCTAACAGGCCCGTTTATATTGTTACCAACTGGTATGTAGTGACAGCAATAAACCATTTATATTTGTAAAACACCCAATTGTTGATAACCCACCAATTAACTGACACCCTAAAAATTTCATTCAAAATTAACGAAATTACTATACGTAATATAATAAAATAATAAAATATATTTTATATAATAATAATATAATAAAATTATATTTAGTGTAATGAAATAAACACGGTGGTTTTATCTAATTATTCTAAATATAATTGTGAATCGTAATTCATGAAAAAATCTGGTGGGGTGTCAACAATAGGGCACGTGAATGAGTGATACTCACAGGAGTGACAGACTGCCCCGGCGTATCCGGTGCCCTGGCAGTTGCAAACGAACTCGGAGGAGGTCTGAGCGCAAACGCCGCCGTGCTCGCACGGATTCGGGTTGCACCTACAGGGACGAATACAGTACCACGTTATTCAGGGATCACTAGGCCATACTCACTCGATGACAAAATATACGAGACAGGAACAGCAAAAAAAAGGAATTTATTTATTTTGTAGCGACACTACATAGAACGCGCCAATAGACAGCCGAGTTCTAAACCGCGCTATCGGAGTTTTCTAATGAGTGCATAAATACAACTGTCAAACTATCCCCAGGCACGATCACCTGGCCTGGCGGAAGATCTTCCCTTTTAACGATGGAGGAGCATTCCACCTCCATTCCTCCATAATTTCTTTATTTCTTTAACTTACTACTATCTTACAGGTTTAGTACCCAATGAGACAGTGTAAGTATTGTAATATTACATACATAAGGAAGTAAAATAAGAAATGTCTCAGATCACGTGATGTGAGGCTTTCTTAATTACTTCCCAAGGCATGTATACTTTTTTTCTACTCGATGGAGGTGGAAAGCAGCAACTTCTTTTAGCGCAGCGGGCCCAAATTTGCCGTTTTCCGCCCGGAGAAATGAAAAATAGGAACCCGAGGTCTACAAAAATGTGATCTGAGGCTTTCTTATTTTACTTCCCTAGATTCCCTAGATGTGTAATATACTATTTCTATATCAATATTCATTAAACACTATAACAAACAATATTTAATGTAACTTTTGAAAATTCACTCAAAGAACGAGAGAATAGAGCTATTTTTTCGGCAACTGACAACACGAAATGATCAAAAAATTAATTCCACACACTAAATTGTTTATGGAATTTATTATGCATTTAATGTCAGTTGCGAGTCTGAGCCGGTGCTGACCTGTCGATCATCTGGCAGGCGTCGAAGACCACCTCGCTGGGGCAGCAGAATTCCTCCCTGGTCCAGTCGGTGGGCAGCCGGTAGTTGCCGTCCACCGCGATTTTCCTCATGCAGCCGATGAAGCCGCGGGGGGGCGCCTTGGCTCCTCCTGACATCATCGTCAACCGTCACCACAGAATATACAACGCGTCACAGAATAACAATTAAATAATAAGTAAAATATTAATCATTATGATATAGTCCAGTAAATTTGTCGGTTGAATGTATGGGCTCGTATGCGTCAAATCCGGTAGTTCTGATTTTTTGCAGACTTGTTTATCCAGTTGAGCGCCTACGTAAGCATAGTTACGAAAAAAAAAGGACCGTCTAGCGCCCACGTAACTATAGCTACTTAGCTGACTTGTCCCCGAAAAACATTTTTTATAAATGGTAACTCTAAGGTAGCTTCTCACAACTGCTACTAGATGACTCTCTATTAAATTTTGCATCTTACTTAATGCCTTTGCTTACACTAAAGCATAGAGTTTAAAAAAAATCTTAAAATAAAAAAATGTGAAGTGCGGATTTTGTGACGTATTTTTTGGAGCTCTGTTCTTACCTGTTATTTTAATGTAACTATTCAATATTTATATTAGTGTTGTATATCAATGGAATCCTCAAGATTAGTACTTCTAATTATGTAAACCTATCATATCGATATCATATTGATGCGGCGACAAATCGACATGAAAAAATACGATCGTGGCTCGTCGGTTTTTCGCAATGATTTTACAGTCTCTTTTTTTGAGAACTTTTAATTATTAGTCGTAATTTAGTTTTTATATGCATTGATTCTGCATATTATAAGCTATCCTGACGTAATTTTTATTTTCGTGTAGCTGTAGTAGTTTGGCTGCTATCATGTTTTTAGTAAGAAGGTAGCGGCCGCTCGGTGTGTTTTTCCGTGAATCGCGAACGCGGACGCTCAAGGCATTTGTGGCTTAGCGGAGCGGGCGCTCAACTGGTTATGATGTTGGCCTAATGTATAACCCAAGTTTGTGACCTCGAGCGCCGAACGCAACTTTGTCAAAAATCGAAAAAACAGCGAAAAAATTGTATTTTTTTCAAATTTTGGCGATTATAACCCTAAAGGACTAGTTTCTGAAAAAACTTTCTAAGGACGTTTTTAAAGTAGACTAAATTAACTACAATATAATACTAGAATTGTCTCTGTAGACCCAATAGTTTCTGAGATTTAGCCTTTCAAAGTATATATTTTTTTTCGAACTTCGCAATTTTTTGCATTTCTGTCGTTTTAAAATGTTGCCTGCTACTTCGTTCGCGTTATTTAGGGATAAAAAGTAGCCTATATGTTAATCCGGGTCCTAATCTATATACCTACCAAATTTAATCTAAATCCGTGCAGCCGCTAAGTTTATATTTGTCTTTTATCACGTAGATATCTACACTAATCTATACTAATATTATAAATAGGAAAGATTAGAATTTTTGAACGTTTGTTACGAATAAACTCAAAAACTACTGCATCGATTTAAAAAAATCTTTCACCAAAGGAAAGTTAGAATATCCCTGAGTAACAAAGGCTATATTTTATTCCCGTATTCCCCCGGAAATGAAAACTACGCAGGTGAAACCGCGCGGAACCGCTAATTATATTATAACACTAACGGTATTTGTATCGAACAAACTCAAAAACTACTGAGCTGATTTTAAAAATTCTTTCGCCAATGGAAAGCTACATTATTATTGAGTAACATAGGCTTTATTTTATTCCCCTATTCCTACGGGAACGGGAACTACGCGGGTGAAAACTAGTATTATATATGATACTAGCGATTCTGCACGGTTTCACCCGCATCGTTTCCGTTCCCGTGGGAATACGGGAATAAAATATAGCCTATGTTACTCAGGGATATTTTAGCTTTCCATTGGTGAAAGAATTTATAAAATCAGCCAAGTAGTTTTTGAGTTTATTAGTTACCAACACCGTTAGTGCTATAATATAATAGCGGTTCCGCGCGGTTTCACCCACGTAGTTTTCGTTCCCGTGGGAATACGGGAATATAGCCTTTGTTACTCAGGGATATTCTAACTTTCCTTTGGTGAAAGAATTTTTTAAATCGATGCAGTAGTTTTTGAGTTTATTCGTAACAAACGTACAAAAATTTTAATCTTTCCTATTTATAATATTAGTTTAGATTAGTGTAGATATCTACGTGATAAAAGACAAATATAAACTTAGCGGCTGCACGGATTTAGATTAAATTTGGTAGGTATATAGATTAGGACCCAGATTACCATATAGGCTACTTTTTATCCCTAAATAACGCGAACGAAGTAGCAGGCAACATTTTAAAACGACAGAAATGCAAAAAATTGCGAAGTTCGAAAAAATATATATAATTTGAAAGGCTAAATCTCAGAAACTATTGGGTCTACAGAGACAATTCTAGTATCATATTGTAGTTAATTTAGTCTACTTTAAAAACGTCCTTAGAAAGTTTTTTCAAAAACTAGTCCTTTAGGGTTATAATCGCCAAAATTTGAAAAAAATACTATTTTTTCGCTGTTTTTTCGATTTTTGACAAAGTTGCATTCGGCGCTTGAGGTCACAAACTTGGATTATACATTAGGTCAACATCATAAACAAGTCTGCAAAAAATCAGAACTACCGCATTTGACGCATGCGGTGATGTATAAATTTACTGGACTAATAGGCTTACGGTTAAAGAGCTTGCTCCACATGATGAAAATCAGTGAGGCTCGGGTTCGAATCCTGGCATGTACCAATGAGTTTTTAAAAACTTACGTACATATTTATCACTAGCTCGACGGTAAAGGAAAACATCGTGAGGAAATCCGCAGGTCTCAGAATTAATTCTGAGACATGTGTAGACAGACCCGGTCCGGCGATGTCCCCTAAACGTGATAGGTGGTGAGCCCATCTCCGCCATCCAATATATCTCGTGAAATGTGGGTATATCCAGTAATGGAATACCTCTGCCTACACCCTCGGGGAGGCGTGAGATTACATTATTATTATTATTTATAATTTACCAGCTCCACGCTCCGGCTTCGCATGTGTGCAATGCTGATACAAAAACGTTCTTCTTGAATCACTCCTATTTAAAAAAACGCATCAAAATCCGGTGTGTAGTTTTAAAGATCTAAGCATACATAGGGACACACAGACAGCGGGAAGCGACTTTGTTTTATACTATTTAGTGATCAGGCAAGCAGTTTACAACTTACTACCGGTTCTGCGAGGTTTTACCAGCGTAAATCCCGTTCCCGTGCGGAATATAGTAGCTTTCCAATGGGTGAAAGAACTTTTTAAATCTGACCAGTAGTTTTAGAGTTCGTTAGTTAGGGAGGCGAGGTAGCTAAATGGCGTAATTCAACGGCGCCGTTGAGACCTATCAAAATCGAAAGATAAAATAATTTCGAAAAGAAAAGCTCGTATGATAAAAACCATTTTAGCGGTGGGTTTGGCGTGTACGGTTTTTCAAAAATGTTAAAAAAAACAGTTACTTGGGCATTCTCGAGCGCGTCAGATATTCATACTACGTATGCCCCAAGTGCCTCTGCTAACAACGGTATACTAATCTGCCGGTTTGCGTGGCGGGGGTAGGCTATGGGTAGGCATATAAAGTAGTCAAAAATGCAAAAAAAAAATGAGCGCGTCAGATTTTTCGAAGGGGTGTTAAGTAGGCTCCAAGGAAGCTCCCTTTAAAAAAACTCGGCGTGACGATAAGTTACGATGAATTTTTGAAAATGCAAAAAAAAAGTTTTTTTGAAATACTCGAGCGCGTCAGATTTTCATAGGGGAGGTTTATCTCGGTATCCTCAAAGCATATTTTCTTAATCTGACAAAAATGTTGGTGGGTTCTCTTAATCTGACCGAAAAAGGTTTTTTGGTTTCTTTTTTTTCCTTTCTTTCTCCTTTATAAAACGGGGAATTTAAGAATGACAATAAAGCGATAGATACAACCAACGTAAATGTTTATTTAAACTTTTTTTTTGTAAAATGTATCGTTCGCGACTTATATGCCGCAACGCGTTTTTCGGAAGAAGAAATGGCTCCTCCAAACTTCCTTGATTTTGTATTTTTAGTAAGTTTTATATTATATTCTTCAAAATAAAAAAATAAAAAATCGAGCTCGAAAATGCCGGATTAACGTTTTTTTTTTACAAGTTCGCGACCCTATAACTCGGCGGCGTCAAGGACTTATCATCAGATTAGTTAAATTTAGTCTTAAAACACTAAAATCAACCCCCAATATCTTAATCTGACGCGCTTGAGGATTTCAGACTATCGATTTTTTTTTACTAATCTGATCGCCTATCCTAGGCGCGCGTTACTACATATAGAGCTAAATACTTTACAAGGTTGTTCTATTAGGTCTAAGGTATCTCTCATATCTTAAACTGCCACGCTCGAGTATTACCGAAAATTCCCCTATTCGCCTCCCTAACTATTACAAACATACTAATCTTTCCTCTATACAACGCGTAACAGAAAAAGCGCAATTCCTCATACACCCCAATTAGAATATTAATATAAAAAAAATATGATGCAATCGAACTCTAGTTGTGTCTAACCAATGTTCTTAAATATTCATTATTAATAGCACGATTTCCATAGAAAGCACTAAATTCAACTACGCTAATTAATTTTTTTGAAAAATGTAACACATATTAAAAATAGCTGAAATCGAATAAGTAGTCAATACTGAAAAAACTAATTTCAGGAAATGCGCTTATTAACTTCCTCCTGCGTAGCATTATAAGAGGAAGTTAATGGTTTGAGTAGGATGTCTGTCTGCCTGTGTGTGTGTGTGTCTGTCGACAGGATATCTCCGGATCTACTGGACCGATTGACTTCAAATTCGGTCAGTAGATACCTTAGGTCAATACCTCGATCGAGTTTGAATTTCAGACCCGTGGGTCAAAAGGGACTGGGCATTTCAGACCCGTGGGTCAAAAATTTCAAAAAGGTCAAAAATATCAAAAAGGTCTAAAATGTCAAAAAGACCAAAAATGTCAAAAATGTCAAAAATGTCAAAAAGGTCAAAAATGTCAAAAGGTCTAAAATATCAAAAATTTCAAAAAGGTCAAATTGGCAGTAAACAGGTGGAAGTTTGTCCATAGAATTACTTTCTCTCGTTCTGTTACATGTTGTATAATAAATGCTTGTATCCAAGTGTTTTTACTCAAGCTTTCTCATTACAGTTACAGTATGATGTATCAATAGCAATAGTTACCTGCGATATAGTATGAGGACCCGGTGAGGAACCTGAGTCGCTTGGTGGTCCTCACTGGCCTCTGGTCCACGGCCAGCACGAGGCTGTCCTGGGCCAAGGTCAGCATCAGCAAATGCCAGCGGCCATCGTTGAACATATCCTCGTAGTTGTCCAGCCTCACTCGAGGCCCACCAGTCTGCAGCTCCACGACCACTTTGCCCTCCTCCACGAACACCTGGGTCGCGAATTAGATAAAGTAAATGGGAGCGTTTTGCTCGTCGCCAATGCCATCTACCGGTGATCGGCAGTATTATTTAAATAATGTTTTGAGTGAAATAGCGTTTCTACACGATACAACTATGCAGTTGAACTAAAAATGCAATACTGTATCTTTATGCAATTTCGACAAAATTCCTAGTACTAATCAACATTCACTACTACAATGTTAATAGAATATTTCAATACTAAATTTTAAGTCACAAATATTATAAATAAAAAGTTTATTATACCTAATTTAAAATTTCAGACCATTACTATAAATCTATATAGCTAATAGTAGAAGAGAGGACTCTCTTCTACTATTACTGTGCCCTTTACAGGGTTATGCATGAAAGCACAATAGATGGCGTCCTATATGGAACCATTAAACTCAAGTAACGTGACGAGGCTAACACGCGCACTTTCGTTTGTTCATTCACAGCGAGAGTTAGAAAGAGAGAGAGAGAGACGAGTTTAAAGTGCCTTGTTATTAGAGTAAGTACTTTTTGTAGCTACAGAAAAAAAATGATTTTTTACTTTTTACCTACATATTGTTTTGGAATAGTAGGTATATTACATACCTAGGGAAGTAAAATAAGATCACATGTAAGCCGAGGTCTACAAACATTTCATCTGCGGCTTTCTTATTTACTTCCCGAGGAGTGTATACTTTTTTTGTTATTACCAGAGATCGGCATTAGGTAGTGTGATTTGGTACCATAGTAGGTAAAGTTGCTACGAGGATGTAATATGGAGTTGATAAAACCACCACCTTATTTGGGACTAAATTTCCCGGGAAATTTCCGGGACTCGATTTTTCTACAGTATCATATTTACTTACTAAATATAAACTTCTTTTGTTCTTAGGTGATTTTCTCTACAGTGGCTGGTTATGGAGATAATCAACACAATCTAAAAAACAAAATTTGTAATAGTAGTACGGATAATTAGTTAAAAAATAATTTGAGGTTCGGTCCCATCCGACAAAAAGCACACATATGAAATTTGGCATTTCATATGTCTGCTTCGATTTTAAAGTAGGAACATGGTGGATTTAACAACTCCATATTATATCCTCTACCTACTATGGTACCTAATCACACTACCTAATGCCGATCTCTGGTTATTACACTATTTGACGTTTCAAGTGTAGATACCTTTAGTACTTAAATAAATGATTTTTTACTTTCTGCTCGACGGAGGCGGAAAACGGCTACTTCGTTTAGCGCAGCGGGCCGAAAGTTGACGCTTTCCGCACGGAGAAATGAAAATATTCTTGAATAGCCTCGTCAACCGAAATCCTGGATGCCCAGCTCACCTTGACGTAGCCCTCGCTCTTGAACTTGTGGTAGACGAGCAGCCCGTGGGTCTCGTAAGTGCGGAACTCGAGAGACACGTTGAGCGTGTTCCCGTTGGAGTAGCCTCGCAGCTTCGCGTACGAGCTCGCCTTCAGGAACGTTATCGGGACCACGGGCGGCTCCTGAAGATAAAAATATAAAAAATCTCACGTTGTTGGGTGTCTGGAAGAAATCGGTTAAAGCGATAAGATCGCCCATTGTACTTTTTTGGAATCACTGTGTCACTTGTTGCATATTCTTATAGGTGTACAGTCAAGAGCACATGAAGCTTAACACTTGTAGTGCGAGTCTGACCTCTAAGGCGGTTGTAATAAGAACGTTACAAAGTCCAATGTGTCAAGCTCCATGTGCTCTTGACTGTACAATAAAGAGTTGTTACTTACTTACTTACGCCTTTTACCTCCGAGGTATTCCATTTCTGGAAGTACCCACTTTTCACGAGAATATTCGACCCCTAAACGTGATAGGTGGTGAGCCCATCGCCGGACCGGGTCTATTTACACTTAATTCTGAGACCTGCGGGTTTAATCACGATGTTTTCCTTCACCGTCGAGCTAGTAATGAATATGTAAGTAAGTTTTGGTACATGTCAGTATTTAAAGTATTTCAACTAGCCGAGTATGTACACGATTTTAACATAATAAAAATGCTATAATCATTACGGTTGATGATCATAATCTCTATTTAATATAAGATTTGTCAAAAAGATATTACACGTACCTAAATGTACATTTCATTGAAACAATTACCAAAATAAGAAATGTCTTTTTGCGAATGTGACATTACTCGTCAACATACATTTTATTGAAACATTTAACGACGTCAGAAATGTCTTATTGCGAATTTGCCACTACGCATAAATGTACATTTTATTAAAACTCCAAACTGAGAAATGTCTTTTTGCGATTGCGACATTCAGCGATCACCGGGCACTCACCGGGCAGGCGTAGAGGGTGTTGACCTTCTGGAACTTGAAGGGCTCCCCGGCGTCGTACCCCGCCCTGAGGTCCTGGATCACGTTGGTGGCGTTGAGGTACATGTTCTCGATGCAGCCAGTGAAGTTCTGCTTCACCACCAGCCCCTCCTGGGAGTTGGGCACGCCGCCGATGTACAGCTGATCACAGAGACACTATTATTAGTCACACAGATTCTTGAAGGTCTTTTAAAATATTAAATAAAATAATATATATTCCCGAGGAGGTACGCAGAGGTATTAAATTTCTGGATATACCCACTTTTCACCAGATATTCTTTGGACCCCTTTTAAGATATTGTATGAGTTTCTAGTAAAAAAATTATAATGAGATTTTACTATTGTTTGTTTTCAAAACTTTAATACACAATATTAACATCCAATAAAAACAGATTAAATATTGAAGGTACTTGTCAATCTTGTCCGCAAACAATATTAAATTTAGTGTAGGTATTTGGTAAATCTCTGTGTATGACACTGTGTGTGACACTTCTCACATCACGTTGCTAATAAATTGATTATCACAAAATACAGTGTTTCCGGATTTATTTATTTATTTATTTATTATAGCACAACCACATCATATATATTAACACATTTTTAAAAGAATAGGATATTAGTAATATATCTGATATATATGGCACTTACAGTGTACATAACATTTACTACTAATAAATGGCGTACTTTATACTTAATTAACTAACAATACATATTTAAAGTGGCAAGTTAACAATTTATTATGAACTATTATTTATATTCTGCAGTCTTTGTATTCTATATTTAAAACTACTAAGTGATTTAACACAAACTAAATAGAAATAGCTAGTTATCAACTGTACACTGACCGCCCTGTTGAGGTTGAGCCTTGAGAACTCTCCCTTGATGCGGCCTTGCACGATGACGCGGTCCACGGAGAACAGCAGGTCGCGGCGGTTGCGGGAGATCACCACGTCGTGCCAGATGTTGTCGTCGAGCAGACTGCCGACGGACAGGGACGTGGACACACCGGAACCTGGTATATGACACCGTGTTGTTGAAGTCGTGTTCCCGAGGGAATATCATAACCCATGTTACTCTCAGAAAAGTTGAGCTTTACATTGGTGAAAGAATTTTTTAAATCGGAAGAGTAGTTTTCGTGTTTTTCGTTACAAACATATCCTCTTTATAATAATAGTGTAGATGTAGATTTTCATAATGAATACTCTACTAACGAATACTCAACCATGTCTAGAACTCATCCAAGTACACCATTCAAACTCGAATAACACTCAACCAAGACCAAAATTTATTATGTCTAGGATTCCACCAGGCAAAAAAAACACATATCATCCATCATCACTCACTTATGTTCAGTATTCAACCTCGATCAACACTCAGCCAAGTCCAACTCTTAGCCAGGACAAACATTCAGCCAGGTTCAGCCCTCACTCTCAGCACTCGCCCAGATCCAGCCCTCACTTTCCGTCCTCACCCAGTTACAGCACTCAACCTCGATCAACACTCAACCAGGTCCAGCACTCTGAACCTCCATCAACAGTCAATTACGTCTAGAACTCTACATCGAACATCACTCAACCAGTTACAACAATCAACTCTAATCAACACTCAACCAGTTACAGCACTCAACCCCGATCAACATTCTACCAGTTACAACACTCAACCCCGATCAACAGTCAACCATGTCCAGAACTAACCCATTTCACCCAAGTCCAGCAGTCACCCATTTCACCCAAGTCCAGCACTCACCCAGATCCACGTTAAGCAGCAGCCGGTTGTCCCGCAGCTGCAGAGCGAGGTAGTCGCCCTGAGTGCCCCGCGAGTACACCATTGCGCCCGAAGCCGTGCTCGTCTTGAACCTGAAGCGGATCGTCTCACGGGAGGCCGATATCGGGTCTCTAAGCAGGTCAACCTTCACCAGCGACGAGCCGTTGAAGTAGAGGGTGTCGGCAACTGGAACGTCAGTTGCATATTGCGGTTCCAATAGACATCGTAACAATTAAAAATCAATTGTGTTTTATTAAGCTATTGCATAGCTTCTATCGCGGGCCTTGAGCGCGGGGACCGAATCCAGAAATTCCGTAACGAAAAAACCTCACGCTCCCCACTCCGACGGGCACGGAGGCGTGGCTTGTTTATTGGGCATAATCCAAAGCCAAGTTATGATAGTAGATGGACGGACGGACGGACCGACCGACCGACGGTCGGTCGGTCGGTCGGTCGGTCGGTCGGTCGGTCGGTCGGTCGGTCGGTCGGTCGGTCGGTCGGTCGGTCGGTCGGACGGACGGACGGACGGACGGACGGACGGACGGACGGACGGACGGACGGACGGACGGACGGACGGACGGACGGATGGATGGATGGATATTGCATAGCTTCTGTCGAGGGCGTGCATTGTCTAACGTCGTTTGTTTTCGGCAGTCTTGTTGATAAAAAATGATATGCAATAGCTTTACCGCGGCAGTCCCCGAGTGCCACACGTCTTTTTTTTATTGACTTTAAAGGTTAAGGGTTTCTACAAATGATAAAATGTCATTAACAAATTTCAATAAAAAAACCTTTATAGAAAAATATGGCAGCGCTAGTGACGACTCCCTTTACAGCTGGTTTGTGATCGTACTTATTTATAGAAATCTAGATGTTCCGCGCGGTTTCACCCACGTAGTTTCACACACGTAGTTTCCTTTCCCGTGGGAATACGGGAATAAAATATAGCATGTGTTAATCCCTAATAATGTAGCTTTACATTGGTAAAAAAATTTTTAAAATAGGTCTAGTAGTTTTTGAGTTTATTCGTTACAAACATACAAAAATGTAGATGTAGATAGTGTAGATTTAGATAATGTAGATATGTCATGAAGACCACATGAATTGGCGCTAGCGACGACTAGACAGATCTCCTGGAACTATAATATAATAATAATAAATTGTGGGACACAATTCAATCACAATTATTTAGTCCTATACTAGGCAGGGCCTGTACTATGGGTACCTACTAAACAACTGATAAACATACTTAAATAAATATTAAACGATCAGACATGTTCATGCACACAAATGTTGGCCCCGAGCGGGGATAGAACCCGCGACCTCCGACTCAGAAGACAGGGTCACTACCAACTGAGCCAACAGGCCCGTCAAACTATGAATTTCTAATTTGACATTCGTACCATAGTCGCAGCCGTAGACCTCGACACGCATGGATATCTTGTCCCTCCAGCGCATGGGGTTGATGCGGATGTACTGCGCGATGATGGGCACCTCGAACTCGTTCTTCTGCACCGTGTTCCCGTCGTGGTTGCCCTCGAACATCTGCGCGAAGCACAGAGATATATTGAAGAGAGTAAGAGATATCTGAGGCGCGGAGTCGATTGTTGAACATCATTGCGTTTCAAAAATTTTAGAAATTACTATCTTTTTAAAGTCCGCATAGAAGAGAGAAAAGTAGCCTATATCTTTACTCTCCCTTGCAAAAATATCGGTTTAGCTGTGGAAACTTAACAGACAGACAAGGATATTTTGCATTTATATTAAGTAGGGAAGTAGAATTCCTAAAACGGGTGTCATATATTGCGATGCCTAGTTGGTAATTAAATACCTGAATGTAGTTTATAAAATAAAATAAACATCTAATATGGATGCAGGAATCATGCTATTGAAATTTCCTACTTGATAAACAGCTCCGCTTATTAAAGAGAACCCAAATAATGTTCCAGTTAGTATTCAATTGTATTAAAATCCTAATACAGTAGAAATTTATAAGTGCACCGAAGAAGTAGAATTATTATATGTATAGAAGAAGTTTTGATTAGTTGTTATTGCTAACTACACCATTGCTATCTACTTTTTCCATACCTATTTACAAATCACCATATTTACAAATTGTTTAAACATTTTGTCAGATACGTTACCGACAGTGGAGAGGAGCATCTTTTTCCGATTCATCACCATAGATGCAGAAAAATTTGTAGTCTCCGATAAGTTAAATTAAAAATAAAGTTAAAACTTATCGCAATCAAACGTGATACCACTGTCAATGACTTATGTGGCTGTATAGCCAAAAGCGGGCTAGCAGTCTGACGCGGAGTCTGGGATTAGACCCCGAAGGTCATCTTGACGAATGTCACCTTGGCAAAATGTAATTTCAAAATTTCATATGAGCAAAATGACATATTACTTAATTGATTCTGGAGTTATTTTGCGGAATTTCATGATAACAAATAACAAAAAATAGTTATTATGCTTACTCCGTACTTTACATATTGTTATGCATGACCTTATGCATGTAACAAAATGTGATAATCCCAAAAGGTTATCAACGGAAAGTACCTACACGGCACAATCAGTAAATATTTAAAACAAACAAACAAACTTATAGAAGCTACTATTTCTGCGATAGCTGTTGCGAAAAATGACTTTTGCGGATGTGACATTCATCGCCGAATCCAATGCTCGCTCCGCTCACACCAACATGCTCATCCTCCAGTACTGACCAATCAAGCCATAGCCAATACCTGATGGTTCCCATCAGCTGTGGCGACTGGCCGCCAGCTCTCCCCATCGTCGGAGTACTGGAGAACGTATTCCGTGACGTACTCCTCGGTGGCGAACCGGCCACGCGTCGCTAGTGCCCGTAGCTCTTTGCGCTTTTGAAGGTTCACCGTGAGGTGTTGGTTGTAGGAGCTTTCCGTTGCCGTCCACGCCGACGTCCCTTCACCCGAATGTTAGTTAGTGCCTTGTCTATTTTCGGAATCATTGGCATTGAGATTCTGAGCCTTCGTCCAACTGACTAAGTCGTATTACAGAACGATCCTCTAGCTGGAATTTGCTTGGAGACACTCAAAAAGAGATGCCGCTATATAAAATATTAATTAATGAACATGGCTTATCCCAAGAATGAAGAGGTTTTCCATTCTTGGTAAAACCCAATTATCACCAGTAAATTTTTTGGACCAAGAAATGTGACAGATGGTGATAAAGCGTTTTGTCAGATAAATCCTTTGAGTATTAAACCAACCGGAGACGCCACTGACAGGCGTTCCCCTCTGCCAAAAAAAAGTGTCGGTCAACGCGCACACCTGTTAAATACAACTAGTTTTATTGAGTTCACGGAGTGCTTGGATTGGTGAATGTATTTGTGTGCATCTATTTCAAGCTAGCGTTTAATTGTTTTGTCAAAAAATGCGTTTGTTATAACATTATTTGTGTTTGTTTCCTCGTCCCCCTCGCAGAAATTGGCAGACTTTTTTGCAAAGGAACTAGTGCGCATGACGTCTCCTGTTGGTTTAATACTCAAAGGATAAATCTGTCCCTTTTGTGCTCAAGCTGAGTTCCAAGTTTGAGCATCGTTCGGAGCAACGAATTGAACTGTTCCTCGAATGCCTTGATTCCGAAGAGATAGACAATAGGGCCAGGTCATGGCCAGGTGTATTGTTTACATTATTGTTATAGTGTGGAAAAACCGTGATCAGAAGCAAAAGAAAATTAATCGAGCTTGCCTACATACTATATCATGCACACTGCAGAAACCAAACATGCAAACAACATGCTAGCCAAAGAAAAAGTTATTATATTAATAAGTTCATACTCCCAGATGTCTATCTTCCATACAATGTTAGTAACGGAAACCTCGGTTATCTCCTCATATATCCAACAAGTCCATTTACCTTGACTTCGCCGCCGGCCGCTTTATACTGGACATAGTCCAGTCCATTGGACCCATAGCTGATGTGGTACTCTTGGACAAACTCTTGGGAGTGAGCTCTTCCTTGAGTGGCTACCCTGGTGACATTCTTCACGACTCCAAAGTCAATGATTATCTGCTGGTCGAAGTCACTCTCGGAAGCCGTCCACGCGTTCAAACCTTATTAATTAAAGCCGATGTGATGTTCTAATGATCTTTCAACAATTATTATTAGTGCTCATTGACTGTTAGTATGTTAAAACGAGTTATTTTTTAAATTTATTTATTTTTAAACCCAATTACATTTTTATTAAGTACAAAGTAATTCCCGAGTAACTAAACAACACCTAAAACACCCACAACTCACACACTTAAAATGCAACATGCACAAAATGCACTGAACTTGTCTTAATCTACTTTTATCTAAAAATGTTTTAACTGTTTCTTAATGAAGTCTTCTCCAAAGTTTCCATCAGCTTCAAATAAGGGTTTGGCTTCTTTCACCAATTTGTCAAAAGATAGAAAAGTGTATGGTGTGGCCATATATGACTCTTTTTCTTGAAATGAAACTGCTACCGCATGTTTCTCATCCAGTAAAGTCTCCTCAAACAACCAGTTTTGTTTCAAAACATTCTTCTCATACAAAACTGTATCCGTCGCTAGTTCTCCCACCTTTAACTTTAAAGTTTTCAGAGAAAAACTTATATCTTGAAGGGGTATAGTTATTCCTAAACCAATATTCTTGACGTAGCTTTCTTTCAAACACCACATTCTATAAAAGCACGCAATCTGCTCAGCTTCTGTCGGAAAGCTGCGAATTGTTGCCCATTCTTGGGGAGAAAATTGCCTACTCATAATCCGGAAGAATTCTGGAATGTTCTTATTCACTGGTGGCTCTATCTTCATCACATCAATGCCGATATTTATGTCAGTATTACCAGCTAACACAACATATTCCCCTTGATGTGAAACATTGAAACTAACTGGAGTATCTCCAGTTCCTACTAAAATTGGTTTGCCACGGTCATCTCTACCGAATCTGATTTCCTCGTAAGGCATTGATGTAGAAATATGAACGAATCTTCTGAGCATAAGCCGTCCTACCAGTGAGGATTTAGCATCATCCTGGAAGACATATCTTGAGATTCTCTGCTTCTCCTCTGGTTGGATGAAGCTTGATGCTGCTATGATCTCATCTTTAGTTGGTTTCCACTCACTGACGTTGAAAGCCCATCTCGCATTAAATCTTTGAGCCATTTTTGCATGGATTTTTCTCGGAAGCATTAGCTTTGTGTTCCACAAGTCTTTGGTCCAGATCTTCACGTTTTTACAAAGATTTTGGACCTGTTGACGAATTAATCCTGTTACTTCAGACTTCTCTTCAATTCACTGAGGTATTTGGCGAATAAAAGATAATAGTTATTAGATATCATATTTAATTTAATACTACCTACAATTTATACGCACTCAAACAGAAAGGAAATACACGTGCAAAAATACAACAAATGCAAAAAAATTTGTTCTACCTCAAAATTATAAAAAGAAAAACATAGCTAGCTTGCAAAATAAAACAATTACCAAGATATTCACTATTACAAGCATTTAAATAACATAATCGCTAGTGGTTTATGTCTATACCAAGGCATTTATTATAATGTTTCTAAGAGTACTGCTCAATTGTTCATGGCAACAATAACTATGTGTTGAGAATCTAAAAGGCATTAATTGAGAGCTCGTAAAATAATTCCTTGTACTGTATTCCTTTAACCAAAAATCTCTGTATAATAACAATATTATGAAAAATTCTAGTAATACATGTCTATCCTACAGACAGTGGCTTCAAAGAGAACATGTTAGAAAAATTTTCCTTCAAAATAAACCTTTATGAATAGTCAGTACAAAAACTTCTAATCAGGCCTATTTGCTTGTACTAAAATACTAAAACACCTGGGCAATTTACACAATGCCATTCCACTAAGCTAATACACTAATGGCCTCATGTAAATAGAGACAGTCCACTGCAATGGATTGTCCACAAGTTTTTTTTGTATGCAGGTTGGATTGGCTTAGTGGATTGTCTTAGTGGATTGGCTTGGAGGATTGGCCTCATGTAAATGGCCCATAAGATCTATCTGCACACATCAGTGCAACTTCAGAGCCCTGTGGGTAGGCCATGTTCCATCTGTAGCTCATAAAAATATTAATGAGCATCTTTTGTATGAACTCATTCACATGGTATATCTTTGTCAGTGCTGTTAATGGGATAATATTGAATGCTCCCAACAGACCACATTCTTGGTTTCATCCTGGCTTATCCTGGATGCTCCATGGATGTGTACAGATTTTTATGGGACAATAGGATGGTGTTTTTAACAAAACTGCCAGTTTTATATAGTATGTTATTTCTGTCAATTTTTGTGTAACCGAAATTTAAAACAGAGCACCTACATAGAAAAATGTTGTGTGGTTTTGCAATTGCTTATGATTTTGATTATGTAATAATCTTCAGTGTATTGTCATAACTCATAATACAAAACCCTACAACTTAATATCTACCACTCACAAAGATAAATAAAATCAGGCTACAAACTTATATTTTTAAAAATACTGAAATAAAGTGTAGGATCCACAAACTAAACAAAAGTAATGGTAAAAAAAAATCTTAAATTGGCTATTTAACCATTACCAGCCAGAGCTTATTGTAATTTTAACAGATGTAATTTTAATACAATAAAATTGGTAAAACTTTCTAGAACATATTCAACACCCCGGGAGGTAGTTTTGTTGATACTCACCATATAACATAGCATTTTCTGGTCCTCTGTCCCTCAAACTGGAAGTCGCGGTGAGCTTAGCGCTAGCTACGAGCGGTTCGTTGCATTCATAATCGTAGTAATATTTAACAGAATCTGAAGAGGAAATTTTTTAGGTTATAATTTAATTACTAAACAATGCCTTCGTTTACTCTAGATTTTTAAGGTTTTAGGTACATTTAATATTATATTTGTACTGCTAAATGAGTAGAGTAGCCTGTGGAGAAAGGCTTTGTTCTAAAGTTCCGAGTAAAATAGAAAGATCACAAACCAAACCTGTTACAGAAATTATCATAATGTAAGTGTGATAGTAAATTTATGTGATGTTTCGGATGCCTCCACCCACGGGCACAATATCTAAGAAACCATTAACACTTTCTTTGGAATAAGAATTGAGGAAATTTAGATGAAAGACCGTTACACTCACCTGCTCCGGAATTTGTTATGCTATAGCAAAGCGACACATACAAATAATACACAAAATTACTCATCATAATTTCATACTTGATTCTAATATGAAATTATTAAGCTTACATTAACTATATCATTCGGTAAAAAGGATTTGTTTGATCATTACTTGCGTTGTCACATTTAGCAAGCCGGACAACACCCTAGTTAGTTTTCATTGCATCAACAAACGTCAACAATTCAAAATTCTGTAACGTTATTGGCTAAATTACATCAACGTAACTATCTGACATTTGTTTAGCCAATTAAAATCATTTCTGAATAAAGACTAACTAATTCTGGTCAATGAAAACTAAAGTGTGTTCAAAATCCACAAACGCAATTAATGCAATAACTTAGCAACCAGTTTCCAGCATGCAGGCAGCCCATATCTATCATGATCTTACAATGTCATGACCAGCTCATCATTACAGTTTCCTTTTTTTTTGATGATTAATTTTTGAAACTATTTTAAAATGTAGTATGTACATAGTAAATTAAAACATATTGTGTAGGTGCAAAATACATACTGTATAATTTGGTTTTTGAGCGCAAGTTTAATGTTGTCATATAAAAACATACTGCGATAATAAAGGCAAAACTTTACACGATCCATGTTTTCAGTCAATACCAATAAATACCACTAAGACTCGATTTCAATCGTTCTTTACAGCACGTCGCGTCGCGATGAGCTAGCTAGAAGATTCTGAGACATGGAACGATATTATATTTTTTTTTGTTTAGGAATTTTTTTGTGGGGCCACTACATATTGGATGGAAAAAAATTGAGTAAGTACGTGAAATTTGGAAATCTTAAGTTCTTGCGTCTTTTTGTACTGGTATGGCAATCAGAGTCAAGAGTCATACACAATCCAAACAGTATCACAAAGGCGTACAGACCAATAAGTCTGATATCTTTTCTACTGAAGATCCTGGAGAGACTCTGTGACCGATATATCTGGGACGGGCCCCTTCGGGAATATCCACTACACAGACAACAACACACCTACTCCACAGGGAAATCGACAGAATCCGCACTACATAGTGTGATTTCCACGATTGAATGTGCGGTAGACCACAAATGCTCCTCACTAGCGGTTTTTATCGACATAGAAGGAGCCTTTGACAAAACCATCTTCCATAGCATCAGCGCAGGTCTCGAGGAGCATGGAGTAAACTCGACCCTACGAGGATGGATCACAAATATGCTCAGGCTCAGAGCGGTACAAGCCACAGTGAACAACACCACGAGAACCGTTGTGGCGAAGGGATGCCCACAAGGAGGCGTTCTCTCACCTCTTCTGTGGAACATAGTGGTAGATAGCCTTATCAAACGACTAAATGATAAGGGCTACTTCACTGTAGGCTACGCGGACGACATAACTATAGTAATAAACGGCACACACGAAAACACACTGTGTAACCTTATGCGCCAAGCCCTAAGGGTAGTAGAGGATTGGTGCAAGGAATACAAACTAACAGTGAATCCCACTAAAACCGAACTTGTCCTATTCACAAAGAAAAGGAAGCTGGCAACCCTACATTTGCCAAGCTTCTTTGGGTCCACCCTTAGCCTATCAACTGAAACCAAATACCTGGGTATATATTTGGACAAACAGCTGAATTGGGCAAAACACACCGACTATGTCACGACAAAAGCCAGCATGGCCCTATGGCAATGCAAAAGGCTGCTAGGAAGAAATTGGGGCATAAGCCCTAAAATCACCTACTGGCTATACACCACAATCATCCGACCAATCATTACATACGGCTCCTTAGTGTGGTGGCCCAGGACCAACCTAAGCACAGCCCAAAAAGACCTCGAAAAATTACAAAGATTTGCCTGTGTAGCAATTACCGGCAGCATGAGAACAGCACCCACGGCTGCCCTACAGGCAATGCTAGGGTTACCACCCCTACACCTTGTCGTAAGGGAGGAAGCAACCCTAGCGACATTTAGGCTGGAACTATCCGGCACCCTAAACAAGGATTCCAGAATCAAACACATACGCATAAAAGAGGATGCAATCTCGTTACGTCCGATGATGGCATCACCGAGCGATAGGACCCAGAAAACACACTCCTTCATAAAACACTACAACGTAGAACTCACAGCAGAGTTGAACGATCACCCAAATCTAAAAGAGCTAAGAATTTACACTGATGGATCAAAAACAGACTTTGGAACTGGAGTCGGAGTATACTCAGATGATCTAAACATTAGAATCTCCAGACCGCTAGGAATGCTCAACACTGTCTATCAAGCAGAGTGTGTGGGCATTATCCAGGCAGCACACGCAATAGAGGCCAGAGAAGTGACGGATACCCATATCCGTATACTCTCCGACAGTGCCTCAGTCCTCCAATCTCTAAAGAAAAACCAAATCACGTCGAAACTGATAATGGAGTGTCACAATGCATTAGAACGTGTTACGGTACTAAGCCACAACACAGTGACACTTCAATGGATTAAAGGACACAGTGGCTCACGTGGGAACGACGCAGCGGATGAGCTCGCCAGAAGGGGTTCTGACACTAAGGCCATTGGACCCGAACCCTTCATACCCATTCCATTTAGCCAGCTTAGGCACTGGTTAAGAGAACATACACAAACACAAGCGGAGAAATGTTGGACTTCGACGCCAGGATGTAGACAATCCAAGCAGGCTATGCCATCCCTGGACAAGAAACTGACCAAGCGCCTTCTGCGCCTGGACAGAGACAGCCTGCGAACGATATCGGGGACCATCACTGGACACTGCTCACTTAATAAACACCTACACACCTTAGGTATTACTGACAGCCCTCTGTGCAGAGCGTGCATGGGGGCGGAGGAGACGGTAGCGCATGTGCTCCTGGAGTGCGTTGACGTTGCCCAAATCCGCAAGGAAATTCTTGGAACACCAGAATCCCTTGCGGATGCCCTGAGCAGACCCGGAAGTCTGATCTGCTTCTGGAGGGAGGTGGGCTGGTTGGAATGATCGGCCGCCATGGCTCACGTACAATGGTCCAATCTAGGACTAAGTGCGGAAACCATAACCCATAATAAAACAGTATCACAAACGCCTACAGGTCTCTTTATGGTGCAGATGCCGCAAAAGTTTGGTGTATCATAATAATTTAGTGAATCTCCAAAAGAACTTGAATAGTGTTCAAGCTTCTGTAAATCAGTTTCCTCCGACATCAAATGGTTTCATCGTGACATCACGAACTAGAATCTTGAATATGTGGCATGTGGCCACATGTCGTTTGCTGTAAACCGAACACGAAGTTTTTAGCCCGACTTCGTGACCGCAGCAGGCAGGGGAGTATTGATTGAAAATTTATGATAGCAACACTTAAGACTTCTGTCAGTGTCAATGTCCATCTAAAAAATTTGGGCGAGCGAGAAAAGCTAAAATTGTGTATTATCGAGTAAAAAGCGGTGTAACATAGCAATTTAACTAGTGAATTATTATAAATACTTATTACCTACAATAAAATATAACTATTTTCTTCTACGATTCTAACACAACTTCTGATATTGTCGCACACTCCTTACATTCCCGTTACCCATATTTCGCTTTTGCCACGTTCTATCGGCGCATTTCAGTTTGTAAAAGACTGTAAAATGTTCAGTGTTGTTTAAAAACACCGGTTAATTGAAAGGTAAGCCGTATTTCTTCTTGTGACTCATTTTTTGTGGACTTCATTGATATTCAATAGTGGGGTGACATCACGGCTAACATCCATTTGGGGAATAAAAAACTTCATGCGTTATTTGTAAATAATGAATCTTTGATGTCTCCTAGTATGGGTTAGGTTAACAATAAGAGAAATTGTCTAACAATGAGCAATCAGTATGTACTTAGTGTGCTAGTTTCAAGTATGTACATACTATCAGTAAAAGTTCTGACTGATACAATTAAGTTTCATTTTAGCGAGCAGCTATATTTTCCCATCCCGTGGCGACAAAAGCGGATAAACTTTAGTATATGGACCGCTGATTTGGATTACGGCAATTTTATAGCAAAAAGGTCTTATCCCAAAGAGTCTTTTAGCTTTCGAATTGCTGAAAATTAGTTTTGTCAAAAAAAATTATCATAAACTTTCGTATTTTTTGCGTCGTTTCACTTTTTTGGGATACAGTAGGCCTCGGTTTCAGAACCGAATCTGCTTACCCCGAATGAGATAGATTAGGTCACTAACAGTTTCAGAACCGAATCTGCCCACCCCGAATGGGATAGATTAGGTCACTAACTGTCTCAGAACCGAATCTGCCCACCCCGATTTCCACGTGGTCTTATCTGTCCTACCCCTAGAGTGTTTTTTATAAGCAGGAGGCGCGTAGGGAATGCAGCCCCCGCCCACTGTGACTAAGCACAGGCATTGCGCGAGCCGAGCGGCGGAGGCTGGTCGCCGAAGGCGACCAATAAAGCCGAAGCTGCGTAGGCTGGCGCATACGCCTGTGCTTAGTTACGCTAGGGCGGAGGGGCTGCAATTTCCGCAGCGCCGGAGCCGTCACGAATTCGAAATTTGGTACTGATGACCTTTTTTTTTAACAAGCGGTAGTGATTTTCCATACGCAACATAACCTCAAAATTAGTTTTTTGTTTTTTTTTTCAAAAACTATAGTGTTCCGCAACCCCTCCCCACCAGGGGGGGCCTCCTACCCCTCCCCTCCCCCCTCTCCCCCCCCTTAAATCGACGGTCCATATACTAAAGTTTTACCACAAAAGCCTCTTATAGTAACAATGAAAATTACAAAAAGTGTTTATTTCATGTTTATGACTATTTAGTGTTGATAAATGGATCGGAATGGAAAAAAAACGGTGTTACTGACTTGTTGTGTCAATCAAGATAACATTGTTATATATAAAATGATAAACTGACTAGTTGGCAATGCACAGCCTAAACCGCGGGGTTGCGCGAGAGCTTATAGGCATCCACTAAGAAAGGATTTTGCAAAATTCAACCGTTCGCTAGCGAAGCCGTGGGTAAAATCTAGTCATTTATAAAAAAAACTTATGTTGTGTGATCATAATGTATGGTCTGTATTGACTGAAAGGTCACAGGCATGTAGTAATGAAATTAAATGTAGGTAGTTGTTTTGTTTATGATCGATTGAATTTCCTTGATGTATATTTACTTAGTTTACCTTCTAACTTCTGATGTCACAGAAGCATGTTCAATGCTGTTTTGTTCAAAGAATGTTATGGTGGCTTATTTAAATGACACACAATTATTACCGATTTAGTGGGCCACATTAACACTAATTTAATAAAAAAAAAAAAACTCACGCCTTTTATCCCTGAGGGGGTAGGCAGAGGTATTCCATTACTGGATATACCCACATTTCACGAGATACATTGGACCCGTAAACGTGGTAGCTGGTGAGCCCATCGCCGGACCGGGTCTATTTACACATGTCTCAGAATTAATTCTGAGACCTGCGGGTTTCCTCACAATGTTTTCCTTCACCGTCGAGCTAGTGATAAATATGTATGTAAGTTTTTTGAAAAACTCATTTGCCAGGATTCAAACCTAGGCCTCACTGATTTTCGGCCGGCTCTTTAACCGTAAAGGCTATCACTGCTCTTAAATAATATCAGGCCTGTTGCCTTAAGTTTTTATTTCCAATTTCTGTAATTTTGCTATTACCCAATGATTATTATCTATTTAATTCAAAAATATGTAAAACTAAACATGAGAATAATTTAGTAAAGAGTTTGTGTCTTCCATGTTTTATTATTTACAGGTGTTCTTTAATTTTAAAACTAATCTTACTGATTTTAATCAGTGAGATTAACTTTAGTTAATGGTTTTCCACTGAAAACCCAATTTAGTCTGAGATGATTTCCAAATCTAAATCAAAAGATTATTATGTTTAGAAGCAGCCATGTCGAGCATGTCAGATCGGAAGGCGGAGTTGGAGCGCAAGAAGGCGAAGCTCCAGGCACTGCGCGAGGAGAAGGATCGCCGCCGCCGCGAGAAAGAGCAGAAAGATTCTGATGAAGCCTTAGTGAGTGATGGAACTTAACAATTATTATGTATATTTTCACTATGAACATATGGAAAAAGTTTTGTTTGTAGAGTAAAAAAGCAAAAGCCCCCAATCATCTTCAATCCTGTTTGGGAATTACTCCCCCTTTGCCAAGGTATGAACCTAAAAATTTTTATTCAGTTTTGCGTCTTTTTTTGACCTTAAATTTCTTTCTGTTTCTCGTTAGTCAACTTTTTATTTTATTTATGGTACAATAAGGTTACCATTTTCTAAACTTCTATGGCCATCCTATACAAGACAACTCGGCTCGAACTTAAAAAATTATGTTCATGAAATGATTTTTATCTATTTAAATTTGAAGCAAAGAGCATCGGCGGCGTCCAGCCTGGACAGCCGGCGGGACCTGGACGAGATGTTGTCGTCCCTCGGCGTGGCTCCCGTGAAGGACGTGCTTTCGTCGCTGTCCTCTATGACGTCACTCACTCCGCCGCAGACGGCCTCCCCCGACGCCAGTCTTCCTCACACAGATAAATCTAGCTTGCCTGCTCAGGGGTTAGTTATCTACACTAATTTATTTAGGTTTACCTAGGATTTTATTTAGTGTGTACACTGTTTCTCCTTTATCTTAAATTAGGTACATAATTGCCAAGTGCAAAAATCACTATATCTACATTTACACTATTATTACAAAGAGGAAATCTTGGAATTTTTGTATTTGTCTGTAACGATAAACTCAAAAACCACTAGACCGATTTCAAAAACTATTTCACCAATGGAAAGCCCATACTCTGAAGGCAACATGTTAATAAACTAATCTTATAGAAAGGAGAGATTTGTATTTTTGTATGTATGTAACGAAAAATGGTTTGGTCATGTAAAACGTATGGATGAAACCAAAAGAGATTTATGGTGCGACCGTTGAAGGATGCAAGGAAAGAGGACGCCCCAGAAGGACATTCACGGATCAAATAAGTGACGTCCTTCAAAAAGCTGGGGTCCGGAATGCATGAAAAGGCTTATGGATGTGAAGGAAGCGAAAGAAGTATGCAGAGATCGAGCAAAGTGGCGATTCTACAATATCCCGTAACATCCCACTGCTGGGCTAAAGGTCTTTCGTGATTTACTTCAAAATGTAAAGGGGAATCCTTATGAATTTAACAGCCATTATGATAATAAGTAGTCACTTTATAACATCCTTCGTCTATACATCTGCAGAGGGCCAAAGAAACAAACAGCGCTCCAAGTGGTGTCGGTACAGTCTACAGACATCCCTCCAAAGGAGAATGTGACATACACCAAGCAGACTCAAACCACAACGTCTGGAGGAGTCAATGAGATCAGAGATGGTAAGTGTTACTATGTTCTGGGGTTTACTTTTAAATGGACATTATTTTTAGGGTTCCGTACCCAATTTTACATATACATTTTTTTTAACAGACCCGGTCCGGCGATGGGCTCACCACCTATCACGTTTAGGGGTCCAATATATCTCGTGAAATGTGGGTATATCCAGTAATGGAATACCTCTGCCTACCCCCTCGGGGATTAAAAAGGCGTGAGATTATATATATTTATATTATTTTTTTTGGGTATAAAATAATATATACATACATACTCAAAAGGTAAAAACGGGACCCTACTACTAAGACTTCGCTGTCTGTCCGTCTGTCTGGCATTAGGCTGTATCTCAAGAACCGCCATAGCTAAACAGTTGAAATTTTCACAAATTATGTATTTCTGTTGCCGTTATAACAACGAATGCTAAAAATAAAATAAATATTTAAGAGGGGCTCCCATCAACAAACGTGATTTTTTTGCCGTTTTTATATATAATGGTACGGAACCCTTCGTGGGCTAGTCCGTCAAAGTCTTTCAATAACATGGCAGTTATAGTTTTTTTGAAGGTTGTGGTTAATATTTTGGGGACTGATAATTGTACAGTTTCAGACGACAACAATTTTTTATGTGTCAATTGATTTTACATTATAGTATTTTCATAAAAAAAATATAATCATTGGGAATAACAATAAATGTGTTAATACAATTAATTTTAACTGTGATGTCTGGGTGTTGGTTTTAATTTTTATAATCGTTTGCAACCTTTTTTGTGATTAACCATTTTTAAACATTAATCTAATAATTTTTCTTTTTTCTGAATCATAATTTTATTAACTTTGCAAATGAACTTTTCTGTAACCAATGACATCTTTAGTTACAACAACAGTATTTACTTTTGATTTGTTTTATTATTGTTATATTTAAATGTTATTTGTTTAATTATTGTTTTTTTTTTTCAAGTACATTAAAGAATCATATTCTTCTGTTTATTTTTGGTAATATCTAATAGCCAGTCTTGTTAAAAACTCTGTCTTCGCCTCTCACAAATACAAACGTACCATTCTTTACCATCTTTCCATCCCATGTCTCTGTCTATCTCATGGCGATTGTAATGATAAAAAAAAGGAAAGTAAATACTGTATGAGTGTCGGTGAAATGTTTGTGTTTGTGCTACCATAAAAAAGGCTGCTCTTCCAATGCATCACCGCTTGCAGGATACATGGAGGACTGGTGGCGGCCGCGGAAAGGTAAATACAACAGTCTACTTTACTCCACCCATCTACAGACATAGCATTGTATTATTTGCTAGCCACCAGCCCTGGGTATTTGAATTTTGCAAGAAAAAAAACCGTTAATTTACGTTCAGGAATCGTAAAATTTTGGCAATTATCTTGAAGTCATATTTCAAACCCTTGCTATAAAGTAACTTAGTAAGAAGTGTAAGGTCCGATAAACATTATGATCTGGACACATAATCATTATTTTGTTCCTAATAATTACAGACTCGGAAGAAATATCACTAATTTACTTACCTATCAACAAATCTTAATTTTTTAAACTATTAATTTAAGATACCTAAATAATGCTATGTCTGTGGGTTATAAATAATCTAAAAAATCCAATGGAACTGCATGCCAGATGTATTATGAAGCGACATGTAATAATTAATTGCTACATTCCCTATGTCCTAGATAACCGCGATTAGTATGGCTAAGAAATCGATCAACATAACTGCCACTGCCATATAAATTTTAAGTATTATGTGAGTTTGATTAGTGTCGTAAAATAACAGTCATTTTATTTTAAACCTAATATTTTTTTTGTCGCTGTGTTGGCATTAGTGGCTGTCAAAAGATTCCTGTTATTTTGTGCGTAGAAAACTAGCACAAAAGACTATCGAATGAATTAATAATTTTGTTACCCTTTCTAGGGTAAAGGCAGAATAGACGCCACCATAAATTGAACTGTAATTAAAATAAGATCTAGTTTGAGTGACTATTGCGTTAAAAATAATTATGATCACTAAAGTCTGATTTTTAATTCCGTGCAATTCTGACAGCTGTGATTTCAATAGTTACAAACCTTTTTGGTGTCGTATTTTTCCTTTTATGAGAGTTTTTATGTAAACACTTTTGGAACGTCAGAATTTCACGGAATTAAAAATCGGACGTTTGTTAAGTATTCTGCATGAAATTACTCAAAAACGAAATATTAAAAGTCACGTTTTGACAGTTATTGATACCAACATGACGCCATATACGACTAGCGAACGTCCAGGAGGCCAATTCCACTAAATGTCAACGGTTATAGTTGGATGACAATGACATATAGTCAGTCAAGGTGTTATTTTGACACTTTTCAAAGCAAATAACACTGGCTGCGGTCCGTTTTGTGCAAATAGTAAATACGTTCGTAAGCACGCACACGACTGTTCAAAATGATTACGATTGTTAGCATGCAAACAATTTGAACAGGTTTTCGTTTGTCAAAAATGACAGTTCTTTTAATATTTAGGTTGATACTGTTCTGAAGTTAAATTCAGTTGTATTTGAGTCGTATAGTGTCCCCCGAAGCTTCACAATGTAAAGCTTCTGTTAATATTAATGACGACATACCTAATTTTAATTAATCGATTACATAACGAATATGAAAAAAGTTCGCGGGAAAAAAACACCACGCACATTGAAGTTTGACAACTGTTTGACAGATCCGGAGACATTGCACTACCTCCTCGTTGTTAGCACTGTTTGCACCAATCGATGACGTCATCGATGAAGTCACAATGCTCATGTCAGCGTACCACAGCGCAATTTGAACAGTTGTTTGCATGAATATAGCGCACACGAGCGCAGAAAGCGCAATTTGGACCGTACCACCTATCGGCTGACCATTGACATGTCATTGTCATACAACTGTACCCGTTGACATTTAGTGGAATTGGCCCCTAGTACTCCAGAAGTGGAGACTGTCTGTTGTGACCACAAAAGACCACCTTTTGTGGACACATCGGGAAAATCAACATAAAATACTACTTAATTATTCCTTGTCGCTATCTGAACTATTTGACCTCCTGTTTTGATGTGGGTGACATTATTTTGTCCAAGCATGTTTCATTTTGTGCACATTGGAAACAAAGCATGGGTCCATAACAATTAACGGAATCATTGTTGATATCATCCATTGATATATATATATATATATATATATTTTGTATACTATGTATGTACGAAGCCAGAATATACTAGACATATATAAATAAATAGGCGGATTTTACATTATAAATTTGGCATTTTGATCCATAGTTACCAATGTATAAATTGGAATCACGATTGTACTGACAACTTTTTTAATTTTTTGTCCCTTTCTAGCACACGCAACCGATTACTACGGTAAGTCATTATTCCTCCCGAATGCTTTCTGTCGATTTTTTCCTATAACATTACCTCTCTCTGTTATGTCGGTGAATAACTTGGTGTCGGTTGTATCATACGAGTATTTCATAGTTGTCATATCGACATAGTTCTGTAAATAGAGTATCCTCTCTCTCACGCTTCTAGAAGTTTCCTACTAACCCGGTGTAGGTGCGTATGTCAGATTACTTGATAAATAATGAACTCCATTTCAGATAGAAGTAAATGCAATTAGATTTTTTTTATCAAGAAATCTGGGATTCTTAGCGGGGGCTGTTAGGTTCAAAACTAACTTATGATGACCATATCTCATAGTTGTGGCCTTCCAGAGTTCTCCACGTGGTCTCCAAAGATATATATGGCCGCAAATATTCCGAGTATACAGTTAAAGTATCATAGTATGTGTATATCGATTATGGTGGTAGTATGGGGTTGCCATATCATCTCACGCTGCCCTTCCGATTCGACTAACCAACACTGCACAGGTCTTAACACTCAGACCTCATGCTGTAAAACTGCAAAATTATTCAATCACAACATCCAGACGATTTCTGATTGGCCAAGAAAATATACAAATTAAAATCGACCAATCACAAAACGTCGTGTGACGATCCAATTTTGAAGTTCGACGGGATTGGAGTCTGGATAGGTCATGCTGTAAAATCTGAGAGCACTGTTGATACGCTAATTTATGTATAGTTTTGATTTTTATTTCATTAATGGTCGAAAGATACTGACATTGTTGTTTTTCCTCCCTTTTTTCAAGACGAGTACAATCTAAACCCGGGTTTAGAGTGGGAGGACGAGTTCACAGGTAGGTTTCAATTCCGAACCTTAAGACAATCATTGTGGAACTAAATTTGCCCAGTAGAGCCTGTGCCACTGTCACTCGCATGTTATGTTTGTTACTTACCTATTTCTTCATATATGTAACGCTATTTATTGAAGCTAACAACAACATTTAACTTAGCACATTCGCTGACGACTCATGCTAGATTATGTACAGGGTATTTATAACTTGTTGGTTTACATTTTTATCTAAAGGTGTCTTCACACGAGGTTTGTGCCTTGAATGATTAACTACGCTCGCCTCGCTTTGTGTGTAGTTAATTTGTATGCTCCGAAGCTGTCAAGGTTCTGTCACCGAGAATTAAGTAAGAAACTTCTCTACAAAGTTGAGGCATGCGTATTTATTCATTAACACCACATGCCTCGCTTGTTTGAAATACATTCAAATCCAACTCCATAAAAGTAGCGCCACACTGATTCGAAGTTGTTGCTTCATTAGTTTATTTTATAATATAAACAGGTTGTAGAATATAGATTGATCGGATATTCGTCAGTGTGGTATTTAGGAAGAAGAATATCTAGAATGCCCCTAAAAGTACTATTCAACGTATTTTTTTTTATAAAATTCATCTGAAGTCATAAAGAATAATCACCCTGTACATTTTCATGTTTAATTTACTGGTGACAAGGTCGCAGTAAATATATTACTGAACGACAACCGCATGTGACAGATACAAAAATGTGTGTGCATGACGAGAAGTCATCATATTCTAGTTTTAATATAAAAAGTACATATTATTTTTATTACTATTATTATATGTATTTTATGAGACATGTTGTATCTCTCTTGTGGAGAGCTCGGGAAGTTTTGATTTTGCCGTAATTTTAATTTTAAAGCTTCCTGTCACCTAAGTTTAACGCTTTTAGTTTTTTTAGTGTGTAGTTAAGCACTTAATGCAGTTATCGTAACAGAAGTTCAAATCTTAAGGCTAGTTTACGCGATCATGTAACACTTTATAGCCTAGATTTCCGCTTATATTAAGAATTAGGATCATAAGTAAGGACATTTTCAGTTTCTTACCTCTTAATATGGTCTACATAAAATGATACAGTTTTAAGAATCTGGAAATTTTCTTAACACATTATAGTACAGCATCAGTAATTATTGCTAGCTACTTATAAGTAATTGTACAGTGGACTTATCACTAAAAAACTAAAGAACCAATAATTAAATCCCATTGAAATACTGTCCACTACAATTTATACATATACGGCTATATCAACCCCAATAAAACAAAAGTGTACTTGGCATTTTTCGAGGCAATGATTGTGTATATGTTATTAGTGATCGCAGAATGGAAATATTAAAACGATTAATTATATTTTACGTATAATAATAGGATAGTTGACTGTATTTAAATTATGATATTTTAATTCAAAAGATTATCTCAAAATGCCTAGACAATAATTTATATTCTAGGTAGAATCCTACTACAAAAAGAAGGCTATTTCACCCGGCCTATAATAAATAAAATAAGTAGATTAGGCGCTATAGTGGAACATGCGAGTGCGTTTATACAAATGCATACATACGCATTAATTGAAATAGTGCTGTCGTAAAGTAAAAGAGATGACTTATATTTTTCATTATAAATTGGCGTTTTGCCTGAAAATAAAAAGAAACTGTCTAGACAGTCGCCTTCCCAATTATTTAGATGTAAGTATTCTTTGAGTATTTATTTGGATTGATATGTAGCAATATTTACTGTGTCTGTAGTTTTATTTAATCATGACGCTTTTACACTCTCCAGCAAAAAATCGACTCAAATTCCTCACACATTTTATGTGATTTATTTGATTGTAATAAAATGCACGTGCTTTCATAGTTTTTAAACTTAATTTCAATATACTTTGTGTAGATTTTTTGCTTATTTGTAAGTCTACATAGTATACAAAGTCTTAACACATGATGCTGAATTTTTTCGACGTAGGTAATGTAAAGTTTATCTCGAGAATAAATCTCGTAAACTTCATATTAATCTCGGAGTAAACACCATTGTGGATTGGACGATACCAACTGTATCGCAAATATTGAATTATAGAAATGTAGGGTAAACACCCAATTGTTGACACCACACCAATTAGTTGACACCCCAACCGTTTTATTCAAAATTACGATACACAATTATAATTAGATAAAAACCACCGAGCTTATTTGATTATTCTAAATATAATTTGTATCGTAATTTCGTTAATTTTGAATAAAGTTGTTGGGGTGTCAATTAATTGGTAGGGTGTCAATTATTGGGTGTTTTATCCTACTTATTCTTAAAAGTTTCTTAAAAATATTTTCACTTAATTTATTTACTAAGACTTTGTATACATACTCATCCATTGTCGAACCACAATAAAACCTACATCATACCGTCATCAGTCTCTATACGTAACACCGTAGACTTCACGCTTATTAGTTCTAATATTTTCAAAACTCTTGACTTCTTGACAGTTTGGATAAAAAAATAACCACAATCTTTTTCTTCTAATTTAAATTTTGTTTATATCATTCATACGAGTCTTCTTATGAATAATTGTGGTTAATTTTTTGATCAAAATATGTCGTTACAGAAACATTGAGTAGCACGCTACACGTAAAACTATGACAGTTTATAATAATTTGTAAGCAGATTCATTATGTTTTTTTATTTTATTTCATAGTTAATAAGCCTAAACTGAAAATAGACACATCTCGTGTTCAAATTAATAAGCTTCTTTACTTGGAATTATTATATATAGTCTATAATTTAAAAGTATTTTTCCAAATTAATGTCATTATCTTATCATCATATTTTTTGCCTGTGGATGCCGTGTGTCCATTTTATTTGCCGCTTACATATTGTTATGATGTTCGGTCTCTTAGAAATTCCTACACTAGGCAACACAATGGTAGATTTAGTATTGACAGTAGATATACATTTTATACTTTTCTTTCACACACACTCATACACCCCGGCCGTTATAACTTGACCACTCTGAAGTTGCGCAAATGGCTGCGCAGTAACATTTTTTAGCGACCATTTGGCGGTAGGAGGGGGTTTGCGCAGGCGAAGCCTATGTTCAGAGAAGCCAAGTTAAAACGGCCGTAGTATACTTACATGAAGTTTTACTTTTTTCAAAGATGTAATAGTACACATAAGTCTGTTATCTTATAATATAAATTACTTTTTTGCAAGTGACTGAAACTTCATGTAGGTAATTAAATTTCTAAATACGTACGACCGATTTATTAATCAGTTACATTTCTAAAAGAAATGTACCAATACTTCTAAAGAATAGGTTATTACGCAAAGGTCCGCGCAGAGGGCGCTACTAGCGCATACCGTAAACACGCCACCTATGTCATTTGTTATTTAACGGTAAAACTATAACTCTCTATAAATGAAAACGTATCAAAGTTCGCCTATTTAAAAGTAGACAGTCTTAAAGAAACTGTCAACACTCATCAAAAAACTCTATGCTGTTTGCGTTTGTGTGTTAGTATGCTGCTCCCTGGTGCCAGAACAATGCAGTATTACTTCCAATTGACTAAAATATCGTCCACATAAAGAATCTGACTTGATAGAACACAAGTTTACAATTCTATATAAATCAGTCGTACTACCAATCAGCATACACACCCTTCCCCGCAAGGGCCATTCTTATTCACCGTGCAGTACTTACATTCGACGGGGATGCCGCGCGGCAAGGTGACGAGGAGGACGCCTTTCACGGGAAACTGCCGCCGGGGATACTGCCGCACGGACTGCCTACCGTCAAAGAAGTCCAGCCGGCAGTCACCGCCGAGCCAGTGGAGAAGAAGGAGGAGGAGGAGAAGAAGAGTGAGTATTATCAGCTTCATTAATATTCATTGGCCATTGTTACTGCTGAACTGGCTGCCCACCGCAATGTCGTCAAGAATAGTTGTATAAACAGCCTCGCACTACTCACATTCCTAGGTCAATGAGAATTTCCAAAAACCTAACTGTTCGTAATTCGACGATGAAGGAAAGGTCTCCGGTTATTAACATTTACATCACATTTCGACGGCCGTTTTAACTGCTCAGAACATAGGTTCCGCCTTATAACGCCAAATGGTCACAGAAAATGCTACTACGCAGCCATTCGCGCAACTTCGCTGAAAAGTTAAACGGTCGTACTGTAATGTGATTTTGATGACTTGCCCCCAGTCCGCGAGCTGAGCGCTGACGAGAAGCAGACGATCATGCTCTCGCCGCAGTTCCAGAGCTTCATGAGCCGCGCCGGGCGCGTTATCGAGCGGGCGCTGGCAGAGTCCGTGGACATCTACACTGACTACACGGGCGGCGGGGACGGCGAGAACGCACAGTCAGTACACCATCTTAATCAAATCAAATTCGACTTATTGAAAGTTATTCACCGGTGCAGCATGTTATACATACATACATACATACATACAGCTCACGCCTTCTTCCCACAGGGGTAGGCAGAGACGATGGATCGCCACTTTGCCCGATCTTTGCACACTTCCCTCGCTTCCTTCACATCCATAAGCCTTTTCATGCACGCTCTTTTATTCTTTGCACTCTTGACACCAGATTTTTGAAGGACGTCACTAATTTGATCCGTGAACGTCCTTCTGGGGCGTCCTCTTGCCTTGTATCCCTCAACATTTGCACCATAAATCTCTTTCGTTACTCTTCTTTCATCCATACGTTCTAAATGACCAAACCAGCTTAACATACCCTTTTCTATCCTTGTCACTACATCTTCTTTCAAACCACACTTCTCTCGTATATCCGCATTCCTCACTCTATCACACAATTTTACTCCACACATTTTCCTCAAAGACCTCATTTCCACTGCGTTCACTTTGCTTTCATGCTTCTTCTGCCACACCCAACATTCACTCGCATACATCAGCGTCGGGACCAGAACAGCATGTTATGTATGGTTGAAGAGAAGAAGCGGGGCAAGAAACTCCTCAACACATTATTCTTTTTATCAATTCATATTTACTACTAAATTGGGTTACATAGTTTGATTATTTTTAGCTGTAGTATTGCGCTGTGCTGAAAGAAATCTGGTCCAAGCATCTTTGTCATTTATACAGTCATCTAGTTTGTTGTACCTACATATTTTCAGCCAATTCTCATCGACTCCAACATACAAAGTAAACACACAACGACACCTCTATTATCATAGTGTAGCAACCCGCCTCTTTGCTTCGATGTATAAGAGTTGCACACATCCATAAGGGATGCGACTTAATTTACTTATATGAGATTTAGAACTGACATTTTACATTGATTAAAACAAAACATATCACTGTATCAGCTAGTGGTGAAACAAGGCCATAGAATTTTATTGAAATATAGGAACAGACAAACGGGAAGCGACTTTATTTTATACTAGAGTATTTCCCGTTCCCGTGCGAATACGGAAATAAACTATAGCCTACGTTACTCAGGGATATTCGCGCTTTCCATTAGTGAAAGAATTTTTAAAATCGGTCCAGTAGTTTTTGAGTGTATTCGTAATAAAGATACAATCATACAAATCTTTCCGCTGTATAATATTAGTATAGACAATGTATGTAATTCCTTCAGGGACGACAAGTCGGACGCGCGGCTGTCGCTGGTGCGCACGTTCCAGGACGAGCGCTGGTCGCGCGGCCGCTGCGTGACCTGCCTGGACTGGTCTTCGGCGCACCCCGAGCTGCTGCTGGCCTCCTACCACAACAGCGACGACGCGCCGCACGACCCCGACGGCGTCTGCCTCGTCTGGAACGCCAAGTTCAAGAAGGCCACGCCCGAGGACGTCTTCCACTGCCAGTCGCCCGTCATGAGCGCCACATTCGCCAGGTACGAATACGGTAAAACAACCAAATGTTGACACCCCACCAATTAAATGTTGGGGTGTCAACTCATTGGTAGGGTGTCAATAATTGGGTGTTGGAAGTAACATTTGATGCTCTGCCTTCCAATTAATCTACGCACATATATTGGTCAAGTGATAGGACTAAATTGTAAAGGCGCATGCCTTTGCAGTTGCAATGCAGTTTAGTCCAGACGGCGAACAATAGCAGACAGTGGGAGCGGCGTTAATATCAGCGCATTGAAAATCAGTTTTTTTTATTTGTGTCATAATATAAAGTGTTCCACCCACGCCACCCAATAATAAATTTGGTGGTTGAAATGTGTCAAAAATAAACGTGGACTCAATTGTCAGCCAGATCGCTGTATCCCATGTCGTTGTATCCCAGACAAAAGATCACCGTTCAAAGCTCACGCCTTGAAAAAATTGTCACCTATGTAAATTAATTTCATTTCAAATCAAGCATAATATTTTAAACATGCGTTGCGTTGTTTTGTCAAAATACTGAAAATCTCGATATTGTATAAAATGTATCCCGAAATTGTCCGAATTTTATCCGGATGCCCAGATATGGAAGCCCGAGATTGTCGGCTTAGACTAGTGTTGCCCGCAGGTTCCACCCGAACCTGATCCTGGGCGGCACGTATTCTGGCCAGATCGTGCTGTGGGACAACCGCGTGCAGAAGCGCACTCCCATACAACGCACGCCACTGTCTTCTCTCGCACATACGGTCAGTACAAGAAATCAAAATCATTTATTTTCTATACTTAAAAAAATACGTCTATAGTCTAATAACAAGCCACTCTAAACTCGTCCATGGAGATTGGCTGAATGTAAACAGCAGCCAATCTCCACCGCCGAATTGCTGGTTCCAAATGCAGTACCCCGAGAAGAAGATCACCAGTTCGTTGCTTGCAAATATGTACAAAACTAAATTATGTGTTCATTTGAATTTCCGTAGAAGCACCAAAGCGCGAGTTGTTCATCAGTAAGTGTGCTTCGGAAAAAGTAATTTTGCACGGATGTTCGTAAAGTCCATTTTTGTACCCACTTTTTGTCCACTCTCTCACATTGGTGCTTTTTCCAGTTTTCAAATTACCTATATCCCACAGCTTAGTGCTTTTATTGTTAAACCTTTGTACGATATCAAACAACCCGCCAGTCCTAATTGTTTGTATTAATGTTTATTTATATTTTTATTATGTCTTATTAAATAAATAAATAAAAATTCATATCAAATCTACAATATCTCTGAGTAACATAGGCTATATTTTATTCCCGTATTCCAACGGGAGCTACGCGGGTGAAACTGCACGGAACAGTTGGTGTCAAATAAAGTCGATTTCTGATTGATTGCTGGCTACATTGAAGCCACTGAAATCACCCTTCCCCTCCAGCACCCGGTGTACTGCCTGTCGGTGGTGGGCAGCCAGAACGCGCACAACCTGATCTCGGTGTCGACGGACGGGCGCATGTGCTCGTGGTCTTTGGACATGCTCTCGCAGCCGCAGGAGACGTTGGACCTGCAGCATCGCCAGAGCAAGGCCGTGGCCGTCACCGCCATGGGCTTCCCCCACGGGGACGTCAACAACTTCGTGCTCGGCAGCGAGGACGGGAACATTTACACAGGTCAGGCTGATGGCGATGATTGATACGCTACGGATAATGTATTAGTTTTACTTCGGGGTCACCAATATGGAGGAGTCGAGGTGGAATGCTCCTCCGTTAATTTTATATAAGCCTTAATGAAACTTGGACATACGGTCAATAATTGCATGAAAGGAATAAATACGCGCGCGGCTATCGAAGCGCTACTATTATTATTGACCGTATGTCCAAGTCGTTAAAGCTTATATTAAATTGTTGTCTTCAAATGCGCTCCGCCGCGGCTGCGCGGTAGGCCTGAGCGTAAATAAATATGTTCTCTCTCCCTCTGGCAGGCTGCCTGTACGGGCAGCGCGCCGGCGTGACGGAGTGCGTGGAGGCGCACGCGGGCCCCGTGACGGGCCTCTCGTGCCACGCCGCGGCGGGCTCCGTGGACCTGGCGCACCTCTACCTGTCCTGCTCCATGGACTGGAGCGTCAAGCTGTGGAGCCTCAAGGTACGACCCTAGTGCGACATTCACAAGTGACGGGCCTCTCGTGCCACGCCGCGGCGGGCTCCGTGGACCTGGCGCACCTCTACCTGTCCTGCTCCATGGACTGGAGCGTCAAGCTGTGGAGCCTCAAGGTACGACCCTAGTGCGACATTCACAAGTGACGGACCTCTCGTGCCACGCCGCGGCGGGCTCCGTGGACCTGGCGCACCTCTACCTGTCCTGCTCCATGGACTGGAGCGTCAAGCTGTGGAGCCTCAAGGTACGACCCTAGTGCGACATTCACAAGTGACGGGCCTCTCGTGCCACGCCGCGGCGGGCTCCGTGGACCTGGCGCACCTCTACCTGTCCTGCTCCATGGACTGGAGCGTCAAGCTGTGGAGCCTCAAGGTACGACCCTAGTGCGACATTCACAAGTGACGGGCCTCTCGTGCCACGCCGCGGCGGGCTCCGTGGACCTGGCGCACCTCTACCTGTCCTGCTCCATGGACTGGAGCGTCAAGCTGTGGAGCCTCAAGGTACGACCCTTAAGAATTTCTTTAATTTAAACAACGATATGTGACTACACACGATCTGGTGTCGCCAGTAAAGCCAAGAACACGTGGAGTTTGACACATTGGACTTTGGAACGTTCTTATTACAGTGTAAAGCTTCATGTGCTCTTGAATGTGCCTACATGTACATTAAATTTTTTCATATTAATATTATTGTGATCACATAATTTTAAGTAATTACAATAATTTGCGTGCTTACATGTAAGCTGTACATTGTACATATACTAATACAGCAAGAAGATCTGAATTGACTGTATTCTCGCAAATAAAGATATTTCTTTTCAATTTCAGGAGAACAAGGCCCTGTACTCGTTCGAGGACAGCGGCGACTACGTGTCGGACGCTCGGTGGTCGCCCACGCACCCGGCTCTCTTCGCCGCCGTCGATGCGGCTGGAAGGCTGGACCTCTGGAACCTCAACCGAGACACCGAGGTAACGTACACACACATACTATGTGACTGTAAATCCAGGGAATCTTTCTGAGAATTGTGTAGCTACCTGGGTAACTAATATCGACTATCAAGGAGACAGAATAATATACGTCCATTCGTTACCACGTTTATTCAAAAGAGGACGACACAAAAAATCAACCTTAGATCTACAAAACTTAAATCTACCCACATATACGACACTTTCATGGGTGAATGAGAAGCCGATACCTTTTAGCATTTGTATAAAAAAAAGCAACACTATATTTTTTGCTATTGAAAAGTTAAATTCTTCGTATATACTCGCAATCGCGTATACTCGCAAAATCTGCTGCTCGAGGTCAATGACCGCCAGCGCCGCGGCTGGTAGCTGGCGTGTGTGTATGTAGTATGGCAAATTAAGAATAATCGTAGGGTAAAACACTCAATTATTGACACTCTAGTTCACCGTTCCAAGTAATTGACACCCCAACAGATTTATTCTAAATAAACAGAAATTGCGATACACATAGAATAATTACATAAAACCACCGTGTTTATTTATTTTATATAACTGTATGTCGTAAGTTCGTTAATTTTGAATAAAACTGCTGGGGTGTCAATAAATTGGTGGGGTGTCAACAATTGGGTGTTTTACCCTATATCAAAAAATATAATTACCTATGTATGCGGAATGTTGATCGGTTACTCTGTTACCTCCTAAAATGATTCTCTCGATTTACCAGTCGTACTGTATATTTTTTTAAGAAGTTTTGATATTTTTACCTAAGTGCACCAAAAGGGTAATGTTTAAAATCTTTTCAGTGCCATTTACTAGCAGTAGAGGTTTTTTCGTTTATTTTGAAAGCAGACATGTAACATGAAACTATGTATATTTATGGAATTAAAGTCATTATTATCTGAACTGTGTAAATATTGGTTGTCTGATAGTTTTACGTGATAACTTCAAAAGAAAACATTGATGAAGATCGTGCCTCTATCGCTTGTTCCGCGCTCTTGCACGCTCGCTCGGCTCAGGCGGAACGTAAAAATGAAGCATGCTTTTTTTGCATGTAACCGGCGGCGTTCATCCATTTGTAAGACGTTATCGCCTATATAAAATTTGATACTCAACAATATTTAAAAAAATGACTGCTTTTGTATTACTTACAATTTCACATACTTACTAAACGTTGTATACATATGGCGAGCATAATAGTAAATTAATTTATAACACATTTAAAAGGTGTCTTATTTCACCAATTTCAATATCGTATTGTGTCTCATTACGCCCAAGTGCGGTAAGTGTAAAGTAAAACGCACGGTTTATCAAGATGCTCCGTCTTAAAACGAACGGTACTTTTTAAAATCTCAGCAAAGAGTTTTTATGTCAAAAAAGTTGTCAACATTTTATGATTAAAATTAACTTTGGGAGATAAAATATAATAAAGAAATATTTATGACATAATTATTTAATTTAATTAATTTTGACAGTAAATTACAACCAATTAATCTGTAACAAAAACACAAAAATATTAATTTACCTTATTAGTAACACTGGCTGTTTTTTGTGCCTTTGCCTAAAAAAAATGATGATGCGCGCCGCGCGCTTTTTCTTAACGCTGTATTGTTTTTATTCGTGTACCATAGACGGAGTTTTATTTTATTTCCTCGCAAATGTGTTATAAAACGTCGTATGACATACGTGCGCTTTGATAATTACAGCCTCTGCTTACTTGTAACCCTCGCCTACGGCTCGGGCTAGCAATATCGCCTCTGCTGTAATTTTCAACCTACCGCACTTATATCATAATGTACTATTATTAGCAATATCTGTTGATGTATCCCTCAGGTGCCAGTGGCGTCTATCCAGTCGACCGGCGGCGCGGCCTTCAACCGCGTCTCGTGGACGCCTTCGGGAACGCACGTCTGCGCCGGCGACGATGCGGGACAGATCTGGGTCTACGAGCTCGCTGAGGTACCAACACGCTTTTACAATAGATATCTAGCGACATCTAGCGGTTCTACATAGAATTAACTGAAGCGCCATAGACGGCTAGTTCTTACAACTGTCGCGGACCTGGCAGAAGATTTACCTTTTCACGATGGAGCATTCCACCTCCGCCTCCACAGGTAGATAGATGACACTGTATCTTGTGTCACACAATTCATCATCATCATCAACCTGTTACAGCCCACTGCTGAGCTAAGGGTCTTTCCTCACACATGAGGAAGTATGGGTTACAATCTCCCACGCGAGCCCACCGCGGATTGGGATATGATGTTAAGCTAGTGGCCACTTAACAGTCACAATTTCTCAAGCCACCCAAGGGTATCTGACATGGCTTAACGACTTCCAGTCACACAATTACCGGGCAACAATTGAATAGTTTGTGTTTTGCTTTGACATAACTCGAATGCAGCCCATACACAAAATCTACAGTTCTACACTAATAATATAAAGAAGAAAGTTTTGTAACAAATAAACTCAAAAACTACTGGACCAATCTCAAAAATTCTCCCGCCAATGGAAAACTTACTTTTCTGGGAGTAACATATGTTTCACACTTACGCTGGTGAATTCGCGCGGAACAGTCAAACAATAAAACCGTGTACTCAACAGCGTGTATATTCCTCAGCACGTGGCCCAGCCCCGGCACGACGAGTGGACCAAGTTCGCGTACACGCTGCAGGAGCTGCGCAACAACCAGGCGGACGAGGAGACGGACCGGCTCAGCCTCGCTGCCTCGGGGCCGCCCTCGCTCACCAGCCTCACCTCGCTCGCCTCCAACCCGCTGCGGTAACTCCTCACCGGCGACCGTGTAGGACCGTTGCGACCGTGTAGGATTGTGGCGACCGTGTAGGATTGATGCGACCGTGTAGGAGTATGTGTACCTTTTGGGCTAGACGTACGGAATTAAAGTTCTTCAGTATGATGCGGTTATCTCTGTGCGTATTTTCTCCGCATGTTACTGAAGTACGTAACAGCTCTTGAAGCTTGATAATAACAAAAAAACATGTTTTATCAATACGAGCTATTTCTTCGAAGTTTTGCGAGGCACTTAATGGCGTTAAATGATTTTTGTATCCAATTAAAATTCCATTACTTCAAAATCAAACTAAGACAGTTGGTTTGATCGTGCGGCCGGTGTAATGCATTCGGAAGAAATATTGTTATGTAATGTAATATTACCTTCGGCCATTCTGAGATTCTTCTATGTTAGTTTTTTTTTTTTTTATGATACAAAAGGGAGCAAACAAGCAGACGGGTCACCTGATGGTAAGTGACGTCAGTCGCCCATGGACACCTGCAACTCAAGAGTCACAACTGCGTTGCCGACCTTTGAGGTGGGAGTAGGGGGAGGGGAGGGGAGGGGAGGGGGAGGAATGATTGGGCCTCTGGGGTTATTGAGAAAATGCTATGGATTGCAGAATTATTTATCATGCTTCTGTTAAGTCATTTAATATAAATGAATTTTTTGTTAGCATAGCAAGTTCTTTAAAAAAAATTGGCAAATTTGCTGAGACTGGTGAGTGAGTGAGTGACATGCTGAGAATTTTAGATAGGCTTAAATAAATAGCACCTAAATATCAGAATTTGGTGTAATTGTGAGATACAATGGGATAAGATAATGAATGCGAGACTATTTTGGATACGAAACATGAGATTGTACGATATTATAATCATATAATCAATATAATAAAGCACTTGTATAATTTAACAGTAGCACCATTTTAAAATGATTAAGGTTATATAAATATACAAATGGTTATCATTATCTCCTATTTATTCCAATACATAAAAAGAATATGGTATCTTTTGTCTAATATAATGCAGCTACTACTAACATCATTGTTATATCATTAATTAAAAAGTAGTATGCACAAATTGGTGCATGGTTACTTAAAAATGTAATTCTAGCTCAGTTATTTTTATGTTTATTAGATTATAAAAATAGAGTTTGTATTTGTGAATACAGGATGAAGAGTATTATGTATTGAAGCAGGTACTTCTTTTAGGCTTTATTTACGGAATAAACTGCTTAATTCATTATTTATCTCTTTTTTTTACATCCTTTTTCTGGAAAGATATTCAATCACTTATATTCTGTACTCTTTTCAAAATGGCCAAATTCTACAAAATATTGCTTATAAATTTTCCTTTATAGCACCTTTTGAGGGGTAGGATTGTAAAGGCTTGGATTGTAAAACTCCTGAGATAGTATTTTTTTTTAATACTTATAAATAAATATTTAAAAAATGCTGACATTCACAATGCCTTTTTAATATTTCCTTTCAATGAAACTGTAACAATTACCAATACCTATATTACCTATAATTAAATACTCCTTAAATATTATTCTTCAATTACACCATTTCACTCAGGAGAGAATGGTATGGCAAGCTTTCCCTGTGATAGATTGACTTCTTCCCAACAGGTGCATGTCAGACTTCTCCGGTCCATGATGTCGGTGTACAGCTTGCCGTCCAAATGGTCCATTTCGTGTTGGACAACTCGGGCTGCCCAATTTTTGAACAGTTTCGTTGTAGCTTCTCCATGTGCATTATAACCTGTGAATTTTGTAAATTATTTGATAGATAATGACCACAAAAATGTAAAATACTGTACAGTGGCAGATTTTCAGTTGGTCTCCCTAGCCCCTTTCTCAGTACCTACCAAAGTACCAATCATATAGACTACATAATGAATTTACTAAAGTAAATTTTATTTATTTCCTTATTTTTATTTAGTCCAACTTTTATTTCTTCTATACAAAATGTAGAAAGTGGTTTAAGAAGGTTTGTAGGATCTAGAGCAGTGCAGCCTGATATGGGCGAACCTATAAAATATTTAGGTACTCTTGAGATATTTCTTGTTATCATGACTAACTTTTTTTAGTAACAATTTGCCGCCTCTAGTATCTGGCTGCCCTAGGCCCGGGCCTAGAGAGCCTTAGCGCAAATCAGACGATGAGTGAGGTTGTGATTAAGTACAGAAGTTTTGATGTTTTTGTGCCTGTGGTGCAACTAATAGTCGTACACAACAAAAGTAAGAAACAAAAATATATATAGTCTAATAATCACCTGTAATTTCAACAGCTCTAAATCGGAGCACGTCAGCAGATAACCCTCTGACGCTTTCGCAGCCTTCGTCGTGCACCACCTTTTGAAAATCAACCACTTTTAGCTTCGGGTTGATAAATATCTGAAAGCATTTTAGAAACTTTGTTAGTCCATTAAACTGTGGATTTTACGAGAGTAATTATCACCGTACGTAATTCTACTTACTCACAGTAAGCGGAATTTCTGCCATGCCTCTAAGCAGAGCTGTTTCTTTAGGTATCATCGCAATTTGCATAAGAGTTTGCTGCATAGCAAATATCCTCATATTAACCCCAATCTGAGGCGCAGACATTCCAACGCTTCCATACTTGAACAGCACATATTGGAGCTTACGTAAAACCTTTTGGATTTCTTCAGATCTTATTTTATCTAAAGGAACCGGCTCTGAAACTTTACGTAACGTCGGGTCGCCTATTTGAACGACGTGCTCGTAGGGAGGGGTTACATGGCCGCGACCAGGTGATAACCTCGCATACCAATTGAGAACTTTTCTAGTAACACCCATTTTTAAAAGTTCTGTATTTATTTTCTACTTTTCGGTCCAAATCATCGTATAATTTGAGGTTATCATTCATCTGTCAATGTCAACTTCATAAACTTTTTTTTATTGGTCTTTGGATAATGTAGTCGTTACAGCCTCAAAACCTGCTAAACTACCAAAAAGAGCTCATTTATTTGGTGTCTAATCGAATACGGGTGATCCTCATTGTATGAGTAACGGTGATGTGAAATAAACATACTGAATCCAAATGTGTAGGTTGAGAAAATAAAATAACTATAATAAGCAGAAAGTGAAATATCTCACTTCACGGCTTTACCTTTTGGCTTACTATATTCCGTTCTCAACTTCTCGTATTGTTGGAAGATAAAATATACCACCACCATCTTATAGTGCACCCTTTTCTAAAATGTAGGGCGATAGTTGGTGGCCTTATTTTTTTATATGTTGAACGAAATCATTGTGCAAAACATTTCAAATGCAAATGTCAAAAAATCTCGTACTCGTAGGTACATGCTGTAATTCAACTTGCTTAATCGGCTTTTTTGGGGCAGGTTTATCTCATTTTTCTCGTTATCTTTATTAGAAAAACCGCTTCCACGACACTAGCAAGATTAAATTATATTATAAGTGATTTTTTGCCAGTCGCGATTTCTGTATAAACTTTCTAAACTTTCTTTGTAAAGTTAGTAAATATTTTATTACACGATAAATTGAGGTGTTCAAGAACTTAAAGTGAGTGTAATTACGTAATCATTTGTTTACACTATGTAGAGAATAATTGAAACTGAAAATCTAGTTCTAAAACCAGAAGACACTGTATTTACATAATTGGGTTGGGGCTATTGATACCAATAAAATTATGTATTCAGTCAGTGAAGTGTCATACTTTGAACTTGGCCAGTGAATACAAGCATGTTAAAAAGTTACTAATATAACCTACCTAGTAAGTCCTAAACCCTACTCTTAAATTTCAGATGTTCAAATTAGGAATAAGCCTAACGAGAAACACCATAGCACCATTAAAACGAATGATGTCATCTCAAGAATCGGATGTGTTGTTTGAAACTTTGAACAATGCTGGCATTATAACGCTAAACCGACCCAAAGCACTCAATTCTCTAAACACATCAATGGTGTCAAAGTTATTGCCACAGTTAAAAGAATGGGAGACCAGTAAATCGTTGGTTATCATAAAAGGGGCAGGGGAGAAAGCTTTCTGTGCCGGTGGTGATGTCAAATTGGCCATAGACAAAGTGGATGGTCCAAAGTTCTTCTACATAGAATATAATGTAAACTACCTTATTGGCAATTACAAAATACCCTACATAGCATTTATAGATGGTATCACTATGGGAGGTGGACTGGGGTTATCGGTTCACGGGAGATACAGGGTGGCCACGGAAAAGACTGTAGTGGCTATGCCGGAAACAAAAATTGGGCTGTTCCCTGATGTAGGCGGATCATACTTCCTGCCACGGCTGCAGGTGAATCTTGGATTGTATTTAGGTTTGACTGGTAAGTGGTCCGAATAAGAGTCTGTAATCTCTGTAATGATTTTGAGTGAGCTGTGTTTTATATTTCATTCTCTTGTCTTATACAACACTATATATTTTATACTGTTTTGACTTCTACAACATACTTACATATTATTGTAAAATACTTACCCAACATGTTCAACTATTGTACCAAGCACCACAAATAATTTTTATTTTCTCAGGTGATAGATTAAAAGGCAAAGACGTAGTAAAAGCAGGAATTGCAACTCATTTTGTCCAAAGCAAGCGACTATATGAGCTAGAGAAACTGCTGTCCAGGTGCGAGAGAGACTCCGAAGTGAGCACTTTACTTAACAAGTTCCACGAACCAGCGGAAGAGTTCTCACTGGCTGACAACATCAAACACATCAACTATTGCTTCGCTGCATCTACAATTGAGGAGATCATTGAGAGGCTAGAGAAAGTGCAAAATGACTGGTCTATTAAGACCCTTAAGGTTCGTAATTGTTATTAAAATAATTTATTTTTTTCATTAAGTTAACCCCTTTTATCTCCGAGGGGGTGAGATGAGGTATACTTTGGACCCCTAAACGTGACAGATGGTCAGCCCATTACCGGACTGGGTGCTTTTACACATGCCTCAGAAGTAATTCTGGGACCTGTGGGTTTCCTTATGATCTTTTCCTTCACCGTAGAGCTAGGGTGATAAATATGTAGGTACGTAAGATTTTTAAAAACTAGTTCGTATGTGCGCGCGTCAGGATTTGAACCCTTACAGATGAGAATTGGGCTATTTAACCACAAGATTATCACTGCTAGAGGACAAAATATTTATTTCTGCAGCATAGTCAAGAGCATGTGGAGCAATGGGCTTAGAGATCAGACTCGCACTATAAGTGTAAAGCTTCATGTGTCATTGTATACTTTCTTCCAGACCCTCAGCCAGATGTGCCCAGGGTCACTGAAGATAACTCTCCGGGCTCTCCAGCGCGGCGCCCAGCTTGACCTCGGGCAGTGCCTGCAGATGGAGTTCCGCCTGGCCAAGCGTGCTACTAAGAATCACGACTTTCCTGAAGGTTTGTATTTACCTACCTTATTTGATCATTGAGTCAGACATTCTGCAGAATTTCACTTGTACTTTTTTACACCCATATAACCTATCGTGCGTTACCCGCACATATACTGTTTAGACCCGTTCCCATGGGAATTTTCAAAGATCCCTTACTAGTGCTCACTTACGTCATTTAAGGAACTTTTCACCAAGAAACATGGTTCTAGCTAGACCCAGCGATTTCAGCTGTGGTTTGATGTATCAGTCACTCAGCCAATAAATCACTCAGTTTCTTCTTTTAAATTTTAGCATACCTACTTTAATTAAGTTTTAAAAAATATCCCTGCTTATTTCCCTATATCGAAAATAAGTTTCGATCGAGACTTTCGAGTAATCATTAAATAAAAAGCTTATCCCATAACTCATCTTAAAATGCATTTCGATTTCAGTTTTACAATTGTAGCAAACCATTCAAATCAAAAAGTCATGCAGTTGAGTTCTAAAATAGATGACGTCACAAAGTCATTACTCAGTACATTTTTTATACTAAATTTTCGTTTTGACAGCTCATAAAAACTAAACTAATTTGATTACCTAGTAAAATACCTTAAATCATTTATTTCATTTTCAAAACAGGAGTGAGAGCTCTGCTCATAGACAAGGACAACAATCCCCAATGGAAACACAAATCCCTGGCGGAGGTAGACGACGAATATGTGGAGAGTTTCTTCAAGAAATTTCCAGCAGATCAGGAACTCACGTTCACGAACTCCAAGCTTTAGAGTAAGTAACACTTATAAATGGGTGGCCTTATGGGATTGCCGTTTGGTATAAAATTACATATCGACAGAATTTTTCATATATTTTTTTATATTCACCACCAAAGATAGTAAAACTTTGTGTTTATGTCAGAGAAAATGTTTAGATCAATCAGCAACATTCGTTTATAAATTTTAAATAGAGTTCTCGATAATAAAAGTAAGCATCAAATCGGGGAAGTCATGCCACAAACTCTTTTACAGCTTACTAGACTAGCCTTTTCTAAGTAACTTCGTACGTATTTAGGGATAAAAAGTAGCCTACGTGTTATTCTTATGTATAACCTATATTGATCAAAAAGTTTCATCAAAATCCCGTCAGTCGATTTTGAGTAAAAGAGTAACAAACATCCATCATCCTTACAAAATTTCGCTTTTATTATGATAGTTGGATTTACCAAGCATTAAACATGAACATAAATATTTTTTGTGAATGTATAATTTAACCAATATAGTCAACTTTTGAAATAAATTATAATCTTTAGGTTAATCACAAAATTACAGAAATTGGAAACATACTTAAAGTTGGAATTTTTTGGCAGTTTCATAGAGTACCTAACAATAAGGGTTTTATATGAATTTATACAAAATTAACTCTTGCATTTAATCAAATGAATCAGTATATTGTATCGTTATTTTTATAATATTTTTTTTAAATGGGTATACCTGTATGAATGTAAATAACTCAAGTTATTAATTTTAAGCACGGTTTTATATGAATTTATCTAGTATAACGCGAAAAGTGCATTTTTTCATATGTATAAAATTCATTCTTAATAACTGAAAATATGGTGATGATGGCTGTGATTCAAAATTCGTAACAATTTTTTTTAGTTTTTCATTTCATTACTAAAAACTAACTAACAAAACAAAACATTTGAAATCTATTGAAATATTAAGTATGTACTTACACAGCCTTCAAATTTGAATTACTAATCATTAATGTGTGATCAAACTGATCAATTCAGATTAAACAGAATATTGTTTGAAACCCTTCATTCGTAGATATTATTTTATTACATTTCCTAAATAAATAAACAGAGAAAACTATCTTGCACTGGTACCACTCATTGGGACCATTTTATAACAAGATTTTGTAGTGGGAAAAATAAATACTGAAACGAGTTTTATTATAATATAGGACTCGATTCTGACTGACCACCTAAAATTCCTAATTTTAAGTTAGCCTATCCTTCTCCATACCATAAAAACCTACAAATTTTAACTATGAACGCGCATATCTGTCACTTTTATGCATGACCTTGTTACATCGTCGCTAAAATTGCTAAACACGCCATACATGAGAAGACTAATTTTAATTTGACAGGACTAAATATCTCTCGTCTCTTTTCTTTTATAGGAGAAAGAAAATGACAGGACTAAACTAAAATAAGTTTAGTTGCAGTAATGCGACTAAACTTATTTTAGGACAGACCACCTAAAATTCCTAATTTTAAGTTAGCCTATCCTTCTTTATAGAATATGGAAGAAATAAGACAGAAACAAACCATAGATTATAGAGTAATGTCAAACGTGTAAAAACCGACTAATTTGATGTCTCATCTTTCACTTTTATCCATGACCTCCTTCCATCGTTGCTAAAATTGCTAAAAACGTGTATTTGAATGCGTCCATAAGGATCTATTTTGTTATTTTGACATTTGTGACGTTGTAAATAAATATAGCGCTTATGTGTCCCTTTCCTTTCCAAAGCGGTGGAAAAGAATAGAGCTAACTTAAAATTAGGAATTTTAGGTGGTTTGCAGAATCGAGTCCATAATGGGCCATTTACACGGGGGCAGTCCAGTAAGACAATCCACTAACTGCATACAACTTATTGGACTGCCCTCGTGTAAATGGCCCATAAGATAATTACATTGATCATGGCGCATAATGAAGCTATATGAGTTTGCACAATATACTACGGCTATTTTAAATACGCAGGTGTAAGCCTTTATTAGGTTGCGTTAACAGTAAGTATATCTAATAATGAATGCCAATTAGTCTGTACTTTTATCGCCAATTATAAAACGGCATACCTACTAGTTTAAAAGAAGAAAGGAAAAAATGACTGGAATATAAATAAAGTAATTATATGTTATCTTTTACAGAGGTCTTTTATTTTCATAATTTTTAAATCATTTCGTCGTTTGCAAATTTGGCTGACAGATTAGCTAGTTTCGATATTTATTTGAAACTATTTGGTAGTAAATTTGCCTTCGGAGTCAGAGTTCGCGGTCCAATAAAGAATCTGTCAAAACGAAAGTTGACTATGGAAAATGTAGTGAGTACCTACCGACTTTGTGACGTCATCATTTTTTGTAGGTATCCAATTCCATAAAAAAAACTCATGCCTTTAATCACCGAGCAGGCAAGCAGAGGTATTCCATTATGACCGCTCCGGCGATCGGCTCATCACCTATCACGTTTAGGGGTCCAAAGAATATCTCGTTAAAAGTTGGTATATCCAGAAATGGAATACCTCTGCATTTATAATTCTATAAGGATTTCATATTGCCCATTTTATAATCACTGCCTTCAATAACCATTCATCGGTTATCTACGTATAATAACTAGCTGCCCTAATTTAGCGATTCACGGTAATTAAATTAAATATTTAAACCGATCAAAGGCAACTGCAACTATTAATCATAAGTTTTGTATAGAAAGGTAGGTAAAACGCAATAGGTATTGTTTACTAGCGTTTACCCGCGGCTTCGCTCGCGCACGTTTATTTCACCCCCCTAGGGGTTGAATTTTGCAAAATCCTTTCTTAGTGAATGCTTACACTGTATAAGCTATTTATGTGCAAAATTTCAAGTCTCTGGACCCAGCGGTTTATGGTATATGAGCAGTGATAGCCCGAACGGTTAAAGAGCCGGCCGAAAATCAGTGAGGCTCGGGTTCGAATCCTGGCATGTACCAATGAGTTTTTCAAAAACGTACGTTTACGTACATATTTATCTCTAGCCCGACGGTGAAGGAAAACATCGTGAGGAAACCCGCAGGTCTCAGAATTAATTCTGAGACATGTGTAAACAGACCCGGTCCGGCGATGGGCTCACCATCTATCACGTTTAGGGGTCCAATGTATCTCGTGAAATGTGGGTATATCCAGAAATGGAATACCTCTGCCTACCCCCTCGGGGATAAAAGGCGTGAGATTATGAGGAAAGATTTGATTTTTTATTTTTTCGTATTGACTAGACTCTGAAACTTGTGAACCGATTCGTCTTGACGAGTACTTCAATTTGGTGCTAGATGGTAACCAAGGTCTGATGATGAAGCTGGAAGATGGCCATTAATTGTACTATTTATGATGCATAAATACAGCAAAAAGTTTGATTTAGCAAAAATATTGTAATGTAAGGATTTTAGGCATAACGCGATGTAGACCAACTAAGAATTCGGCATATAGCGAAATAGTTCATAAGCGACATAGACAAAAATCAAATTTAGGCAAACAAAGAGTTTTGCTAAAAGCGAATTTAAAATGACATTTAGGCATAACGCGAATTAGTCTATTTACGAATTAGGTACACCTCGCGTAAAGGGGTATATCCAGCAATGGAATACCTCTGCCTACCCCCTCGGGGATAAAATGCGTGAGATTATATTATTATTACATATATTATTATTGTTTCGTGTCTTATAAATTTATTTTCTTTCTTTCTTTAAGACGATTGTAATAAGAACGTTAGTAAAATGTACCAAGCTCCGTAAAGTAAAGAGCACTTTACTGTCAGTCGGAAGGCCAATAAAACTAGTCACGGAATCCATTGCTGGATTTTATTAGAAGAAAGAGAAATAAATTGAATATTAGACAAGTCTTAAAAATTTCAGATATAATTTAGTAAACCACCGAAAACACGGAATACGACGATTTGACGATCTGAAATATAAAAACAACCGTTATTATAGTTATCTACAGACAGCATTATTATGTATTCATTAACTAGCTTTTACGCGCGGCTTCGCTCGCGCACGTTTATTTCACCCCCTTAGGGGTTGAATTTTGCAAAATCATTTCTTAGTGGATGCCTACACTGTATAAGCTATCTATGTGCAAAATTTCAAGTCTCTAGACCCAGCGGTTTAGGCTGTGCGTGATATACTCGTATCACCAATCAGTCAGTCAGCTTATCATTTTACTAGCAGCGCCCCGCGGTTTCACCCGCGTAGTTCCCGTTGCCGTGGGAATACGGGGATGAAATATAGCCTATGTGTTATTCTAATGTATAAGCTATATAAATGTAAAGTTTCATCAAAATCCGTTCAGTAGTTTTTGAGTGAAAGAAGATACAACATCCATCCATACAAACTGTCGCGTTTATAATAGATATTAGTAGGATTAGTAGGTAGGATATAATAATATAGATTTCATTATTTATATAAATAATACTGACCGAAACGTATGAACGGTAGGAGATCGTGATGATTCCAAGGCACTTTAACTCCACTGGTTCCTGCAAGAGTAGATAAGTACATTATTTTAAAACCAACTTTCGTTTTCATTGCCAGCTCAGGAAAATTCCATATAAGTACCTACCTAACTACTTATAACAGGCTGTAGTAAGACTAGTAAAGAAGACACCGTACAGCAGATCCCTTCAACTAAGCAAAAAATGTGGCAACTATATAGGTATGAAAAATCCAGGCAGGAAAAAGGGATTCCAAAGCAATTCTTAACTATCAGTTTTTTTATCAAGAGTGTTTGTTGTAAATAGTTAGGTCTCTATCGATTTTGAAATTAGTCACAATAAAATGTCTTCACTGTGTTTACGCACAATGGAAGTCGTTAAGTCATGTCAGTTATTCTTGGGTGACTTGAAAAATTCTGACAGTTAGGTATCTAGGGTACTAGCCTAACACTATCTGTCAATCCGCGTTCGGCTCACGTGGGAGATTATAGCGCGGTGGTTATATTCTCTTTGATAGCGCGTACTTCCTCAGTGTGAGGAAAGACACATAGCTCAGCAGAGGGCTATTATGGGTTGATGACGATGATGAAAGTGTCAATTTCAAGGTAATTTGTCAGATAAACTTTGCGACAAGTTCATCGGCGAACCTTTAAATACAATTTCTGGAGATAACGGATTTCCTCTAAAAGTAATATATTTCTGGCAAAAGTCATACCTGACTGCGGGCCATGGCCATGACCACTAGTGGGCGCAGACGCCTGGAGGAGCGGCGTGTGCAGTGGTGCCAGCCCGAGCTGAACATGGCGGAGTGCAAGTGGGACGCCTGTGGAAATGTTGTTTTAAGTACGATTTAACGTAAAAGTTGTGACTAAAATCGGTGATCGGACAGGACACAGGAATAGAAACTGTAAAAGAAATTATCAAAACTAAATAAAAATTGACCAATTCCGAGTCGGATACTCCCACCGGGAGTTCCGGTCCTCTTTTTCTATATCTTTAGGTTATTTAAGTGTATAATAAAGTTCGATTTTAATTTATTTGTACCGCATGTTGTAAGGAAAAAAATAGAACCTATTGAAGTACAAAACAACGAGTACTTATATAATTATCCATAGTCATAAACTACCTCTGAATTACAAAATCAGTGTCGCCGTTCTTGAGGAGAACTGCATAAAGACAAGCCAATGGCCAACATTACAACAACAGCTTATGTTTGAGTTTTTGTGCCACAGGAAGTGCCACACTGCTTTCCCGCCAGGGTGAGTGTTGAAGTGTTGACCTTAAAACTACTCACAATGTTCTCAATATCGTGCATGAGGGTAAAAAGTGACCTGAACAGTGACGTCACCGGCGCTCCACATGACGAGGCCGGTGTTCAGCAGCAGACTCAGCGCCGTCACCGCGATGGTCGCCGTATTCGCTGCCGTGCGCTCGCCCGTCTATAATTCAATAATGGTCTGGAACTGCGATGCAATTTATGTTTGTAACAATCACATCGGTCGGTCAGAGCCTTCTCAGACAGATCGACCGATGAGATGTGACTTCTCAGTCTCTTGAGTCTGAGGTTATTTATTGCCTAAATATGGCGCATAATTGAACAATTAAGCAAGTGAATAGAACTGAATTGTCTTTCAATTCTTCCATTTGTAATCATCTAGGTGCCTACTCTACCTTTATAAATTTATTTATTTGGTTTTAAAACGGAAACTTTTAATTTCATGAATGTCTAAACACTGTACGTGTACGTGAGGAAAGTAATATATCGGGTAGAGCCAAGGAATCACACTAAATAGAAAACACTATATACCTAATTAGATATATCTACTTGTTTTTCTGTAGTCAGGTAAAAAGTAAGTGGGTAGGTATATCTGTTTTTATTAAATTTTGCAACTTAGTATAGGTACATTTACAATATTAATTAAGTAATTTACCATATTTCAAACACAAATAAAGGTCAAAGAAACATATATGAATAAGGCGCAGTCTGGACTGCCTTTCCCTTATTCGCGATAGCGCGAAGCTAGCTTAGCACGGCACAAGGCAAGCTACGTTGTCTGGCCTCATATTTTATGGTCTCTTTATTTTCAAAGACACAATTACATGCTAATTATCATACTTACCTACTATAATATGGCTGGGTTCGTCTAATGTAAAGAAATCCAAGGAAAATCGTTTTATCATTTTGATCATAATGCGATTAATTTACAAATAAGTAGGTAGATAGGTAGTCTTCTTTTGTCGGTTGTGTGCTTGTGCTTTAGAGTAAATATGAATAATGTTATGTGTGATTTAAATACAAGGTATGGTGAAATCTTTGCCTTAAAAGCTGCTATGAACATAGGCTATGCGAGCATACCACCATCTGGGACATGAGCAGCACTATCACGGTAACGTTGATCAATATCTGCCCGCTGTAGACGAGAGTGAAGGCAGACTCCATCTTTCTTGTACACCTGATACAACGATAACATTTAATATTTTACTATTCTCAGAATACTTATATAAAAAATAGTATACAGTTATTTCCTGATTGTTCCTGATATGGCTACCGGAACTGACGTCAAATATGCCTAATAATAATCCAGTCTCGGTTCAACTTTTTGCTCAAGAGGAACCTCTGTCGCTGTTAGCCATTTTGGATACCGGTCATGGCAACCATGCCTGGCTGTGCCGATTCCCGAAATCATTATTTTAATATATGGCGTTGATTTTAAATAAATTTCTACCTATATGACGTGTTTCCAAACGAATTACTTTCAGTTATTCTCACCTCAAAATATCCGCATGCAACTTAACACCAATTTTGAATGAGTTCTCAAACTTATCCTCCTTTTCTTCCTGAGTGATATTTTCATCGAAAATAGAGTTCAGACTGAAGAAGTAGCTCTGAAGATTTTCGTACTGATGTGCGAGTGAGATGCTGATAGATATGGCGAAGCTCATCGGCACGCATGCGCGAGCAATGAACATCCACCACAGAAGAAACATGAGGACTCTGAACAGGCCTGCAGCCTTGGTTCTGGAGTCTACATCAGGCCAGGCTGATATGACCGTGATGAATGCTTTATCTGAGTACAAAAAATAACGTCAAAAGTAAGGAAAAATATTGTAGGTACCAATTAAGTACACCTACCTATATTGCTTATTATTAGATACCTATATTGTTCTCCTCGAGAGAGTCGGTAGAGCTATTTCATTGCTGGAAACATCCACCATTGTACTACCATTATGTTTCACTAAATTCTTAACGTGACAGATAAGCCTGTACATTGATCTAAATCAATTTTGAGCGCTGCGGAAGGAACGATGTTTTTCCTTCACCGTGATGTGTGTTTTTTCCCTGAGATTATAGAAGAAAAATTATCCTCTACTCATGGGGTTATTGCCATTTACAAAAAGATTAAAGTATAAAGTACAACATTTCTAAGTAGGCAAACCTACCTTTTTGTAAAGCCTGCATAAAACCATCAACTCCATAAATCACTAAAGTCAAACACATACAAGCAGTGTGCGTTTTCAAATAGAACATGGATTTTTCAATAGCTTTCTGTTCAATTTCCTTGTCGTTATAGATTTTCTTAAATTTAACTACCAAATTTTCAATTACTTCTCTTATATCTTCTTTATAGTAACGTATGTTTTGATAAAACGTGTCAAGTATTAAATGTGCATACACGAATAATTTTAGGTCAGTACTTTGCTTTTCAGTAAGATTATGTTGTGTGAATAAAGCCACACATTCTTGCAAGTAGAAAAAGTATGTTAAACTATTGTAAATAATCGTGTAGGTGCCATCAAAAACCTTCGGCAACTTCAAGTCTTCTACCCAGAAATTCGGAGCGCTAGTCAATCGGCCAATTTTACACAGTGTGTAAAAGATTAATTCTATAGTAATACTTCGTAATTTATTAGGATTAACCATGTTTGAATCAGTTAAGTTTCCGAACTGAATAGAAGAATTACAGCAGTTACCATTTATAAAACTGTAGGTAAATCAGAGTCGTATCAAGGATTTATAAGGTGGTATTTTTAGCGTGTTAATTCTACTAAAACTCCATCAGTAGCGTAAAGGATAGTTGGTAAGCCAACAGATCCTTAACCGGAAGAAATATATTTATCTTCTAAATAAATAATAATAATATAATCTCACGCCTTTCATCCCCTATATGATTAAAATGTTTTTTTTTAATTATATGAAGTTCGACTCTGCATTCATAGCTTATTTATAATTCAAAATTGCTGTCTGACCATTTTCATGCTAACTGGTATCCTATAGAGCTATAGGTAGTATTAATTTATTTAGTAAGTACCTAGGTAGATGGGTCTTCCATGGTAAAACTACAAAGTAAAATTTTGACTAAAATATTTAGATAGATCATAGGTACCTACATAACATAATTACCTAATTAGGCTGGATTGGCTCAACTTATAGATATTATTTGGCAATTCAATCTCGAAATAGCCAAATTATTATACTTAGGTCATGCATGAGCATCTGTGAGCATAACCAAATGTGAATATGGCCTAAGCCACAAAGAAAGTGTTATAGGTACCTACTACTCTTTGGAATTCTTAATTGGAAGTGAGATCGCCTGATGTCAAGCATATGCGAGAGCATGTGCCAATAAGTTTATTACCGACTTAAAAAAAAATGGTTCCCTGTTTGACAATTATGTAGGTAGGTACTACGTAAGTTCGTGATTTTCTCATATACCAATCCGATTTGTATGGTGTTTTCGCTGCATATTTTTGGAAAAGGTTTAGTTAGGTAGTTATTTTAGTTATTTTGCGAAACATTTTATGTAAGTATAAAACATTGTCCTACACTTTATATAACTAGAGCTACATAGACTAAAACATAGCAGTAAGTCAGTGTTTCCATTAATGGGCGATGTGCTTGAAGTCGGTTAATTTTCTTAACAAAAGTTTACATTTTCATAACTTTAATTCATCATATATGTGTAGTCACTTTATGCATGTCACATAATGAAGCCAAGTACGAATATAGCCAATATGATTTTGCACAATAAACTAAAACTATTTTAAATAAGCGAGGCTAAGCGTATGTATCTATGCTAGGCTGTTTCGCGGGTTTCATTCTTGTTTTGTTCATGAATATATTGTGTGTTTATTTTACGTCTCTGCGCGTTTATATGTATATAAGTATGTTTTGGCTCGGCATAGTTTGGGACTAAAGAACCATTTGTGGATTGTATCCACTAAGATTATTAAAAAAAAATACTCAAAATAACTAGATAAATATTAATAAGTACCTACACTAAGTTATTCGATAGTAGTTAGACAGGTACTTTACAATGGTTCAAGTTATTTAAATATTATTTTATAATCACTGCCTTTAATAACCATACAGATTACAGCAGAAGTATAACTACCTGCCCTGACTATGCGAATCACTGGCAATTGAATATTTAATCTGATCAAAGGCAACTGCATCTATTAATTATAGGCTTTGTATAGAAGAAAGGTCGGTGAAATGCAATATCGCATTCCTTTAGACGAGCAATTCTTGTACGGTTCTAGCGTTTTGAAATTTTGCATACAGATACAGTTTTGCAGCATAGAGGTGTATTTTCTGTAAAACCGCAACTTTCCTTAAAATCATTTTTTTAACATAATATGTACGTCTACTCGCCAACAGATGGCGTTAACGACGCAATACGTCTACTCACCAGTAGATGGCAATAGCAACGTAATACGGCCACTCACCGACAGATGGCATTTGCAACATAATACGGCTACTCACCGGCAGATGGCGTTAGCGACATAATACGGCTACTCACCGATAGATGTCGTTTGCAATATTATACGGCTACTCACCGGCAGATGGTGTTTGCAACACTATACGACTACTCGCCGGCAGATGGCGTTAGCGACGTAATACGTGTTGTGTCAAGGATACCAGGGATTTACCTACATACAACTGCTGAGTTAGGGATATAATATCTCTGATTCCATCTTGGTTGATCAACCCTAATGGAGAGAGGAGGAGGACAATCCATTCCACTGTCCTCAAGTTTTTTTTGTATGCAGTCTTAGTCTTACTGGATTGCCCTCGTATAAATGGCCCATAACTGAGCTCTACAATAGCAGACATCGGCTGTGTGCGATTTGTTACACCGGAATTTCAGGGAAAGCCAATAAAACTAGTCACGTAAACCATAGCTTCATTATATTTAAAAGTGAATTGAATATAGGTAGGACAAGTTTTAAAAATCTCAGATATATTTTAGTAAACCACCGAAAACACGGAATACGACGATTTGACGATCTGAAATAAGGAAACAATTATTATTTCTCTACAAATACCTAGCTCATTATTAATTAATTTCATTGTAGCATAATAAATAACACGGACCGAAACGTATGAACGGTAGGAGATCGCGAATATTCCAAAGCACTTAATCTCCACTGGTTCCTGTAAAAAGACATAAGATAATATATCAATTCTGGAAGCCAGCTCTGACAACTTTAGATATATATCTACCTAACAGCACGTACCACTTTTTTTAATTGGTCTGTGCTCAAACTAAACAAAAATGTAGTAATAGGTAGGTACAGTATATAAAGTACTAGACTGCCATAGTGAGATTTTTATTTTATTTTATTTACCTGACTGCGGGCCATGGCCATGACCACTAGTGGTCGCAGCCGCCTAGAGGAGCGGCGCGTGCAGTGGTGCCAGCCCGAGCTGAACATGGCAGAGTGCAAGTGGGACGCCTGAGAATTTTTTTGTTGTTTATAAGTGCTTTTATTCAAAGTAGGGACTTATATAAGCCCACTTATTGAAAGTCATTGAAACTCCAACTCTTCGGCATGTAGGTACCTATATAGCTGATAATTATGTGTGAAGAAGATGATTTCGAAACTCCTCACAAACACACATTAGGTAACCTACTTATTCTTTCAATTCATACATAATACTAAATTGGGTATCACAATTTGGTTATTTTTTGATGTCGTATTGCGCTGTGCGGGAAAAAATCTGCATCAAGCATTGTTGTCATTCATATAAAGTATATCACATAGGTGTGTTGTGTTAAGTAAGGTTTAACGTATAATATTATTTTAATCTGTTATTTCCATCAAAACCCGAAATTAACTCAGGCAATAAAACACAATCAGAAAATGAAGAATTAAGAAAGAAGAAAATAAGAAATTGAATAATGCGATAATAAATAAACCTTATCAACCGAAAAACCCAAATTCAAACCGTTAAGCTATTCTTGATAAAAAAAATTGGTTGTCTGTAGGTATATAAAGTCGGTTTACAAATGATAATTTTACGTGATAAAGTCATGAGAAAACATTGATGAAAAATTGCATAATGGAGTGGAAGAGAGATAGATGCGTCACAAGCCGAACGCTTAGGCCGATCAGGCATCTCTATCGCTTGTTCCGCGCTCTCGCTTGCACGCATCGGGTCAGGCGGAACGTGTCAATTTTTCGTGCGTGCAGCCGGCGTTCATCGATTTATAAGACGTTATTTATTATGTCAAAAAATATGCATACAGTCTTCATGGTGGAATTAAAAAGTAATGCGACCTGAACAGTGACGTCACCGGCGCTCCACATGACGAGGCCGGTGTTGAGCAGCATGCTCAGCACCGTCACCACAATGGTCGCCGTGTTCGCTGCCGTGCGCTCGCCCGTCTGTAACACAATGGTGGATGGCCTAAGGCGGCAGTCGAGGACGTAGTTGATTCGGCTAAACACATCATCTCAACTCTTCTCCGCCGTACGGCTCACTGTCTGTTACGAGTATTGTAGCGAATAAAAAAATATATAGAACCTAGGCAAGTCCGTGAGAATGAATTTTAGGAAATGTAAAGTTGGAATATGAAAGTAGGATTTGGAATAATAATTTGGCCTAAATGGTTCGCTAGCGTGCAACTATAAATTCGTCCGTGGACACCTTTGGTTCAAGGACCGTAGCGTCTCAGCAATATTTAGGTTCAGGAACATAATTTAAATTAGGTATATATATGTACATAAACAAATTTAATTATTTATAACAAACAATAATTAAAGTCAGAGCTGTTGATGCATTCCAATAAAATAAAATAGTACCTACATCAAAATAATTCCCTAGCCCGTTCTTCGAGCCCAGCTGACTTACAGTCTCACTTAGGGTTAAAGAAGTCTCGTCCGGAGAATATACAGACCTCGAATCTATTATGTCTCACACCTTTAGTGGTGGTAACCGGTGCACCTTGGCTTCAGGCTACACCGCCGGGTAGCGGCGGGCGGTGCACTGCCCCAAAATGGGGGCCTACATGCGCATACCATCCTGCATTCGAGGCGTGCCCCGTACGTGGCCAGGATGTGAAAGTATGTGAAATTAATAAAAAGTTCTCACGTCCTGGCCACGTCCTGGGCACAGCCCTGATGCGTGTGGATAGACCTTCACCTAAACAACAGACTGCTTCCGATTCATCAACGGTATGCAGAGGTTGAGGCCCCACGACACGAGTGGTATAGCTTCACCTTTTTTTTATAAGAGAATAGGGGGCAAAGGAGCATACGGGTCACCTGATGGTAAGTGACTACCGTCGCCCGCCCAGCATGGACAAATGCAACTCAAGAGTCACAACTGCGTTGCCAGCCTTTGAGGCCTTTAGCTTTACCGCTAGTGCTATACCGGGCCTTAACGGGAGACGCGGGGGCAGTTCAGCCCTCCGACGCGGTTACCTCACCTCTCCTCTGTCTCGATTTCTCTCAACGATAGATGTTGAACCACGGTTGTATTTATACAAACTCTTGTGAGAATTTTGATAGCACGATCTAGAACTCGTGACGTCACGTCCTTGCCGTTAATAGCGATTGTTTGTTCTATGTAGGATTGATAAATGTAGCTAAATTTTGAGTTTGGGTTCTCTATTGTAGCATTAAATATTTACCGCATAATTGAGGCAAGCAAGTAAATTGTCTTTCAAGTTTACCACGCTTAATTACATAGACTACGTACATTTATTATTTATATATTTAGGTTTTACAAAGGAAATGTTTAATTTCATGAATGTCTATGTCTAAGCACTTTATTCCAGCGTTTACTAGACAGGTATATTACAGGTAATGTACTTGTTTATTTCATCGGTTGATATTCAAGTACCAATATAATATTATATGTATACCTACTATAGCAGCGCCCCGCGTCGCGTCTTGACTGACACCAATGTCTAAGCTTGCCATAATCTGCTAGTAACTAGGTATCACTAGCTCGACGGTGAAGGAAAACATCGTGAGGAAACCCGCAGGTCTCAGAATTAATTTTGAGACATGTGTAAATAGACCCGGTCCGGCGATGGGCTCACCCACATAACACGCTTAGGGGTCCAAATATAATTAATGCTCGGTGGTTGGTAGTGACCCTGCCTTACGTCTGTTGGGTTCGTGTCTGGTCGTTTAATATTCATTTAAGTATGTTTATCAGTTGTTTATTACCCATACTAGGTACAGGCCCTGCCTAGTTTGGGACTAAACCGTGTGTGAATAGTGTCCCACAATTTATTTATTTATTTACTCCAAATTTTATTCATTGTCACTCATCCAGTTTTTTAATAAATTAAAAACTTTCAGTGTCACCTATAGGGTAGGTATGGTTGGCCGATAACAAGGTATCAACAGGTAAATTTTCATGAATGTACATAGGTACTTTATTCAAAACAGAAATCAAAGGTGCATAATATAGACAGATAGGTAATGTATGAGTAGCATTCTAGACTCCCATTGCCTTACCTACTTGCGATAGCGTAATTTTCGAGTAGGTCCACCTATTTTTTTTTTTGCCAGTGGTATGTAAATGATGTCAAAGGTATGGATGAAATCTTTGCTATATAAGCTGTTGTAAACATATTCAATACGAGCATACCACCATCTGGGACATGAGCAGCACCAGCGCAGTGACGTTGACCAATATCTGCCCGCTGTAGACGATAGTGAAGGCAGAATCCACCTTTCTTGTGCACCTGATACAACGGTTACATTTAATGTATGGAGATTTACAGATGTAAAAAAATTATATTATGCCGATCTAGCTTTGTGAGTTCAGTTTTTTGCCCTGACCCCTATGTCACCGTTGCCTTTTTGGATACCAGTGCTGACCACAGTGCCGATTCCAAAGAGCATTATTTTCTTGGTGTCGTCGGCAGCAGAACCACTTTAAAGTTTTCTACAAGATAAGTTTCATTCTCACCTCAACATATCGGCATGCAACTTAACACCAATTCTGAATGAGTTCTCAAACTTATCCTCCTTTTCTCGCTGAGTGATATTTTCATCGAAAATAGAGTTGAGACTGAAGAAGTAGCTCTGAAGATTTTCATACTGATGTGCGAGAGAGATACTGATAGCTATGGCGAAGCTCATCGGCACGCATGCGCGAGCAATGAACATCCACCACAGAAGAAACATGAGGACTCTGAAGAGGCCTGCTGCCGTAGTTCTGGAGTCTACATCAGGCCAGGCTGATATGACCGTGATGAATGCTTTATCTGCAAAAAAAATGTCTTCGTCCTGAATTTCTAAACAAAAAAGTTTTGCTCACGCCTTATCCCCGATGGAGTCGGCTGAGATTTCGTTCCTGGAAATACCCTATTTTTACCAGCATATTCTTATCGCCATTTAACGTGACAATGGTAAACCCATCGGACCAGAATGTTACACATTTCAAAATCAATTCTGGAGTCTATGGGATTCCTCACAATGTTTTTCCTTTATCGTCGAGCTAATGATAAATATGCAATGTAGATATACCTACACGACTATTACCTATATATTCGGTCTATGTACAAGTTTTTGCCCAAATGCAAGTACATAAAATTAAATTAATTATACCCTCATGTGGTTATTGCCGGTTACAAAAAGTTCAAAGTATAAAATACTAGCTTTTATTACATCTCGCGCACGTTTATTTAACCCCCTTAGGGGCTGAATTTAGCAAAATCCTTTCTTATGTGCAAATTTTTTAGTTTCTAGACCCGGCGGTTTAGGCTGTGCGTTGATAGATCACCAATCAGTCAGTCAGATTAACAAACATTTCAATGTACCTACGGCAAACGTACCTTTTTGTAAAGTCTGCATGAAGCCATCAACTCCATAAATAATTAACGTCAAACACAAAGACGCAGTTTGCGTTTTTAAATAAACCATGGATTTGGCAATAGCTTTCTTTTCAATTTCCTTGTCGTTATAGATTTTCTTATAATTAACTACCAAATTTTTAATGACTTCTCTTATATCTTCTTTATAGTAACGTATGTTATGATAATACGTGTCAATTATTAAATGTGCATACACGAATAACTTCAGGTCAGCACTTTGCTTTTCAGTTAAATTATGTTGTGTAAATAAAGCCACAAATTCTTGCAAATAGAAAAAGTATGTTAAACTATTGTAAATAATCATGTAGGTGCCATCAAAAACCTTCGGCAACTTCAAGTCTTCCAACCATAAATTCGGAGCGCTAGTCAATCGGCCGATTTTACACAGTGTGTAAAAGATTAATTCTATAGAAAGATTTCGTACTTTATTAGGATTAACCATGTTTGAATCAGTTAAGTTTCCGAACTGAATAGAAGATTTACAGTAGATAGGTAGCATTTATAAATTGGTAAATCAGGGTCGTATCAAGGATAAAGATGTCTACACACTACACCGTATCATACCATGACCGTGCTATGAACGTATCAGGATCGGAAAGCAACAGGATACGCTCTACTGTGCCCACTAGAGCGTATCATAGCTGTGCGTAACGGGTTTTTTAACACACTTGCTCTTAAAGTGTGCCTCATTACATAGCTTTTAGGGCCATAATTATACACTAATTTATACCTACAAAGTCAAATCAATTTAAATTAGTACCTACCTTACTGCATGCCATGCACGAAGCGTATCCGTGCCACCGGCAAATGATTTTAGCCGCCAAATTTTTAACGCTCCGTGCATGGCAGGCGAAGGTAGGTACTGGTCGGTGACGTGACGGTCTTGTGGACGTAGTCTCATACTTTTCAATAAAATGTTTTTTTTCCTTGACACGTTCCTATAACGGTCATAGTGTGATACGGTGCAGTGGGCAGATATCTTAGGACGGTATTTTTAGAGCGTGGATTCTACTAAAACTCCATGATCAGCGCAATATCTGCCTAGTGAAAAGGATAGTTGGTAAGCCAACAGATCTCTCTTTTAGTAATATAATTAAAATGCAAAATTTCTTGTGAATTCTTAAAGTTCGACTCTGTATGCATCGAATGTTTAGCTTATTTATAATTCAAAATTTAATACCATCTGACAATTTACATGTGTCAAAGGCGTTTCCTTTAGGGATATATATGGATTCAGTGTTAATTTATTTAATTGGCACGTACTTCCATGTTTCAACTACAAAGTAAAATGGCGACTAAAATATTTAGATACCAGTGTTCATAATTGAAATTTGAATTGATTACTTTTATCTGAGAGTACCTGTTTCGCGCGATTTCACCCGTGAAAGTCCCGTTTCCAAGGGAAAATTATAGCCCATGTTACTCCCAGAAAAGTAAGCTTTCTACTGGTGCAAGAGTTTTTAAAATCACAGGCTACAGCTCACTATGAAAGATGTTTTGAAAATTCATCGATGAAATATGTAAGGAAGTTCGTCATATTTCAAGTCGAATTGGGAAGGAAGAAATCACGCAAAAAGAAATTACAGGAACGATAATACAATAGGCTCAAGTTATCTAGAATAAAAGCTTAATGCAACGTTTTTTTTATATTTAGAGCCCAACTAGGTACTGCTGAGTAAGTACAAAGAATCCAGGACTCACTTCTAGGATCATTAATAATAAAATAAATAATCTCACGCCTTATATCCCCGAGGGGGTAGGCAGAGGTATTCCATTTAATTGTGTTACATCCAGTGGAAATGGACTGAAATACTAAGTACCTACTAGCTAACTACATCAATATTCCTGAATCAGCTTTTGGAATAGGTACACACCTTAATGCAATGCTTAAAATTTATTTGTACTCGTACTTAATAGCCATCAGTTTCATCTAAGGTTTAACGTAAAAAAACACGCAACCAGCGTGCGTTTTCACATACTGTACAACATCGATTTTAAATTCGATTTCTTTTCAAAATCTTCGTCGTTGTACACCTTCCTCAAATTAACTACTACTTTTTCAACAATATCCCGTATTTCTTCTGCGTAGTAGTACGTATGTTATGATAAAATACATTGAATATTGCATATTAAATGTGCAAATACGAATAAATTCAGATCAGCACTTTGTTTCTCAGTTAGATTGTGTTGTGTAAATAATCCCAAACATTCTGCTAAAGGAAAAAATATGCCAAGGCAACGTAAGTGGTTCGGTAAATACCGAAGCCATAAAAAACTTTGGTAAATTCAAGTCTTCGGCAACCACGACCAATCTGGGCAAGCGTATGATTTAAGAATTTTGCTTTGAGAGTATTATTTGTAGTAGCCATAATTTCAGTCTTCTTCTTCTTTTAGGTGATAATGGCTTAGTCAGTCAGCTACCGTCTGAAATAGATAATATTATGTAGTATTAGCAAAGGAATATGTAGGTAATCGTTTGATGAACTTTTAAAATAAAACTTAGTAGAAATTAGAAGTACATAGGTAGATATTTTATTTAGCTACTTACTTATCAATATGTGTGGTATAAAAGTAAAATTTGCCCCATGTCGGGCGCCAACTATCGAATTAACCTTACTAAATGTCTGTAATATCAGTTTATTAATAACTCTAAATGATAACCGGTAATTATCCTTTCATTTAGGTGGGTATAGTGATTAATTTATTTTATTTACTTATGACTCATTTATGAGTCATTTATTTTATTAAAAATCAGTGTGGCTCGAGTTCGAATCCTGGCATGTATCTACCAATGAGTTTTTCAAAACTTACGTACATATTTATCACTAGCTCGACGGTGAAGGAAAACATCTTGAGGAAACCCGCAGGTCCCAGCATTAATTCTGAGACATGTGTTAACAAAGTGGTCCGGCTATGGGCTCACCTATCACGATTAGGGTCGCGCCACATCTGCGGAACGTACAGCGCCGAAGGTTCGGTGAACAACATACATTGGCGTTTCACTTTAAAGATAAATGGATCAGCCACCCGTGTCAACCTTAATGTATGTTGTTCACCGAACCTTCGGCGCTGTACGTTCCGCAAATGTGTCGCGACCCTTAGGGGTCCAAAGAATAAAAAATTTCTCGTGAAAAGTGGGTACCGTATATCCAGAAATGGAATACCTCTGCCTACCCCCTCGGGGATATAAGGCGCGCGATATTTTGTTTATTTTTTATTTTAGAAGTTTCATAAAATTTGTAGGTACCTAGATATTTTAATATGTACTTATTACTTATTAACAGTAAGTAGGTATTCGCACATACATTAAGACTATTTAATTGAATGGAACTTTCAATTTATTTGTTGAACAGCAAATAAATTGAAAGTTCCATTTGTGTTCGGGCCTGTTGGCTCAGTTTAGAGCAGGTTTAGAGTTATCTTGCCTTCTGAGTCGGAGGTCGCGGGTTCGATTTCGTTCGGGGTCAACAATTGTATGTAGAACATGTCTGTGGGCGTTAAGTTAGTTAAGACTACCTCATATGTAAACTTATGGGATGCAATAAATGATTGAGTATTGAGTACCAAACAGTTGTTTAGTATCCATAGTACAAGCTCTGCTCTGCTCTAAGAATTTATTTTATTATTAGTGTTATATTTATTATTTTATTAATTTATGTACCTACGTAATTAGCATTTGTACAAAATACTAGTGGAATACAGGACTCCAAAACAATCGTTTTCAAAATGATTGTTTGTTGATTTTTTAATTACTGCTAAAACTAATGAAATACTTTTGATAAATCCATCATCAATCAATCTGGTTCAAAGTTACTCTATGGTCTGGTTATTGGTCTGTGATGATTGACATGGCTTTTTGGCGGGAATCTGGGGTCAAATTCCACTAAATGTCAACGTTTATGGTTGTCTGGATGACAATGAGATGTCACTGGTCAGTCAATGGTGTTATTTTGACACCTTTCAAAGCAAATAACACCATACTCTGACCATTGATATGTCATTGTCATCCAACTGTAACCGTTGACATTTAGTGGAATTGGCTCCTTGAAGAGGACGTCATGTTTCTTGTGTAAAATTTTCATTTTGCTGAATATTTCTGGTTTTGACTCATAACAGTGATAGAAAAACTAGTGTTCTTGAAATGGGAAATTCGATAAAAAGCGTAGGATGGACATTTTTGGATTGCCTCAAGAAGCCGTTTTAATCTTTAGTAAAAGTGCACTTTCGTTTTACTGTCGCCAAATAATATTTTGATAAATAAAGGAAGACATTGTATTTTTGTGCATGAACTCTGAAGCAGACCTAAAAATCTTGAATGTCGTGTCGTGTTTAGTGCTGATGGCTAAATTGCCAATGCCTTCTTAATATAAGAAAAAAAAAACATGTTCGCAAAATGCAAATCGTAGCGAAAAAAGCGCGGGAAGCTTGAAGAAGATAGGCCCTAATTTTAATTTTCAATAATTTAAAATAAAATTACAATGCGTACAGAGTTTATTATTGGAAAAAAAGCTTTTTGAATGTTCTGCTTTCAACATCCAACGCCTTTCACTATCAGCCAACTTGGTAGAAAACTTAAGACCTGAGAACATCCCGCGCTGCATTCAAGACATGCTAAAGAATCAGGCACTTTATTCATGCATATTTGAATATATAAACAGCACCATCAATGATATTTGACTTAAACGAACATGACAAATTTTGAATTGGACACTTAAACGGATATGACAAATTCTGGATTGGACTAACTCGGAAAGACTTTTACCCTGAACATGAAAATTAAAGACTTGGCCTTTCGGCCTTATCAATATAGGAAGAGATAAAAATATATATTAAAAAAAGAAAGACTTGGCCTTTCGGCCTTTTTATGTTTTGGACCAGAGAAATTATTTAAATTGGACTTGGCTTTTTAGCCTTACAACACTCCGGATCAGAGAAAACTTACAACAGACTAGGCTGTATGGGCTAGATCCCTTTGCCTTTCCCTAATGGGATAAATAAAAAAAAAAAAAAAGCAAATCGTAGCAGGCTTTTTGGCGGGAATCCGAAGAGGGACGTCATGTTTTTTGTATAATTTTCATTTTGCTGTGTATTTCGGGTTTTGACTCATAATAGTGATAGTTTATTGTGTGGCAAGTGTCCGTGAAAGTGTGCAGTGAATGGGAAATTCGATAAAATGCGAGATATGGACATTTTTGGATTGCCTCAAAAAGTCACAATAAAGTCGTCAGTAAAAGTGCTATCATTTTACTGATAACCAAGTTAGGGCACGTTAGGGTTGTAGAAAGTCAAGAAAGTGTTAAAGACACTGTATTTTTGTGCATGGACTCTGAAGCAGAGCCATTTACATAAGGATATCATTAACTAATGACGAGGCTGCATGGCGTAATGCCTTTGCCTACCCTGTAAGGGGTGAAACAACAAAAAAAAAAATGCAAATCGTAGCAAATAATTTGTTGTTGCTTTTCTGAATTTGAATCTTAATATTTATGTGATATTTATTACCAATTAACAGGTTTAATTACTAGACTAATATATTAAACATACAGGAACGAAACATAAACATATTTAGATTGGGTATGGATTAGGTTATATTTTGGGAAACATTTCTTGCTTTCCGCAGTAAGAATTATATATAATCTAGGGTTACTGTCTAAACCTTAGCTATATAACACATAATAAGCTTTAATAAACTGAATAATGCGAACATATTCGCGGAAGAGACCAGAGAACCAGTTGATCGAAGGGGTGGAGAGCTTATGTAGACTGTGTCTCTCGCCGCCGGAGGAGGCAGTCCCGATCTTCGCAGACAATTCTGACAATGTGTGCGCCTCGCTCGCGCTGCGGATTATGATCTGCGTTGGACTGGAAGTAAGTAATTCGGCATCTAAGGCGACACTGTGAACTCTACCTTCAGTCCTCACCTAGTATTTGTGATGGAGGCAGTATGCTAACCGTACTGAAAAAGCTTCGAAGGTTTTAGCAATTTTTGCCTGCTGACACCTACTTTGAGGCAAGGGTGTTGGTAGAGTAGTAGATAGCCTTCAAAAACTATAGTAGAGTGTAGAATACAGTTTTCATTTAATTTTGGTCGATTAGATTTTTTTTGTGATTTTTATAGCGGTTATAACTTTAGATTAGCTGACATCGAGTTAGGCGTTTACAGCAACACCATAATAAACTATCACTAACATCCATTTCTGGAAGTACCTACCCAGAAATAAATATTTTTGATTTGATTATAAAATCATACCAAAATCCTCTGAAGCTGCATAACTGCAGATAAATAGGATTATATATTATTATTGGTTGCCGTGGCAGGCTGACGCTTCATAGTTTGTATAAAATACTAACTACCTATTATATTAATTAAGACTAAACTATGAGTTCAATAAACTACCTTTCACATATTTTTTACACAGATGACAAAAGAAGATTGCCTTCCAAACATGGTATGCCACGCTTGCCTCAACGAACTAGAAAGATACTACACATTCAGAAAGAAGTGCGAAGTCTCATATCAGAAATTAAAGTCGCACGTTCTAGCGGTTAAACAGAAGGAGTTCAGGGAACAAGTACAAGAGACGAGAAACGAGACTGTACTTCATCTAGCTGATGATGACATCAAAGTTGGTACGGGCAATGAAATATTTACTGTTACTTTTGACAGTGCTATTTTGCTGAATGAAGAACTGCCTGGGCTAAATGGAGTAAGTCAATTTTTATTTTTATGATAATATAAATTGGTATTTCATTATGATGCGGTTGTCGACGTCAATGCCGACCCTGGAGGAGATGGTGGGATGAACTGGACACCTTCTCGAGTTCATGGACAAGAGGCAGAGGATAGAGATTAGTGGCAAGAGAGAGGAGAGGTCTTACTCCAGCAGTGGGACTAAATTTAGGATTATAAAAATTTTTTTAAATAGCTTTAGATTGTGATTTTCTGGTTAAAACTAGCCTATGCCCTTCCTGAAAATGCAAGGTATTTGCGTGAAGAGTTTTAACAATCTCATCCGCAGTTTTATTTTGAAAACAGTTACTTTCTTACATGCTAAAAAAATTATCTAACAATAATTACAATAAAATCTTAATACAAACTTACCTTTAATTATTCTTCCAGCAAGGTCCCCTAGTGACCATTACACGAATAGACAGCAATAACAGGATGCCTCCAAATGGAATTGCCATGACAACTAGTGATAAGGTTGAAATTAAAACTGACCCAGTTCAATGTAATGACAATAATTTACAGGTATGTTCTTAGTAAGTATGTAATTACATCTGTAGGTTGTATACTTAAGTTAGTTTTTGTATCCATTTTACAACCTCTTTATTTGCATTTAAAGGTACAAAGTAGGTACCCAAATCTCATCATGATCGGTTTATCATAAATAGAAAGACAGATACAGTAATTTTCTCATTTATGATGATAATAGGAAAGTACCCGAAGCCAACAAGCATGTATGAACCAATTGACGGATGCAGATGAAGCGCGAGAGGTATGCCAGGATCGTAGCAGGTGGCGGTCTATTGTCTACTGCCTACCCCTTCGGGGTAAAGGCGTGTAATAGGAAAGTGTAAATTTGGATGATACATATATATATTTGTGTTCTACACAAGACAAGTTAGGCAGGTTGAAGATATAAAGAGGAGAAGTAGTATTTCTTTATAACAATTCATAAAATGTTATCTGTTTATGTATGTGTAACTTTTTATTCCCCCAAAATTGCTGATTTTCCCACTTACAGATACAAACAAAACCAATTGAACTCCCTGCAATCTCACAAAATACCCATGAGCTAGCAGAACCAATATCGTCACAAAATTCACAAATTGACCCGGATGTGCCTTTGTCAACAATCTTGACCAACATGTTGGTTGAGCTTGGGATTCTAGCACGGCAGGGGGAGCATCTGGTTGTTGTCAACCCGGAGACCAAGACTGTGGAGCTGAGAACGGAAGATGGGAGTATAATTATGCTAGAGCTAACGGAGGAGGGAGAAACAGTGAGTGATATTTCACTTACATACTTGCACCTTAAATACAGGCAACTCTCTTGTGACTCGAGTTGCAGGTGTCCATGGGCGACGGTAGTTACTCACCATCAGGTGGAAGTTTATGATGTTTGATATGTCATGCATGACTGATCCTAGTCAGGACCATTTGTAACAATCTTTGTATGAATGCTGACATATAGAAAGTATTTGAGCCACATTATGAAGAGCCTAGCAGATACTGTTGGTCGGCAGCAGATACTGTTGGTCGCATCATGTTTTTTAAGGAAGAAAAAAGGGAGAAAGTATACATTTCCTTAAGCAAGGGAAAGTAGGTTTTAGTATAATAAATATACACCCATAGAGACAACTCTTCAGCCTACCTTATGACGTCACGAGTGCGGGAAAATTCATCCGTAGACCTATTAAATAGGTCTATAACTTCATCCCATAAAAAGATAAAAAGTTTGTTACACCTTACCTTATGATGTATAAATTGCTACGAAAATATTATTGCAGGAGCAACAAAGTTCTGAAGAATCTCAATTAGTAAATAATCAACAAGAAGTGAAAGATGTGAACCAATACATAAATTTGAGTTTGAATAACACGGAAAAAAGCGATGCGACTAAGGAAATCAAGAATAAAAAGTAAGTACATAATTGTTTAATGCTCAATTTAGTTCGCAGTGCTCCAGCGAACTGGTTCACTCATATAATTCGTTTTTTTATGTGTTTTTATATTATTATTGTAAAACACTTTAACCATCCTACTAATATTATAAAAAAAATAATATATATAAACGCGAAAGTTTGTGATGTGATTGTATTGCTGTTTGTTACTCTTTCACGCAAAAACTAGTGAACGGATTTTGATGAAACCTTACAGTGATACAGCTTATACATCAGAATAACACATAGGCTATATTTTACCCCCGTATTCCATCGGTATCAGGAATCACTACATAGTATAAAACAAAGTCGCTTTCTCTGTCCCTATATCCCTATGTATGCTTAAATCTTTAAAACTACGCAACGGATTTTGATGCGGTTTTTTTTAATAGATAGAGTGATTCAAGAGGAAGGTTTTAGTATAAGCATTGCACCCGTGCGAAGCCGGGGCGGGTCGCTAGTAGAGCATAATTGAAATGCGTAGGCCGGTGGCGTGGTGCTGTCAGTGCCGTCGGCCGTTCGCGTCCCCCGCGGCCCTGCGGAGGCACTCCTCGGCCGTGCACGAGCAGCTGAGGCCGCACGCCTGCCCCAGCTGCCAGAGGCGCTTCGCACAGAAGGAGGTGCTCAAGAGGCACCAGCTCGTGCACCAGGGTTAGTGCTCCAGATCGTAGTCAGTCATTTATATATTCATCAAAAAGTACACTAAGAAAGGTCAATAGTCTAACAAGGCTCATGATCTCCACCGACGAGTCGCTGGTTCCAAATGCAGTACCCCGTGAAGAACCAGCAACAAACTTCCAAGGCAACTTTTGTAAACCGACTTTAATAATAAATAATATAATCTCACGCCTTTCATCTCCGAGGGGGTAGGCAGAGGTATTCCATTACTGGATATACCCACATTTCACGAGACACATTGGACCCCTAAACGTGATAGGTGGTGAGCCCATCGCCGGACCGTATCTGTTTACACATGTCTCAGAATTAATTCTGAGACCCGCGGGTTTCCTCACGATGTTTTCCTTCACCGTCGAGCTAGTGATAAATATGTACGTAAGTTTTGAAAAACTCATTGGTACATGCCAGGATTCGAACCCGAGCCTCACTGATTTTCGGCCGGCTCTTTAACCGTCAGGGCTATCACTGCTCTTTAACCTCTTAAACCGACTTTACAGACAATTATTTTGTTTATGTATAGATGAAGTGTGACACGGTCATCGTGTCTGTCGAAGCCAATACCTTTAGCATTTTTATTAAAATAACACTACCTTAATTTACCCAATTAGAAAGTTAAATTCTCAAGTTTTAGCGTATACTCGCAAAATCAGCTGCGCGTGGTCAATGACCGCCGGCTCCGCAATACGCTACGTAGTATATGACAAATTCAGAAAATTGTGGAAAAGTAGTGTTTAATTTTTATTTATTTAAAGTTTTTATATGTATGCAGAATGTTGATCGGTTACTCTGTTACCTCCTGAGAGGATTTCCTCGAGACCAGTCGCACTGTATATGAAGTGTGACACGGGAATTCCCAGAGTCGAGGCCGTTCGCGTGCCCGCTGTGCCCGAAGAGCTTCACGCAGCGAGCCTCTTTGGCGGCGCACGAGAGGTCGCACGCGCCTCCCCACGAGAGGCCGCTGAGGCTGCACCGCTGCCCGGCCTGCCCCAAGGTCTTCCTGCACGCCTCCGGTGAGCCCGATAATCTCACGCCTTATATCCCCGAGGGGGTAGGCAGAGGTATTAAATTTCTGGATATACCCACTTTTCACAAGATATTCTTTGGACCCCTAAACGTGATAGGTGGTGAGCCCATCGCCGGAGGATCTGTTTACGCATGTGTCAGAATTACTTCTGGAACCTGCGGGTTTCCTCGCGATGTTTTCCTTCACCGTCGGGCTAGTGATAAATATGTTTTTTTATTGACATATGTAATCATAATAAATTGTGAGACACACACACACGGCTATTTAAGGTCACAGCACACTTATCAACTCGGAAAGGGATCGTCACCGTATCGCCTCGAGCCGTTCAGTATTGTTTCTATGAAACTCCCTACTGCAACGCACACTAATGGGAAACGTAACGTAATCGCCTCGCCTCGGAACTCACCTCGTCAGGTATATTGAAACAAAAAAATCATGAAAATTGACGTTTATTTTATCTTCTAGCCCCCCCCTGCCCCTACCTGGGTACGCCCTTGGTAAACATACTTCAATGCTATGCTATCCTAATGTAAAGGGGCTTGTCTTCACCGAAGAGTTGCTGGTTCCAAATGCAGTACCCCGAGAAGACCCAGTAACAAAGTCAAAGGCAACTCTTTTTAACTTTATGAGTAGCCACATAAATGCGTACGGGATGGCTGCCTTGCTATGGATATTTTGATATATTGCTATGTATATTGTGACGTAGTTCCGCTCTCTCTAAACAAGATCGGGTGAAAAATTTTAAATGATTAGTCGGAGACATTTGCCGTAGTAAATTTTCGTTTTGACATAAAAAAAAAAAAAAACTAATTTGAACGGATGTTGGCATTTTATACCCTATTTTAAATAAAAACTGTCTACAACCCCGAACCCCACCATGTTGGTGCTATACAAAGAGATTAAAATTTAATAGGGCATAGAGGGGACAAAGCGAGGAAAATTTGAAGCCAAAAGTTATCCCAAGTGGAATAAGTCTAGTACAATTTCGACCGACTGCTCGCGTTCATACTTGGGCTGGCTCGACCGGAGTGATACCACGGCCTCACAGAAAACCAGCGTAAAGTAATGCATTGCATTTCGTTGAGTGAGTGAGGTAACCGGAGGCCCCAGACTCCCCTCCCCCTACTCCCACTTCAAAAGGCCGGCAACGCAGTTGTGACTCTTGAGTTGCAGGTGTTCATGGGCGACGATATTCACTTACCATCAGGCAAAGAGATTAAAATATAATAGGGCATAGAGGGGACAAAGCGAGGAAAATTTGAAGTCAAAAGTTATTCCAAGTGGAATAAGTCTAGTACAATTTCGACCGAATGACAGCTCGCATTCTTACTAACTGACATGACAAGGACATGACGCTTAGGCTTCAAAGTTTTGTATGAAAAATATTCCCAATGCCCCCTCTATGCCCTATTATATTTAAATCTCTTTGCCATCAGGTAACCCGTCTGCTCGTTTGCCCCCTTCTCTTATATAAAAAAAACTGACATGAAGTTTTGTATGAAAATATTCCCAATGCCCGCTCTATGTCCTATTATTTTAATCTCTTTGGTGCTATAACGTGCGGGTGTGGTCCAAGGTCTGAGCCGGCACTCGGGGTCGCACCAGGGCCGCGTGTTCGGGTGCGGTGGTTGTTCCCGCAGCTTCAGCGACCGCACTTCGCAAAGGAGGCACTTGCAGAGACAACGGCACAGACCACCACCACAGGGGACCACCACCTGACCACCGAGATGGTCGGCCACCTTCATAGGATCTTAGGAGCTTTCAACTCTTGTAAGTTTGGCCTCGACCGATGGTTGGTGGTTATACTGCTGCAAGCCATGGCAATATTTCTGCTAGGCCGAGTGCTATGTATTGTAATGCAAAGTAGCATGGGTATCATCGCCACGCTGGATTTTGAAACGGATCCTGGCCTAAAGGCATTATCTAGCAGTCAACCATCACATCACTAAGAACTTGGGACACCGAGCTTCGCTCAAACGCCATCTGTCGGTGAGTAGCCGTATTATTTAAAAAAATGTTAACATTGCGTATTTACAGGAAATACAACTGTGTTGAACTTAAAAAGAAAAACCGTATCTGTATACAAAATTACATCATAATCGTTAGTGCTTTTGGCTTGTTCATACTGTTTGACAAGCGACAAAATGTCAAGTATGCTACGCTATCACTCTTTGGCAAATTAGTGATTATATGAAGCAAGGATCCGTATTAAAATCCAAGATCTTGGTGCTAGGATGATACACACCAAAGTAGAAAGTGATTAATTTAACTAAAATCAGTTAGGTAAATCCATAGACATAAGTACAATAGACGGAGAATACAATATGTAGCTAAACTAAAGTCAACCATAAAGATTAGTACAAAATACCTCCGATTTCAAGGCATTATAAACTATAATCCTACTAAATTAATTGACTAAAGATTTGAAATTTTTGACCAACGAGCATCTGGCTATGGGCTATGTTGTTGACAGCTGGCTACACGGCGTCTATTGTACTTGCAATTATGTCTTTGTCTATGTATAAATCAGTAGTCATGTTTAATGTGATATTTGTTTTGCGAAAAGTAGATAATATTTATTGATATTAGATATTTATCTATTGTCACTGGATTTTACTGACAAACAATAATGCAATAATCTGTCCTATTTTTACAATTCAACAGTATCTACTAACTATCTAGTACCATAAACACATGAAATGAATCTTTTTTTGTTGTGTAGTACCAAGTACCTAAATATTATTCGATTTTACTTATTTATTCTGAGTATTATGTATTTAAATGATTTAATTGAATTAATTACAACGAATTAACGTAAATAAATTAAATATTGTACAAATAAAACCCAATTTTTATTTACTTAAACATTTTATTGGAAAAAAAATTTCATCCTAGATTGAAAGGCAACATGGTATTGTATAATTTTAGAAAATAATGACGAGACACGAACACAGGGCCCGCTATGGCACTCGCCCCTCGTCCAGCGGGCCGCCGCGGCGCTTTGTAACTTATGGAATGCCTTTATTCACTTAAATATAACATCATACACTTCCTATAAGCATACAATTAAATAGAAGCTATTTCCAATTTTTGTTCAAGAATCAAGGAGGAAAATCCGACGCGCCCGATGTACGGAACCAGTAATAGTGAACGGAAACGATAATTACACTTGAAGCTCTAACTCGACTCCTATATCTAGATATAAATGATTATAAAAATAAATAAGGGGCGCCCCCCAACCCCCTTCCTCTAACCCGCGATCGACACCCGGACACTTCGTTTTGAGCAAAACTCGCAAAGTTTAAGCTTTAAAAATATTGGTGTTTCACACGAATCATTTGTTAGTGGCCTCCCATGCCCGACTCGCCTCACTCCCGATACATACAACACGTCCCACTAAATAATCAACAGGCAAACTTATAACGTAACTACCACAAATAAAAAAGTTACTGCATAACTCGAAGCACACAGCTCTTTAATTTATGACTCACATGTTATCCCGACGAATATAAACATAGTTACATAATAAAAACCGAATCACTTAAAATTAATAATAAAAACAAGTCTGTGTGCCCCAATTTGATTTCGGAACGTTAAAATATGTTATTTCAGGACATGATCTCGTATAATGTATACATATTCGGTTATAGCACATTATGGTCTAAAATAAAATTACTATTAAGTAATAATCAATATTTACATTAGGCCCCGGGCTTAGCCGGGCTGCTGCGACGCACGTAAGCACCATCGTATGCACACATCGAACTACGCGACAATTTGCCTGGACGGTGGAGATAATTTAAAACACCCTCTATGAATAAACTCCATCACTGTCTTTTACTTTTACACAACGGTCTAATGCGTCTGCTAAGCAGACAGATCGGTCGCAGTATATATTAACACGGAATATTTCACATGGGCGGGAATAAAATCTTTAACAATGCATTTGGCACTTAAATGCTTGGGTCAGATGATGCCAGACCGTGCGACTCGGCACAATTATAACCTTTCCACCTTTGTCGTAAAGACTACAATTGTGTACACTTATCCACAGATTGTATTGACAACACAGTGGACTATCTAAGACCATAAGGGCCTGTTGCATACGCCATTTCGACATACTACTGTTTGAAAGCTGTATATATTGACGCTGCATTTATTTACGAATTTATATATATCAAAAAGTCTTGTATTGTGGTCCCCTAGGTGCAGAAGATATTAACCGCGTTATGACGTACGACTCACCGTCCAATTAATTAATTGTTTGCAGGCGTCCGAGTACACTCGGATCACAACTTCACATGGTACAAGTACGGTCCGAGCTCGTATTTTGAAAACGCGGCTAGCTAAAGTAGCAAATCTGGAAACTACAGGCATAGCGTATAACTGAGTAATGGATGACATTTGATGTAACAGGTGGTCTATTGTCTATTACAACCTTTACAATCGTATTCATTTTATCGTACGTTGCTTCTTCGGTACATCTGTCATTACCGCCAGTGTAAGCAGAGCAAGCACTGACTGGGTACAAATGTCAAATAAAGTCGATTGCCAATACAATTACAGATAGACAAAGGCCACAGCTGTCAATTGCAATCAATTGGGTATTTGACTGTAACCAAATTAAACTTCGAGTGATCACAAATTAAAAAGATAATCTCTAAAAACCTCTAAAAATCCATTTCGTTTTTAATTTTATAACTCATACTACAAGTACTACAAGACATACTACAGCAAATTATCTGCTTATGGTCTATACCGATCGCAGATAGAAAAAGAAAAAAACTTATGAAAAACGTGATTTAATTGAATACTATAGTTATGGCGTCACAACTCAGTATTCACTACATTTTCCACAGCAAAATTTTCGTTTTGACAGATCATAATAAACAATCATTTGACTAGGCAGTCCAATACCCTCGAACCTTCAGTTACACGCTATGGCTGTACCCACAATTCCATGTTCAAAATAACCTATAAAAAGCCCTCAAACAGTAGTACGGAGCGTGGTTTACGTGGACGACGTTGTTGTCTCGAGATTACATGTTCTCGAACTGATCGACGCGCCTCTTGGTGTTCCCCTTGCGGATCTCGCGCAGCGTCTTGTACTTGTCGCGGCCTTGGCGGACGTTCTCGCGGTGGATCTTGTCCATGGCGGTCTCTTTCGTCTCGTCGCGGGACTGCGCGAGGTCTTGTTTCAGCGCCTTTAGGGATGAATAGTTATGTTAGTGAAACGTGTGTTGACTCTGAATGGAAGTTACTTTCAACCGACTTCAAACAATCTTATCAATTCGACTTTTTTTTTCTATGTTTGTTACCTCAGAACTTTCGATTGGGTGAACCAATTTTGATGATTCTTTTGGGCCTCATCTAACGCTGTGCTATCATCCTTACCTGTCCTCACATAGAGATAGATAGAGAGTTCTATCCACAGTGGCCTCACCTTGAGCTAGTTGTGCAGGCCTCACCCAACGCTAGTACCACCCTCACCTAAAGCTAGTCACAGCCTTAGTATTCCCCTCACCTTGAGCTGTTCATACAGAACACTGTTGGTACTGGTACACTGGTACCGCCCTCACCTGGCTCTAGCGTCCGCCCTCGCCTAAAGCTAGTGCCACCGCCCTCATTAGAACTAGCTCTAGTGTCACCGGTCTCACCTTGAGCTGGTTCTGCAGGTCTCACCTTGAGCTGGTTGTGCAGTCCTCACCCAACGCTAGTACCGCCCTCACCTAGCTCTATCCGCATTGGTCTCACCTTGAGCTGGTACTGCAGGCCTCACCCAAAGCTAGTCCCGGCCACCCCCGCCTGTACCCCCTCACCTTGAGCTGGTTGTGCAGGCGCTCGTTCCTCTCTGCGAGCGTGCGGCGGTCGTTGACGGGGTCGACGAGGTCGTCGGGAGCCCCGGCCAGCTCGCCCCCTCCCGCGTCGGAGCCCCCGTCCGACCCCTCGTCGGGCCCCTCCGCGCCCTCGCCCTGCTCCATCACGTGGTGGTGCTGGGGGGTCGTCGCCGCGGCCAGCGCTGCAGCTGCCTCGTCCTGGGGACGACACCGGACGGATTAGTTGGTAAACGCCTCGACCAGTCTACAAATGGCCAATTCGTAAAGGACTAATTCTAAAAATGGCCAATTTGTAAAAGGACTCATTCTAGAAATGGCCAATTCGTAAAAGGACTCTAAAAATGGCCAATTCTCAAATTAATTCAATTCTTAATTATTCGACAAGAAACATAAAAATTTGGCGGGATGTAAGTGACAAACGTTACGCCTGATACATTTGGAAGGATTCTTCTTTAGCCTGATGTTAGTTTTGTATTGTCATATGTCGCATCATGAGGGCTTGATCAGCTCACACATGGTTGCTACCGGCGAGGACCTATTATTAGCGGTATGAACTTCAATCCTTTGTCTACACTGTTAATTAAGCTGATGGTCTTCTAAATTTAAAGAAATTTAGAAGCTAAACTTTATTTATCATGATTAGCCGGAAAACGTCCACTGTTGAACAAAGGCCTCCCCCCATAGAACGCCACAACAAACGGCAACTTGCCGCTTGCATCCACCGGTCCTTGACGATGTCGTCGGTCCACCTGGTGGGAGGCTTACCAACGCTGCGTCACTCGAGAACTTTTCTTCGACATCGGTTATCGGTTCTTCAAGCGATGTAGCCTGCCCAGGTTTTTACTAAAATTACACCGTTTTTTTCCATTCCGATACATTCGTCGACCAGAAACAGTCGTAAACATGAGAAAGACTTGTTTATAATTGTTAGGTACTATAAGAGATGACTTTGTCTCCACCTTTGCCTAAACGCTATTTGTAGCTATACCGATGTGAGAAAAGATAGCTGCTTGCAAAAATGACACAATTGTATCAGACAGAACTTTTACTAATATATAATAGGTAACTACACCGATACGAACCAATACGAAAAAAAATATTGCCTGCAAAAATTAATTCATATTTAAAAAAAATTAAAAATATCAATTTTCGTGGCAATTTCTAATGTTATCTTCTCGATTAGCAATACTCGATAAACAAATAAAGTTCCACCTGCTTGCGCCTGGCCTCCTCGACCTCCTCCTGCAGGCGCCTGGTCTCCGAGTCCTTGACCTCCACCTCCTGCTGGATGCGGGACACCTCCTCCTGCTTCGAGAGGATCTCCTCCTCCAGCTTGGCGCGCTCCGCCGCCTCCATGTTCTGATCAACACATGATTATTAGCACCAATTACTACATCTTGATATTAAAATCCGGACAAGTGGGAGTCGGACTCTCACACAAGGGTTTCATACCATCGTACAATAAAAAACACTTCTTGAATGGGGCCCTCTTTCATTTTCACCTTTATTAAATATTTGTTGATATAGAGCGGCAATATAAATTAAAAAAAAAACTTTTTACGTATTACAGTTTATGAGATACACACCGCTGTCACACAAACAGCGCAACCGATTTCAATCAAATTTTGTGTGTATTTTTTTTGTTATGTTATGTTCTGATAGGTGATGTTGTAGTCTATGATAGAACAAAGTTTGCCCAGACCTTCCTGAAAGGGGTCTTTAAGCAATAACTCTCGAGCGTCTTTATTTCTTGAGCAATTTTAGTAAGTCAATATAATTTATTTTCTGTAGGTATAGAAAATAAATTAGAAATGTCAATAGTCTAATAACAAGGCATTCGAAACTCGTCCATGAAGATTGGTTAAATGTAAACAGCAGCCCATCTCCACCGACGAGTTGCTGGTCCCAAATGCAGTACCCCGAGAAGAGCCAGCAAGAAACTCAAGGGCAGCTATTTTTAATCTCATGTCTTACTAGTAAATATTATTGGAGAATTAATTTATAACGCGTTAGCCTTATTATGGTTAATATTTAAGTTACAGACTTTCAGTGACTGGCAAACATTTATATCAATTTAAAGCCTAGCTCGTCAGATATAATGGGGATTATTGATAGTTCCTCGTGACGTCACGCGTAGAGACGTAGTTCCAATAGAGTTGCTAGAATCGATATTAAAATTTATGGGCTAACAATATGGATTAGGATATTGTAACCTAAAAATTGTGGACTGTACCTTGGTCTCCTCGAGGCGCGTCATCATGGCCTGCAGCTCGTTCTGGCGCTGCTCCAGCTCTTCTTTAGCGGCTTGAAGCTGCTTCAGCTGCTCCTCCAGCCGTCTGATCATGTCCTGGGCTTCCATGAGGTTGGCCTGTCAAACTAAATTTCATAAGAAACACTGTCTATGTGGTCAGGTTATGCCTAATATTTCTACTAAAATCGATAAATGATTTAATATGCCTCGGTATAAGGTTTACTCCACGTTAACGACAACTGTTTGAAAACATTCTTAGGTAGTTGACAGTATGCCCCAATTGGTTTAGGCGCAGAACGTCCCATTCGCAAAACGTCCCACCGAAAAAAAATTCGCGAAACGTCCTATTCGCAAAACGTCCCATTCGCAGAATGTCCCGCGACGTTTCGAGAATAGAGCATTTTTTTCGGAGGGGCGTTTTGCGAATTGGACGATCTGCGCCTAAACCCCCCAATTTTGTGACTATGAACTTGAGGTTGCCCGCTGTTCATCGCCAGTGTAAGATGTTAAATCTACACTAATTATATACACTTCTACCCTAATATTATAAAAAGGAAATATTTTTATAAAGTTAAAAATTACTGGATCGATTTAAAAAAAAATTCGGGCTATAATTTCCATACGGGATCGGGACCTAAGCAGGTAAAATCGCGGGGAACGACTAATTATTTGTTAAACAGCCGCTGTTAAGTTGTCACATATTTCAACATTTTTGAAGTCTAAAGTAATTTGTTACCTATACGTGGAGATTAGGTATTGGCATATTGTTATTTAACTTATATTACTCAATTTGTTATTAAAGCTGTTAATCTTCCAAAAAGTAAATAAATAAAAATAAAATAACCCCGTACCTGTGAGCGCTCCATTTCCTCCTGCATCTGACGCAGGCGGTCCTCGTACTCCTGCTGTTTCTTCTCCGCGCGTTCACGGGCTGCGATCTCCAGCTGGAGTTTCTCCCTGCGGAATGATATACAACATTGCATCAACACCGCGAGTGATATATCCACCGATTTTTATTGATGCTCTTCTTTGTAAGATCGCTATGGGAAAGAAAATCGTAAATCGTTCTTCGTACGTCTTTGGCGTCTCATTCTGAAGGGTAACAAGAATAGAACATAAAAAGTAGAAGCTGTCAAAGGCGTCATTGTAGGAGGTGTGAGATCTTCCAGATATAAAATTTTGAAACCAAACTAGTTCGATTATTATAAGAAGAGCTTGAAACGCTCTAATGCCACTGCTAATTACTACCCACAACTTCAATACACCAAAGAAACGTTTTGGGAAGTTGTCTTTTTGAGGAAGTTGCTGTTTTAGTAAGTTATCGTTTTGGGAAACTCACATTTCGGGCAAGTTAGCGTTTTGGGAAGTTGTCTTTTTGTGAAGATTGTCTTTTTGGAAAGATTGTCTTTTTGGCAAGATTATCTTTTTGAGAAGTTGTCGTTTTGGTAAGTCGTCATTTTAGGGAAGATTGTAGTTTTGATAAGTGGACCTTCTAAGACAATGCTGCGTTGTCCTTTTCAATAAAACCTAAATGTTTTACGATCGCTAATGTACTGACCGTTGCGCCTGCTTGGCGAGTTTCTCCTCCCTGGCCTGCGCCTTCATCTGCTGCACGTCGATGGTGTCGGGCTTTCGCCTGCGCATGTACAGCTCGTGGTTGCCCATGCACAGCGCCAATATGCGCTTGTTGACGCGCACTCGCGGCGCGAAGAACACGAAGTCCGGAGCCTTCTTGTCGATCGGCTTGATTATGAACTTGCGGTCGTTGAACGAGATGTTGCGGATCTCCGACCAGGGGAAACCGATTTTGGGAGTCAGCCTGCAATGCCACGGAATTCCGATGGTTATTTAGGGGATAACGGTATTGTAACAAGTTGTTTGAGATTATAGAGATAAGGTTCATTATGACAGGCCTAGTGTCATACTAAACAATTATACAAAAGCAGTCATTTATAGTTTTTGCAAATTATTCAGAATAGTGTGCAATGTGAGAACAAAACTAGGAATATATTATTTCTTTCGATGTAATCCTTTTAATCCATTCTCTAATATGGTATCAGAGCGGGGTAGGAAGATACCTCACTAACCACAGGGCTATAACTGCGAAGAAAATCAGCGGCAAACTTAAAGGGGACGTCTCATATGTACTAACTTGTCATCCTTCTCGTAGATATTGAGGCCGAGCGCATCTACACCGAGCCAGAGCTCCGTGTTCTTCTTGTTGCGGATCTCGAAGTAGTTGACGCCGTACATCTCGAGGTCTTGGGCGATCTTGAGGTACTCCATCATGGCGTCCTCGCGGAGCATGCCGCGGTGCTCCTGCCACCAGTTCGTGATGCTCTGCTCCCACTCCTCGCGGGACATCTGACGGGGGATGGTTAGGTTAAATTACCACCCAGACTAGCAACTCGTCGGTGGAGGTGGGCTGCTGTTTACATTTAGCCAATATTCATGGAAGAGTTCAGAGTGCCTTGTTATTAGAATATTGACTTATAAGTCGTCTTATTGAAAGTCATTGCGACTCCACCGCTTCGGTGTCGAGACAGAGGAGATGTGAGATGAGGTGAGCGGTGAGGCTGATCTGCTCCCCTTCTCACAAGTTTTACCAACTAAGATGCTATGACACTTGGAAAAACCGATACGTGTTACAATTTCAAGAAGATCATGTGAAGGGCATAGCTCACCTTGTGCTGGTCGGTGACTCTTTGAGGCAGCAGACGGTCATTGGCGAGGAAGCCGGGCCCGTGGAGGGTGGGGTTGTGGTCTCCATGCCTCGCTTGCACGGCGTACGAAGCTAACAGCACCGACGTCTCCGGCGGGCAGTAGATCTCGTCAGATAGGATGGCATTCTTCACCTGGGAGACGAGGATTATCGTTGAAATAACTGGTTATTTTGTTTCAGAGGAATAACATAACAAAATGTCCGAAACTATGGAACTCAGAAACTTTAAAGGAGTTGATGCAGACTAAAAAGATATTGCTCAATATAGATAAAACACTTTTCAAGTAATCATTTTAAAATTGCAAGCCTAACCCAGGAAACCGTAAAAAACTTGTTCGCGCGGGCAATGAGACTGGAAAAAGAATCTGATTGATGAATCTGTCAACGAACAGCTTTAACCTTTCGACAAGCGAAGTTAAAACTTATTGACAACGTTGAATTGACTAAGAAAGGGTTTTCTGAAATTTCCCGCCACGGGAACAACTACATCCGTGCAAAGCCACCTGGTACCTGGAATATGTTCAAATGTTTTGTTGCTCATGCCTTAAAGGCTGAATGGACTTCGATGAGATTTGGTAGATAATCCTATATTCTAAATTTCCACGTACTGTATTAAGATCTTAGTAGTAAAATGATCTCCAACAAGGCCGTTAAAATGGCCTAGGTTACCTGGAGGTAGAACAGTTTGAGTGTGATCTCTTGGATGAGCTCGTCGGCTACGTCCTCCGGGTAGAATTTGGCTCGGAACTTGAACTGCAGAGGATTCTCCTTCTTAACGTCCTGCTGCATCACCTGTAAGCAAAAACAAACATTCATAACAAGTGATCAGCTGATCCTTCCATGTCTAGTCTATCAGATTTTGTCTGCAGTCTGTCTATAGCCTGTATTTAGACTTGTCCAAGAAAATGAACAGTCGTTTAGTTAATGATCTCATACATCGTTTTGGGCAGTTGTTCGATTTTTATGGATAAATTAATCTTAAACTACTGCTCTTGTGCACCTTCTTCTGAGGACATACTTAAGATACATTTTTATTTTTGACATTGGTAACATTATGTTAACAAGTTTGATCCATGCAATGAAATTATTAAAAAAAAAAATACTGTTCTGTTTTCTTGGACACTATGCGTTTGTAATCAAGTGATGTAACACACGGCAGAGCAAACGCCTACGATACGATTGCCTTTTTCAAATGTGTGTGATTGTGAAAACGTAGATGACGACGTTTTCACAATCACACACATTTGAAAAAGGCAAAAACACGTCACAAACAAACGTTTAGAATTGTGACAACCCTTACCCATCTGGAGAACGGTAGCGACCCTGACTTCGATGTGTGCCATCACATGGTCCAGGGAGAGCGTTAAAAAGGCAACAATTAATTACAATTCAGCGCCATTGGCTGGCAACACCAATTTTAAGAATTTTTTGGTGCAACCGTCAGTCGTTTTTCAAAATATGATGCATAATTAAGTAACGTACAGTCAAACGGAGGATCTAGTATATGTACAGACGTATTAACCTAAATGTCTTTAATTAATAAGCTGACTCCCTAAAAGTCCACTGCAAGACATACGCAATAATGACTCCTTATTAACATTATTTTAGAGTATTATCATTATAGCGAACCTATACAGGTAAATAGAATGCATCTCGTCTAGGCCAGCAATCTATGATTTCTATAATCGTTAGAGATACGCTAGAAGAATATAATGAAAAAAAGACACAAAGCAAAGAGTTTATAGAAACGGCGTAGAAGTTTTCTTACCATCTCATGGTGCAGACCTCTTACTTAAACCGCAAATACTAGCATTTGGTTAAACTCAGTAAACCAACTTACCCAAAACCTTACACAAGAGAGTGCTAACAGTAATTTCTAAATAGCTTTACCGTGTTTACGTTCACGGTAATGTTTACTATTAAGCTACTAACGAGCTTGTATTACCAACACATTTACTGGCTGTTTAAGTGTTAATTTTAAATCTTTCGGCATTTCCAATGTATGGTTGCCCTAAAAAGGAGGAATAAGAGAAAGGATTTGCAATTTCTTTACTATGTTTGTTAAAAATACGGGAATATTTCAATAAGTGTTCTGTTTCTTTAACCAATACATAAAAAACGGAATCAGTTTATTCGATTGTGTTTCATCAACTTACTAATATTTTATTTATAAGTACAAAAGTAACGCTTCCGTTTGTTACCTTTTAACGATTGAAGTTTGAACTACTAAACTATTCTTCATAAAAATTCTTGGGAAAATAGCTAAGCATTCAAGGAAGAATATAGTCGTACTAGCGGCCCGCCCCGGCTTCGCACGGGTGGACATTTATTTTTTCAACATTTTTAGATGCACAAACAAATTTTTCCTAGCAACCTATAGTAAATTATCAAAAAAAATTAGACTTTATATGGAGACTTTTAAAGAATATTTGTGCCAAGTTTCAAGTTGATAGACGCAAAAAACCCCTCTTCTCTATACCAACTTCAACCCCTAATTTCACCCTTTTAGGGAATGATTTTAAAATAATACAAAAATACGTTTCTCATCATTTATTTTTAAGAGTATTTGTGATAAGTTTCAAGTTGATAGACGTAAAAAAACTACACGTTTCCATACAATCTCCAACCCCGTTTCACCCGTGAGTTTTGAAAAATCGAGATATACCTACTTGTCTTGTTGTTTGTTTTGAGGAGTATTTTTACAAAATTTCGAATTGATACATCGAAAAATTAAGGTATTCATGCAAACTTCAACCCCCAAGGGGATGAAACCCCTTGGAGGATGGTTTTCGATAAATCCTAGAACTAATATATCAAGTTTATTTTCAAGAATATTTGTAAAAAGTTTAAAGTTGATACACGCAGAAATCACACTATCCCTTATCCCCCTCTTTCACCCCTTTAAGAGATGATTTTCAAAAAATCCAAAAACACGAGTCTCATCATTTATTTCTAAAAGTATTTGTGCCCAGTTTCAAGTCGATAAGACGTAGAAAACAACACGTCTCCATACAAACTCCAAACGCTACTTTCACCCCCTTAGGGGATGATTTTCGAAAATTCCTAAAACACGGGTCTCATGATTTGTTTTTAAGAATATTTGTGCCAAGTTTGAAGTTGATAGACGTAAAAATCAAACACGTCTCCATACAAACTCCAACCCCCTGTTTCACCCCCTTAAGGGGTGATTTTCGAAAAATCCAGAAATACATATCTTGTTGTTTTGTTTTGAGGAGTATTTTTACAAAGTTTCAAATCGATACACCCAAAAATGAAGGTTTTCCATACAAACTTCATCCCCTACTTTCACCCCCTTGGAGGATGATTTTCAAAAAATTCTAGAACTTATATTTCATAGTGTGTTTTGAAGAGTATTTGTGCCAAGTTTAAAGTTGATACACGCAGAAATCACACTATCCCATACAAACTTCAACCCCCTTTCTCACCCCCTTAAGGGTTGAATTTCGTAAAATCCTTTCTTAGCGAGCATCTACACTATAAACGTAACCTACACACAAAATTTCATGTTTCTATGTTCAGCGGTTTGGGCTGGGCCTTAATTTTTAGATTTAGCTTCTCCTTTTATATATATAGAAGATGACATGTTACTTTGCCATAAAAGTCTCAAAAACTAGCAATTTACATACATTCAGAGATGGATAGAAAGAATTTCAATGAAGGGACTAATTCTTAGAAGTAGCTACAACCATATTGCAAAAACTAGACTCTAACTAGAGATAGGTAGATTAAAAACCAGTCTACAACAAAAAGATCATTGAAATGAGAACATCAATTTCTACTGCACATGTCCAACTAACACTTGACTTTTCCTTTTGATTAGAGTAAAAGTAAAACCAATTACGATCCAGGACTATGATGTCATGTCGGGTCAAAGTCCCCGTTTAAGATGATTAGCTTAATCATAAAACACCATTAACCGACTTCACAACGCAAGTATAAATTGACGAAATTAAAAAGACGCTGAGTGGTGACAATTAGATAGAGTGAAGAATATTGTGAGTGTGATTCGAAAGCGTTGCGGCCTGAAAGACGATATAGTGACAAGGATTTAAAAAGGAATGCTGAGGTGGTTTGGTCATATTAAGAGGATGAATGAAAGGCGCTTAACGAGACAAATATACAAGGGTGTTGTGAATGGGCGAGTCGGTAGAGGGCGACCTAGGCGTACCGACCAGAGATGTGTTGAAGAAAAGCTAGATAAAGAGTACCCGAAACCGACGAGCATGAATGAGTCGTTTGATGGATGTGGAGGAAGCACGAGAGATATGCCAGGTTCGTAGCAAGTGGCAGTCTATTGTCTCTGCCTACCCCAATGGGAAAAAGGCGTGAGATTATGTATGTATGTATGGTGACAAACTCAATTGAAGATCTTTTGAAATTGTTTCTAGTTGTGATAGTGATAAGGAAATTGCTTTTGAGATGTATACCTCTTATACTGGAGCACTCGAAGATAAATTTCGATATACGCCGACCGATAAGCGATGCATCTCGAGAAGTCAAATGTCGAAGATAGGACATTACGATCCATCTCAAAACAGCGTTTTATCATATTGATCGAATAATTGCAACATTTGTTTGTTTCTTACGACATTCCTTCCAAGGGCAAAAACGAAACTTGATTACCAACCTGTTAAAAGGTTTTTAACTTTGTTTACAAGAAGAAGCTAGTGGATATCGCAACCTGAACCGCTAGGAATGGAACCTTTTAGGACGTAGAAAAGGGTTTTAACGGGTAAAACAGGACCTGCACGGCCAAAAGCCGCCTTACATCTGCCAGTAGTAAATAAATTCATGGTAAATGAACCTATGCTAATAGGCCAAAAGTAGTGTACGTTCACAAAGATGTTACCTATCGGATGGTACCTACGTGTAATGGCCGTGAGATCTAAGATAAGATTACGCAGTGACGACGCCGCGTCGGCGATAGCCTCCATTATCACGGCTTATCACACATTTAATAGAAAATTAAGCAATTTATTCATAAAAATTATGAGTACTTTTGTATAATAGTCTAATTTAAGGAATGACTGATGTTATCAGTTACGCTATCTTTAATAAATACTAGTGTTAGTTCTAAATACACAACTAGGTTATTATAACATAGCAACTACGAAAGTCACGTTCTGGTAAAAATAGCACTGATATCAATTTTATTTCTCTCATTGTGCGTAAGTATACGTCAAAAACTACGTAGAAAACTATTAAATAGCGGAAACGTTCTTAACAATTAAAAGAACATTCGAGAATCCGAGCGTTATTCCAAATCATTACAGCATACGTGACGAATCTGCACATGTAAACTATACGTGCGAATGATTTAGTTATACAGCCGTAAGTGATTACATTATTTGTTAGCGCACCCAACTACTTCAGTAGATGACCTCAGCAGCAGCCACTGACAGTATGAAATATTCTGCGAAATGTACAGGAAAACGCTACGAGATTGCCTTATGAGGTGTCACACTTGGGAAGTGAGGTTGATTGAAAATGCTTGCTGTAGTAAATAAGCTTAAAGTATCTTTTTCCTTAGCATTAGCTCTCACAAAATTATTATCGAGGGTAACAGCTGCAACATTGCTTAACATTAAAGTATCTTAAACCGCATTAATACTTTCCATCATCTCTACATATCTAGCACTACTACTACACTTTAGCCATAGTTTTGTTATTAAGAGCCTTCCGCGTTTCTTTTTAGCGTGTTCTACATTACTCCCTGTAGCTTTAGACTGGCTTACCAGGTCATCGCCCCTATCATAGGCAGCTTCTTCATCATCCTCCTCCTGAGTCATCATTTTCTTTACGGCTGTAGTGAGGCACTTTGTAGTCTTCTCCACTATTGATTCCGGCTTTGAAGAATATGCGATTTTTAAGTAAGCTGTACCTTATGAGTAGTCTCTTATGATTATAAAATTAATTCCCTTCTTCACTTTATATTATGTAACTAGTTATTCTAAACGATGACCTTTACTATAATAAGACATGAAAAAAATATTTTTTATTTAGGGCATCCCTTACTGGCACACCTGGGATCTCTTGAGATTAAAATCTTTATTTTGATTTAAAAATCTATCATTCTGAGGGAAAATTTTAGGAATAAGCATTTTATTTGCTTAAATAGACACTGACTAGCGCAATGAAAGAGCGAAAAAAAAATCTATCCTCTATCCAATGTGATGCATCGTCTAATGTCGGGGGTTAATCTATGCGTTTTATTCAATTAGGTGAAATTGCTCTTCCCACAATGGACTTGCCTATATTTCATTAGATGACTTGACAGTATTACGTTAAATCTGATCAAGTAAGTAAGGTCAAAACATGGCACCATGAATGATGGTGATCATTCAAGGTGCCATGTTTTGACCTTACTTGCAAATATACGAAAAATAAAAGTAGCTCTATAATGAGTTACCATCTAAATATTTAGATGGGTTGTTTTCTGAAACAAGATTTCGTATTATCTTCCATTCAAAGGAATGTATTGAAGCGAGATGATTCAAAGGCACAGGTGTTGAGCCAGGTGGCGAGTGGGTGTTAACAGGTGGAGCGCTAAAATGACCGCGTTAAGAGCTTACAGACGCGAGATTGCTCTCAGCCTAAGCAACAGTCAGCAGAGTCTTAGGCCCCCAGGCTGGTTGAGCAATGCAGCCGTGGGAGCGGCGAAAGTACGGTCATTGAACCCACGGCCGCGATACCTGCACAATCAGCTGTTCTTGCTCGCGCCCAACATAACGCACAGATCAAGATCTTAACGATGACGACTGAATAGACATGAGAACGGAATCCGGAATACATGAGAAAGCAATCGCTGATGTAGCATAAACTGTAGCGTTAAGTACGTGATTACATCAATGTGGAGTAGAGGTGAAACTCGCGAATCGAAGAGACATTTCACTATCGGTTCGCACACGCAGCGGGGCCGGTACGTGTGACAGAGATGACCATACTCGGCCTTCGCAGCTAACCCAGTTGGCGGACGACGCCATGCACCTCCCGGACCTTCTCTCGACAAGTGTTGCGCACAATCATATTAATTATGAGGAAAATTTATGTTCGATTTAATGAATTACAGGAATTCTGGCAGCTATAAAACGTTTCCATTTTCCTTGTCGATAGCCGATGATTAACCACAAAATCACGCACATAATACTATGGTTACTCAGAACCTGTTCTAATAATACAATTGATGGAGTAGATAAACTACCATCCAGTATCATCCAATATGTGCGTATGAGGCCAGGCATGGCTAGGAATGCGAGGAAGACAGACAAGGTCACTAACAAGCGACCGTAGCGGCACTTTCTCCGTCTGAGTGCTGCCACGATAGCATATTACGGCATTTCTGATTCGTGAGTTGACCTAGTAACTAGAAACTTGCGTCTCCTTATGTTTATAGACATATCATCTTCTTTTGGTTAGTGGTTTTAAACGTTAGTCACTTCATACTTGTAGTTTCTTATCTTGCTAAATCTCCACGCTGTTACGTATCATTTAAATCTCAGTAGTATGTCTATCAGTTTACGAGACACATTTCTAAAAGAAGCTATGAGCAAAAACGCGGATAGTTAATCACAAATTCCTCTCGGCACGTCAAGTTGTCTTTGGATTACTATTCTGCACACAGTTGCGTCACGAGCGTCACTCGCACCTCAGATTGTCCATCAAATCGTGCTGTTATTGATGCGAAGCACGATCTGAGCATCCTTGCGATTAATGTCGATGACGTCACCAAATCGACACTTGATCTGAAGCCCACAGATGGGCAAGCACCTGCCGCCAGTCAAGGACGGCACATTGTTCGGGCAGAGGTCGCGGCAGCATTCGGCGTGGGAACGGGGTCACGCGGACTAGCCGTCGCGCTTCGCCGCCCTGCCTTCCTATGTACAACCCTACCTGCTACACCGGTGTTTTTGTACACGGAAACCACGATGTCAGAGATTTATAAGTTATGAATAAACACAAGAATAAAAGTAGGGTATGGATACCGGTATACCGGTCAATTTTTTCGGTATTTTGATACCGGTATTTGAGGATGAAATACCGTTATTTCGGTATTTCGAAAAAGTGCTCTAATTTTTTTAAAGACCATGCAGAACGCTCGATTTCTATGGTTCATAGTCTTGTTCATACTGCAGATGAGTTTTCATGACACGAATAACCACGATTATAGAAAAAATCACTACAAAACTAACTGCGTGCACATATACTAGCTATGACATAGCTAGTATTTGTGCATAGCTGTGCTTATACATATAAGTGCATAGCTGCTATGCACTTCTGTACTAGCTGGTATTTGATGATATTGCTTTCAGTTGTTCATCTAATGTTTTACTCCCACAAGCGTTGAATCAAAAATTGCCTTTTCAGCTGCAAGTTACATATTATTATGTAACAAAATAAGATCATCTCTCAACGACGCAAGTTTGAGCGCGTTGTGTATTCTTCGTTCGATGTTCCAAAAAACGCGATCTGCCTGATTGATGGCGTTGAGTTAAATTGCGCCTGCGCCTACATTTTGGTTTATTTTAAAATAATTACTTTCGACAATAACTTCATTTGCAATTTATCATTAGAAAGTAAAACTGAGTTTAATACCTATTTCATCATTTACTTGCCCTTTTCCCATTTTTTGAGGTCAGCGCAGTATGCTTTTTCCTTCCATTAAGATCTATCATACGTCATATTATCTTCATTCACTTCCATCTTGCACATACCTATATCCTTCAGACAATCCACCCATCTTTTCTTTGGTCTACCCCTCTACCTATAGCTTTCCACATTCATATCAAGCACTCGCCTTACAACATTACTCTCATCCCTCCTCATTATATGTCCATACCAAGACAGACGATTACCTCTCAACTTCTCCATCACGGGTGCTACTTTCAGACTTCCTCTTATATTTCTTTATTTATTACTAATTTTATCCATTCTTGTCACTCCACACATCAATCTCAACATTCTCATCTCCGCTGCATGCAGTCTCCTTTCATCCTACTTCTTAAGGGCCCAACATTCCGATCCATACATGACGACAGGTATTATCATGGCCTTGTATACTTTTCCCCTTAGTTTGAGGGGCATTCGAAGGTCGCAAGTTGTTCCCGTGACCTGTCGCTATTTCATCCACCCTGCCTGAGTTAATCCTGTGAGTTTAATACCTATTTGATTGTGATATTTGTGCCAATGAAACAATATAAATATTTTTTGCATCAAATAAGGTATTTTCTTTGGTATTCTTTATTACCTCTACTTTAATAACTCATTTTGTGGTTTCTAGGGAGTTGATTTAGTGTTTCTGACATATAACGTAGTTCTTGTAATCATTTAAACAGTAACTAGCAGTATTTAAAAAAATACCGAAAAAATACCGAAAATTCGGTATACCGGTAATTGAAATTTCATTACCGGTATTGATACCGGTATGAAAATCGTTCCGGTATTCCATGCCCTAAATAAAAGCAACGATGGAATTTACGAATAAGTCGATTTGACTGGAGATGAATAACAAGTAGACGTCGATATACTCAATCGAAAAGCAAGCGTAGAGTTAAAGAACGGTATATTAGTCATTTACTAAACTAGACGACAAGATAAATTGAGAAGGTCAGAGATAATGAACATACCGTGGCATACTTAACTTAAGCCTTTTGACCATAGATCTATTGCAAGTATTTGAAGAAACTTAGTCAAGATATCGAATGACCAGAGGTATCCAAATTGATAAACAGGCAATTCGCATTACAAAATATAGTGATAGCGCGATATTCATAATGCGGTTTTATTTAGAAACTTTATTTAATATAAATGACTTTCGGGTTTTTATCAATACTTCATGCTGTATTTTATATCAACATTCTTGGTTTGTAAGGTGAAATCAATTGGGTTAATGACACACGGCACATGACACGACGTCTACGGACTCCCCGTCAACCTACGTTTAGCAGACACATATAGTTACAAGATTTGAGAAATAAACTGTGCATTTCAATAGCCAAGCATTATTAGCCAAGAACAAGAGGTCTAAGTGATGTTTGGGTAAAACCCGAGAATAGTCAAGTAGCGTCTAGGCTACCGTTAATGTTATGCTAAATATTTCTTTTATGCAATAATCTTGTGGCTCCTCTGGCATAAGACCACATCTAAAGATCCAACGCGCAAGCAATCGGTTATTCAGCTTTTGTGAAACGTTAGATTTACTAGGATTTCATAGATTTATGATTCTCGAATCATAGCACCACGAATGAGGTAATCAGCGAGAACAGCGGATATCATTAGTCAGTAGATGCATTTGACGCAATGCAGCAGCTTCGAGCAGCGGGTTGGTATGGCGTCGGTGTATCGGGGCCGTACAACACACGGGTACGCGACGATCGTAATCGCTGGCGACAAAAACCCGCATTCCGTCTCGGGGAATGAGATCGCGTGCGCTACTGCACGCATAGACAACAAGGCTTCCAAGTAACACAAGAAAAACAATGATAAAACTATAAATATTGAGTTTGAAATATTGTAGTAGTGTTTTAAAAGGTGAAAGGAGCTGCTGGTGATAAAGACGACTTTTAATATTCCTAGTATATTATCCTAGAGACGGAATATTATATTATTGGCTCTAATTGAGATGGTCTAGGCTAAAATGTTGATAATCCCAAGGAAAAGAATTAACGTCCCAAGACTTTAAAAGAATGCAAACTGAAGATTAATAATGTAACATTATGTAGGAAACTGAATAAAATTAAACTCAAACCGTTAAATAGGCACAAACTGAAAATAGTAATGGAAACTCATTATAAATGATCATAAATAGACACGTGAAGAAAATTACCATAGAAAATTAAAAACATACAATAGTGTTGTTGGATAAAAGTGAAGGTGACATTATAAGAGACAGGTGAACCAAAGTCGATGACAAGCGATAAGTATTCTATGACGTCTAAATGATCTGAACCATTACAACCGTATTCTGATGATGACGGTGCATAGTCAGAATTGCTCGATTCCTTTGGGTAACATTATATAAATTCATAGCAGACAGTTGAAAGTTTGATATAATATTAATTTTATTATCAAGTAATAGACACATGAACTCATATTAATTAAATTAATCAATATTAAACATGACAGTTCAAATATGATTAATGAGACACATACACATTTGCTGCAATCAAAAATTGAAAAGTTCTCCGAACTAGAAGAAAAGTCTTAAAGATGTACAAAATGAAAGTTTAATCATGCAGATGACGAACAATTTGGAGTTCTAGAAAGCAAATTGTCATAATAAGAGAAATGTTTGGAATATTCCATCATGCAGCTATTCAAATTGGAGTGAACTCAGGTGACAATTATGTGACTAATTTCCATACGAGAATGTAGAACAATGTGGACGGATGGAGGCACTTTTTATAGAATGATCTCACCCACATGTGGGTTAGTCATTAATTTATTATACATTACCGCTGTTGAAACATACTTTACGGGGAAACTTGATAAACAGTAAATCATAATAGGTTAAAAAAAATTGTTGCTATAAATAACTTATATAAATTTTATTGTTGTTGTCTTATAGACAAGTGTCTATAAAAACACAATAGCAAAATCAAAAGCAATTGCTGACGACTTACAAGACGAACCTTCGAAAGTGTACTATATTTAATCCGTAACTGTCCACCGCTGATTTATGAGGCAGAGTCTCCCACGAATGTCTAGGATTGGGAGTGTTAGGTCAGAGGTTATAACTATCCACTAGAGGGCATAAGACTAACCGAAAAGAAAGATATTACAGAGAATTACTCAACATCTTGTAGTTAAATAGAGACCTACATACAAGGTATGTGACCGTGACATATTACATGCCTCGAGAAAGGTGAGCTGAGGGCACAGGTTCAATCCAAACATTACATATACAAGGCACACGATCGCAGCAAACGTGTCACAATCTTGACTCTCAACGATGACTTTGAAAACGATGACTAAATAAGTTGGACGCGTAGGCGGTTGAGTTTGCGTAAAAAACTATATAATAATCACTGGCCATCGAAAAAACAAATTACACACATAATGATGAATTTACGAACGACGATGATTGAACTAAAACGTTGTTATTAAAAATTTGGTCGTGTTTCCTGGTTCACAATAGTTTAAATGACGAAACTGGAAAATGTCTACAGACAGACTTAGATTGATAAGAAAAACATATTGCTGATAAAATATCTGAAAGTGGATAATCTGTCAGATGTTGAAAGTGGTCATATCAGTTCGCTGGTAAAGAAATAACCATGACGAGTTCTATCGTGTCAGTGATAGAGAAATCACAATTACTAGACTTGCTACTCGCACATAGCTTTCGCGACATTCACCGTTCGCCTTCGCTAATGCAAAATTTCATAAGTGTCACCTGTGAAATATTGCACCTGTTCAATATGTAAAGCTAATACCTCTGGTGATATGTTTAACAATTTTTACACTTCAATAAAGAAAATATGAAGCCAATAATAGAAGTCAATTAAATTGATTCGGTAAAGCATTTTCGTTCTAATAATCGAATAAAAATCCATCCACCACTTATGGCTTATCTGAATCAGAAATCGACGAAAGCAAATGAATCAATCTCAGGAATGCGATAAAACTACGCTATTATTATAACATAGAGTTATCGAATAGTCGTATTGCTTAGTCACACGCCGGATCTGTTGAATGAATCGACTTAATTGTGTTACGCGTTTAATTGTGACATGAACAAGTATCGTACTAAGCGTAAAATTGTAGCCGCCGTTCATGCAAGTTGTCAAAGGAATATGAGTGACGTAGTTGTAGTAAGTAAGAAAGTAATTTGAGGTATCTTAATGGTCTCATATATTAAAAAGGGAGCTATGTCTGTTAGAGCACGAATTCGCAAAGATGCAAATATCTTAATAATTAAATAAATTCGCATGATACATGTAACGACTGAACTATCAAACGATCTGCGAAGCCATTACAGATACTAACCTTCCCATAAAAGTAGAAAAATATTGCTAATTAAAATAGATAGCCGCAAGGGCATCATCATGAACCAAGAGCGTAATGGCCACATAAAAAAGGACAGGGACATAGGATATGCCAATAAGACGCTGATAAACGACAGAGATAGAAACGCAAAGGAAAAGCGTCGGAAAGCGTTGCCACATGATAATCATGCGTCGAGGCCGATGTGCATTACGTAAGTGTGACTTGGCGCATTGTAATACATGTCGTATAGGTAGCCAGAGGAAATTGCTACCGTGCCTTATGAAGAATGATTAACGATATTAATGCGAGTGTCAATTACTGCGATGTAATTGAGTGACGATGCAGTCAACACACGACAGTGTAAATGGATTCTAGAAAAATCAAATTATTTAATATTTTCTTACAACAAAGTTGTAAAGCGTTATGACTTTATACCTCAAAGATATTATTATAATAACAGTTATTACTTATAACAGATTACATTAAAACTTTCAGAAGTCCGTATGTACATGCATGTTAATATTTATTACCTATTAATAAATTTGCGTTTCAGATGTTACAGATATTGCGCGAGAGATAGTTTTAAATTAAACGCCAAGTACAAATTTGGATATCGGTAAATGTACTGAAGGTATTACCGTAGCGTAGATATACACAAGTAGCAGCGTATATCGATCAGAGTATAATCGTAATCCTATTCAATCGCCACGCCGCCGTCGCATTCTACGCCGAATGCCAGTCCACAATCAAACACGTAGTCAACTAGGTTAAGCTTTAGACGTTAGACACGATTGTTATTAGATTATACACAAATATGGGAATTAACATTCATATTAATAGATACCGATATCAAAAGATAACATTTTGTAAAGGCACTTTAAGGGACACGGCATTGTATAAATGTGACGAAAACGTTGTAGATGTAACCATTTTTCTATCATTCATCATCTTCTTGTCCTGTTACCATTATTTAGAGTCGGTGCAGTATGTCTTCTCCTTCTATTTAGATATATCAACCGTCATATCTACATTCACTTCCTTCTTGCACATATTATCTTTCACCCAATCGCTCCATCTTTTCTTTGGTCTATGCCATTTCCTATAATCCTTCAACATTCATATTAAACACTTGCCTTACCACCTTACTCTCATCCATCCGCATTATATATCCGTACCACGACAAACGATTACCTCTAAAACTTCTCCGAATCTAAATTGAAAGAGAATAACAGAAAAGCAATAGCTACTAAAACAATGTTGAAAGAATGGTAGGCTGTAGACTGCGGTGCGAATCAAATTATTTTCTTGTCAAACTGGAAAAAACGTGGCTTATTGCAAAAGAGCTGAGACATGCGATCGTAAAACAGTTATCGTCGTCGTATTTACATAACGAGTTGGAGCATTGATAGAGGCCAATTTAAAAAAATTCAATTCCAAATCCAATAAAGCTGCCTTCCAATAGGAGGTACCTATAAAACATCATCGACATTGGATGGAGCATTATCGATGATTTTAAAACTAATATCGGTGCGATTGAATTCGTAACTCGATAGGGATTAGAAACGGTTATTAGCGAGTCAGATTTCGATTCCGGTATTCCCATAGAAGAGTCGGTGATGATTGGTGCCAGACAAGGACGTGTGTGTGGTGTGATACAAGGCTAGACCTCGCGTTGATAATTCTTAATTAAAATTATATTTCCACGCTACCGTTTCAAGTCATTTGCGAAATCACCGACAATAATAAATCAAAATCAATAAAGACTCATGTGATTGTTGTAATGATTATGGACTAAAATGATTTTTGTCTACATCTTTTTAGTACCTTCCAAAACAATCAATTTTTAGTCTGAAAGGCTATAAACGTTTGATTAAGTGATATCTTATCCGGAAATATAACATTGCAATGTGATTAGTAATTATACGATAAGAGTACAATGTGATAGTTTCGGCCGTTGGTACCGCACCAATTAGCAACAGCCGTTAACGGTCCGCATGTGACAACACTTTGAATTGAAATGGAGCTACAATTGAACGCTATTATAAATGTACTGATGGTTGTTATGAAATTAAATTTTATATCAGGATTTTATTAGTCTCATTATTTACTGGCCCTATGTCTCATAGTTTGTGGTCGGTGCAGTATGATTTTCTTACAATTTATCTTTTCAGCCTTCCTATCTGTATTCATTTTCGATTTGTAAATAGCGTCTTTCACATTCATCATCTTTAAACAGAAATACTTAGTATATAGTATAGTATTTCATCAACATACATTCCATTTTTTATATTAATTTGGTCAAAATATTTTAAATCTTTTCGAGGTCCTTCTTTTCGTGTTATCCGTTTAATGGAGATCTTTAACTACACCTTTGGATAGCATTTTTTTTACCGACAGATCTATCGCTAGACTAGAACTAAATCCTGCGTGTTTCTTTACGATTTTTTCCGTCACCGTGGAGCTACTGATAAAAATATTGGTATGTTTTTGATAAACTCTTTGGTACATGTCCTCGCCAGGATTCAAGCCCGAGCTTAACACAAGAATGTGAGGCTCGGGCTCTTTAATATAACTGTTTGTCACCCATCCTTGTAAGCTAAGTATTTTCTCCTACAATAAGTAAGCCGTATCTATTTATATTTACATCATTTATGAGCATGCAGTTCCTGCTGGTTTGTATCCAGTTTCCGATACTGACTCACATTCGCTATTATCGACTTACTATACGATTACTATTCCGCTGATATTGTGTTACTATTGCAGCTTGATCATTATTTTCGACAAATCGATTGTCAAAACCAGTGAGTCACCTTTGGATATTTTGTGGCTTAGTCATTGCTTGTGTTAAATCCGTGTTTTTAAGGGATTGTCTATCCATAAAAGACGGAACGTTTATTCATCAGCTTTTTGTTTGTCTACATTAATATTGTAAAGAGATTGAAATGTCTGTTTAACTATTGATCCAATTATGTTTTTTTACTGATAGAAAGTGTTTTTCCTGAGTGACATAGTCTATGGTCAAATACATATAAACAAATATACGATCGAGTTCTATCTCCGAGTTTCTCAATCCGTGGTGGGCTTGCGTGGAAGAGTATGGAACACACTTTCTCACGTTTCAAAGACCCTTAGGTCAGTAGTGGGCTGTTACGGGTTGATGACGATTTAGTGCAATAACAATACGATCAAAATGGAGATAGCAAGTGTTCATTTCGTCATATTGACGTAATTCGAAACTAAGCCAAGTTTCCAATAGCCCAATAACATGCAAGCATCTCACGAACAGATCAGAAACCTAAAAATAAATTTTGAAGCGACACTGACTTCGCGAGAAAAGTTAACGCTAACGTTAACGCGAGTTAAGTTAAGTATTGCACAACTCGGAAGCTCGTATACTTGTAACATGCCTTTATGGTTTTATCCAATTGCAATAGAAGCAGGATAGTGTGTTCCTGGTAATGTCCGTGAGTCTATAACCTACATGTAATGTAACCAAATATCAGCGATCCATCACAGTTGAGCTGCTTTAACTAGTGACATTAATAATACATTGTGGGACACAATTCACACAAGGTCTGCACTCTGCACCCAGATACAATTACCCAAACATGAAACTGACCGACATGTTTCCATCAACAGACACACATATTATTGGCCTAGGGTGGGAATCGAATCCGTGACCTCCAGGAGACAGAGTTACCAACTGAGCCAACGTTCCCGTTAAATATAGTCGAATCGCATAATGTATTTTCCTCAAAATGTCCTTACGACGTCATAACGAAATAGGCGCAATTCTTTAAAATATTTTCTATAAAGGGTCCCACTGTATAACAGTGCGCCGGCACTTATTAGCCGTAAATGTTAGTGTGGCCACACTAACATTTCATCTGAAAATTTTTCTAGACCTTGTCCGGCCGATCTCCCTCACAAAAAGAGCTTCCGTGGGTTGCGACAAGTCAATGTATGAAAATGGCAGACGTCGGCCGCACGCGTCTTTCTTAGACTTCGGAAATGGCGCAATAATTTTTCATTCGTTGACTATTGTCGCATCAGCCGCGCACGTCAGTCGCATGATCGATCGATGGCCGCGACCCACGGAAGTTTACCTTTAGTCAGTAGGACCTTTAGCGCAGCGACCCCCGTAAAAGACAGAAAAAACAATAGTGGAAAATGGAATGTTACCTCGAAACCTTAACCGCCTGAAAGCGAAGGTTTATTAGCACTAACTTCGAGTTTCCTATGATTACCTATTACCCTGTGACCTTAGAGAAAGCTGGTTGTTGCTAATGAGTAATTTCGATACATAAATATCTTGTGTTCATGTTCATACGTATGCCATATTTGTAATTTATTTCATAATGAAAGCGTAAAGCTATAGTATTTATTTACTGTTTATTACGTATTCATGTTAATTTGATTGAATGTACCCACAGCTAGATACACTGCGGATAAATAGCATCAGGTGACTATTCAGCTATTAGTGGTATGCATTTTTTTCTCAGTCAGTTTATCTGACCCCTAAATCTGACTGATGCTGAGACCGATGCCGGACTAGGGTGCTAGTACAAAAAGTTTTTACGAAATGTAGGGACACATAAGTACACCTACTACTACTTCGGTATGTGTTATAGCTGAGGAGAATGCAACTTGCAAGACACTCAACTCATTGCTACAAGCCCGCAGCTATATTCGATCCCTACATTCCACGAAACAGGGAATACTACTAAGGTGATTACAAGTTCTAAAATACACAATTCCACACAAAAATCTTATTTGTAACTCAATAAGATGCGGACTACATTTTCGTAGATCCATCATTCTCCGGCCGTGTTTACCGAGGCGCAGCCGGACTCCCGCGTAACGATTATTTTTAGCGTAACCGATGCGCCGACACCAAGTTCAAGTTTATTGGTTTCGTCCGCCAATTTATTTGTTTACCATTACTTTTACCGTTTTTTTTTTTTACTTCTGTACGTTTCTATTTTATTGACGATCGATGTTATAATTGGGTTGAATTCCTTTAAAATACTTGCTCTATTTGCATTGGGATCTACGTTTTAAGATTCAAATTCACTTGCTCTTGTCTTCGTTTGCATTACTAAAATGGGCTTAAGCCGTATCGTATACAGCACAAATGATTTTATTGACATCTTTAGTTTTAATGTTGTCATCACCAAATAACGATTCACCTAACAGACATTGAAGGTTAATCTTCAATTCATCGTGAACTTTTGTTTCGATGCATCCGTCTGCACCTTAACAAATAGCCCCTTCCTCTGTCCTCCTTCAATCTGATTCACGTCGCGTTTGTCTTGAGCAAAAGTGGACAATTCCGTGGAACCGGCGGTTATCCTCCGACATTGACCTGCTAAAGCAATGTCAACTTGTAAGTCGGAAACGACCTTCTACGAATGGAAGTACGGTAACTACTTTAATTTTGTTGTGAATGTCAAGTTACATACTCTTTTCTTTATTAGGTTAGTATGTAAAACGAAGCCTTTCCGCAATGTTTCTACGAATATCCACACCATTAGTAAGAGCTATTAGAAACTAAGTATCAATGACCATCACTCCATGCGATGGCGCGTCAATGTTCCTTGGTCTCAATTTAAAAGCACTTCATTTCCCTTCTTAGCAGTATTTGATAAATGATTACGTCACATTTCTATGACCATTGTCAGGTACTAAATTGTTAGCATTTTTTATTTTGCGTGATCGCTATCTTTGTATGGTTTAATATCCATTTTATTTTTATCATAAGATGATCCCGGTAGATTTAGGCAGTGCCTGCAATAATCATCGTGAGACTATTTAAGCCAATGCACAATTTGATTTTATTCCCTCAGTTAATACATCCGAGGCCGACATAATGTAGTCCCCTGAGTACTGCACGTTGAGGATCCGTGGTATTAGTGTACAAATACTCCTTGCAAATTTTAAATTACACGCCAAAAGCTAGGGTGCCTTATGCCTGCAATTTTTATCATTTACCAGCGACATATAACGCCATAAATACGTTGTTTTTTGCACACGTTCCGATCAGTTCAAAACTTCGGTGTGTCATCTTACTTAACGTGGGTGTTTCTGACATAATGACGGCGCAGTAAAACTACGCAATTTTTATACGTTATACTATTCATTTCTAGCATGTGGTTACTCTATTGTCTAGACAACAACATTAAAATTCACCTAAACCAGCTGTCACCGAGAAAGTAATGTTGAAATTTAAATCCCATTTGCCAAATAAATTTATCCCATTTTGGTTCGTATATGGCGCGGTTGCTAAGCTCTGTACATAAACGCGCCCTTAGAGTGCCATCGACACTATCACCTTATTAGGTTATCCATAATAATTTAATAAACTTATCTCTCAAACCCCTTTCATTATCTGTGACATTGACCCGGTATTCAAAGTCGAAGCCAACATAAACACCTACTTACTCCCACTTTTGAGGACAACAGGTATTTAACCAAAATCTCATGAATATTCAGAAAGGACAGAAGTAGACTTTCTTTCTAGTTCCGAGCCAGGTGCGAGCAGTTAGCAACCAGTTTGATTTAAGATTTGTTCTCAGTATGTCGATTCCCAGGACGTCGACGCGACATTGTTGCTAAGCCCATCATGTCGATTGCCCATCACGTCGACTCAATCGAAATATTAAATGCAGTCAAGAAGAAAAATGTTTATTAATTTGTATTACCTATATGCTTTTACAAAGGTATTAAAATAAAAAAAATAAAAAATATATCTCACGCCTGTTATCCCCGAGGGGGTAGGCAGAGGTATTCCATTTCTGGAAATACCCTCTTTTCACGAGAATATTCGACCCCTAAACGTGATAGGTGGTGAGCCCATCGCCGGACCGGGTCTGTTACACATGCCTCAGAATTAATTCTAAAACCTGCGGGTTTCCTTACGATGTTTTATTATTTTATTAAAAGCTGATTTAATTATACAAACAAAGTCACTTTAGCAATTATAATATTTAAAAAAATCTTACGCCTTTTATCCCCGAGGGGATGGGCAGAGGGTATAATATTAGTTAGGATAATATTTAATTACCTCTCAGACCATGAATCAGAAACACAATTGATTTTTAATTGTCACGGTTCCAATTGGAACCGCACGGTTCTTGACTGATTTATGTGACAGACAAACGGACAACAAAGTGGTCCTATTATTATAAGAGTTCCGTTTTTTTCTTTTGAGGTACGGAACCCTAAAAAGACGTTTATTGTATAAGGGCCCCTTTCATTTTTAATATTATTTTATTTTTATTATAATACCCGCAATATTTTGAGAAAATTTCAACAGTCTGTCAATTCCGCTTCATGTGATACAGCCCACTGACAGACAGACGGACAGCGGAGGCTTAGTAATACGATCCCATTGGCACCCTTTGAGTACGGAACCCTAAAAAGTACGACTCGATTATCGGAGTTTAAAAGGTAAGGTACCTACCTACCTACATAAGGTATTTTCGTACCTACTAAGCTACTTCGTAAACAAAGGTTTAGGGGTCAAAAGAATTTACTGTTGAAAACGTGGGTATTTCAAGAAATGGAATACCGCCTACCTAATTCTGCCTACCCCCTCGGGGATAAAGGCGTGAAATTATTTTTTTTATTTTCGCAAACAAGGAATCTTAATCTAAACAAACTGTAACTAGACCGTGTCAGTACATTAAATATTTTTTGATTTATTTGCGGTAGTGTTATCTAGACTACCGATATTACCTACTTAATATTCATATTGTCAAGTATTTTTCACGCTGCTAAACCCCCCCTCCCCCCCCTGGTTTCACCCGTGTAGTTCCCGTTCTTGTGAGAATACGGGAATCCTACTAATATTATAAACGCGAAAGTTTGTATGGATGTCTGGATGTCTGGATGGATGTTTGTTCCTCTTTCACGCAAAAACTACCGAACGGATTGTGATGAAACTTTGGAGTTATACATCAGAATAACACGTAGGCTATATTTTATCCCCGTATTCCCACGGGAACGGGAACTACGCGGGTGAAACCGCGGGGTGCTGCTAGTAAAATATAAACTATGTTACTCAGGAATATTCTAGTTTTCCATGTGTGAAAGAATTTAAAAAAATCGGTTCAATAGTTTTTGAGTTCTTTCGTAACAAATATACAAAAATACAACTTTTCCTTTTTATAATATTAAGTAGTATAGAAGAACGTTTGCCGGGTCTGCTAGTATACATATAATATATTTTTATTTATTTACTATTTGGCGAATATTGTCTCCCTATTTGATTACATGGCGCCCTAAATAATATGTTTAGAAAAAACATTAGTTTGTTTACGACTGTACACCTTTAACCTACGTCATTTGAAGGCGGCGTGGTGGGCATCGACATAGTGGGAAATCGTCATTATGGGTCTTATTATCGCGTCGACGTCCTGGGTATCGACATACTGAGAACAAATCTGATTTAAACAATGGTTTAGTTACTAATTCAATTACGTGTAATTGCAGCACATTCGGCAGTGGATGGCAATGAACTGGTAACTGTGAATCATCTTAATGGATGATAATTTTTTTGTTTGTAAATTCATATTGCATTATAGCTACACATTTTTTGGGTTGTTTATCTGTAACTTTTTTTTATTGCGAGCAGTGCATCAAAGATAATCGCATTTCGTACTGTTCTGTGTAAAAGACTTGAATACCATTCTTGATTTGTATCTCAATCTTGTTAAATAAATGAGGAATATCTGGAGTCGGAGAAAAAGCAATTGACTTCATTTTCATCACTATTTTAAATTTCTTCTCATGATTAGAATTCTGAATTCAACCACATTGGAAGATCGTCTAGGGTAGTGGCTTTTCAAATCTACCAAGGGTATCTGACATGTCCTAATGACTTCCAACAAGCGTGAACATAACAAATAGCTTAAAACCAGGACCAATGGTTTATCGTGCGATTATATATCTCGATAACTCGCAAATTTAAAATGGCCATGATTAAAATGGGATTACACGTATTCCGCATCTAGAACTAGAGCTGACTACGACCGGATTCAGGCGTGTCGATTATCTATTGTACAAATTGTACTTATCACACATTACGACATCAGACCTTTGGACGATAAGATTATTTACTACAAGTGGAGCGTGTAGCGGTATTCTTTGATTCTCATTTAAAAATTTACTTGGAGCAAATGTTTTCTATGCCCACTACAAAGTGCAATGACTCTTTCTTTATCGTCAAATGCTGATTTTAGAGAGCTGTCGTCACTCTTGAGTTACGACACAATCACTTTAAGGTACCAATAACATAAGCATATATGTTTGTTGTGAGTTAAAATGCTTCTTATTAGCTTGCCTACGCGATGGACGGGAGTCTTTTAGATAAGCGTGCTCTACTTTGAATGAACCTATACGCTAAATTAAATTCATCATCATCGTTCAACGGTGAAGGCAAACTTCGCAAGGAAACCCGAAGACCTCAGAATTGGTTCTATCCGAGGCAAATTTAACAGCACCACAGTCCAGCAATGCAACCACCACCACCACCAAGCCAGACGTAGGTTTAAAAAAATACACACGTAAGTAAATACCCCTGCCTCGAGACTGGCTGAGGGCGGAAAGATCGCGCAGTCATAGTTCGAAATATCCTGCTCTTTAATACTTTTAGATAACGATACATTAGCGTAGGTTATTGGGATCATTTTATAGGTTATCTTCAAGATTATCAACAGTTTTATGCTTTGCGAATTAATCATCAAAAGCAATTCCATGTATGTTGCTCTGCGTCACTTCACGCTGTAAACCGGCACATATTTGGAGAGATCGTAAAGTCGTATGGCCCAGTTGATTTTATTGCAGGTCCGTTACCTTTAGACCTTGTGCTGTCTGCTATATTTAGTTTCAATAACATTACAGCCATTAAAAAAAACAGTGATAGCCCGCGGTAATGATTTGGACTCCAAAACTTACGTACATATTTATCACTAGCTCAACAGTGAAGGCAAATATCTAATCAAAATGTTTTTAGTCCACTTATTAAAAGTGATCGTGACTCCACCGCTTGCGCATGTTGCAGTTGAGGAGACGAAGCGGAGTAAGAAACTCTTACAATATATTCTTTTTAATATCGACGTGAAACCCGTACTGCCTGGCTGTGTATCCGCTTACCAATAAAGAATTCATCGCTGACTTTGAAAAGGATTTCCCGGGGACGATTATTGCATATAAAATCTTATGAGCTTGAGTCGGCAAGAAACAATATTGAACATGTGTGTGTTTCGTCTGCGTATTATGTGCCACGTCTCATGTACTATTTGACACAAACAATCAGTCAACTTGACGTACCTACTTAATTAGGTTCGCAGGTTGATTAATCAACATTATTTCATTCTTGTACAAATCCATTAATACTTGGTACTACTTGAATACAATAATAGCTTTTCTAGTTTCCTTGAATATTGCATATTATGAAAATGGTTGACAATCAATATACAATACGATCTAATTGACCATCTTTAATCGGATCCGAAACCACTACTCAGTAAGGAAGTTGCACACCCCCACCATCCACGTGCCACGTGTAAACATAGCATCGAGTTATGTTTGATAAACGAGTCAATCGCGACTTGCCTTGTTGATAAACAACTCTCCTCGTTACTACCTTATAAACTTCACAAGTTTATTCGCTATGTCGAACAGGTATTGAGACAACATTCATGGCGTTTTAATAAAAAATGGTCCTTCAGGCCTATCAGACTCGAAGGATCATCGAAGTTAGTTTTAAGCAAACAAGCACCAAATCCACTAACCTTCTTATAGAGCTTGATCCAGGTGAGATCGCCCTTTGAGTCGGTGTACTGGAGACCGAAGAACCAGACCTCTCGCAGCCCGATGGTCTTGACCACCTGGTCGAAGAGCTGCTTGCCGGTCGTCGTCTGCTGGATCGCGAACTCCAGCTCCGCGTCCATCGTCGTCACGCGGACGTTCATCTGGAAGATAATGGTGGTTGAGACGATTGTTTTTTTTTTTGTTGTGAATATTACAAATGGATACCTGAGTTTTATACCAAGGACGAAGAAATGGAAAGCGGTTTATGAGTATGTTGTATATTTCAACTTTGTCATCAGTTGGTTGCTTTTAATCCGGGAACGCGGACCTAGTCATAGACAATACATGTTAATGTGTATAATAATAGTTTACAAGGCCATTGTATGGTTTTGTATGGAATCATAAATCGTTCATAGAATATATGCTAGTGATTACCAATCGTGGCCGTCATGTGACAGTCAGTGTCATTATTGGTTAACTTATTAACAAGACTGGCGCCCTTGCGCTAGACCGCAAAGGTATGGAGTTTGGCCTCATGTGTCAATTTGTGTTTATACAAGAAACAGATAAAGATATTCATTTATATATTAACTATAGGAAAGGGCAGCAATTGTAAATAATGGCGAGGTAGGATAACTTGAGCATGAACCATGACATTGAATATATTTGACAAATAAATCTGAAGTGTTTATCTGTGATCTTTCAACCGACCCCACTGTTAATATATGTATATCTGTCTAACTAAAAATCTACTCATGATGTTAACGAAGCAAGCAAGGATGATAAATTAAGAAACATCGTAGTACTATAATATAATGGAAACTGGAACACCAAAGGCATAAATTCAGTTTGTGATACTACAAGAAATTTATAGCGAATTAGCAAGACTGAACCAAAAACTGCAAACACCTATTTAAACATACATGCTAATACAAGTCTGTTCGAATACTTAGTTACAGGCGAAACTAATTTTTAAATAAAATGTAAAGATGAACACAATACTTTTACAAACGTAAGTATTTAAACAAATATACTCAGAAGACACGAACTGACAACTGCGGGTGACAGGGTGGGCTCTCAATACTAATAAACACCATTTATGGGAAGACAAAAATAACATTAAGAGGAACATAAAATAGACTTGCGTAGTTCAAATTGAATCTATTCCACATGCGACGCACATTTGCTATGAGTATTAATTAATCTTCTTGTGGGGGTGATAGTTGTAATAAAGTTTATAAATAGAATTGTTGTTTTGAAAGTTAGCATAGAGGAAATTAAGTTACATCAAGTAAGGTTCCTCTTACGAATTAACGAATTTAACGAGCTATATACCTTATACTATCTCAAATCATTTGATTTTAACGACGTGGTTGCGGACTTAACACGAAGAAGAATCGAGCTTGAGCATCACAGCTGTATTACTGACTATATTATTTTATCCGAGTATCAGATTCTTAAACACATGAGCAATATTCAGCATATCGCTCATCTACAATAATATTATAAAGAGAAAAGATTTGTATTTTTGTATGTTCGTAACGAATAAACTCAAAAACTACTGAACGATTTTAAAAATTCTTTCCCCAATGGAAAGCTACATACTGACTCACTGATATCACTGAGTAATACAGGCTATGTTTTTTCCCCGTAACAGAAACAGCTAGTTACTTATAAAATTTCCAATTCCGATTTCGTTTGGCGCTAACTTTACAGCATCATCAGCTACACCCCGACTCACTTGATTGTAACTTTAATCGCAATAGAGGGCACTGAGGGCAACATTTTTAAGACTGCGTTTATAATTTGCAGAAGTACCGCGTCTAACATTCAAATCATAAATCTTTGGGTCAATCGTATCATCAATAGCATCAGATAACTCTTCGTGTGAAACAGACTTAATGTCTAATTTTGTTAGACGTTGATCATGCGCCAAACGGATGTGATCTTCCGGACGGTTATGTCATTGCCTCTGTTTACATACAGCTGCTATCAGAGATACATCTTCGGAAACTAGCTGTTTATCTCGATCCATTCTCATTCACTCGTATTTTTTTTGTGTGGTTTAATACTTTCTATGCATGATTTTGGGTTTCGATAAAATTTAAGTAAAATGCTTCACTAGTCGTGTAATATGTATTCCTTTTACCCTTTTCTATTAGGCCTTTACTATGTACTTCAAGCTAAGCTAGTGTATGGTGAAAACCGTAGACTAGAGAGATAGAGAGAGAGTCCATAAAATGATTTCAGAGGAAATACCTGAAGGAAGGTAGATGACTTGAGACGTGGTGTCTCTATATGGGAGAAACAAACTACAACTGATTGAAATAAAATAATCTAAGGATAATTCAACAAACAGATTTTCGATTACGGTATTATTCAAACTGTCTCTGGTCTTGCAGAATGACGAGATGAGTTCTAATACGACGGTTAAAGATTTCAAGAAGCATTGCAGAAAATACATGTCATGTAATGTAAAAAATTATTTGTTGTCTAGTGGCTTTATCGTGTTTGCAACAACAATTATAAGTACTGATCTAACATACTCCAGTGACCTTACATACACTGTCAATGTATTTATAAATTTCGACCATCGCAGTCAATATTGTTGCTTGTTTTAGTACTATCACGCTATAACTTATAAGTTATAGCTACACGTCCGGGCAAAACCACAAAGCACCTGTTAAGCAGCTTTAATTACACTACCATTATTACTAGAAGTGGCTAGTCGCTAATGAAGGCAATCTTTCAGGCGAATACTAATTCTATTCCCATGACATACGGTCGGAAACACTGGAATCTTTAGAGCGTGATGATGTTTCTATCAAGATGTCAGATTGCGATTGTAGCATCGGATGCTGTAACAATAGAATACAGGGAACCACATACCTAATGTGTTGTATATAGGCTTGACACCTACGCTGATGGGCTTAATGAAAAAAGCTACCGGGACGATAAAATGTATAGGAATAGTATAGATAAAGATAATTCTTATGTTGCTAGATCAGTAAGCGCGAAAAGCACAGAGGACGCGAGGGCGAATTTGTGGCAAACGGAAACGGTGTAATAAAGTCCCTGTGTGTTCATAAAATACAAAAAACCATTATAGAGGGGCCCCGAAACCTTTCTGTAAGTTTCAGGGTTTGGATTAATTTTTAACTAGTAAACTCAGTTGAACAGGCATATACCATATCCGAATGTATGAGCGAACAGAAATAGTACAACAAAGTAGATTTTCCGGTCTAGCTATGGTATACAATCTCCATGGAGATAAACAGCTCAAACATAAAAAAATACATTTGACTGTTGTAATTAAAAGCCTTTGTTTTCAACAGATTTGTATGCGAAGATATTAGGATCAACTGTCATTTGTTTGTGTCTAATGGAAATAAAACATCCCTAGTATTTAAATGCAAGTGTGTTGAAATAGACGTAAACAACTCTCCAAAGCTCTAGACATGGTTTACACTTCACATTAGTCGGTTCTATCAAATTATGAATAAAATCAAGGCATGATATGCTTGACTACATAACATTAATGTGTCGATAAAAACACAACTTGTGCGGTGCATTGTATGATTACTTTCATTCATAATAGTCGAGGTCAGCCTGACTCTTCCACTATTATTTAAGATTTATCTGCTGTTCCCTCATTTGCGGACTGCAAGGCATTTACATTAAGCTTGATGTCAAAATAAATGTCTTACATTGCGAACAGTGTTACAGACATTCTAGATAATTCAATGTCAACACCAAAGTGTGAAGATTTATCATTCGCTATAGAATACTATATAAAGTTAATATTATCAACCATATGTAGGTACTTGGCCCAATTAATTATTTTTACAATACTTTCATAAAATTTAAATAACAAAGAAATCTATTGTCAAGAAGAGTCAAAACAAAATACAGATAAAATAGGGAATCAAATTCTATCAATATCACCTTTTAGCATAGAAGGCTGGAGGACACTTTGCCCATAAAAGATACTAAATTCGATTTCATTTGAACAAAGTAATAATAAGACGAAGACAAAATTGAATTCCATCGCTTCTCGGCGAAGGACCTTGTCAAGTTATATCAATGGAGTAGGCAGCGAGAATCTTATTACCATATTTATATATTTGTAATGTAATAACAATACCCGTGGAAAATTAGACACAAAATTTTATTCGTCAAATTGAATGAATATACGACAGATTCTCGTACAATAGAGGTTTGCCTTCAAAAAGGCGAAGATGTTTTTGTTAACTCGAAAGAGCAACTGGTATAGGTACAGGTTTTTCATGACGGAAGTACCCACGTAATTAGTCTTATGGTAGATATTGAAATATGAGGATATTCATCAACCCGTAACACTTGCGGAGTAAGTTGGGAATCGAACAGCCTAAGACGATGAGTCACATGTTGAGAAATTCAAGATAAGAGTTGGTAGTTGCCGTTATCGGCTGCGCAAACTCCGGATGTTTGCGCGAGAGGCGATTTGCGCGGTGCATGCTGCCAAATACTCTTAAATCAGTAAAGCTATAAAATTTGAAATGTATAATGTGGTGGGAGTTCCTAAGAATGTTTTTAGAATTGAAGAGGAGAATGAAAATCTTATCACAACATTAGTATGGGATATGTAATGTTGTTGCAACATTACATATCCCATACTAAATATGTGACTATAATTCTATATGTGGACGCTTGTAGTTGGTATTATGAAAATACATTGTAAATTAGGTAGTTAGCTATCGAAAAAAAATATCGTACTATCTCTTCTAGAAACTATCATACGAGGCGGCGAAGAGGATATACCAGGAGATAGGCAAGGTCACTTTGCACTGCAAGTTGCAACCACAAAATACAGAACCGATGAATTCATTTCGTTATCGTCTTTAATCAAATGACATCGAAGAATCAATTTCAGCTACATAACGGCAGATCTATAAACAAAAGGCTGACCTTCCGAGACGTGCCAAAACTAGGGAAGGCGTAACGCGTTTGTATACATTACTCTCAATGAGATGTTATTAATTGAAGTTGACGTTATTTCAGATAGTTTTCGGTATCACGATAATTAAAGCTTCGGCTTTTAAAACATGAATCAGACCCGGACGTTAATTTGATATTATTTCTTAAGGAATCATATATTTTGCTGATACATAGGTTTATTAGGTGATATTACAATGAAGTACCTAATTTAATATAGGTTGATAGAGAAGCTGGAATGCAAAAGGAATGACTTGGATATTACGTATGGTATCGATATATATATCAATAACGTGTTTCTTTAAAAGTTATTTGTTTTATTAATAATAACATAAGAAGCATAGATGAGGCGCTTACGCTACGAAGATAAAAAACAGAGGTCAGCAACAATATCAAGTTTGTATTCAAACCTGCTACATTTACCTCATACAGGGATGCACATACAAATATATTAGCGCCAGAATAAGAATTTGAGTCATAGTGAATGATACTAATGATATTTTCAAAGACACAATAATACTGAGATTCAATGAGACCGGAGGACTCATTAGATGAAATATTTTGAACTAATGGTGGCATGAATGCAGAAAACAATATTAAACCATGTACCTAAAAAAGACAGGAGGACCCAAGAAAGAAGAAGAAAACCCAACGAAAGACTTGTAAAGAATTGTTAAAACTGGTATTATTCAGTTTGATGCCTACTTTGGCTGCGAATTTAAAATAATGGTGATATCATTTTGTCTACGACAAGATACTTTAGTTGATCTTATCTATTAGAATACAAATCAAATTATCATATTTGAAAGAAACCTAATCATAGGAAACCTAAGCGAATCCAATAATAAAGTTAGACCAGAGTGATTGGAATATTTAGAAAAATCGTTTTCGTTCCATTGATCATATACACACACCGGCACAATTAGCGGAACAGAAAAAAAAAGGAGAAAAAAGAGGGAATTTAGAACAATGAATGTAATTTTTAAACAATATATTATTTAAAATGAAACAACAATTAAATTAACATGTTTTGACATTCATTTGTAACACCATACTTAAAATTTTATAAAAATAAAAATTAAATTAAACAAAATGCATTTTTCTTCAACAATTTCAATGACTGTTCAATATCGAGTGTTTCCTCCTCGTGCTCTGATGAGGGTTTCCATCCGTCTGGGCATGCTGCGGATGATGTTATCAATGGTTTCTTGGGGCAACCTCTGCCATTCTTCAAGTAATGCGTTTCGCAACTCGTTGAGATTATTGGGAGGGGGCATTCTTGACTTTACACTCCTCTTTAGCAAGTCCCAGACGTGTTCTATAGGGTTCATATCGGGGGACCGTGCTGGCCACTCCATCACCGTTATACCAACATGGTTTAGGTATGTCTGTACTGTGCGAGCACTGTGAGCCCGAGCATTATCCTGCATTAGAATGAAGTTGTTACCAATAAAGGGGGCAAATGGCACAACATGTTCTTCTAAAATCTCCCTGATATACCGATCAGCATTCAGATTCCCGCCATCGACCACTACTAACTCCGTACGAGCTCCTAAACATATTCCTCCCCAGACCATAATTGAACCGCCGCCATATGCAACTGTATTTTCAAAATTAGACTGGATATACCGTTCTCCTTTGCGTCTCCATACTCGCTGCCTTCCATCAATTTGATTTAACATAACTCTGCATTCATCAGTAAAAAGAACCTGTCCCCAGTCGTCGAAGTCCCAATCACGATGTTCACGACCAAAGTGTAGACGGTTTGTGCGATGATGTCTCTCAAGTTTTGGGGCTTTGGCGGGCACATACGAGCCTATACCCACTTCTTCGAATCTTCTACGAACTGTCCGCTCACTCATCCTTACTGCTCGTACCTCTTCCAGTAAATTTCGAGCCTGCACCGCCGTTAGTCTCGTGTTCCGTCGGACTTGAAGTTGGAGAAAACGGTCATCCCTCCTTGAAGTACACCTTTTCCGGCCTTGTCCTCTCCTTCTCACTAGAGCATTCGTCAATCTGTATCGTTGGATGCTACGATAAATCGTTGATAACGATCGACGAAGGCTTCTGGCAATCGATCTGTAGGTTTGACCATTTCTCCTCATTTGATCTGCCCTAATGATTTCTGATGGCGTTAAATCAGGCATAATTAGATGCTTGTAAATTATCAATATGCGAAAAAACTCAAAAGCCTCAAAAACTGCAATTCAAAGCTTTTCAAATGGAATTCACGAACCTTCTAAAAACGGACAAGCGGTGGAAAAAATGAATCAATGAAAATTAAAACAAAAGAATGAAAAAAAGGGCAGTCGCTTAGTATTCCATTTTTAAATTAAAACCCAAATTTAAAAAAAGCTTGTTTAGCCGGCCAGTAACACGCAAAAATGCGTAAATACTCCCTTTTTTTTCTGTTCCGCTAATTGTGCCGGTGTGTGTAATACCGTCATTAATACAATGGCGTATAACATCACAGTGTGTCAAGAGCACAGACATGCGGGCTAACAGCCATGGTCCATGGTCGTAGTGAAAAAAACAAGCAATATCGTTTGTTAACACACTTATCAGTCATGTTATGCATTTGCATACCTATCACAATTTAGTACCCATATACCTATGCTGATAGATATGCTAGAATTTCAAAATGAATAATCAATATTTTTACATTAGTCAACATATGTACATCTTATTATATTATTATTTGCTCTAAAAAAATCTGCATGGTCTTCATTCTACGCACACATGATCGTCAACACGTAAATCGTTTATGGAATAAAACACAAATGATTGTACTTTATACGTGACGCATATTTGTGCGTATTGTGCATACCTACTCCGTGGTTTCTGAGTGCAGCCGTCATTGTATTGCTAAAGAACCAATTCTTTCCCTGGCGGTTGTGATTCTCTTTTTCACAAATCTAGCAAGTAGCTTAACGTGTATGTTTTTCTCATGTTAAGTCACATGACCACTATATTAATGAGTAGCTTCTGGTTGCGATATCATCCGCGATAAGTAGACTAGATCTATCCGCTTTCATCAACACCTTTTCAGCAATTACTTTAAAATTTGTGGATGTAGACGATGCAGATTATAAATTATAAATGCTGAAACAACTCTTCTAGAAGTTTTTGAAGGAGATATCTCTGAACGAAGACCAAGTCGCGGACCAAGGAAATAGATATTTATCAAGAAGCAGTTGCCATGTAACATTGCTCCCATGAAACGGAAGAGTAGGACAGTAGAACAATGTATAATCTATGAAAATAATACGTTATTATTACACGACAAGGAAAACGTACGATCTGAAACATGTAATTTCAATTACTCGTTACAGTAATAATGTGACTAAAATAGCGCCATAATCCAAGCTTCATGTTTATTCTCCAATGGAGTAGAGATATGGCGATGACATCATCAATATACATATATTTATACATATCCTTACATGAGTAAGAAGTGCATAGTATAAAATTTATAGAGGTGTTGTCATCATTTAGAGAGCATGAATCAACTGATGCTAACTTAATAATAATAATGTGCTTGAGTAGTGTAAAGACAGTACAGACTTTATCAACAAACTATTACAAAGTCCTTTTCTCGAGTACTGTAGGCGTTGCAATTTTCTCGCTCAACTCTCTCCTCGCGTAAGAGAAATTTTTCTATACGATTTTTCCAAATTTCTGGTATCCTTCTAAAGATTCTCATTGCAACTCTGCCCGTCTTTTTTAAATACCGTTTTATTTAGTAACTCTATTAATAATTTTATTACATATAGGATTCGTCTAACGTGGAGCATTCTAAGGATAAGTCTAGATTTTTATGTTATTTAGCCATTTAATCTCAGAATAAGTCTTACTGTTCGTTTATCCATCATATTTGTAGCAGTGCTCTTCTATACCAGTACTAGTGCGCCTCAATACCTGCTACCTACATGCCAAATTGTATAAGAGTACTTATCGCTCTTTCTATTAGCACCTTTTTGTACAAAACTCATCGAAATCCGTGGACTAGTTTAGAAGTATGCGGAGAAACAGAGAAGCAGATAGTTTGTTTTATACTATTTAGATATTAGAGATGTAGGTAATTAGTTAAATGAATTTGTAGGAGAAATAAAATCTTATTACTGTTATGTAAATCGTTTCACACAAGTTTATTGCAGCCAATTACATCATGACACTAAAGCGGCGGCGAATGGCGAGCATATGCGGCGTAGTCGCCGAGCTATTTATAGCAGTTTGTAAAGCAGACTGTATTTAATAATATCAAAAGTATAATATGTATGTATAAGATATACTGGATGATTTTTTTTACCGTCTGGAAAAAATATGACGTATGAGGTATCTAGAGCCGATGTTATACACGAGATTAATTGTTATATATAGTCATGTTTAATGCAATTTACAAAATCTAGAAAACTACGCACAGTACTACGCGCAGCTGGCGGGGTTGAAGGTAAATTGCGCATAAATGGAAGCTACGAGCTTGTTTCTTTTTAAAATACTATTTCAAAAAAAAAATTTTTTTGAGAAAAAAAAATTTTTTTTAAGTACCATTGCCAAATGAATCCATTACACCTACCTATCACACCACATTTTTTTCCAGACGGTAAAAAAAGTCCCTTGTATAAGAATAACAGCGTTTTCTGCAAAAAAATGTATCAGGATCCCAAAAAACCACAGACACATAATGTATAGTTCGGTACAGGTGAGGCATTTAGTTAGAAAGTTACATCCACATTTGTACCTATCTGCAAACACCTGTAAATGGCTTCATTGATTTTATTTTATGTGTTAGTTATATTTTGTAATGTAGCTGTAGGTGTTCCAAATTAAAAAAAAAACAAGAAAGTATGGTCATGCTTTTGTCCCCGAGAGGCCGAAGTATTCCATTCCTGGATATTTCTCCTTTGACCCGTATATTCTTTGGACCCCTAAACGTGACAGGTGGTGAGCAAATCGCCGTACCGGATTACTGTTGCACCTTATTCAGAATAAATTCTGGGGCATGCGGATTTCCGCACGATGTTCTTTTTAATACATACATATGCTCACGCCTTTTTCCCGAAGGGGTAGGCAGAGACAACAGCCCGCCACCTGCTACGATGTTCTTTACTTTTACTTGAATCTTCTTTCGTTACAATATTATTGCTTACCAGGCACACCACATGGCATAGCTACCGCACTCGTGACGTCAATAAATCTAAAAAACTTTGGAACCGTCAAAAATTTTCAGTTTTCGAAGACAATATAAAAAAACTCACACCTTTTATTCCCGAGGGGGTAGGCAGAGGTATTCAATTACTGGAAATACCCACGTTTCACGAGAATATTCGCCCTCTAAACGTGATAGGTGGTGAGTCCATCTGCGGACCGGGTCTGTTACACATGCCTCAGAATTTGCTCAGGGACTGCGGGTTTCCTGGCGACGTTTTCCTTCACCGTCGAGCTGGTGATGAATATGTACGTAAGTTTTGAAACTCATTGGTACATGCCAGGATTTAAACCAGTGCCTCACTGATTATCATCGAAGACAATCTATACAAATAAAACCTTCTAAATTAAGTAAAAAGAACCATACGACATCTCTATAGAATGATATGAGAGTGTGAATGAGATAACTATGTTGTACGAGTATCGTGTTGTATTTGCTACCTGAACATTGTAGTTTCAGTTACCAGAAGAACAATAGGAAAAACAAGTCGAGATTCTATTGTTAGAGAATATGATTACATCTAGATATACTGAGAATTATGCTTTGTGTCCTTGTCGATACGCTGGGCTAAACTGGGCTGAGGAAGTGACATGTGCACTGAGGTTAACTATAATTATGGACCTACAGAAACACCGGTTGAAAACAAACACGTAGTGACGACAGAACTCGTTAAACTTGAGATTGCCAAAACAGGAAAGAATGTAGGAACGCATAAGAAACAACATTTGATTGAAGTTTGTATTGAAGTTCGAATACCCAAAAACAAGAAAATAAACCTTAGCTAATCTCCAACTTAAAACATCATGCTAAACATGACAATGCCAACAGAGGACCGAGCACATGCATGCAGTTTACTACCTAAATAGGGTGTCCAAGAACATATGTTCTCTCATTGGTCTAACTCACGAGCAAGATGACAATAATTAGGTAGATTAAGTACTTAAGGCACGGTAATTGATAAACTAGCTGCACTTTAGGTAGTTAGGCGAAGGCAGTTGAACTTTCACCTACAATTACCGTTGCTGTGACTTGAATTATAAGTGAAGCTAAACGCACCTAGCATACTTTAAAAACTTAATTTGGTACTTAGCTCAACTTGCAATGTAACGAATTTATGTTTGTTTGAAGCACCTCAATTACTACTGAATTGATTTTGATTATGAAAAATAGATCTAAGTATACCTATAAGTAGTAACTGACCTTCCTCCTGACTAACTAACCTTATCGGAATAACAGGATTTTCTCCTGTAACATAAAACAGCCAGCCAAGAAACTTAAAACGATTATGTTCATGGATACAAATGTTGATATTGGTAGGATATGCAACCTCTGACTCAAGGCAGCCAGTGCCAAGTTAACAGGAAAATAGGTCATGGAACATAACGTTTGAACAATTGAGGAAACAATAGTAACGTAGGAAATAAAGGGAAGGATTATTATGGATATACCTACAGTCACAGCAGAACGTAATAGCTATAATAAGATTAAACAAACGAGCCCACTGCAGTTTACGCAGCTTATCACATTTTTTTACAGAACTCGAGCAGCGAAAAGGACAGATACACAGCAGACATAGTCTGTCTCGCTTATTTAAAGGAATTTACGTTTTGGCGCCAAACAGGATTACAGAGACAAGTAGGGGTTTAGTAGCAACGGTAATCATTAACGTCTGCTATCGAAAAACACCGTGCACCCTAGGGATAATAATGGAATTGGGATCAAAGGGGACGTGCGGGTAGCAGGGGGTTGGAAAGGACGGGTGTGGAGCAGGTGGGTGGACAGGTGGTAGCAACACGACACGTGGCGGATGCGGCATAAAAAAAGCAAATTGTGTAACATCCTCCTGACACAGACGAAATTTTTTGTAAAGTAGTTGCTTCTACGTATGTTGAACTTGTTGATTTGCTACGATAAAAGGTGCTTATACGGATTGGGAAAGCAGACTTAGGAGATGATAGGAAGGCAATAAAAGAAAATTTGAGAAATAATTTTGTTTAGCTTATTCCAAATTCAAATAATATTTGACCTCTAAAAGCCTTTTGAGTTATTCATAGATTGTCTGCAAGTGGTAGCAAAGATACGCCGCAGTTACTTTAAGGACACAGTTAAGAGGGTCACCTGAAAAGTAAAATTAAAAAGGTAGAGAAAGAAATAAGCTTAAGTGCCGTAGAAATCGCACAGTGTGAGTGAAACCAAGTGAAACGGCTCTACATGGCCACAGACCATATCGACCGTCAAATAAATTTCAAGTACAGCGATGTGTGATGAATGGGTGACGTGACAACTGCTCCAGGGATGTCACGTAGACCTGCAGCCGAGGTCTGACGTGCTGAATATGTTATCATTATCACTATCACTGAGGCTAATCAAAACTATGATGTCCTAGCTGGAGGTATAAGATGTTTTTCGTAAAAAAAGGGAACGGCTTTAGATTTGCATTCATATTTATAATATGAATACCTACAGGGTATGACCAGCGGCATTGCCCTCGCGGATCCTGTTTATTCCCGTTCCCATAGGAATTTCGAAAAATCCTTTCTTACCGGATGCCTACTCTGCCTAACGCATCACCATGAGAAATTTCTACTTCTAGACGTTGCTGTTTGTATTCAGTGAGAATAGATCTAAATGCAGTAAAATAGACAATACTGAGGTATAAAACGATGGCCATAAAACGAAGTAGGACAAGACCAGTAGAGATTCTCATAATCATTGTAATAAAGTACGACGAGCACTAAACGGCACGATGGAAACAACGGGTGATTAGCACTTTTTTTGCCAAGAAACAAGCTTTTAGACAGATAAGGAAAAACCTTGAGGTTACGTACAATGTACACGACGGTGGGGGCAAAAATTACAGATTACACCGCCGTACTACTACAACGCTAATGATTTCAACTACGAGTGATGCGGTGCATAAGTCAATGCTGCGAGAAGGTCAGCAATGATGCCATACAGCCAACCTAGCAGTTACATAAACAGCGACTATCATTATAAATAATCATTAATTTAATTTTCATGATAAAATAATGATTTTTTCTGAAGCTACAGTTGATGCCTTGTACCCTGAGAGATAAGATAAAACTCATTGTAATTGAAATGGCTTATTTCTTGGTAAAAATAATGTTTTTTGCACGTTTCACGACTACCGGTGATAATCCTAGCAGGTACATAGAAAACCGCTCGTAAAAGGCAATAAAAATATAGAAATATACTGTAAAATTTCATTCTCACGACATTGCTCAACGACTAAAATATATTTGAACGAGAGCAAAGACCATTGGTGGAACAGGAAACGCCGTCTCTTTCTTGTAGACGGGAGCGATAGGGATAGGGAACAAAAAGACGGTTACAACCGTTTGCACGATGCAAAATAAATAATAAAAGTGAGATCGACCCCATGGCGGCCGGCACCGGAGTTTGAGCGATGACATCACCATGTCTTACGATTTGAGTCAATATGATGAGCGAAGCTAACAGGTAGGTAATATAATATATTCCGTTGACGAAACGTTCGGCACCGGTGGAGACGAAGGCTGTTGCTAAGGCGAGTCCTGCGCGAGTCAGGTGATAATGGCGATGTAATCCCATACACATTGCAAATTAAAATATTAGGTGTTGCAGGATAAATTATTTCAGTCATCATTACGATCAAAGTATTTATAATTTACCCAACAACTAGAGAACTGAGTCATAAAGATCTCTTACTGATTAATAAGAATTTAGTTCAGTTGAAACTAAATAGCAACTGGAGCCTTTTCAAATGTCTACAGAGCAATCATTCTCTGCAACCTGTACATTTGAAAATCTAGACGGTTCGTTCCGTGCGATCCGTCCTTTGAACTTCGATCGCAACGAAGCCTTGGTTATGTAACTACCTGTTTTCCTCCGGCGACCATGGTGAATGTTTTAATTAGTCACTCGCACTGGAAAAATGTCACAGACACTATCACTTTTACTTTAGGTGGTTAAATATATATTTTTAAATTGGGGATAAGGTTTTTGCGGCACTGTAGCCGCGTCTGCCGGACGCGGCGGTTGAGTTCAAACTGAACTGAAAGGCCGCGGGGATGCGCGCGCGCCGCCGCCGCCCTGACTCCAAGGCCGTCGCGCGCGCACGATCGAAGCCTGCTAAAGGCATCACCAAACCAAATATTACAGTGAACATGCTCTACCGTAGACAGATAAGATGAACCGACTCTTTCGCGAATGGCAGTAATAATACGCGTATTTCTTTAAAGACAAGTAACGGGGAGTTAAGTACCGTTAGAACATGAATGATAGAGTATCCCATTGGAATATCAAAGAAGAATGAAGTATAAATAGATTTCTAATAAAAAAAAATGATTACTCCTTCTTCGACAGAGGTATTCCATTATTGGAAATACCGACTGTTCAACAGTATAATTATATTTTTTTGGGACCCAATGCAACGTGAAGGCGGTGAGGCCATCCCCGGACCGCTGCACAATATGCCTCAGAATCAATTCTGGGAACTGAGGGATTTCCTCACGTCGTTTTTCTTCACCGTCGAGCTAGTGGTAAATATGTAAAGTCTATCTGTCCATTACTATCTTCTTGAGACAGGGAATGTACTTTATAATATGTACCTTGAGCACGGACGCAGACATACCAACTTTTAGACATAAACATGTGGAAAACCTAGTGTTCAAAAAAGTAAGGTTTTTGATTGCATTAGCCGGTCTGGAAGTACCTTTACGTTACACCTGGCGACGATGCTGAACTTAGTATTCAAATAAAGAAATAATTGATTAATTGACCGATTTATGATTTAATAACTTTAATTATTCAATAAACAAATTGTTGGACAAAAATGGTAATATATCTTAAGGTTTGTCTCGAATAGGCTTCGAAACTGCTCAGCAGTTTTCTATGAAAATGTCAATTAAAATAACACATTTAAATTAACTCCATTTGGATCTTCAGCCAAACTAACTTTTATAATGCCAAAACAAAGATTTATAATAAAATTAACTTGTAATCTTTCTTCCGAGGTGGGCAAATATGTTCAGCTAATATCAATGGGCTACGGGTTTCTCGCCTGTGATAATACGAAGTTAATAACCTAGTGAGCATAAAAAGCAGGTTAAGTGCTTGTCAGACACGGGCTCCGTAGCAAATCCATCTTACCAATATTGATGGAAATCGTTTTTGTGACATAATAAATATACAGAGATGTGGAAATGAGCTCGCCTCTCCTGCATGCGTTGGGTTCGATTCCGGGCCAGGACCTGTCGCCCACATGTCACATGTAGCCCGTTTTTTTCGTTCCGTTGGAATTAGTGGACCTAAAAATTTTCTCAAAACTTTAATGATGATCTGCTAAACGGTGTCGAAGTTTATCAATCTCATATAATATGAACATAGATTGAACTATAGAGGAGATTGGGTAAATTGGTTCTATGAATACTCACGTGACCGGGTGTCACGTCATTGGTCTTTCGATTATAAATTAATCGAGATTTTCCTCAAAAAAGTTCGGGTCGCTATATGTTATCGCGATCAAAAATTACATGTTTTATTTTTTGTTGACGTGACGTTGATTTCCGATATTTCGGACTTCCCCGTTAAAAGTCGCCGGTTTATTTCTGCATCACTACCAGCACGTCACAGCCCCCAATAGTCCAGGCGATGAAGCGGATTTTTGTATGAAGACCCCAACATTAATTCCTCAGTCGATGAAACATTGCAGGATTGTAGTATAGTATGAGACAATACTTGCATAAAAAAATCAAAAAAAAAAAAAACTAACCGAAGTTAGGTATTTTTACTGAAATACTTATTTATTACGTTTATTCTATCACGTTTAGGGTTCCAATATATCTCGTGAAATGTAGGTAAATCCAGTAATGGAATACCTCTGCCTACCCCCTCGGGGATGAAAGGCGTGAGATTATTTATTATTTTTACTTATTTGTTTGAATAGCTTTATTACCTAAATCATCGGTGCATAGAAAATCTGAATGTGAGGCCACGTTTGTCCTATGCCATGGTTTCGGATATTAGCGTGTACGTATACAGTGAAACGTGGTTATCAAGGTTCCGTACCTCCAGAGTGCCAACGGACCCTATTGATTCTCTTAAAACTGTCTGTATCTATGTATTGCATTGCTGCTATAACAACAAATAATCTCTATAATCTATAAAATAATAAACTAACTGACTGATTGGTGATACTAGAGACTTGAAATTTTGCATAATATGTAGTTTACACAGTGTAGGCATCCACTAAGAAAGGATTTTTGCAAAATTCAACCCCTAAGGGGATTGATATAAACGTGGGCAAGCGAAGCCGCGGGTAAAAGCTATCAAAATTAAAGGAAATGTGCTCTCTTGGTGTTTTTGATTATATGGTAGCACGGAACCCTTCGTTTGCGAATCGGACTCGCAATTGGCCGGTTTTGTATTTAGAATTGCGTAAAATATGAGTCCACAGCAAACGAAGCCGCGTGCGTCCGCCAGTACGTAGGGTCAGCGCAGACTGGACGGAAAAATGCTCGAGCAGTTTTCCAGTAGTAATACAACTTTGTCTTTATCTAATGCAAATACAGTTGTATATCGCGAGTCGTTGCTGTCCGCAAGAGTAATTTACTCTTTCATTTTATTTACAACTTTATTGGTAAGTATCAACTGGTACTGCATTTGGAACCAGCAACTCGTCGGTGGAGATGGGCTGCTGATTACATTTAGCCAATCTTCATGGACTAGTTTAGAGTGCCTTGTTATTAGACTATTTATTCTAAGTGTACCTTTTGTACACTTAGAAACGTCAAAATAAATGATTCCTACAGAAAATAAATGATTTATGACTTTTGTTAACTCTAATATTACGTGTTTGTAACGAATATACTCAAAAACTACTAGAATGATTAAAAAAATCTTTCGTCAATCGAAAGCTATAATATCCCTGTGTAACAGGCTACATTTTATCCCCGTATTTCCACTGGAACGGGAACTACGCGGGTGAAACCGGAACAGCTAGTTTTAACTAAAGCTAATATTTCATTCATATTGCAAAACTGCACCAGCATTTTTCCGTACAGTCTGCGCTGCGGCTATATATACAACGCGTAACAGAATAAGCGCCATTCCTAATACACCCCAATTAATATATTAATATAAAAAAAATATGATGCAATCGAACTTTAGTTGTGTCTAACCAATTTTCTTAAATATCGATCAATAACAGCACGATTTCCATAGATAAAAACTAAATTCAGCTATGCTTATTTATTTTTCGTAAAAATTTAATACATATTAAAAAGAGCTGAAGTCGATTTAGTAGTCGATTGGGCCGGGTCTGTTTACACATGCCTCAGAATTAATTCTGTGACCTGTGGGTTTCCTCACGATGTTTTCCTTCACCGTCGAGCTAGTGATAAATACGTACGTGAGTTTTTGAGAAACTCATTGGTACATGCCAGGATTCGAACCCGAGCCTCACTGATTTTCGGCCGGCTCTTTAACCGTTCGGGCTATCACTGCTCTGAACAAACTAATTTCAGGAATTGCGCTTATTCTGTTACATATTGTAGTAGGTGCACAGTACGACACAGGGTGCACTGTCCACTAACCAGATAAAGGGTGTCCTACTTTCCCGCTTCCTTCCTTTGACACACACGGCAATGTTGTTTACGTACAATGGGGCTTTTCCGACTAATGTCGGAACGTTTTTCTTCGCTGAGTGGAAGGGAAATTGAAAAGTAACCATGACTACTAAAATAGCTTTATTGGTTTTGAAGGAGTTAAGTTTTCTGAAAAGTACTTGAAGTTTTCCATACTAATATTATAAAGAGGAATGATTTGTATTTTTGTATGTTTTTATCTTTGTTACGAATTAACTCAAAACTACTGGACCGATTTTAAAAATTCTTTCACCAATGGAAAGCTAGAATATCCGTGAGTAACATAGGCTATATAAACGGGAACGGGAACTACGCAGGTGAAACCGCACAGAACCGCTAGTTAGTTATAAATAAAAAATTGGTTGTCTGTAAAGTCAGTTTACCAACAGGGCTATTACTGACTCAATTACTCATCAAGAAATCTCCCAAAGCACAACAACACTTGAAATTTGGCATGTATTTTCCTTTTACGGTGTTGGAATGGAGTATGAAAGGATTTTTCGAAATTCCCAAGGCAACGGGGACAAATAGGCCCTGCGAGGTAAAAGCTGGTAGATATCTTCTAGTCTTTTCTAAATCGATAAAAAATCACTCACTACAAAATCCAACCGAAATGGTACATTTTAAAATTACTCCGCAAGCAGAAACAACTACACAAAAAACACTGTAACAACACCATCACGATAACAATAGGTACAGAACGGGCGGACAGGGCTATGAGTCATTGTCTCACGTGACCTTACCATTTTGTAATAAAGTTGACAATCGCACGGCATGCAGACTGTGATTGATTCATGTGAATGGGACACAAAAGACTGCAATAGGCTGAAATATTTTCCAATTGGTTTATTGTGTAGGGGTCACTAAGAGCTCTAAACAAACTTTGGAGGCTGTAGGTTTCACACAGACAGCTTATAAGTTTTAAAATCAATTTATTCATTAGTAAAAAAGAAATATGCTCACCCCTTCAACCCTGAGTGAGTCGACAGAGGTATTCCATTCCTAGATAAAAGTTATCGTCGGTATAATTTTGGACGCCCAAAATTACTATACATTTACGCGTAATGAATGATCCATGCGTAACAAAAAAAACTTAACCTTTTATCCCCGGTGGGGTAGACAGAGGTAGTCTATTTCTGGAAATGCCAACTTTTCACGAGTATATTCGACCCCTAAACGAGATAGGTGGTGAGACCATCACCGGACCGGGTCTGTCACACATGCTTCAGAATGAATTCTAAGACCTGCAGGTTTCCTCACGATGTTTCTTTCAGCGTCCAGCTAGTGATGAATATGTACAGTTCAGCTGTTTAAACTTGGCTTCTCTGAACATAAGCTTCGCCAGCGCAAACCACCTCTTACCGCCAAATGAGCTTCAGAGCTGCCAAGTTATAACGGCCGTACCGTAAGTTTATGAAAAACTCATTGGTACATGTCAGGATTTGAACCCGAGCCTCACCGATTATCATCATGAGAAGCGGGCTCTTTAACCGTAAGCCTAACACTGCTATTAAAAAGAAAATATCTAATGAACAAAAGTTTATCTAAAAGAACATGGAAGAAAAGATGGATAACTAACTCTCACACTAAAAGGATTTCAAGCAAACTAGTGGAATCAAACAAGCAAAAATCTCATGCTACATTAATCTTGGAGAAAAATGAGAGCTTAATCACAAAAAAACTTAAAATCTCCACACTGCAACTAACCAGGGCATTCTCATTGCCGCCTAGGTCTAGTGCGTTGCTAATATAGCCCAGAATCTGGAAAACAAATTGAAAGTGCTGTATAAATAACTAAATACCGCTGTAAAGATGAAAAGTGTTTTTTTTTTCGTTTATTAATAATGCATGATCAATTGATCATAATCATAAATGGTAGTGGGAGCTGTAATTAAGATAAATGTCTGACAATTGGGTATCTTGCTTTTCGATTGATCTCTATAGGTCATGTAATAAATATTCATCTCACATTTATGTGTAAACAAACAGTATGTATTCCGTTTAAGTAACATTTTTGTTCCAGGGTGGACGATGGTACATTAACTAAAAAAAAAACCGGCCAAGTGCGAGTCGGACTCGCGCACCGAGGGTTCCGTACAACCTTGCAAATTTATGGTTTTCGTAATTTTTCCTTTATCTATGCTATAAGACGTTGCTTCGTACCAAATTTCAAGATTCTGAGTTCACGGGAAGCACCCTGTAGGTTTTGATTCCCTTGCAAGTGTCGAAAATTTGCGGCATAAACGGCTGTATCTTTTGATTGCGTTGGCTAAAAAGTTTGATTTTTTCACAGCTTCAAGGGACAGTAGACCTGAGTAATTGATATAAATTTCAGCTTCATACCTCCACGCGTTCCTGAGAAAAAGGGTCTTGACAGACGGACGGACAGACGGACAACAAAGTGATCCTATAAGGGTTCCGTTTTTTCCTTTTGAGGTACGGAACCCTAAAAATTAATCACAATGACTATATTGTATTCTTCCTAAATGACATTATTTTGTTATCAGATTGACATGACAGTGTATGATAATATAATAAAGACATTTTGGCTGCTAAACTAAAAAAAATATAGCCCTCAGAAGTGATCTGATATGACTTAATAAGTTTGTGCAATTTTGATTCACTGCTTCATAATGACTGAACTTTCAATCTTTGTACAAAGAGAAGGTAATCAAAGTAATATTACTAGGTATTGTGTTTGCAGCGAAAAAGATGAAAATGTGTAATAGCCGTGAACAAAAACACTTCAGATATAATTAAATAAATAAATAGTGACTGCCAAGTACCTACTTACAATACTTCTTTGCTTCTAGTATATAAATACACTAACGATACTATTTCAAGGTTATAGTAACAAATGCATAAAATAAAAGTAACATAGCAAAATTCCCTTGCTATTTTTGTAAAGGAACAACAAAGTCTATTTACATGTAATCAGTTAGTAACGGAAATAAAGAATGTCAATGTCATCCGGGATGTGATAAATTTGTCGAGAGTAAACTGTCACTACAGGATAACCCCACATTAGTATTTTTTAATTATCAATAGACTCACATTCAACAAGATAACAGTAAAAATACCTAACTTCGGTTAAGTTTTTTTTATTTTTTTATGCAAGTATTGTCTCATACTATACTACAATCCTGCAAAGTTTCATCGACTGAGGAATTAATGTTGGGGTCTTTATACAAAAATCCGCTTCATTGCCTGGACTAATAGGCGGGTAAAAGGTTATTATGAATACCTGTTAAAAACATGTGCTTAGCATCCCTAAAATAAGTCAAGCATGTAATTAAAAAAGGAAATAAAAATTAATTACACAATAAATAATTTCACACATTTTTCCATGGGTATTAAATTTATGAAACACCCATGTTTCGTACCTAAGCTTTTGAGAAACTCATTATAGTACATGTAAGGATTCTAACCCGAGGCTCACAAATGAGAAGAAGGCTCTTTAACTACTGGACTATCACTACTCGATCTATGTCTATCCTGTGTGGAAAAGAACTTGAATCAAATGACAAGGGGACAAATAAATTACTATAGACTCAGCAAAAACCTTATTTATATCAACAATTATTGATGTCATTCATTATTAGTGGAAAAAAATATATTGCTGAAGCTGAGAATAGGCCCAATAAACTATGCACAAGATAATGTAATAAATAAAATTGCATGCAGGGCACCCAAAGAGTAATGCAATTTGTTGCATGTTTCTGATGGCAATGACCCCGATTAAAACCGCTTACATTCCTATTGATTTTTTAATTCAGAATAACATTTTTAATGTTCTAGTGGCAGGAAACATCTGAATATAATTTCGTTAATTCTGTTGGAATTGTAAATACCTTTAATATCATGAAGGATTATCTGCACCTTATCTCATATTATAAAATGATAGCCTATAGTAAAGTATTTGATGTTACAACATATTAAGATAACAATCTTTGCATGCTAACCTGTACTTTTACTGTGGAAAGATACAGTTCCCAGAGGAGATATCTTAGAGAAGTATGTTTACTCACAGGCTACTTAGACACAGACCTACCATATTTGTGTAGATACACATGTTTGATCAATGATGTATGTGTCACACATAGCACAGGTGAAATCAGTAAAAACACGCACCTCCGTGCGATGATCTTCCATCTACCCTAACGAAAGTGGTAACCTAACTTCCGTTCGGAAAAAGTAAACACACGGCACTCACCGATTTCGGCATCTTGGCGGCTTGGGATCACTATCTGTAAGGAAAAACGTGCGTATGAGAAAATCGGTCACGGAATTTCCAGCGCAAGCTAGCAGAATTGACAAGTACCTTGCCGCGTGACATTTACTTAGGAATTCTGAATGGATCACCAGCTCCATGCATACATATCGCAGGATACACGATGTATAACATGCCTAGCTGTAGGTTTCCTCGGAAAACAGTGATATTCGTAAGATTACATTAGAATTATAATCGCCGGCGGCCAGTGTGCATATAGAAACTCTGGTAGGAATTCGGGGCAAGTAAGGTGGAATATCATAAGTCACTTTTTTTAAAAATACACCATATCTATATGAAACAGAACTTACCCAGTAAAAACAGGAATATCACCTAATAATCCACATATGTAGCACAACACAAATAAAGAATGCACACACCCTAAAAAGAGCCACAAAAATATCGCGATGTGACAACTGCCTGCGTGACGTGGTATCTGGGGTTGTCGTATGTAACTACCATTTTCTACTAATCTACATGTATGAAAATATTTAAATCTTTTCAAATTTAAAGATTTAAATATTTTCATATTTCATACCCTCATTTTTTTTTAATTATAGCCACGAAGACAAATGTTAAGTCATTTAACGCAATAATCTATTAAATTTCCGTAAAATTATATACATTACTAGCCCATGCGTTTGAGCGTTGCCCGCTCAGAACCAGAAAACATAATAATAATATTAATAATTTTATATTGTTTTGTTGTAATTTTTTATTGTTATAAATGTTTTTATATATTTTACTTTTATACACATATTGTAAAAAACCTAACATAAGATCTAAAATAAATAAAGAATATAATAATAATTAAAAATACAGAAGGCGGTGATCTTGGACACGGCGCGGATAGTCCGTCGGTTCCTCTCTCTGCAGCCCTGACCACCGGCAGCTTGGGCATCTGCCCCGCTGCCGGCGACACCCTAGTTTAAGTTTTCTATAATGTGTAATTTTTCTGTTTACACATGTCTCAGAATTAATTCTGAGACCTGCGGGTTTTCTCACAATTTTTTCCTTCACCGTTGAGCTAGTGATAAATATGTAGGTAAGTTTTTGAAAAACTCATTGGTACATGCCAGTATTCGAACCCTCGCCTCACTGATTTTTGGCCGGCTCTTTAACCGTTCGGGCTATCACTGCTCATTTAACACAACACATTTTCTAAATTATTTCTAATCTGGATAACCATTCCCTTTTTTTAATACTTAGTTTTATTACGTGGAGTAAACCTTATTCCAAATAAAAATTTGATAGTAGGTATTTACTTACTTTACTCTAGTTACAATTTTTTTAGAGTTTCGTACCCAAAGGGTAAAACGGGACCCTTTTACTAAAACCCCGATGTCCGTCTCATGAACCGTAATAATTAGGCAGTTGAATTTTTTTTATAAAATATGATGAATTTCTGTTGCCACTACAACAACAACATTATACAATAATAATTATAATATAATGTGTTTGTCATAATCTAATTTATCTACCATTTTAGTAGAAATAAATATGTGGTCACAATTTTACGCCTCAATACACGCACAATTTTTTAATAATATAAGAACACTAAATACAAAATAACACAATCAAATATCGTTTAGTATAAACGTTCATCGCATTATTTTACAACCTAATCTCTGCAGTCATCAAGGAAATTCTGTTTCTGAACAAACACTTACACTTACTTCTAACTAACACTAACTTCAGAAACACTTACTTACTGTTGATAATCGTCAATCAGTGTTGGTGTTAAAGACATTGTATATTTTTGTGCATGGACTTTGAAGCAGGTCCATTTAAAGATAAACTTGACTAAAGATTAGGCAGTGTGATTTATGACCTAGTCTTTCTAACACAAATAAAAAAAAACTCACTGTCAATGTCAATCGGTGTACGTTTTGTTTATCCGAATTTACAGGAATTATTTGCTTTTAATGAAGCTTTTCTATCAATAAATGGAGTGTAAGCTGTAATAATTATCTAATATGATTGGTTTATTTTAATACGTAGCGGCATATAACCTTAGTTAATACAATGGCTTCCAGCCCCTTCCGACGGTTGTTCCACTGGGGACCTATAGCTGTTTTATGTAAGTTTTACTGTGAATTCATATTTGTTGTTCAAATGTTGTGGTCGAAAATACAAATTGTCCATTCATTGCTATTGCCAAGACTTAAAATCCGGTCTTTCCAGAGGTATTGTTTACACCAGCTGGAAACTAGTACTGTGACTCCTTCCCGCCCTACTGCGGCTTTGTTTTTGCTATAATCGAGATAAAAGCAGTCAGAGTACTGTTGGAAGACAGCCCGCTTATGCATTAGGCCTGGGTTTGATTCTTGGTTAGGACATATACCTACCAATGAGTTATTCAAAAACTTACTTTGTTATTCATCACAAGCTCAGTGGTGAAGGAAAACATAGTGATCTGTGATGAATTGGTTTTGAGGGATGTGTAACACCACCAGTTCTGGGGTCATTACATAGATTTTACAGAAATATTAATAACTAGCTCATTCACCTGTGTAGTTCCCATTCCCGTTGGAATATGGGAATTAAATATAGCCTATGTTACTCCCTTATAATTTAGCTTGCCGTTAGTGAAAGAATTATTAAAATCAGTACATTCGTTTCTTGAGTTTGTTCATTACAAACACACGATGATACGAATCCTTCCTCTTTATAATATTATACAGTAGAAGAAGTGCAGGTATGTTTTTTTGGTATATCATTATCATTCATGAATATATGTTTTTTACTTCCAGGCATAATCAAGCTAATAACTTGGGCTATGGTATTGGTGATGGGGATGTGGTGGCCGCCGCATTCGTCCACGGGAGCAGCATTACACTCGGCACTCTTCTTAGGACTAGCTGCTGCTACCTTATATTTTTTCCTTCAGAGTTTACTCGAAGGACCCGGTTTTGTGCCTCCTGGATGGAAACCAGTAAGTTGTAAACTATAGAATAAGCTTCCTTCCATTCCACTATAGAATAAGCACTTAGAATGAGATGTGTGAGAGTAACACAATATTCCATATAAACATTAAATTTATGTAAGGTATTACCCGCTTAGACGATTTTCAGAGGATATAAAAAACGCTAAACGGTCCTTGTAGGACCATTTGCTAATAGGTCCTATGTCGACTTATTCAATTAATCCAACAATTTAAGCTCAGTTGTGACAGTTTGTCACTGGTATCCATCTCAGGCTACTCTTGCTGAGGTTTTACACTTGTACTATGACACTCATTTCAAACAACTTTCTCCAACACAACACAGCACTGAAAACAACCTTGTGACTAGTATTGTTTTGCATTAATTGTTTAAAAGAAAAAGAATAAGGTGTTCAGAAGTGTAATTCCCTGCTACTTCTCCTTAACTTTAATGCATGTTAAAGCATAGGTGCCGCAATGACTTTCTATAAGTGGACTTTTAAGACCCTACTGACCTGAGAGGATATTTAAATTATTATTTTATATAAAATATTAAGATAAAATCACACATGGCAAGTTTTTAATTTAAATATCCTCTCAATTTTTATTCCAGGAAAATGAAGAGGATACACAGTACTTACAATACTGCACAGTTTGCAGTGGATACAAGGCGCCACGGTCACACCACTGTAGAAAGTGTAAATATTTTATCTATAGTATTGTTTTTATGCTTATAGACTGCAAAGCATTGATTGGGCTCTCAATGAGTTTTCTCATTGTCATGTGAATATTCTTGGGTAGCTGACAAGCCTAATGTTCACTAGTCTATTTCCAACTTTATCCTCAGTGTACTTTACTGTAAAGTTGTGAGGATAATGTTGTGTCGGAATAATGTAGTTTTGCATTAGTGATTTTTTTTTTTTAATTTGATAAGTTGTTCCTGAGGTCACTTCCTACAAATATACATTTAAACAACAGCTGAAACTGTTGGGTCTAGAAGCATAAATTTTCCACATAGTTTCCTTAAATGATCTAACTAAGCTTGAAGAAGGAATTTTTGGAAATTCCTACGGGAACAAACAGGCTGTGCATAGGCAAAACCTCTGGGCATCCGCTAGTTTACACTATCTACATCACATTCTACACTAATAATATAAAGAGTAAAGAATATATTTTTGACAGAGATAACAAGCGATAGAGAGGCACGATCGACCTAAGCGTTCGGCTTGTCCATCTATCTCTGTTCCTCCCCAGTATGCAATGTTTCATCAATGTTTTCTTATGACGTTATCACGTAAAATTATCGTCCATAAACCGACTTTACGGACAACAAATTTTTCCGAAACTACTGGAACGATTTAAAAAAAAATCTTCACCATTGGAAAGTTTACTTTTCTGCAAGTCTGTATTTTTTAAATGGGCTTGTCTCTTTATAATAAGATTATAGAAGTATAGATTATAGAGTAAGAGTGTGCAATGCAAATCTCCCTTGCTTCAGGCGGACACTGTGTATTGAAGATGGACCACCACTGCCCTTGGATCAATTGCTGCGTCGGACACGCCAACCACGCCTACTTCACCTACTTCCTGGCCTCCGCAGTCCTCGGCTGCACTCATGCCTCTATTGTGAGTTTAAGTTTAACAGCTCTCTGCTGGGCTATTTGTTATATTACTTTCCTCAGATTTATCATATTAGTTTGAACTATACATACATACATTATCACTAGCTCGATGGTCAAGGAAAATATCGTGAGGAAACCTGCAGGTCCCAGAATTAATTCTGAGACATGTGTAAAAGACCCGGTCTGACGATGGGCTCACCACCTATCTATCACGTTTAGGGGTCCAAAGAATATCTCGTGAAAAGTGTTTATATTTAGAAATGGAATACCTCTCACTACCCCCTCGGGGATAAAAGGCGTGAGATTTATTTTTATTATTGTTGTACAATAGAAACTTAAGCAAAGTTGGGCGCGGTCAGTGAATGGGTGAACGCCTTATGGCGCGGCTTAACGCGCCTCCGTGTTTCGGAAGGCACGTTAAACCGTTGGACCCGGTTTTCGTTGTGTGTACGCACAATGGAATTCAGATACCCTTGGGTGGCTTGATTTTGGCATTGGCAGACTATGGCCCATCTTATGTTTGAGGGAAGACCCTTAGCTCAGCCACAGACCAGTAACTGGTCTGTGGCTCAGCAGTCGACTGTTACGGGTTGACAATGATGATAAAAAGTAACTCATTTCACTGGGCAGTCAACTACCCATATTAGTTTTGGATATTGAACTCATAGGTGCTACCGATTAGCGTATACCACGCCTTGAACCGCGTGCACTACGTCCGCTACGGCTCCGGCTACGAGCCCATGGTGCAGTTGACGCTCACCACGCTGCTGCTTGTGCTGTTGGCCATCGGGATGGCCGTTGGGGTCGTCTTGGCCGTCAGCGCCCTGCTCTATTTCCAGGTGAGACAACATTTTTTTTTGGGTAACTTTTGTTGGACAGGCTAGAGTCATAGACCATACTGCCTCGTCTTCAGTTAAGTTCATCTTTGAATAGTTCAGCTTAAAAGTCCATGCATAGAAACTGGGGGCCAATTCCACTATCAATGGTTATAGTTGGATGACAATGACATCTCAATGGTCAGTCAATGGTGTTATTTTGGCACTTTTCAGAGCAAATAACACCATCGACTAACCATTGACATGCCATTGTCATGCAACTGTAACCGTTGAAATTTAGTGGAATTGGACCCCAGTGTCTTCAAAACTTTCTTATCTAAATGACACTTGGTAATCTACTGTGAAGGAAAACGCGAGGAAACCTAAGAGGATGTGTAACCGCACCCCGTTACGTCGAATGACCCTTATTCACGTGTAAAACCCAAAACATGTATTGATAAATGTGAGTATTATGCAATATGTAACAGAATACGCGCAATTCATGAAATTTGTTCAGTATAGACTACTTAATCAATTTCAGATATTTTTAATATGTGTTAAATTTTTCCGATGTGTTTTTTTGTAATATTTTTTTTCCGAAAAAATAGTTTTTATAGCTGAATTTAGTGCTACCTATGGAAATCGTTATATTATTGCTCTTTATTTAAGAAAATTGGTGTCTAACAAGTAAAGTTCGAAGGCATTATATTTTTATTATATTAATATACTAATTGGGGTGTACGAAGAATTGCGCTTATTCTGTTACGCGTTGTATACCTGTTTCTTTTTTTCACGTCGAAAGGTTTCGAGATAGGCTATTCACAGATGTTATATTTCACGTAAGGATTCGACAGATTTTCCGATTCCGAGTCTAATATCGGATCTCCGTGTATACGCCCGCTGATCCTGACAAGTAGGGATTAAAAAAAAAAGATTAATCTTACTTGTTTCGTCCAGCTCCGCGGCATAGTACGAAACATAACAACAATAGAGGAGTGGATCGTGGAGAAGGCAGTTGGCCGTCGCCAGGAGCGGTCGTTGCCTCCATTCGTGTTCCCCTACACGCTGGGCTGGCGGAGCAACCTGCGGATCGTGTTGACTGGGCCCAAGGGCGATGGCCTAACGTGGCCTATAAGGGAGGGCTGCGACCAGTACGACCTTACCGTGAGTGCTGATTAAAAATTAAAAAAAAACTGGTTGTCTGTAAAGTCGGTTTACAGACGATAATTTTACGTGATATCTTCATAAGAAATCATAATAAACTGTTTTTGTATTTCACTTATATATTAACAGTAAAATAGTGGACAACTCTTACTGAAGATTCAAGCGACTTCTTGAAGCAATACGAACATATCTATTAATTTACCTATTATTGCGCATTTTTGCGGACACTTTCCACATAATATGCTAAAATCCAAAATACACAGCAAAATTAAAATGTTACAAAAAATAATTACCCGAAATCCGAAATTATTCTTTTTATTATTATTATTTTTTCCCTAGTTTGTTGAAGGTGCCCTAGGTTATCTATCAATATTACTTTATATTAATGATGAGAAATGCATGGTTCTTAAATATTATCCTTAGCTCGACGTTGAAGGAAATCATCGTGAGGAAACCCGCAAGTCCCAGAATTATTTCTGAGGTATCTGTAACAGTGCCCTGGTCTGGTTTATTGGTCCAACGAATTTAAACTTGTGAAACTTGTGTATTTCCAGTAATTAAATACCTCCCTACCCCTTCGGAGGTAAAAGGCATAAGCATATATTTTTTATATGATTCTAAAATAAATAAATTAAATTGGACCTTGCAATACTCTTGCAGCGCGAGCAACTAGCACAGAAGGGTGACAAGCGCGTTCGGTCTCGACTATACACGTGCTCGCGACATTACTCGGGCCGTTGGCTGCCTCTGCTGTCGAGGCCGAGAGCCACGTTGAACGCGCCTTGCAGTGACGAGCCACGGCTCAGCATCGACGTGGGCGACGTCATACGGGCCACGCGCCAGAGGAGGTAAGTCACCAAAGGTACACTCTACACGGTACACGGGGATGCACGGACAGGCACGAAGATACGCGGTTACACGCAAATACAAGGACACACATAATGCCGCTGCTGACGAGGCCGAGAGCCACGTTGAACGCGCCCTGCAGCGACGAGCCATGGCTGAGCATCGACGTGGGTGACGTCATACGGGCCACGCGCGAGAGGAGGTAAGTCACCAAAGGCACACTCTACACGCTACACGGGGATACACGGTCAACCACGAAGATACACGGTTACACACAAATACACGGTTTCACACAAATACACGGACAAATGACAGTGTATAGCTACACGAAAATACAAGGATACAAAAATTTATTTATGGCTATTCGGCTGTATAAGGATACGCGCCTGCGCTACCGGTATACACAGAATCCGCGTAATGGTAGACAGTATTACACGGTTACACTAATTTACCTGCGCATATGCGCCTAGACAACTATTTATACACAGTTGTGCTGTAGTGCACGGATACACGATTGTTCATGGTTCTACATACTGGTTCGACATAATAGCTTATGTGTTGCTATAGTTTGCCCGAGAAAACCCGCTCCACATACGTTGATTTTCAAGTTTTGTGCGGCCAAAATTAGCCCGCGCCTTGTCCGGCTACTCGTCTGTACAACTGTACTCAGCTATTCAGCTGTCACACACCCATAGTTGCTTAACACGCCTCTGCGCTTGAATATACAATCAATCGTACGACAGATTACGTATAATAATACACCTAAAAATGATCCTACTCCCAGTTACTGGCTGTTCGGGGAGAAGCTGACAGGCTCAGACAGTCTCCGCGGACCCCGCGGCTGGTTCCCGCGGGACTCCGCCGTACCTACTGACTCCATCCCCAAACACAAGCCGGACTAACGACGTCCCGTCGTACCGTGTAAGTCGTGTAACTGTAAGTGTGTATTTAGATACACAGTGTAAATGTGTGTAGAAAAATTTAAAGACGAGGATTTTATTTTGAAATGGTTTTTGAAGTATATGAGACTAAGACTGTCGACCAATAAGGAATAGGTAATCGTAAAAACTCAGAATAAGCATTTTATCGCTGGACGGTCGAATACAGCTAACTAAAGTCCAGTAGACGCGTGTAATAGTAGATTATACAACAAGGGAATAAAGCACTGTTTTATGTCACGGGCGCGACATTGAATCCTGAACGTAACGAAGGACTCCCAGTTATGATTTAATTCCCGAGCAAAGCGAGGTAATTAAGACTGAGTCCTGAGTTTAGTGAGGGATTTAAGCGCCCAAGACAAAAACAGTTTTATTCCCGAGTTATATATTCTACTTTTCTCACCTTATGCGAGACAATAAAATGCAATTGCATGGTAGTAGATTATTGACAATCCCTATGGCATCTAGTATAATAGACTCTGAAGTCAAAGTACTTTCATCACTCGACCTTTTCGATATTCTTTTTGAAATGTTAAAGCTATAAAATGGATACAGCAACTTGTTTCTGCCGGCGTGACCTAGGTACTTGATTTAACAATTGAAGATCGTGCGAATCTAGTTGGTCGCGGCTTCGGTTTTCGAAAATCGAGTTGGCCACGACTGCACCACATTTTGCTTAACGAAATTAGACTTTATCGTCATGGCAATAAGGATTATGAAAAGTGAAAATTACATTATTGACCTAGGGTTATAATGAAATTTCATACAACATTATAACCCGGTTAAAGCCAAGGAATATAATGTCTTGCTTTCGGTGACGTTTATATGATATATAATCCGGCTTTGTCGAGCATGTGGTGTGAAAACAAGTTTCTTCAAAGTTTTCTTAAAACCGCTCTAATGTATTGCTTAATTGGCCAGACACTTATAAATGATATAATAATGATATAATATCATCTGATAACGATTGACACGGTATGAAAACGAATTCTCATTGAAAACCGATTCCAATTTGATAATTGTCTATTGGTTTCAAAAACACTGAAATGGTATCATTTCCACACAAATAGTAAAAAAAAATATCATAAAATTACAATTTAGTAGTTAACTTGAATTTTAAAAGGTTGTTTTTTACGATTATTTAAGTTTACAATAGTTAGAAACTGTTTACTTTCGTGAATTGACTGTAAATTTTATTGTAAATAAGTTAGTCAAAATATTATTTTGTTTCTACAACATAAAGATACGAGTACGTGCAAATATTTTTATATTTCCCTAAAATGCCATACGAGCAATTTATTCAAATAAGAATTTTGGCTAATATAAAATTTTAATTTTACCTTGTGTAATATTTTATTTTATTATCCATTAATATAACTGAAAGTATTTTCAAACAGGGATATATATTGTAAATACATTACATAATAAGTTTAAGAATACATTATCGATCTCAGATAAATATTGTTCCATTTAAAATATCTTCATTCGTATAAAATACTAGCTGTGACGTGTGGTTTTACCTGCGTAGTTCCCGTTCCCGTGGGAATACCGGTATATAGCCTATGTTATTCATTGATAATGTAGCTATCCGTTGGCTAAAGAATTTCTAAAATCGGTCCAGTAGTTTTTGAGTTTACTCGTAACAAACATACAAAAATACAAATCTTTCCTCGTTATTATATTAGTATAGATATAGAAGTATAGATAGTGTAGATGTATTTCAATTTAGTCCATTTCTCGGACCACTGGGTATGGTATAATGTAACTTATCATTGTAGAAATAAAGTCGTTTTGTAATGTTCTCGGCTCAATATAATATGCAGACGTATGTTTCATCGTTTGTGTCTAACTCCTATTTCTGTCCTATATAATTTATTTTTTGAAAAGAAAAATATTTTTATCTCCTTATTTCATTGTATTAAGTTTTAACTATAATAATCGAGAACTGAGACTTCGGTAATTCATATAAAAAACACGTAGATTTGTATATTACATTGTGATGTACCCTCCCATATGTTTAATAGTTCAAATTGTATACTTTGATTATTACATTAAATGGAACATCACAAAAAGTTTGTTATTCTTATGTTTGTAAGTACATTTTATAGTTCCATATTGTGATAATGAATCGGAGAATTTAAATTTATATGGACATAATGTTTATAGTGTAAATAAGTAACTTGTCGTTTGACATGCATGGATTTAATAGTACATTATGATATAAGTGCGGTAGGTTGAAAATTACAGCCGAGGCGATATGGCTATAAGTAAGCAGAGGCTGTAATTATCAAAGCGCACGTATGTCATACGACGTTTTATAATACATTTGCGAGGAAATAAAATAAAACTAGGACTTTCATAAACTAATAAATCTTTAATTACTTGTTAAAGCACTTATAAAAATTTGAACAATTTGTGAAATTGATTATTACGTTGCCAGTTGGCACTTTTAATGTAGTCAAGTTATTGTTATTAGTTACAATTTCACCAATCTCTCTCTCACTCTCTTGAGTGAAAGTAGGAGAAACGAGACCACCGGGTTCTGCAGTCGATGGCGGCGGCGGAGGCGGCTGCGACGATGGTGGAATGTACGAGTGTGTACTCGTAGATGGTCGAGAGACAACACTTGGCTCCAAATTTATATTCCTTGTAATGCGGGAACTAATTTGTTCTTTATTTCTCATCGAGTCATCTATATAGCCCTCGGCTACACTGCTCGACCGCCACCCTCCGTGGCGTTTTAGTGTCAATAAGTTCGCACCTGAATCTGCGAGCAATGTAGCCGAAGACCTTCTGAAACTGTGACCTGTGTATTCATGTGGATCATTCAAATTTAAGAAAGTGGCAATTTGTTTCGGCATTGCTCCAAATTTATTAATGCCAATGGGTTGGCCAGCGTAATTTTGAAAATATCTGTTCGACTTCGCTTTTGTTGAACGAAGCGCTTCGTATTTCTTCACTATGTCGTAAAAAGGCCCCTGTATTGTGAAAGATCTTGGAATTTTATTTTTTGTATTTCTGATCTGGACAAGAAGAACCCGCCCATGGTTCTCGACATCATTAGTTGTGATGTTTGCCAACTCTTGACGTCTACATGCACCATTTATACCAAATATTAATACGACCTGAAAAGAGATAAAAACATCGTACAAAATACCTATATTGTAAAGAAATACGAAAGTGAAAGAAGTTAATAACAATAATTTAGTTTCAACTGACCTTTGTTGCCAAATATCGGCAATCCGGAGCTTCTTTTAGGAATGTCGTGACATTGTCAGCCGAAAATACTTTCGACTTTTTACTCACATGGCCATCTGAGCGTCTTTTTAGAAATGCCAGCAAGTTGGAATAGGACTTGATATCAACTCCATGTTTTGTTTTCACAGTACTTTTTAGCATTGAATAGTAGCACCACAATGAGCTTGATTTAAATTTTTGAGAAAGTTCCATGAAATAGGCTAAAAATACACTTTCTGAAAATGAACTTGCATTTTTGCTTGTTTTCCAAACGACGAAATTTTGATACGCTTGTAAGTATCTATCGGTCGATTTTTCGGGCAAGAGGTTTATAGTAGCCTTTTTTGCTACCTCTGAGATTTCTGGCGGTGTCGAATTAATAAAATCATCACTACTTGACGACCTTTTTCAAATAAAAAAACAGCGATAAGAAAAAGCGCGCGGAATAATTTTTACTTGTTCACAAATAATTACCGATGCGCGCGCATCAGCTTTTTTTTAGACAAAGGCACAAAAACAGCCAGTATTACTGATAAAGTAAATTAATATTTTTGTGTTTTTGTTACAGATACACGGTTGCAATTTATTGTCAAATCTAATTAAATTAAAGAATTAAATGTTTATTTATTACGTTTTATCTCCCAAAGTTAATTTTATTCATAAAATGTTGACCACTTTTTTGACATAAAAACTCTTTGCTGAGATTTTAAAAAAGTACCGTTCGTTTTAAGACGGAGCATCTTGATAAACCGTGCGTTTTACTTTACACTTACCGCACTTGGGCGTAATGAGATACTATACGATATTGAAATTGGTGAAATAAGACACCTTTTACGAGCAAATGTGTTATAAACTAATTTATAGACTTACGAGGTAAAACGTTTACAAATTTTGTATAAATAAAATATTTCATAAAATTATTTGCTTGTTTTTATACACAAACATCACCATATCTGTAGTTTTAGGGTAAATCGCCGTTGTTAGCGACCGGATCTCCGCGGACGCGGCGTGTGCGGCGCGGGGAAGCTACGACACTGAACACTTCGCTACCGACCGGCGCTAAAAGCAGTCGATTACTATTTTTGTTATTTTCAATATATTATTTTGAACTTTGTACCATCGCCTTATTCACCACTAGCTTTCTACTGAACACCGTAATAAAACCAATATATTTTCTTCGTGTAATTTTTTTATTGTGCATTAAATATAAACTATTCTCAAACGTACAAAATTACATTACGTAAGCACAATTAAAATAAAACTTTTCAATAAGTTAGCTTATTATATTATTATTATAAGGATATTCTAAATCCAATGTTAGATATATTATTATCACGTTTTTATATTAATAAATGCAGAAACAAACATTGCAACTCAATTCCAAGTACACAGATTCAAACTTTGCATTTCACTGTAGAAAATTGTTTAAAAAAGTTTGTACTGTTCTCACTCATTCAAGCTCACATGTTATTATTCCCTTAAACCTACTGTTTATTATAATTAAATTTACGGTATAAATGTACCATGTGTATGTAATAACAGGAATGGATTTTTATACTCCTTCACATTACTTATTACAGCTTATTTCCCAAACATTATAAAATCATTTTGTAAACTGGCAACACTAAAATGCGTTACATTTAAAGATTTCGCTGGTTGAACGAATGGCTTGAGACTTATGAACTTGACATGATTATTAGTAGCTATAAAAGAACATTGATATTAAAAATCCAATTGAATTTACTAGGAAATTGGTCTTAGAATCCTCAACAATTTTTTGTTACTAGACTACAAAATCCCCAGAAACCATTCGTTCAACCGTTCCCGTTCTTTTAGTACTCGTTCTCCTCATCGAGCTCGCCTTCGGTGGAGTCTACTCCGACTTCTTCGTAGTCCTTCTCCAGCGCCGCCAAGTCTTCGCGAGCCTCGGAGAATTCCCCCTCCTCCATACCTTCCCCCACGTACCAGTGGACGAATGCGCGCTTGGCGTACATCAGGTCAAACTTGTGATCGAGTCTAAAAAAAAAAATGTTTATTTCTGTTACTAGATTACAATTTTTGCAGTCAAAGTTTGGAAGCCTCCTTTTAAGCAAATATTTTGCTTGTGCTAGAAGGCTCCGCTCTTCCTTATATACAATTTCTTTATAAATAGAAATTACACTTAACGTGAAAATGTAAAGCCTAATTAGTCTGAACATTAATAGATACGGTCACGTTTATGAGCCATCACGCCAGAGGTGGTAGACAGATATTATGAGTCCAGGAAAAGCACACTTTTCTCTTATATATTTAAAAAAATATATATATAATAACTAAGTTTAAAAACAAATGAAGATATATTTTCTAAAATGTAAATGAAGTAGGTACTTTCATATGATAGTCCACTGGTCTTAGTAAACTTTTTAAAATGGAGGTCCAAAACTAAAAAAAAATATTTCTTTCTTATAAAGGTGAGGCCAGACCAAATAAATGTTATCTGCCAATTTGGGAGTTTTTATTTGCCATTGCTACCCCTAAATAATGGAAAGGATTACGTTACGATGACTATTTGAAGTACTACCTGGCCCAGGCCTCGGCGATGGCTGTGGTGTTGGACAACATGCACACAGCGCGCTGCACCTTGGCCAGATCGCCACCAGGGACCACCGTCGGCGGCTGGTAGTTGATGCCCACCTGTTGAATTATAGCACTGTTAGTTTCCAGTCTATCAACTAACTCGCGACTTCGTTTGGTTCGTTTGCTCGATCGCTTTCTTACTACGAAATTTCATCGAGGTCTGCTCAAGGGATAAAGCTTCACCGGCTCCTTTACGAGCCGAGCCATAGCAACATGCAGGACATATACCAAGACCAAGTCGCAAAAAATGCTAAGTGTGCCATTCTCCGTTAGGCAAATCCAGTGGGTTAAACATAACCCGAGACTATTTGCACAACTTAATAAAATTATCGGTTTCTATTCGTCCAATAATTATTGTGCGGTTGAAGAAATATCACGTGTGTGAGTTGAGGAAAGGCTGAGAGCATTGTGAGTAATACTATATTATGGTACCTTGAATCCTGTGGGACACCAGTCCACGAACTGAATGGTCCTCTTAGTCTTGATGGTGGCAATGGCTGCGTTCACGTCCTTGGGGACCACGTCACCTCTGCAACGTTCAGAATTTTCAAATAAGTAGGTCCTTCTAGCCGGATTGAATTTGAAGTCTCGAGTATAATGAAATGGTAATTTTACCTGTACAGCATACAGCAGGCCATATATTTGCCGTGGCGAGGGTCGCATTTCACCATCTGAAAAGTAAATTATACTTAGGTTGTGTAATCCAATTTACGCCAGAAATTTTGGACCTACGCACGTAGTAGGTAGTTTGCGAGTAGCTAACATGAGCACTGTGTAAAAATTTTGTCTACTGTTTTGTCTCGCTCTTTCTCGTGTAAATACGACACAAATACACGAAATAAGCTTCGACAAAAGTTAGCTACACTTCAACGGCCGTTTCGTCAGTAAGTACCTAGCTGTTGGCTGGTGGTCGCTAAATGCGATCGCTTGCAAACCCCAGAATATACTGTGGGTATTTAAAAAATATATATTATAGGAGCGGAACAATTCTGGCGATCTTTGGGAATGGGGTGAGCGTATTTTTCCCCTTCATGTCTTTATCTCGTCTAACTTAAAACAGGTTGATTTACTATTTCTTTGGTATTAATATTGATAGCGGATGTTCAATAAATAAATAAAAATGTCGACTCTGACATTCCCCTGTCATCGGGTAGTTATATCAACACCAAAGAGATTAAAATATAATAGGCCATAGAGGGGACAAAGCGAGGAAAATTTGAAGCCAAAAGTTATTCCAAGTGGAATAAGTCTATATAATAGGACACAGAGGGGGCGTTGGAAATATTTTCATACAAAACTTTGAAGCATGTTTGAAGCTCAAGCGTCATGTCAGTTAGTATGAACGCGAGCTGTCATTCGGTCGAAATTGTACAATTTCGACTACAATACTGACATGACGCTTGAGCTTCAAACATGCTTCAAAGTTTTGTATGAAAATATTTCCAACGCCCCCTCTGTGTCCTATTATATTTTAATCTCTTTGATCAACACCCACCTGGTTGGCAGGCTCGAAACAAGCGTTGGTTATCTCGGCGACAGTCAGCTGTTCATGGTACGCCTTCTCAGCCGAGATGACGGGCGCGTACGTCGCCAACGGGAAGTGGATACGCGGGTACGGGACCAAGTTGGTCTGGAACTCCGTCAGGTCCACGTTCAGGGCTCCGTCGAAGCGGAGAGACGCTGTGATCGAGGAGACGATCTGAAAAAGATTTATAGGGTCAATCTAATCTCACCACATGGGATGCAAAGACAATTGAAAATCATTTGGCGGGGGAGCAGCAGAATAACAGGCGACTTATTCCACCAATCAGCGCGTACGTTTCGTTTCGTCAGACGCAAAATCACGACTGGACACGGCCAGTTTATAAACCTACTAGCATTGCCCCGCGGTTTCACCAGCGTAGTTCCCGTTCCTGTGGGAATACGGGAATAAAATATAGTCTATGTTACTCAGGGATATTCTAGCTTTCTATTGATGAAAGAATTATTAAAATCGGTCCAGTAGATTTTGAGTTAATTCGTAACAAACATACACACATAAAAAAAAATATTTTTTTTATAATATTAGTTAGATAGGTACCTAATGTAAGTATGCGTTAGATTTCAAATGGTAACCGTTCACAATCTGTCGACAGTACAATTTCACTAGATTGATTATAAACAATGTAGTAGTAGGCTAGCTAGTACTCGTACAATCATCCAGTGACATGAATATCTGTAGTTTCAGAGTTTAATGACCCGGAAATGTCTATAATTACCTGCCCAATAAGTCTGTTGAGATTGGTATAAGTAGGCCGTTCAATGTCGAGGTTTCTGCGGCAGATGTCGTAGATGGCCTCATTGTCGACCATGAAGGCGCAATCAGAGTGCTCCAAGGTTGTGTGCGTCGTCAGGATCGAGTTGTAAGGCTCCACCACTGCTGTAGACACCTGGAAGAAAACAGGGAGTTTGATAGCGGTTTTTTTGTAAGATGGCTTCGGAATTTTATAGGTGGAATGCTCCTCCATCGTGAAAAGGGAAGATCTTCTTTCAGGCGAGGTGATCGTGCCTGGGGACTTGCGATCCAACGGTTGATGTTGGACAGTTGTATTTATACAAACTCATTAGAAGACTTCGATAGCGCGGTTTAGAACTCGACCGTCTATTGGCGCGTTCTATGTAGTGTCGCTACACATCCTTGCCCCATGTGATCTTAGCTGTTGTCATCTTAACTTAGCTTAATGGCCGTACCTGAGGAGCAGGGTAGATAGAGAACTCGAGCTTGGACTTCTTGCCGTAGTCAACGGAGAGCCTCTCCATCAGCAGCGACGTGAATCCCGAGCCGGTGCCGCCACCGAAAGAGTGGAACACCAGGAAACCCTGCAAGACACATGGGTTAGAATCAACTTGCTATACACCTTGATTATTTTAGATATTTAAAGTACCTACCTACTATTTTCAGAATCGGATGCATCCAGTAGATCTAAGGAATAGCTACTTTTCAATATTAGCAGATTGCTGACGAATTAAGCTATCTTAGTTTTCGAACCATTTTGTGACTTTTGGTAGGTACAATTGCCTTGCTGTTCACATCGATAGCTTCATCGAACTATTTACCTTCTAACATCTTCCATAACTCTCCTGCAGTCCTGTGCACTATTCAGTTAGCTTTCTGAGCCTATCAACCACTACCGCTGCATCGACAATGTCTTTGCCGATATTGTAGTGGTCTCTTGCATACCTACTTCTTCACAGAGACTATTTCAATATTTATCTTCTAATAATATTCGACCGATCTACATCCCGTAGCCCACTACACTGGCTACCCAGTTTTCTGAGCCTACCAAATTACTACCACTACCACCACTGTGTCGAAGATTTCTTTGCTGATGCTGTAGTGGTCTCTTGCATAGTACTTTACAGCGATTTGCCGATTTCTTTAGCTGTTTTCCTCTTACTACAAAAATTCTAAAATTCTAACATTGACGTGTATATACATACTAGAAATATGTGTATTTGTAAAAGAACATAATGAATATTTTTGTAAAAAACGTGACACCAGAAATAATATAAGACTACAATATAAACATGACATGTGTACCGTTAGATCATCTAGTTATATATTTGACAAGAGCTGTTACATTTCGGGAATTAAAATATTTAATAATTTACCCAAACATTTAAAATCATTAACTGGTGTCCTGTTTAAAATTAAATTAAAAGAATGGCTGTTATCCAAATGCTTCCATAATTTAAGTGATTTTTTTGCTAAGTTCTAAACTAAACATTCTTGTATAATTTTCTCAAATTTATTATTGTACGTCTGAAAAAGGCAAACTGTTGATACCTACCAACTTTTATAAATGTGTTAACAACCACTGTACACAGTTATGACAATAAATCTTATCTTATCTTATCTTATCTTATCGACAATCTCTTTGCCGATATTGTAGTGGTCTCTTGCATACCTACTTCTTCACAGAGACTATTTCAATATTTATCTTCTAATAATATTCGACCGATCTACATCCCGTAGCCCACTACACTGGCTACTCAGTTTTCTGAGCCTACCAAATTACTACCACTAACACCACTGTGTCGAAGATTTCTTTGCTGATGCTGTAGTGGTCTCTTGCATAGCACTTTACAGCGATTTGCCGATTTCTTTAGCTGTTTACCTCTTAATACTTAACCCACCTGCAGTCCAGTGCACTGGTCGGCCAGCTTCCTGAGTCTGTCGAGCACTACGTCGACGATTTCTTTGCCGATGGTGTAGTGGCCGCGGGCGTAGTTGTTTGCAGCGTCCTCTTTGCCAGTGATAAGTTGTTCCGGATGAAAGAGCTGCCGGTATGTGCCCGTGCGCACTTCATCTGTAGAGAGAGAGAGGAATATAGAATTTTGAGATATCGTTAGTCAGTTAATTCCTACATGATTATTAGGAGTAAGGACACGGACATGATTATATAATGGAATTATATTTCTTAGGCGATTTCACTGATTCGGAAAATGTTATTAGTAGGTAGGTATACAGTACACAGGTATATTTCATTGATTCGGATAATATTACTAGTAAACAGTAGTATAATAATTCCTTTCTATTTCTAATTCTGATTTATAAACATAATTATTTTATTATTAGCACGTAACCAGAAATCGTAATCCAGTCAAGCAGCAGGGTTCCACGGGTGCTCAAGGACAATAGGCAACCATATTGTGTCTGCATTCTGTTATAGATATGGATATAATCTTACAAAGAAAAAAAAAATTGGAAATTATTTAATATGTATTGATATAGGTAGGTACATACTATAAGCAATTAAATTCCAGTAAATGCATTTAATTATATACTTGGATATACTATGTCAAAACTTTCATGGCCACAAATAAAGAGCTAAGTACTTTAAATTCCAATCTTAAACCAGAACTCGTGAAGTAGGTCCCTACTGAATTGCAAAATTTAATTTGATATTCGTGTGGCATCCATCTCAAAACACTTCGAGTGACTGCAGTGCTGAATCATACTCTACAGTCATCCTTTGTGCGTCTGAAACTTGAACCCGACTATTTATTGCTTCACTAATCATAATTCCTGGAAGCTATGCTATTTTTACGACACATCAAATACAGATTTCAACGTTAAACTTTAATAAAAAACAAGACTGGAGGAAAATAGCTGCTAAAAGTGATGCATAATGTAAATTAAATCCAAAGAGATTAAAATATAATAGGACATAGAGGGGGCATTGGGAATATTTTCATACAAAACTTTGAAGCATGTTTGAAGCTCAAGCGTCATATCAGTTAGTATGAACGCGAGCTGTCATTCGGTCGAAATTGTACTAGACTTATTCCACTTGGAATAAGTTTTGGCTTAAAATTTTCCTCGCTTCGTCCCCTCTATGCCCTATTATATTTTAATCTCTTTGATTAAATCATATCTAATGTTATATCTAGGTATATTTTTAGCTTTTCAAATATTGAAATCAAAATATCGACAGTTATATTTTTGTATTAGTGGCCATGAAGATGACAAAAATGAAATAATTATTTTATTTGGGTACAATGAACTTATGACAATGACGTCAAAGGTTAGAAACAAATTGGATCACTTTATAGACTTAATAAAAGCAATTAGCGTAGCAATCATAAACGGAAATCTCCTAGACTCTAAGTGGAGAAAGCACTCGTGTCTCGACGGTCTAAATTGAGGCAGAATCCCTCTCCAGATTAAAATTGCCTCGACCCCTTACGTAGCTAGAGATCAATTTAGGAATTTATGGTGGCCTATACCTTCGTTCCTATTTAAAGAATCAGACAAGGCATCTCAGAAGTCAGAACACACGAAACGCATTCTGTATTTATTGCACCGCGAAAGTTTATATGTGGAATATTGGTTACTCAAGTTAAATAAGCGAACTGACCAGACAGAAGACTGTCCCATATAATATAAAGTAGGATATTTATTCATCTGCGTGCATTTCTGGTACTACTCTGATAGTTTTTTTTTTTCAAAATTTATAGCTTTATTTACAGACACGACAACGACGTGAACGTCACATAGGGAGTGAATATAAAATAGAACTCTAACAAACCCCTTCAACTTATATGGTTTTCTCATGCATGCCATTGTCAGAACTGGACCAAACCAAATGGGACCACACGGGAAGCACCAGCTTTCAAATAAAAAAAGTATCATCAAAATCGGTTCTTCTTTTTTTGAAGTCGATTGAGAATTGCGAAAACGCGCGTCAAAATATAGGTACCTAGTACATATTCATTGCGCTGTCAAAAGACTTTTTGCAACTTACTACCTATTAGTGAAATGTGGTTATATCCAGTAATGGAATACCTCTGCCTACCCCCTCGGGTATAAAAAAAAGGCGTGAGATTATATTATATTATTATTATTTTACTACCTCCGCCCCTGGCGTGATCTAAATATCTATAATAAAAAGATAAAAAAAGGAAGCCAGAGTGCACTTAAAGCATCTTAACGGTTTATTAGAGAAAAAAATTGGGCTGAAGTGAAGTTACTCTGCATGGATGCCCAACTTAACGCAAATCGTGGGTCGCAGATATTATTACATATACCCAAAGAGGTTGGAAGAAAATCATTCTCTAGGAGAGAGAAACTTTTTCTTTAAACGTCTTTGCATATACCTATTATTTTAGGAAATGCTTTTAATTAGAGGTATAGTTTAATTACATACATGATCTCACTTCTATTTGCCATAGTCTAACTACCGACAATGTGTAAAATGTACCTGTACCGTGTCCAATATCTTCGTAACCAAAAATTTTGACTTTTACAAAGAATATAATACTTAATATTATTTTTATTTATTTATTTAATAATACAGTCAGAGTACAATTTTGTGCTTATAAAAAAGACTGGCGGATCATGCAGTCTCATTTAAACTACAATTAATTAACAAGGAATTATGTCTAATAAATATACTTAAAAAGTATGTTGAAAAAAACTTGCTTATCTCCGCAACATTCCCCGTGTTATAAGATGGCACTTTTATAAAATTTGGACGTACAAATACGTGTAAATACTAAGATTTAGTTTGGTTTAGTAAAATAACAAACGAAATAGATGTTGGTCATTTATTTAACAATAACTTAATAACTGTAGGTGTCTTTGGTTTGTCTATCCTTCCGAACCTTTTATAACAAGAAATAGGTGTTAAATAAAATGTTCATCACAGAATCGTGTTTTGAACGTCTATGTCCGGCACGAAGCAATGAATGATGACTTATTATAAATAAAATGAAAACTAAGCTTTTAGCCTTCTTCTGCTATAACAAATTGCATGTCTTCGAAAGAATGGAGCGAGCTTTTTTGCGTCTGCGCGTCTTTGTTTGATCCTTGAATATTTGAATCAAGAAGCCCAGTTCCGTCACAATCACTTTTGGTATAGAATATTTGATTGAAAGTCTTGACCATCAAATATCATCTGTAAGCAGTGTTGTCAAAAAGTTAATCCGATTAACGATTAAAAGGTTAATCGCGATTGTTGATTAAGGATTCGTATTTTCAATCGTGAATCATGATTAACGATTAATTGAATATATAATCGTCAATCGTTAATCCAGATTAGTTATTGTCTTTTTCTTGTTACTAATAAAGGAAAAACCTTCCTGTGTTACTCACTACTGTTTGTGTATCCTAAAGATAGTTAAGTGTAAAGTGTATTTGTATTATTATTGTTTTGTATTTTCGCGTTTTAGTATTAGTAATATTAGTATACATTTTTGGTATTTTTGTATTTTTTTTAGTATTTTTGTGCTTCTGTACTTCTGTACTTTTGTACTTATTTACTTTTGTATTTTTTTTAAATTTGTATTTTTGTATGTTTGTAACGAATAAACTCAAAAACGAGTGGACCGATTTTAAAAATTCTTTTACCAATGGAAAGCTACAATATTCCTGAGTAACATAGGCCCTTATCCCCGTATTCCAACGGGAACGGAAACTTTAATAAAATTTAAGTAATCGTCAAACATTAATCAAATTAAGATTGACGATTACATAAATTAATAGTTGCCATCGATTGATGAATTAATTAAAAAAAAAAACGATTGATGCCAACACTGCCTACAACCTCAGGACAGATGTAACTGGGATATCTATAAATATAATACAGTAGTAGCAAAGTTTTATAAATCAATTTCTAATATTAAACATATGACTTTACGCTTTCTATATCAAACTGCAAAAACGCTAAAATACATAGTTAGCATGCTTTGAATATAGGGAATATAGTTTATGAGACACCAAGAGCCATTGGAGGGTGACCAACGACGTGATGGTGACCATTAACGATGCGTGACCACTCTGGTTTCTTGATAAAATACATTTAGTTAGAGATCCATGTTAATAGCTAGGTTGTTTTATAATTTTGCGAACCTAAAAACAGACAATACAATACAAGAACTCTTTATTGTACACCAAAAAGTCCAAAAACAACACAATATGGATACCAACAATAACTAGTACAATGGGCGGCCTTCGCGATATCTTCCAGACAACCTTTGATATTGTTTTTTGATAATTTCTACAAAAATGTGCTAGTTTGAGACTGTTTTGTTTTTACTGTAATATTTACAGAATCCTCTATTAACTTTTTCATTTTTTTTTGACATTTTCATCATACATCAAAAACTTTTAGGCAAATGAAAATATTTATTTTTTATTTTTATTCCATTATTTGCAGTAGGTAATGTTAGGAAAGCGTTATTTAAGACTATTACAAATGTTATGTCGATTATTACTGTGATTATACTCGTAAATAAAAAAAATGATAAATTTCCTTGCAACTTTTTTTTTTGCCCGATTTTTCAGTGATGTGGCCTAATCCATACGCATTAGCAGATATACTTATATACTTACCTATAAGCTAACACGAATTTAAACTGTACTTACCTGAGTGAGTACCTACGAGTGAAATCCAGCTTTTGTCTAACAACTGCTCTAGGTGTTAGCAAGTTCCATTTGGGCACTGAAAATAGCTGGTCAGACGTAATGACTGGTCGTTGGCCGCGGTAACGGTCGGGGTCATCGACCCGGCCATTATCGCAGTTAGGCTTCATGGTTAACAGTAAGCTTAGTGCTATTAAGAACTAAAAACAAATCGATTAAGCCCCTATAGACAAAAGAAGCCTTCTATAATCGTTTGACTAAAACTGCGAATAGAATAGAATGATGGAATTTAATGTACCTACGACCGATTGCCGCAAAGATATCTACTAGTGCGACCAAATAAAATTGTCGCATTATCCCAAAGAAGTAGACAGGTATAAAGGCAAGGTAGCAGGTACTTTTTATAGATAAGGTCATATTACAGAACGGATCTACACTTGAGCAACGATGCTGCTGTGTAAGTCGCGTAAAGCTCTACAATTCTACCTAACTTTGCCGAAGTTGACATACGTACTTAAGTTAAATTCTGTATATCATTACTCTTAGACGTCCAAGCTCTTTGTAAGTATTATAAGTTGTGCCTGAAAAAAGTTTTATTATCGTCTTGTCTATAAAGGTCAGGTGTCTACAGACTGTCTGCATCTGAATTGCAACGGACGTGAAAACCGACTGAAGTGTCTGTAATTTTTAAATTTTGTAATTTTCGGTTTCCAAACATGCAGCTAGCTTGCAGACATTCGACTGCAAGGAGACTGTTTAAACCCTAATGGCGCAGTAAACTAAAGATTTGTTTAATACTGACGAACTTAATTTCACAAATTAGATTGTTTCGGCTTACTTAGGTTGTTTTTGTACATTCGTACACTTCATCTAACTCACCGACAACAGTAGGTTCCAAGTCGACGAACACGGCTCTTGGCACATGCTTCCCCGCGCCGGTCTCGCTGAAGAAGGTGTTGAAGGAGTCGTCTCCTCCTCCCAGGGTTTTGTCAGAGGGCATCTGCCCGTCGGGCTGGATGCCATGTTCCAGGCAGTACAGTTCCCAGCAAGCGTTACCGATTTGGACGCCCGCTTGGCCAATGTGGACTGAGATGCATTCCCTCTGCGGACCAAGGGAACCATTGTTATTGGATTGGATAATGATTCGGTATAGATTCTTAGATAGCCTTACTGTTAAAAGCCCACTTCTTATTATAATAAGTGAGGTTCGGGCATGTACCAATGAGTTTTCCAAAAACTTACGTACTTACATTATCATCACTAGCTCGACGGTGAAGGAAAATATCGCGACGAAACCAGAGTTAATTCTAATGTGTTACAGACCCGGTCCTGCGATGGGCTCACCCTCTATCACGTTTAGGGTAGAATATTCTTGTGACAAGTGTATAGTTCCAGAAATGGAATACCTCTGCCTACCCCCTTGTCTAGTAGGTACTCGTATAAAAGTCTAGCAATTTTCGTCTACAAAAGCCTATTATACTGCTAACAATGGCTTTTATTGTCCATGAAACAACATTCACTTTTCCATTTCCACACCAATTTCCGTTCAACAAACGTTAGCTTAATAGCTCTTTTACTATTTAGGTACGAGGGTTAAATATATTCTGCCTTTTCTTTAGTAATTTAGGTAGGTAGTTTCTTTGTTGTAAAGTGATACTGAAAATTAATTTTACTTAAGTATTTTCAATTGATAGGCGGTAGAGAAAGCGATTTTGGTAGGTTTTTTTTTTTCATGAATTGGTTGATGTCAGGGTTGTAGTTGAGTTCAAGAGAGTTAATGTGGAAACTGGAACCTTTGACTAAGCTCCTTTGAGTTAAACTCACACCTTATCCCCGAGAAGACAGCAGTGGTATTATATTTCTGAAAGTACTTAGGTAGGTATTCTCTACAGACTTTGCGCATAATTTAAAAAAGAATTACTGTCGAACTATTTCAACTCGCTATCTCCTGTACCTTACATCGCTTTACTACAAGACTTGCGTGTATAACTATATTTTTCAAAACTAAAATTAGGGCAAAGGGCGCTTGCTATCGGGCCAATGTCCCTGTTATAGTAATTAGATTCATGCGTCCCAAAACGACACAGTTACATAGATTCTTGTAGCGATTGGACCGTGGCTAGTCGGATGGTAATTTTTACGGCCCAAATTATAGTGTTTTATTATTCATGAAGGAGGAAGGAAGGAGAGAGATTTATTGAAAAGAATTTATGAAATTACTTATTTTTTAGCGGCTATGTATTATTAAACAGCGGTTCTTTTTAAAATAAACAAATTATAATCACTACATATCACTACATAGTATACAACAAAGTCGCTTTCTCTGTCCCTATATCCCTCTGTCCCTATGTATGCTTAAATCTTAAAAACTACGCAACGGATTTTGATGCGTTTTTTTAATGGATAGAGTGATTCAAGAAGAAGGTTTTAGTGTTAGCATTGCACCCGTGCGAAGCCGGGGCAGGTCGCTAGTATAAAATAAAATAAACTGAGTAGGTAGGTAACTTTTTGTCGACTTTCATATTTTGCCGACTTTATTGTAAACAACTACTTCTATTGCCGTGAACTCATTCAAAAAGATTTTTAAAACAGATTAGCCAGGGAATGACAAAAACCTATTAATGGGTACGTAAATTGTGAAACAAGGCTTCCAGACACGGAAGCCACACGCCCGCCATTGACATGGCTTGTTCAAAAAACATGTAGGAATTATCTGGATCAGGGGAGCTTTTATGGCCTATCGCATGATAGGAAAAAATGGTTTTATGACTAAAACAAACTAGGTACATAAAGGCAAATTTTCCATTAAGCTTTTCAATATAATTAATACCTACGTATATGTTTTTGTCTAAGACTTAAGATTCGGCTAACTTCTAATTGGGTAAAGTAAGTAATTATTATTAAAACACTAGATAGACTGTATAAATGCAAGATTTAACACGCCTTAGTGGGCAACTGGTCCCACAGAAAACCCATAGGAGCTTGTCCGCTAAAACAACACATTAAAAATAAAAAAGTTAAAAATAGAATGCAAAATAATTTATTTGCAGACAAAAATAGTCCATAGATGGTTAGTACAAAGAAATCTTACAAGCTATGTTAGTAAGTACATAAATAGGCAAATAACAAACCATTGAAAGAAAAAGATAAAGGGGTTCTCAATATAAGAAACGTATGTTATGATGATGATGGTAGTTATTGAAGGATGTTTTCAAGGGATCTTACAACCGACTTTTCCTTTCATAACCTCGATTCTCCGCACTTATTCCAATAATTCCTTATTATCTTTATTTTATTCCCATTACAATCCTATTTGGGTTGTTGCTGAGATATGTATGCACCCTTCATTCGTGCAATGCATTCCTAAACTCATAAATGGAACTGCTGTGCAATCCGAAATTCAGGTAGTAATTTACTTGCCAGCGGAATTATTTCCATTTGTTGCTCGTGAAACACGCCAGTCCAACCGCAGTTTGTAAATAATATTTTTAAGTGTTCTGTGAAAGATTGTGTACCAACAATTTTTTTTTTGCAAATAATATTTCATATTATATTTTAACTTCCAGTAGCAAGAGGTGTTAAAGTGTTTTGTTAATATAAGTCCAGGTCAAGGTTTGTATTATTTTTCAGACAAACATAAAAAAATACTTATCTAAAGTTATTGAAGAAAAGCTACTCCATTTATTCAACAGCCGTTGTCCTGTCCAAATCCCATAGTAAAGAGTACTTTCAGTTTTACCCAGCATATATTTCTATTAAGTACAATATTGTTTATTTACGTAGATTTTACAAAGCCAGACATAAATAAAAAAATTGTTTACAAAAAGTCATTACGAATATTCATTTGTTTCTCTTACGTTCTATATACTCGTATAACCAATTTCGTATTGTACCTAATGATTCCCAATAGCTTTCATTGCCGTGAAGATAAAAAGCGGTGCCTCGCACAGGAAGGCACCAAGCTCGACATGGCTTCATTAATCAGACAATGTCTGCAAAGGCTAAGGCAAATAGGAAAAACGTGATGCGGGAATTTTAGTGGAAAGTCGTGGAAAGTCATGGAAAGCTCATATGAGGTTGCCGTGCATTTAATGCCTGTCGAAACCTTTTCCGCGGGCACCAGTTCTATTAAAATTCAATAAGTTACCGACGAAGCATGTTGCGGATATACTTTGCTTTCTTTGTTGAACGAAGCCTCAGTGTATATACCTACTGAAATTATAAGTTCCAAAAGTAGTTAGTTTACTAACGGAAAGTCTGCTTCTATCGGCTTCAACAATTGACTGAGTAGGCCTGGAGGTTTTACGCGTTAGGCATAAGAAAATCAATTAAATTTAAAACAATTAGGTCAAAGTTCACCAACACTAAACGACCGTCAAAATAATAATAATAATAAAATAATAATAATTATTATTATTATAATTTAATTCAGACATAGTCCATAGGGGGTTAATAACAATAACTTACGAGCTAGTGTTAGTATTTAAAAATGAGATTTTATTTTAATAATAATAATTTTATTTTTAATTTAGGAAAGTTTTGTATTTTTGTATTTTCTATATTTATGTATATAACTAAACAATCTGTATATATTCGCTCTTTTAATAATAATAATCAGATGCTTAAAATCATGTTCATCACTATATGTTCCAACTATGTCAAAACCCCAGATTCGTAGCAAGTGGCAATCTATTGTATCTGCCTACCCCAATGGGAAATGAGTGAGATTATGTATGTATGTTTGTATTACTACTTTAGCTAGAAATGCAGAGGCGGCGGATACACTTGATATAAGTTTAATTAACTTTACTAAAACCATTGAAATACCCATTGACCTTCTTTAAACTCGGCCTTTATTTGGTAATATCGATTTTAAAAGTAGAACATTATCGTAAGAAATCGATGTAATAAATTTATCCCCATATATGGTTCAATTACAAACGGTAGGCGTTTAATTATTCCTCTTAGCCGAAGTCCTCCCACGAGCAGTGAAACTTAACCGATGGGACAACTCGATTGTCCAATTACCCAGGAATTAACCTTGTTAAACAAATTGTTGCTGTCCAAGTTAATGGTTAGTTGTTGTTACTGGATACACAATTAATTTAAAGATGTAGACTTCGATCACTAGTCTACATCTACACTAATATTAAAGATTTGTATTTTTGTATCTTTGTATTTTTGAATTTTTGTATGTTTGTTTAAATAAAAAAAAAAAAAAAAATCTCACGCCTTTTATCCCCGAGGGGGTAGGCAGAGCTATTCCATTTCTGGATATACCCACATTTCACGAGATATATTGGACCCCTAAAGGTGGTCAGCCCATCGCCGGACCGGGTCTATTTACACATGTCTGAGAATTAATTCTGAGACCTGCGGGTTTCCTCACGATGTTTTCCTTCACCGTCGAGCCAGTGATAAATATGTACGTAAGTTATTTGAAAAACTCATGGTACGTTTGTTTCTAACCAATAAATTCAAAAACTACGGGACCGATTTAAAAAAAACACCTTCGGAAAGCTACATTATCACTGAGTAACAAAGGCTGTATATTATTCCCGTATTCCCACGGGAACGGGAACTATAGCGCGCAACTGCTATATTAGATAAGTTACATACAAAATCCCAGTGAAATAATGTCTACATGAACTATATATTATATATCTACGGCTATATCGAACCCTAGCCATCTAGTCCGTTAGTTGTAACTAAAAAGTGTAAAAAATGAAAGTAAATAAATGCTATTAAAATATTTCAGAGTTATTTCAAGACACAATAAATGATGAATAAGTACTTCAATATCTCTATTTTGTTCTTTTTTAATTCACACACACTACTGAGACATTTTTTAAGTTACAGAATTAGGGCCTGGGTCTTCAATATTGATATTTCCTACTGGTGTAACCTTAATGATCTTATTAATTTCAATCTCATCACTAATACAGTGGTATGGTTAAGTCCCACCATACCACCAGGGGTATGGCCAGTGGTACGGTGGGCCCGCAATGACTTCGACTGCAAATTCGTTCCGACGAGACAATGTCTTTAAAACGTCGGTATCACCTTAGGTATTGTCATTCCACTTGGCTGTTTTTATCTTAAGCTTTTTTTGCAGTTAGGGTTCAGGATGATAATAAATTTCATTGGTCTATGAGACATCTATTAAGAAAGTCGTTCGTCCGTCTGTTCCGCACCGTGAGGCCCAAACAATGGAGACACATCTCAACGCAGACCCGTGACGGTCAATGAAGCTTATAATACGATTTTGTTTGCTTAAAGTTTATTTATGGCCATCCTAATTAGATATGGTTCTATATCGCTGTCGTATTTATTAAGATTGGAGTAAGAGCCTATCCCCACAGATTCGCCCCGTGCCCGGTACGTGGCCGGGATGTGACAATTTTCTATGAATTTCACGTATACTTTAGGGCCGCGCTGAACCAGCCAGAAAATTGTCACATCCTGGTCCCGTCCCGGGCACGGCCCAGATTGTGTATGCACAGACCTTAAGACTGTTATAATGATACGACTTATTATAATAGATTCATTATTTATCTTTATCAAAGTATATTTTATCCGATCAGCAGGCGTAGGCAAAGCTACGATATTCGATATTCGACTCGGAATCGGAAAATTTGTCGAAGATGGGCTATTCACAGATGTCGGTATCGAAAACGAATGTCATATTTGACATAAGGATTCGGAAAATTTTCCGTGGCTGTCGGAAACGCCTAGAATACAGTTTCCGAAGTCGATAGATTCGACTTCGGAAAAGTTTTCACTCGATCTGAATCGAACGGAAACGGTATCGAGACTCCGTGAATACTCCGTGGTCACGATTAATAATAAGGTCCTTCCTTACTGAATAAAATTACTTAAAAATTCGGGCATATGTTCATGTTCCCAATTTATGCAATTTTACTACTAACCCGAAGATTTACCATTTAATTCAAAATATTTCTAAGTATATTGATGAAATTATACAACGCGTAACAGAATTAGCGCAATTCCTCATACACCCCAATATTTATTTATTTATTTATATTTATTCAGAGCAAATATGTTTCGCATTGAATTGATAAGTATATTAATATAAAAAAATATGATGACTTTGTAATTTAGTTGTGTCTAACTAATTTTCTTAACTAAAGCTAAGCTAAGCTATCAGGTTCGATTCTCTTGTCCGGTTAATACTAATTAAAATATTGTAAGTAAGGCTGAAGTAAACTTTTTCTATTGTATTACATTTGCTTGTGAAAAAATTTATTCTTACATTGCGTATTCGAAGCTAATCTATTTAAAGCTACTCAAACAAACCTACACATACACAATAAAAAACGTGTGAAATTGTCCCAAAAAACACCGCAATATTACAAGACATCTATCATCAACATAATACGATGTATCTAATGACTACAATTACCGTCGTAATTATAAACAAATTATCATTATTCCGAATTACTGTGCTTGTTATAGTTAACTTACTGTTTTTGTTAACAATTTTATGTAATGTAATTAGTAGTAAGTATCTTACAGTACAAATGTATTGTGTAATGATGCTAATCAATATTAAAAGTAGATTTATGACTCCAAATTTTTGTCATAAAATATTAAGACCACTAGATTAGATAGACAACGAGTAGTAGGTCCCGTCGGGTAAAAATAAACAGATTTCCGGATTACCACAACTTTGAGTATTAAACTCAAAGAACAAGCTACTGGACATGCTTGTCCAACGCCCTTCGAAATAAGTGGGAATAGTAGCTGTTTGTGGGACTTTTTTGGAAAGTATCGCTATCCCTAAGTACGTACCTGAGAAGTCCGTATAAAAATCAAAATCATTTATTTCTGTAGATAAAAAAAATACACTTAGAAACTTCAATAGCGCAATAACAAGGCACTCTAAACTCGTCCAAAAAGATTGGCTAAATGTGACAGCTTATCTCCACCGACGAGTTGCTGGTTCCAAATGCAATACCCCGAGAAGAACCAGCAAAAAAATCAAGGGCAGCTCTTTTTAATATAATTACAAACGATATGATTACGAATCAAACCATACCCCTATATGGTTTTATTCTGATATAATTTCATTTTAAATAATTAAAAACTAGAGTCCCTTCTGGTTTGATAAATATAATTAGTGCACTAGGGTTTCCGGAAGACCTAGGCTTAAGCTTCCGGTTAGGGTGTGTACACTAGTGGTGTCCATACACGTAAACTAAACGCCCTAACCCCAAAGTATATCGCAAAATAATTACGTAATGATACCCTTTTTAACGGGTAGCGTGATGGTAGGTACAGTCAAGGGCAGATGAAGCTTTACACTTGTAGTGCGAGTCTGACCTCTAAGGCGATTGTAATAAGAACGTTACAAAGTCCAATGTGTCAAGCTCCACGTGCTCTTGACTGTACATGTTCTCATAGTTACAAAATACGAGTAGGTATAGTAACTACGTACAAACGTCTGAAACCTCACAATGAGGGTCTTTAAAATTTTGATTAAACTAGTTAATTTCGTTCGATAGTTTTAGCACAGTAAAACCAAAAATAAAAAGAAAACCTCTATTTTATAAACAAAAATAGAGTGACGACACTAACACTCTAAACGAGTGTAGGTATAATTATCTTCAAAAACAGGCGCAGTTGCCGTTAATAATAAATAATAATAATAATAATAAATTGTGGGACACAATTCACACACGGTTGTTTAGTCCCAAACTAGGCAGGGCCTTGTACTATGGGTACTAAACAACTGATAGACATTACTTAAATAAATATTAAACGACCAGACACGAAGCCAACATACAATATGTTCATGGACACAAATGTTGGCACCGAGCGTGGATCGAACCGGCGACCTCCGACTCAGAAGGCAGGGTCACTACCAACTAAGCCAACAGGCCCGTCAAATTAATTAATTAAATTAATGCTTTAGCTTATTTATTTACTGTGGTAGAGTCTGTAAAAAAGAGAACCGTTTGAAACAAACGCGTGAAGTCGCGTCCTATCGACCTTGCGTTTTTTTTTTTTTAATATAAGGGAAAAACAAGCAGATTGTAAGATTGGTAAGTGAATACCGTCACCCATAGACACCTTCAACTCAAGAGTCACGAGTGCGACACGTCACTTTCCTGCTTTCTGAATCTATGATTTTTTTAAACTCTACTATTCCATTAGCAAGGACTTGTCTTCTACATTTCACATAATTAAATTAAAATAAAGGCACTAAACCAAAAAGGGCTGCAGCACCGCCCTTAATCCAACTCTTTTCACACAGACTACATACCTATAAATATATAGGTATGTAAGATAACTGACTGACTCACCCATCAGTCTCATCCATTACCCTCAATAACCACTCTAAAGAGTAAAAAAACAACTTTAAAACTTTTATGATTTTCTCATATATGCCGTTGTCAGAACTGGACGAAATTAAAATGGGACTAATCTGGTATCACCAGCTTTCAAATAAAAAAAGATTTATCCAAATCGGTTCACCCAGTCGAATGTTCTGAGGTAACAAACATAAAAAAAACACAATACAGTCGAATTGATAAGTCGGTTAATAATGAAATACCTGCACTGTCCCTTGCAAAATCCCGTCGGCGATTAGTCGTGTATTTTGCCTTTTCTAGATAGAATATCTCTAGCCTGTAATATCATGTAATACTGGTCCATGTGTACATACTATAGAATTGGTAAATGTAATTGACACACGCTATCGTCCCAATCATGCCGCCAGTACAGTCGCGTCCATTATTGCAGGTAATAGAAGCAGCGCGTGAGGTCATTGACCTCTAATTTTCTTTCGGTTGGCAACATAAAAACAAAAACAAAAACTGGCCAAGTTCGAATGAAACTAACACTTAGAGTTCCATTATTATTACCAAAACATTTACTTTGGTCTTTCGGGGGCACTATGAGTTCGGCAGAATCTAAGTAGCTTCTAAGATGATAAGTAAGTAGAAGGAAATATCATTAACTTGACAAAATAACAGCAGGGCTTTTGTCTTTAGCAAACTTAATTGCAACGCGATCCGATTCAGCGTACGTATTCACAGAGACTCGATACCGTTTCCGTTCGATTCGAATCGAATCTATCGACATCGGAAACGAATCTATCGACATCGGAAACGAATCTATCGAGATGGGCCGATTGTGGTATCGAAAACTAATGTCACATATGGCAGTTGGTGTCACATATGACATTAGTTTTCGATACCAACATCAGCCCATCTCGATAGATTCGTTTCGGATGTCGATAGATTCGACTCGAATCGAACGGAAACGGTATCGAGTCTCTGTGAATACGTCTGCTGATTATAGAGAATAAGGCTTCTGAGTAAGAAAATCTATTCCGGATTTACTTTAAGACATTGACTAAGTAACTAAGAGAGATTACAAGACAGAGTCAAGAAAAGTTATTTGGAGAAAGATCATAATTATTCTGGAGAAAATACTTAAAAGTTCGAAATCGATGAAGAAAATTTAACTCTACCTATAGAGAAGGTGAAAGGTAGAGACGGGACACATACTACGGAAAACATATTTTGTAAGACTCTATGCCTGTGATATTATGTGATTTAGTAAAAAAAATTCACAAAATAATAGCTAGACCTACTCGGAAATGCTTTTACTTACATGTTGTGTTTGCCTGTAATTGAGTTTTTACTCTCTTTTTAAGTCTTCCTCTATGTATAATAATAGTTTATAGTGTAAAACCTGTTGGCAAACCTAATAAATAAAAATCTATCAAACCCAGACAAACAGGGGGCCTCTATAATAATAGTTATAAAAATTTATTTCAAGCATAGCATATTGTTTATTGACAATATTAATCGCAATCTACTTCATTTTGACATCTGATAGATACTGTTGGTGACTGCAGACTGACTGGCCGCGTAATAAATGTCATGCGAGGGTAATACAGGGGGGCGCTGCTAGTATACAATAAGGTCTATATTAAAACGAACGGAATATGGTTTTTTATCTTTGCTTAAAGAACCCTAAAAGATAGGCAACGGCACAGAGCGCATACAGCCAGTCACGGCCGCGAGGTTGATTTGTTTTGATTAGAATTTGACAGTTGGAAGTCGATTGATAAAACAGAACAGTTGCTACTGGCTATTTGGGCTACCAGATCGATGATGAAAAAGTATTATGTGTACAATAAAAAAGTTTACTTATGACAGCTCTTTATTGATATTTCTAAAAGCTGTGATAGCTATGTTGTTTAAGAGCTCGTTTCTTATCCGTGAGGCTCGGTTTCGAATCTAATGAAGGCAAATAACAATTAGTTTAAAAAAAACTTATATTCGTAGGTATTTATCACTAGCTCGACGGTAAAAGAAACCCGCGGGACCCAGAATTATTCTGAGGCAAGTGTACCTAATAGCACCTTGGTGAAGCTATATAGGCTATCACGTAACGGGATAACATCCAAAACTTTCTTCTTTATAATATTATAGAAGACTAGCGAGTGCCCAGCTTCTTTGCCCGCGCTAATCTAGTATATTCCCGTTCCCGGAGGAATTTCTAAAAATCCCGACATATTGGTTGCCTACGACATACTTGCATAAGACACCTGCAGTCCTACATACCATATTTCAAGTTTCTTAGGTGTAATCGTTTGGGAATGTATTTCTCTTTTTAACCAGTTTTTATATTATCCCGTGGGAATGAGATATTTTTCTGGAAAAAAGTACCCTACATGTTGACCTGGGTACTCAGTTATCTCCATACCAAATTTAATCAAAATCCGTCCAGTAGTTTTTGCGTGATGCTTGCACAGACAGACCGACAAAAATTTCAAAAAATGGCTTTTAGGTATCTACATCGATACTTAACTAACTATATCTACACTACCATTACATTTTTCAAAATATATATATATAAATCATGTACAGACACGGTCACGGACAATTATATGCATAGACTGTGTTAATTCTAAGTATCACTTTAAGAAAACAATAACGTATAAGGTCCTGGAGGGGCAAGGAGAAATGACAGTCCCTGTGACCTTATTGAACGTTTATTAACACAGTAGATTGTACAGATTATTTCAGATTATCATCTATGATATAAAGTTATGGAATCGAGCTAGCCTCCATTGCGCTCTTCTTTGACTTCTGTGTGTGTGTGAGCGGTGTTGCCACTCACAGTTCTCACCGAGCCTGAAGGGCGCGTAATTTAACGTGGCTGTATGTCGCCACAAACGCATCGGATAATACAGTAGCATATACTATCATAACCCCTCTGCGTACTTATCTTAATTAAATGACACACCTACATCCAGTAATTATTGATGACGTCACCAGACAGGCCGACGCGTGATGCCGCTCCCGGATGACTCACAGGAGTCACAGGCTTACTTTCGACTGAGGGATTTGTTTGTTTGACCTTGAGATGAATTGACAATTCGTATCTCGCATTTCTAGCCAGACTCAGAAAATATTTAAGAAAGTGAAACAAAAAAAATGAATGTCGTACCTAAGTGACACAATGATAAAAAGAGCATGGTCAGTGTTTTATTTTTGTTGAAATGCAACTCCCACTTTAAAATTTTCAGTTGCCACTCTTTTAATACATTGTAAGTAGAGCATTATTATATTTTTTGAAAAAGATTAACATGTATCATTTTGGAAACGTACAATAATTTTAGATACGATAATGTTTGCCGCTAAATAACCTTACAATTTATTTATTTACTAGCTTTCCATACATCGTCAGCGCTAAGGGATAAAAATTAGCGTATGTTAATTATCGGTCTTCAAATAGGTATATTTATGCAAAAAATCATGTCGATGTGTTAGTCCGTATCTGCGTGAAAGAACTAACTAAAAATTAACAAACGCACTTTCGTTATTATTATAATATTAAGCAGGATTGTGTAAGTGTAAGGCATACGCACCTAAAATTCTGCTTTAGTTAACATTTGTTGAGATGAAATTAAAATTAGTTTTTTGGTTACCAACAAAAAAAGCTGTATTTAGTGAAACAGTTTCGCTTCCAAGCTGTGATTCCACGAATCGCAGTCGTCACGGCGTGTGCGCACAATTATTTCGGTAATAAGATAATAGGTTACTGTAGCAGTTTTTTAAGTAACTTTGTGAATACAGGAAATCCTTGAATTTCGCATTGATTTTGGTTCGGACAATTATTTTACCTGCGTAAGTACCTTTCCCGTGAGAAAACTCCAGAAAAGTACCTAAGCTTCCCATTCGTGAGAGATGTTTTAAAATCGGTCCAGTAGTTTTTGAGTTTATTCGTTAGAAACATACAAAACAGTGAGAAGATAGCCTTAGGGTTAAAGAGCCTGATTAACATGATGATAATCAGTGAGCCTCTGGTTGATGGTTCTAGTTCTGGTATGTGCATATGAGTTTATCAAAATTTACGTTTTCGTAAGTTTTTGAAAAGCTCATTGGCAGATGCTCTTGCCAGAATTCAAACCCGAGCATCACGTTGCGAAGCGGGCTCTTTAAGCACCTTGCTTCCACTACTGTTAATCAGTTTTAATACTATAGCAAGCATCATATTCATCATGCTCGATAGCGATACTAATAAAAGTAGGACTCATTTTAATTACCAGACGCTCCGGTTCAACCAACTTATGATTAATATACTTATTTATTTTGTACCCCAATATATCACGTAGGCCGCCATGTTTTACGGCATTTCAATTAGAGTAATTATAAAAGGGGTAGTTCTAATCGTCAAAGGACAAAGCATACTATATAAGTATAACTATGTACCAATGAGTTTGTAGCGACACTACATAGAACGCGCCAATAGACGGCTGAGTTCCAAACCGCGCTATCTAAGTTTTCTAATGAGTTTGTATAAATACAACTGTCCAACATCAACCGTTGGACCGCGGTCTCCAGGGACGATCACCTCGCCTGGCGGAAGATCTTCCCTTTTCACGATGGAGGAGCGTTTCCACCTCAACTCCTCCATAATCATCTAATTAAACGAAGACTATAGATAAAATAATACAGTGTGATTCAATAAGGAAGATCCCATCTTCCTTATTCAATTACCGTGGCGAATCATGTTACCGATATCTGGGATCAGACATGCGCCTACGCACGCATTGTGAGCCTTTCAACGCGGGCATTTACAATAAGATTATTATAACTAAACAAGACCAAGGGATGTGGGATGGACTTCCTGTAAAAACAGGATCCAGACAAAACGTGTAGAAAAGATTTTTTTAGACCTCTATGGGAACAATTTGTTGTAAAAGAAGTTGTAACGCCAGAGGGAGGCACCTTTCTTTGGCTATTCCTTAATCTAAAATAACGCAGACGAAGTCGCACAAATCTGCTAGTATCTAATAATGTGTGACGAGACTGTCTGTCTGGTCTGAGTGCTTTACTTTGCTAGAATCAAATAGATTAAAATATAATAGAACATAGAGGGGGCATTGGGAATATTTTCCTACTAAACTTTGAAGCAATGTTTAAAGCTTAAGCGTCATGTCAGTTAGTATGAACGCGAGCTGTGATTCGGTCGAAATTGTACTAGACTTAATCCACTTGGAATAACTTTGGGCTTCAAATTTTCCTCGCTTTGTCCCCTATATGCCCTATTATAATTTAATCTCTTTGGCTAGAATCCTAACCCTACCAAGGGTGATGTTAATAATATGATATGGAGGGCCTATCTCATATACCAACATGCATTAAGTACTCGTAATGTTTCTAGTACGCTCCGCTATTGAGATTCTTATCGCTCGGAAGATATGAACGACATGCGAGTGCGGACATGACATGTCAAAAGTTGATTGCGTTGATAGCATAAACAACTCGTATTAGACGCATATTACCTTACTCGTATTAACTATAGTTACGCTACTTGAGTAGGCGGTTTATCGTGTCCTAGTTTTTTGACCACAATATTGATTTCATTCGGACGTTTCGAAGTTTAATTTATAGTTGGCACAATATAGTTTATTTTCTAACAAAAAAATATTATTTTGTAAACATGCTTTGCATAAACTCTCACTGTATCGTTGTTACGAGAATCGTATATCGGAAGACGATGGGACAGTCGAGAGCAAATGCAAATACTTGAACCTAGTGCGAATTTGACCTATAAAGCGATTGTAATAAGAACGTTACAAAGACTAATGTGTCAAGCTTCAAAAACAACAAGAAACCACAGAACTATTCCACTATATAGTTTAAGATCGGTCGAGACAGTGGTTTGAACCGATTACCTCGCGGTCGGCAGCGGCTGATCGCACGCGCCGGTCCGCGACGGCTTATTGTAACGCAAACTATGGATCTAATTGATACAGATTGCTTTGAATTTCTTTCTTATTTATATCTCATCTATGTACTTTGTATTTTCATTATTATTTATATATAATAATTAATTACCCACTACCTACTTTAATTTAGATTTTTAGTTTAGTATTTACACCACCTGCCTACCTTTATCTACTTATTTATTTTAGTTACATCCACCCTAAAGTTGCTTGGGACAAATCGCTAAAATTGATAAGACCTCTACTTTTGTCTTTCTGTTACCTAACACGTTTTTTGTATGTGTGTAGGTACCTACATAGAATAAAGAGTTGTTACAACTCGGTCTTTAACTGACGTGTTAACTGTCGTTTTGGTGACATGTCTTTTACTAATCTAATAATTTGCCTCTGGAATTCCATTTGTCCAGCAAATATATAGTTTATGAATGAAAGTTAGCCTAGTAAGCGTCTTCGAAAGGACTAGTTTATGAAAATAACAAAATATCTATCTCTATACGAAAAATCTTCGCGCGCGAGACCGATTCCCGATTCCCACTTGGCCGAATTTTATAGTTTTATACCAATACAATTATGTCCGGTATAATGTTGCAGCTGATTCAATCATCTGTAGTGCCTACTCCTTATTGAGACGATTGCTCTCTGCGGTCGGATTACTGGCACCTAATTTCAAGCTGTGGACGTGACAGAATCTCGGCTCGTTCGATCCAATTCGATCCGTCGACAGCTAATTTCTTGATTACCATTTGATTGCCAATAATTGCGTTAATAATTGAGTATTCTAAAAAATTAATGGCTGCTCCGCAGTAATTTTTTTCATTGTAACTGTAAATTAAACCTCTTAGGTAGTACCTACCCGACTCTATTAGTAGGTATTAATTAATAAAAAAAATATTTTTTTTACAATTTTCGCGTTTCATATCGAAATGACAGGACACAGGAACCTATTACTTAATTAGTCTGTCACGGAATTTTTCACAAAATATACTTTTATTACAGAGCGGCTATCAGTACCTACTATGTTATTGCAACCAAAAGTCAAAAATTTCAGAGCCCCTAAAATACAAGTGTTTCTTTACCTACAGTATTTTTTGCTATATCTGCCCAAAACTATTGATTAAGAAGCTAACTATATTTATTTTTATAATCAATATTTGGCGTTTTTATTCATACATATTAAAATATTCATTATTATTCATATTTTATTCGCTCCAAATAATTAACTAAATAAGAGTAGATAAGTAAGAACGTTTACAATCTGCGGAATTAAATATCTAATGATGATGTGAGAAGTGGCGTTCATTATGAAACCATACACTAAACATTATTTCTAACATATCGTTAAAAATCACGTTAAAAAAATCAATGCCTAAGTGAAGGATACCTATTTATTGGGATTATTATGTTATGGAAATATCGTAGGTAATTTATCTGTTAATATAAAATGTTTGGTTGGAGAGCTGCCTATTCCGTCGCCTTATCTTTCCGTGGAAATTCCGGCTTTACGTGACTTCCGAAAATAAATCTATTTGAACACTGAAGTTTATAACTTAAAAAGTCGTCGTGCGTTTGAAACTTCTTTTTTGCAAAACAGTTTTTCCCTTAGTTTGGTTTTAGTGCCTTCTTTCCCGAATGGATATTCTATTATCAAAAGTACTAGATAACATTTAGGTACATACTAAATCTGTACAATGGCCATGTGCTTAAAGAGCCCGCTTCCCATTTGTGAGATTCAGTTTCGAATCCTGGCGTATGCGTATTACCAATGAGTTTTAAAAAAAACTTACGTACCTACATATTTATCTCTAGCTCGACGGTGAAGGAAAACATAGTGAGGAAACCAGAAGATCCCAGAATTAATCTAGGCACAGGTAGTCCATTTCTGAAAATACCTAAGTTTCACCAGTATCTTCTTTGAACCCTAAGCGTGACACCCTGCTGAGCCCTTCGCCGGACCAGGTTTCTGTGTCACATGCCTCAGAATCAAATACAACTTTGTTGACTTCACAGTCAACAAAGTTGTTAGGGTTACATAACCAGAAACTAAGATTCAGTTTTCTCTTAAAGCCTTAAATGTATCTATTTACAATTTTTTTGTAAATTATAGGGTTCAAAGATACCTTTTGAAATAAACATTAATCAATAAGATTTATTTATTACTACCCCAAAAAAAAGGGTTCTTAGTTACTGGCCATGTAACCCTAAAAACTTTGTTGACTGTACGTAAGTTTTTAAAAAAATAAGTAAAGTAGGTATGTTTAAATTATTTTCAAAATCTTGGTAATAAATAAACCACAGTGTGTTCTGTCCTGTAATTAGAGGCTATATTGCATTTTGATGACATCCCGCACTCTCAGTAATCATTGCAAAGTAATCATAGGGACCTAGGTAGTGGTTTTCATTTCATCTCCGGTGTCCTGTAGGAGCGGCTCTCCATAAACTCTACGTATCTATATAACAATATGTCCATGGTAAACGCCATAGATATTATGATTATTTATTAAAGTATGGGATTGCCATTACCAAATTAAATGACATTTATTTCATGCGTATACCCATATAAGCTTTACATAAGTAAATAGTCAATAGTTATTATTTGTATTATGTATAAAAGTCACGTAACCATTATTAATATAAATACCTAGTTTATATTGCAAGGTAGTATAGTATAGTTAAGCGTTTATGAAAAGGGAATAGAAGATTTTTGTTTTGCGTCTTTTCTATAAAATTTCAAAAATGTGAAAATTCTTTTTTTTTCTGTAGATAATTAATTATTTAGAAAAGTCAATAGTCTAATAACAATTAAGACACTATAAACTTATTACTTTACATTGATAAGTATGGTATTAGTTTTACGTCTACCTTACAAATAGTTTTAATGCTTCTTGTTTTGGTGAATCTTAATTTTTTCTCTGGTTAAACTTCATTCCGAAATTGCAATTTTACTTGTGTCTGAAATGTAATTTTTTTCTAAAACACCAACTTTAGAATCATAAGTTTCTTTTATCAGAGCTTAAATTATCGTTATTATAAAACGTTTTGATTAGTGTAGGCTACAAAATCCCTCAAATATCAATTCAATACCTCTACCACTACTGTTGCACTTAGCGGAATATACCTAATACATTTAGTATTAATATAAAAAAGTGCTGTACTATCAATTATAACTTACCATGTTGGCTGTTTAAAAGTGACGTGTAGTCGCGATAGTGGCGTGGCGAGTTCGCGAGGCAACGCACCGGGCCAGACTGTGCTGGCGCGGGTTCGAACCCGGCTTTATATGAGACTTGACGCGCGCATGGCGTATTCTGGTGCTTTGGCTTTATCTGGTAAGCTTTTTGGGCTTTATGACGGGCCTGTAGGCTCAGTTGGTAGTGACCCTGCCTTCTGAATCGGAGGTCGTTCGATCCCCGCTCGGCGCCAACATTTGTGTGCATGAACATATCTGTTGGCTTCGTGTCTGGGTGTTATAGTATTTATTTATGCATGTTTATCACTTGTTTAGTACACATAGTACAGGCCCTGCCAAGTTTGGGACTCAATAGCCGCGTGTGACTTGACACAAGACTAAAATTATTATTATTAGTTTTGAGAGTAAGTATTCTGAAGGTAAAGGGGAAGAAAGATCGTCGAAATTCCACGAACGTCCAGGCAGGCCAGGCTTGGCTTTTTTCTTTGATATAATATTCCTTTCGTTATGTGTTAATGACTGAATAGTTAATTCACTATGAAATTAGAGTTGAGTAGAGCAGGCTATAAAATGTGAAATAGGCCGAGGCAACTATTTTAATAGGTTAATTAAATTTTTCATATTCATCCCTGTTGTGTTTTGTTTTTATAGTTCCCCAAACTTTAAACGACAGTTTAAAAAGTAAGCACTATACTTAACTGTCGATGTAAGGTTACTTTTATTATGCAATCCTCGATAATTATAAGTATTTCTTGTTCTTCAAAAACGTCAAGTACATAATTTTTTTCTCGTGTAGAATGATGTGCCTGTATTAAAGGAAATGATTAGCTTGGCTATTGAGATTCATAATGATATGTAGAATCCACATCGCGCGCCATACCGGAATAGGCACACTGAATCACGCCAGACTAAGTATAATGTGACAAAAATGCGCTGTTTTTCAGTTTCGCCTATTTCGGCCCAGTAAATAACAATGAGTAATAAGTTTCGTGAGTAATATATGTATATATACGCCGCTAATAGAAATATAACAAAACAAAGAAATAATGAATTTAGCTGGGATTTATTTCATTTCATACTAATATAATATAATAATAATAATATAATCTCACGCCTTTTTTATCCCCAAGGGGGTAGGCAGAGGTATTCCATTACTGGATATACCCACATTTCACGAGATATATTGGACCCCTAGACGTGATAGGTGGTGAGCCTATAGCCGGACCGGGAGTGCGATTTTTGAATCTCACTGGTGATATCAAAATCACCGGTAACTAAAATTATCACCGATGACTTTTATGTCACCATTTTCCAAAAGCCGTATTTTTTAAAGTCACACGATGTTTACCAACATGCAGAAATTTTACAATGTCAGTCAGAGACAATCTTCACGTTACGTTCCTTTTTACGCAGATGTTATAGTGTTGCCCTTGATATCGGTTTTTATTTACTCATACTATAATTTAAAAAAGATTCATCAAATTGGTCAATCGTAAAACGTAACGTATTTGTCAGTGTCATGTAAACGAAAATTAAAGTTTTGAATTGAAAAATTTACTTAATTCACTAGAAAAGGACGAATAAAGAGAACATAACACAGATTTTACAATTTATAAGAAAAGGTATGTACATTTGTTAGTGGCATAATATGTTTTACAAGTATACTTAATAATTGTATTTACTAATAACTTGGATATTGTTTTATTTAATTGAGAGGTTTTTCATATTTTCAATAAATCGTCGCAATCACGAAATATCACAATCGAGCCCCGCTGCTAATTCTTCCGAAAAACATACTTTGGCACTTTTGGCAGATGTCACTTACGTTAACTGTCAAAAACAATCACATGGTGATTTCAATTACGAGTGGGTAGGGGCACTCGTAAATCGATATCATAGGTATGACAAATGTAAGTCACCGATGAGTTTCAAAAATACGAACTTTCGGAAATCACTCACATCGGTGAGAATTAGTCACTTGGTGAGATTCAAAAATCGACCCCCGGGTCTGTTTACACATGTCTCAGAATTAATTCTGAGACCTGCCGGTTTAATCACGATGTTTTCCTTCACCGTCGAGCTACTACTTTCATACTATACTGTACTTACCCGCAATTTCACCCGCGTACGTCTTTCCCATGGGAGAATGATAGTCGATGAGAAGTCATCTTTCCATTAGAGAAAAAAAACTTTAGAGTCGAGAATCCAGTTTGTAGTTTCGGAGTCTATTCATTAGAAACATATTATATATTTTTAAATGAAATAAAATCTCACGCCTTCATCCCCGAGGGGGTAGGTAAAGGTATTCCATTTAAGGAAATACCCACATTTCACCAGTGCGTATATAATCTTTGGACGCCTTGACGGGATACACAGTGTAACTGTTAATGAATAGGTAAATGAATTGAATTGATAGGTAATGAGCCCATCGGCGGACCGCGGTGCCGTTACACATGCCTCAGAATCAATTCTGGGGCCTGCTCGTTTCCTCAATTGTTTTCCTTTAACTGCGAGCTAGTAATTAATATATACGAAAATTCCTTAAAAACTCAATGTTAAATGCCCAGCCCAAAGAGTCAGACTCACTATTCAGAGAGCTCCTATTGTGGTTGCTGATATGACAAGGCGTAAAATAAGGTGTCTCTCTAAAATGAACTTCACCATTCCTCATAATCATATTAATTAAGCGAGGACTGAGAAAAATCCCATATAAACGGCACGAAGATTAGCTTCATAAGATCTAGGACTCAGGTAATTTCATGACATTGACGTGTCTCAACACAAAGTCGGTATACAGGAGTGGTGTAGACGAGGCGAGGCGTTAACGGCGCGTGAAATTATGGACTCTAGCCGCCGTGACATCTGTGTAGCTCTTTTGTTTCAAATTGATCTACCGATTTGTATTAAAGAAATAACTTACTTTGAAACGCCTGTCTCTTTAACTTTGCGTCTGATTTCATAAATTGCTCCAATCGTTTTAGAAGGCGCATATATTTTTTTTATATCTCATACTCGGAAAGTAGCGTATGTTTGATCTGAGTACCGGGTCGGAAGCGATGATTCCCACCACAGAGAGATTCAGGGTTGTGATTCCCGCCCTCGGTCGGGAAAGACTCATAGTAATTGCTTCCGGCCTTAGGGCGGGAATGAATAAAAAAAAGTTGTACTACATTTAGCAAAGACGTTTAAAGAAAAAGTTTCTCTAGGAAAGAGAATGACTTTCTTCAAACCTCTTTGGGTACTTAGTAGGGATACGAATCTTTTTACATCAATTAGAATAAGAAAAAAAAGGTGCGGCCTTGTAAGTGTAGGTATAAAAAACAGAAAATAGCCCGCGCGCGGGGCGATACGCGTTCCATATTTAAAATAAAAAAAAGAGTAATAATTTGGTAAGCTGTTCCGAAATTCAAAATCTTCTTTTTCATCGACACTAATAAGCACAGAACACTATTTACTCGCCTAATAGTCCAGTCAAAATAGACATTTCAAATAACAATAATTCCCACAGAGACAAATTTTGGTTGACAGCTGGGGTTTACCATTACAAATAAAGTTTTAAAAATCCCCATCGATCCTATGTGTGCTAAAAAAGTTATTCGGGTCGAAAGGTCAAAGTTTGAGGTTTTTTGGATTTTTCTCGAAAACGGTAAGTTTTATCAAAAAGAACCTTAAACCAAAATTATAGATCTTAGAATTATCTACTAAAATGGCTCTTATATTTTTTTCCGTAAGAGTTACCATTCCTGAGATATCGCGATTCTAAAAGTCACACTATACATGATATGCACACATTTCCACGCCACCTGTGAGGTAATGTACATACTCGATCGGCGCCTTTTTTTACCGTGTTTTCCCCTGTAGGCCTACTCCACTAACTGCCATGGCAATTTTAGGATAATTTAAGGGAACAATACCCGTCAAGTTCTAGATATTGATATTGCTATTGATTATTGGGTTAACTAATTGTTTTGATTCCTTTAGATATTTTTATCAGATTCATACTCTTGAAAGTCTGTTCTTATAATGTAAATATTCAATATTTATATTACTATTATATATCAATGTAATCCTCAAGATTACTACATCCAATTATGTTAAACTATCATAGTGTCCAAAGTTTGATGCGACGACAAATCGACATGAAAAAATAGGGTATTTTGTCGGTTTTTCGCTATGATTTCACTGTTTATTTTTTTGAGAACTTTTAATTATTAGTTGTAATTTTCTTTTTATATACATTGGTTCTGCATATAATAAGCTATCCCTACGTCGTTTTTATTTCCGTGTAGCTGTAGTAGTTTGACTGCTATCATGTTTTTAGTAACAAGGTAGCGGCCGCTTGGTGTGTTTTTCCTTGAATCGCGAAGGCGAGCGCTCAAGGCAATTGTGACTCTTAGAATCGCGATATCTCAGGAATGGTAACTCTTAGGAAAAAAAATATATGGACCATTTTAGTAGATAATTCTAAGATCTACAAGTTTGGTTAAAGGTTCTTTTTGATAAAACTTACCGTTTTCGAGAAAAATCTAAAAAACCTCAAACTTTGACCTTTCGACCCGAATAACTTTTTTAGCACACATAGGATCGATGGGGATTTTTAAAACTTTATTTGTAATGGTAAACCCCAGCTGTCCACCAAAATTCGGCTCTGTGGGAATTATTGTTATTTAACCACAATTTTTATGTCTAAATTGACCGGACTATAAAAGTACATATTATTATAAAGAGGAAGGATTTGTATATTAATTTTTTAATGTTATTTAGGCTAGGTACTCTATGATGTAGTATTCAAAGACGTTTAAAAGAAAAAGTTTCTCTTTGTTCCAACCTCTTTGGTTGTATTGTTGACAATTTTGTTTTTTTTGTAGGTATTTTGCGTTCTTGCATGTTTGAATTTTTGTAAAATTGTATTTTTTTTTTGTTTACTTTCCTTGAATTCGAAATGAAAAGTAGAGTGTTTAACGCGGGTGGAAGTTATCAATTCCTACTCGGACTATATCCACCCTCGCTGCGCTCGGGCGTCTAAATACCTCGGAATTGATTCCTTCCGACCCTTGTATAACAATCTACTATTTCTGTTTATTTCATTGATCTATACTAATATTATAAAGAGGATTGATTTGTATTTTAGTATGTTTGTTACGAATAAACTCAAAAAATACTGGACTGATTTTAAACATTCTTTCACCAATTGAAAGCTAGAATATTCCTGAGTAACAAGGCTATATTTTATTCCCGTATTCCCACTAGAACTACTCAATCATCAAAATGTAACCAAATAGACCAACTTCTAATTAGAAAGGAGGTCGTACCACCTCGCGGGTGAAACCGCGCAGTTCTAGTTCTATTATAAGTAGATAAAAACTTCGCTTTAGGTAAGGATTTACTCTTTATTTTTATACAGAAATCAAAGCATACTTAATTTAAGTACTTATGACAAAATTTTGGTATTTCCATAAAATAACATTGGCATGGCACTAATAAAACCAAACAGATATTTGCTAAGGATTCTATAAACTTATCTACTTGTATATTTTTTTCTACTACTCATAGATTATCTCTACATTATGTATACGGGGTGTCCAAAAAACCACAACATTTACGGAGGTTAGTAAGTATACAAATTAAACAATAAACCACGGATTGTGATAAAAAAATGACTACAAATGATATTGTTTAACCAATGTCATATGAGTTAGTACGATTCTGTGGTATAGCGTCTCAGTGTATACAGAGTAGCAAAGGGATAAAGATTTTTTACGCATTTCAAAGTAGTTGGTAGCTAATGAACTTTAGTTTCTTGAGAATAAGGCCTGCTTTCAAATAAAACATTATTTTTACAGCGTCCAGAAAACATGCTGCATTCCCTCCCTAGGAAGACTCTTTGATGAACTGCCCCACTTCTTGAACACCCTGTTTACCCCGTGACCCGTAACAAACAGGTAAGTAAGTAAAAAAAAATACATGACAATAAAAAAAACAATCTACAATTTGAACTACGGAAGTATTTTTGGTGAAATGCACTAAAATGTTATCAATGCCAGCATTGAGCATTATATCACCAGCCATGTTGTAATTTAATTATATACATAATATACTACTATTTACATACAGCTATAAAATGCTTAAGAAAAAAGCTTACAGGTATGTAATGACTTTATCATTATTTATTTTACAATTTTGACATTAGAAACTGCCACAGAGATTTATACTGAGGCATAGAGCGGCCAGTGGGAGTAACTTATTATATACCTTATGAAATTAGTTTTAGATTACGATTTTGTTCGCTCTGACTCATCTATGTCATAGTAGGTATAACTAAATATCTGTGGAAACTAACTTATTTACAAGAAACATATTTCATAGTGTCAGACTTTAAAAAAATGTTTTACCTGACACTCAAGACTTAAAAATATGTTTTTTCCTGACACTCAGACTTTAAAAAATGTTAGTCCCTGACACTAGATCTGGGGGCACGGCAGTGCCCCCGCCAAGTCGAGCAACAAGCGGCACGGCCGTACCCAATGATATTATATGTTACTATAGTATGCTCACTGGCCGTACCATCCAATTTACCTCTTCTTACAATGGCCATTCTGTGTTGTATATATGGGGGTAAGTTATTTAAACGCCACGGTATTCAATTTCTGTCTTTAGGTACACTGAGCACATACCCAATGCTTCGTGTATCTAGTTCATAAAACAAATCTAATTCCTATTTAAGTATTAAAATGTAATTAGGTAATTGAGGTCAAAGAGAGTTTTCAATGTTTTTTGAGCAATAACAATATGTCTGTCATTCGTCTTCTTAATAAAAATATCACTAAAAAAGCCAGTGACGAACTAAGAGAAGAGCCCCAAACAACCAGTTCCAAAAGGCCCAGTTACAGATTGTAGTCAGAAAGGGCCCTAGAAAGTAGAATGCAACTATAAAAAAAAAGTAAACATGGTATGGTAGAGAAGTAGCTTCCACTAACTAAAAACACACACTCATCACTCAAGAGAGATAGCAAAGAGATTCCAGAAATTTACACTCGTACTCGTATTTGTGAGTAGATAAAAGCTATGTATTTTCGATGGTAGAGCCCTCATTCTGATTAGAACTAGAAATTCATTTTCCTTACATAAATCTAAATAGCAGTACCGGAGCCGTCACCTTAAGCGCATCAAAGGGCCCCTGAAAAGGGCCCACGCAACAGCTACTTATTCCTCAAATCGCCACTGTTCTTATAATTATCGTTTGAGCAATAATTAAGTATAAAATGTCACAGTAGATCACTCTTTTCCTATAAAATACCTAGACTACTAAATTATTTATATTACATCGGTAGTAATATTCTTTATTCTGTGATACCATACCGGTGACCCGTGTCTGATAATAACTGAGATAATATTTTATTTTAGTTTATCATACATTAATATCAACGATAGAGTGAAAATAATGTATAGGTACCATATTTAAATCACTAATAAAAGTAGACAGGTAATTCCCAGGGCCGGATCTATCATATGGCTTTTTGGGCTTCAGCCCAGGGCCTCGTAGATTCCAGGGGCCCCCAGCTAAGTCAAGTCAAAGTCAAAAATAGACGATAATGCGAAAAAATCTCTTATATTAGACATTAAATTAAACTGATCATAAGATTTGCAGCCCTGCGAATCCTACGATTAATCAAACCCATTAAATTCAAGTCTACTTTGTGTCGGTACTTCAAACTGAACTGAGTAATTTGGTGGGCCCCTAAGTAGTATTACCCCAGGGCCCCCTAAACTCACAATCCGGCCATGAATTCCTGTATACAGTAGGTACGATTTATATGTTTGACCTTATACTCTACAGAGGGAGTCCAATAAAATAAAGGCCCTAGGTCGTATGACTATGAAATCAACAAAAGCTATGTTATTTTATGTTCTACGTTCTTCAATCTTGGACACACCGTGCAATCCAATTTCCATTTCACGCGAGAAGCTATTGTCATAACTCGTCAGCGCCATCTTGCCTGCCGGTCTGCAGGTAGGTCTTGGAATTCTTGGCAGTGAAGATGAAGGGTGCCTCCCGAGTGGGGCAGCGGAAGGAGCGCAGCAATACCGGGGGGTCGTGCTCGGACTTGTTCCCCACAGGCTCCAGGAGATTGTTCCACAGCAGGTTTGCAGCTGGAAAGAATGTACGACATATGTCAAAATTTTTCATAGTTTTGCTTAGGCCAAATACCTATAGCACACTAGGTATAAGTAAGGAAAAGATTTTTCCAAAGAAAGTTCGAATCTTAGTGACAGTCCAAGTCTTCTGGGCACTGTTTTACAAGATTCCTTTTTGAAAAAAATACTGTTATTATTAATATTCTTTGTAAATAAATGTGAGTATTCGTCATTCACTAATTTTGGACAGATAATTTTTTTCCAGTACATACAAATTTCTGTGGAAAACACCTCTGCCCTCAGAGATAAAGGCAGCAGCGAATTAACATTTTGCGAGGCCGACTAGACGTTTTCCAATATTCACTTTTCAAAGAGTATGGGTTCATGTTTTTCGAAGAAAAAATTTGCGAAGTGGACTTTTTGCGAAGTGGATGTCAAACATTTCCGACATTCTGCCTACTGTCGTTTTTCGTAACTGACATTCGCGATGGTTCCAAGCTAAGCCAAAGTAGTCTTGACCATTGTTCTTTACCAAGAGCGTGCCCCTTCTGCGAGAAGTGGAAGCAATCGTGCGTGATGTAGGACTGGTGGATGACGAGGGGCAGTGGCGTGCGCGGAGGCATCGGCGCGTTGAATAACCGCATGAACGGCTGCACTACCACCGCGAAGTCTTCTGAGGTATCATACCGACCGCTCTCCACCTGAAAACATGTGGAAAATATAGTACATTATATTATCTTGCCCTTTCCCCAGTTTGAAGACGCAGTTTTGAAAGGATTGATAATTATTACGTTTGGACAATGCTCATTTTTTTAGGAATTGTTGCAACAGTTCGTAGACCGGCCATTCTACGAAGTGGCCAAAATCATGTTCGTTCTAAATATCTCTTTTCTAGTCATAGCTACAATTTAATGTGATTGTGTATTCTGCTTAATTAAATGTAACCTATTATCACATATTATAATTAATTAGATTAAAAGTTCAGTCATTAAGATTTTGGGCGTTTCCTGTAGACCAAATCACGTCCTGTAGACTGTTCGCAGCATAGGTTGTCGAACTGACAGACCATTTAAAAATACTTGCAAATAGTCTGGGGTGAATTTTGTAGAGTTATCATATTACAAATATATAACTAACTTTGATATTATGAAATTTAAAAAAATATACGCGATTATTTTTGAAGTTTCGAAATATTCTGCAGTGTTCGCGGAAAAACAGTCACCTCTGTAGACGAACATGCAAAATTAAATAATTTTATTTTTTTTAATGTGGCAACACTAGTTAACTTTAGTTAACTAGCAATACTGAAACACACTTATCATCAGATTACTAGATTTTTGGGATCCACGCGCGTTTTTTTTTTCAAAGTTTTATCAAATTGAAAGTGATTCTACAGGCATGTAAAAGTTGGAGCATCACATCTACAACTACCGTAAAACAATAAGTTCTCAAACTAAAATTATAATTTTCATATGACTTTGTTAATTACTGGTACATTTATTGAATTCTTATCAAAACGCCGCTTATAACTTCAAATTTTTTTACTTTTCTTCGAAAAAAGTACCTTTCATCACTTCTGTCGAACTCACTTCTGTCGACAAGGTTGTCTACAGATGTGAGGTCTGTCAACAGATGTGATGTGTTTTCCAATATCTTATTACATTATGATAAGAATCCAAATTTCTTTTGAGCAAAAGCTTTGCTATACAGTTTATTTCATTTTTTATCTCAATCCACAAGGGTTTTGATGAATTCAGTGCAAAGCTCAAATTTGTCTACAGAAATGATGCTACCACACTTAAACGATTATGTGTGTTTTACTATTAAATATAATCCCACAAAATAATTCATTTTAGGTCTTTAAATTATGCATCTTGGTTTTTAACTAGCTTTGTTAAACTTTTTAATTCAATTTTATACAGGAAAAATGTTACAATACTAGGCTGTCTACAGAAATGATATCTGCCAGCAGATGTCATTTGATGCGTACATTTTTTCTAGATGATCTTGTTTTGATTTGAATATTGGCAAGAAATATTAAGAAGTTGACTGAAGAAGAAAAGAAAAGGCGCCTTAAAGAAAAAATATACATATATTTACAAAAAATATGGCAGCAGAAGTCTGAAGCTTAATTTATAAGAAATATGCAGAAAACTAAAAGCATGAGAGAAGTTTGGGGAATAATTCACACAGCGTTATTAAACCAGAACTAGACAGAACCTGTACTATAGGTACTAAAAGCTGATAAACATACTTAAATATTAAACGCCCAGACACTTAGCCAACAGACATGTTCATAGACACAAATGTTGGCCCTGATTGGGAATTGAGTCCATGACTTTCGGGCTTGAAAGGCAGGGTCATTACCAACTGACTCAACAGGCCCGTAAAATAAATAAAAAATTAGGTCCACAAAAAAACCAGCGAAAGATCTGCAAGGCCTGGTGTGAGCAACACAACAAGCAATATTTTTCAACTTTTTATTTTACAAAGTACTGTTTTAACAATGGCATCATATCATGACATTCATAAACATTCATATGACAAGCAGCCATTTTGAAAATGAATTACTTTATTTATTTTTAAAAAGATAAACTGACATACTACTTGTCCGAAGTTGTGCTAGTCTCAATTTGTGATGAGATAGATTTATCAATCAATGTACGAAGATACTATAAAATACAACAACCAGAGGAGTTCGCTGGTCCATGGACTAAAGAAATATGGAAAACGAATTCGTTTAGTCAGCAGTTTCTGTGACGAGAATATTATTTTATTTTATTTTTTACTCATCACAATATGTCTACAGAAATGAGGTCACTTCTGTAGACAAACTTTTGTATTTTTTTAATTACGTACCATTTTTTGTTTTTTGTGTTTAACGACCATAATAAGTGAAATGACGCTTTATTTTTTAAGTTTATCAAGTAATTTTTGATAAAAAATGTATTTTTTTTTGTTTACGTCGCAATAATGTCAATTCTGTGGATAATCCCGTCACATCTGTAGACAGGCAAAATCATAAAAATGCCAAAAAAATGATTATATGTGATTATTGATCTCTGACTTTAATTTTCGCTTAAATAAAAGTTGATTTTGAATATCATTACTTCAATTAAAACACAAATACATTGATTTAGTTTTTATTTTAAAAAAAATATAGGTTCGTAGAATGGCCGAGCCAAGAGTGCATGGCGGTGTAAGTTGTCTAAGTAACCTCTTACGACAGCTCGATTCGAGTTGTGTTGGTAGTATTCCCGACCACTATCCAAGGTACAGGCATGTTCTGTCTTGATAAGGTTTGTAACATAGAACTCTAAAATCATCAAAATCAGTTCACCCAGTCGAATTGAGAACCTCCTCCTTTTTTAAAGTCGGTTGAAAATAGAAAAGATAATCGTCATTTTCAGTTGCAGTAGACTTTGCAGGGGAAGTTTAAGTTTTGGATCAGGGTATGAGCCATCAGTCATGTCTCAGGGTTTTGGGATCGTGTGGACACTCACCAGCATCGTCTCCGCTTTCTGGTAGAGCCGAGACATGCGCACGAGCTCCTCCAACTCGCCGCCGTTCCGGTGGAAGCATGAGCAGAACAGGGAATGCATCATGCGGCACATCAGCGGCCGCAGCACTCGCACTGACACTGTCACATCTGGAATGCACCATGCGTAAATTTATCACAACCAGTGGCTTATTTGCAGTCTTGGCCACCCTAGGCCCCAGACCATCTAATAACTATCAGCCGCCCCTTCATGTAGACTATATAATAAATTTACTTTGTTGACAACTTTGATTTCTTTCTTACATAAAATATAAAAAGTGATTTAGGAAGATTATTGTCATACGATGCAGTGCCTGAGGTATTTCTTGTTATCATCATTAATTTTTTTTTCATGATTGGCCGCCCTAGGCCCGGACATATTTGGCCTTAGGGCAAATGCGGCACTGATCACAACTAACGCAGAAAAGTCCCAGTTGCCTCCGGTAACGGCCGGCTTCCCGCGACCTTAACCAGATCGTCGGTCCACCTGGTGGGGGGCCTGCCCACTCCACGCTTCCCTAACCGTGATCGCTACTCGAGAATTTTTCTGCCCCAACGGCTCGGCTGTCCGTCAGTTCTGCGAGCGATGTGCCCTGCCCATTGCCACTTTAGTTTTGCGATTCTTCGAGCTATGTCGGTTACTTTGGTTCTCCTACGGATATCCACATTTCTGATTCGTTCGCGCAGAGAGACTCCGAGCATAGCTCTTTCCGTCGCCCTTTGGGAGACTTTGAGCCTTTTTATAAGGGTTAAAGCAACTGATCGTCGTAATTTTTTGCATAGTAAAGTGGGATGTGACCGTTTAACCCTGAACGTGCAAAGTTGTGGGAAAACCAAAGCTAGTTTGAAATAAATATTCAACAACATAACATACTCGTACAAAGGATTACTTTGAAGACTGAACAGACTAAAAACTGTGAGCTGTGGAAATTGGACACCTATTAGAGTTTCTTATCTAGCTCTGATACTATAGGTACCTGGTGGTTTCCAAAGTCTCAACTTTCGTAGCCTCGAATTGATTTATTACAATATCCAGTAGAAACACTCACGTGTCGATTAAATATACCCCAACATACCTAAAACTGGGATTAAATTGACAATAGTCCTAGGCAGATGTGCCTGGAAGTAGTCCAGGGCTTTGGCTAGCTTCTTGGCGTGAGCAGCCGGAGACCAGGCCACGGGGGACGTGCACGTGGCCGAGCATATGTCGTTGGCCCCGATGAAAACAGTCACCATCTTCCAGTCCCGTTGGAAGTCGATATCTGAGGACGCCTTCATGCGCGCCACCAGGATCTATGGAAGAAAAGAGAATATATTTAAATAATTAATAAATATTATTCTTGGGATTACCTTTTCCTTCCTTGGAATTACAATTCACCAGTAGGGGAAGATGGGGTAAGACGAGGTAGCGAGGTAAGATCGAGACCATACCAAAACCGATGATACAATGTAGCTAGAAAAGTAATTTTTCCGCCATCGAGAAATTGAGGCCGACAAATGTAACTTTATTTAGTCGCAATGTTTGCATTTTCCACCTAGTCGTATCGGCTCACAAGCGCAACTCTTGACAGATACCTGTATCTTTCTTTATTATTCGCTCCGTATCATCATTGTTGTATCCTATAAATACGCTAACAAGTAAGTATGTACATGTTGTAGCCACTCGTAGCGGATCAATTTTCAAAGCCGCGCAGTATGAATATAACTCATTTTACTGTAATATATTTGACTGCTATATTTATTTAATTACTGCTGCATTTTATTCAGTAATATAGTTACAAAGATCCTTAGCCGAATTATTGTTTTTGTCTTCGAATGAGAATGTGAGTCAAGGCTACGTTAATGTAAAAACTCATTACGATAATTTCACAACGAAGTATGTAGTATTGTGCGAATTACTGAAAATATATTCTTCACATACACATTCGCAACTCAAATAGGTAGTTAAAAACTCAACTATTCGTAAATGGACGAAAAGCTTATGGTATGATGATTTTGTAGACGTGGGAATTTGTAATTAGCGTCGGATATATCACAGTGTGTTTTATTTGTTTAGATTTAATTTTTTGCAACAGACTTTAAAAAAGGAGGTGGTTATCAATTCAACTGTATGTTTTAAAAAAAAATTAGTTTGTTACCTCAGAACTTTCGATTGGGTGAACCGATTTGATGATTATTTTTTATTTGAAAGCTGGTGCTTCCCGCGTGGTCCCATTTCAATTTGGTCCAGTTCTGACAATGGCATCCATGATAAAACTATATGGGTAGAGGTTGGTTTTTTCACTCTTTAGAGTTCTACTATGTTATGTGTTGTTAGTTTTTCGAAAAGATAATAAATAAATGATAATAAGTCCAGCAATCACGACCGGCCTGCATAAGTTTTCATTCTCTTAGCTGGCATTCGCTTAATTGCTATACTAACTATTAAAAATAACGTGTCAGTAACTAAACTTTTTAGAGTGTTGCATCAAAACGTGGTCGCGCTATAAGTATATATTATGTAGACATGACAGATCGGGCGCTAAATCCCATATAGTAAAGTCATTCTATTCGACTAATCTTTACGTTTTACAAAGCCACTCTGCTAGGGCCTCTTATAATTTTTGTAGTAAATAAAATAGTTTAGCAATGCTAGGGATTAAAAGTAGACATACATATCCATCTACCTATTTTTATCCATATAAAATATGAATAAAACTAGAGAGCAGTGACAGCCCGAACGGTTACAGAGCCGGCCGAAAATCAGTGAGGCTCTGGTTCGAATCCTGGCATGTACCAATGAGTTTTTCAAAAACTTACGTACATATTTATCACTAGCTCGACGGTAAAGGAAAACATCGTGTGGAAACCCGCAGGTCTCAGAATTAATTCTGAGACATGTGTAAACAGACCCGGTCCGGCGCGGCGATAGGCTCACCAAGTCACCACCTATCACGTTTAGGGGTCCAATATATCTCGTGAAATGTGGGTATATCCAGTAATGGAATACCTTTGCTAACCCCTCGGGGATAAAAAAAAGGCGTGAGATAATATTATTATTATAAAACTAGACTAGTCTTTTGAAATGCCTCAAGATATATAAAAAATCATGTCTTACGACAAGCGGGCTCAAACATTATCGCCATTTTTCTGAACTTCGACCACGGAAAATACATAGATATTTTTTGTACATTCAATGAAACGTGCTTATTTTACACTCATTCTAATTATTAAAACTCGTACAAATATATCCTTCGACCGAATTGCACACAAACTTGAATATTAACGCTCGATAAATTTCAGTGCTACATTTCAGTTATATATCATTAGCTGCAAACATGCAGCTATGATTGTTTATTTTGCAACTGTTTTAATTTGTTTGTAAACGTTGTTATACATGCCTTTAACAAATTAATACCAACAATGATTAATGCAACGCGTTAGTGGAAAGGAAAACTCGAATATGTATCTAATCATTTTGTATATATAAAATGTAAACTGACTGACTGATTGGTGATGTAGGTATCAACGCTCGTCGTCACAAAGCGTTTATCAACCATAGTACAAACGCGCATACTGCAGTACTTTGGCCACGTCTCTAGACGTGATAATAATTCTATAGAACGGCTAGTCGTACAGGGAAAAGTAGAGGGAACCAGATCGCGCGGCACATCACCTATGCGCTGGACTGATCAAGTGAAATACGCAGTAGGAACCCGCGTGTCAGACTGCACCAGACATTCTGCAAAGAGAGAGAGATGGCGAGAGATCGTGAGGAAAGCTGTGTCCGCCTCCAACACTAATATGGACACCTCAACGTGACCACGACCGCTCTGCCAAGAGCGAAACGACAGAGAATAAGATGGACGTACACATACAGTGAATTATGGTTTGCGAAGCAGATATTTGCGACGTGTACCTTTTCCGAATTGGGCAAATTACAGATAGTTGACCTACATAAATCTAGCTATTAGGTACCTTCATTATTTGTATCAATATTCATTACAGCACATTATAATTTTTTAACCCATTCGGGCGCAAGTCACGTATCAACATTACCTTTGCCTGTTTTAGGGCGTCCTGGTCTGAGGCAACGGGGAAGGCCACGTTGAGCCTTGAATTCCTGGTGAGCCACTCCCCGGTCCCGGTGGAGTACCCGCGGAGCCCAGGGTTGAACTCCTTCAGGATATTGGGAAGTGTCAGATACTCCCGCCACGTGCCATCGCCGCCTGAAACGTGAACATTTTGTAAATCTTTTTGTTTTCATAAGGTTGTAATATGTTGGAACATACATACATACATAATCTCACGCCTATTTCCCATTGGAGTAGGCAGAGACAATAGACTGCCACTTTCTACGAACCTGGCAGATCTCTCGTGCTTCCTCCACATCATCAAACGACCCATGCATGCTCGTCGGTTTCGGGTACTCTTTAACTGTCTTTTCTTCAACACATCGCCGATCTGGTCGATGTAAGTACGCCTAGGTCGTCCTCTACTGACTTGCCCATTCACAACACCCTTGCATAATTGTCTTGTTAGACGACTTTCATTCGAATATGTTAGAACACTTTTAATATATAATAATCTCACGCCTTTTTTATCCCCGAGGGGGTAGGCAGAGATATTCCATTACTGGATATACCCACATTTCACGAGATTTATTGGATTGGACCTCTAAACGTGATAGTGATGGGTGAGTCCATCGTCGGACCGGGTCTGTTAACACATGTCTCAGAATTAATTCTGAGACCTGCGGGTTTCCTCACGATGTTTTCCTTTTCCGTCGAGCTAGTGATAAATATGTACACTTAACACGTAACACTGTTATAAATTGTAAAAATTGTGGGACACAATTCACACATGGTTATTAAGTCCCAAACTAGGCAGAGCCTGAACTATGGTTTCTGAATAACTGATAGAATTAGACATACTTACTTCAATAAATTAATATTAAACAACCAGACATGTAGCCAACAGACATGTTCGTGCCATACAAATGTTGCCCTCTAGCGGGAATCGAACCCGCGACCTCCGGCTCTGAAGGCAGGGTCACTACCAACTGAGCTCTTAATGACCCAAATTTTCCTCTCACTGTATTAAATTTTTGCCTAAAAGCTAAAGTTTTAAAAACGTGTCTATCTATGACACACAATTGTGGTTCCCGCACATTTCAAATTAGGGACCGGATTAAATGAACCGACGAAGTGTTGGTTACTATAAATTATTAATCTAGAATTCTTGGTTTCGTGTTTTCAGAACAAAGTAGTTATCATGAAAACAATTTACTTAAATTAAGAAGAAAAGAAAGAAAAAAAATAAAGTAGGTAAGTGTTGTGACGTCATATGTGACCGTGACATACATGGACAATCACAATTCCTGTATCAATTTACTTGTTTCGGTAAAACCTGATTACTTCCGCAATTCACAATGCAGGTGTGCAAGTTTCGTAAATGTCATGGGACTAACCCTACTCCGGAACCGAAATGAAAAATTTTTGAAGACAATTACATATTTTCCACGAGAATTATACGGCTATCATCCATTTGGCATATTAGTATTCGCAAATAATTTATTGGCTATAGATTTTTTTTATAACAAAACGTCTCTATACTGAACAAACGCTCCGAGCGCCCACCCCTCAAAAGCACCGCTACCGACCATCACGGAGACTCCAATCGCAATCCGCAATATCGATATTTGCCACTTATGCACACGCTCATTAATGATCTAAACGCCAAACTTCGCCAATGCCCAACGTAGCCACCACGTATTAATAACAAACTCAGTCTTTCTCTCTTACCAACACACCACAAAACGCCCCTATACTCCACAAACGCCCCGAGCGCAAACTCTCCAGCGCGCCGCTGCCAGGCCAGCCACCAAGGAGTCTCCAATAGCAGCCACCACGTATCAAACGCAGTCTTTCCCACTTACCAGCACACCACGAAACGCCCCTATACTCCACAAACGCCCCGAGCGCAAACTCTCCAGCGCGCCGCTGCCAGGCCAGCCACCAAGGAGTCTCCAATAGCAGCCACCACGTATTAATAACAAACGCAGTCTTTCCCACTTACCAGCACACCACGAAACGCCCCTGTACTCCACGAACGCCCCGAGCGCAAACTCCTCCAGCGCGCCGCTGCCAGGCCAGCCACCAAGGAGTCTCCAATAGCAGCCACCACGTAGGTATTAATAACAAACGCAGTCTTTCCCACTTACCAGCACACCACGAAACGCCCCTATACTCCACGAACGCCCCGAGCGCAAACTCTCCAGCGCGCCGCTGCCAGGCCAGCCACCAAGGAGTCTCCAATAGCAGCCACCACGTATCAAACGCAGACTTTCCCACTTACCAGCACACCACGAAACGCCCCTATACTCCACGAACGCCCCGAGCGCAAACTCTCCAGCGCGCCGCTGCCAGGCCAGCCACCAAGGAGTCTCCAATAGCAGCCACCACGTATCAAACGCAGACTTTCCCACTTACCAGCACACCACGAAACGCCCCTATACTCCACGAACGCCCCGAGCGCAAACTCCTCCAGCGCACCGCTGCCAGGCCAGCCACCAAGGAGTCTCCAATAGCAGCCACCACGTATTAATAACAAACGCAGTCTTTCCCACTTACCAGCACACCACGAAACGCCCCTGTACTCCACGAACGCCCCGAGCGCAAACTCCTCCAGCGCGCCGCTGCCAGGCCAGCCACCAAGGAGTCTCCAATAGCAGCCACCACGTAGGTATTAATAACAAACGCAGTCTTTCCCACTTACCAGCACACCACGAAACGCCCCTATACTCCACGAACGCCCCGAGCGCAAACTCTCCAGCGCGCCGCTGCCAGGCCAGCCACCAAGGAGTCTCCAATAGCAGCCACCACGTATCAAACGCAGACTTTCCCACTTACCAGCACACCACGAAACGCCCCTATACTCCACGAACGCCCCGAGCGCAAACTCTCCAGCGCGCCGCTGCCAGGCCAGCCACCAAGGAGTCTCCAATAGCAGCCACCACGTATCAAACGCAGACTTTCCCACTTACCAGCACACCACGAAACGCCCCTATACTCCACGAACGCCCCGAGCGCAAACTCTCCAGCGCGCCGCTGCCAGGCCAGCCACCAAGGAGTCTCCAATAGCAGCCACCACGTATCAAACGCAGACTTTCCCACTTACCAGCACACCACGAAACGCCCCTATACTCCACGAACGCCCCGAGCGCAAACTCCTCCAGCGCACCGCTGCCAGCCACCAAGGAGTCTCCAATAGCAGCCACCACATCGATGTCACCGGGGCGCAGACGGTGTACCGACGTTGGAGGCTGCCGGCTGCGGCCGAAGCTCAGGGCCTCTTCGCAGAAGAACGGCGTGGTGGGGGGAATGGCGCGCTGTCGGCGGACTTGCGACTTGCGGTGGGGGTAGCGAATCTGCCACTGAAACAAGAGACAGGCTATTAAGATTAAGGTATAGCAAGTCAGGTAATTAATAGTTTTTATAGCGAAACACGTGTCTGGGTAGTTTTTGTATGCCCGCTCCTTTTTCACAATAGAGTGATGGTATATTGGTGTGCTTGCATAGGAGATTATAGCCCATACTTCCTCATGTGAGGAAAGACCCTTAGCTTAGCAGTGGGCTGTTACGAGGTTGATGATGATGCTGATGATATTGAAAAACCTCTTCTTAGGATGCTCGAGAATTACTTGTTTTTTTCTCCATCTATTGTAACCTAAACGATATTTATTAGTAAGACATGAGATTAAAAAGAGCTGCCCTTGAGTTTCTTGCTGGCTCTTCTCAGGGTACTGCATTCGGAACCAGCAGCTCGTCGGTGGAGATGGGCTGCTGTTTGCATTTAGCCAATCTTCATGGACGAGCTTAGAGTGCCTTGTTATTATAAAATATTGACGTTTCTAAGTGTATATTTTAATACCAATAGAAAATAAACGATTTTGAATTTTGAATTTTTGAACCACATGTCGCAATAAATAATATTACTACCTATTACTTTCTACAAATTTCATATCCACCAGTATAAGACATGTACTATTTGCCATCTGATAATTAAAAATTGAGCAAATACCTTATGTATTTGGCTCTCCAGTCTCCACGGTCGGTATCTCGACTATACATACTGTGTGTACATCTGTATTTATCAATTACTGTACCAGTGATAGCCCTTATGTAATGCGCGTACGCATGACAACGTAACCTCAAGCCTGTTTATTCGCGCAACTACACATTCAGCTCAGTTTACGTTTATAGGCTGTGTACAGTCGCAGATTTTATTACGATAAATGTTTATTTAATAATGATCCAACAATACGCATTACAGGCACAGAACGTTCATGGTTCAAAATGAATAGAGTAGACTTATTTAAGTTATAACACTTAGATTGAAAACCCTACCCTATTCATTGCAAATAAAATATTTCATTTCATTTCAAAATCAAATTAATATTTTCATTCAATATATAATAATAATAATATAATCTCACGCCTTTCATCCCCGAGGGGGTAGGCAGAGGTATTCCATTACTGGATATACCCACATTTCACGAGATACATTGGACCCCTAAACGTGATAGGTGGTGAGCCCATCGCCGGACCGGGTCTATTTTACACATGTCTCAGAATTATTTCTGAGACCTGCGGGTTTCCTTACGATGTTTTCCTTCACCGTCGAGCTAGTGTTTTCATTCAATGTAGGGGCTTATAAGTCCACTTATTCAAAGTTATTGCAACTCCACCGCTTCGGTATGTATAGTTGAGGAGAAGAAACAGGGCAAGAAACTCCTCAACACATTATTATTTTAAACAATCAATACAATACAATACAAAGTACAAGTTACATGGTTTTAGTGCTTTGCTGAGCTGGAGAAAATGTACACCAAACATCATTGTCATTCAAATACTCATCTAACTTATAATATGCCATTTTACACAACATTTCAATTTTAATTTTTTTTCTGACAAATCTACAACAGATTTATGTATCTTGTTGTTAAACATAAACCTCTACCACTGTCTTCTAGAAAAACTGATCAAAAGCAACCATGGTTCATGAGATACAACCCACGGATATACAGACGGACGGACGGCCAGACAGTAATAGTTGGCACCCTAAAACGAGATACCAATGTCGACGTTAATCTGAAGTTCGTGGTAGACACTAGATAGTTGTTATGTTAGTTTCCATTAACGATTTCCAATCACCATCACGAATATAATAATTGTTTTATATTTTCACCATAATGCATTTCTGTAAGAACTTCAGGTTACGTGAACCGAAAAATTGGGGTGAACGTATCGAGATTTATGTAAATGAACATAAGCAAATATTTCGCTACCATCTCACGTAATGTACCTTGGCTGGGCACTTGCGTAAGACCCGCGATCGACATACAAATTCTTTGGCAACGAATACTACTAGTATTTGATGAGCCATGATATTGTAATAGGTCCAGCGAATCAATTTGACGGCACATAAAATTTGTAACGCAAATAGAAGTGTTCTTAAAAAGCAATTGCGATGTCTGGTCGACTGTACTAGCAGGCCAGTGACCTCAATGCAGACGGGTTTTGGCAATGTATTTTAGCTTGTATTTTTTAAACTTATAAAAATATACAAATATCTACGGTATGGTTATGAAGGACAACAATATTTGGAGCAGATTTCCAGCACAGCGCAATATGACATCGCAAAATAACCAAATTATGTAATCCAATTTGGTACTGATTAAAATAATTAAGTTTCTTGCCCTGCTTCTTCCCACCAATCACCGAATCTTCAAAACTTTAACACCTCTACATACTTACAAAAGTTCACATCCACTCCACATTAGGTATTTTTACTACTATATTCAGTAGAATAAATAAATTTTCATGATTTATTAGGTATATACCTACCTATTGAAAATAACGTTATCAACGGTTCGTACCAATAGGCGGTATTTTTTCTCTGCGTACCTCGACGCGATAAAGTCACGATTACTTACCTATGTATGCAAGATGCAAGACTAGTCATTACCACCGATTGCCAACAAAAGACACCGACTAAGTAATGAAAAGAGGAGAACGGGGTCAAAGTGGTAATAAAGCTCAATTTTTGTCAAATTGAAACCCCCCCATCGATGTCACGTGACATAACGTAGCCCTCATTGGCATTCAAGCCGAGCGGGAGTTGCGCGCGCATGGACCGTTGCCAGTAGGGCTGTCACGAATGCAGATGCTATCAGATTTGCCCTACTTTGGGCTTTCGACAACCCACAGAACAGTGCAGTTTCTTCAGTTCTACATTTAAACTGGTCTGTGGTTCTACTGAATATTTTGGAGCACTTTTTTTTTTGCTGTTTTTAAGCACATTGGAAGTCGTTAGCCATGTTTGATTCGTTGCGTGTTTTAAAATAGGTTCATACCATCATCCACGACGGGCTCGCGAGGGAGAATTTTACCCATACTTCCTCCGCGATTTCCGCTTTCCCATTCGAAACTTAGAACATAAGTTACTCACAGAAAAGTAAGTAATCGGTCCTTTTTCTCGCTGATAAAAAGCTACACTATATCCAAATAACAGGTAGGTATTTATAGGTCCAAATTGAACTCACTTAGTTAACACCACCCGTGTAAACTTATGGGATGCAATAAATGATTGATTATTGAATGACGGGCGGTGAAGGTGCAGCTAGTTTACAACAATTGTGGTAGCCCTGCCAACGCAAACATGCGCAGGCGGCGTCGTAAACCACGCTCAGTGGATGCGGCAATGAACACTTGACCTTGTTTCTTGATCGATGCTTATGCACTCTCGAAGGATGCTTGAAAGGTGCTTCAACACGTCTTTTAAGATACACGTATGGTACTTTCTCCGATCTCAAGAAATTACATGTGGAAATATGCAGTCTATATCCGTATCCGAGAATAGGATAGGTGTACTTCACACCTACCATACCAGGATAGGTGTATTTCACACCTACCATACCAGGATAGGTGTATTTCAGTGGGATAATAGCTCATGTATTGTTATAGCCCGCTGCTTGACTTAAAAAATGAATTTCATTTGTGAAATGTGTTTAAGAGCTCCTACTAATAATACAAATGCGAAAATAACTCTGGCTATTATGTTATTGATGTTGTTATGGATAATACGCTGAACCGATATTAAGGTTTGGGAGTGAGATGGAAAACTATAAATAATCTCACGCCTTTTATCCCCGAGGGGGTAGGCAGAGGTATTCCATTACTGGATATACCCACATTTCACGAGATATATTAAAACTAGATAATAGGTGCGAAAGGCGGACGGCGATGAGAAAAATCAGAAGACTCTTCTCACTGATATCGGTCAAGCTTTTTAGGCTACAGCCCAACTATAGACGATACGAATTTTCACAATCAAAATACAATACCCTCTCTGAGGCAGTCGGGTATTAACTTGCAATAAATCAAAATTAAAGTTGTCTGAACGCATATTGTAATAGGTCAATGGTTTTTTAATGATCTCTGCGAGGCAGACTATTTCTAGAAGGTAAGATGAAATTCTGTTGTAAAAACTTAGTTAGATTTAGTAAATGCCTTTTGACTTCCAGAAACAATAGAACTTTAATTGTATTTTCTCCGATGAAAGAAAACATCGTAAGGAAACTCGCTATTCTCAGGCAGCATTTCTTTTACTGTGCTAGGTATATAACTGCCTTCATACAAACTTGTAAACTGATAATGTGTATTTTGTATAATCAATTATATAAAAATAATAACAATCAAAGTATTCAATTCCTAGAAATACCCAATCTTCGTATATTTTTTCGAACCCTAAACGTGACATATGGTGCTACTTATTTTGATTTATTCCAAGCCACCCAAAGGTATCTGACATGGCTTATGGATTACTCTTACGAAAAATTACGGAAACCATGAGGATTTTGTTTTGAAATTAGCTGCAGTAGGGACTTCTTTTAGACTGGACCAACAAATTAATTAGCACATAAATCGAGTCGTTGTGACAGCGCGTGCGCATCGAATCGCGCATTGCCTGATTACCATTTATTACTGACACAAGGGGTGACGGTAATGAGAAAGCAGACGTTACGGGCGTGTCGGTAATGAGTGTCAATTAAAATTTTAGCACTGTAATGATTTGCTAAACACTTTTGATTGTACAATGCGACTATTACGTGTTTCAAAGTTAACGAGACACAGTTGATATTTATTTTATAAAGTAACTGTTGCTACTTTTTTATGAGAAAAGAAAATTGGATAGGAATAAATATTAAAGAAACGAAGTTAGTAATGTTAGCTGTTCGGGGAGATTTAACAAAGAATTTTTAAAATCTTTCTAGTACTTTCGGAGCAAAAGTAACGTAAACGTCGAAGTGTTACACTTTTTTCGGCCTAGCTCTCATCAAAAAAACTTTATAGATTTAAACTATTTGAACAGTACATAAAATTTGATAACGGTCCTTTGGTTACATGAAGCTTCGACCAAACGCAAGCTCCTATGGTTTAATCTGGGACCTGTCTTAAAAAACTTGTATTACCGATAAAAATATTATTTAAAAAACTAGAATATAAGTACATCCTTTATTAATCGATTAACATGTTTTATACGTTCAAAGAACAATGGCAAAAGTCCATGTGCTTAGGGTACCCCACTTATGCCTGCCCACGGAAGACGAAACCGTGTAAAATCGATAGTTCTTGGACAGACTAAGATAATATGTAATCATACCACATTTTTATAAGTTGAGGTTTAAAAGTTATTCGTTACCTAGTGTATTTTGTAGGTTATTATGAGATTTTAGGTACCAAAGACGTGTAAAGAAAAAGTTTCTCTAGGAAAGAAAATGATTTTCTTCCAACCTCTTTGTTAGAAAATAGCACTGCCTACCAAATGCCATATAAGTTACTCTATGCCACATAGTGGCAGTAAATGATGGCTTGGACAAAAAATATCGATATTTTCCAAATAATAAATTAGCATATTATATATATCGTCGATATTTTTAATGGCGATATATCGACATTTATTTTACAGTATCGAATTCGTATCAATTTTAATATATTTTTAACGCAATTCTGGTTTCGTGTTTCATTTCATGTTAGGTACTAGATACTTGTTTAGACTCAAGCATTTATAAAAAAATACTATTTTCATCGTCCTTTTTTACGAATTTGAGAATATGTATAAATAATAATGTAAAAACTGACGATATATCGATATTTTTCACTCGATTTTTATCTATAGTATTTAGAAATGTCGATACGATAAATATCAATTTATTTTTTCACTTGGCCATCCCTAGTGAATGACATGGTTGACGTGATGACACTGATGACACGACGTTCAATTTTACCAAAACAACAAAAAAGTGTTAGTATCAATCAAAGACTTTAAAATATAATAGCATAGAGGGGGCATTGGGAATATTTTCATACAAAACTTTGAAGCTCAAGCGTCATGTCCTTGTCATGTCAGTTAGTATGAACGCGAGCTGTCATTCGGTCGAAATTGTACTAGACTTATTCCACTTGGAATAACTTTTAACTTCAAATAATCCTCGCTTTGTCCCCTCTATGCCTTATATTATATTTTAATCTCTTTGGTATTAATAGATTTCCCAATCGATCGATTCGTGTTTCTACAAAGAGATTTAAATATAATAGTGCATAGAGGGGGCATTGGGAATATTTTCATACAAAACTTTGAAGCCTAAGCGTCATGTCCTTGTCATGTCAGTTAGTATGAACGCGAGCTGTCATTCGGTCGAAATTGTACTAGACTTATTCCACTTGGAATAACTTTTGACTTCAAATTTTCCTCGCTTTGTCCCCTCTATGCCTTATTATATTTTAATCTCTTTGTGTTTCTATGATATTTCTGTTTTATTTGACTCAATATTTTCAACTGCTAGATTAATTAAAAAATATGGAAAATTTCGACTTGTTATGAGTCAATATAACAAGCATAGTGTGATACCCCGTGGGTGTCTATTTCAGTGGGTACCAAAGCTGCCGATGTTCTTTATGAACCGAACGATGACATCAGAGTACATACTCTCATCTTTAGGATTCAGTTGGAAATCCCATGCAATCGCTGCATTACCGTAGCAATGTCTTTCAGCATGACTGTGTAAAAGTCGTCTAAAAATTAATTGCAATAAAACCGTAAGTAAATGTGTGACGCGTTGAACTCTTCCATATCAGATCTCTACATTTTGGACCGCCAACGAAAATTGCGTCCATAATTTGAAGAAATTTGCAATACGAGCTTAACGTTCCCAAGGTGAATTTGTTGCTCAAGTGTCCGAATTACTAATTCTAGGGCATGCAGGTTACTTCACGATGCATCCGTTTTCCTTCACCGACGAAGTTGTGACGCATATAACGAGTATATAGTGTCTTAGTTCTGATTTAAATTCGAGTATCAAAGTTATCCTTCTATATTATAAACTTTATGAGGATGGATGTTTGTTACTTTGTAACACAAAACTACTGAACGGATTTTTCAATGTCATAATTGCAGATATAGCGCAAATCGCAATGATCAGATATTATATGTATACTAGTGGTCCGGGCAGACGTTGTCTTGCCATAGACAACAGCGCCACCTATCGGGTCCAATTGTATTGTTTGAAACCATCCAGGGACCTTTTAAATATACACACAAAATTTCATCCAAATCGGATCAGCCGTTTAGGAGCAGTTAGGAGACAAACATGACAAACACACGTACAGAAGAATGATGTGTAGAACTACCGCCCTTACTTTCTGCACTTCTACACATTAGTGTAATATTAATTAGAAAGAGGAAAGTTTTGTGTTTTTGTAAGTTTGTAACAAAAAAACTGAAAAGCTTCATTATCGAGGAATAACATAGACTATATTTTATTCCCGCATTCCCACGCGAACGGGAACTACGTGGGTGAAACCAGACGAAACAGCTGGTGATGTATAAAACCCACCCTCGTTTATCGGTCATTAAATTAGTGAAAACCACATCAAAGTCAGTTGCATAGTTAAATATGTATTTAGCGAAAAGCGACTTCATTTTATACTACGTAAAGAAGATAGCCTATGTATTATATCATTCTTCTGTTAAAAAATAATCATCTACTTATTATTTAAGTCCTAGAATTGTTTACTAGATACCTATAGGCTTTTCATTGAAATTTCCGACCTAAAAGAGTTTTTGAAATGCCAGCTTAAGAACCAGGAAGCTATTAAAAGCCAGTCTCCTAGGCCTTCAACGTTCTGAATTTGGAAAGGATTTTAATAAGCAGTTGTTATTTGCCGTTGTTTTTTTTAATAATTATTTTTCCATAAGTAAGTGAACGTATGCGGATATGTCTTTATTAAAAAAATAAGTCCAATTAGTAGACAAATATTTCATTATTTCATTAAATAAAATAGTTTGCGTTTTTCCTCAATTACATCATTATACGACAGCTTTAGGTTATCGCTTCCCTTGGGAACTATGTGTTATTCTGGTATGAAAAATAGCCTATGTCCTTTTTTAAAATGTAAACTATCGTGAAGTGAATCGGTGAAGGAAAACATCGTGAGGAAACCCGCAGGTCTCAGAATTAATTCTGAGACATATGTAAATAGACCCGGTCCGGCGATAGGTTCACCACCTATCACGTTTAGGGGTCCAATATATCTCGTGAAATGTGGGTATTTCCAGTAATGGAATACCTCTGCCTACCCCCTCGGGGATAAAAAAGGCGTGAGATTATTATTATACTTATACTATCGTCTATTCAATTTCATCAAGAAAGCTAACAAGCAAAGAAAACCTTTGTCTTTATATTTTTAGTGGCAGTTCTACTTTAAACTCTCATTGTAAGTTCTTGTCTTGGATAAAATATTTTCTATGCAAAGTTCTTCTTCTTCGTCGTTCCCTCATGACTGAGGATCGTGACCAAGAACTATATCCATCCATTAAACGCGATCAAGGGCTATGTGGGCTGCCCTCTGCATGGAACCACATGCTTGTCTAATGGAATCCGACCATCTTGCCGGAGCTCTTCTCTAGCGCGCTTGCCTTCAACTTGCCCCAGTATGATGCAAAGTTAAATACCCGAAAAATATTGCCTTCCTTCTGGAGCAGTCGTAAAAAAATGGCAACGACAAAAATTTGAACTGATAATTTCACCGTTCTTACCGTACCCTAATTAATTACAGATATATGAAACATTGCGTTGTAGTTGTAGATCAATCAATGCAGTATGCCGTAATGCAGTTGCTTAAACTCTTTCTCACGGATAATGTAAGAAATTCTCACGATGTTTTCGATAACTTTAGTAAAAGTATGTACAGCAAGTGCCAAGGCATAATTCACACGAAAACAAAAACTATCGATTTATGAGCTAATCAAATTAAATTAGCCATTGTGTTTTAAGTTTAACGAAATTAATTAGAGATTTTTGAAGGACTCACAAAGTGGCGTGGGAATAGGTGGAGAACAGACTTCCTGAATGTGGGTTCCGTATCCAAAAGATAGCGCTAGCCGCGTAATGAATTTACACGAATAAAAAAAAATTGTTTCTTTGTATGTTTTTTGGTAATGAATATACTCCGAAATTATTGGAGGATTTTAAAATAATTTATCATTGGAAAGATTACTTTTACTACCGGAACGGGAATTACGTGGGTGAAATCGCGGGAATGCAATGCAAATACAATAGCTTGTGTCAAATAAAGACGATTCCGAATCCAAATTTTGAAACAAAAATACAAATCGACTTCAACGAATAGCACTAAAAAGACTAAAAATAAAAAATAAATCTCACTCTTGATATGCCCGAGGAGGTAGGCAGAGGTATTCCATTTCTGAAAATACCCACTTTTCACTAAAAATACTATTATTTGCATATTCAACATCCATTACCTAGCACTAACATCCATAAACTAGCACCGTAGTTTGGAGACCGCACTACGCAACCCACACACTAAGGCTGGAACGAGTTCAGAAAAGATTTCTCTACCATTTAGCGTCCAGTCAAGGAGTAGCCAAAAAGGTGCGATCATATGAGGATAGGTTGCGCTATTTCAGAATGTCAACCTTAAGCAGGCGTCGAGAAATCTTGGATATCACGTTCTTGTGGAAGATTTTTAATAATAGAGTCGATTGCCCTCAACTGCTAAAAAGTTTTAATATTCGTGCTCCTGCACGATATCCGCGTAACCCTATTACTCCTCTGTGTCCTCCTCTTCGGCGTACGGTCTTGGGTGAGAATTCACCGATACCACGCATGTGTAAGCTCCTAAATAGCCATAGTAGTACAGTAGACATACATGCTGATTCTGCGTATATATGTGTAAAAAGTCACTCTTGAATAATGAGTGCGTAAATATGGCATACCTACACCTAATATTGTTTTGTTTAACTTTTATTGGAAGTGATTATAATTAAAAATACAATATGAAATTTTAAACTATTTTTATTATTATAATTTTTTACTTTTTACTTTTTTCTGTTGTTAATATTGGCTTCATAGCATGAGGTGTTTACCTATAATTGTTTGTCATACTTAGACTAATCATATCACAATGCATTTTTCTTTATAAATGTAACAGTGTGAACAAATGTTGGTGAACCTAATAAATAAAAAAAAACTACTGTTACTAAACTTATTAGTCTTATTACGCTGATAGCGAATAATTTGCTGATGTCCGTTGAGGAGTTCCGTTCTCCATCTGAAATTCTTCAACAGGTTTCCTCTAAACTTATATGAGATACAAACCTTGAAATAATCCGATAAAACGAAAAAAAAATCGAAATCGCTTAGATTTGACGGAGTTATGGATAACGAATTAAGAACCTCCTCCTTTTTGAAGTGAAAACTTCTTTAGCGGCGTTGAGCACTTTTGTGGGATGGGTAAAAACTATGAAACTCGCGTCAGGTCACGTGTGCTGATCGAAAAAATACCGTAAGACGGCGCAGAGCGCTTGCGCGATCTGCCATCTGCGAGCTATTCTGGCGTACGCTGCAAAAACTGTGTCTACGGTAGACTCAAACGAAACGCACATCAAATTGAAGAGCGTAAAAAATAAGTCGATCTGAGTCGACAACTTATAGAAAATTCGGATTATCGAGTATTATCAATATAAAAATGAATAAATTGCTATTAAATTAATGGTGTTGCTAAGTAAACATGTCAATATCATCACGTGTCACAGGTTCGTATTCCCTTCTCCTTTGTGTTTTGGGTAAATAAGATTTAGCAGAAATATCTAGAGAAGCAGAGAGAAGATAATCACGATGTTGTCAAAAGAGGTTAAATGCTATTCCCTAACTATTCCAATAAATCAAAAATGCACAACGTTAATAATCAAGTTTTCACTTCTGCCGGCACTCCCGGAGTGCAACACGTGTTTTTTTTAAATTGGTTACTTAGACAAGGCCTCTCATAGCATCTCTGACAAACCAACTTAGAGCTTGCTCCTCCAACACAGTAGACAAGGCTACACTACACTACTACTATCGGGCCAGACTAAACACTGTGTTAGTAGAAAGATGTCATAATATTGTAATTTTCATTAATTTAAACAAAATTGCATTGCTACCGCAAAATTTGTCTAAATCTTCACAAACTAATTTAGCTAACTATGACAACCCGCAGACGTATTCACGAGATTCGATACCGTTTCCGTTTGATTCGAGTCGAATCTATCGACATCGGAAACGAATCTATCGAGATGGGCTGATGTTGGTATCGAAAACTAATGTCACATATGACAGTTGGTGTCACATATGACATACCAACATCAGCCCATCTCGATAGATTCGTTTCCGATGTCGATAGATTCGACTCGAATCGAACGGAAACGGTATCGAATCTCTGTGAATACATCTGCTGATGAACAATTTGTCAGAATATCTTATTTAATTTCAAGCTTATTTTGCACTATACAACATCCATTTCAGTTTCACACAGATGGGTTGACCCAAACTAGGCTGTAAATATCAAAATATCATTACATCGCGCATAATCGTCATTCCAAATCGTAAATTCGAAGCTCAACGAACCGCAACAAATTAAAGGCTGCCAAAAGCCGCTAATTACGGCCAGTTAAAACAACGGTATAAGTCTAAATAACTCCTCTTGCATTGTTATATAAAAACCGGTTTCGTACAAAAATACAACTACCGTATTATCATGTTTTAATATATGTCCAGAGCAGTGATAGCCTTACGGTTAAAGAGCCGGCCGAAAATCAGTGAGGCTCGGGTTCGAATCCTGGCATGTACCAATGAGTTTTTCAAAAACTTACGTACATATTTATCACTAGCTCGACGGTGAAGGAAAACATCGTGAGGAAACCCGCAGGTCTCAGAATTAATTCTGAGACATGTGTAAACAGACCCGGTCCGGCGATGGGCTCACCACCTATCACGTTTAGGGGTCCAATATATCTCGTGAAATGTGGGTATATCCAGTAATGGAAAACCCCCTCGGGGATAAAAAGCGTAAGATTATTTATTTATTAAAATATATGTCCGGTTTTAGCGGCCTAAAATATGAACAACCAACAAAAGCATTCACAGAAACGTTTGGGGTTCAACAAGCGGTCAAAATTGGAATCATCAGCTTCCTATCAGCTGTAGTATGTAGGTATTATAACCTTATACTAAGCTGTAGTAGGTAACTGTAATCACTATCACTACATTGTATAAAACAAAGTCGCTTTCTCTGTCCTTATGTCCCTATATCCCCTATGTATACTTAAATCTTTAAAACTACGCAATGGATTTTGATGCGGTTTTTTTTAATAGATAGAGTGATTTAAGAGGAAGGTTTTAGTATAAGCATTGCACCCGTGCGAAGTCGGGGCGGGTCGCTAGTACAGTAGTACATAATAAATGTCTTCTGGTGGAAAACTGACTCTTAAAAGTAGCCCTATTTGTGTATAATACATTTACCTATTTTACCGTACTCTTGTTCAATCTAAGTCAAGCAATAATATTAAAATATATTCTTATTATCAGACAGTTTCATAGCGCTCGTAGCCCTGCGGTACCAGTGTGTTTCTAACGATCACACATTTGGGTGACCGCCTATAGTGACATGACGAGCGCCTGGTTTTCGTTGTGTTTACGCACAATGGAAGTCGTTAATTCATATCAGATACGCTTGTGGTTGAAAAAATCCAGTAGCCTAACACTATCTCCCAATCCGCGGTGGGCTCGCGTGGGAGATTAAAGACCATACTTCCTCGGTGTGAGCAAAGACCCTTAGCTCAGCAGTGGTCTGTTACGGGTGATGATGGTGATGATAAGCACAATCTTAAATCTAGGTCAATCTTGGTCAATACGGTTGACACCATCCTTAGCTCGCTCGCCTCGAAACCCCCGCGTCTCAGTGTCCACATCTCGGATGAACAGTGGGCAAAACCCAGTGACTGATGATGACAAGAATTGGAAATGCTAAGCGCCTTGCTGTTGTATTTCACACATTTGACCTTTATGTTCCGCTAATGACTGTCCCAGTTTTGTGACGTCACCGCGTGAAATGTTCTGTTCAGTCCGCCTAGGCAACTGGCAACAGGCAAACAAAAAAAAGGAACTTATGTTAAAAAACTCAGTGTAAAACCCGGCAAGTGCGAATCGGACGGTGGTTCCGTAGCTACAACTACTCAATATATTTGTGTTAAATGTATTACAAACAATGTACTTACATATATATCACAAATTTTATTTCTGGTTTTTATTATTTCGATGATTTAAGGTAGAGTCTGCAGTATTGCAGTTAGTAAAAGGTTGTACCGATTGGGATATAGGTATAGGATTTTAAATAAGTACTAAGATGACAGGAAAGAAAAGAGAAATCTCTTAATACAACGAATTATTAGTTATATTGTATATCCAAAGAGGTTGGAACAAAAACATTATCTTTCTTAGGGGAGAGAAAGTTTTTCTTTAATCGTTTTTTTGAATGTCTAATTTTACCTATACTTAGTAATATTTTTGGGAGTAATTTTGTGGCGTTCCCTATCTAGTCTTTCTAACCTTGATGAAATTTACCATTTATAGCTTGTACTTATTTTAAATTTGATTTTATAATATTTTTGTTTTTGATTTAATACGTTGACATATTTATATGGAACCCCTTTTTTATTTTTAAGGAACCAGTAGGCTTAGCACGCTAATTATTTTCCCGCTCTCACCTGTCACCTTAGCCACAAAACAGTATTAAGATGACGTCACATAGATGAGATACGTCATCTTAATACTGTTTTGTGGCTAAGGTGACAGGTGAGAGCGGGAAAATAATTAGCGTGCTAAGCCTACAGTTATATGAAATAAATGATTTTTATTTTATTTATTTTTATTTTGAGTAAGAGCAGCCTACTTTCATCTTCGGACGAAGGCGATGGAAGGAGCGTAGTACGGACTGTCTGCTACTGACGGATATTGTGATATTCCAATCCGCGACACACATACTACACTCGTCAATGATGGCTTACTTAATACTTCCGTGAATGGTACTATATATGTAAGGTACTATAGTACATTACTAGCGACCCGCCCCGACTTCGCACGGGTGCAATGCTTCTAAAAATAAAACCTTCCTCTTGAATCACTCTATCTATTAAAAAAACCGCATCAAAATCCGTTGCGTAGTTTTAAAGATTTAAGCATACATAGGGACATAGGGATATAGGGACAGAGAAGGCGACTTTGTTTTATACTATGTAGTGATAGTGATCTACGCACTGTGAATTCTATGGACTAAAGTTCTCATAGTTTAAAGTTACAACAAAAAGTGTATGGTGAAACAGACATCTGTAGTGTAAAATTAAATGATTTACAGGTATGGTTTTCCGGGTTACGTTATATCACGATCTCAGTGTTTCGAAATACACGTCAAACAGTTAGTAGGTACAGTCAGGAGCACATGAAGCTTTACACTTGTAGTGCGAATCTGACCTGAGTCGGCGCCAAAATGTATGGTAATCTAGTGAACTTTGTTCATTGATTGTTTGGCGCCTCTTACATTAGTTTAAGAAAAACTCAAAATTATTCCAAAAATATATACTTAGGTATACTTATATGAGTTTAAGAACTTAGTTATTATGGTTAAATTAAAAGGTTTCATTATTTTTAGCTTTTCAGTTTTTTCGCCGGATTTTTTTTTAAGTTTTTTCTAGCTCTGTGATCCGGTTAAGTCTGATGTATGGTAGCTATAGTCCTTTAAAATAATATAGACAAACAATTATATAACTGAACTATCTAAACGTGTAGGTAGGTATTTAAAAAGCAATAAACAAACAAACATGTTCGTGCACACAAATGTTGTTATTGAATTAACATTCGCGTTAACAACACACAATCGACTATAAAATGACAAAACGAGCGTAGCTATCACTGTTTCCACTTTGTTGCATCTCGGGTTTAATGTGAGTTCCATTACGTAATGCGTGTAAAAAGAGGCGTAGCTAGGTAACAAATTGTGCCAAAAAAATTAAGCCCTATCTAACCGGGTAAGGTTGTGTCAACATACCTGTCTTAATCATAGTCATATCATTTATTGCTCCATGTGGTTTTACATCACGCCTTTTCCCCGACGAAGTAAGTAGAGACAATATATCGCATCCTGCTACCAACCTGGCTCAGCTCTTGCGCTTCATCCACATCCATTAATCGACTCGTCGCTCTGCTCGCCCAAAATTGGATATCAGACTTTACTCTTACCATTAAACCTGAAGCAAATTCAATAATTTTTAACTTGTATTTATATTCTGAAGGCGGAAGAAATTTTCGCAAGTTCAGTTTGAGGTTTCCAAATTCACTCTTCTCTGTAATTGTAATCGCAATGGTCTTCATCTGACATTTATTAAGCGGTCACTGCTTGCTCTCCTGTCACTGGCGGTAATAATAAATGTACTGAAGAAAAAACGTTCGTCAAAATGAGGACGAATACGATTAGGGTTGTAAATAAACAATAAGCCAGTTTGTCAGGGTCCGGGGGTGCCCTGTATGTATGTTAACACCGGCTTGTATTCAACTCGACGTCTCTTCTTCGCCTATTTTGCGTGATGGTGGGAATGACTCTACTCTAGCCATAAAAGCTCCTCCAAGAAGCCCAGCAGCGACTTGAGGTCCTTGAGGGCTTCGGGAAGCGACCTCGGGGATCCAATTTGCTTCACCCGGTATTGAGCCACGCCTTCGCACTCCAGCAGCATGAGCGCTGCCGTTTCTACTGCCTCGATGCACGCCCCGGGGGCCCCAAAACTCGAGGCCTCCGTGCAGGGCCCTAGTCCTCTCATAGCTACGCCCCTGCGTTTCAGCACTAGTGAGCTTCCATGTTGGATAAAGTGTAACATTTCTTTAACACCTCCATAATGAGGTTTGATGTGCGACCGTGGGAAAATGTGCCGTGCTTTTGATTTAGTCTTACGAAGTACTCCGTTTAGCACCGTCATCTTCTAAAATTATGATAACATGCAGCATGCAGCATGACTTTGTGCGTTGATTTTACTAAACGTTACAAGTTATTATTACTGTAATTTTTCACGGCAGTTGTTTAATGAAATATAATTGTTTTTATTGATTGTATAATTATCTATTACTAGCCGCGCCCCGCGGTTTCGCCGCGAAGTTCCCGTTCCCGTTCCCGTCCGAATATCGGAATAAAAAGTATCCTATGTCCTTCTCCAAGTTCTAAGCTACCCCAACACCAATTTCCAGCCAAATCGGTTCTTCAGCCGTTCTTGAGTTATAAATAGTGTAACAAACACGACTTTCTTTTATAGATATAGATTGTATGTGTATTTTTTTGTCTTTGAAATTGTATGGATTTTTTTGCATGTTAATGTATTTTTTTATAATACACTTCGCTGACCTGGTCAATGTGGTAAATACAAACACATAATATAGATACATACATTACATACCGGGAAACATACTCTCCTGGATCCATTGTTTAATTAGGTATAATATTAAATTCCTTCTCATAATTTAATGTATGTTTGTATGTCAGGTTGAAGAATAACATTCATTACTGTGTTACGGACGATTAGCATCGGAACAATTAGTCGGGCGATGGTACTGTTACAACAATTAATTACGGCACAATTACAGCTACTCTACACTGTATTAAAGCATAAACTTTTGAATAGGTTCGATTATTTGGAACTATAAATTTATGCCAACGAATTATACATTACTATAGTTTCAACCGCGTAGCTTCCGTACCCGGGGAATACGAGGACATAATCTGATACAATGTAGCCTATGTGACTCCCATAGTAGCTTTCGATTGGTGAATTTTTAAAAGTGGTTCAGTGGTTTCGGCGTGAAAGCATAACAATAATATATTTTGTATCGAGCGAGGGACTAAACGAAGCCATTATATACCAGAGGTTGTTCGAGAGAGTCAATGAAACCGAGGACGGTATATTAAGTTGGCGTTTAGTCTCGAGGTGCAAACTGTACTTTTCACTTTGAGTGCGAGAAAAGTTATCAATTTAGTATCTACTAATAAATAAATAAATAAATTTGTATCTACAAATTTATTTTAAACTGAACAAATACACTCAACAAACGGACAGTTTTTTCTTCTAAACCTGTCACAGATTAACAAAGATTTAAATCTCTTTTAAAACACATGGCGACACCTTCTATGCGGAAAAACCATGAAACTAAAACAATCAACATTTTCGCAATGAATATGGTCTACACTCCACAGATATTTACTGGCTGTTTGAGTTTGTCTACATCTCATTAAGGAAATTAAAAAACTAATTACTTTTTACTCCCTAGTTACTTAAGTGGTCACTTTAGTCCCACTTCCTAGGGCTATATTGGCGTACTTTTAGAGCATGAGAAGAGAAAACAAACATACAAACTCACCTTTGCATTTATAATTTTAGGTACTTAGGATATTGAAAATTATATGCTATCACAATTAATATCTGTATCCGTTTATTGTCCAATAAATAAATAAATTGGAGTGAGTTTCACTCTTTGCCGTTGTTATGGGCGTACTATTAAAACTGACCAATCCGTCTGTGACTGACGTAACATAGGCCTCGAGATCCGTTATACACACTATCATGTTCTAAGTCAAGGTAAACGGCTGAAGATCGTTAGAAATTGCTTAGGCAACTATTAGATTAGTACGACACTTCATGTATATCTAGTGTGCCAATAGTGGAGGGCGAATCCTAATTCCTACTAATATTATAAACGCGATGTTTGTTTCTCTTTCACGCAAAAACTACTGAACGGATTTTGATTAAACTTTACAGCTATATAGCTTATAGATCAGAATATCACATAGGCTATATTTTATCTCCGTATTCCCACAGAGACAGGAGCCACACGGGTGAAATCGCGGGGCGCATGCAGCTAGTATACGAATACGCCAAGTAAGCTATCTCTATATTATTAAGTCTAGCAGCGTTTCCTACTGGATGTGGATACGTGAAATTTGGTGTGATTTTAGTGCTAACTCTAAAGGTCAACGCAAACAAACATCACAAAATTCCCTTCCCGCCCCGTCTTTCCGCATCTGTGTGCGATGACCTTAGGAGTTAAAGTACATATAAAAAACCGGTCAAGTCTGCGTAGGGTTCTCGCTATGGATCCGAACTGTATAAAGAAAACCCATTGTTTTTGGCTACCTACCTATAACGTATGGGATCCAAAGAAATGTGGGTATTTCCTGAAATAGAATACGTCTACCCTCTCAGGGATTTATAAAAGACGTTAGATTTTTTTTGTAATTAAATCTGACTAGTTTTGGTATCTCACGTTCCCATAGTCTCTTAAACATGTAGCCCTGAGCTCGTCGGCATATGTGAGCAGCGTGAGATAGTGAACATTTTATTTAATAAAATAAAAAATAAAAATTTTGCATTTTGAACCGACCTCAATGTACATACGATCTTTTCTCCTATCTAATATCAAAACCGTGATTTTTATTTAGAAATTTCTCCGCTCATTAGCAGTTTGTCAGGTCGAATTACACCAACTTCTGGAACTATTATTTACCCAACAGGATGATGAGATACGTACGCGATCTATCATTTATACACCGCTCCCGTTTACACAAAGACCTAAGCCAACTCATGAAAATACAGGTAAAAGTAATAAAGTAAAAAAAATATAAGTATCAAAAACTAATACTAATAGTATTTGTTTATTGTCGTATTTTTTTATTCCTAACGAATTCCAAATGTTAAATATTTAAATGAAGTACTAAATCTACGTATTCCCAAAGATTACCAAAACATAACTTTCGGTACAGTCACAGAAACAGTTTATTTTGCTTTCAAATAATTTAATATTACAATCATAACACAATCTTAAACTTTTACAAATTCACTTAATTCCGGCATTTTTACTTACGAGTGACAATTAAACGGAGATTGCATTAAACTTTACAAGTTTCTTACGATATCATTTCGACAGCTTATGAAACTGGAACTTGAAATATGGAACGTTGCGTTTGTGAACTTTAAATACTTACTTAAAAAAACACGAGTCAACATTTTTTAAGGAAGTAGCCGATATAGTTTTTGCCAATATAATCTCCAATCTCAAGTTGTAAAGTTCATGGAAGTTTCAGAGTTTGCCTGTTAAAAACCAGTCGGTAATTATATTACTTACTACCTGGTTATAAAACGCATTATTATAAGTATTTTTCAAACAAAACGAAAGCTGACGACCTAGCAACGATAACAGGAAGCTAAAATTGGAATGTAGATAGGTAACTTATTTATAAGATGTAGGGTACCAACATTGATTGGAAATTCCCACGGGAACAGGAAAACGCTAGGCAACGCCACTGGCTGTTATTGTATCCCTATCTACTCCTTTCTACACTAATCTATACTAATATAATATAGTAATAATATAATATTATAAAGAGGAAAGATTTGTATTTTTTCAACACACTTGCTCATAAAGTGGCTCTAATTTCACTGCAATTAGGCACATAATGACACCTATAATCAAACTGAGACTTTTTGTTTGCTATTATTCACTAGTGAGTTATAGATTTTTTTTTTCAATTTTGTTGCTAGAGTTGCTTTGTTCTTAAAAAAGTTTCGATACAAAAAAGATCGTATTCAATCGTACTAATAAATTAATACACAAATATGGCTTGCTCATTTCATGCAACTTCGTATTTAAATAGATCATTTCAACTTGTACGTGTTTAATAAACAAAACTTTCACTCAAATATAACTTTGGTTTTCTCTGTAAAAACTTTAAATACCCCATTTTGTACGTGGCTAAAACGCTATCCACGACAAACCAAAGAAAAAGAAACCTAATTTTTTTAGTCCATGGCCGATCGCCATTGTAAGATGCGAGCGCATAGGAAAACGAGGCTGTATGGGCCTAGATCCTTTTGCCTTTTCCAAATTATATAAATAAAAAATTGGAAAACCAATTAATTTTCCCCGCCATTGCGAATGATTATTTTAAAATGATTTTTTAGTATTATTTATTCACAAGTGTGTTGAAAAACGTCGTATGATACACGTGTGTATTGATGATTACCGTCCTCGGCTCTCTTATGACCCTCGCCTACGGCTCGGGTCTCAATGGCGCCTCAGCGGTAATCACCAACTTTACTCACTTGTACCATAATGTACTATTGTGTGTTTGTTACGAATAAACTCAAAAACTACCAGACCAATTTTAAAAATTCTTTCGCCAATGTTACTCAGTGATAATGTAGCTTTCCAAAGCTACATTATGACTGAATAATATAGGCTATGTTTAGGAGGACCGATCTTGATACATAGTTTATATCTTGAAGTAGAATAATATAATCCCGCAAATAATAATGAGTTCCTAGTTGACACGATAATCTATACTTTACGCGGACGGAGTCACAAGCAACCGACATTATAAGGTTTTTGTGAACAAAATGTATTGCCATGTATTTGCACAATAATATTTTAAAAGATTTTCACAATTGTTGTGACAAATGCGTTACAGTCACGACATACTGTGAACGAATGATGTTACGCACAATTTAGATAAGACGAGTGTTGAAATGATAGCTCACCTCATTCGATCCGAATTTACATGCAAATAACGTTAAACTTGTAGAAATCTTTAATTGTATTCCACGTAGCAAAAATAGATTATTTGCATTTTTGCCTTTCGCTCCTTTCATTTTAAAGGAAAATCATAAAAATCACGAGAAACTATTTTCGGCATTGATTTTTATTTTTCATACTTACTCGACTTTACGAGATAATATCGATGACTTAAAAAAAACTAGGACGCTCTACATAAACAATACACGCACATTACCCAATCAAAAATTTCCCAATAATATAAAAATAAATAAGTAAAAAAAGTCGTCAAAAGTGGCGTTTTAGTGCGGCAGTGAGGGTATTTGCAAAGCATGTTTATAATAGTACATTATGATATTAGTGCGGTAAGTTGAAAATTACAGCCGAGGCGATATTGCTAGCCCGAGCCGTAGGCGAGGGTTACAAGTAAGCAGAGGCTGTAATTGTCAAAGCGCACGTATGTCATACTACGTTTTATAACACATTTGCGAGGAAATAAAATAAAACTCCGACTATGGTAAACGAATAAAAACAATACAGCGTTAAGAAAAAGCGCGCGGCGAGCATCAGCATTTTTTTTTAGGCAAAGGCACAAAAAACAGCCAGTATGACTAATAAAGTAAATTAATATTTTTGTGTTTTTGTTACAGATTAATTGGTTGTAATATACTGTCAAAATTAATTAATTTAAATAATTATGTACATACATATTTCTTTATTATATTTTATATCCCAAAGTTAATTTTAATCATAAAATGTTGACAACTTTTTTGACACAAAAACTCTTTGCTAAGATTTTAAAAAGTACCGTTCGTTTTAAGACGGAGCATCTTGATAAACCGTGCGTTTTACATTACACTTACCGCACTTGGGCGTAATGAGATACAATACGATATTGAAATTGGTGAAATAAGACACCTTTTACGAGCAAATGTGTTATAAAATAATATTTATTTGTTAGAAAAAGAAACAAGAAAAATAGTAATGTTTTTTTTTCTCTTGCTTATATGCTAATTCTATTACTCTTACATATTTGTACCAACCCTCAAAATATTTGCACTTATTTTATTTATTTATACTCTATGAGCTCAACAGCAACATAAAACCTTTAACTTACAAATTTAAACAAGAAATACAGCCAATTACAGAGCTTCACTCATTATACAAAACTATAGTGATAGGTACAGGGTATGCTCTAACTAAAATTGTAAATGACCTTATATAAAAGTCTTGTCTTTACAATTTTTGAAAAGTATTCCTTTTGCGATTAAGCCGCTGAACCGATCGTCATTCAATTTTACGGTATTATCCCATCTGGCCTTTTCGAAACGCGGACGAAAGGTTATTTCACAAATAAATTTTAAAGTATTGATGAATGGCTGGCATGTTTGTTATTAGTGTTACTCAATCATGATTCATTCAAAAAGGCGGATTTTGATGCGGTGTAGCAAATGTAGGTTGGCGGCACCGGTAATTCCTACGATCAAAATTCAAAATTTAATCAAGAAAAATTTTTTTTTTTTGGATAAGGTCCACCAACAACGTTACGCGCATAAACTCAGTATCAGTGACATCATAATTTTTTTTTTGTTTGTAACGTAGCGGAGTTTCTTACACCGCTTTTCTTCAGCTATACAACACTTTCCAAAGGAGTTCTATTTAGATTAACATTTATTGATAATAATTCTAATACATAATAATAATTACATTGTTTATGAACAGGCAAAAGACCCAAAGTTTCAAATAATTAAACAACAATAAAATAAATTAGTAATGAATGATAACATTCTACTGTATGTGTTAGTTAAGCATTTACATAATATATATTATAGTATAATGTTATCAATTATCATACATTCTACTAATATTTCTACTAATATTATAAATGCAAAAGTATGTATGGATGGATGTTTGTTCCTCTTTCACGCAAAAACTACTGATCGGATTTTGATGAAACTTTACAGTTATATAGCTTATACATCAGAATAACACATAGGCTATATTTTATCCCCGTATTCCCACGGGAACGGGAACTACGAGAGTGCAACCGCGGGGCGCTACTAGTAAATAATAAATTACAGTTATGCTGAAATAAAATTTATTCGAGTTATTTTGATAAAGCACAGCTACAATAGCCTCTAATTTTTTTTCTAAAAAGTAACATAAAAATGACCCTGAATAAGTAAAATGTTTAAGTTTTTCAATCCAACATTAAAGATTGTGTGCCGTAAATGACTGTGAATGTATGAATAATAAACTGGTATCCACGTACCGATTGAGATAGCATAATTATTATTTGAAATTACGGAATAGGCACATTTCATTAATTTATTGGGCTGTTGACATGTGTTATTTATATGTATGTTTATTGATTACGTGCATATACAGAGTCATCAATTAATTAGCGGGCCTTTGACTAAGTTATTGTTGGTTTCGTGTCTCGTGTAGGATGCTTGCCTTGATCAAATAACCAGGAGCAATTTCGTCTCGTGTCACACGCCTGCTCTTACTCCGCCCACTTTTAACGTAGGTACGTACATTGCTGTTTTTCAACAAAATGGCAATCCAATTACTTATATAATAGCTCATGTTATTGTAAGCTGCCTATTTATGATTTAATTTTTGACCATTATCAAAATTATTTGCGGAACAAGGACCGCTGCCTGTTTTTTAATTGCAAACTAAATCTTTGTATGCCAACCAAATTATTTAAATGCTTACTTATATATATATATATACTGTCTGTGCTTACCTCAATTTGAAATTGACGTGAGGTTATATATCTGTATACATATATAAAATGATAAACTGACTGACTGATTGTTGATGTGTCAACGCACAGCCTAAACCGCTGGATCTAGAGACTTGAAATTTTGCACATAGATAGCTTATACAGTGTAGGCATCCACTAAAAAAGGATTTTGCAAAATTCAACCCCTAGGGTATATATACTCGTATAGGGAAATGAACGTGTGCGAGCGAAGCCGCGGGTAAAAGCTAGTAATCTATATGGGAGGTAATCTAGGTTAAAATGTTTCATTAACAAGATCTACGTTACACTTACTTATACCTTAATAATAAGCTTTATTTTATTAAACCAAAACGAACCAAAGTCGCTAGTCGGCACTAAGATTATAATTCTACACTAATATCATAAAATGAAACGGTTTGAGAGTTTGTTTTTAATGAATAGGCCTAACAAGTGGGAACTACTACTTAAGACGGTTTTTTTAATTCTTTCACCGACTGGACGCTTACGTTTTCGGGAGTGACTAATGGATTTCATGGATTTCATCGTCATCATCATCAACCCGTATCAGCCCACTGCTGAGATACTGGTCTTTCCTCACACATGAGGAAGTATGGGCCACATCTCCCACGCGAGCCCACCGCGGATTGGGGACTACGGCACTAAGACAGGTGAAATCGCGGACCAGCTAATGTTAATCAGATAGTTACCTAATTAAATTGAGTCCGAGATGTTTTCCTCAGTTGTGTCCGAATTACTAGGAAGACCTTTTGTAATCCTTTATTGGTCTTGCAGAGTCTAATGTGTGTAGACAATGAAGAGAATAAACTGCTTCATCACGACTTCGAGATCAGAATCGCCAGCGCAAAATTCAACAATACATCGCAACTTTAGTATGTGAAATAGATTAATACCATAGGAGCATAGACAAATAAAATGTTGTCTTTATTTTTATAATTTAGGTATGTTTTTTTTATTATTATTAATAATAGGCAAACCATTTGTCTGCCATCTCACCTGATGGAAAGTGATGATGCAGACGACGATGGAGCATGTTTGCCTAGATAATGCCTATTCACTCTTGCCTTGAAGAGGCCCAGGTTATAGCGTTCCGGAAACAGATCCGCAGGCAGGGAGTTCCATTCCTTAGCCGTTCGCATTAAAAATGTTGAAGCGAAGCGCTTTGTGCGAATATTAACTAGGTAGGTCTACAACTTAGGTAAGGATGGAATCCCAACCGGCCCCTCGTGCCCCGGAGATGGAATGGGGAATGTTAATTTACTAACAATAGGATTAAGTTTAATCATATGAAGTATATTCTATTAACTCATTTTTATTTAAATCTGTGTGAAATAAATGTTATTATTATTATTTAATACTATGAAAAGAATTTGACTTCTCAGTTTGCAGAAAGTTTCAGTCAAAAATTTATTACTTACCTACATACAGCCAGTACGTAAACATTACATTGAAATTATAATGTACATTTACATTCTTAATTAGTTAATGATAGCATTAATTAAGTTCGAAATACGAGTAGGTAGCCTACAATAATACAGAAATGATAAATTTGTGTGTTTGTATATTGGGGACAACCTCTAAAACTACTGAACCAATTTCAAAAATTATTTCTCTAGTGGGGGCAACGTTGAGCCTGACTAATATTGACTATATTTTATTTTATCAAAAATTTAAAAGTTAACAATTCAAAATTTGAATATTAGTTAATCAAGCCGGGAAAAAAGCGACGTTATGCTGCTTTATCGCGGCGTTCGAAATTGATAGTAGAGTTCAATACAAATATTACCTGTTCTGCTATCGACCTCAAATGTGAAAGAATAACAAAACAGCAAATTCCACAGAGATCTAGAATGGTGCTTTTTCTAATTCTATGTTAAACTCCGTCTTTTCGTAATAAAGTAAGTATAACAGACAGAACAAGAAGAATGTGCGTAAATGATGCGTAATATTATGTGAGACTGCGCTAGATGCTTGTCAGATACAATAAAACAAAACTGGATCAAATGTGTAATAAAGCTTTTAAAGATGTGTACAGTATCTGGCCAAGGCTAAGTTTTGTAACTTAACTGTCTTTCAGACTCACGTTTATAATGAGTAAGCACGATAATGAAAAGATAATTTGAATTCTTTTTATACACGTTGAACCATTTATTAAATACTGAGATTTAAATTTAATTATTATATGTATAGGAAGAGTCCCGAAACATTACTTTTCTAAAATATAAATGTTATTCTTAGGAGCCGTCTAAACTCAGGGTTTATTGTGTAAAAAATATCTACACAGTATCCGTAAGTTTTTTCCTATAATCACATGATTATTATACTAATCAAACTTTTATAGAAAGGTAAGTAAGAGGTACTTAGGTAATTAAAAAGAACACAATATTTAAAATTCTGTAGAACGTAATGTAATCACTCACAACATCGCTGAAAGCTCCCAAACTAAAGTTGAACGCGAAAGCTTCACTCAATAGCAGCAGAAATCCCAATGCCCTCCACATGATGGCCACATCACTCACACTACTCCGATCACATAACCCTGCTTCGAGTTTCCTCCAAAACTAGAAACAGGATTAAAAAAATAAAGATTATTTTTCCATTTTATTGAAACTTGAATCCTGGCTGACACGAATTTATTATTAATTTAATTTTGGAACGCGCCCTGTCGCGAGCGGTGTTTGGCGGGAAATTGTGGGCGCATGCGCGCCTGTGCGCCGCGCGTGTCATATTGCACAATAGAATCAACGTGCTCCTCGACCTTAGCGGAGCGAACCGGTGGGCCAGGACTGGTCCACTACACCAGAAGCCATCGACGGGTATTGCCTAGTTAAACCACTGCAAAACTGGGAAAGTTGTAAGCTTATCGCAACAAGCGAGCGTAGTAGCTTTTTAAGTAATTTTACATTTCGTAATCTAAAAGGTTCCGTCAGTGTAGTTTCTATAGTTAAGGATTGAACAGTTTTTTTTAAAAACAGCACGAAGTCGTGGATTCTTTTGTAAAATAAGACAATCGTTGTGGCCAAAGCAAGCAGACAAATTGTAAAAAAAAAACCGAAACTATGTCGATGTCGATGTCGCATCGCGTCCTTTAGAAATGATTCATAATACCATAACTTGATTGATTTAAGTACGTCCGTGTGAATCGGACCCGTGCTGCATGCCGTCGGCGACGAGCAGGCTGGCCGCGACCGGAAATTCCGGTACAGATCTCTTTGCTGTAACATCTAAATCTCATTGGAACCTGTTCTTTAGAATGCGCTTCTCAACATTTGAGTTGCACCACCTGTGAAAGTATTTTGGTACTTACCTACTTTGTGTACTTTTTAATATTTCTGTAGATTTAATCACGTTATCTTTAGAAATAACATAAAATTACCTACATGGCCAATGTTTTAATATGGTGTCGAACACCGAATTACATTGAAGGTGTAAAATTAATTTGGAGCAAAAACCCCAATCAAAATTGTAACACGCAACATCCCAGATAGACAGACAACAGTCAAAACCACTTCATAACTATAAAGTCTAGAACCTTTAATGGCTGCACCATTATACTTATTACTATTTCAAAACCAATCCGCGAAAAGAAATTAATAATGAACCATGTGTACCTACCAGAAGAAATATTGAGAATCACCGACCTTAAGAAAAAGGCGGTAATCCAATCAAAAACTCAAAATGGGTTACGGAAACCATAAACGGCCTCTGATTACATTGTAATGGTGGTTTTTAATGACTTTTACGTAACATATGGTTGAACTACATAATATTGTAATGCCATGCATGCCGGCTTCATCTTTAGAAATAACTATTACTTATAGCTTATAGCCGATCGCCTCCGCGGTGTCAACCGCAGCCTCTATCTTGTTCCAGTTACTTACATAAAAATAATATAGGTAACTATTAAACGTACGCCTTAGTAGTACTACCTACTTACATAGGTGACCGGTGAGATAAATAGTAGGCACTTACTGACACACTGACATAAGGATTTTTAAGTTTATGTATATGATTCCACGTAAAAAGACATTCCTAACGAAAGTACAAGTATCATATTCTTACAATATTTGCAGATAAACAATTACCTCCAAACAGGTAAGTCAGTGCCCAGAACACTGGCCGCATTCATCTCATCCCTTTGCCAGAGAAAACTGACATTGAAGTTTCTATTCTCAAAATCCCCTTCCACCTGAACTTAGCTCGAAAGGGAATGATGAAAGGGGAAATGTACAGGGGATTTTGGGTCTATGCCCAACTATCCTATATTCTTATTCTTTAAACCTGTCTGAAACCATAGATATAATTATAAAAAAATTAGAAGTCATTTTTTTTTATTAAACTCGTAACGAAACTGCTATAGAGTCAAAGCACAAAAATATAATCAGTTTTTTTTTTTTCAAAACTTATTGGGATGTCACTTGCTAATTGACATTAAAACGATATTGCACTTTTACAGCGTAGGTATTCACGGAGACTCGATACCGTTTCCGTTCGATTCAGATCGAGTGAAAAATTTTCTGATGTCGAATCTATCGACTTCGGAAACTTTATTCTAGGCGTTTCTGACAGCCACGGAAAATTTTCCGAATCCTTATGTCACATATGACATTAGTTTTCAATACCAACATCAGCCCATCTCGAAAGTTTTCGACACCAACATCAGCCCATCTCGAAAGTGTTCGACAGATTTTTCGATATCGAATATCGAAGCTCCCTGAATACGCCTGCTGAAGAGTGAAGCAGCTTCTTGAGTAGGTACACCGAAAACGTCCATCCTACGTATTTTATCGAATTTCCCATTCACTGTACACTTTCACGGACATTTGCCACATAACACACTATCATTATTATGAGCCAAAACCGAAAACAAACAGCATAATGAAAATTTTACAAAAAAAAAACATGAACTTCCCTCTTCGGATTCCCGCCAAAAAATTAGAAGACAAACATACCAAATTATGTTAAAGTATCAAATTGAATATTTACATGTGTTAGGTAGGTAGGTATATTATGAAACATAGGTATAAATGCACAGATAGAAAATTGTCATCATATCGAACGTAGAAGATCTACCTACTAAGTTGACCCACATACAGCTTGCAGCGCATATAGCTTGTGCCCAGCGGCGTTGCGAGCGAATCAAGTTTATTCCCGTTCCCGTGGGAATTTCCAAAAAATCCATTCATAGCGGTTGCCTACGATATATAAAGACACCTATGCATACCATAATTCATGTTTCTATGTGGTAATGGTTCCGGAGTAGTACGTATTTCTCTTAATTTTCCTGTGGGAACGAGACATTCTCCCGCTTAAAAAGTACTCTAGATGTAGACTCAGTTATCCCCCACCAAATTTCATTAAAATCCGTCCAGTAGTTTTTTGCGTGATGCGTGCAAAACCAGACAGACAGGCGGACACACAGACAGACAGTGTACAGACACGGTCTCGTTAATTTTTATAACATGTATAGGTAGGTAGTGAAGAAATTTCTCAATTTCAACATAGCTTCCGCAGTATAAAAATCTGCAAAATCTTTGTTTGCAATATTGTTAACACCATTTTCAGGTGTTTACGTTACTTTTGAATGATCCCAGCACGGTGTTATGCAGTTTGATAAATGGCCTCTTTTATACCCGATGTCGAAATATTACAGTTTTTTAATGCAGTGGTTCCGTATATAATACTTTTTTTAACTATTCAAATAAGCTAAATAATTTTAATAAAAATATTTTTCAAACATACCTATTAAGCCTAACTACAGTAGGGCCGTTTTAACTTGGATTCTCTGAACATAGGCTTCGCCTGCGCAAAACCCCCTCTTACCGCCAAATGGTTGCTAAAAAATTTTATTGCGCAGACATTTGCGCAACTTTAGAGCTGCCACGTTAAAACGGCCGTACTGTACGTATTTGTAGGAAGAGCATACCTACATCATTACGCATGCTATCTACCTACCTACTTTTGATGTGAATGTAATTTACGAGCACGTATAAAACCAGTTTTAAATTATCTTATAAATACTTATTTTTAATTTGTAGAAATACTGAATCCAAATAAAAATCCTACGATTCTTTATAAAATATTAATTCGAAAAACTTCATTCAACTGACGACATACACAACCAGTTTGGAGTTACAAATACGTTGTCGCCTTACCTAATTTATGTACAAATATAAATGGTACGAAATGAATAGAATAAGCTGCGGTCAGTCTGCGAGAGCATGTTTGACGAAAGCTCTGGCTAACAATCACCTGTGAATTGTGAACTCATCGAATTAGCTTGTTGTCATTGTATTCTGCTCATTGTGCAACCCTTGCGGCATTTCTCATCGAGATGTGATTTAGGAACACACGACTAAAAGTTCTGTGCATTAGTTATTGCTACACAGAGCGTTGAATGGTTCGCCGGGTTGAAACCAGAGTTTGTAATGTAGCAATGAGTTTTTATACACTACTAGCGGCCCGGTGTGCTCCGCAACGTCTAAATGAAGAACCACTCCACAGATTTTAAGCAAACTTCACATAAACCATCTGCTAAATAGTCCGAATAAAGCCTAAAAATTTGGTTTGGATAGGTGAGAACGTTCTTGAATTATAAAATAACTACGAAAAGTGGGATTGATTTTTATATATATATATATATATATATATATATATATATATATATATATATATAGATTCAAAAGACTAAGCTGTAAAGCAGCGAGCAAGCTGTACGCTGAAAGTTAACCATTTCGTCGAAGTGTTTTTAGTGGTAATTAAATAGAAGAAGTCTCTTCAACGACTATAATGCTATCGATTCTAAAGGAACAGTCAAAATGGCTTGCCCAACAACAACAAATGAAACAGTTTTGAAAACATATTTATTTTCAGGCTAAATATGGGATAGAAATTTTCAAGTAAGTAAGTAGTTAAGTTAGGTACCTACGTGGCGTGGTATATGATGAAAGGGGATGAAAGAAAAATCAAGTTTTATTTGTTTATGGAGGAGCGGAGGTGTACCTAATGCTCCTCCATCGTGGAAAGGGAATATCTTCTCTTCTGGTGAACGTACTCGTAGACTTACCTATATCTATCCGGAATAGAAACCTCTTAATTAATAATGTTCGGAAGTAAAATCCAAACTTCGTGAGAGCCGGTCACTTCCATCATTGCTATTTATTTACATTACATCCTCAGACAGACACTAATAATAATCGCAAACCATGTGTGATTGCTCACATAACATGCCTGAATAGCATTTGTATAAAACCGAAAGTAGTTTCGGCAGTTACAAAACAAACAATTGAGTGCGATGCCTCCGCAAATAATAGGTAAATAAAGAAGTTTTCTCTTGACCTTTATTACTGCACAATAAGTGAGATAATCAATCCAATGTTTTGCTGAGTTGTTGCCAAGCGTGGTTGCGTACAGTGGCGGCTTTAGAGGGGGTCGACTGGGGCGTCTGCCTGAGGCGCGAGGTACAGTACGCCCGGTTTAACTTGGCAGCTCTGAGGTTGCGCAAATGTCTGTGCAATAACATTTTTAGTGACCGTTGGCAGTATGACGCGGAGCCTATGTTCAGAGCAGCCAAGTTAAAACGACCGTACTGTACTACAGGCCGCCGCGCGAGCCAGCTCGACTTCACCACTTAATTTTAATGCCAATTTTTATCGATCTAAAGGAAAACTAGACTCGTATTAACTTTTATAGACTTATCTGTCCTTTTGTCGCTTGTCGTATCTCTCGCTAAATAATGTAGAACGAAATAGACAGGAGAGAAATTGCAACTCGTATTGGGCCCCCTGCATTATATTTACATAGTCGGTACTTTTCTTTCTTCGCTTCTTACATACTCCTAAGTTCAAAAGCATTTTTTTAAATTGTAATGAAATAGTTATACCTGAAACGGCCCCTAGATGGCTAAGGTCGGCCCTGGACTTGCGTAATACTGTCGGAAAATGTCAATTAACCTCTACCCTCGTGGCATCGACAGCTGTGTCACCGTCAATCATACGATGGAAGCTGCGGATATAGTCTGTGCGCCAAGCCAAGTTAGGTTGAGCAGAAAAAATATACAAATTTTTTCGGAACCATACGAAAATACTGGAATTTATGAGGCGCTAATTATATATTTGGTTTTACATTAGTGACCCTATTAATTGAAATTAAAATTAGAAGGCTTTTAGTGAAAATCCAGAGGGAGACAATTTTCTATTTGCTGTAAGTATATTTCAGATTTTTGCTCTTAATAGTACTAGTTTTTTTAAATGACTAGTGTCCGTGAAAGTGTGCAATGAATGAGACATTTTATAAATTGCCTACATAAAGTTAAATTAAAATAAGAAACTTGGCGTACACTTTACGTACTTATTCTGCGAGATAGTTATCTTATTTGGGCAAGTCTGACGAGTAACAGCTAATAGTCGTTGTGATATCCGCTGGCGATTCCACTGATGCTTGAATGGTTAGGGCAGCACAATAGCTAGATTGCACATCAGTCATCATCGATAGTGAGTGTTGCTGCAGGGTATCGGTATACCTACACATTCCAGTCTCACTGTCGCTGTATGTTATTAGTTAATATCTGGATCAACCTTAGTAGATCATCGGCACTCGGCATTGAGAAGATATTTTTAGTCTAGAGGTCAGAAGGATCGTTCAATCCCAAAAAAATGTGGTTCACTGTACCGTCAAGAGGACGTGGAGCTTGCACATTAGACTTTGTAAAGTTCTTATTAAAATCGCCTTAGAGGTCAGACTTGCACTACTAAGTGTAAAGCTTCATGTGCTCTTGACTGTACCTGGTAATTTAAAACTAAAAAATTTTGCTGTCACCTAACTTACAATGTCAGTCTTCCATAAAGTTTAATCAAATAGTAAAAAAAAACAAATATATTTATTTCTCTTAGGACATGAGGTAATGATTGAAATCGTAAGTTACACCAGGTTCAAAGAGATTTAAATATAATAGGGCCAAAGAGGTTGGAAGAAAATCATTCTCTAGAGAAAAACTTTTTCTTTAAACGTCTTTGAATAGGGCATAGAGGGGGCATTGGGAATATTTTCATACTAAACTTTGAAGCCTAAGCGTCATATCCTTATCATGTCAGTTAGTATGAACGCCAGTTGTCATTCGGTCAAAATTGTACTAGACTTATTCTACTTGGAATAACTTTTGACTTAAAATTTTCCTCGCTTAGTCCCCTCTATGCCTTATTATATTTTAATCTCTTTGACCAGGTTACACCTAGCTCAGCTGATGCACTGTTGCGGAACCAATGCAACGGTCTGGCGCCTGAGCGACCTTTTTTGGTGTCCATTTCCGTTTCCGTGTCTACAAGTTCATGACATTAATTTTTTTAGAAAACTCCGCAAAAATGAAACAAAAAACTTTGAGAGCTTATTTAGGTACCTTCCTAATTATAATACGTACTTACCAACATATCAGCTAAGATCAGTATATTGCTAGATTAGAGAAGCCAACAACGCGATTAGCGCAAATTCCCATGTTTACAACACAGCACATTATTAAACTGTGACTACAAGTTATCGCATAAATCGAAGAGGGCGAGCATTCCCGAACCAGTTCACAGTCAGTGTAGATTTCATGTGGCCAGGGCATGCGGGCCCAAGGGCCCAGATACAAGGGGCCCCCTATTGAGTCAGATTGAGAACGCTTGCATTTTCAGTATAATAATATGACCCAGGTGTAACGACATTCGATGTTGTGAATCCGAATAACCATAGGTAAAATGTTTCTTTGACAGGATTGGATTGCATCTTATTTTTATTTATGACAGTTAATCACGAGCCAAACAATGTATTTTTTGTGTTATTTAATTGCAGGCAGATCTAGTTCACTAGTAATATTATTATTTTACAAAACTATTAGAGGCCCTGCGTTTACACGCAAAAGTTTTCCAAGTAGCAGGCCCCAAACCAGGGGCCCAATCACCGTCGGCCTTGCACGGCCCCACAAGCTCTACATTCCGAGCCTAAACGAAATGAACTTAAGTCAGTGGGCAATTAATGCGGGTGACATAAGAGTCCTTTCGCAACGCATTACAGCATTAGAAAGCTACTGCTACATCTGTACGCACGTAGGTTCCTGCTGCGAACCTTAAAAGACCTGCGGTTGGTTGGTATTCCTGCCACGACGCCCGAGACCGGAGCGGTGTTTGATTAACGATGGCATTGACAGTATTGTACTCGTTTACATAAATATAATGAGAAACTTCACTGACAGAGTAGTGGCAGCCCTGTTGGGGTTCAGCCAACTCTCATGCACGAGCCCCGGGTGAGATCTACCTATTTCTTCAAATGAGTTCTTAAAAACTTAAGTAGGATATATTTTTGTGATTAGCTAACCCGACGGCGAATCAAACCTGCGGGCCTAGAATTGATTCAGAGACATGTTTAACAGCACCCTCTGGTCCATCAACACATTTAGAGTGCTCCGGGTACTTTCTAAAGCTGAATGTATACATTTAAGACAATATAGCCTCTATCTGGCACTAGCTCTAGTTACGGCACTGCAGATGCGATACCAACAAACATGTAGCACACAAATGTTAGTCTCGTGACTGAATCGATAATCTGAATCAGTAATCAATCGTAGACTCCTCTCATATATCTTTATGACTTCTTCTATATTTAGATCAGATTTGGATTAATAATTCAAATTTAGATTAATAATTCAAATTTTGATTGATAATTCAAATTTTATACTTATACCTAGTGGCTATGATCTCCTAATTCACACTTGACCTCCAAAGAAACTCGCTCCAAGCCTTTTGAATAATTAATGAGCATGAGAAATATTTGGATGCGATTCCTTTCCAAATATTTGTTGATTTCATTTTAATTAATGTTGCGCGTTCTGTGTATTTTAATAGCTCGATGGGCACATTTATTTATTGGGTAAACGAGTGACGTTACAAACAATCTTAACAGTAAGTAAGTATAGAAATAATTTTGCTTCATAGAAAATATATTTAACTAGGTAGCTTTTGACTCCGTTCCGGGATAAAAAAAAAAGCATCCTAGTTGAAAACTAGATGTAGATGCCAAATTTCATCGAAATCCGTTTAGCCGTTCGTGAGTAGATATATAATGAACCCAACGTTCATTATATATCTACTCACGAACGTAAAAAAACGTAAGTGATGGAAATACTCCTAGCACCGATATCAATTTCAAATTCATATTCATATTTATTGCCATTTATTTATGTACCTATTGCAGTCAATGGCTCCTTTGTAGTTAGAGTTCCGTACCAAAATGGTAGGTACATAGGTAATTGATGCCATGCCGCTGTCTCTTTCTATAAAACAGATGTTTATTTCCGATACTTCTAACGACTTTAAAGGAATGGTTTTTAAATAATATTTCAACCAACTTTATCTCTAAACATAAAATTAAACAGTAACTTGACCGAAAGGGGGATAAAGAAAGTATTGAACACGCCGTATTTTTGTGCAATGTGCATGGACTCATAAGGAGAGTAATAATTTAACTAAGAATCCGACTAATATTTACGTAATAAAAGTTTGTGAGTATGTTTGTAACTCTTTCATAAAAACTACAGAACGGATTTTTATGAAACTTTACTGTTACATAGCTTATACGTATAAGCTATAAAACTTTATAGTTACATAGCTTATACGTCAGAATAACACATACGCTATATTTTATCCCCGTATTCTCACGGGAACGAAAACTAAGCTGGTGAACCCGCATGGTGAAACGAACGAAAAAGACGAAAAGAGAAAGATTTGTTAAGGACGAGGCAGTATGACCTTTGTTCCTAGCCTGTCCAACAAAGTTCGGCGAAAAAAAATATTTGCCTGTCAATGTCAATCAAACTGACATTTAGTGCTTTGAGTCTGTGCTTTGAGTTTTGAGTTGTGGAACTTGTGGATTTACGGTTTTCTAAATTTTTATAGAAAACTATACGAGAAACCATGGCGTATCTCACCCAGCCCGACTACGTGAAATACGTGTGTTCATGTGGACAACTAAAACCGATCACGAGTCTATATTTCTGTCGACATTGCTTAAAAATCCGGTGTGGTTTCTGCATTTGTCATGAGGTAACTTTCTACATTATTTATTGTATAAAAACATACAAAAAGCCCCTAAAAACTATTGTCTAATACTCAATAAAGTCTTGTTTGCTAATACTTTACACTATGTATAAGTTTAAGTTCTCTTTGTCCATTAAATTGAATGTATTATACCTCGCATTCATAGGCCCTGCTATGACACACCCGATCACTGTATTATTGTCATTTATCTATTTTCTAGATGTATACAGCTTTGTGTACAACAATAACGTTATGTAGAATAGAAGACTTGAATGATTGCAGTGAATTTAAACTATCATGCTTATTTTATTTTCAGTTCTAATCAAAAGTATGTTGTGAAAATCCTAATTTGATATATAATTCTTGAGAAACAGAGTGGTCAGATCATGGAATTAGCTACCAGAAGAAGTAGTCTCAGCACCCAATGTTAATCAATTTAAAAATAAACTGGACATATACATATCCTGTAATGAGAAAGCTTGAGTGGAGAACACCTGGATACAGGCATTTAACAGTTGTAAACTGCTTGCCTGATTAATATATATATATATATATTTTTATTTTAGAAGTAAAATTCATAATGTGTTAGTACTTATTTAAAAAATTAAGACTCGTGTTAGTAATGACATAAGTTATTATAATTTATTATTGTTGATATGGGCTTGTACCAATAATAATTTGCTAGCTGTTGCATAGGCTGTGTATTTTTCGAAGTGGATACCAAAAAACCCTTTCTTATTGTATTTGCTTAACTCCGTAACTGGTGGAACCGTAGGGTGGAACTAACTGATACATAGTAACTTTTTTTAATCAAAAACCTAACACAGCTTCGATCTCTTCACTTCAAAATGGAGCATCACCATAGCATATTCGTCATCCCTAATTGCACTATCATAAAGATAACCTAATTAAAGCAATGAAATGCATATTTCTGATATTGTTATTAGGCATTTAATTATGTTTAGTATTCAAAGATTCTAGCGCAAGAATCGACTAAGAAATTATGTTTCGAAATTCCCACGGGAATAATAATAATCAGGATACATTCAGGCACCACTAGCACACCAACTAGTTAGTTTAGTAAACAATTTGTTAAGGTGGACTCCCACTACTGCGCTAACTGCCTCGAGAACATGCCGTCGTCAGAAGCCCGGCTGAAGAAGAACCGCTGCAGCAGCTGCTTCGACTGTCCAAGCTGCTTCCATACGCTGTCTACACGTGCCACTGTCACGCAGCTTCGGCAGCAGATGCAGGATATGGCTGGAGGTGACAACAAACCTTATACCTTTATATTCGACGAGTCTTTTGACTCAGTTGGTAGTGATCCTGCGTTTTGAACAGGAGTGCCAACATTTGTGTGCAATGTGCATGAACATGTCTGTTGGCAGTATGTAAATCAGTGGTTTAGTACCCATAGTGCAGGCTCTACTTAGGTTGGGACTAATTAGTAGCCCTTTGGCGAATTTTATTCCATAAGTTATTAATATTAAGTAAACTTTTTTTTTTTTTTTCTTTTTTTTTATTTGAATTTATGTACGTAAAACACCAGGAAAATGTACATGATGCTGAAATTAAACCAGTCAACCATCAGGCTAAGCAAAAATTATTTTCCCGAAACTAATAAAAACAATGGAAATGAAATTTTAATTCAATTTGTACAGTGAAGAGCACATGAAGGTTTACACTTGTACTGCAAGTCTGACCTCTAAGGCGATTGTAATAAGAACGTAACAAAGTCCAATGCGTCAAGCTCCACATGCTCTTGACTGTACATTACATTGGACATACATTGCACAAATTAAAAATATTTAATAAAAATATTGGAAAAAAATAAACAGTTTGTGTTTATTTGCAGGTGATGCTAAGGTGGAAAATAAACAGCCAAAAAAGATGTACTATTTGTCCTGCTTCAATTGCCGGTGGACGTCGAGGGACGTCGGGATCCCGGATCAACCTGTTGGTATGTCCATTGTCAGATATTGTATTAGAAATAATCAATTATGTATAACAATAATCTATATGTGCAAAAAAATTATATACAGTGTGACTGGTAAATAGAGGGAAACAGAGTAACTGATCACCAATCTGCAAAACAAAGCAACATTCAAAAAAGTATAAAAAAATAAAACACTACTTTTGCGCAATTTTCTAAATCTAAAATACGATTATTCTGAATTTGCCATTTAGGTACTACGTAGCGTATTGTACACAAGCCGCCGCGCCGGCCGCCAGCCAAAGCGTCGGCGGTCATTGATCTCGCGCAGTTGATTTTGCGAGTATACGCTAAAATTGAAGAATTTAACTTTTTAGTTCCGAAATCAAGGTATTTTTTTATACAAATGCTAAAGAAATTTCAAGGGGGAGAATGAGAAGCTAATGTACTACTCTTTCACCCCCTTGAAGGATTCCGTCGATCCAGTTTATTATCGTTTCGGAGTAGTACGTATTTCTCTTTTTACCCGGTTTTTTAATTTTCCCGTGGGAATGAGACCTACTCCCGCTATAAAAAGTACTTTAAGTGTTGACCCAGTTACTCAGTTATCTTCACACCAAATGTCATCAAAATCGCTCAAGTAATTTTAGCGTTATGCGTGCACAACCAGACAGACAGACAACAATTTCAAAAATTGATGTTTTGATATCTACATTACCGCTAAAATTTTCAAAAACTATTTCCTGTGCAGATGGCCTCGTTACAGTTTTATTATATGTATAGATTATTATGTGCGACAACTGGTTCGATTTGTCTGCAGCGTCAGGAGGGTGGCCAGAGCGAACGAATCCGTTTACCACCCGCGTGAACCAGCTCCTCGACTACTACAAGGCCATAGCCCAGCAGGAGAAGCAGGAGAAACTAGAGAGGGAGAGGAAGAAGTATGCCGTCCGGGGGAAGTACAGCACTCTAACTGTGAGTATTAGTCATCAAAAATCATCAAAAAATATAACATTTCCTAACTCTGCAGACTTCAATCAATCAACTGCTACATTCATACCATCATACCCTTTGCCTATGCTAGCGTCATCACTACTCACTACATAATAATAATAATATAATCTCACGCCTTTTTTATTTTTTTATTTTTTTTAGAGTAGTGATAGCCCGGACGGTTAAAGAGCCGGCCGAAAATCAGTGAGGCTCGGGTTCGAATCCTGGCATGTACCAATGAGTTTTTCAAAAACTTACGTACATATTTATGGATATGAAGGAAAACATCGTGAGGAAACCCGCAGGTCTCATAATTAATTCTGAGACATGTGTAAACAGACCCGGTCCGGCGATAGGCTCACCACCTATCACGTTAAGGGGTCCAATATATCTCGTGAAATGTGGGTATATCCAGTAAATTACTGGATCTGAAACTACTCCCCGAGGGGGTAGGCAGAGGTATTCCATTACTGGCAGTAATGGAATACCTCTGCCTACCCCCTCGGGGATAAAAAAGGCGTGAGATTATACTCACTACATAGTATAAAACAAAGTCGCTTTATCTTTCCCTATATCCCTATGTATGCTTAAATCTTTAAAACTACGCAACGGATTCAAGAGGAAGGTTTTAGTATAAGCATTGCACCCGTGCGAAGTCGGGGCGGGTCGCTAGTTGTGCATATTTTTTGAACTGTTACTTACTGCCAAAGAGATTAAAATATAATAGGGCATAGAGGGGACAAAGCGAGGAAAATTTGAAGTCAAAAGTTATTCCAAGTGGAATAAGTCTAGTACAATTTCGACCGAATGACAGCTCGCGTTCATACTAACTGACATGACAAGGACATGACGCTTAGGCTTCAAAGTTTTGTATGAAAATATTCCTAATGCCCCCTCTATGCCCTATTATATTTAAATCTCTTTGCTTACTGCTAACAGGTGGGCACTTTTTGAACTGTAGTCCCCTTATACGATATTTCTCATAATCTCTACCCTAAATCTATACCAGGAGGAAAATATATAGAGGAAAGATTTGTATCTTTGTTACGAATAAACTCAAAAACTACTGAACCGATTTTAAAAATTCTTTCACTAATGGAAAGCTAGAATATCCCTGAGTAACAAAGGCTATATTTTATTCCCGTTTTCCCACGGGAACGGAAACGACACGGGTGAAACCGAGCAGAACCGCTAGTATACTTATAATAAAGTGACCCCGTGTTTTGAAAGGCACGTTAAATCGTTTGGCACCATAATTAATCGAGATCGGTTCACTGGTTCAGGTGTGAAAAAGAAACAAACTCACTTTCGAACTTATAATATTACTGGCTGTTCTCCGCGGTTTCACGTAGTTCCCATTCCCATGTAGCCCCCGTGTTTTGAAAGGCACTTTAGGGGCAGCGATTGTGACTGCCACTAAGCGAGGTCGAGAGCGATGAGGGTTGCGGAATGAAAGATGTTGCTCGTGTCGAGAGTCGAGATCGAATGTGATCGGTGATCGGTAAAGCGTTTGCGATTGCCAGGATAAGACAGGCCTCACTAGCGCCATGGCCCGCAACATTGCGGGGCTCCCCCCAGCGGACGGTGGTTCGTCGTCTGCCATCGCCAGCTTCTCGGCCAGCCAGGCCAGCGCCCACGTCGAGGACCTCCCCGAAGACGTCTACACGAGGGATGTTAATTTGAAGCTGAGTGAGTTATTCATATAATATTTAAAAAAAAATCTTAAAAATATTCGAAACTGAAGTTATGCTTCTTCAGATAGATTAATGATAGATTTATAGATTTTCAATGGAAATGTTAATTTGTAAATAAATTAAGAGTAAAAAAAATTTTTACTAATATGTAATGGAGGAACGGAGATGGAATGCTCCTCCATCGTGAAAAGGGATGATCTTTCTTTAGGCGAGGTGATCGTGCCTGCGGACCAATGTCCAACAGTTGATGTTGGACAGTTGTATTTATACAATACTCATTAGAAAACTCCGATAGCGCGGTTTAGAACTCGGCCGTCTATTGGCGCGTTGTATGTAACTCGGCCTTCTATTGGCGCGTTCTATGTAGTGTCGCTACATGTAAAAGACCCGGTCCGGCGATGGGATCACCACCTATCAGGTTTAGGGGTCCAAAGAATATCTCGTGAAAAGTGAGTATTTCCAGAAATTGAATACCTCTGCCTATCCCCTCGGGGATAAAAGGCGTGAGATTATATTATTATATATTATTAAACTGTGAAAAATAGTGTGATCCGAGAGCGTTGCGGCTTGAAAGATGATATAGTGACTAGGATTGAAAGAGGAATGCTCAGGTGGTTTGGTCACATTGAGCGGATGAATGAAAGTCGTCTAACGAGACAAATATACAAGGGTGTTGTGAATGGGCAAGTCGGTAAAGGATGATCTAGGCGGCTCGGCGATGTGTTGAAGAAATGTCAGATAAAGAGTACCCGAAACCGACGAGCATGCATGAGTCGTTTGATGGATGTGGAGGAAGCGCGAGAGATCTGCCAGGTTCGTAGCAAGTGGCGGTCTGTTGTCTCTGCCATGTATGTTTGTATGTAAACTGTGTCCCACATGTATTAATGGCCGTGTGCAGTGACGAGTATGCCCCAGCGGCTGGCCGCGGCCGAGTGGCAGCCAGGGTTGGTGTCCCGGCTGCACCCCCTGGCTCGACTGCTGAGCGTGAAGCGCAGCCAGCGCTGCAGGGCCTGCGACCACAACCTCACCAAGCCCGAGTACAACCCCGGATCCATCAAGTTCAAAATCGAGCTGCTGGCATAGTCAGTGACACTAGTTATTATTCGATCGTATACTTTAATACTCTAATACCACAATGCTTTATTTCTCTGATACAACTTAGGCCGCGTTCCTAAACCAAGTTAATAGGGAACTTGCACTAAAATTATATTGATAAATTATCTTAATAATTCAATAATGATAGTCGCTAAAAGTGCATTCCTGAATAAAAAAAATCTAAAGTTATGTTTTTTTCGCGAAATATTTGAATTATAAGTAACGCTATATGAGACGTTATTTGAAACACCAATCAGCGACGAGTGACGTTACTCCGTCATAAAGCGAAAAAGAGGTAAGGAAATACTTGTATGTTTGAAACGAATAAACTCAAAAACTACTGAATCCAAAGAGATTTAAATATAATAGGGCATAGAGGGGGCATTGGGAATATTTTCATACAAAACTTTGAAGCTTATGCGTCATGTCCTTGTCATGTCAGTTAGTATGAACGCGAGCTGTCATTCGGTCGAAATTGTACTAGACTTATTCCACTTGGAATAACTTTTGACTTAAAATTTTCCTCGCTCTGTCCCCTCTATGCACTATTATATTTAAATCTCTTTGTCAGTGATACTTATTATAATTCGATCGAATACTTTGATACTCCAATATTACAACGCTTTATTCCTCCGATACAACTCAATCCCTGCTAGTTTCATCTAATACTTTAATACTCTAATACCACAATGCTTTCTCTTATACAAGATACAACTTCAATACAAAAAGGGGACGAGATAGGAAAGTGGACCACTTGGGAAAGTAGACAATATAGGAAAGTTGACGACTTGGGAAAGGGGACGAGATAGGAAAGTTGACGACTTGGGAAAAGGGACGAGATAGGAAAGGGGACGACTTGGCAAAGGGCACGAGATAGGAAAGGGGACGACTTGGGAAAGTGGACGAGATAGGAAAGTGGATGAAGTCACCCCTAAGGAAAAATCAGATGTAGAGCAGCGATAGCCCTGCGGTTAAAGAGGCAGCATCTCATTCCTGAGGCTCAGTTCTAATTAATGAGTTATTCAAAAACTAACGTACCTATTTATCACAGGCTCGATGGTCAAGGAAAACATCGTGAGAAAACCCGCAGGTCCTGGAAGAATGAAATTTTGCACAAAGATTCCTTAATACGTTCGCTGCCAAACTACGAGTATACTCGTAGTACCTATTGTTATAGAAAGTGAGCACTAAGAAGAATTTTTGTATGTTTGTAACGAATAAGCTCAAAAACTACTGGACCGATTTAAAAAAATCTTTCACCATGAATGCTACACTATCTCTGAGTAGCATAGGCTATATTCTATCCCAGTATTCCCACGGGAAGGGGAACTACGCGGGTGAAATCGCTTAACAGTGTAATAAAATTGTCCACCAGCTACCACGTGCCGGAGATAAAGATAATCTCGTACGAGCCGGTGAAGCCTGGGCAGAGGTCAGCTCTGCTGGTGAAGCTGACCAACCCCACCGGCCACGAGATGCAGGTGAGGCTGTTGCAGCCGACAGACGTGCCCGACGGCGAGGAAGAACCCAAGAGCATCGAGAAGTCGCTGGAGAAGTCCCTCAATCTGGAGAAGGTTCGTTGGGAACAGATATTTATACATGAGTTAATGAAAATGTTTTTATTTCTGTAGGTAATTAAGAATTACAGTTCAATTCAATAGTCTAATAATGAGGCACACTAACCTCGTCCATGAAGATTGGATAAATGTAAACAGCAGCCCATCTACACCGACGAGTAGCTGGTTCCAAATGCAATACCCTGAGAAGAACCAGGAAGAAACTCAAGGACAGCCCTTTTTAATCTCATGTCTTACTAGTATATATATCTTATGTCTTAATAATAATAACGAGTATTTATTGCACGAACTTCCTCATTTGTGAGCGAAGACCCTTCAGCAGTGGGCTGATATGTGTTGATGATTATGATTTCGCGAATAAAATGCACAATCGTATGAGTAACCGATCAACATTCCGCATAAATATAAATAATAATATAATCTCACGCCTTTTATCCCCGAGGATGTAGGCAGAGGTATTCCATTACTGGATATACCCACATTTCACCAGATATATTGGACCCCTAAACGTGATAGGTGGTGAGCCCATCGCCGGACCGGGTCTGTTTACACATGTCTCAGAATTAATTCTGAGACCTGCGGTTTTCCTCACGATGTTTTCCTTCACCGTCGAGCTAGTGATAAATATGTACGTAACTTTTTGAAAAACTCATTGGTACATACTAATCCTGGGATTCGAACCCGAGCCTCACTGATTTTCGGCCGGTTCTTTAACCGTTCGGGCTATCACTGCTCTAAAGAGTAAATAAATAAAAATAAAACACTACTTTGCAATTTTCTAAAATACGGTTATTCTGAATTTGCCATATACTACTTAGCATTGTACATTGTTAATGTTTTCCTTCGCCGTCCAGCTAGTGATAAATATGTAAGTTTTTTTAACCGAGTTCTATGTAGTGACGCGGACGCTACAAACTCTTTGGTTCGAATCCGAGCTTCGCGGTTAAGAAACGGGATCTTTGACCACAGAGCTATCAATCAATGTTATGAGATAGATCTCTTATCAGCTGTTATATGATGATGTTGATGTAGCAAGCATAGACATGGAAGTATTTTTGTATTTACTCGTATGTTTATTAGGATATAGTATGAATTAGTTTATTATATCAACACAGATAAGTAGGTACATATTTAGTATTTGGATTAAATGTAAGACGAGTATTCATTTTTATTATTTTCGGCCAATCCCGACAAATAATTTCTGCTTAGCCATTAAGTTCGCCATGTTGTATATTTTCTTGGTACAGTCAAGAGTCGATTCAACACAGTGTGACCTCTAAGGCGATTGTAATAATAATAACAAAGTCCAATGTGTCAAGCTCCTAGCTAATTAACTGACACTGGCGTCACAGTATATTAACGAAAACGTATTGTATGTTAAAAAGAATATATCACTTTACAAAAAAAATAGTGACAGACATTGTATAAACACTAGAAATAAGAATGAACTGGCTGCTTATGTTAGTCGATTATCTAAAGTCACCAAATCATATAAGGGTCAATGTATAAGCTTTTACAATAAGATTCCTATTGCATTACAAAATTTGCCTCTTGACAAATTTAAAACAATAGTTAAGCAAACATTATATAAAAAAGGCTACTATAAAATTACCGACTACTTAGTAGACCAAAACGCATGGGTTTAACCGACTCAGCGCTATGTAAGGCTATTCATTATAATTATTATTGTGAACCATATTTACTAGTAAGACATGAGACTAAAAAGAGCTGCCCTTGAGTTTCTTGCTGGCTCTTCTCGGGGTACTGCATTTGGAACCAGCAACTCGTCGGTGGAGATGGGCTGCTGATTACATTTAGCCAATCCTCATGGACGAGTTTAGTGTGCCTTGTTTATATTGACATTTCAAAGTGTATTTTTATACCTACTGAAATAAAAGAATTTTGAGTCTGAGTTTGCTCCACGTGCTCTTGACTGGACATGAAGTTAAATAAATATTTCAGGACACGTCGCTGTGTAAGGCGATCGAGCGTCGCGCCGAAATCTTGGCGAGCAGCGTGGTGAGCGTCCCCGATGTGGCGTTGAGCGTGGCGCAACGCGACGACGCAGCAGAGTACGACGATGACGCACACCACAACGACAACGAGTATGTGGCACAAAAATTATAAATTGAATAGAGGGGTATAAACATCCCGACACAAAAAAAATGCATATTATGTAATAAGGTAAAACAATCTCGTCGGTGGAGATGGGCTGCTGTTTACAAATGTAAATGATTGGCCAAATAGCCAATCTTCATGGACAAGTTCAAAGTGCCTTATTATTAGACGATTGACTTTTTCTAAGTGTAATTAGCAATACATTTTCATTTTCAGAGCAGTGATAGCCCGGACGGTTAAAGAGCCGGCCGAAAATCAGTGAGGCTCGGGTTCAAATCCTGGCATGTACCAATGAGTTTTTCAAAACTTACGTACATATTTATCACTAGCTCGACGGTGAAGGAAAACATCGTGAGGAAACCCACAGGTCTCAGAATTAATTCTGAGACATGTGTAAACAGACCCGGTCCGGCGATGGGCTCACCACCTATCACGTTTAGGGGTCCAATATATCTCGTGAATTGTGGGTATATCCAGTAATGGAATACCTCTGCCTACCCCCTCGGGGATAAAAAAGGCGTGAGATTATATTTTTTTATATTTATATATTTTCATTTTCAATAGATGAATAAAATTAGCACCAGTAAACTTTAACAAAAATAGATGGTAATTTTTAGATCCGTGGAGTCGTCAAGTAAATCAGAAACTTAACTTTACTAAATTATCTTGCTAGTATTATTTTCTTCTTGTAAGACAATCATTGTAAGGCATCTTTTAGCGTATTGTTAGCGCGATTGTGAGTACTTTTAAAAAAATTCCAATTCATAAAATCGTGACACTGGCCGCCCCGCCCGCTTTCGTATGCCGCCTGCCATTGTCACTTTATCCTTCCCCTCCCATGTGATTAATGTGTTTTTTTCTGTCACAGCATAATAATGTGGCGCAAGTCCAACAAGCTGGCTCTGCGGCTTGAGGTGGAGACAGACTCGGCCGCCGCGGCTGGAGGCCCCGCGCGAGCCGCTCTGTCGCTGCAGTACTCGTACCGGAACACCGTGCCTCCTTCCGCCGCCACGGCGCAACACCGCGACCACACGCTCTACGCTACAGTTCTGCTCGACTTGGGCACCGTTAGCCAATAAAATATAGTTATTGGCATCTTGGGCACAGTTGGCCAATAAAGGATATAGTTATTGGCATCTTGGGCACAGTTGGCCAATAAAGGATATAGTTATTGGCACCTTGGGCACAGTTGGCCAATAAAGGATATAGTTATTGGCATCTTGGGCACAGTTGGCCAATAAAGGATATAGTTATTGACATCTTGGGCACAGTTGGCAATTTAAAGTTATATCTATGGCGACTTGTGCACTGTTAGACAATAAATGTATATGTATTGGCCACTTGTCAATGGTATACCTATCAGCGAGTTGAGCACAAAATAAATAGTATTGGTATTGGCTGCTTGGGCACAGCTTGCCAACAATTGGTGTACTTATTTGCTACTTGGGCACATATTATTCAGCCAATTACTGCTATACTTGTACTTATTATCTATCAGTCAGTAGAGTACTGCTAGCCAATAAATGGTATATTTATTTTCAAGTTAATAAATAAATAAATTGTTGGACACAATTCACACACGGTTATTTAGTCCCAAACTAGGCAGGGCCTGTACTATGGGTACTAAACAACTGATAAACATACTTGAATAAATATTAAACGACCAGACACGAAGCCAACATAAATGTTGGCCCCAAGCGGGGATCGAACCCGCGACCTCCGACTCAGAAGGCAGGGTCACTACCAACTGAGCCAACAGGCCTGTCGAAGGGCAAGTTGGGCACAGGTAGCCAATTTAAGTAACATTTTGGCGACTTCATCGTTTTAAGTAAGACTACTGGAAGATTGGGGCTAATTTCCAAGCATAACATAACATAATAGTGACCTGTGTCCTCCAAGTATATCGCCAAGTTCACCAAATGCGAATTATAGATAGTGGTGTTATTATTTATTACTTCAGGTATAGAATAGCTTTATCAATGATTTTGTTTGTGCTCAATAATTTTCAGCTAATTTGGTTGTCTGTGCTGTCACGCAACGATGCAACGGATCGATTGATTTTTTCCATAGAGATAGTGGACCAGGAAGTGATATTGGCTAATTTTTATCCCGGAACGAGGATGAAGTCAAGGACAAAAGATAGAATATACTTTTTTTAAACATGAACAATTTAAAGCTAATTTTACTAAACTTTTTTGTATCTCACTAGATGTACATTTAATATGTACTCACCAAATGTAGATAGCTATATAAAGAAATAAAAGAAATTATGTAACAAAACTACTTGTGCCTAAATATTTTCCATTGTTATTTATGAATTTCATTTTTCTGATTTTAGTTGCTCAAAATGGTTTATTTTTGTAGCTTTTATTTTATTATTGTTATTAGTAATATGAAGTATGAAAAATATGAGTTCTCATTAGATTTATGTGTCTGTAATACGAATTTTTATTTAAGTATAATATTTATTATAGGATAGAAAAGTTGAAGCTCTTTAATAAGCAAGCAAAGTGCATAATATACTTGAAGTATTAGGGTCGCTCCACATTTGCGGAACGTACAGCGCCGAAGGTTCAGTGAACAACACACATTGACGTTTCACTTTAAAGATAAATGGATCAGCCACCCGCGTCAACCGTAATGTATGTTTTTCACCGAACCTTCGGCGCTGTACGTTCCGCAGATGTGTCGCGACCCTTAAAGATTTTAAAATGTAAGTACATAGGTACTAAGCTATGTGCATGCAGCAACTGTTTAAATAACTTGTATACATAATGTAAGCAGCTAAATTTATATTTTAAATTATCTTTTTTATAACCAGCCTAAATAAATATTTCATACATACATAATCTACTTTCTATTACATGATGACCACACCACCTACTTTTAACAGAATTCAATAAGAAAAAATAAATTAAATATTTTATGCTGATTGTATAAAGCGGAGGGTAAATAATACAAAATATTGTAAAAAATATTTATTTATAAACTGAATCAAGAACACATATTTACACCACAAGTTCCCGTGAATAAATAATGGATAAATGCAAATCAACACTTTTTTGTTGGAAGACATTAAAAATGTAATAGACTAATTCACTAAACAATAAATATTTAAGGAAAGCCCTGAAAAATTCAATTTTTATGAACTTCTATCTACATCGGATATCTGTTCTCTATTCTTTTTAAAATATGGTAGATCCTCTTCCACTTGAGTCTTAGCCGAGTAAATAACATCATTTATACCAACACCATCGTAACTACAGCCAATCAAAGAGAGGGGGAGGTTGTTATCTAGTATGTACTGTCTAATCTTACTAACTTTCTCATAATGCCCTACAATGTACTGAGGTATGCATTTGTGCAGAATATTTACGTGATACGCTGTTGGCTCCTGGTTTATTTTGAGAATAGAACCTATTTCTTTTAGTGCCGTATTTAGTAGCGTTGTCTCACTTACATCTTCGCCAAATTTCTCTTTAAACCATCTTCCTCCAAGCATAACAGTCATCACTGTACCTTTCTGGTCTGGGTTACAACAAGAGTCAAAAACAACTCCTAATATTGGAGAATTCTCAATGGGAGGAACCAAAAACCCAAATGCAGGGGTTATCAAAGGTGCATCTGTCGCAAAATATAAGTTTACAATACCAACCGTCACAAATGGAATGTCATTTAAGTCTTTTGCTAACTCAGGGTGTTGTTTGTCTACTAATTTTGCTAAAACGTAAGATGGTATTGAAGAAAAAACGTGGTTAGCTGTTACTGATTCTCCGGAGACATTTTTTAATACAACTGTACCTGAATCGACAAACTGTATCTGCTCTACTCGATTGCTAAGATTCAGATCAACATTATGTTCTTTTAAATAGTTGTAGAGAGTGGAAGGGAATGTTTCTAGACCACCCTTTATAGTGTACACATTCCATTTTTCTTCTTGTGATTTTTTAGCTAAGTCAGACAACTTCAACGGACTATTGCTCTTTGCCTTAAACATAGATTTCATCAGACCCTTCATAACACCTCCGTGGTTCTGTTCCCATTCAAACAGTGTTTTCATGAGGAACTTTACGGAGATTTCTTTTGCATCGCCGGCACATATCCCACAGATCATTGGCGATATTGCATAATCTGCTATTTCCTTGCCAAAGCGCCTCTCAACGAAGTTGTAGATCGAGTCGTCCTGAAGCTCCTTATGCGGTCGCGTTATATCGTGGAATAGAGCGAAAATAAGTGGTTTTGAAAACGGTTCATTTTTCTGAAAGACACTCTTAAAACTAGATGGCAGCACATGCAAAGAGTTGTTAACGTAGATGAGCCTGTTCTTAGCTGCCGGGTGGTCAGGCCTGATAGCTGAAATGTGCTCACTAAGGCCTAGATCTTGCATCATGTTCAAAGTATTCAACCCGGTTACGCCTTTCGGTCTAATGGTTCTGGGACCCTGTTCGAAGATGTAGTCTTTGGTTTTGATGGTCTTTATCCACCCACCACAGCAGCTCGTAGCTTCCAGCAGGAGTAACTTCAAGTTATTATTGGTCAGCATGTTGTTTTTCAGCAGATAATAAGCTGTTGATAGGCCGCCCAGACCCCCGCCGAGAATAGCAGCCATTACTATATTTTAATAAATTTCTTACTATTTAGCTGTTTTTATACTTTTCAGACAATATCGTAGTAAAATCTCACTGTATTTTGTCCAAGCCGAAATAAATAAAACCGAAATTGTTTATCTTTCTTGTTTTGACATTTGTATTTTTTTTTTTTCTTATTTTAAGGCATTGGCATTTTGAGCCATCAGCACTAAACACGATACGAAATTCAACATTTTCAGCTCTGCTTCAGAGCTATGCACAAAAATAAATAAGTTTCTTCAAAACCTATCGAAATGTCACTTGGTTATCAACAGTAAAGCGATAGTGCACTTTTACTGAAGATTTTAAAGAGGCTTCTTGAGGTAATTCGAAAAAGACCATCGCACGTATTTTATCGAATTTTCTATTCACTGCACACTATCACGGACATTTACCACATAATATACTACCACTATTAAGAACTAAAGCCCAAAATATACGGCAAAACGAAAATTTTACAAAAAACATGACGTCCTTCTTCGGATTCCCGCCAAAAAGCAAGACATTTGTAATTTTTGGCATTGACATTGACAATTTGAGAAACAGCCCAGAAAAAATTTTTATTCGTACAAATTCAATATGGCAATATTTACTCAGTTCATATGGCAATACTCAGTTCCTTTGCTTTGTTCCTTTCCTTGGGCAATACAAATCCCATAGACGTTTATAGAAAAAGTTTCTCTCTCCCAATGATTTTCTTCCAACCTCTTTGACAAATTCGTTGTCGAGTGATAGCGCAGACTTCATTTTGTGACCTGAAAATCTCAGTTGGAGCACAAAAAAATTATAATAAATCCCGCGCCTTTTATCCCCGAGGGGACAGAGGGATTGCATTTTTACAATACCCACGTCAACCCACGTTTCACAAGGACCCTTGAGTGCCATTCGTTGGACCGGTACCTACACATGCCTCAAAATTAATTTTGGAACCTGCGCAGATGCGGGTTTTCTTACGATGTTTTCCTTTACCGTCGAGTTAATGAAAAATGTTTTTGAAAAACTCATTGGTACATGCTCTCGCCAGGATTTAAACCCGCACCTCACGAATGAGAAGCGGGCTCTGTATATGTATGTCCCACAATGTATATTATGCTTTTTCGTTATTCAGAAACGGCGATTGCTACTGTTTAATTAATTTCCTCAAAAACCAACTAAGAAGGTAAACTTACCTACTGTTTTATCTTACCTATTTGAACATTATGAACGCTTATAAAATTCCTATTTACCTACACTTTATCCCGAGAAAAGGGTTCTCGTAAAGTGCACAATGTCCCCGACACAACCCATCTTCGCCACCGAGGCGCAAGTAACTCGGACACAGTTGCGGTGTGGCGCTGATAATGAATTTCAATTTCATACCCATTACTCCCAGGGATGATTGCCCATACAACTGTCTAGAGCTGACAATATTTACAAATATTAAGTACATACCTTTTTAATTTATGTGTGCTCTTCAGCAGTTGTTTAGTACGCAAAGTATTGCCTGCCTATTGCTTGGGACTAACTAAGTACCTACCCGTGTGTAAATTGTGTCGCACAATTTACATTAAACTTATATTGTTTTTGGACAAGTCCTACATTTAATTAAGACGCTCATCATTGTGAAAGTTTCTTATCTACCAATAACGACCACCTGTTCCCAAATATTTATGACATAGATAGATGTCTATCTAAATTAATAAATAAAGAAAACCTTTTGTGTCACTCTGGAAAAACAAGACTTTTGATAAATCCAAAGTTTTGGGTTATATTAACAACGACAAGGCAAGGACATTGTCTTTGACAAGGACTTATTTTAATTTTTATAGTAGAGATATCTGTGTGGATTCTAAGCTCTATGACAATACCCCTATAAAAACGTTAGAGCAACTCTTACCCCCCTTACTTCTTTGCAGAACACTGTCGCGTCCACAAAATGAGTCAAATCCGGCCAAAAATCTGCGACAAAAAATACAAAGCGGCTGAACTGAAAATCCTTAAAATCCTAAGCAAAATAGAAACTTTAAAACTCGGTAATTCGTACATTTCTAAAATAGAAATTCCGCGGAAAGATAAAACTAGCACAAGTGTTAAATTTTCTGGAAAGTATCCGAATTTTTACGTGCTTTTAATTTTGGCGGCTTTTTCATTATGCGTGACTGGAGTTTGGTGGTTTTATTTAGGGATTTCTAGTGAGGTAAGTCAATTAGTACCTGCCTATCCTGCCTAACTGTTTTCGAGGTTCCTGCTATAAGCATGTATTATCAATGCAAGGCAAGAGTAACTCGCTATTTTTCCGTCTGTAATCTTTGATCCTCTAAACCACCGAACCAATCTTGATTTGACTCGATGCTATGTAAGGCTATTAATCATACTTAATTATTATTGTAAACCATAATTACTAGTACGACATGAGACAAAAAAGAGCTGCCCTTGAGTTTCTTGCTGGCTCTTGTCGGGGTACCTACCTACTGCATTTGGAACCAGCAACTCGTCAGTGGAGATGGGCTGCTGTTTACATTTAAGTAGCCAATCTTCATGGACGAGTTTATTGGACTTGTTATTAGACTGTTGATTGTTCTAATTGTAAGTCTTATTACCTACAGAATAAAATACATTTTAATTTTTCATGATAGAATTTGGTATTTATTGCAATGATAAGTAAAGAAACACGCCTCTCATCCATGGTGCAAGTCCGATATCTTGTAAGTACCTATCGTACCGGTATGCAATGACTATAAGTGTTTTTATGAAGTGTACAAATAGCACTAACCGTGTAGTTGTATGTACAGTCAACAAAGTTGTTAGTGTTACATGACCAAAAACTAAGATTCAGTTTTCTCTTAAAGCTGTAAATGTATTTATAGTTTTTTTTTTTGGAAATTGTAGGGATCAAAGATACCTTTCGAAATAAACATTAATCAATCAGATTTATTTATGACTACCCCAGAAAAATGAGTTCTTAGTTACTGGCCGTGTAACCCTAACAACTTTGTTGACTATACTTAGGTAGTCCAAAGTCAACGATGCTTTCTATGTAGGTATGTAGATACCTACCGTATCTTAGTTTTTTGCTTTTACGTAAGACAGCGGCGGATGAAATATTAATCGAGTTCTCTCCTCCACTAGAACTGCCTCATAAATCTACCGTCCTCCTCTAAAACGCTATTCCGTCCGCCGGAAGACTGTTCTATGTGCGTGGGAGTGGACCAGGCGGTGCGCGTCGAAAACGTGTCTGCGCAAGAGTTCGAGGAGCAGTACGCCTACAAAGCTGTACCGGTCATTGTAACTGATGCCACCAACGGTTGGAGGGCTATTCAGGTATCCTTCTTAAGTCTGTATGCTTGAGGCGTCGCTAGATTTGGTTTTTATCTCCAGAGTTTAATAGGTTCCTAAAAAAAAATCGGGCATTTTATCGCCGAGGGGGTAGGCAGAGGTATTATATTTCTGGATATACCCACTTTTCACGAGATGTTCTTTGTACCCCCTGACGTGATAGGTGGTGAACCCAGCGCCGGACCGAATCTTTTACACATAACTATCTCAGAATGAATTCTGGGAAACCCGTAGGGGGTTTCCTAATAGGTCTATGCCAGATTGTTATAGCCTATACACACTGGTGATGAAAAAATTGCCAATAAATAACTTATACCTACTTAACTACTTAGGAAATTTTTACTCCACGTGAAAGTTTTCAAGTGAGGAAAATGTTTTACTTATATACCTAAATCTTTACAGTGCCTTTGTCGCCGTTGGGTTTTATGTTGTTTTAATTATTGATTTATTTCACGTTCGGGTATTATTAAAGTTCACCTGTTTACTTCCGCTTCTGGCTATTTTATGTTGGCAAATTTAGATTTTCCACTGCAAGCTTTGTTGCAACTCGCAACAATTTTAAAATGTCTTCTAATTATCAACAATCAACGTACACCCACATTTGGAGACCCATAGCCTAATTTAACGGTACATGATAATACTATACCAAACTTGATAGATTTGGTTTGACAAGCCTGTTGGCTCATTAGGTGGTGACCCTGCTTTCTGAGTCGTCTCGGGTTCGCTTCCCGCTCGGGACCAACATTTGTGTGCGTGAACGTGTTTGTTGGCTTTATGTGTTTTTGTTAAATACGAGTATTTATTTAGGTACCTTTTAATACACACTACAGCTATTTTATAGTTATGAAAAAGCTGCTCCAATCTTACAAAAGTCAAAACATTTCAACAATTTCCAGGAATTCAACTTCAAATTTTTTGCCGACTTCTACCGCGACGGCAAATTGGGAAAGCAAACGAACGATTGTTTCTACTTCGCCTACAAATCTGGTCTGAATTCCCTCCAGGAAGTGTTTTCCATGGACGAGAAGCGAGCGAATTTATCCGGGGAACCCTGGTACGTTGGATGGAGCACTTGCTACGACGAGGAGAGCAGGAAACTGAGAAGCTATTATAATAGGCCGTATTTCTTGCCGAAGACCGCTGAGAGCGATATGGTCGATTGGGTCTTTATGGGAGGGCCCGGGCAGGGAGCTCATATGCATGTAAGTATACAGAGGGAAGTTCCAATGTGAAATGAGCTGTAAGAATTTTGACGTAGAGTATATACTTGGTTGTGCCGTTTGGGCCGAGGCCATGGGACGTGGAGTTCCGAACCATACATAAAGGAGAAGTAGGTATCAGAAGCGACGGTCCTAGCCCAGTGGTTAAAGAGTCCGCTTCTCATTCGTGAGGCTCGGGTTCGAATCCTGGTGAAACGTGGCTATTTCCATTTCCAGAAATAGAATACCCCCTCGGGGATAAAAGGCGTGAGGTTATTTTATTTTTTCCCAAGAATGGTATAGCTATGCCTATCAAGTCGGGAATAAGGATTGACAGTACTTATTTAGATAGATGTACAGTCTTACGAATTACAGACGTTTTACGAATAAATACTCAGTGATACAAGATAGATCCGGCTCGAAGGACCACTTATTAAATGCTTCTGTTGGTAGGTGGACTCTGTGCGTCACATGTCATGGCAGGCGCAGATCCGCGGCCACAAGCAGTGGCAGCTCGCCCCCCCACCCGAATGCCTCTACCACTGCAGTTGGATCTCTTTCACCGTTGCCCCAGGGGAGATTTGTGAGTTCTACTTTATGTGGTTGTGTAGCCGTAAGCCAATTAGGAATGCTAAAAAAAATTTGGTGTTGTATTTAATATTTTTTTTCGATAATTGGCCAAATATAAGACACCTATTTAATTTTTTTTAAGATTGTGTTATGACGTCATCCAGTCACAAAATTCTGAACGAGCTTGCGAGAGTGAGCCTGGAGCCGGCATGATAAAAGATTATTATGAAACGAACATGCTCGATTGAGGAATTTTCAATGACATTAATAATATTTCTTAAAATTGAACTAGATGGCGCTGATCAACATTGGGAATTAGAAATTGGCAACACTGATGTGTCGCTTTACGTGACACATCCGTCCGTCATGTCATGTGCATTTTCGCAGATGAAGGAGACTGAGTTTTTGTTTATCATGGATTCGGATCTTTTGTTGTAACACAAACCACTCGTAAACAATGTACAAACAGAACAATAAATAAAATACAAGGCAATGAGTACGTAACCTTATTTTGATAAAAAGTCAGATTGGTTTTTTTTGTTTGACAAATTCTTGCGACCATAGATTAGGTAAAAAAAAACCCAAGGCTTATCAGCACCATCTATTGACACCTTTGAATACTCAAGTGACAGCTGTCACCGAAAACGCCTCAATTATGAAAAAGGTTTCTTAATGAAAAATCTCGAAATGGTTTTTGAATTTCTGCCTCTATTATAAAATTTTGCATCGCCACAATGGGGAGTTTTCGGTGACAGCTGTCACTTGAATATTCAAAGGTATCAATAGATGGTGCTGATAAGCCTTGGGTTTTTTTTTCCTAATCTATGGTCGCAAGAATTTGTCAAACAAAAAAAAAACAACTTTTTATCAAAATAAGGTTACGTACTCATTGCCTTGTATTTTATTTATTGTTCTGTTTGTACATTGTTTACGAGTGGTTTGTGTTACAACAAAAGATCCGAATCCACGATAAACAAAAACTCAGTCTCCTTCATCTGCGAAAATGCGTGGACCATGTATAGTGTATGGGTGTAAAATACGGAGGAACCGAAGCTCGACTCGACGCACTAGGAATTTAGGTACCTAAAACAAGATCTGTTTTATTGCGTTGCCTGCTGACGCGTTACACTCACTCACACACAACACAACAACGGCACATGACATGACGGACGGATGTGTCACGTAAAGCGACACATCAGTGTGTGTTGTCAATTTCTAATTCCCAATGTTGATCAGCGCCATCTAGTTCAATTTTAAGAATGTCATTGAAAATTCCTCATTAATACGACGGAAAAATTTAATCCTACTTACCTACCTCCTGCCACATACTGCAACTGACATCACTATCACTACATAGTATAAAACAAAGTCGCTTTCTCTGTCCCTATATCCCTATGTATGGTTAAATCTTTAAAACTACGCAACGGATTTTGATGTGTTTTTTTTTAATAGATAGAGTGATTCAAGAGGAAGGTTTTAGTATAAGAATTGCACCCGTGCGAAGTCGGGGCGGGGCGCTAGTTTACAAATAATAGAGCAGTTAACTGTAACCACAGAACTATTAATAGTTCTGTGGTTACAGAGCCCGATTCTGGTTCGTGAAGATCGGGTTTGAATCCTGGCGAGACCATGTGCCAAAGAGTTTTTCAAAAACTTACATGGTATACTATATTTTCCACTCACCTGAGAGGATTGCCCCGATTTACAAGTCAAACTATATTAAAAAAATCCAGACTTTAAAAAATGCTACAAAATTCAAACCTCAGTAAAAGCCTGCGCAAACGACGGACTTTGTCCCCGTATTTTTTTGTCCGCCAAAATAGAACGCTTACAACTGTATTGAGTAACGCACACGAGGGATTAAAAGTATGGCGTACAAAAAGTCCCCCGAATAATCGCGGACACCGACGGGCGGTACAGGACAAAAAGAGACGGACATATTTTTTACGATTCGGGGGACTTTGTCCTCCGGGGACAAAGTCTGTCGTCTGCGCAGGCTATAACTGTTATTTCCTTGACGGGCCTGTTGGCTCCGTTGATAGTATCTCAGTACCCTTCCTACTGAGCCGGTCGCGGGTTCCATCCCCGCTCGGGGCCAAAATTTGTGTGCATGAACATGTTTGTTGGCTTCGTGTCTGGTCGTCTAATATTTATTTAAGTATGTCTATCAGTTGTTTAGTACCCATAGTACAGGCCTTGCTTAATTTGGGACTAAATAACCGTGTGTGAATTGTGTCACACAATTTATTTATTCAATGATCACTATATTATTTACTTCTGATGATATTTTTATGACTTTTTTGTAGTAAAAACATTTTGTTTTCATGTTGCAGTGGTGGTCGACACGAACCGCTGGTACCACAAGACCAACGTGATGCCCGGAGACATCAGTATCACTATCGGAGCGGAGTACGATTGAACATGAACATATTACTATATGAAGACCACGAAGAACAATATAAGAAGACCATGTAACTCGTTTATTATTATTATAGATTTATAACTGCATTTTTATTGGGTATACCAACCGATTTTTTGTTAATTCGTCGAGTACCGCTCGGTTCCAATAGGCACCGCAACAATAAAAAATCAATTGTGTTTTATTTTATTGGCTTGAGAGGTTTAATGATAACATTGGGGTCGATTCTGCTTGACACAGACTAAACTTATCTGTCCTGTCTTTGTTTTAACTTAAAAAAAGAAAAAGTGTCAAAGGCAGTATTTTAGTCGTGACTTCTTCACTACATAGTATAAAACAAAGTCGCTTTATCTGTCCCTATATCCCTATGTCCTTATGTCCCTATGTCCCTTTGTATGCTTAAATCTTTAAAACTACGCAACCGATTTTGATGCGGTTTTTTTTAATAGATAGAGTAATTCAAGAGGAAGGTTTTAGTGTTAGCATTGCACCCGTGCGAAGCCGGGGCGGGTCGCTAGTTACTTAAAAATGCACTAAAACACATTATAAAATGCCTTAGTTGACAGGACTAATTTTGATTTGATAGTACTAAATATCTCTCGTCTCTTTTCTTTTCTAGCAAAAAGAAAATGACAGGAGTTAACTAAAATAAATTTAGTCACAGTAGAGCAGAATCAGTACCATTGACAACTTAACTTCATCATTAAATTTTAGGATATTGCTGTATTTTTTAAATTACTATTCTAGCTGTAAGTGTAGGTTACGGGTTTAAAATACAATGTGTATAAATTGGGTATTTCCACTCATCGAATACTTCTACCGACCACCTTGGCGATGAGGATATATCTATTTTATTCAAACGTGCAGTGATTAGAAGTGTGTGTTGTGTTGCAAGTCCACAGTTCGATTCCAAAGATGGACCCATCTTTTTGTTTCCGTGTTTTGAGATGTTATAGCTTAAATGATGAACAATTAAAACTCACATTTATGCTACGCAATGAACGTTTATTCATATAACCACATTGTAATTCTACGTGACACGCACTAAATATAGCGTTGATTATAGTTTATTGAACATTTGAACATCTACTGGAATGATACTTGCCTCTAAAAGGTTATATTTTATAATAGAGAGAGCCACGGATTTAAAAAGGTTTCTAAAAATAATTTTAAGTACATTGGGTTTACAGAAAATACAAAATAATAATTCACACATTTATTACCTCTTACAAAACACGACTGGATAAAAAAACCTACTTGCAACGAATAAAATACAAAAATCCTCTCACCCTTCAACAAAACTGACTTGGCAATACAAGGTGGATACTAAGAAAATACAGAGATACACATTAAATAAAATCGCTTGTTAACATCAAAAATCGTAGATGAATTATCTGTTTTAAAAGTACGGTGCCCTAAACGAGCAATTCCTGAATTCCTTGCTACAATAACATTATACGATATTATACGACAAACGGGAAATATTCTTAATAAACCTTGCCCTAACACGCCATCGTCAACATTGGAAATATATGGTTTTAATATAGGGTACTACTGTATAACGTTTCTGTACATAAACTTCCACAATACGCACTAAGCACTGGATTATAAATAAAAGTAGGAAAATAGCATAATATAGAGGTAGGCCCCATCTCGGGCGCCAGTTTACCATACTGGCGCCCACCAAGGGACCTCAAGAAATAGAAAATAGCTAAAACAACATTAGAAGTTAAACATTGTCCTATAATTAACATTAAGATACAGAAATTGAAAGTTTTAAGTATTGTGAAAGCTTACTGTCGAGACTTATTCTTCGCCGGTGCCGGCCGAGTCCAGAATGATCTCGAACGAGAAAGGCATGAAGAGGTAGCCTTCGCCCGAGTAGAACTTACTCTGGAACTCCACCCTAAAGGTAGTAAAAGTTGTATTATTATCTGTTAATTCAGTGATTTTTAGGGTTCCGTACCCAAAGGGTAAAACGGGATCCTTTTACTAAGACTCCGCTGTCCGTCCGTCCGTCTGTCACCAGCCTGTATCTCAGGAACCGTAAAAAGAGCTGCCCTTGAATTATAGCTGGTGCTTTTCGGGGTACTGCATTTGGAACCAGCAACTGGTCGGTGGCTGCTGTTTACATTTAGCCAATCTTCATGGACTAGTTTAGAGTGCCTTGTTATTCGACTATTGACTTTTGTATACAGAGAACAAATGATTTTTGACTTTGACGAGATAGACAGTTGAAATTTTCACAGACCATGTGTTTCTGTTGCCGTTATAATAAAAAATTCAAAAAAGGCTCCCATACAACAAACCCGATCTTTTTGCCGTTTTTATAGACAATGGTACGGAACCCTTCGTGCGCGAGTCCGACTCGCACTTTGCCGTTTTTTTTACTTTATGGAGTGTTATAGACTATGATGCGCCAGTATACTGACCAGTGCAGACGCAGGGTGTGCAGGAAGGCTGAGAGCCCCTCCATCAGCACCAGGATGGACACGGAGATGGCGGCCCAGCCGGCGAACACCACGTACAGGAATATGCCGCCCTGGTAGTCGGTCGACATCAACCCTACGGGCAGACCGACTCACACTTAGCCAACAATTATTTTTAATAGGGTAATTGACTGATCTAAAAAAGAACCTATAATAATGTAGTTTTTCATTTTAGATAATAAAAAGAACTTTGGGATAAAAGACGTAAGTTTTTGTTAGACAGAGGTTATTCGTTTTCACATTGTTATCCCAAAACACCTCTAAACAGGTATTTCAATTTTCAGTTTACTTTATAGCAATTTTATTAAATAAACCATAAAAAACGTGATGCAATTGAGATATCTCTCATTATCATGCCACAGCTTGTTATTTCAGTTATTATTATCACTAGTTAGACGGTGAAGGAAAACATCGTGAGGAAACCCGCAGGTCTCAGAATTAATTCTGAGACATGTCTCATCACCTATCACGTTTAGGGGTCTAAAGAATATCTGGTGAGAAGTGGGTATATCCAGAAATGGAATACCTCTGCCTAACCCCTCTGGGATATGTCGTGAGATTATTTTTAATTTTTCATTTTCCATAGTAAATTTTCGTTTTGACAGATCATATAAAGTCACTCATTTGACTAGGCAGGACACTACCCTAGATCCGTTCTGCCACTGATCTGGCAAATAAATTATTTCTGACTAGAAGCACCAAGCGGTTTCACCCGCGTATTTTTAGGTCCCGCGGGAATACGTGAGCCTATGTTACTCAGGGATATTGTAGCATTCTAATGGTGAAAGAATTTTTAAAATCGGTCCAGTAGTTTTTGAGTTTATTCGTAAGAAACATACAAAAATACAAATCTTTCCTCTTTATAATATTAGTGTCAAAGTGTAGATTCTGAAAGATGATCGAGACGGACAAATATACGCGTTACGCACCTTTCCGAAGCAGCATGTTCCAGGCCACCTCCGCGAGCTGCGCGTGCGCCAGCGAAAGCGCCCACAGCCGCAGGTACGAGGCGGTGTGCGACACGCTGCCCAGCACGTACTCGATCGTGTGAATCGCCTGTTGTGTGCAACCCAAAGAGATTAAAATATAATAGGGCATAGAGGGGACAAAGCGAGGAAAATGTGAAGCCAAAAGTTATTCCAAGTGGAATAAGTCCAGTACAATTTCAACCGAATCACAGCTCGCGTTCATACTAACTGACATGACGCTTAAGTTTCAAACATGCTTCAAAGTTTTGTATGAAAATATTCCCAATGCCACCTCTATGTCCTATTATATTTTAATCTCTTTGGTGCAACCATTTATAATATATCAGTAATATAACTATACAATATACATTCGCTTATTATCGGGGTCAGAGGTGATGTAAAGTAACAAAAATAAAAATCGACTACATGAATAATTTTAGCTGCAACATTTTATTCAAAGAAACTTTTTTTTTATTATAATCGCACCGCATTTAGCATTTTGCCAATGTCAAGTAATTCCGTTTTCAAGTCTTTAGTTTACAAAAATTCTGTGTCTTCAACACTTTCAAAATCACTCCCTTGCTTATCACCCGTAAAATGATAGCACTTTTACTAAAGAAACTTACAGCCCCAATATAATAAGAATATTTTGCAAGTGGGAGTCGGACCCACGCTCTGAGAGTTCCGTACCAGGAAATGAAAATATATTTTGTAATTTGCAAATTCAAAAAGCTTTTCATATGATGCCCTAGTAACCCCATCGCCTTTGGTATAAAAATAAATTAAATGATTTTTCTGCAAGCTTCATTTAAAACGATTCCATACATTCGGTAGTTTTTTAAAGGGTTTCTTTTAAACACGAAATTCTAAAATATACTTTAAAATACACATATCACGAGCCAAAACATCAAAATGAGCAGCTAAATGAAAATAAAAAAAAATCATAACGTTTTTTCGGATTCCCGCCAGGAATGGGGGGGGGGGGGGGCTCCATATAAGACGGAACGCGGTGTTACCTGGTGAATGAACACCTCGCTGATGTCCTCGTCGTGGTGGGCAGCGGCGGGAACCACGGCCCCTCCAGCTGTGCCGTTCTCGGCGGCGCCCTCGATGGTCTGGTGGCCTTGCCTCTGTGCCACCAAGCATCACAAGGTTATAGGGTAGATTAAATACGAAAACTCAAGTGTAAGCTGCTATTCATACGATGCTTTGCCTGTCTTTTATAAATGATAGTTTTTTGAATTATAGACCTTCTGAAAGTTTGTCTCTAATAGGCCAACGGACTTAAATGTAAATTTTAGGGATTAGAACAGGAATTTGAACTTAAATATTTGTTCGTCTTCCATTTCGATATTTTAAAGGATTCTGAAGTTGATATTTTATTTTTTAATAAGCAAGGCCGGATCGAATGGTCGAAAGGTCATAATTAGATGTTCTGTCTAACCACTCTATTGCTCAAGAAATTATAATAGGATTGTTGTTATTTGGTTAAGTTAAGGCATTAGTTTTTCTCACCTCCAACTGTCCGAGAGTGCAGAAAAAGTAAAATGTAATTTTAAAAACATTTATTTAAATAAAAACTCATTCGAATTTTTAATTAATCCACCCTAATAAAAGAGAATGGAAGCAGAGATTTCGACATTATCATTTATTTGGATTATTATCTACGCATTTTTTATAGGATAAAGATAATAAAAATTCTAGAAAATTACAAAATAAAAAATGTGTAATGACTGTTATTACAGTTTTAAGTACATTCTGGTGCCCTTTTTAAAGGTTCATGTGCGTGAACATACAATATTATACGTCACCTTTTTCTCAACCATACATTGCTGAAGCGGTGGAGTTGAAATGACGTTCAATAAGTGGACATAAGTCCCAACTTTGAATAAAACATTTTGAATTTGACCATCTATTTACCAAATAAATAAATAAATTGTAATAAATTGTGGAACACAATTCATTTACACACGGTTGTTCAGTCTCAAACTGGGCAGGGCCTGGATTACGAGTACTAAACAACTGATAAACATACTTAACCCGTAAAACCACAATAAAATGTTATTTGATTTTGACGTTTTTTAGGGGGTGCGCGGGTGCAATTAAAATTCCGCGCGTTGTTCAACTTTCCCAAAAAAATGATCACCAAAAAAAAACTACTTTGACTATCATCCTACTGTCAATGTATTTTTGTCTATGGATAGATTATGTGTTGCCACATGTAAAAAACAAAGGGGTACTATGAGTCCAAGTCATTCATTTCTGTTCGTAAATAAAAAATCGGACCTGTTTCGAGAATAATCACAGAATAATTGCTACCAATATTACCACAGTACTCAAATTTATAAACAATGTTACTAAACACCAACTAGAAAGATCGTATTATCGTCTAAGATAAACAACTCAACCTTTAGAGGCCACTTATGTTTATAATTGAACACCACTTGAAATCCGACACCGAAAATTTACTATGGAGTGGCCATTTTTTTTATGACTTGTCACATGGCGCGTGTTTGGAAGCGGTTTTCTATAAATAAAAACAAAAAACATGTGTAGCTTTGGATATCAACGGATTCCGAATTTATTCTAGATCACTGTAGTAAATTATATTCAATATCATGTATTTAATGGTGATACAAATAATGGTTAAAGTCGTCTCGGTAGGCCAGCCCGCCGGCGGGCTGCCGCTGCTTGACGGAATGGCGGCATTTTGTGCCAGCCCGCCGGCGGGCTCCTGGGGAGCATTGGGTTAAATAAATATTAAACAACCAGAGACGAAGCCAACAGAGATATTTATGCACACAAATGTTGGCCCCGACCCTGCATACCGAACCGCATCGAACCCGCGACCTCCGGCTCAGAAGGTCGGGTCACTACCAACTGAGCTAACAGGCCCGTCATTAATAACATGAATATTGTACTCACAGCGCGCTGCTTTTGCTCCTTCATGATGAAGTACGGCTTTCCGAAGAGCATCACTGGCACGCACATCAACGCCGCGATCACAAAGAACTGCGGATCAGACACGAGAGTATAAGTTAACAACACAAAAATTTTATACATATATTATAGTACCATGGGTTATAGTCGAGTAGCTATGTATCAGTAAAAGAATTTTCATTTCTCCAGGCGGAAATCGGCTTTCCTCCGTCGATAAGAAAAAAAGTATACTGTGATCTGAGTTCTTATTTTACTTCCCTAGGTGTGTAAATCAGTAAAAGAATTTTCATTTCTCCAGGCGGAAATCGGCTTTCCTCCGTCGATAAGAAAAAAAGTATACTGTGATCTGAATTTTTATTTTACTTCCCTAGGTGTGTAAATCAGTAAAAGAATTTTCATTTCTCCAGGCGGAAATCGGCTTTCCTCCGTCGATAAGAAAAAAAGTATACATGTGATCTGAGTTTTTATTTTACTTCCCTAGGTGTGTAAATCAGTAAAAGAATTTTCATTTCTCCAGGCGGAAATCGGCTTTCCTCCGTCGATAAGAAAAAAAGTATACTGTGATCTGAGTTTTTATTTTACTTCCCTAGGTGTGTAAATCAGTAAAAGAATTTTCATTTCTCCAGGCGGAAATCGGCTTTCCTCCGTCGATAAGAAAAAAAGTATACATGTGATCTGAGTTTTTATTTTACTTCCCTAGGTGTGTAATCTTCTATTTAAGAATCCTGTAAGTAGTATGAGAGAATAGCTGCCACAAACATTTACTGCTTTATAATACTACTACTACTAGCTGTCCCGCACGATTTCCCTCGCGTAAGTCCTATCCCGTCTTCATTTAGCCAATCTTCATGGACGAGTTTAGAGTGCCTTGTTATTAGACTATTGACCTTTACATACATACATACATACATATGCTCACGCCCTTTTCCCGAAGGGGTAGGCAGAGACAACCTTTCTAAGTGTACTTTTTGTACCTGCAGGAAATAAATGATTTTCGAAAATAAATGACAGCTGTTGTGACTCTCGAGTTGCAGGTGTCCATGGGCGACGGTAGTCACTTACCATTAGGTGACCCGTCTGCTCGTTTACCCCCTTTTCACTTATAAAAAAAAGAGAGAGCAGTGATAGCCCGGACGGTTAAAGAGCCGGCCGAAAATCAGTGAGGCTCGGGTTCGAATCCTGGCATGTACCAATGAGTTTTTCAAAAACTTACGTACATATTTATCAATAGCTAGACGGTGAAGGAAAACATCGTGAGGAAACCCGCAGGTCTCAGAATTAATTCTGAGACATGTGTAAATAGACCCGGTGCGGCGATGGGCTCACCACCTATCACGTTTAGGGGTCCAATATATCTCGTGAAATGTGGGTATATCCAGTAATGGAATACCTCTGCCTACCCCCTCGGGGATAAAAAAGGCGTGAGATTATATTTATTTTATATTTATTTAAAAAAAAGAGTTGTATTTTTTTTCTTACCTTCTGCAAGCCCATCTGTCCGGCGTACATGCCTTCGTCGCACTGCAAGCGCGGGTTTTCGTCGCGTTTGAACAGCATCATGTTGATGAACGTGATCAGGATGGAGGGCGCGCAGAACGCACTAGTCTTCAAGATTTCTGTGGAACGATTGTTATTTTAATATGACTTAGGGCTAATTTTTCAATCGTCAGATAAACCTTATCTGGAGAATACATTGATGCTGTCCCTGTCAGACACTATAGAAAGAAAAAGTGACAGGTGATGTTTAAATCTTCAGATAACTTTTAACTGACTATTGAACAATCAGCCCTTAATAAAATTCATAATAATAAATTGTTGGACACAATTCACACATGGTTCTGTAGTCCTAAACTAGACAGGACTATGGGTACTAAACAACTGATTAACATACTTAAATAAATATTAAACGACCAGACACGAGCCAACAGACATATTCATGCACAAGAATGTTCGCCCCGAGCTGGGATCAAACCCGCGAACTCCGACTCAGAAGGCAGGGTCACTACGGACTGAGCCAACAGGGTTCTAACTTAGGTTGACTATAGGCTGTTACGGGTTGATGATGATGAACTCGTCGGTGAAGATAGGCACGGACAAATTAGTACTAGTACAAAAACTATTAGTACTGGTCATTTTAAAGATTAGTCCATTTTATTATAGGACATTTTTATTGTTTGATTATATAAATACTAGTCATTTTTATATTTGGGTAATTTTATCATTGGACTTATTTATGGTTTGTCAATTTTATCACTTGGACAAGCCTTTGGACATTCGTTTTTTTGGACATTAGTCGTGCGAATCTAAAGTTTGGTCAAAATCCATTCTGTAGTTTTTGCATGAAAGAGTAACAAATGCATCCTTCACAAAATTCACGTTTATAATAGTAAATTTGTTTTAGACGTGATCAAGTCTTATAAACCGATGATAGCCGGCTTCACGCACGAAAAGTGTCACGTTCTCTTTCTTTTTTGAAGTCCGTTGAAAAACAAATCCGAATAAAAATAGAATGCCTGATCGACCAGTAACATGGAGATATCATTGAAAATGAAAATGTATTTATTTCTGTAGGTAATTGAAAATTACACTTAAAAAAGTCAATAGTCTAATAACAAGGCACACTAAACTCGTCCATGAAGATTGGCTGAATGTAAACAGCAGCCCATCTCCACCGACGAGTTGCTGGTTCCAAATGCAGTACCCCGAGGAGAACCAGCAAGAAACTCAAGGGCAAAGATCTGCACAGGACTCACCGGGGTCCTGGCTGCCCCAGTGTGGTGGCGTGGACCCGTAGGTGGTCCACTTGATGAACATCAGCAGAACCATGTAGAAGAACAAAAGCAGCAGGAACAGAATCTGCGGAACGAACTCCACGTAGATGCTCGTCCGCCGCTTGAAGTACCTGCGAAAGAGATATGTGGATCAACTGATTTAAGCTGGAAACAAATTATCGGACGCGGCTGACGGACGCGGCAGACAGCCGCGACTGATACGTGTACACAGTCTTTTGAATTCAGCGCGCCAGATTGCTGTCGGACGTCCGAATGCTCAAGGTTACGTCCACGACTGACGTCCGATAGTTTGCACAGTTCTGTGTAAATTCATTATCTAGATCGCCGCTATCAGCCGCGTCCGTAAGCCGCGTCCGATAATTTGTTTACAGCTTTACAGTACGGCCGTTTTGACTTGGCAGCTCTGAAGTTGAGTAAGTGGCTGAGAATAAATACATTTACTTACAATATTCTAAATAATATACTCATATACTGATACAAAAATGTCCTTAATTGCTTAACACATCGAAGTCTGTGTCATAAAATGTGTTTTGGGTAATGCATATTTTCAGAAGCTAGCTAAGGGTTAAACAGCAGGCAATAACTCACAGATGGTTCCAGAGAGACATGCAGACCCCGAACAGCATGTGGAACACTCCGATGATGATGGATATCTTCATCTTGTACGCGTTCATGAAGATGATCTTGTTTGCTTCGGCGAGCTGCAATTAAGTTTGAATGTTATTTCTGTACGTAAAAAGAAAATAATCTTAGAAACGTCGATAGTCTAATACACAAACACAACAAACAGAAAGCAGTGATAGCTTTACGGTTAAAGAGCCTGCTTCACATGATGAAAATCAGTGAGGCTCGGGTTCGAATCCTGGCAAGTACCAATGAGTTTTTCAAAACTTACGTACATATTTATCACTAGCTCGACAGTGAAGAAAACATCGTGAGGAAACCCGCAGGTTCCAGAATTAATTCTGAGGCATGTGTAACAGACCCGTCCGGCGATGGGCTCACCACCACGTTTAGGGGTCCAAAGAATATCTCGTGAAAAGTGGGTATATCCAGTAATGGAATACCTCTGCCTACCACCCCGGGGATAAAAGGCGTGAGATTTTTTTTAAACTAACCTGCCAAACGGGATCTATTCCAAAGGGATACGGGGTCTGCACATAGTCCAAAGAGTCAGGGTTGAGCTGGAGAAGCCTATTCTCCTCCAGGGTCGACTGGTTGTAGTTGTTTCTCCACGCGGATCCAAAAATATTCAGACTCTTGGAGAAGATATCGTTGTAGATCAGCCCCGTGTACATGGAGAACAGGCCCATTAGCAGGATGATGTAGCGGCCGCCGAAGAATATAGTCCAGATCTGAGAGAAAGAAAGAAGAAAATATACACACACCGGCACAATTAGCGGAACAGAAAAAAAAAGGAGAAAAAAGAGGGAATTTAGAACAATGAATGTAATTTTTAAACAATATATTATTTAAAATGAAACAACAATTAAATTAACATGTTTTGACATTCATTTGTAACACCATACTTAAAATTTTATAAAAATAAAAATTAAATTAAACAAAATGCATTTTTCTTCGATTTTTAATTATAGAGAAACAGCAGAAAATTCAAGATTTTCCAAAGTTTAACAACAATTTCAATGACTGTTCAATATCGAGTGTTTCCTCCTCGTGCTCTGATGAGGGTTTCCATCCGTCTGGGCATGCTGCGGATGATGTTATCAATGGTTTCTTGGGGCAACCTCTGCCATTCTTCAAGTAATGCGTTTCGCAACTCGTTGAGATTATTGGGAGGGGGCATTCTTGACTTTACACTCCTCTTTAGCAAGTCCCAGACGTGTTCTATAGGGTTCATATCGGGGGACCGTGCTGGCCACTCCATCACCGTTATACCAACATGGTTTAGGTATGTCTGTACTGTGCGAGCACTGTGAGCCCGAGCATTATCCTGCATTAGAATGAAGTTGTTACCAATAAAGGGGGCAAATGGCACAACATGTTCTTCTAAAATCTCCCTGATATACCGATCAGCATTCAGATTCCCGCCATCGACCACTACTAACTCCGTACGAGCTCCTAAACATATTCCTCCCCAGACCATAATTGAACCGCCGCCATATGCAACTGTATTTTCAAAATTAGACTGGATATACCGTTCTCCTTTGCGTCTCCATACTCGCTGCCTTCCATCAATTTGATTTAACATAACTCTGCATTCATCAGTAAAAAGAACCTGTCCCCAGTCGTCGAAGTCCCAATCACGATGTTCACGACCAAAGTGTAGACGGTTTGTGCGATGATGTCTCTCAAGTTTTGGGGCTTTGGCGGGCACATACGAGCCTATACCCACTTCTTCGAATCTTCTACGAACTGTCCGCTCACTCATCCTTACTGCTCGTACCTCTTCCAGTAAATTTCGAGCCTGCACCGCCGTTAGTCTCGTGTTCCGTCGGACTTGAAGTTGGAGAAAACGGTCATCCCTCCTTGAAGTACACCTTTTCCGGCCTTGTCCTCTCCTTCTCACTAGAGCATTCGTCAATCTGTATCGTTGGATGCTACGATAAATCGTTGATAACGATCGACGAAGGCTTCTGGCAATCGATCTGTAGGTTTGACCATTTCTCCTCATTTGATCTGCCCTAATGATTTCTGATGGCGTTAAATCAGGCATAATTAGATGCTCGTAAATTATCAATATGCGAAAAAACTCAAAAGCCTCAAAAACTGCAATTCAAAGCTTTTCAAATGGAATTCACGAACCTTCTAAAAACGGACAAGCGGTGGAAAAAATGAATCAATGAAAATTAAAACAAAAGAATGAAAAAAAGGGCAGTCGCTTAGTATTCCATTTTTAAATTAAAACCCAAATTTAAAAAAAGCTTGTTTAGCCGGCCAGTAACACGCAAAAATGCGTAAATACTCCCTTTTTTTCTGTTCCGCTAATTGTGCCGGTGTGTGTATTTATTACATCAAATAAATTAAATTTCTTGGTAACTTGATAACTTGGCAATCTGGACACACTGTATAATTGGGTATATGACTGTATCAAAATTAAATTGTGAGTAATCATTAATTAAAAAGATTATCCCAAAACATCTCTTAAAATGTATTTCGATTTTCATTTTACAATTATAACCAATTTTGAAATAATCTAACAATCAAAAAAGTGATGCAATTAAGCACTAAAAATGATGACGTCACAACTCAATATTCAGTAATTTTCCATAGTAAATTTTAGTTTTGACAGATCATAAAATGTTAATCACTTGACTAGGTAGTCAAATACCCTATTAGTAAGAAAGTATGGGTCAAGTTGCTACGGGATCCTATTCTAAAAGAGGAAAGTTCTTTAATGTTGTATGTTTGTAACAAATAAACTCAAAAACAACTGGATTGATTTAACAAATTCTTTCACCAATAGAAAGCTTACTTTTTAACCTCCGGCAAACAGAGGGGTGTTATAAGTTTGACGTGTCTGTGTATCTGCATGTCTGTGTCTTCGCTCGTAGCTCCTAAACGGCTGAACCAATTTTGATTTGATAGGTGACTTAATCGAGTGTTTTCAGCTGTAGTATAAGAAAATCGGCCGTTTGTGTTTATATGTTCTTTGTGCCGGGGGTTTTATGAATTTTTCCTGTAATGCTATTACGAATAGATCTCTGCCGCTCAGGAAGCTGTTATAATAATAGAACTCTAAAGAGTCAAAACCGACTTCAAAGAATAACACAAAAAAATACAGGCAAATTGAGAACCTCCTTTTTTTTAAAAGTGCTGCAAATTTAAGACTGCAATGGTAAGATAAGATAAGATAAGATAAGATTTATTGTCATAACTGTGTACAGTGGTTGTTAGTTAACACATTTATAAAAGTTGGTAGGTATCAACAGTTTGCCTTTTTCAGACGTACAATAATAAATTTGAGAAAATTATACAAGAATGTTTAGTTTACAACTTAGCAAAAAAATCACTTAAATTATAGAAGCATTTGGATAACAGCCATTCTTTTAATTTAATTTTAAACAGGACACCAGTTAATGATTTTAAATGTTCGGGTAAATTATTAAATATTTTAATTCCCGAAATGTAACAGCTCTTGTCAAATATATAACTAGATGATCTAACGGTACACATGTCATGTTTATATTGTGGTCTTATATTTTTTCTGGTGTCACGTTTTTTACAAAAATATTCATTATGTTCTTTTACAAATACACATATTTCTAGTATGTATATACACGTCAATGTTAGAATTTTATCATCTATAAATACAGTTCTTAGACTTTCATTAAATTTTAACTTATATATAATTCGCAAACATTTCTTTTGTAGCATAAATGTAGAATGTACATTCACTGAGTTTCCCCAAAATATTATTCCATATGTCAAATGAGGGTATATGTAACCATAATATGCTTTTTTTGCTACGTCTATTGAAGTTATATTGATTAGAATTGATATTGCGTAACAGCTACTAGATATCTTTTTATTAATGCTGATTAAATGTGACTTCCAGTTTATATGCTCATCAATAATTACACCTAAAAATTTTGTATCTGTAACCTGTTCTATTACTTTATTGTCAATAACAATGTTCAGATCTTGCGGCACTTGTTTATAGTTAGTGAATTGCAAAATCTTTGTTTTGTCCAGATTTACGTTTAGATTCATACATGACAGCCAGTTTACTACAATACTTAGTGTTCTAATAATTTCATTTTTAAACTCAGAGTCGTTCAGTTTATCTTTAGATATAAAAATGGTAGCGTCGTCAGCGAACATAACACACAAGTGGTCAACTATTAAAGGAAACTCATTAATATATATTAAAAACAATAACGGTCCCAAAACACTACCTTGAGGCACACCTAGTGTCATTTTTTCGTAAGTCGATTGAACTTGATAAACTGTTTTTGAAGTTTTGTCATACTTATCTAAGATGGTAGCTTGAACTCTATTTGTTAAATAAGACTTAATTAGTTTTAAAGCACTTCCACGAATTCCAATATGTTCAACTTGTTTCAGTAAAATTGAGTGTACTACACAGTCAAAGGCCTTAGATAGATCTAGAAATAGTCCAACCGATTGCCTTTTTCTATCCATATCTGCCCATATTTGTTTAAATATTTTAAAAATAGCTAACGTTGTATTTTTCCGTTTTTGAAAACCGAATTGGTTCGTGCTTAAAATATTATTCTTGTTCAAAAAAGACATTAATCTGTTTAAAATTACTTTTTCAAATATTTTAGAAAAATTTGGCAATAGTGCAATCGGTCTGTAATTGTTTAGTTCATGTTTAGGACCTTTTTTATGTAATGGTTTTATTTGCGCTTTTTTTAAATCGTCTGGAAAAATTCCAGTTTCGAGCATTAAGTTTATAATATGAACTAGAGGCTGTGCTATGTAATCAATACTAGATTTAATTAGTGGCATGGGTATATTATCGTATCCTGTACTTTTTTTATTCTTGCAACCTTTTACAATATTCTTTATTTCATGAATACTTACTGGGGCCATAAAGATGCTAGTTAAATTGGGTCCTGAAACTGGTTTATAAGTAGTGTCACTCTTAATACTAATTGAAGTTAAAAAATGATTGTTTACTGTATTAGCAATGTCAATGGGTTCATTGATAATTATATTATCTTTTTTAATACTCGCTATTGTTTCTGTTATAATGTTAGTTTGCGTCGTATTTTGTTTAATTATCTGCCATGCAACTTTATTTCTATTCGTATTCTGATTGATATACCTTATGTTTGCATTTCGTTTTGATTGTTTAGTCACTGCTTTGATTATTCTACAGTATTTTTTATAATGTCTTATAATTAAAGGACATTGTGATATTCTTGACTGGAGATGTAAGTACCTTTTATGCCTACTAGCAATTACTATACCTTTGGTTTTCCAGTTTTGTTTTATTTTGTAAGTAATTTTAAGTTTTTTAACTGGCACACATAGATTATAAATGAGACTAAAAATCTCTATGAACACACTATAGGCATTATTGGGATCAGATTGTGAGTAAACATCCAAGAAACTTATTTGTGATATATATTTTAAGAATATTTCCAAACATATATACGGATTTCTCTTGAACACATGCCAGTATTGTTCTTTGAAGCTTAACGTAGACGGAATCAATATCAGTTGGCCTGTGTGATCTGAAATACCTATGTCCAATACTTCCACGTCATACTTTTTCAAATTTGTAAATATATTGTCTATACATGTTTTAGAACACGATGTTATTCTTGTAGGTGCTGTAATTGTAGGATGCAGTTTATACGACCGGAACATATTTAAAAACAGTTCGGTTTTGTTAGTTTTTTCAAGTATGTTAATATTAAAATCTCCAACAACAAAAATACTTTTATAGCTATTTCTTGCCCTTATCATCAGTTTGCGAAGTAAACATTCAATATTAACTAAAAAAATATCTAAATTACCGTTTGGTGCTCTATATACACATACAACTACGTAATTTACTCCGCATACCACAATACCACAACACTCAAAATGGGTCTCTATAGACATATCTGATATCCATGACAATTCGCGGTAGTTAATTGCATGTTTTACATATATTGCCACTCCTCCTTGCTTCTTCCTTGTACGACAAAAATGAGCAGCCTTTTTAAAGCCGTCTATTTGTAATATATCAATTTCATTATCTTTCAAAAAAGTCTCACTGAAGCAACATATATCAAGTCGTTTTTCATTTATTAGTATTTCTAATTGATCTAGTTTTGATTTAATGCTTTGTGTATTTAGATGTAATATCCGTAGACTATTTTTGTCGTTATGCACGAAAAAAATCTAAATTTTCTTGCGGTACAGAATGATTACAATCATTGGTTAGATTTTGTTGATTTTTTGTTATTTTAGTTTGATTATGCTTCATGCGATTAAATAGGTAAGGAATAGTAGACTGTAATTTCCTATCGATTTTAATATCAACTCAACATCAACATCAAATTCTGAGTATTTCTCTCAACATCAAACCACTCATGCACCGTTTGCGATTGTGAACTCCATTTTCATATTGTGCTGATATAAAACTTACATGTGTAAATTGAGAACATACTAAACGCAATACATGATTTTGATTTTGTACATTTAAATGTTTACTATTACAGATTTCTCCAACCAAGACATTTGTCTTTGCAAGTAATGATAAATAGTAATAGAGGTAGGATTGGTAACTAAGTGGGTTTTGATCATTTGAACCAGCTAAAATTATGACATAGTCTAAATAAGTGAAATCCTTACATATATTTTTACAATCAATCATTATTTGCTCCAATGATGCATCAGGTTTAATCATCGCCGTCACATGATACTCTGTGCCAAGGGAATCTTGCAGAAATTTACGAATACCTTTACCACTTTCATCACTATATATTAATACTTGTGATCTATTATTTATATTTTTATTCACCTTACAGTCAGTATGTGATACATAACTATCTTCCTTTTCATCAGTCACTTTCTTGTCGTTTCTAGATCTAGTATTATCATCATTATAACAAAAGCTTTCCTCCTTATCGATATCTTCTATTTCTGAGCTTAAGTTGGCTTCATCAGTTGATTTATTTGCTTGTTCGCTTTCAATTTTACCAATACTTGTATCATCCAATATTGTACTACTCAAACATTTTCGTTCCTTTTTATTTTTCAATGGGGTTGAAATACAAATAAGTGATAGTTTTTCAATCTTCTTTTCATAAGTTAGAATTTTTTTATTTAAAGAACTATTTTCAAGTAATAAATTATCAATTTCATTTTCTGCCGATTTCAGCTTCGTCTCTAAACTTGTAATTTTAATTTTAAATTCCTCGAGTTGCTCCTTCACATTGTATCCCGTTTGAGGACAACTTCTATTAATATTAGTAGAACACTCTTCCTCCTCCGAATCATCTGACTGCAGTGAATCAAATGAATTTTCCGTGCAAATATTTACTTTAATTCGTTGTCGTTCAGTAACATTATTTCTAGGAGTATATGATTTGTTTGTATAATATGTGGATGATGTTGATGGGGTACTGACCTCGATTCGTTTCTTATTAATACATCTTCCACAGTCCCATTTGCTCGACTTTTTTCCTTTCATTAAATAGAACATTTTTTCTGACACATTCGTACAATTAATATGATAAGATTTGTTGCATGTAGAACATGTAAGTATTCTTTTATCTAGAATAGTTTTATTACATTTCGCACATACCTTCGCCATCAGTAATCCTTGTTTCTTTAAATTGTGTAAATAAATGTCCGATTTGCTCCTTTGGGCGGATGTCCGATTTGCTTCTATGTCAGTGGTCTCGTCAACTCCTCGTACTGTGCTCCGGCCAATGTTAGGACCGATTGCGGATGACTCACCGCCAGCGAACGCCCGCTGCCGCCCGGGTTGTCGTAGGTCAGAAATATATTCGTTTTTGTACAAAATTTGAATTATTTTTGATGATATCTCCACAACCAATAATAATTTTTGATCACTGTTTTCACCACTAAATAGCCTATACCAGTGGCTACACAATTATGTATAATATCACTTTAAACAGTAAGTTTTTGCACCACTTATAATTTAAAAACCTCGGAGAGCTACAATAACGTGACTTCTCGTAGTCGGTAGGTGAAATCGATGTGATCGAATCGATGGTTTCCTCATGGATGCCATTGTCAGAACTGGCCCAAATTGAAATGGGACCTCACAGGAAGCACCAGCTTTCAAATAAAAAAGAATCATCAAAATCGATTCACCCAGTCGAAACTTCGGAGGTAAAAATAATAATAATAATATAATATCACGCCTTTCATCCCCGCGGGGGTAGGCAGAGGTATTCCATTACTGGATATACCCACATTTCACGAGATATATTGGACCCCTAAACGTGATAGGTGGTAAGCCCATCGCCGGACCGGGTCTATTTACACATGTCTCAGAATTAGTTCTGAGACCTGCGGGTTTCCTCACGATGTTTTCCTTCACCGTCGAGCTAGTGATAAATATGTACGTAAGTTTTTGAAAAACTCATTGAAACATGCCAGGATTCGAACCCGAGCCTCACTGATTTTCGGCCGGCTCTTTAACCGTCAGGGCTATCACTGCTCGGAGGTAACAAACATAAAAAAAACATGCAGTCGAAAAAAGAACCTCCTTTATTTTGAAGTCGGTTAACAAGGACAGTCCATACCTCGCTGTCAATCTTCTTGGCCTGCAGCGGCTTCTCCTTGTAGCACATCCAGAAGCCGAAGATGGCCATTAGAGCGCCGTGGCCGAGGTCGCCGAACATCACCGCGAACAGGAACGGGAATGTTATTATCGTGTACGGGGCTGGAGGGTATCAAACAAATAATATAATAATCTCACGCCTTTTTTTATCCCCGAGGGGGTAGGCAGAGGTATTCCATTACTGGATATACCCACATTTCACGAGATATATTGGACCCCTAAACGTGATAGGATTCGAACCCGAGCATCACTGATTTTCGACCGGCTCTTTAACCTTCCGGGCTATCACTGCTCTAAATAATAATAAATAAATATAAAAAACTTGAGAGGTGTCAAGGGACACCCGGAAGCAACGAAGTTCCATCATCATCCTCATCATCATCATCATCTCATCATCGTTATTAGATTTATCATAGAGCTTCAACTATACAAAAAAGTGTCGGTCGTTACAACTTTTGGTCTTAATTTTTTCCGTCTAGCCCCCTTTCGCAACTTCGACACTATACACGCACAGCTATTGAGTCCCAAACTAGGCAGGTCCTGTATTATGGATACTAAAAAGCTGATTTACATACTTAATTAAATAGTAAACGATCAGACACGAAGCCAACAAACATGTTCACGCACACAAATGTTAGCCCCGAGCGGGGATCGAACCCGCGACCTCCGACTCAGAAGGCCCTCACTACCAACTGAGCCAACAGGCCCGTCAAAATATATACATACGATAAAACTGTAACGACCATGTCTGTACATCGACATTTTTTTTAAAATTTCTGCAGTAGTTATCGATGTAGTTACCTTAAACACAATTTTTTAAATTTTAGTGTGTCTGTATATTTATTGCGCACGCATCATGCAAAAACTTTGGACGGACTTTGATGAAATTTGGTGTGAAGATAACTGAGTAACCGGGTCAACATCTAGGGTACTTTTTACTACGGGAAAATATCTCATTCACACGAAAATGTAAAAACTGGTTAAATAGAGAAATACCTACGTACTCCGAAACGAGTGTTGGGTATGGCAGAAGAAGCATGAAAGTGGAATAAATGCAGTCGAAATGCGTTCATTAAGAAGCATTAGTGGAGTAAGATTGATAGATAGAGTGAAAAATAGTGTGATCCGAGAGCGTTGCGGCTTGAAAGATGATATAGTGACTAGGATTGAAAGAGGAATGCTCAGGTGGTTTGGTCACATTGAGCGGATGAATGAAAGTCGTCTAACGAGACAAATATACAAGGGTGTTGTAAATGGGGGAGTCGGTAGAGGACGATCTAGGCGTACCTACATCGATCAGATCGGCGATGTGTTGAAGAAAAGCCAGATAAAGAGTACCCGAAACCGACGAGCATGCATGAGTCGTTTGATGGATGTGGTCTGTGGAGGAAGCACGAGAGATCTGCCAGGTTCGTAGCAAGTGGCGGTGTGTTGTCTCTGCCTACCCCAATGGGAAATAGGCGTGAGATTATGTTTGTATGTATGTCCGAAACGATAACACATAGAAACTTAAAATATGGTAAGCAGTTGTATGTGTCTTCTATTTCGTAGGCAACAGCTATGAAGGGTTTTTTGAAATTCTCACGGGAACGGGAATACACTGGAACCGCGCTGGCAACGCCGCTGGGCACCCACTAGTTAATTAATGGTAAATAATAATAATAATAAATAATAATTAATAAAATATGGTAGGTACAGTAAAGGACAGAAGGATTTTTGCCAACATTTAATTTTGCAACATCCACAAAAAACAATACACTATAACTAAAATATAGCTACTAAAACTTTTTAAATCCTAAAGTACAATCACCCACCTGGGTTGACCTCGCGGTAGGTGGCGACACCGTACGCGTAGATGAGGTTCTGGAAGGCAGAGGTGAACTTGTTGGTGCGGTTGTACGTGGGGGGGTCCTCTACGGTCTCCATGCGGTTGAGGATCGGCGGGACCGAGCTGCCACTGCGTTCCTGTAAACAAAAATGTACGTTAATGTATTTGTAATTGGGGTCGTTTTTTAGCAACGTTTTGACCAACGTTTTAGACTACCCCTCCTATACCCAAAATCATATAATCTTAAAATACAGGTATAATCTTTTGGTTTAGAAATCGCATGTTTAATGAAAAATTAATACGTTTGAGCCTCTCGTGATTAATGGACGACCCCTTTGGAGTTTTCACTAAGTTTGACGCTGGTTTGAGATTCCCGTTGGATTACTGTGTAATGTTTGCATAATAGTTATGCAAACATTACATACAGGCTACTATAAAATTACAGACTACTTATTAGACCTCCATGCATGGGATTAACCGACTCGACGCGATGTAAGGCTATTAATCATAATTATTATTGTTAACCATAATTACTAGTAAGACATGAAATTAAAGAGATCCGCCCTTGAGTTTCTTGACGGTTCTTCTCGGGGTACTGTATTGGAACCAGCACCTCGTCGGTGGAGATAGAGTTTAAAGTACCTTGTTATTAGACTATTAACATTTCTGAGTGTACTTTTTGTACCTATAATTTTTTTTTGTTTATTTTATATTAATTTTTATTTCATACATTTCAAAAAAGTTGACGGGCCTGTTGGCTCAGTTGGTGGTGAACCTGCCTTCTGAGCACTTCTTGTGGCTCTCTCTAGTTTGGGTCTAAAGAATCGCCTTATTCGAAGACGGTTAAAAATCTCCTTCTAACATACCGTCCCTCTCCTCAGTGCCAGCTGTATGGTCTCCATGTCCAGCGCAGGCACCCAGCATTCGGCGATGAGGCACTTCTGCGTCACGTCCAAGTTGAACAGGTTCAGAGTGTGGTATATGGCCTTGATCTTGCGGACCTTCACGAACCAGTTCTTGATGTTCTTCGCAGCTGCGACGAGCACGCGGTGCCTGTGGTCTTGCGTCTGTCCCAGGACCTGAGGTACAATATAATATTGTAGGTATTATTTATTAATAGCAGCGAGTAGTTTCCGTTCCCGTGGGAATACGGGGATTAGTTCAGCTTCGATAGCCATAAAATTAGTAGACTTCTGATTGGTTTAGAAATGTATTAGAATTAATAATTAAAAAGGTATTATCGGTAGAGGTCTCAGAAAGCGAATGCCACGACACCGCGCAGTGGCCAAGATGCCGAGCCGCGTCCCCCGCGCCCCGCTCGTTGTGGTTGAAGCCGCAACAGGGATAAAATATAGCCTACGTGTTTTCTAATGTAAAAGCTATATAACTGGAAAGTTTCATCAAATTCTAATTCTATCACGTTCCAAAGAATATCTCGTAAAAAGTGGGTATATCCAGAAATGGAATACCTCTGCCTAAAATTTTTTTTTTTTTTCATCAAAACCCGTTCACTAGTTTTTGAAAGAGCACACATTCATACACACAAACTTTCGCGTTAACAATATTAGTAGGATTATTATTTACTAGTGGCCCGGGCAAAAGTTTTCCTGTCACAGATAACAGCCACCTATCGGGTCCAATTGTAAATCTGAACTATCCATGGACCGCCGTCAAACCATCACTACAAATTTTATCAAAATCGGTAAAGCCATTTTCGAGTGTTTGCAAGTCTAACATCAGGGCTATCACTGCTGCATTATTCATAACTTGTTAATAAATTAGGATTTCAATATTTAATTTTGTCGTTTCATATTTATCTGCTATAAAATAAATAATATTAATATTAAAATAATATTAATGTAAAATATGTGACGAATCACATATTTTACATTAATATCCTGAATACATTACCCGACAGAATGTGCGTCTAAGTGACATAACAATTATATGCCGCTATCGTATTTTACTACATACTTATGGCATGGAGGTACTTATTGAGTAGCATATCAAAGGCGCCCAAGGTTCGTACATAATGGCGTTGTAAAACAGTCACAATAGTGTGCCAGCATCAAGGTTACAAGTTACAACTTACAACCGCGGAGTTTGTCGAATAACGGAGTATGGCATACCGAGAATTGGGTAGTTGACAGCATCGAAATTAAATTGCGAATAGTCATACATTAAAAAGATTATCCCAAATCACCTCAAAATATGTATTTCGATTTTCAATTTACAATTATAGCAAATTTAAAAATCATAAAACAATCAAAAAAAGTGCAGCAATTGAGTACTACAAACTACACACACCGGCACAATTAGCGGAACAGAAAAAAAAGGGAGTATTTACGCATTTTTGCGTGTTACTGGCCGGCTAAACAAGCTTTTTTTAAATTTGGGTTTTAATTTAAAAATGGAATACTAAGCGACTGCCCTTTTTTTCATTCTTTTGTTTTAATTTTCATTGATTCATTTTTTCCACCGCTTGTCCGTTTTTAGAAGGTTCGTGAATTCCATTTGAAAAGCTTTGAATTGCAGTTTTTGAGGCTTTTGAGTTTTTTCGCATATTGATAATTTACGAGCATCTAATTATGCCTGATTTAACGCCATCAGAAATCATTAGGGCAGATCAAATGAGGAGAAATGGTCAAACCTACAGATCGATTGCCAGAAGCCTTCGTCGATCGTTATCAACGATTTATCGTAGCATCCAACGATACAGATTGACGAATGCTCTAGTGAGAAGGAGAGGACAAGGCCGGAAAAGGTGTACTTCAAGGAGGGATGACCGTTTTCTCCAACTTCAAGTCCGACGGAACACGAGACTAACGGCGGTGCAGGCTCGAAATTTACTGGAAGAGGTACGAGCAGTAAGGATGAGTGAGCGGACAGTTCGTAGAAGATTCGAAGAAGTGGGTATAGGCTCGTATGTGCCCGCCAAAGCCCCAAAACTTGAGAGACATCATCGCACAAACCGTCTACACTTTGGTCGTGAACATCGTGATTGGGACTTCGACGACTGGGGACAGGTTCTTTTTACTGATGAATGCAGAGTTATGTTAAATCAAATTGATGGAAGGCAGCGAGTATGGAGACGCAAAGGAGAACGGTATATCCAGTCTAATTTTGAAAATACAGTTGCATATGGCGGCGGTTCAATTATGGTCTGGGGAGGAATATGTTTAGGAGCTCGTACGGAGTTAGTAGTGGTCGATGGCGGGAATCTGAATGCTGATCGGTATATCAGGGAGATTTTAGAAGAACATGTTGTGCCATTTGCCCCCTTTATTGGTAACAACTTCATTCTAATGCAGGATAATGCTCGGGCTCACAGTGCTCGCACAGTACAGACATACCTAAACCATGTTGGTATAACGGTGATGGAGTGGCCAGCACGGTCCCCCGATATGAACCCTATAGAACACGTCTGGGACTTGCTAAAGAGGAGTGTAAAGTCAAGAATGCCCCCTCCCAATAATCTCAACGAGTTGCGAAACGCATTACTTGAAGAATGGCAGAGGTTGCCCCAAGAAACCATTGATAACATCATCCGCAGCATGCCCAGACGGATGGAAACCCTCATCAGAGCACGAGGAGGAAACACTCGATATTGAACAGTCATTGAAATTGTTGTTAAACTTTGGAAAATCTTGAATTTTCTGCTGTTTCTCTATAATTAAAAATCGAAGAAAAATGCATTTTGTTTAATTTAATTTTTATTTTTATAAAATTTTAAGTATGGTGTTACAAATGAATGTCAAAACATGTTAATTTAATTGTTGTTTCATTTTAAATAATATATTGTTTAAAAATTACATTCATTGTTCTAAATTCCCTCTTTTTTCTCCTTTTTTTTTCTGTTCCGCTAATTGTGCCGGTGTGTGTATGACATCACGGTTTGCTATTTCAGTACATTTTCCATAGTAAAACTAGCGACCCGCCCCGGCTTCGCACGGGTGCAATGCTGAATTTTCTTTGCTATAAACCATCCCTGGACCCACTCGAACCCACACAAAAAGTTTCATCAAAATCGGTCCGGCCGTTCTCGAGTTAAATCGTCAGGAAGGAAAACCCGACTTATTTTTATATAGTAGACTAGATGTCGCGCGGTGCGCGAGGCCGCAAGCGGCCACGCGTGTCTCTGTGCGGTTCGATTGTGACAGAAAAATAAAGTCTACTTTTGGGGCGGCCATCTTGTTTTAGCCATTTTAAGTCAAAAAAAAATATATATTGTCAAATATTACTTTCCATGGCAACACTGTTTACTGAGACCCACAATCGCTCCATACAACCCAACATTCCAAAGTGTTGCCAACTTGCCTAAAAATGCCGATTATTGTTAAGAAAATTGAAATTTTTCAGTAAAACAAAAATAACGGGGCGGCCATCTTGTTTTTTCAGATTTTCGGGATTTTCTGGTAAACTACAGGATATACCCTATGCGGTGACACCAAACACATCCCTGTAGCATATCGGCATCTGGGAGATCAATTCGGGTCTTTTGAGGTCTACCCTAAAATTCAATCGGCCATAACTTTCAGTGTTGCCAGGTGAAATTCAAAAAACCTACAAAAGGTCATAGGGAGGAATAAAATGTTTCACTGACTGTCACTTGTTTTTGCAAAATGGTAAAATTTAGACTTTTGACATTTTGCGTTAAAAGTAAAAAAATACGAAAAATTCCGGGAAAATTCTTCAACACGGCCACACTACGTAGCAAGACCTCCAACCCCGCTATACAGACCAACTCGCTCAGGTGTTGCCATCTTGCCGAAAATCGACAATCAAAATGTGGTAAAATTAATACTTTTCTTTGGGAGCAAATCACCGGTCGGCCATCTTGGTTTTTCAAATTTTCGGGATTTTCTGGTAAACTACAGGATATGCCCTGTGCGATGACACCAAACACATCCCTTTAGCATATTGGCATCTGGGAGATCAATTCGGGTCAAGTGGGGTCTAAAACCACTCCAACTTTGAAACACTACTACGCGGCCGCCATTTTGTTTTTTCAACTTTTTTAACTATTTTCGTAAATCATCTAAGCAGTACTACAGATTCCCAAAATTTGAACCCAATCGGCCGGAAAACAAAAGAGATACGATAGGCAACCTTGGCCGCCATCTTGTTTTTTTGAAAAGTCGGAATTTTCCCGGGGTCACCCCGCCATCTTGAACACTTTTCTCATATATGACTTGTCTCCAAAACGACTCCTTCTGGGAGAACAATTATGTCAATGAGTTAGTCAGTGAGTGAGTGAGTGGTAGTCGAGCTTTATATATTATAGACTAGATGTCGCGCGGTGCGCGAGGCCGCAAGCGGCCACGCGTGTCTCTGTGGGGTCGTATTTTGACAGACAAATAAAGTCTAATTTTGGGCGGCCATCTTGTTTTAGCCATTTTAAGTCAAAAAATAATACCATTTTCTTAAATATTTCTTTTTATGGCAACACTGTTTACTGAGACCCACAATCGCTCCATACAAGCCAACTTTCCTAAGTGTTGCCAACAGTGTAAAAAATGCCGATTAAGTTTAAGAAAATTGATTTTTTTCAGTAAAACAAAAATAACGGGGCGGCCATCTTGTTTTTTCAGATTTTCGGGATTTTCTGGTAAACTACAGGATATACCCTATGCGGTGACACCAAACACATCCCTGTAGCATATCGGCATCTGGGAGATCAATTCGGGTCTTTTGAGGGCTACCCTAAAAATTAAATCAACCATAACTTTCAGTGTTGCCAGACGAAAATCAAAAAACCTACAAAAGGTCATAGGGAGGGATAAAATGTTTCACAGAATGTCACTTGTTTTTGCAAAATGGTAAAATTTTGAGTTTTGACATTTTGCGTTAAAAGTAAAAAAATACGAAATATTCCGGGAAAATTCTTCAACACAGCAATACAACGTAGCAAGACCTCCAACCCCGCTATACAGACCAACTCACTCAGGTGTTGCCATCTTGCCGAAAATCGACAATCAAAATGTGGTAAAACGTATCCCTTTCTTTGAGAGCAAATCAGCCGTCGGCCATCTTGGTTTTTCAAATTTTCGGGATTTTCTGGTAAACTACAGGATATGTCCTATTCGATGACACCAAACACATCCCTTTAGCATATTGGTGTCTGGCAGATCAATTCGGGTCAAGTGGGGTCTAAAACCACTCCAACTTTGAAACACTACAACGCGGCCGCCATTTTGTTTTTTCAACTTTTTAAATAATATTCGTAAATCATCTTAACAAAACTACAGATGCCAAAAATTTGAACCGGATCGGCCGAAAAACAAAAGAGATACGATGGGCAGGCTTGGCCGCCATTTTGTTTTTTTGAAAAGTCGGAATTTTCCCTAGGTCACTCCGCCATCTTGAACACTTTTCTCTTACATGACTTGACTCCAAAACGACTCCTTCTGGGAGAACAATTATGTCAATGAGTCAGTCAGTGAGTGAGTGGTAGTCGAGCTTTATATATTATAAACTAGATGTCGCGCGGTGCGCGAGGCCGCAAGCGGCCACGCGTGTCTCTGTGCGGTTCGATTGTGACAGAAAAATAAAGTCTAATTTTAGGGCGGCCATCTTGTTTTAGCCATTTTAAGTCGAAAAATAAAAACATTTTGTTAAATATTGCTTTGCATGGCAACACTGCTTACTGAGACCCACAATCGCTCCATACAACCCAACTTTCAAAAGTGTTGCCAACTTGCCTAAAAATACTGATAATAATTATAAAAATCCAATTTTTTCAGTAAAGAGAGAATGCCATAGCGGCCATCTTGTTTTTCCAGTTTTTTTGGATTTTTCTGGTAAACTACAGGATATGCCCTATGCAATGACACCAATCACGTATCTATAGCATATTGGCATCTGGGAGATCAATTCGGGTCTTTTGAGGTCTACCCTATAAATTCAATCGGCCATAACTTTCAGTGTTGCCAGCTGAAATTCAAAAACCCTACAAAAGGTCATAGGGAGAGAAAAAATGTACCGTTGACTGTTACTCGTTTTTGCAAAATAGTAAAATTTCGAGTTTTGACTTTTTGCATTAAAAGTAAAAAAATACCCCAAATTTTGGGAAAATTCTTAAACATGGCAATACTCTGTACTAAGACCTCTAACCCTGCCATACAAGTCAACTCGCTCAGGTGTCGCCATCTTGCCGAAAATCGACATTCAAAATCGGGTAAAATCCATCCTTTTCTTTGAGAGCCAATCACAGGGCGGCCATCTTGTTTTTCTGGTTTTTTGGATTTTTTTGGTAAACTACAGGACATGACCTACGTGATGACACTAAAAAAAACCCTGAAGCATATTAGCATCTGGGAGATCAATTAGGGTCAACTGGGGTCTAAAACCACTCCAATTTTAAAACACTATTTCGCGGCCGCCATTTTGTTTTTTCAACTTTTTAAATAATTTTCGTAAATCATCTTAAAAGTTTTACAGATTCCAAAAATTTGAGCCGAATCGGCCGGAAAACAAAAGAAATACGATAAGCAAGTCTGGCCGCCATTTTGTTTTATTGAAAAGTCGGAATTTTCCCTAGGTCACCCCGCCATCTTGAACACTTTTCTCATATATGACTTTTCTCCAAAACGACTCCTTCTGGGAGAACAATTATGTCAATCAGTCAGTGAGTCAGTGAGTGAGTGGTAGTCCAGCTTTATTATATATTACTAGATGTCGCGCAGTGCGCGAGGCCGCAAGCGGCCACGCGTCTCTGTGGGGTCTTATTTTGACAGAAAAATAGAGTCAAATTTTGGGCGCCCATCTTGTTTTAGTCATTTTAAATCGAAAAATAATAAAATTTTGTTAAATATTTTTTTTCATGGCAACACTGTTTACTGAGACCCACAATCGCTCCATACAAGTCAACTTTCCAAAGTGTTGCCAACTGGCTAAAAAAGCCGATTATTATTAAGAAAATTTAAATTTTTCAGTAAAACAAAAATAACGGGGCGGCCATCTTGTTTTTTCAGATTTTCGGGATTTTCTGGTAAACTACAGGATATACCCTATGCGGTGACACCAAACACATCCCTGTAGCATATCGGCATCTGGGAGATCAATTCGGGTCTTTTGAGGTCTACCCTAAAAATTCAATCGGCCATAACTTTCAGTGTTGCCAGGTGAAATTCAAAAAACCTACAAAAGGTCATAGGGAGGAATAAAATGTTTCACTGACTGTCACTTGTTTTTGCAAAATGGTAAAATTTAGACTTTTGACATTTTGCGTTAAAAGTAAAAAAATACGAAAAATTCCGGGAAAATTCTTCAACACGGCCACACTACGTAGCAAGACCTCCAACCCCGCTATACAGACCAACTCGCTCAGGTGTTGCCATCTTGCCGAAAATCGACAATCAAAATGTGGTAAAATTAATATTTTTCTTTGGGAGCAAATCACCGGTCGGCCATCTTGGTTTTTCAAATTTTCGGCATTTTCTGGTAAACTACAGGATATGCCCTGTGCGATGACACCAAACACATCCCTTTAGCATATTGGCATCTGGGAGATCAATTCGGGTCAAGTGGGGTCTAAAACCACTCCAACTTTGAAACACTACTACGCGGCCGCCATTTTGTTTTTTCAACTTTTTTAACTATTTTCGTAAATCATTTAAACATTTCTACAGATTCCAAAAATTTCAGCCGGATCGGCCGGAAAACAAAAGAGATACGATAGGCAAGCCTGGCCGCCATTTTGTTTTTTTGAAAAGTCGGAATTTTCCCGGGGTCACCCCGCCATCTTGAACACTTTTTTCATATATGACTTGACTCCAAAACGACTCCTTCTGGGAGAACAATTATGTCAATCAGTCAGTCAGTGAGTGAGTGAGTGAGTGAGTGGTAGTTGAGCTTTATATATTATAAACTAGATGTCGCGCGGTGCGCGAGGCCGCAAGCGGCCACGCGTGTCTCTGTGGGGTCGTATTTTTACAGAAAAATAAAGTCTAATTTTGGGCGCCCATCTTGTTTTAGCCATTTTTTAGTACAAGTCAAAAAATAATAACATTTCGTTAAATATTATTTTTCATGGCAACACTGTTCACTAAGACCCACAATCGCTCCATACAAGCCAACTTTCCAAAGTGTTGCCAACTGGCTAAAAATGCCGATTTTTATTAAGAAAATTGAAATTTTTCAGTAAAACAAAAATAACGGGGCGGCCATCTTGTTTTTTCAGATTTTCGGGATTTTCTGGTAAACTACAGGATATACCCTATGCGGTGACACCAAACACATCCCTGTAGCATATCGGCATCTGGGAGATCAATTCGGGTCTTTTGAGGTCTACCCTAAAAATTCAATCGGCCATAACTTTCAGTGTTGCCAGGGGAAAATCAAAAATCCTACAAAAGGTCATAGGGAGAGATAAAATGTTTCACTGACTGTCACTTGTTTTTGCAAAATGGTAGAATTTCGAGTTTTGACATTTTGCGTTAAAAGTAAAAAAATACGCCAAATTCCGGGAAAATTCTTAAACACGGCAACACTACGTAGCAAGACTTCCAACCCCGCTATACAAACCAACTCGCTCAGGTGTTGCCATCTTGTCGACAATTGACAACCAAAATCTGGTAAATCCATCCCTTTCTTTGAGAGCAAATCGCCGGTCGGCCATCTTGGTTTTTCAGATTTTCGGGATTTTCTGGTAAACTACAGGATATGTCCTATGCGATGACACCAAACACATCCCTTTAGCATATTGGCGTCTGGGAGATCAATTCGGGTCAAGTGGGGTCTAAAACCACTCCAACTTTGAAACACTACTACGCGGCCGCCATTTTGTTTTTTTAACATTTTAAATAATTTTCGTAAATCATCCTAAAAGTTTAACCGATTCCAAAAATTTGAGCCGAATCAGGCGGAAAACAAAAGAGATACGATAAGCAAGTCTAGCCGCCATTTTGTTTTTTGGAAAAGTCAGAATTTTCCCTAGGTCACTCCGCCATCTTGCACACTTTTCCCCTACATGACTTGACTCCAAAACGACTCCTTCTGGGAGAACAATTATGTCAATCAGTCAGTCAGTGAGTGAGTGAGTGGTAGTCGAGCTTTATATAATATAAACTAGATGTCGCGCGGTGCGCGAGGCCGCAAGCGGCCACGCGTGTCTCTGTGGGGTCGTATTTTGACAGAAAAATAAAGTCTGATTTTGGGCGCCCATCTTGTTTTAGCCATTTTAAGTCGAAAAAAATTTTGTTAAATATTTTTTTTCATGGCAACACTGTTTACTGAGACCTACAATCGCACCATACAAGCCAACTCTCCAAAGTGTTGCCAACTGGCTAAAAAATGCCGATTATTATCAAGAAAATTGAAATTTTTCAGTAAAACAAAAATAACGGTGCGGCCATCTTATTTTTTCTATTTTTCGGGATTTTCTAGTAAACTACAGGATATACCCTATGCGATGACACCAAACACATCCCTGTAGCATATCGGCATCTGGGAGATCAATTCGGGTCTTTTGAGGTCTACCCTAAAAATTCAATCGGCCATAACTTTCAGTGTTGCCAGGTGAAATTCAAAAAACCTACAAAAGGTCATAGGGAGGGATAAAAAGTTTCACTGACTTTCACTTGTTTTTGCAAAATGGTAAAATTTAGGCTTTTGACTTTTTGCATTAAAAGTAAAAAAATACCCCAAATTTTGAGAAAATTATTAAACATGGCAACACTCCGTAAGAAGACCTCGAACCCCGCCATACAAGCCAACTCGCTCAAGTGTCGCCATCTTGCCGAAAATCGACAATCAAAATCTGTTAAAATCCAGTCCTTTCTTTGAGAGCAAATCACCGGTCGGCCATCTTGGTTTTTCAGTTTTTCGGGATTTTCTGGTAAACTACAGGATATGTCCTATGCGATGACACCAAACACATCCCTTTAGCATATTGGTGTCTGGGAGATCAATTCGGGTCAAGTGGGGTCTAAAACCACTCCAACTTTGAAACACTACTACGCGGCCGCCATTTTGTTTTTTCAACTTTTTTAACTATTTTCGTAAATCATTTAAACATTTCTACAGATTCCAAAAATTTCAACCGGATCGGCCGGAAAACAAAAGAGATACGATAGGCAAGCCTGGCCGCCATTTTGTTTTTTTGAAAAGTCGGAATTTTCCCGGGGTCACCCCGCCATCTTGAACACTTTTCTCATATATGACTTGTCTCCAAAACGACTCCTTCTGGGAGAACAATTATGTCAATGAGTCAGTCAGTGAGTGAGTGAGTGAGTGGTAGTCGAGCTTTATATATTTTACTAGATGTCGCGCGGTGCGCGAGGCCGCAAGCGGCCACGCGTGTCTCTGTGCGGTTCGATTGTGACAGAAAAATAAAGTCTACTTTTGGGGCGGCCATCTTGTTTTAGCCATTTTAAGTCAAAAAATAATACCATTTTCTTAAATATTTCTTTTCATGGCAACACTGTTTACTGAGACCCACAATCGCTCCATACAAGCCAACTTTCCTAAGTGTTGCCAACAGTGTAAAAAATGCCGATTAAGATTAAGAAAATTGATTTTTTTCAGTAAAACAAAAATAACGGGGCGGCCATCTTGTTTTTTCAGATTTTCGGGATTTTCTGGTAAACTACAGGATATGACCTATGTGATGACATCAAACACATCCCTGTAGGATATCGGCATCTGGGAGATCAATTCGGGTCTTTTGAGGTCTACCCTAAAAATTCAATCGGCCATAACTTTCAGTGTTGCCAGGTGAAATTCAAAAAACCTACAAAAGGTCATAGGGAGGAATAAAATGTTTCACTGACTGTCACTTGTTTTTGCAAAATGGTAAAATTTAGACTTTTGACATTTTGCGTTAAAAGTAAAAAAATACGAAAAATTCCGGGAAAATTCTTCAACACGGCCACACTACGTAGCAAGACCTCCAACCCCGCTATACAGACCAACTCGCTCAGGTGTTGCCATCTTGCCGAAAATCGACAATCAAAATGTGGTAAAATTAATACTTTTCTTTGGGAGCAAATCACCGGTCGGCCATCTTGGTTTTTCAAATTTTCGGGATTTTCTGGTAAACTACAGGATATGCCCTGTGCGATGACACCAAACACATCCCTTTAGCATATTGGCATCTGGGAGATCAATTCGGGTCAAGTGGGGTCTAAAACCACTCCAACTTTGAAGCACTATTCCGCGGCCGCCATTTTGTTTTTTCAAATTTTTAAATTATTTTCGTAAATCATACAAGCGATCCTACAGATGCCGAAAATTAGAACCGAATCGGCCGGAAAACAAAAGAAATACGATAAGCAAGTCTGGCCGCCATTTTGTTTTTTTGAAAAGTCGGAATTTTCCCTGGGTCACCCCGCCATCTTGAACACTTTTCTCATATATGACTTGACTCCAAAACGACTCCTTCTGGGAGAACAATTATGTCAATCAGTCAGTGAGTGAGTGAGTCAGTGGTAGTCGAGCTTTATATATTTATAATAAACTAGATGTCGCGCGGTGCGCGAGGCCGCAAGCGGCCACGCGTGTCTCTGTGGGGTCGTATTTTGACAGAAAAATAAAGTCTAATTTTGGGTGCCCATCTTGTTTTAGCCGTTTTAAGTCGAAAAATAATAAAATTTTGTTAAATATTTTTTTTCATGGCAACACTGTTTACTGAGACCCACAATCGCTCCATACAAGCCAACTTTCCAAAGTGTTGCCAACAGGCTAAAAAATGCCTATTAAGATTAAGAAAATTTAAATTTTTCAGTAAAACAAAAATAACGGGGCGGCCATCTTGTTTTTTCTATTTTTCGGGATTTTCTAGTAAACTACAGGATATACCCTATGCGATGACACCAAACACATCCCTGCAGCATATCGGCATCTGGGAGATCAATTCGGGTCTTTTGAGGTCTACCCTAAAAATTTAATCAACCATAACTTTCGGTGTTGCCAGGCAAAAATCAAAAAACCTACTGAAAGTCATAGGGCAACACAAAATGTTTCACTGACTGTCACTTGTTTTTGCAAAATGGTAAAATTTACAGTTTTGACATTTTGTGTTAAAAGTAAAAAAATACGCCAAATTCCAGGAAAATTATTAAACACGGCAACACTACGTAGCAAACCATAAGTCGAAAAATAATAAAATTTTCTAAAATATTTCTTTTCATGGCAACACTGCTTACTGAGACCCACAAACGCTCCATACAACCCAACTTTCCAAAGTGTTGCCAACTTGCCTAAAAATACCGATAAAAATTATAAAAACCCAATTTTTTCAGTAAAGAGAAATTACCGGAGCGGCCATCTTGTTTTTCCAGTTTTTCGGATTTTTCTGGTAAACAACAGGATATGCTCTGTGCAATGACATCAATCACGTCTCTATAGCATATTGGCATCTGTGAGATCAATTCGGGTCTTTTGAGGTCTACCCTAAAAATTCAATCGGCCATAACTTTCAGTGTTGCCAGGTGAAATTTAAAAAACCTACAAAAGGTCATAGGGAGAGATAAAATGTACCGTTGACTGTTACTCGTTTTTGCAAAATGGTAAAATTTTGAGTTTTGACTTTTTGCATTAAAAGTAAAAAAATTTAATTTAATCCCCCAATTTAATTTAAGACATGTGTAAATAGACCCGGTCGGGCGATGGGCTCACCACCTATCACGTTTAGGGGTCCAATATATCTCTTGAAATGTGGGTATATCCAGTAATTGAATACCTCTGCCTACCCCCTCGGGGATAAAAGGCGTGAGATTACTTATTTATTTATTTTATTTCGAAATACTGTAGCTTCAGAACTCATCTAGAAATACACTTAACTGTATAAAGTTGAATATGTGTAACGAATAAACTCATACACTGCAGGACCACCTTCAAAAATTCTTTAACTGATGGAAAGCTTACTTTTCTGGGAGTAACATGGGCTATAATTTTCCCATGGGAACGGGACTTGGATGCGGAACAGCTAGTATAAATAAATAAATTGTGGGTCACAATTCACACACCGTTATTTAGTCCCAAACTAGGCAGGGCCTGTACTATGGGCACTAAACAACTGATAAACATACTTAAATAAATATTAAACGACCAGACATCAAACCAACAGACATGTTCATGCACACAAATGTTGGCCCCGAGCGGGCGACCGAACCCGCGACCTCTGACTCAGAAGGCAGGGTCACTACCAACTGAGCCAACAGGCCCGTCTATAGATATGGGTTGTTTTATTGATACAAAGCAAATAAAAATCGCTTATTTAAATGTTCGGATACAGAAATCTCTTATTCAATCTTTAAAACAAATAGTGATGTCTCCTATCGCTTATAATGCGAATTTTTCGAATATATGGTTGCGGAAAATATGCGGCACCAAACTACAGAAACAAAATTTTACTCCACGTTTCTAAGTATGTCACGCAAGATAAGATCCGATGACCGATTAGAAGACAGTATTGCGTGTATAAATATAAAATCTACTACGTCGAAATAAGGTGGATATTTGAGATGAGTCCATCATTTAAACTCTTTACTATTGTAGTTGTGTGTAACCTGTCCCATCTGACTAAATTTCATAATGATTCTTCATAAATAGACTTCACGACACAAATGACAAAATATAGATAAAAATTGGTTCTAAAAGAGTATCGTTTATACATTCCGCGTCACAAAGACAGTACTTTAGGAAAATAATACTTCAAACTACTTTTAATCCCATTCAGAATCAAGGATGGTGGGACTATTAGTATTAGGTATCATTTTAAATATTAATTTAACGACATTGAAATTAACAATCATTTACACAAGAAAAAAAAACATTTCACTCAAATAACGAAAATAATGCATAATTACTCTCAAAAAGGGCCACTAGTTGCGCTAAATTTTAGGGGTAAAAAAGGTTCAAAATTTAATCATTCTTTGTCCAGACGTTGAGGAAGACACACAAAAAGAGCTGACAAAAAAAACTCCTTAATATGGATACCAGCCCCTGATGAAGCCGCTCAAGTGATCGCATTACTGCAATCGGGGATAGATTAGCAGTATGAATATAACTCGTCTTTATATCTTTGCTAGCCTATCAAGCCTACTGCGGGCTATTAAAATTAGGGATGCATCCGATACCGATATATCGGAGATGCTATGGGTTTTGCCGGTATATTGGTGTCGGCGATATTTTTATGGCAGATTCAACGATACTGTTAGATATGTAAGTTACGCCTGTGTGCGTGTGCGACCGCCACCTCCATTATAAAATCCTTCTATTGAATAAATCAGTGTGCATCTAACTACAGCGCTGTTTACTTGTCCGTATTACCCTTAAATACCAAACACGTGGCGACGGCCGGACTCGCGTTAAAAAATGTCCTCGGGAGTGTCTTTTGGCGTTTTAAATAATTTCGACCACCTTTCCAATGATTGGAATAGCTATAAATCGCGTTTAAAGCAATGGTTCATCGCAAACGACATTACCGATGTAACGGACAAAGGCAAGGTCAAGCGGAGGGCAATACTCATTAGCGCGCTTAGTGAATCTACGTATAAGTTAGCTAGCGACTTAGCGTTGCCAGATAAAGTGGAAGAGAAAGAATATGAAGCCATTGTCCAGTTGCTGGATGATCACTTCACTCCAAAAAGGTTTGGATTTTCGGAAAAATCAATTTTCTACTCAGCAACGCAGAAGTCTGGAGAAACGCACACTCAATGGGCCGCTAGGATTAGAGGTTTAGCGGCACACTGCGGATTCAAGAACTTGGAAGAGGCTCTGTTGGACAAATTCATCATGGGCATGTTGGCCGGACCAGAGCGGGACAAATTGTTTGTCCAGGACCAGCGCGAGATGTCGTTAGCAAAGGCGGTAGACATGGCGGAAAGCGTGCGGTGCGCGCGCACAGCCTCCATGGCGGGCGGCGCCGGCTGCGCCCCACCCGCGGCCGCAGCGTCCTGGGATCCCGTTCTAGCGGTCACCAAGAACGAAAAATGCAGCGTCTGCGGTTATTATAATCATAAATCGGCACAGTGCCGGTTTAAAAATTACAAATGCAAAAAGTGCGATAAAAAAGGACATTTGCGTAGAATGTGCTCGTATAACAAAGAAGTAAAGAGTATTGAGGAGGATATTGTGGATGCGGGGGACGACGGTAAGTCAGTTTATAACATCCGTTGTACTCAGGGTAAACCAATGGTTGAGCGAGTGGTCGTCGGTGGCTTGCTTTTGGAATTCCAAATAGACAGTGGTTCTGCTGTTAGTTTATTGCCGGAGAAAACATATGATTCTCATTTCAGTAACATACCGTTATCATCTACTAGGAAAACATTGGTTAGTTTTACTGGTGATAGCATCAAAACGTGTGGTTTGTTACACTTGCCGGTCACTTATAACGGTAGTACTAAAACTCTGGATTTGTATGTTGTTCGGAATGGACATGTAGCCCTTCTAGGTCGTGATTTTATTCATGACTTTAATTTGGAATTAAAACCATTCGTTTATACGATTCATTCGCACGAAAACTCCACAGTAAACGATCTAGTTAATCGATTCACGAAAGTTTTTTCAGGTAATCTGGGCGAGTTTAACAAATACACCGTTAGCTTAAGTCTTAAAGCAGACTCTAAACCGATTTTCATCAAAGCTCGTCCAGTACCTTTCGCTTTAAAAGATAAAATTGATAAAGAATTAGATCGTTTAATTCAATTAGGAGTCCTCGAACCAGTAGAACATTCTGAATATGCATCTCCAATAGTACCCGCTTTAAAGAAAGATGGTGGGTTGAGGTTATGTGCGGACTATTCGGTCACTATTAATAAACAACTAGTCGTCGATAAATACCCACTTCCAACAGTAAGCGAATTATTTTCAAAATTGAACGGCGGAATACAATTTAGCAAAATAGACCTGTCAATGGCATATAACCAATTCAAATTAGATGAATCATCGCAAAAGTTAACCGTGATAAATTCACATCGCGGGTTGTTTAAATACACCCGACTAGTATTCGGCTTATCATCAGCGCCCGCGATTTTTCAACGCGCTATGGAATGCGTACTAGCTGGGCTCGACGGGGTAGTATTTTTCTTAGATGACGTATTAATTACTGGTAAAGATAAGGATCAACATAATCAACGGTTGTGCGCAGTCCTTCAGCGTCTAGAGGACTCAGGATTAACAGTACAAGCGAGTAAATGTGAATTTTATAAAGACCAGGTTAGCTACTTAGGTCACATTATTGACAGGAATGGCATCAGGAAATCTCCAGATAAAGTAAAGGCAATAATGAACGCGCCTAAACCACTAAACGTTTCGCAGTTGCAATCATTTCTAGGTCTTACTAACTATTATCGCAACTTTGTACAAGATGCGTCATCAATATTAAATCCACTGTATAGCTTGTTACATAAAAACGTAAAATGGGAATGGACTATACAGCATGATGAAAGTTTTAAGAAAATTAAAGAATTATTGGTTTCCGATAAGGTGCTAGCACATTTTGATGTTGATGCTAAATTAATTTTAACTGTTGACGCATCACCTTCAGGTTTAGGAGCCGTCCTTTCGCAAATCGGTAGCGATGGTCTCGAAAGACCAGTTTCATATGCTTCACGCACCCTCTCTTCTGCTGAAAAAAATTATGCCCAAATACAAAGGGAGGCGACAGCTATAATATTTGGAGTGCGTTACTTTCATCAATATTTATACGGCCGTGCTACACCCTTTGTATTACGCACGGATCATAAGCCGTTGCTTTCCATATTCGGACCGCACCGCGGCATTCCCGAAGTGACAGCAAACCGGCTCCAGCGCTATGCTATATTTCTATCGGCTTATAATTATGTTATCGAATACATACGTAGCAAAGATAATAGCGCGGATTTTTTGTCTCGGGCGTCGTTGTCAATGTGCGAAGCGCGGGAGCAAGGGACGGGTGCTGCGGTGGCGGCGCGGGCTGAGGGGCAGCGTGCGGACTGCGGCGAGGAGAGGGCGGCCTATGTTAACTTTGTATTAGAGGGAGACTTGCCGGTGACGTCATACGAGATCCGACAGCAAACGGAGCGCGATCCCGTACTAATTAAAGTTAAGAATTTTGTAAATTACGGCTGGCCTCGTAAAGTTAATGATCCTAAGCTTAAACCGTACCATCATTGTCGGTTACAGTTGGCGGTTGAGAATGAGTGTTTAATGCGTGGCCATAAGATAGTTATACCTGAAACATTAAGAGACACGATTTGTAAGGAGTTGCATAGTTCTCACTTCGGAGTCGTAAAAATGAAGGCTGAAGCGCGTAAACGGCTATGGTTCCCGGGCATCGACGCTCGCCTGGAGGCGCTTGCGGCGGCGTGCCCCGTGTGCGCCGCACTAAGACCTGTCCCGCCGCGAGTGCTGCTGGCCAGCTGGCCACTCCCGCCGGCGCCCTTCTACAGGGTTCATGCTGATTTCTTAGGGCCGTTTAAGAATCAGATGTTTCTCATTCTTGTAGACGCATATAGCAAATGGGTGGAATGTTACACCATGACTTCCTCGTACGGTTCTAGAGCGGTGATCGGTAAGTTTTGCGACTTTATGTCTAGGGTGGGGGTCCCTCATACTCTGGTAACTGATAACGGTACCTCTTTTACTTCACAAGAGTTTAAAGAATTTTGTAAATTAAACGGAATCAATCATGTGTTTTCACCGGCTTACCATCCTTCTAGCAACGGGCAAGCTGAAAGTATGGTAAAAATTATTAAGAGGGGTTTAAAAACCATAATTATAAATAATTCTAATAGAAAACCGATTCAGGAGCAAATAGCAAAATTTTTGTTCGACTACCGGAATTCCAAAAATAGTACCACCGAAAAGACGCCAGCCGAATTGGTTTATAGTAAACCCTTACGTTCGCGGTTAGATCTGTTTTGTCCTACGACAACGTCACCACCATCCACCGATCTGACTCAAACAGTCGTACGCAATCAGTGTTTACAGGCTAGAAATTATAGAGGGAAACATAGATCTCAACTTAATGTTAATGATAAGGTTTGGATTGTAAAACATTTCAACAATAAAAAATACCAGTGGCTTGAAGGGGTTATAAAAAGTCAAATAGGCAAAGTTATGTACGTGGTCTACGTGCCAAGCTTAAACTGTCACGTGAATAGACACATAGACCAGATCAGATGGAGAGTTTCGTCGACAGCTGACGGCAGGCATTGGGACCCAGATGTGATTCCGGATCTACCATCTGCGGCTAGTGGCGCATCCGACGACCCTGATGTTGGGACTAGCAGTTCGGCCTCGGAGGGCTCACACTACAGCTCGGAGGAAGACGAGGAGACGTTGAGGACACCGCGGTGCGTTGCACCTTCTGTCCGGCGACGCGAGTTGACGCCAGTACACTATTATTCGCCGACCGACGAACTCGATGCGGAAAGTTCATAACATATGTTTTTATGTTTTTTTTAGTATATATTCTTATTACTTAGCTATAAGGGGAAGGGATGTTAGATATGTAAGTTACGCCTGTGTGCGTGTGCGACCGCCACCTCCATTATAAAATCCTTCTATTGAATAAATCAGTGTGCATCTAACTACAGCGCTGTTTACTTGTCCGTATTACCCTTAAATACCAAACAGATACTTTTCAAATTTCGCGCTTTAATAATGTAATGTAAACGCGCGTGTTGTCCCATCTATTTCGTTGCAAACGAGGCACGAACTAAAAGCTATACTCGGGGAAACCCCGCGCTTTTCTATAAATGCTAACTAAAACTATCAATTAATTGTGTTTTATTTATTCTACCTTCCTTTTTGAATTCAATAGGCGTATCGCTATCGGTATCAGTATCGCCGATATTTTTATAAGTGTATCGGTACTGTATCGGCAAAAAAGCGTATCGAGGCATCCCTAATTAAAATAGACAATCCTATTTGCTGGTCCGGCTTCTACTTATTGCTAGAAACTTCTACTGACCGTATTCAGGTCTTCGATGCGGGTCATGACGCCCATGGCCATCTCGCGGCGGTCGGCCGGCGCCTCCGGGCACGGGTACAGAGTAGCACGGAATCCCTCGCAGATCTTCTTGACGCGGGTCTTCAGCTGGTCTCCTTGGAAGAAGATGATGAACACCGACTTGTAGACTTGGTCGGACTGGAAGGGAAAACGTTAGTTTACACAGGGAAAATTGTAGTTTGATAAATAATAATAAAAATCTCACGCCTTATATCCCCGAGGGGGTAGGCAGAGGTATTCCATTTATGGATATACCCACTTTTCACCAGATATTCTTTGGACCCCTAAACGTGATAGGTGGTGAGCCCATCACCGGACCGGGTCTGTTTGCAGATGTCTTAGAATTCATTCTGGGACCTGTGGGTGTCCTCACGATGTTTTCCTTCACTGTCGAGCTAGTGATAAATATGTACTTACGTAAGTTTTGATAAACTCATGCCAGGATTCGACCCCGGGCCTTACTGATTTTCATCATGTGACGCAGGCTCTTTTAACTGTAAGGCTATCACTGCCTCTAGTTTGATATAGTGTGGTAAGGTTGAAATTGGAAAAGATGGATGGATTGTGTGAAGGATATGTGCAAGATGGAAGTGAATGTAGATAATGCTGTATGATAGATCTAAATAGAAGGAAAAAACATACTGCACCGACCCCAAATAATGGGAAAAGGGCAAGTAAATGATGATATTGAATTTGGAAAATGAACTTTTGGTTCTACAGCTATATTTTTGGTGCTTGATTTCACAAAACAATAAGGTAAAAGTGATTGTAAATATTAGCAAAAACAATAGTAAAACTGTATAAATGAGCCCTGCGATCCTCACGATGTTTTCCTTCACCGTCGTTCTAGTTTAAAAACTCATTGGTACAGTCAAGAGCACGTCAAGCTTTACACTACCAGTTTAAGCTGAGGTCTGATTTATACTGCGCGCCATAGAATACAGGGCCTGATCAAAGTCTAAATTTTCAAGCCCTCGTCAATTCCTCATGGGTGAGGAAAGACCTTTAGCTCAGCAGTGGGCTGTGGGATGATACTTACGGAAGAAGGGTCCTCAAGAGGCGTGTCGATCTCGGCCTGTCGCAGAAACACGTTCCCGCGGCATGCGCGCCAGAGCATGCGCTCGAACGCGGGGATGCGCTCGCGCAGAATCACGCCCGCGACAAAACTATACAGAGAACAGTGTTAGCAACTGGCTACTAACTACTGGCTTGGGGTTTGTGCTTTGGCTAGACCAATTGCATTTTTTTAAGGTGGGAAATTTTGTGGTTCTGTATCACGAAATGAGTGCAGGGTTTGATCTAAATTTTAAAAACAATAATTCTATTACTTGGTATACAATTTTCGCAGTAAAAATTTGGGAGCCTCCTTCTAAGCAACTATTTTGCTTGTGCTTATGGCTCCGCTCTTTCATAGACACAATTTCTTTATAACTAAGAGTTACACCTCTGAAACATTATTTATAATATTAAAAAATGTATTCATTGAAAAATAATAAATAATGTATTTATTTTCTCTCCAGAATAGGTTTCCATTTTACAATGATGGAATACAGTGCAGTCTTTATTGTGGTCGACTGGAGCCTAATCTAGGTCTAGCCTGTGGTCTCCAGGAACCCACCCAGCAGTAAAGGAATAACTGTATATTATTTTTATGAGTTCAAAAACTAAAACTATTATTATATAGAATGCAATTGGTCTTGCCTCAGCGGTTTTATGCAATGTTACAATGGAAGGAAAATGACCCAAATGTACAATAGAATAATCGATCACGAATAAATAAAAAATAGAGCTATTTCTAATCTAAGCTTAAAACTATACAGAAATGTTGTTTGTAAATATTTTTGTTTGAAAAATGTACAATAGAATAAAACTGAAGTGTATTCCTAAAGATTTAGAAGTACATAGTAATATAAATTCCCAAGCAACTCCGTATGTCTGTTTCTTACAACTCACGACTTAACTGAAGCTGAAGTGATCTTGATGCAATGCAGATACAACTCAACATTGCAAAATGGACCAACTTTTTGTCATGGAAATCAAAGCGATAAGACCTCCCAATGTACTTTGGTTAATGGTTGAATACATATTATGTTGTTTTTTGTGTTGTTTCGTACTATAATGTTAGTCAGTCAGTTACTACATTGTACCAGAGTGCACTGAAAATGATGCATATTGAATTTCAAATTGAGATTTGTGTGTATTATTCTGGAAACACCACAAAGACATATCGGATGACCGCAAAAAGTATTTTCAATCACCATTGTCTACTTGCATTCAATTCGCGTAAATAAAAAACAAACAGTAATATTTACAAACTGTTGATGTTGGAAACATTGATGCGTCACGAGTGACAACAATTCTATGAGTGTATCTTTTATTAGTTAACATAAAACAAATGAATCTCGAAACAGATCGTGCTCAGGAAATTCAAAACTCATGATTAAAAAGTACAAAATGGCGTATTATTAAACTAGATAATTATATAACAATGATGCTTGGATCTGATTTAATCGAGCGCACCCCAAAACGGCAGGGAAAAATTATCGATTACGTTACTAGTATTGTATTATGAATTTATTAAACTTAAAAAATACAATCGAATATGTAGTGAAGTTGTGGACTTTCTATCGCATTTTTTTATGTGTTAAGGCACTCCGCTGAAAAACTTTATGCTTTAAGACCCACCAGTTTACGCGTTGTCTGTCAGTAAGTTGAATTTTTATAGACGGATTATATTTTCAAGCCGAGCACCTTTTGTGATTGTTACAAACTTTACAAAGCAACAAAAGAAATCGCTCGCAAAAAGGCGGTTGTTCAGTACATTTAGGTCAATTGGGCATTGCACTTTTATACTTGATGACAGTTATTAACATTTAAATACACGCCTAAAATGTCATTATGACCAGGCATTACAGTGCTCTTATCTTAATTAACGTTGATCAGATTCATAATATCATTAAACTATGAGTCAAAGTTGCGCATATTAATGATAGCTGATCAGTTTAATAACATAAAATATGTCCAGTCTTGGAAATGATATGAGGAAACCCTTATACATAAGCGGAAATTCCGTTTACTAATAATCTTTAAATAGAAATATTGCATAAACCTCTCTGAGTATCTAGTCGATACCTCACAATCGAGATAGCATTGTGCATCAAGTGTATTACGTTACAAAGTTTATAAGATAAATCAATATTGACATGAAAAAAAAATCGGTTGTCTGTAAAGTCAAACCGACTGACGATAGTTGAACGTGACAACGTCATGGAATGGATTGTGCCTCTTTGTCGCTCGTTGCGCGCTCTCGCTTGTACTGGAACGCCGCATATGTCACACTTTTTCGGGAATGCCGCCGGCTCCATCAATTTATAAGACGTTGTCACGTCAAAAACAATGATACTAGATAATATTTAAAATTATACCAGTAGTCGTTGAGTTTTAAGTCACTAACAAAGTAGAGTTTCCTCCAAACCTCATTCTTAATTGAAAAAACAGACTCTTGTTGTACCTATCACTTTGTTTCTGCCCGTGTCAGAATCTGACTTAAGGTTTGAGGTATCCGGTTGAAGTTTATCTTACTCTGAGGTCTATAGTCTGATACCAGACTCATGTAAATAAATAAAACAAGTTTCTTGTTCATCGCAATAAAACATATACAGCCTTCCAAATGTTTTGTTAATGTAAGTGCCAAAAAACGGATGAATTTCTAGTTCCCACTTTAAGCCATTCCAAATTCCAGGCTTATCAGTTTCTTTCTGTATCAAACGACTTATCAAAGTGGCCAAAGCCATTACATATACAGATTTGTATATCAAGTACACCAGGCTTAGTTTTATCAAGAGATTTGTGGAAAAAAATCGTCGGAAACCATTACGCGTTATCTTGTCCTACCACTCCGAACAACTGAAATTAATCCACCATTTTTTTTCCCAACGACAATTTGGTTGGATCGATACCTAAAAATAATATAAATTAAATGCACTCACGCTTTTTTTTTTATTTAACTTCATGTACAGTCAACAAAGTTGTTAGGGTTACATGGCCAGTAACTAAGAATTCATTTTTCTGGGGAAGTCATAAATAAATCTTATTGATTAATGTTTATTTCGAAAGGTATCTTTGATCCCTATAATTTACCAAAAAAATACTATAAATACAAATAAGGCTTTAAGAGAAAAGTGAATCTTAATTTTTGGCCATGTAACACTAACAACTTTGTTGACTGTACCAAGAAAATGTACACATGGCGAACTTAATGCCTAAGCGCATTATCTATCAGTCAACTATCATCCCCGAGGGGCTGGGCTATTAAATTTTTGGAAATACCAACATTTCATATTTTCTTTATGTCGCATTTTTACTAAAGAGTCTGTTTACTTTACACATTCTCATCACTATTTGATTTATATGTATGTACAAGAAATACACAATGTGTTAACTATATGTGTAATAAATTATTTTAACAGCCACTTATGGGTGTGTGTAACAAGGTCTAAGGAGATAAAATGTGACAGTGTTGCACTAAGTGAATCCCGTTAGTTTACTTGCTAGGTTTGGCTCTTTTAGGGAAATGGGACGAAACATTTCGTGAAGGTTAATATAATTGTACACTCGCTTACTATTTCTAAGGGTGTTAGAGGTATTCCATTTTTGGAAGTACTTACTTTCCAAGTGTATGTTTTTCAGAGCCCTAAAAAACGAGAATTCCATCGGGTTCCTTTTACTTAAGTAGTTTCCTTCACGGTCGAGCTACTACTGAATAAGTTAGGAAAGTAATAATTTTATGCATTAAATATCATGTAGTATAGAATAAGCAATATTATTTGCTACACAAAATTCGTAAATATTTCCACTAAATAACTCACAACACAAGAACATTTTTCCTGTAAATAAAGGGTCCAGTGCCTGAGTCATTGTATTTATTGTGTTTAGCTGTTAATTTTTATTTACCTACTCATAGTTACATGCCATAGAACCTACTGGATAAATATGTGTGACACACAGAATGTTATTTTAAGAAGTCCAGTTGAATCGTGACCCGCTGGCACCCGAAGGGGTAATTCCTGTTTACCCGTTTACCCAATGCGTCAATGTATCTCAGAATCTTGACTTCCACAACTTCAAAATCACGTCTTCAGATTCCGTTATCGTGTGCGCTCGGAGCCTTAGCCATTTCAATGTAAGATTTACACATGTCCTCATATCTTTATGGTATGTATAATTGCGATTCTTCATCACGCAATGCCGCCGTATGCAAACAAAGGTGCGGATTGAGGGCGCTTAATTTGTTCTCACAGATGTGGCACGTGAACCGAACGTCAATCTACCGACTCAGTCCTACTAGTACGAGATTAAAATAATAATAATAATATAATCTCACGCCTTTTATCCCCGAGGGGGTAGGCAGAGGTATTCCATTACTGGATATACCCACATTTCACGAAATATATTGGACCCCTAAACGTGATAGGTGGTGAGCCCATCGCCGGACCGGGTCTGTTTACACATGTCTCAGAATTAATTCTGAGACCTGCGGGTTTTCTCACGATGTTTTCCTTCACCGTCGAGCTAGTGATAAATATGTAGTACGAGATTCGGCCCCAAAAAAGTGTAGGGATCGAGTATAAGCTACAAACCAAATTTTTACGCATATATTTATGAGCAGGAGAAATATGGCCGCAAGTATTTTTAATAAAAAATAATCTTTATTTTTGGGACGAAATTTCATTCGCTTGTTTTTTTACATAAAATACCGTCCACTTCACGACAATATGCATAAAGACTCATAAATATCACTGATAATAAATATGCGTAAAAATTTGGTTTGTAGCTTATACTCGATCCCTGCACTTTTTTGCGCTCGGATCTTAGGCAATACGCAATGATTGACGCATGTGTAACAGGACTCACCACCTGTCACTCTGTGGTCCAAAAGATATTATACTGGTGAAACGTAGGTATTTCCAGGAATTTTTTTTTAACCCGGGGACGAATATTAGTTTTATTTATTTATCTGTAGATTATTGAAAGCAGCGTAGGTGGTTGCGTCCTACGCTTTCCTGGCGTTTATTATCTTGAAATGCGGCAGAATTTCTAAACTGTATTATAAAATTGGCAGAAACAAACTTTATGAGTATATAGGTACTACCACTACTTCCATAAACCATCCTTCCTTCCAATAACCTAAAGCTAGAAGAAGGACCTAGAAGTCTGAAAATAAATTATTATTATTATTGTGTCATTACAAATTCATGGGACTATAGAGTTCCGGACATTTGGGAGGCGTGCATTGGGCCGAAACCAACACGTAGAGGCCCTTTCAGACTACTATACTATAAACAAATGTGAATATGTGACACACACTATTATTATTATAACCAGCAAAAAACTCAAGGGCACATCTTTTCAACCGACTTAAATAGGAGGTTCTTAATTCGACACGTTTTTTTTTATGTTCGTTACCTCAGTACTTTGGACTGGGTGAATTCGATTTGAATGTTTTTTCTTAGAAAGCTGGTGCTTCTCGTGTCGTCCCATTTTTGACAATGGCAACCATGAGAAAACCATATAAGTTGAAGTCGGTTTTTAGTCTATGAGTTCTATGTTATTAATGTCATGCGATGTGTTTAGGATTCAAATGTACAATTTGTAATGTGGCCGATGCACTGGCCGGTATTGTACATAGTTATTAGATTGACGTGGGTTTGGCTTGTCCTTGGTTCATTGATTTGGTTTTAGATTTTGTGTGAACCTATAATGTGTTTTTAACTGTATTATATAAATAAAAGTATGTTTAAAGCCTAATAGCCTTTCCTGAGGTCGCAGAGTTCACATGTAATAAGTACTAAAAGATAATGAGTATATTATGATCAACGCGGAAACCGAAGCCGGCTTACAGAGTTTGCCAAACATATTAATTTCGTCTACGAAACCCGGAAGGACACTTGTAACAAGACGGTGTTTGATAAACACGCGACATTCCATCACTAAATATCGTTGGTACTTCAAAATGTTTTATTAAAACAGGTGGTTTTACCCAATTCAGATTATCATCGTCGATTTGGTGAAACAAATATGGCGACAGTTTTTCCTTCCTCAATGGCACCGAGGGAGATACTCGTATGACTGACTGAAGTATACTTTAAAAAATATTATTCGACTAGTTTACGCCCGTGGCTTCGTCCCCGAACTGAAGCAGTTCAAAAATTATGTTCCTATAGATAACTCGGTTTCTAAGTGGCGTATCAAGATAAAACATGTTTCAGATTTTAAGCATGTTTCAAGTGAAAATTGCATCCAATTCGCTGTAGTAGTTTTTGCGTGTTACTCTTACAAACATACGGACGAACAAACAGATAGGCAGAAAAAAAACCTAAAAATAATTGTTTTGGATTCTGTTGATGTTATCACAGACCAGTTTAAATATGGTCTTTAATGTTATAAAGAGCCCTTATATTTAAGTTTTCTTCAATATCTCCTTTGTACAGGCTAGTTTTAATTTTATAAGAAATCGGATAATTCATAGAATTCCACGAGTAATTAATAAGGGCCTGGCGAAAAAAAAACACAAAAATCAATACCTACTCCTTGCGATCATAAATATAAAACTTGCCGGGAATAACCGGAATGACGTCATTCAGAACGTGTTATTTTAATTAGCTTTTCCTGCAATGAGGTAGGTTTTGGTCATGTGATGTGAAGTTTGAGCTTAAACGATTTCTTGTGGGTTCAGTCAGACTGACATAATGTTAGACTATATAGAGGTTTATTATTATGTTCAGACCAGCAGGCGTATTCAGGGAGCTTCGATATTCGATATCGGAAAATCTGTCGAACACTTTCGAGATGGGCTGATGTTGGTATCGAAAACTAATGTCATATTATGTGACATAAGGATTCGGAAAATTTTCCGTGGCTGTCAGAAACGCCTAGAATAAAGTTTCCGGAAATTTTTCACTCGATCTGAATCGAACGCAAACGGTATCGAGTCTCCGTGAATAGGTACGTCTGCAGAAGCTATATTCATAGCAATAATACAATTCAAAAGTCTAAGTACTTATCTGTGATTTCAAAATAAATGCCAAATGTATGTCAAAACTAACTAGTATTTTTACGATGCCTAATCAAAATCATGTGTGACTGTTTTAGAATTTTTGTCTGTCTGTCTGGAAGTTTGTCTCGAAAAGGCTCCGAAACGGGTCAACGGATTTCAATGTAAATTATAAAGATTAAAACAGGAAATTTAACTTAAATGTTAATGTATGTTTCATGTCAATATCTTGCAGGTCGTAGAAGCTATATTGTATTTTGTTATACCTAAGCAAACCGAGGGCGGGTCGCTAGTTATAAATATACAAGGTGACTTTTTTTACTGTCTGGAAAAAATCGTGGTGTGATAGGTAAGTGTAATAGATTCATTTGGCAATGTTAGTTAAAGTTAGTTAGTTAATCTCGTGTATAAATAACTTCGGCTCTAGATACCTTATACGTCATATTTTTTTTCCAGACGGTAAAAAAAATCATCCAGTATAGCGCTTCCGATCACATTTACATGACTATTTTACGACCGGTGGTCGAGAGGTAAGTGTATTGAATTTAATGGAAGGCCAAGGAATATCCATACACTACGGTATTTCGATTTATTATGCTATAAAGTATTATCTAACTAATATTATAAAGAGGAAAGGTTTCTATTTTTGTATGTTTGTTGCGAATAAACTCAAAAACTACTGGACCGATTTCAAAAATTCTTTCACCAATGGAAAGCTAGAAGATCCTTGAGTAACATAGGCTGTATTTTATTCCCGTATTCACATGGGAACGGGAACTACGCGGGTAAAACCGCGCAGAACCGCTAGTTATAAATATATAGCACTTCCGATCACATTTACATGACTATTATTTTACGCGGCAGTCGAGAAGTGTATTAAATTTTATGGAAGGCCAAGGAATATCCGTACAATACGGTATTAGGATTTATTATACTGTACAGTGTTATTATTAATAATATAAGATAATAAAACAATAAATAATCTCACGCCTTATATCCCCGAGGGGTTAGGCAGAGGTATTCCATTTCTGGATATACCCACTTTTCACCAGATATTCTTTGGACCCCTAAACGTGATAGGTGGTGAGCCCATCGTCGGACCGGGTCTTTTACACATGTCTCAGAATTAATACTGGGTCCTGCGGGTTTCCTCACGATGTTTTCCTTCACCGTCGAGCTAGTGATAAATATTTACGTAAGTTTTGAACACTCATTGGTACATGCCAGGATTCGAACCCGAGCCCGAAATATAAGATAAGAACATTGTTACTAACACAATAGGGCCTAAGTTGCCTAAATAAAGTAATTTTATTATTATTTATGACCTCACCATAGTATAGGAAAGTGTGTAACTTACGTACGTTTGATAGCTATGCAATGATGTAAGAGATTGTTACCTTGGCAACGGCCCAAGTCTGTCTGGCGACGCCAACAATTTATATTTGCGTTTTGGAGTCTGTCTGGATTTGGAACGTCTGGCAAATTTTGAATGCGGAACAATTTAATCTTTTAACAGACCGACTTCATATCAATTGCCGTGCCCCTAGTGCCCGGCCGAGTAAATGAAAAAAAAAAAACAGACTAAACGAGATGGGGTATTTGGTCGTACGATCCTGACGAAATGGACACGAAAATATTTGTCGGATTTCTCCGACGTTGGTCTTGAAAGGGTTAAGCTTGTATTTTTATTTTAATTAGTCTACACTAACATTATAAGGACGAAAGATTGCTTTTTTTAGGATTGTTTGTAGTGAATAGGCTCTAAAACAACTGGCAGCTTACTGTTCTATAGAGCACTGGTAATCCTAGTGAGTGTAAAAAAATTACGGACATATTTTTCCATAAGCGAAACACCACCGAAGACTAAAATATTTGCAGGAATGGAATGGAATATTCCAACCTTCTTGGGGATAGGCGTGTTTACTTATTTTATTCGTATTTGGAAGTGTAATTTAGTTTTTGCTGTTTTAAATCTTAGGCTTAAAAAATAACCTTCGGAATGTGAACCCGCGTCTTTGAAGTTTGAGACCATAAGACTTTCAACGCAAACGACATGTTAATGATGCACTGCACCGTCTCCAGTGATGGGCTCAATATCTTAACCCCATCTATCTATTAATGGTAATAACTAAAATATTTTTTTTATCAGACTGCACCAGAAATATGCGTAAGTTTTAGGAAATATCATTCTAAAAAAAACTCGCATAAGTTTTGTACAAACAAAACATGATAATAGTATTTATACAATCATGCTTCCTGACTTAGTTGAATCATGATGCGACCAGCACTACTACTGGCAAAGCCTATAGATAATTAAAAAAACGGAAAAGTGCGAGTCAGACTCTCCCACTGAGGGTTCCGTACAAATGTATAGTTTTGAGAATTTCCTGTAGTATAAGACGATATTACTTGCCAAATTTCATAGTTCAAGGTCAAAGGAAATTACCCTATACATTTTTGCCTTGAGAGTGTCGAAATAAGTTTTTTAGACGACTTAACTTAGAAGTGTGATTTTTTTCACAGCTCCAATGGACAGTAGACGAGACGAGTAGGTATTATTTATACATGTAACAGAATAAGCGCCATTCCTGAAATTAGTTTGTTCAGTATCGGCTACTTATTCGATTTCAGCTACTTTTAAATTTTTCCCAAAAAATGAATTAGCGTAGTTGAATTTAGTGCTTTCTATGGAAATCGTTATATTATTAACTAAAGTTTGATTGCATCATATTTTTTATATTAATATACTAATTGGGGTGTATGAAGAATTGGGATTTTACTGTTACGCGTTGTATATTTATTTGGTTTTAATTTCAAAACTCGATACCTCTACGCGTTCCCGTGATAAAGGGTCTTGACAGACAGAGAACAAAGTGATCCTATTAGGGTTCAGTTTCTTAATTTTGAGTTACGGATCCCTAAAAACAACACTCGCGAAAATGTGCGCTTGCACATGTAAACAGCGTGAGAAGTAACAACGGGCGTCCACTAATCACATAATCGTCGCGTGAATGGGAGACTGTGTCTGTCTGTACCAGGCGTAAGCTTTGCTATAGATACCATTCACAAATAACAATTACATTAATGGAAAAAACAAAAAACTACGTCCGCGCGGTTTTTTTTGAGGTCACCGACCCAGAGAAGTGGGCCTATCTATTGCGAAATGCACATTTTGCGTCAAGTGCTCATTTTGCAAAGTGCTTTTTGATCCCGCATGTTGAAAAGGCACTTCGCTTATGTAATAGACAGTAATTGTCCATCCATCGTATATTTTGAATAGTTATATGGATGTATACATAATCTTACCTTTGGCTGTGCCCTATGATGGTGTTACAAGTTTTACTAATAAGTACAATTGTTAAAGATGGTTTTGTCATGTAATTTGCAATAAATATATACCCTAATATCATTAAGTCGAAAATCTATAGGTACTTATTCTAGAGGCAACTGCCTCTCAGTCTGCAAACGCACCTCTTAGAGGGACTGTCAACGAGCTAAACCTTTAATATCAAAGTAATCATTCGAAAGACCTACGCACGTACCTAATTAGCCTATCAAAACAAGACCAGTGTAACAGGTTTATTGTAATAGGCCAATTTACGATCAACTTTTTTAGGTTACCTGTACAGTAGGTTCACGAGAAATACAGGGAACACCGTCAACGGTGTCGATTTATAGCGCCTCATGATTTCAATAAGGCTACTAAACGTAATACCAATTTCTACATCCTCTTTTTATCCGAGATTACGGCCATCCATAAATTACGTCACACAAATTTCGTGATTTTTTTTTACCCTCCCCTCCGTCCTTGTCACAGCTGCACACATTTGTGACAGCCCCCCTAGTGTGACGTCAAATAAATTGCAATTTTTACGACTAGACGTTGAATGAAAACAGCAGTTCCGTAATTAGTTTAATTCACATTTAAATTATTTTTAATAAAATCAGCAACAAATCAGACATTTGAAAAAAAAAAATTAGATTTTAAAATGTGACGTCAAAAAAATTTAGGGCCCCTTCCACAACCTTGTCACACAATGTCACAATTCATTGACCCCCTCCCCCCCCTTTACGTGTGACGTAATTTATGGATGGCCCCAAGTTATCAACAGCACTATTTCACGAAAAATTTACACAACGCCATCGAATGACACTATTGCAAAACCAGTAGCATTGATTCATGAATGACAGACGGAATTAAAACGATGAATGGTTTAAGTCCGTCAACCGATAGGCTTATTAACATTAGAATAGGCCAATTGCACGTAACACCAATTTAAAGATCATATCTTCAACAGTATACTGCATCATCTGTCTCCAACATCTTTATCTTAAGAACACTAGTGTTCAGACTCTCGTCATTCATTCAATAGCCCGTTAAACAGAAACTGTTTTACGATTGCATGAAAATATAGGTAATTAACTAATTAAACAATAAAATTAATAATAGCAATTCGTATTCTGGCCCTATGTCATACATATTATGTGACACATTCAATCTTGTATACTAGAAGCTACTGAACCAATACAGAACTAAAGGTATGGTTGTAAAATAGTACCATTAATAATATGTGTGAAAAATAAAGTCTACAAATAAGTTACATTTTCGCATTACACAGTAGTACTGTGAAATTAAGATTATGTACGTGGTCACAATGCAACCATTAATATAGTCAAGAAGGCTGTAAAAGAAGTAGGTACAATTCTAACTTTGTTTTTAGAAGACCGTCGTAGTAGTTATCTGTACTTTTATAGGTACTTCTATACTAATATTATAAGGAGGAAAGATTTGTATTTTTGTAAGTTTGTTACGAATGAACTCAAAAACTACTGGACCGATTTTAAAAATTATTTCCCCATTGGAAATCTAGAATATCCCTGAGTAATATAGGATATATTTTATTCCCGTATTCCCACGGGAATGATAATTACGCGGGTGTAACCACGTAGAACCACTAGGTGTACATAAAAAGAACTAAATAAACAGATTAGTAATATAACTTTAGATCAGTCAGATGTAGGTTTACCTAAATCAGTGGTCAAAATGCGTATCATACCTACAGATTTTTTTATCAGTCACTTCTCTTGAAGACTTGACAGACAGGTACTCAATGTTTAGCCGATTTACGATGCATCGCGTCAGTCACTAATTGATAGCCAAGCCAACTACAATTAGTTAGGTAATGAACCACAACAAAGCGTAAACTTCTTCAATGTTGAGTAACGTGACCGCATGCGATTCATTACAACTTCACGCAGACTAATGATACAGCAAATTGTTTCCTATAACTGTTTATTCTTAAAGTTTACACCAAATCATAGCAAATTCCGGTGAATACATAATGTGGCAGTCACGAGAGGAGGTCAACGACCGGGTAACGGTTTTATTTAATATTTTACGGACCACTAACATATATACGTAATACCTATAATGTACTACACACGATGTCTGAAAAGAATTTGATGTCTTCCTTTTAGACGTAATTAGGAGGACAATGGCTACTGAGACAGCGCCGGAAGGTGTGATAATAACAATATTCAGAGGTGAATACTCCAAAAAGGCTTTTATTTCGGATAGATAAGATTTTGTGAACCGAAAATATGTCGTCAACATAAACTATTTAAACAAGGACTTTATAATAGACGACTATAACAACATAGAACAAAGATAGAAGTAAAGTAAAAAACCGACTCAAACTTATATGGTTTTCTAATGGATGCTATTGTCCGAACTGGACCAAATTGAAATGGGACCACACGGGAAGCACCAGCTTTCAAATAAAAAAAGAATCATCAATCGGTTCACCCAGTCGAAATTTATGTATAAGGTAACAAACATAAAAAAAACATACAGTCGAATTGATAACCTTTTTTGAAGTCGGTTGAAAGGAACAATAATCAGGAAATGCTGAAGTCAAATCTATCAGTGTATTATTTTACCAACATCCGAATTCATCCTCATACAGATGTACAATTACTTCCTTCGTCTCGTCTGGATGTTATGTAAGTGTCCTGACACAAATTCAAAAAGGAATAAATTGAATATAATCATTGATCCCAAAAATTCAAAGGGCATTCGACTTCATCTAGGACCATCGTTTTTATTTCAACATCAAAGAAACGAAATGAATCGCTCTCAACGGTTCATCGATCACTGACCAATCAACAAGGTGACTCATCGAAAATCCTCGTTGGCAGATCCAGCACATCGAGATGTCGTTAATGAGTTCGCAGCTGGCTCCGATTGATGCATGCCAAATAATCAGACGAACCATTGTGCGGTCAACGCCTTCATAAGTGCAGAAGACACTTGCAGCTCACAGAAAAGACGAATAGATGATTAATATCCAAGGACTGTGTTGACTATGTTGAGAACGGTGGAAGAATGCAATAAAATATACTTACGAAATAATTTAACGTATTGTAATAGATCTTTTATCAATAGGATTTTTTTTTATTGTCATAATGACTGTTGCATACGCAAAGAAATAACACGAGAAAATATAAAATGGTACGAGTAGTGTCACAATATAAAAAAAAAACATGTCCTGCCAATAAAAAGTCTTAAAGAGAAGCCACATTGAAAACCAACGGCAAGAAAAATAATCATCTCTATGAGTTCATTTATAGATTTTTTCAATGCAATGGAATGACGAAAGTGTAATCTGACGGATGTGTCCTAAATGGGAATTTTTCGTCAGACTAGTTCTTTTTATAATCTGATAGATGAGCCATTGACGTTGAGACGTACCGGAAGAACTTGTAAATCAAAGTGCGCTTTTATTAGTCATCTTACTCCGATACCATTGTTTTGATACATCTCTTATCATTTTTCCAAGAAATCCGATCGACACGAAATGATTGTTAGATGACAAATCATAACAATATCCAATGCTTTCAGTTTTACGTACGCATTTAGGTGAGTACTTTCGTACTGACAAATGAAAACGCGTTCCGCAATGTGTTTGTGTTCTATGACATCTTTTAAGTTGTAAGTTTTCAGGAACACAGGAAGAGAAACCTCTTAATATGCTGTTGTTTGAATGACGTGTTGTTGTTATACGGCATTGTCTTCGAACGTTTCGTATTAGTGGTATTGTTATTTAATCGTCTGTCGTCAAAGCGATGTTTGCTTTCCTGTTTCCATGGTCGTTTCCTTTCTGAGTCGTCCAAACAATCAAATAAATACCTATAATAAAACGTAAGTGGCGTTTGGAATTATCTTTGTGTGGACAATAATTGCGGTACCGAATCTTACCATTTAAGTTTCTATTTAAATATTTTTATGTTAGAAAATCATAGATGACTAAAAAGATCAATAAGTTACAAAATCGGAATCATCTATTATTTACAGTTAGAATATATTAGTTTTTTGCAGCTAAACTGTATATTATAGAAGAACAATATATCTCAAAGGTGAGGTACCTTACGGATTAAGGACAATAGGTAAAATTTTGTTTAATTCTGTGGTTCTGTTCATTGCTTAATAATTTACGTCCTAGTATGCAAACGACTGTATGCGAGACAATAACGCTTTAAATGTATTTATCACGAGCCTTTCTTGACTAGACCAATGTTGGAATGGAAATATTTCAACTATTGTTCGTATCAGTTACCGCTGTACTGCTATATTGTTCTGTATTGCTAACAATAGCTAAGATTGAATATGACATTGATCATACATATGCTATGAATGTATAACGCGAGTCACTGAAAAAGAAAAATACACAAGAAACAAATATTAATATCTAATGCACTCGTACCAAGACGCTGTTAGAATCGATTTCTAAAATGAAAGTGGAAATTCGCGCTCAAAACTTTTTCTATAGAACAATCTTCGGTGAAATACTTCTTTAAAAAATCTGTCTTTGGTGTACCACAAGGGTATATGCTTGGCCTTTTGTGCTGTAAAGTGGTCTGTAGAAAAAGTATGAGAACGATATACGAGTAATTTACAGCATTTACAATTTTCGCACCTAAGTCCATTATCTATTCTTGAAGTCCAAGTTACCTTCGAGTACACAGGTTTGTTTGTAAAGTGATTCACAGTGAAATGTTAGTAAGCAAGTGGAAGTGTTAGTTTTAGATCCGTTCCTAGAGTCCCTTAAGCTAACAGCGACTAGAAGTTGCAGTCATTTTCCAGCATCTACACATTTTAAACATTGAGCATAACTGGTACATTACATAGAGACAATACCAAAACCCTTCTAAGCCCTCTACTAATACATATAATAAAATTACAATATACACTGCTATGTACTAACCAAGGCAGGAATTCCAAGGATTCTTGTTTATCCCGTAAACTAAGGAATAAACCAAGCAATAGTTTAGCTTTATATAATAAAACTACACACAATAACCAGTATAATCAAGATAAAGTATCTGAATAATTTAAAATTGACACTAATTCATGAGGGTAATAATTCAATAATTCAAAAGCAGTATCCATATTTACAATCTATTTTCAGAGAAACTTTTGCATGCATTAACTTTGTTACTTCATTAGGAGGGATTATTTTTTTATCTGCGTTAAGATCAGATTAACCTTCTGGGATTATACCTTCTTGGTTAAAGAGAAGTAGCTCAGCTTAGACGTGCAACAAACTGGCCTTAGGTATGCAAGATGTAGTCATCGTTTTTGATGTAGTAAACAAACACTATCAAGAGAGATAGCAGTAACAAATAATAAAACTGCCAAGCTGTTTGTACACCATGATCGATAGCAGCTGTACCAAACACTGCGGCTAGGTTAAGACTGTCTTTGATGTGAAAATGACCGAAAAACTCTTGTGCAAATTAACAAAACCAAGGCCGATTTGTCTCACATCACTGTTGAAGACAAATTGATATGCAGACGTCTCAATTTCTGTAGCACACTTTTCGTCTTAAGTAACTTACGTCTGTGACGCAATGTCTTCAGTGTTTTGAAGATCAATTAGAATTTTGGCGTCGTTTCAGCCGTGCTTTTTGCGATTAAACTGTCTGCACGTCAATGGCGCTTCGCTGGCCACAGTCAGGGATAAGTCGAGTGGGGTGAGTGTCAATCGGTGCGTCGTGTACACACGCATACGTACCCTAACTGCACTTGTCCCATATGTCTGTTCGGGTCGTCCGATATCAGCGCGCGCGTCATCGACTCAGTGGTATTGGCACCACCCTCGTGCTAGCGGACAAACATAAACATCAACAGACAGACAAACAATACCCAGGGGACGGCACAAATCACGTACGTAACGACGGGAGGCCGAATGGGGATCCATTGCCTGTTGTAGGAAAAAAGTAGCGCCAATCGCGTCTCTGTAACAACGGTTCGGTGCGCTCCGAGCTACTGTCCATAAAGCTTATTTTGTTAGTGTCTACTCAATGTGTTTAATACAGTGTAACTCATCAACTGATCGTAAACGAGTTGCTACTTGATCATATCGTTGTGAACTTCTAGGCTACATAACATGAACATAAAAATCATAATGGCATGCATAAGATGACAAGTGTACAGGAAGCATGACTGGATGAAGATAAATAAATAAAGACCCCGTACACGTTTGTACCGACCTGAGAACCTGATGGACTTCAAAAATAAATCATGTTCGAGGAAAACGTGTTAGTTAAAACTCACTCAGGCAGCAGTTGGTTAGCACGCTCGGTGGGGGCTCAGTTCTAGACCTAAACATTTATGACGGTGGGCTAAACCAAGCAATGAGACCGAATGGACCAGATCATCAGTTTGAAGCTTCCCTCAGCCAGCCCTTCAAATTGACGAGTAGATCACCCCGACTCATTGCTGCTGTCAACTCCACTATCGGAGGGGCTGCGGTGCTACGCTAAGCTGTCATTCCGTCACACAAGAAGTCAAGAGGTGTTATGTTGATGATATACTATAAACCGGCTGACTCCAATGCTTGCCTGAGTGGTGAGCGGTAGACTCCCGTATCAGCGTCACAGTACAAGCGCTGTAAAATATAATATCGCTCTAGGAGATGTTTTGACTTCAACTCTTATCCTATCCCGAAATAAAGAATGTTCTGGAATTTGTAGTTCGATCTCAAGCAAAGTGAAGTTTCCTTTTGTAGCGAACTAGAAATTCCATCTACAAAGAGGCAAGTCAAAGCGTCTCAGAGAGCATTTAAGTCAATCTGAGCATACCCCAGCTTGAGCGCTTGCTGCCCTCCAGCCATGAGCCCCTCCTCCCCAAGTAGGGTCACTTGTTCCTCCTCGCGGGATGGGTCCGCCATCTTGTGTACACACGCGCCAAAATGGCGCCAAGGTCAATGACGCGTCCAAAGTCAATGCCACAAGTCCATTGAAAATCGATTAAGGTATGAATGCATTTCAAAAGAACGAAATTCATAATGAGAATTCTTGACACGATTTTAATATTAAATGTGACATTGACTTGGAGCAGCGTTAAATTAACAACCAATAACATCAAAACATTTATACTTTTTGAAGTCCACTCCTTTTATACTGCTACCTATCAAAGAGTGCCTAGGTACCATTAAGAAGACCCACGACCTTTATTGAGAGAAAGGTTAGAGTGACGGAGTCCAGTGACCAATAAAATATTTAATTAGTATTCGATGACACTGTTACTTGAGTGCTACATCTGAGTTTAATTATAATAGTGTATTAATACATTCTAATAAAATATTTGCTTATGAAACGTCGACGAAAACAAGTGAAAAGAAAAATACATGATGATTAAAATAATATAATAATTATGATTATAGTTATATTCAAATAATTCAAGAAGATTCGTGGAGCTAGTTTTTTTCTACAACAGCAGGTTTGACCTTGGCTTTGTGTTGTCAGTCTGTTGCCTTGACATTCACTCGACAAATTCGCGTGTAGTTAACTCATCTCTCATTATCTGTAGCCTGTAGGTATTTCTTAGATTGTACTTATTTACCACTCGCAATAAAGTTGTTAACTACTGCCTTATCACTACCAAATTGTAGTATAAACATTTGTCTATCCTACATTCGGTGAGATCAACGCAATATTGCGGGTTGATCAAGAGTTACGATGTTGACGTAAAGTAGTTGATCTGATCAAACAATGAAATTACAATATAAATTCCCATGTTTTGTTTACGTCAATTAGTCACGAGGATGCGATATCTTATCGTCCGATATATCTAAATTAATTTATCGTACACGGCAACTATTCCGTTATATACAAGTAATATAGGTAATGAGAAACTGATTATGTCTGTACCTTGGATCTGTACAAGGAAATCGTGTGATTTCGATAGAAGCAAAAACTTAATTGCCAACTCGTGACGTTTTTAAGGACTACTTAGAATGTTAGAGCTCTACTGATTTGTTTTCCTCCAGACCTAAAACTTATAAACAATGAGTCTAATATATATTTTTAAGAATTTTAGAAAGCAGATATAGATGCACCTATATTCGGCAAATGAATTAGTGACAACATTCGTACCTCGTCAAAGAAGACTTGGGTCTTCCTGAGGATATGCTTGAGCTCTGTTAGCTCGAGGTAGTTCCTCTTCAAGGCTTCAGCGTTCTGGTTGACCTCACGGAGTTCGTTCTCCAGTTTTTCGAAGGTTGCCTAAAAAGACACACTGAGTTAGTACAAGAATTACGTCTCCTCCAGTTACATGCTTTAAAATTCTTGAATGATCCTCCAACGTGAAAAGGGAAGATCTTAGGCAACACGATCGTGCCTGGGGACCGCGGTCCAACGGTTGATGTTGGATAGTTGTATTCATGTCGTGCCTAGATGATAGAATTGAACATTTCATGAAATAGTCGACCATTTCATGAAATGGTTGTATACAATTTCACGAAATAGTCTAACCTAACCTAAAAAAAATCATGAAGTGATCACTTCTATGATATGGCCACGACATTTATACAAACTCATTAGAAAACTTTGCTAGGTTTAGGACTCGGCCGTCTATTGGCGCGGTCTTAGGGTTTGCAATCCGAAAATTCGAATATTCTAAATATCCGAATATCCGCCTTAAATTATATCCGAATTATTCGGATAAATAATATCGAATTATTCGAATATTTTGGATAATAAACATAATACACTAATCTTTACGCTATATTAAAAATACGTTATAAAAATAACATAAAAGAGTAAAACAGGTCAAAATATTGAATTCCCTAAAATGGCATTTATAAATATGAGTGGCGGGGAGCAGGTTCTACTACCTGTTTTGTAATTATTATTAATTCTTCACAAAAAATTTAATAAACTCAAGCGTAAGCCCTAAGTTCACCGCTCAGTCACTCTATTTTTATTCGTTTGAATAAAATTACCGTTTTCGATAATTCAAAAAGTAATCTACAGGTACTGAAACAGTTTTGAATATGACTATTTTATTTGAATAAGGATTAGTATAAAGGTATGGATATTACGCCGCTGGTATTCCCAATCTTCCTTTACGCGGCAGAGACGTGGACAGTGCGTGAGTTGGAAAAGAGGAAGATAGATGCTCTAGAGATGTGGTGCTGGAGGAAGATGCTCGGCATATCGTGGACAGAGTTCCGCACCAACGTGTCCGTACTCCAGGAACTCAGCATCACAAAGCGTCTATCAACCATAGTACAAACGCGCATACTGCAGTACTTTGGCCACGTCTCTAGACGTGATAAAAATTCTATAGAACGCGGCTAGTCATACAGGGAAAAGTAGAGGGAACCAGATCGCGCGGCAGATCACCTATGCGCTGGACTGATCAAGTGAAATCCACAGTAGGAACCCGCGTGTCAGACTGCGCCAGACAGTCTGCAAACAGAGAGAGATGGCGAGAGATCGTAAAGAAAGCTGTGTCCGCTTCTACCACGGACGCCTCAACGTGACCACGACCGCTCTGATAAGAGCGAAGCGACAGAGAAGAAGAATTAATGGATATTATGGTTTGATTTTGGTCGGCATTTCTATCAACTTTTAAAATGTAAAAAAGTAGTTATAGTGACGTAACTACAATAGTTAGGCATATGCTATCTCGGAGTTTTTTGTAGATATTAATATGTTCTTTAATATTTTAGAACATTATTTTGTTCTATCATCAATAGTTTCCGCAGCGAATGCGTTGAAAGACATTTTAAAGCTGCATTTTTTAAACCGTGGTTTACATTATTAAAGTTTTAGTAGGGATCCCTATTTTTTTAGTAATAAATATAGCCTATGTTACTCTTCCTGAGTGTATATAAAGCATTCTCATTGTAAAATAATTTTCGAAATCTGTTAAACTGTACTTTTTGAGTTTATTCGTTACAAACTTACAAAAATACAAATCTTTCCTCTTTACAGTAATAAGTAATAAAATAATAACATTATTTTTACTTTTTATATTATGTTGATTTAGATACTGAAATTTGATCCAGATGTTGATTTAAACTGATTTAAATTTTTTTACTCAGTATATGCAAAAATATACGACTTGCAATTGTCATTTTATATTATTTTCATTAATATTCAAATTATCCAAAATATCCGAATATTCGAATTTTAGGAATTTGACTATTCATATTATCCGAATACTAAAACTGGACGGATATTGCAAACCCTACGCGGTCTATGTAGTGTCGCTACTCCTCCAAGACCAGAGGTCGATTTCTTGTGTTGCGTCGATGCTTCTTAGGCAGCTTGCAAGTGCCAGTGCCGTCGCTACCAAGAAACATGGTGGGATATTTCATTTCTTTCGATAGCACATTAGGATCGGCATTTTGCTTCTTAGACCATTTGGGTATTAGCTTTCAGATACTTACGTCAAAATTAGTTACAGCTTTAATATGAACCCCGTTAAGATACCGCCAATTCTTCGGATTAAAAAATAGCTTTCTGTGTTTTATAACCTTCTGTTTGTTACTCTTCTTAGCATTGCTTTGAGTCTGCATAGCTATATAACTACATATTAATTATATACGACGTTGCTACGTCGTTGTTTAATACTATTTAACTATAAGACTTACATGTGTCAATGAAATAAAAGTGTATTTCTCAATGGCTATCTATATCTCCATGCAAGCTGCAAGGTCGTTTGCAGCTCCGTTGGCTTAACAAAGGCTTACATTTATAATATTATAGGTATTATAGTATTAGTATGATAATTTTAATAGCTGTAAGAGATAAGTCCTCGCGATGTTGGCCTGGTATTTGTATAGTGGTTGGCTGATGCAAATCATATTTTATTACGTAATTTCTGACTTTCGTCTTTGATTCTTTGATAAACCTTCGATTTTATGCCAATTCTGTGTAATAATGAGAATCAAAGTTATTCACAGTTCGATAAAGCATAATTGCCAAAGAAATAATCTGTAACCACCACATATACGAATTATTATATTACTTCTAGCGAGTGCCTGGCGGCATTGCTCGCGCGGATACTGTTAATTCCCGTTCCTGTGGGAATTTCCCAAAATCCTTTTTCACGACAGTTACAGAAACCTTGGTGCAAAATTTCATGCTTCCAGACCCAGCTGTGCGTTGATTGATCAGTTTCTTGTTTTATACAAACATAAAGATTCATTATGATGATATTGATGATACTTATATAAATGGAATCTGTCTTGTTACATAACATAGAGCCATTGTACGGAAATCGTCGATTCGTGCATAGCACGTTTCACCTAATGACCTATAAAGCGAGGCCTGAGAAAGCCTGTGACTGCAGAACAGAAAAAACAAGTGATTTTCGAATTTTTTCACGTTCTAACATCGAACTATAGTAGAGTATAATAATGTAGTACCTAATGTTAAGCAATTTAAAAATAAATTTAACAAATACCTCTCCTGGAATGACTTGGATACAAGCGCTTATCATTTGCAAACCGGTTGCCTAATTATTAATAATAATAGTATCTCAGCTCAATCCTATTTCTCTTCTATAATGCAATTTCTCTCGAAGACATTCAGTAATAACCATTAAAAAACCAAAAACAACAACCAAAAACCTAACCTTGTTAGGTTAGGCTTTTTGTTGCGCTGCCAGGCAGGTGTAGGTACAGTAACAGAATTATTTTACAATAGATCTATCAGATGGGCCCTATTTTCGTTCTTTCGATAGGATATCTTTATACACCTGCTTCGTAGATATAGAAATAACAAACAACTCTAAAGAGTAAAACTCACTTCAACGAATACCACTAAAAATATCATCAGATGTATAAATTTTTTAGACCTTTGTTGATTTTTTAAAAACCGCTTGACCTATTTCGATAAAAAAATGAATGGGACCACCCGAAGTATGATTGTTTAGTAACAAAAAAATTTTGGAATGGCTTAAAAAGTTAAATGGACACCGTGACAGGGGTAAAAATTGAATTATGACTTTGTCTTAACACCAGATTTAAAAAAAGTGCTCACCTCAAGGTCAATCATCTCGCGGGGCTGTGGCGCCTCGGGGCATTCCCCCGGGATCTCGAGCATGGGGATGCCATCCCTCCGGATCTCTTTCTCGAGGTACCGCAGCTTCCGCTCCATCTCGTCGCAGCGGCGGACCTCATTGACGAACTTGCGTTGGAACGCGTTCACGTCAGGGTTTAACTGTGAGACAAAGATTTTTATATTGTAATACATTTATTTTAAAATGTTTCACCCGCGTAGTTCCCGTTCCCGTCGGAATACGGGGATAAAATATAGCATATGTGTTATTCTGATGTATAAACTATATAACTGTAAAGTTTCATCAAAATCCGTTCAGTAGTTTTTGCGCGAAAGAGGAACAAACATCCATACATCTACACATCCATACATACAAACTTTGAAGTTTATAATATTATAGTAGGACTATCTGTTCACCGGAGTTTTTGTGGGAATAAGGGGATAAAATATAGCCTATGTCACTCAGTGGTAATGTAGCTTTATATTGGTGAATTTTTAAAATCTGTCCAGTAGATTTTGAGTTTGTTCGTTACAAAATTACAAAAATACAAACCTTTCCTTTAGAATATTAGTGTAGAAGTGTAGTTGATTGACAACAGTACGACGAGCAGTTGGACTACCACTCACTGACTCACTGACTCACTGACTGATTGACATAATTGTTCTCCCAGAAGGAGTCGTTTTGGAGAAGTCTTGTAGGGGAAAAGTGTTCAAGATGGCGGAGTGACCCAGGGAAAATTCCGACTTTTCAAAAAAACAAAATGGCGGCCAGGCTTGCTTATCTCATCTCTTTTGTTTTCCGGCCGATCCGGTTGAAATTTTTGGAATCGGTTAAACTTTTAGGATGATTTACGAATATTTTTTTAAAAAGTTGAAAGAACAAAATGGCGGCCGCGTAGTAATGTTTCAAAGTTTAGGCTATTGTAGACCCCACTTGACCCGAATTAGTAGCATGGTTGCCGACTTCGTGCAGTTACAAATGGCACGTCCTCTTTTTAGGCATGTCCCGTAGTTTACCAGAAAAATCCGAAAAACTCAAAATCAAAGATGGCCGCCCTGTGATTGGCTCTTAAAGAAAATGATGGATTTTACCAGATTTTAAATGTCGATTTTCGGAAAGATGGCGACACCTGAGCGAGTTGGCGTGTATGGCGGGGTTGGAGGTTTCATTACGTAGTGTTGCCATGTTTAAGAATTTTTCCAAAATTTTGCGTATTTTTTTAAATTTTAATGCATAATGACAAAACTCTAAATTTGACCACTACGCAAAAACGAGTGACAGTCAAAAGTTACTGTCAATGAAACATTTTGCTACTCCCTATGACTTTTGGTAGGTATTTTAATTTTCGCATGGCAACACTGAAAGTTATGGCTAATTGAATTTTCAGAGTAGACCTCAAAAGACCCGAATTGATCTCCCAGATGCCAATATGCTATAGAGACGTGATTGGTGTCATTGCATAGGGCATATCCTGTAGTTTACCAGAAAAATCCAAAAAACTGAAAATCCAAGATGGCCGCCCTGTGATTGGCTCCCAAAGAAAAAGATGAATTTTACCAGATTTTGAATGTAGATTTTCGGCAAGATGGCGACACCTGAGCGAGTTGGGTTGTATAGCGGGGTTAGAGGTCTTATTACGGAGTGTTGCCATGTTTAACAAGTTTCCCAAAATTTGGGGTATTCTTTTACTTTTAACGCAAAATGTCAAAACTTTAAATTTTACCATTTCGCAAAAACAAGTGACAGTAAACGGAACATTTTATCTCTCCCTATGACGTTTTGTAGGTTTTTTGAATTTCACCTGGAAACACTGAAAGTTATGGCTAATTGAATTTTCAGTGTAGACCTCAAAAGACCCGAATTGATCTCCCAGATGCCAATATGCTATAGAGACGTGATTGGTGTCATTGCATAGGGCATATCCTGTAGTTTACCAGAAAAATCCGAAAAACTGGAAAAACAAGATGGCCGCTCCGGTATTTTCTCTTAACTAAAAAATTAAGATTTTTATAATTTTTATCGGCATTTTTCAGCATGTTGGCAACACTTTGGAAAGTTGGGTTGTATGGAGCGATTGTGGGTCTCAGTAAGCAGTGTTGTCATGAAAAGAAATATTTAACAAAATTTTATTATTTTTCGACTTGTACTAAAAAAAGACAAAATTCACATAGAAAATTATCAAAAATGGCTAAAACAAGATGGGCGCCCAAAATTAGACTTTATTTTTGTGTCAAAATACGACCCCACAGAGACACGCGTGGACGCCTGGGGCCTCGCGCACCGCGCGACATTTATAATATATAAAGCTCGACTACCACTGCCTGACTCACTGACTCACTAATTGACATAATTGTTCTCCCAGAAGGAGTCGTTTTGGAGTCAAGTCATATATGAGAAAAGTGTACAAGATGGCGGGGTGACCCAGGGAAAATTCCGACTTTTCAAAAAAACAAAATGGCGGCCAGGCTTGCCTATCGTATCTCTTTTGTTTTCCGGCCGATCCCATTCAAATTTTTGGCATCTGTAGAATTGTTTAGATGATTTGCAAATATTATTTAAAAAGTTGAAAAAACAAAATGGCGGCCGCGAAGTAATGTTTCAAAGTTTAGGCTATTGTAGACCCCACTTGACCCGAATTGATCTCCCAGACGCCAATATGCTATAGGGATGTGTTTGGTGTTATGGCATAGGGCATATTCTGTAATTTACAAGAAAATCCCGAAAATTTGAAAAACCAAGATGGCCGCCCTATAATTTGCTCCCAAACAAAAAGATGAATTTTACCAGATTTTGAATGTCGATTTTCGGCAAGATGGCGACACCTGAGCGAGTTGGCTTGTATGGCGGGGTTAGAGGTCTCATTACGGAGTGTTGCCATGTTTAAGAATTTTCTAAAAATTTGGGGTATTTTTTTACTTTTAATGCAAAATGTCAAAACTAAAAATTTTACCATTTCGCAAAAACGAGTAACAGTCAACGGTACATTTTATCTCTCCTTATGACTTTTAGTAGGTTTTTTGATTTTCACCTGGCAACACTGAAAGTTATGGTAGATTGAAATTTTAGGGTAGACGTCAAAAGACCCGAATTGATCTCCCAGATTCCAATATGCTATAGATACGTGTTTGGTGTCATCGCATAGGGAAAATCCTGTAGTTTACGGGAAAATCCCGAAAAACAGGAAAAACAAGATGGCCGCCCTGTGATTGGCTCCCAAAGAAAAGAATTAATTTTACCACATTTTGAATGTCCATTTTCGGCAAGATTGCAACACCTGAGCGAGTTGGTCTGTATAGCACGGTTGAAGGTCTTGCTACGTAGTGTTGCCGTGTTTAAGAATTTTCCCGGAATTTGGAGTATTTTTTTACTTTTAACCCAAAATGTCAAAACTCTAAATTTAACCATTTTGCGAAAACGAGTGACAGTCAATGGAACATTTTATCTCTCCCTATGACCTTCTGTAGGTTTTTTGATTTTCGCCTGGCAACACCGAAAGTTATGGTTGATTTAATTTTTAGGGTAGACCTCAAAAGACCCGAATTGATCTCCCAGATGTCGATATGCTACAGGGATGTGTTTGGTGTCATCGCATAGGGTATATCCTGTAGTTTACTAGAAAATCCCGAAAAATAGAAAAAATAAGATGGCCGCCCCGTTATTTTTGTTTTACTGAAAATTTTAAATTTTCTTAATAATAATCGGCTTTTTTAGCCAGTTGGCAACACTTTGGAAAGTTGACTTGTATGGAGCGATTGTGGGTCTCAGTAAACAGTGTTGCCATGAAAAAAAATATTTAACAAAATTTTATTATTTTTCGATTTAAAATGGCTAAAACAAGATGGGCGCCCAAAATTTGACTCTATTTTTCTGTCAAAATAAGACCCCACATAGACACGCGTGGCCGCTTGCGGCCTCGCGCACCGCGCGACATCTAGTTTATAATATATAAAGCTCGACTACCACTGACTCACTGACTCACTGATTGACATAATTGTTCTCCCAGAAGGAGTCGTTTTGGAGTCAAGTCATGTAGGGGAAAAGTGTGCAAGATGGCAGGGTGACCCCAGGAAAATTCCGACTTTTCAAAAAAACTAAATGGCGGCGAAGCTTGCCTATCGTATCTCTTTTGTTTTCCGGCCGATCCGGTTGAAATTTTTAGAATGGGTTAAAATGTTTAGATGATTTTCAAATATAATTTAAAAAGTTGAAAAAACAAAATGGCGGCCACGTAGTAATGTTTCAAAGTTTAGGCTACTGTAGACCCCACTTGACCCGAATTAGTAGCATGGTTGCCGACATCTTGCAGTTACAAATGGCACGTCATATTTTTAGACACATTCCGTAGTTTACCAGAAAAATCCGAAAAACTGAAAATCCAAGATGGCCGCCCTGTGATTGGCTCCCAAAGAAAAAGATGAATTTTACTAGATTTTGAATGTTGATTTTCGGAAAGATGGCGACACCTGAGCGAGTTGGCTTGTATGGCGGGGTTAGAGGTCTCATTACAGAGTGTTACCATGTTTAACAATTTTCCAAAAATTTGGGGTATTTTTTTACTTTTAATGCAAAAATTCAAAACTCGAAATTTTACAATTTTGCAAAAACGAGTAACAGTCAACGGTACATTTTATCTCTCCCTATAACTTTTTGTGGGTTTTTTGATTTTCGCCTGGCAACACTGAAAGTTATGGCCGATTGAATTTTTAGGGTAGACCTCAAAAGACCCGAATTGATCTCCCAGATGCCAATATGCTATAGAGACGTGATTGGTGTCATTGCATAGGGCATATCCTGTAGTTTACCAGAAAAATCCAAAAAACTGAAAATCCAAGATGGCCGCCCTGTGATTGGCTCCCAAAGAAAAAGATGAATTTTACCAGATTTTGAATGTAGATTTTCGGCAAGATGGCGACACCTGAGCGAGTTGGGTTGTATGGCGGGGTTAGAGGTCTTATTACGGAGTGTTGCCATGTTTAACAAGTTTCCCAAAATTTGGGGTATTCTTTTACTTTTAACGCAAAATGTCAAAACTTTAAATTTTACCATTTCGCAAAAACAAGTGACAGTAAACGGAACATTTTATCTCTCCCTATGACGTTTTGTAGGTTTTTTGAATTTCACCTGGAAACACTGAAAGTTATGGCCGATTGAATTTTTAGGGTAGACCTCAAAAGACCCGAATTGATCTCCCAGATGCAAATATGCTACAGGGTTGTGTTTGGTGTCATTGCGTAGGGCATATCCTGTAGTTTACTAGAAAAATCCGAAAAACTGAAAAAACAAGATGGCCGCTCCGGTATTCTCTCTTTACTGAAAAAATTGGGTTTTTATAATGTTTATCGGTATTTTTAGTCATGATGGCAACACTTTGGATAGTTGGGTTGTATGGAGCGATTGTGGGTCTCAGTAAGCAGTGTTGCCATGAAAAGAAATATTTTACAAAATTTTATTATTTTTCGACTTATACTTAAAATTTACTATTTTCACATAGAAAATTATCGAAAATGGCTAAAACAAGATGGGCGCCCAAAATTACTTAATTTTTCTGTCAAAATACGACCCCACAGAGACACGCGTGGCCGCTTGCGGCCTCGCGCACCGCGCGACATCTAGTCTATAATATATAAAGCTCGACTACCACTCACTCACTGACTGACTGACTCATTGACATAATTGTTCTCCCAGAAGGAGTCGTTTTAGAGGCAAGTCATATATGAGAAAAGTGTTCAAAATGGCGGGGTGACCCAGGGAAAATTCCAACTTTTCAAAAAAACAAAATGGCGGCCGAGCTTGCCTACCGTATCTCTTTTGTTTTCCGGCCGATCCGGTTTAAATTTTTGGCATCTGTAGTATTGCTTAGATGATTTACGAATATTATTTAAAAAATTGAAAAAACAAAATGGCGGCCGCGTAGTAGTGTTTCAAAGTTGGAGTGGTTTTAGACCCCACTTGACCCGAATTGATCTCCCAGACGCCAATATGCTAAAGGGATGTGTTTGATTTCATCACATAGGCCATGTCCTGTAGTTTACCAGAAAATCCCAAAAATCTGAAAAACCAAGATGGCCGCCCTATAATTGGCTCCCGAAGAAAAAGATGAATTTTACCAGATTTTGAATGTCGATTTTCGGCAAGATGGCGACACCTAAGCGAGTTGGCTTGTATGGCGGGGTTAGAGGTCTCATTACGTAGTGTTGCTATGTTTAAGAATATTCCCGGAATTTGGCGTATTTTTTTATTTTTAATGCAAAATGTCAAAACTCTAAATTTTACCATTTTGCAAAAACAAGTGACAGTCAGTGAAACATTTTATCTCTCCTTATGACCTTATGTAGGTTTTTTGATTTTTGCCTGGCAACACTGAAAGTTATGGTTGATTTAATTTTTAGGGTAGACCTCAAAAGACCCGAATTGATCTCCCAGATGCCGATATCCTACAGGGATGTGTTTGATGTCATCACATAGGTCATATCCTGTAGTTTACTAGAAAATCCCGAAAAATAGAAAAAACAAGATGGCCGCCCCGTTATTTTTGTTTTACTGAAAAATTTCAATTTTCTTAACAATAATCGGCATTTTTAGGCAAGTTGGCAACACTTTGGAATGTTGGGTTGTATGGAGCGATTGTGGGTCTCAGTAAGCAGTGTTGCCATGAAAAGAAATATTTTACAAAATTTTATTATTTTTCGACTTATACTTAAAATTTACTATTTTCACATAGAAAATTATCGAAAATGGCTAAAACAAGATGGGCGCCCAAAATTACTTAATTTTTCTGTCAAAATACGACCCCACAGAGACACGCGTGGCCGCTTGCGGCCTCGCGCACCGCGCGACATCTAGTCTATAATATATAAAGCTCGACTACCACTCACTCACTGACTGACTGACTCATTGACATAATTGTTCTCCCAGAAGGAGTCGTTTTAGAGGCAAGTCATATATGAGAAAAGTGTTCAAAATGGCGGGGTGACCCAGGGAAAATTCCGACTTTTCAAAAAAACAAAATGGCGGCCAGGCTTGCCTATCGTATCTCTTTTGTTTTTCGGCCGATCCGGTTCAAATTTTTGGCATCTGTAGTATTGCTTAGATGATTTACGAATATTATTTAAAAAATTGAAAAAACAAAATGGCGGCCGCGTAGTAGTGTTTCAAAGTTGGAGTGGTTTTAGACCCCACTTGACCCGAATTGATCTCCCAGACGCCAGTATGCTAAAGGGATGTGTTTGATGTCATCACATAGGCCATGTCCTGTAGTTTACCAGAAAATCCCAAAAATCTGAAAAACCAAGATGGCCGCCCTATAATTGGCTCCCAAAGAAAAAGATGAATTTTACCAGATTTTGAATGTCGATTTTCGGCAAGATGGCGACACCTAAGCGAGTTGGCTTGTATGGCGGGGTTAGAGGTCTCATTACGTAGTGTTGCTATGTTTAAGAATATTCCCGGAATTTGGCGTATTTTTTTATTTTTAATGCAAAATGTCAAAACTCTAAATTTTACCATTTTGCAAAAACAAGTGACAGTCAGTGAAACATTTTATCTCTCCTTATGACCTTATGTAGGTTTTTTGATTTTCGCCTGGCAACACTGAAAGTTATGGTTGATTTAATTTTTAGGGTAGACCTCAAAAGACCCGAATTGATCTCCCAGATGCCGATATCCTACAGGGATGTGTTTGATGTCATCACATAGGTCATATCCTGTAGTTTACTAGAAAATCCCGAAAAATAGAAAAAACAAGATGGCCACCCCGTTATTTTTGTTTTACTGAAAAATTTCAATTTTCTTAACAATAATCGGCATTTTTAGGCAAGTTGGCAACACTTTGGAATGTTGGGTTGTATGGAGCGATTGTGGGTCTCAGTAAACAGTGTTGCCATGAAAAGTAATATTTGACAATATATATTTTTTTTTGACTTAAAATGGCTAAAACAAGATGGCCGCCCCAAAAGTAGACTTTATTTTTCTGTCACAATCGAACCGCACAGAGACACGCGTGGCCGCTTGCGGCCTCGCGCACCGCGCGACATCTTGTCTATAATATATAAAGCTCGACTACCACTCACTCACTCACTGACTGACTGACTCATTGACATAATTGTTCTCCCAGAAGGAGTCGTTTTGGAGACAAGTCATATATGAGAAAAGTGTTCAAGATGGCGGGGTGACCCCGGGAAAATTCCGACTTTTCAAAAAAACAAAATGGCGGCCAGGCTTGCCTATCGTATCTCTTTTGTTTTCCGGCCGATCCGGTTGAAATTTTTGGAATCTGTAGAAATGTTTAAATGATTTACGAAAATAGTTAAAAAAGTTGAAAAAACAAAATGGCGGCCGCGTAGTAGTGTTTCAAAGTTGGAGTGGTTTTAGACCCTACTTGACCCGAATTGATCTCCCAGATGCCAATATGCTAAAGGGATGTGTTTGGTGTCATCGCACAGGGCATATCCTGTAGTTTACCAGAAAATCCCGAAAATTTGAAAAACCAAGATGGCCGACCGGTGATTTGCTCCCAAAGAAAAGTATTAATTTTACCAAATTTTGATTGTCGATTTTCGGCAAGATGGCAACACCTGAGCGAGTTGGTCTGTATAGCGGGGTTGGAGGTCTTGCTACGTAGTGTGGCCGTGTTGAAGAATTTTCCCGGAATTTTTCGTATTTTTTTACTTTTAACGCAAAATGTCAAAAGTCTAAATTTTACCATTTTGCAAAAACAAGTGACAGTCAGTGAAACATTTTATTCCTCCCTATGACCTTTTGTAGGTTTTTTGAATTTCACCTGGCAACACTGAAAGTTATGGCCGATTGAATTTTTAGGGTAGACCTCAAAAGACCCGAATTGATCTCCCAGATGCCGATATGCTACAGGGATGTGTTTGGTGTCACCGCATAGGGTGTATCCTGTAGTTTACCAGAAAATCCCGAAAATCTGAAAAAACAAGATAGCCGCCCCGTTATTTTTGTTTTACTGAAAAATTTAAATTTTCATAATAATAATCGGCTTTTCTAGCCAGTTGGCAACACTTTGGAAAGTTGACTTGTATGGAGCGATTGTGGGTCTCAGTAAACAGTGTTGCCATGAAAAAAATATTTAACAATTTTTTTTTGTTTTTCGATTTAAAATGGCTAAAACAAGATGGGCGCCCAAAATTAGACTTTATTTTTCTGTCAAAATACGACCCCACAGAGACACGCGTGGCCGCTTGCGGCCTCGCGCACCGCGCGACATCTAGTCTATAATATATAAAGCTCGACTACCACTCACTCACTCACTGACTGACTGATTGACATAATTGTTCTCCCAGAAGGAGTCATTTTGGAGTCAAGTAATATATGAGAAAAGTGTGCAAGATGGCGGAGTGACCCCGGCAAAATTCTGACTTTTCAAAAAAACAAAATGGCGGCCAGTCGTGCCTATCGTATCTTTTTTGTTTTCTGGCCGATTTAGTTCAAATTTTTGGAATCGCTTAAACTTTGAAAACTATTTACGAATATTATTTAAAAAATTGAAAAAACAAAATGGCGGCCGCGTAGTAATGTTTCAAAGTTGGAGTGGTTTTAGACCCCACTTGACCCGAATTGATCTCCCAGACGCCAATATGCTAAAGGGATGTGTTTGATGTCATCACATAGGTCATATCCTGTAGTTTACCAGAAAATCCTGAAAATCTGAAAAACCAAGATGGCCGACCGGTGATTTGCTCCGAAAGAAAAATATTAATTTTAACACATTTTGATTGTCGATTTTCGGCAAGATGGCAACACCTGAACGAGTTGGTCTGTATAGCGGGGTTAGAGGTCTTTTTTTTTTTTTTTGAAATTGTTTATTGGCCTTTGGATGGTTAGAGGTCTTGCTACGTAGTGTTGCCGTGTTTAATAATTTTCCTGGAATTTGGCGTATTTTTTTTACTTTTAACACAAAATGTCAAAACTGTAAATTTTACCATTTTGCAAAAACAAGTGACAGTCAGTGAAACATTTTGTGTTGCCCTATGACTTTCAGTAGGTTTTTTGATTTTTTTCTGGCAACACTGAAAGTTATGGTTGATTTATTTTTTAGGGTAGACCTCAAAAGACCCGAATTGATCTCCCAGGTGCCGATATGCTACAGGGATGTGTTTGGTGTCATCGCATAGGGTATATCCTGTAGTTGACTAGAAAATCCCGAAAAATAGAAAAAACAAGATGGCCGCCCCGTTATTTTTGTTTTACTAAAAAATTTCAATTTTCTTTATAATAATCGGCTTTTTTAGCCAGTTGGCAACACTTTGGAAAGTTGGGTTGTATGGAGCGATTGTGGGTCTCAGTAAACAGTGTTGCCATGAAAAAAAATATTTAACAAATTTTATTATTTTTCGACTTAAAATGGCTAAAACAAGATGGGCACCCCAAAATTAATTTATTTTTCTGTCAAAATACGACCCCACAGAGACACGCGTGGCCGCTTGCGGCCTCGCGCACCGCGCGACATCTAGTCTAGTTATATATCTATAAAGCTCGACTACCACTGACTCATTGACTCATTGACATAATTGTTCTCCCAGAAGGAGTCGTTTTGGAGTCAAGTCATATATGAAAAAAGTGTTCAAGATGGCGGAGTGAGCTAGGGAAAATTCCGACTTTTCAAAAAAACAAAATGGCGGCCAAGCTTGCCTATCGTATCTCTTTTGTTTTCCAACCGATTGGGTTCAAATTTTGGGAATCTGTAGTATTGCTTAGATGATTTACGAATATTATTTAAAAAGTTGAAAAAACAAAATGGCGGCCGCGTAGTAGTGTTTCAAAGTTGGAGTGGTTTTAGACCCCACTTGACCCGAATTGATCTCCCAGATGCCAATATGCTACAGGGATGTGTTTGGTGTCATCGCATAGGACATATCCTGTAGTTTACCAGAAAATCCCGAAAATTTGAAAAACCAAGATGGCCGACCGGTGATTTGCTCCCACAGAAAAGTATTAATTTTAACACATTTTGATTGTCGATTTTCGGCGAGATGGCGACACCTGAGCAAGTTGGCTTGTATGGCGGGGTTAGAGGTCTCAATACGGCGTGTTGCCATGTTTAACAATTTTTCCAAAATTTGGGGTATTTTTTTACTTTTAATGCAAAAAGTCAAAACTCGAAATTTTACCATTTTGCAAAAATGAGTAACAGTTAACGGTACATTTTATCTCTCTCTATGACTTTTTGTAGGTTTTTTGATTTTTGCCTGGCAACACCGAAAGTTATGGTTGATTTAATTTTTAGGGTAGACCTCAAAAGACCCGAATTGATCTCCCAGATGCCGATATGCTACAGGGATGTGTTTGGTGTCATCGCATAGGGTATATCCTGTAGTTTACTAGAAAATCCCGAAAAATAGAAAAAACAAGATGGCCGCTCCGTTATTTTTGTTTTACTGAAAAATTTAAATTTTCTTAATAATAATCGGCTTTTTTAGCCAGTTGGCAACACTTTGGAAAGTTGACTTGTATGGAGCGATTGTGGGTCTCAGTAAACAGTGTTGCCATGAAAAAAAATATTTAACAAAATTTTATTATTTTTCGATTTAAAATGGCTAAAACAAGATGGGCGCCCAAAATTTGACTCTATTTTTCTGTAAAAAAATAAGACCCCACAGAGACACGCGTGGCCGCTTGCGGCCTCGCGCACCGCGCGACATCTAGTCTATATATATAAAAGGAGAAGCTAAATCTAAAAATCAAGGCCCAGCCCAAACCGCTGAACATAGAAACATGAAATTTTGTGTGTAGGTTACGTTTATAGTGTAGATGCTCGCTAAGAAAGGATTTTACGAAATTCAACCCTTAAGGGGGTGAAAGAGGGGGTTGAAGTTTGTATGGGATAGTGTGATTTCTGCGTGTATCAACTTTAAACTTGGCACCAATACTCTTCAAAACACACTATGAAATATTAGTTTTAGGATTTTTTGAAAATCATCCTCCAAGAGGGTGAAAGTAGGGGATGAAGTTTGTATGGAAAACCTTCATTTTTGGGTGTATCAATTCGAAACTTTGTAAAAATACTCATCAAAACAAACAACAAGACACGTATTTCCGGATTTTTCAAAAACCATCCCCTAAGGGGGCGAAACAGGGGAGTGGAGTTTGTATGGAGACGTGTTGTTTTTTACGTCTATCAACTTCAAACTTTACATAAATACTCTTAGAAATAAATTATGAGACACATATTTTTGGATTTTTCGAAAATCATCCCCTAAACGGATGAAAGTAGGGGTTGAAGTTGATACGAAGAAGTTTATTTTTTGCGTCCATCAACTTGAAACTTGGTACAAATGCTTCTGAAAACAAACTATGAGATATTAGTTCTAGGATTTTTCAAAAATCTTCCTTCAAGGGGGTGAAAGTGGGGGTTGAAGTTTGTATGGAAAACCTTCATTTTTGGGTGTATCGATTCGAAACTTTCAAGAAAGACAAGTAGGTATATCTCGATTTTTCAAAACTCACGGGAGAAACGGGGTTGGAGATTGTATGGAAACGTGTGGTTTTTTTACGTCTATCAACTTGAAACTTATCACAAATACTCTTAAAAATAAATGATGAGAAACGTATTTTGTATTATTTTAAAATCAGTCCCTAAAAGGGTGAAATTAGGGGTTGAAGTTGGTATAGAGAAGAGGGGTTTTTTGCGTCTATCAACTTGAAACTTGGCACAAATATTCTTTAAAAGTCTTCATACAAAGTCTAATTTTTTTTGATAATTTACTATGGGTTGCTAGGAGAAATTTGTTTGTGCATCCCAAAATGTTGAAAAAATAAATTTCCACCCGTGCGAAGCCGGGGCGGGCCGCTAGTAATAACATATATCAGAGCGACATACAGACTAAAAGCCAGGTAAACCAAAAATCATGTATAAGTTGATTGACGGATGTCGACGACACGTGTGTCAGGTTCATATTAGGCGGTCAATTGTCTCTGCCTACCCCTAGGAAGGAGGTTTGAGCGTATGCAGTTGACTGTATGACAACTACATTTTCTGAAAATGATAGACAGTGTCCTTAATGATACAAGTTTTATTTATTTATATCCTTATATCAGAATTTATTTATTATGATACAAGTTATCTCCTTGCAAAAGAAGACGTTTCATTTTGGGCCTGCATGAAATATAGAGAAAAATCTAGGGATTATCAGAAAAATATTTAAAAAATTCATTTCCATCTATTTAACTTGCACAAAAGTAATGAAAATTCTATGGATCCGCATTCAATCATGTTGAAATAATACTATCTCTAACTTTTTAAGCCCAATTTTCATGTTATTGTGAATTAGTCCGACAAACATCAAAATAATGTCAATTGTCATTGTCGCCGCCATGCTAGTTCAATGAAAATTAAAGTTTATTGTACAACTAAACTAGACAAATATGAGCAAAATCATGAATAAAACTATACTTATTTTATTTATATTCATCTAAAAAACTGGTGTACATGGTGCAGGCCCAGTATCCATACATTCATGAAACGTCTCCTTTGATCAAACTTGTTGCACCAGTTTAGCTGTGAAAAAGTACCTAACAAACAGACAGAGATAAATTTATATGTTAAGTAGGTAGTATTACGTATGTAAGTGTATATTAATTGAATTATAAATGCATACAGAACAGACTTCCTCATTAACAAAGAAAAATTATATGTATTAAAAATGCTTCATGCTGCAAGCTGCTAACAGTTTAATAAAAAAGTCCATTTCAAGAAATTACACCCTTTCTAAACCTTCCTAGTTTTGTTAGGTACCTTTAATGATAAACTGAAAATTGTTATCATTACCTAATAATTATAATCAGCCACCACATCAATCAAAATGTATATGTAGATAATTGTCTTCTACATTCATTATTTATCTAATCAAATTACATGAATCATGTGACTCTGACCAATCCATTTTTATTTAATTAATTAACGTTGGCAGCAAATCACATGATTGAAAATAAAAAAATTATAATCTCAAGCCTTATATCCCCGGGGGGTAGGCAGAGGTATTCCATTTCTGGATATACCCACTTCTCACCAGATATTCTTTGGACCCCTAAATGTGATAGGTGGTGAGTCCATCACCGGATCGGGTTTGTTTACACATCTCAGAATTAATTGTAGGACCTGGTACATGCCAGGAAAATTATGAATGAATTGCCAATGTTTAAATTGTTTTTGTCAATGTTATGGTGTTGTGTCATAAGTTCTTAATTTGCCCACATAACCAGTCTGGTAACAACTCCGCAACATAATAGGTTATGTTATGTAATGTTAGCTTGCCCCTGGAGAACCGCTGCTTAGCCGGATAATTATGCATTAAAACCCCTCCATTACAACCGCAATTCCATCTAAAACCTACGATTACATCCCATTCCCACTGCTCCATTACAATACTTTTCAAGGACTAAGAATTTTTAATTGTCTCTATTTACAGAATTCAAACAGACTATTTAAAACTTCACACTGTGTCAAGATAAGGAAGTAAAGAATTACGTACAAGTTATTTCACTGAATGACTTTGACATTTAGCATCTCGCTGGGGAATACCGACCAAACACTGTATAAATAGTAATGTTTGCAGTTAGCATGAGGCTCTGACTCATCACTGCAGATGTGATCCGACACTGTTTTAATAAGGAAATAGTTTACGGGGAATCTTTATCATTAAGTGGTTTATAAAAATGTAATGAATTAAAGAATAGGGAGGAACGTTGGAGAGTATATGTTCAGGGCACTATGGGAGATGTAATTTTTTTTTAAATATAAGACAAAGGAATTTAGACTAAATTTTTTAATATAAAAGTTTACGAATACGTAAACTAAAATTAAAGGTCTGGAAATGAGTGTAGCAAATAAAATTTTTAATCCTACTCTGGTATGTAAGTTATTGTAATAAATAACTATAAAAAAACAGTTACAAGTCATTTAGAAATCTTTATATAAATGGAACAATAACTATTAGTATGAAAAAGGTGTACAAAAACAGAATTGAGATTTACATGCTTTGACTGCATGCACACTTTTGTTATAAGATGTATTCTCTAAAGCAATGGACACATAACTTCAGATTTACATAAAATTGTGGAGATAATGAAAGTGAAACTGCTAGAAAGCATTTACATAACTATTTTTCCTCATCCCAAGCCAAGTTCTAGATGACTGTCACTCTAAAACTAAGGCCCGGTCAGAAATGAGGGCGCAGAATCTAATCGCAATCAGAACGGGGTCAAATATTTATCATATCTCGATCAATTTCCAAATTTCGCTTAGAACGTAACTGTACTACTAAAGGGGGCGTATGCACAGAATACAAATGTAGAGAGATTACTCACGTCACGGAACTGAACGAGCCCCAACTCCCCGAGTTCAGACACGCAGGCATAGGCTGCTTCACTCTGCAAGAAGAGCTGACAAAGAGTCATCTCCTCACTCCTGAATAACGACCCCATTTTGCACGATTTTCACCACCACGCACAGGAAAATTAACTATTTCTATTAACTAAAATGAAGGGCTTCGTCGCATCGGTCTGCGTGCAGACTTTGGCGGCGACGAAACCGTTTAAATGGCCAACCAAATCAATCGATATAGTACGATGAATGGATTTCCAGTGATTCCAGCGCACTCGTCACGTCCTCACGTCATTCGTGCGCAACGCGGACATCTGTTTAGGAATGCCATGCTAAGACTCAAATCTCCATTGAACTAGAAGTAGTTCGTTGAAGAACTTGGGGCTATTTTTGATATTAATTTTATTTCCATCAGCACTATAAACTGAATTGGATTAAGCTACGTGTTTTTAGGGCATACTATAAAAATTAAATAACTAAATAAAGAAACGGCAATTTAGACTTATGATTACAATAAACGAGGCAGCTATTAGCCATTCTTATTATCAAAGTAATTTTAGTAACTAATGTGATTGTTTCTAAAACTCATTAATCTCTATATCATTCATAAATATTCTGGTTATACTATGTTATTATTTACAGTATAAATAGTAAACGATTGTAACATGGTAACACCTTGAATTCTTTTTTTTTTGCAACTGATTACAGAATGACATTCATGAAGTAAGTTAAAGAAATATATGATTTAGTAAAAATATAATTATATAAAACCTTTATAAAAACGTTATATATAAAATATCAGTGTAACAACCGAATTTGGTATATTATGTAAGATACATACTAATTTTATAATAGAATGAATTTGTATAGAAAGCAGTAGTTGAGTAGTACAAGCAATAGCTAGATTTATAAACTGAGTGTTGTATAGTAAAGCAAAAATAAAGAGCCATATCTGAATGACAGCTAAAATGTTGTTTTCTCTTTTACTCCCCAGTATGCGATATCCGTACGTTTCATTTTCAATATTTACTTTTCCATTTATTTATTTTATTCCTATAATCCGTGTGGGAGTCTAAAATTGAGGTTATAGAATTAGCTTGAAATAAAATTATTATATTAAATTTAGGCTATGAATAGACTGAACTGTAAATGAAAAACTATTCAAAATGGTGTGTATCTTATGTGAATGCTCCTTTCATCGCTAGTTCAATTTACTATTAAAGTGCAACTATAATTTATTTATACTTTCCAGGCTTTGCTCGGTGCTCAGTTGGTAATAACACTGATAATGGTGTCAGTTATACAGAAACTAGGGAATTACTCATTTGCGAGGTGGCTACTGTGTTCACAAGGGCTGTATCGATACTTGTACCCTGACAACAGTGAGCTGAAGGCATTGGCAGGGGTACCGAAAGACAAGCCCAAGAGTAAAAAAGGCGGGAAGTCTGAGCCCAACGGGAAACCGGAGACGTTTCACGTGCCTCGAAGTCTTGACATTCAACTGGAGACAGCTCCAGTGACTTCTCTAGATGTAGTACACTTGAGGTTTTACACAGAATATGTTTGGATAGTAGATTTTTCACTGTACACTGGTATTGTGTATGTTATGTCGGAGGTGAGATGTATATATACGTATGGATAGGCTGGAAGCCAATCTAACTAATATTGTATGTTTCAAAGTATTAATGTAAGCATAATGTGATTGTGTATTCTTAAAAATCTATATTATAGTGCACAAATACGTAATAATAATAACACATAATATTGAAGTTTTAACATGATAAAATGCAGTCACTGAATGTTTTTTTAACATCAATAATGGCCTTTATTTGGCCCTCATTTCTAATTTAATTAATCTAATTTTAATATGGGAAAACCCAAAATATTACCCTTTTTTGGCCTAATATTTGTTGGATCTCTTCGCTACCACGCTATCTATATAATATTTTTTGTTTTTTATTCGATGGTGTAGGTCTGTGTCACAGCAGCATGGAACTTTTAAGAAAAGTCTGAATGACAGATTCACGCAATTCATATAGTTGGATTTCTTTCTGAATCCTTAAGCAGAGTTCCAGAATTGTCCTATAATATAAGCCATAGTCCTCAGATGCTATTTGAATAGGATAGTTTGCTTCTCTAAATTTAAAACAATAACAAGATGCTCACGCGTTTTTCCCGATGGGGAAGACAGAGACAATAAAACACTTAAATTGAAACTCTTAACCTCTCAGACCATGAATCACAGACACAAGATTTTTAATTGTGTCTCGGTTTGCTATTGGAACCGGCGGTTCTTAACTGATTAAACAAGAAATCATTTAAACAATGCTGTTGTAAGGCATTATAATAGGTATTGTATACTGGGACATTCACATTAAATCTTTAATCCAACATTTTTACGCATTTTGTGGATTACATGTATGCATAAGATATAATAAATTTGAGAACAATAGTAAAGAAAATAGTACTTACTAATATTACTGAAACAGATGTGGGGTGAACAGGGTTCAACAATGAAGGTAGTACATAAGTAAATGAAAAAAAAAACTGTATTTTGGAATGTATTTTTATATATGTTTCAGGTGTATACAGCAATATTTCCACTGAAAGATGAATTCAACCTGAGTATGGTCTGGTGTCTGCTTGTAGTGCTGTTTTCATTGTATCCTTAACAAATCAACCTTGAAATTACAGACCACTAAGGCGCGGGACAAATACAAGAAGCGTCGGGCGGAGGTGAAGCGCGAACGCGGCGCTACTTCTTTGATATTTCATACAAAATGTATTTATTTATTTATTATATTGATTTATTTTAGAGCAGTGATAGCCCGGACGGTTAAAGAGCCGGCCGAAAATCAGTGAGGCTCGGGTTCAAATCCTGGCATGTACCGATGAGTTTTTGAAAAACTTACGTACATATTTATCACTAGCTTGAAGGAAAACATCGTGAGGAAACCCGCAGGTCTCAGAATTAGTTCTGACTTCTGAGACATCTGTAAACAGACCCGGTCCGGCGATGGGCTCACCACCTATCACGTTTAGGGGTCCACTATATCTCGTGAAATGTGGGTATATCCAGTAATGTAATGCTTCGGCCTACCCTCTCGGGGATAAAAAAAAGGCGTGAGATTATATTATATTTATATATATTTATTTATTTACAATGTATAACACACAGACAGAGCCAAAACACTATACAAGGTAAGAGGAGAAAATAAAATAATATTTTAAAAAATGTATAGAGGAGGTGCACCCGCGCCCCGCGCCGTCTCAGTATGTCTCACGTCGCACCTCTTCTATACATTTTGTATGAAATATCAAAGAAGTGGCGCGCTTCGCCTGCGCCTCACCTCCCGACGCTTCTTGTATTTATCCCGCGCCTAAAAGTGACATAAGGTGATGTTTTCTTTTACCATTTATTTAGTGTTAAGTATGTGTGTAAGTTTATGAAAAACCATTGGTATATCACCAGGAATCATCACTTTCAAAGGGCTAACTGTTCTTAGTTCTTTATGTGATGCTGATCTTCAACATTAACATGTCCTGTTCCCGTGGGAAAATTATCCATGTTGCTCCCAGAAAAGTAAGCTTTTCATTGGTGAAAGAATTTTTTAAATTGGTCCAGTTATACACTCGGCGTCAAAAAAATCGCACCTTCGGAAAATAATACTTTAAACCACTTTTAATCACATTTAGAATCTTTGGTGATGGGACTATTAAGTATCATTTTAAACATTAATTTAACGACATTAAAATTAACAATCATTTATGCCATAAAAAAAAAACATTTCACCCAAATAACGTTATACAAAAATAATGCATAATTACTTGATAAAAAGGCCGCTAGTTGCGCTACCTTTTAGAGGTATAAAAGGGGGGGGGGGGGGGTAAAACTAGGTTTTAAGTAATTTTTAAGCATTTTTTGTCTTACTTTAATTCTTTGTCAACAAACTTTTTCTTCTTCTTTTGCAATCACTTCTTTTTTTATGACCTAGCAAGACTAAAGTACGATTTGCTGAATGTTGATGATTAGACCTATAAAATGATACCTAATAGTCCCATCATCATTGATTCTAAATGGGATTAAAAGTGGTTGTTCAAAGGTGCGATTTTTTTGACGCCGAGTGTATTTGAGTTTATAAACATACAAATCTTTCCTCTTATAATATTAGTGGAGAAGGTAGTGTAGACTATGATTTAATTTGACCCCAGATGTGAGTCTCATATCTGCTCTTTGCTACATTCAAAAGCAAAAAAAAAACAGTAACAAGTCCTTAACGGAGACCCAGCAAAACCCTGCTCTCGCTAACAAAGCAGTATTTCACTAGTGAAGAGTCAATGGGAGAAAGGTCCACTTGCATCGTAGCGTTCTGCGTGTTCCTACTCATCGCCATGATGGTGCTGATTGTAGACGAGTCCAATCTTGAAGTGGGGGTCGACCCGGCGTATGACAGCTTCTATGAAAACGCTTCCAAATTCCTCGAGAACCAAGGGCTGTCTTCCGTGTAAGTGAATTGTGCTCACTAGATGTTGACTGTTGACACTGTTGACTAAGGTCTTGCTGTCAATGGGTGCCAAAGTCTGTTACTCTATGGGAGTGGAAACCAAGTTTATATCTAAATCATATCTATTCACTTCTTTATTAGGTACTGTAATTTATTTATATTTCACTAGAACCGAACATTAGCTTAGCCCTCCTGGGTTTCGTTTTTCCCGTTCCAGTAGGAATTTCATAAGCAAGAAACCATCTAAAAATGTATTGAATAGCCATGGTGGGCAGCCATCCACATTTTAATAATTTCTGTAAGTAGACATCTAGTTTATTATCAGCAAATATGAGAAATTAATATTAATTAATACTTTCGTTATTACAGAGTTTCAGCCGTGTTTACGGAACCCTGAAAGTCACCAGTATTCCCTTTCTATGAAGTATGTTAGACCTACGTTGTAAACATCTATTTATTTTTAAATTATTTTATATGGGATAAAAGTGGCCTAATACATGATTAAATTACCTTATTTTTAACAGTTTTAAAACCAATTACAGTTATCCACAACTTATGTAAATTGTAAATTACATTCTAACATAAAAAAAAAATTTAACGCCTTTCATCCCCGAGGGGGTAGGCAGAGGTATTCCATTTCTGGATATACCCACATTTCACGAGATACATTGGACCCCTAAACGTGATAGGTGGTGAGCCCATCGCCGGACCGGGTCTATTTACACATGTCTCAGAATTAATTCTAACATGTAAGTAATATGATTTTGTGTGATTGCAGAGGTCCAGCATCCAAGCTTATACTCAAGTTATCCTTCGCTGTGTGGGCGGCCATCATAGGCACGCTCTTCACGTTCCCTGGCCTGAGGGTAGCTAGGATGCATTGGGACTCCTTGAGGTATTATATTCGCCGGTCCTGTTGGCTCAGTTGGTAGTGATGCTGCCTTCTGAGTCGAAGGTCGCGGGTTCGATGCTTGGGGCCAACATTCGTGTGCATGAACATGTCTGTTGGTTCCGTGTCCGGTCGTTTAATATTTATTTAAGTATGTCTATCAGTTGTTTAGCACCCATGTTTGTACATTTTAGAACTGCTTACTAACTTTATGAAGCATCCAGAGCGTTTTGAAAATCCGAGTCCGAGACGAGAAGAAAAGACCTTGAGTTCAGTATACAGCCACGCTTAAGAATTGTCAGTCATAGTATACGGCATCAAACAGTTAAAATTTACAACCAGTTACCGAATAAACTCAAAATATTAAATGATATTAAGGAATTAAAAAAAAATTAAGAGAATTCTTGTTGATTTAGTATAGTACTGTAATGATTTTTATTTTATTTTATTTGGAATGTTAATCTAGTTTTAGTTTGGTAAATTATATAATTAAATTTGGTTGTTAATATAGGTAGTATGTGTACATTTAGATTTTAAGAAATTCAGATACATTAAGACATTGTAAATTGAATTAAATAAATGAAATGAATGAAAATTAAACCCATAGTACAGGCAATGCCTAGTTTGGGACTAAATGACCGTGTGTGAATTGTGTCCCACAGTTTATTATTGTTAATTACAGGTACTACAATGACAATAAAGTGAAATCTCTGCTCCTGAACATAAACTTCGCTCTGCCCTTCGTGCTGGTGCTGCTTTGGGTACGACCCATCACCCGGCACTACCTCACCGTGCGGGTCTTCAGCGGAATGGAGAAACCAATGTGAGTACAGTACCTCCGTTTTAACTTGGCAGCTCTGAAGTTGCGCAATAACGAAAAAAATAATAAAAGTAGAGGCCGTTTGCGCAGGCGGAACCTATGTTCAATCAAAGCAGCCAAATGAAAACGGCCGTACCTTACTTGTTTTATTTTTCATACAACGTGTCTGGTAAATCGAGGGCATTCTTCAAGGGGGTGGACAAGAAGCCGATACCTTTAGCATTTGTATAAATAAAACATCATCTTAATTTTCGCAATTAAAAAGTTTAATTCTTCAGTTTTAGCGTGTACTCTCAAAATCAGCGCTAATAACCTCACGCCTTAGGGGAGGCCTATGTCCAGCAGTGGACTAAGATAGGCTGATGATGATGATGATATTCAACCCCTCAACGTAATAGGTGGTGTGGTGAGCCGATCGCCGGACCAGGTCTGTTACACATGCCTCAGAATTAATTCTTTAAAACAATAAAAACACTGATGTAATCTACTATATAAAAATAAGTCGGGTTTTCCTTCCTGACGATTTAACTCCAGAACTGACGAACCGATTTCCATGGTTTTGCATTCGTTTCGTTTTGCTCCGCAAGGTTTATAGCAAAGAAAATTCAGCATTGCACCCGTGCGAAGCCGGGGCGGGTCGCTAGTTGTGTATAAAGTCAAGTATTACACTACCAGTTTAAGCTGAGCTCTGATTTATACTGCACGCCATATAATACATGGCCGGTTCAAAATCCAAAGTGTCATGCTTTGCGTGCTCTTGACTATACTATGAGTTATGTTCCCAACTCAATAGTCAGTACACTTTCCATAGTAAACGTTATTTATATCAAAAAGGTACACTATTAAAAAGTTACCCAGGATCGTAGCAGGTGGCGGGCTGTTGTCTCTGCCTACCCCTTCTGGAAAAAGGCGTGAGCTTATGTATGTATGTACCCTATTAAATTTGGACACCGATAACCGTGTGCACCGTAACCCCTCGGCATAAGCGTGAGTTTCGCGCAGCATGTCGTCGGGTTCGTTCGACGCCCTACGCGTGGCGTTGGCCGTGGGCACGGTGTTGCTCCGTCTTGCTCTGATGCCTCGCCAGCTTCAGGCCTACTTGGACATGGCACAGAGACGACTAGACGCACAGAAGAAGGAGGCCGGCAGGATCACCAACGTCGATCTGCAGAAGAAGGTGGGACTTCTAAATTTAAAAGCACATTTTAAAAATTATTATAAGTTTTTTTTAAATAAGAGTAAATATTGGGTTCGATTCTGCATTACAGCGCCTAAACTTATTTTAGTTTAGTCCTGTCATTTTTTTTCTCATAGAGAAGAAAAGAGACGAGTGATATTTAGTCCTGTCAAATTAAAATTAGTCCTGTCAACTAAGGCATTTCATAACGTGTTTAGAGCATAAGTAAAAAAGTCTAGCAGTGATAGCCCGGACGGTTAAAGAGCCGGCCGAAAATCAGTGAGGCTCGGGTTCAAATCCTGGCATGTACCAATGAGTTTTTCAAAAACTTACGTACATATTTATCACTAGCTGGACGGTGACGGAAAACATCGTGAGGAAACCCGCAGGTCTTAGAATTAATTCTGAGACATGTGTAAGCAGACCCGGTCCGGCGATGGGCTCACCACCTATCACGTTTAGGGGTCCAATATATCTCGTGAAATGTGGGTATATCCAGTAATGAAATACCTCTGCCTACCCCTTCGGGGATGAAAGGCGTGAGATTATTTATTTTATTTTTATTTATTAAAAAAGTCTCGACTAAAATACAGCCTCTGACAGGACTAAATTCGGTAGGTTATCTTCTATCCCTTTTCTTTTTTTGAGGTAAAATAAAGACAGGAATAAACTAAAATAAGTTTAGTCGCTGTAATGCAGAATCGAACCCATTATTTTTTAGAGCAGTGATAGCCCGGACGGTTAAAGAGCCGGCCGAAAATCAGTGAGGCTCGGGTTCGAATCCTGGGCATGTACCAATGAGTTTTTCAAAAACTTACGTTCATATCTATCACTAGCTCGACGGTGAAGGAAAACATCGTGAGGAAACCGGCAGGTCTCAGAATTAATTCTGAGACATGTGTAAACAGACCGGTCCGGCGATGGGCTCACCACCTATCACGTTTAGGGGTCCAATATATCTCGTGAAATATAGGTATATCCAGTAATGGAATACCTCTGCCTACCCCCTCGGGGATAAAAGGCGTGAGATTATACTATTATTATTATTTTTTCTTTTTTGGCTCCGCATTTTACATTCTGCCAGAGATCAAGTAATTTAGTTTTCAAGTCTTTATGCTATAATTTAATCTTAATGGCTCTGCTTCAGAGACATTGCACTAAACTTCTGTGTCTTCAACACTCTACATCCCTCCCTTTTTATATTATTATGGTCCAGTTCTGACAATGGCATCTATGAGAAAACCATATAAGTTAAAGTCAGTTTTTTAAGCAGACTTCTAAAAAGGAGGTTTCTCAATTAGACCGTATAATATACATTGTTATATGTATGTTTGCGGATAACTTATTCGTTTATAAAACGATTTTGATGATTCTTTATTGTTGGAAAGGTGATATCCCAACGGTGGTACCATAATAAAGAAACCAGGATCTGATGATGGCATCCCAGAGAAATCTAGGGGAACCTTCGAAAATCGTAGTGGAGACCAGTGCTTTTTTACTTGACAGACCTGTTGGCTCAGTTGGTAGTGACCCTGCCGCGGTCGCGGGTTCGATCCCCGCTAGGGGCCAACATTTGTGTGCATGAACATGTCTGTTGGCTTCGTGTCTGGTCGTTTAATATTTATTCAAGTATGTTTATCAGTTGTTTAGTACCCATAGTACCGGCTCTGCCTAGTTTGGGACTAAATAACCGTGTGTGAATTGTGTCCCGCAATTTTATTTTATTTAGTTTTTTTTTAGTCACCTTTTTTTTTTTTGCTAAACATTATTTGGATTCTATGTTATTTCCAGATAGCATCAGTATTCTACTACCTCTGCGTAGTTGCTCTGCAGTACATCTGCCCTGTGCTGATGTGCTTATACCTGGCCCTCATGTACAAGACCTTGGGAGGGTACTCCTGGCGCAGTCTCTTCGTGGAAGTGGAACCGGTGGTGGCTCAGGACTTGGACGTGAATATGGAAGGGTTGGAGCAGTTCCAGCTGGCCTGGGAGAACTTGAAAATGGTTGGTATTATAAAGAGTAAAAAAGCGACTTCAATCTTCAACTTATATGGTTTTCTCATGGATGCCGTTGTCAGAACTGGACGTATTTAAATAGGACCAATCTGTGGGTCTAAAATGGCCACTTTGAGCAATTCCTCCTTTTATGAATTCCCAGCAAATCTTAAGCAATTCCTCTAAATTTCGTAAAATGGTCCCTCATTTTAGTGATTCACTGACAGTTCAATTCATTAGCAGATTCGTATTTGGTGAAAATTTCGAATATGAATCGAAATAGGATCCTATTATGAATTATGATTCACCCGAAACGGCCTTTTTAGACCCCCTGGAAGCACCAGCTTTCAAATAAAAAAAATATCATCCAATTCGGTTCACCCGGTCGAAAGTTCTGACAAACATACAAAAAAAAAATACAGACGAATTGATAACCTCCTCCTTTTTCAAGTCGGTTAAAAAATTAAAATGTATTTATTTCTGTAAGTAATTAAAGTGAATAATCTTGCGTAGGTGATGTTTTGTCGTGCGAGGGAAATACCCTAATGGACCATTTACACGAGGCCATTCCACAAAGTCAGTAATGGCATCGTGTAAAAAGAGACAGTCCACTGCATTGGATTGTCGAGCCTTTGAAGCAAGTCAAAAGAAATCAAAAATCTTTTATTTTCTGTAGGTACAAAAAGTACACTTTGAAATGTCAATATAAACAAGGCACACTAAACTCGTCCATGAGGATTGGCTAAATGTAAACAGCAGCCCATCTCCACCGACTAGTTGCTGGTTCCAAATGCAGTACCCCGAGAAGAACCAGCTAGAAGATTGCATTCTGTAATGGTATATGTAGATAAGGTTAGTGTCTGAAATCAAAAATTTTATCAACTTGTTTGCTAAGCAGTATATCTTAGATACTGCTTAGCAAACAAGGATAGCCCGTGGTTAGGTGTAGGTTCGAACGGGTGAGGGCATGTTCCAATGAGTTTTTCATAAACTTATGCACCTATTCATTAATATCTCGATGGTGGGAAAACATCGTGAGGAAAGCCGCGACTACCAGAATTGATTGAGACACACAACCCCGGTTCGACGATGGGCACTGCCTGTCATATTTAAGGATCTAAAAAAAGGGAAAAGTTAATATTTCCAGGAATGGAATATCTTTGCCAACCCCCTCGGAGATATTTTAAATTATTAGATTAATTGTGTTTGTTTTGTTTTAAGAAAATATTAATACATAAAGATTTTTAATAAACTACAGCGGTTAAAATAAAACCTTTTTAACAGGCTTCAAAAGAAAAAGACTAGGTTCTCAATTCGTCACATTTTTTTTATTTAATCCCCATTTCCGTGAATATTGAACCGATTTTGATATTTTTTTTATGATAATAAAAAATTAAAATTTTGTTCGTAAAGGTGTTTACAGAAGAGGTGTATCGCGGCATTTTCGGTTTCGCGACGTGGTGGTGTTGCTTCGCGTGGTTCATCACCACTTCCGTCGGGGCCGCCTACCAAACCTACTTCCGGATCTCGTGATACCACCACCACTAGGGTATTTTACTACCTAGTCATTTGACTAACTCTCCAAATTAGTTACTCTAAACTAACTCGTTTGAGTTACTTTTTATGATCTGTCAAAACGAAAATTTACTCAAATGTACTGTACCTACTGACTTTGTGATATCATCATTTTAGTACTCAATTGCATGACTTTTTTACGGTTTCTTTATTTTAAAATTTTGCTATAATTGTAAAATGGAAATCGAAATTCAGTTTCAGAGGTTTTGGATAAGCTTTTAAATTACTACTCGAAAATTAATTTTGAAACAGTAAAATACCCTATCTATAACAACAACTACAATACGTATATAAGTTCGTTAAACTGAACTTGATCTTGATCGGTTAGCAAAAGCTGTACGTGTAAGTACGACACCTACTTCCGGTTTCCGAAACACAAATTAACTAGAATTAGCTGACAGACTGTTCTGATTGGTTGTTGAAAAGCGGTATGAAAATTCATTCAACCAATTAGAACAGCTAAAATGAAATTTAACAGTCTGTCAACAAAGTTTAGTTTGATTTGCCTTTTGGAAACCGGGGGTTTTTTTTTTCTATCACCATTACGAAATATAGCGTGATGATTTGAAATAAATGTTTTTTAAGTTTTTAATTTAAATTTTAGTACAGTAAAACCAACTATCCAATTTTGTTGCTCACTCTGCCAAAATATGTTATGTTATGAATGAGTAACTAGGGTACTCGTATCCAAGCGGAATAAAATATTTTCATTTATTTCTGATACCTTGCACGGGTTATCTAATCGTTATTGACAATAAATCCCAAAAGGTATCATTGGAGGGATCCGACCGGAATAAATCTGTGTATATAGGAGCTAAAAGTTTGTACCTAAATACTGCCATTAGATCATATGTTAAACTTAAATATATTGCAAATGAACAGCACCAGGACAGATATTCAGTAAGCACCTATATTTTTGTCGCGAGGTAAAGGTGTTTGTAATTTTGTATGTTTATTGGAGGTAATCTCTATATCTGGACTCTGAAAATTCTTTGACAGAAAGCTACTTTTTACTGAGTAACATTAGGATGGTTTACTGTTGAGTAAAATCGCGGGGTGCAACCCATAAACTAATAAAAATATAGTTGCGAAATTGGTTCATTATTATAAGATCTGTGAGGCCCATTCGAAGGGACGCGGTGCTCTTTTTTTACACTACACATATACCGATACACAGTATAAAAATAGTAAGACAAGGTTAAACTGGATGGTGTGAAAATACAAATAGAAGCAACGCTGGAATCTCCTCAAATCAATGTCATTGCTTAATAATGTAGAAATAGATTCTATGTGTTAAACTTAAGATTGTAGTGGGACTACTGTTATGTTTTGTTATTTTATTCTGTTTAAGATTAGCTAGTAGATTCTAGTCAGATTTTAGAAGGCGCACTCCATTTATAAGCTTATCAATACAATAGTATTATTTTTTTAGTAAAATAATACCATTGTGTATAATTTTTAGACGAAAATACGTAGTTTGGTTTAAAACAAATATAGCGCGTTTATTACAATACAAGTGTTTGCAGTTGTAAACACCGATGTAAACTCAAGGCAAAAGTATTTATATAAGGTTTTGATGAAGAGTAAGATACTTGTGAATCCTTAGTTTTGTATTTGTAAGTTGTATGAGAGTGTAAAATGCAATAAGATCATTGGAAATGTATTTGCACAATAATTTATTATTAATTTTGTAAATGGACTGTTTCATTAAATATTTTAAAGTTTTCACTGGTTGTCTTTTATTTCTTAATTTATGCAATAATTGTTGTTTTATGTGTTACAACGACTTACAACTATGTACTCGATACCCATTCTATATCTAAGGAGCCATTTACACGAGGGCAATCCACTAAGACAATCCACTAAGACTGCATACAAAAAAAACTTGAGGACAATCCATTCCATTGTCTAAACGTTTTTTTTGTATGCAGTCTTAGTGGATTGTCTTACTGGATTGCCCTCGTGTAAATGGCCCGTAAAAAAGGAGGTAGGTATACAAAATCTCACCCCCACTTTCTGGAAGGCAAATCAAAATGGACCAATAGCCGGCGATCAAAGATGTTTAAAAAAAAAAGTTTCTCTAAAGAGAATGATTTTCTTCCAACCTCTTTGCCGACGATGATGAGACCTCCCTAACGGGCCATTTACACGGGCCATTTCCAGTAAGACTGCATACAAAAAAACTTGAGGACAGTGGAATGGATTGTCCTCAAGTTTTTTTACTGGATTGTCTTACGGGACTGCCCTCGTGTAAATGGTCCATAATACATATGGTCGATACAATGTCACCGTGTATTATATAGATCCTATGTTTGAAATCAGATAGTAACATATTATCTACTATATAAAAATAAGTCGGGTTTTCCTTCCTGGCGATTTAACTCGAGAACGGCCGGACCGATTTTGATGAAACTTTTTGTGTGGGTTCGAGTGGGTCCAGGGATGGTTTATAGCAAAGAAAATTCAGCATTGCACCCGTGCGAAGCCGGGGCGGGTCGCTAGTGTAATATAATATCATTACTTGAAATATAGTAAAAAATAAAGAACCGACAGAACACAGCGACACGACATCATCACCCACTTTGGTACTAAACCCCGAAGTGTATCTATGGAGTTTAAAGTAAACAGTAACTATTTTTCTTGTGTGTCTTTCCCTTTCTAATCCAAGTAAATGTATGAAATGGATAGCACCACGCCAGTGACCACGCACTCCACGCAGTGTATTTTTGGCATAATTCAAAATCGAGAGAATCGTATTATACATATAAATAAGTAGTTGTAGAAAATTTTCATTATGTTCCTGTGACCTTTCAACGCTTTTATTCTAGCAAAAATTGGATTCTTTTAAGCAGACGGTTTTCTCTCTCTCACTGAACTCGCAATCACAAATTGTGTGTGGATCGAGTAAGCATGGTACAGTCAAGAGCAAGTCAAGCTTGACACTACCAGTTTAAGCTGAGCTCTGGTTTATACTGCGCGCCATAGAATACAGGGCCGGGTCAAAGTCCAAAGTGTCAAGCTTAGCGTGCTCTTGACTGTACCCATTGGGCTTGTATTGTCTATGCTATATCTATGGTAAAAGGGTTTCCAAAATACTACATTTGATTCGAATCACTAGAAGTGAATCATGAGTATGACTCATGTCATGAGATTACATTCTCTTTTACACAACATAAATTAAATGTATTTAATAATTAGGTTTAATTCCGCCTTATCCATACTTTACGGCAGTGTTTCGAGCATTGATGAGTCGTGACTATTAGCAAGAATTTTAAATAGGTACTGTTGGAGCTGCACCGCAGGTAAGAATATACGTATTACGTAAGAGCAAACTAGTAATAAATTATATGCTAAGTAGCAAGAAAATTTAAATATATTAAGGTATGCTTTATTATATTTTAGTCTCTTTGCTAAGTAAATATCTTATCATAAATTAATGGAATTAACATGAAAAATAACCTATCTAACTAATATTATAAAGAGGAAAGATTTGTATTTTTGTATGTTTGTTACGAATAGACTCCAAAATACGGGACTGTGTTTTGAAGATATGAAGGTCTTCACTTTATCAATGAATATGAGCTACTCACTCCAATGAACTTTACTCCTTTACTCACTTTATTTACACACATCACTATTCCCATGGACAGATTTACCGCAAAATGGCTGCATAAAACTACATTCGACCAATCACTGAGCTTGCTGTCAGGAGGGAAAGTTTGCTATTGGTGGATTTATTGGAATGTTCCAGAAATTCCCAGCGACGTCTACAGATTCCCCTCGCGCGTATATATACTTTTGAAGCAGTTTCGACGCCATCTTATTTCTTGAAAAGCCGTCAATCGCGCACGTTTGCTGAGTGTTCCTAGATAAGTTATCGACTGAATTTATTAAATAATAGAAAAAGTAAGTACTATTACGTTATTTACTTAATTTATTGTTTATATTGTGGATATAATTTTCTGTTAAATCGTAGTTTTGGTAGTCGATTAATTTTATCGAACAGCACGTAGGAGCGTGACCGACTCTTACCAAGTTCCTTGAACCTTTCCGTACTTAGTCATCCCCGTGATTCAGATGTTCGTAATTGGTAATTTTATGTACTCATTGCATTTGATAACGTAAGATAGGCTATCGTCCTTCGTGGAACGTTCCATGGTAATTTCTTTGTCTTCAACGGTTCCACATTTTCAACACGTGGTCCATTCAGGACTTCAAAGATGTACGAACTACGACATCTTCCGCTGTACTTGATTGGGTGTTGTAGGTGTTTTTTCAACATTTACTGTGAAAAGCCCTTTGTTTACCGTGTTCGAGAACTTTCCAGTGCGCAAAGGTGCGCATCGATTTTCTGCCGTTATGGCGGCTACATTACAATAGCATCTCTCGTTTATACTGCCCGTACTGTATCCCTGTCCATTATATTCCACGCGTAACCTCATTGGTTTTCCCACGCGCTAGTCACCAAAGTCCATCAACCAAACCACATTTTTGTTAGTTGACGTTACCTATCAGTTTCGTAACCGCAGCTGTCGCTAAACGTAGGTAGTAGATTACCATAGAGTTACCGTTTTATCTATCAACGTACGTAAAATAATTCTCTGGGAGTTATAAGTTAGAATGCTGAATTCATAACTTCTTTATGTTCCAGATGGCAAAGGCACCCGCGGTAGGTATTGACTTGGGAACCACCTACTCCTGTGTGGGAGTGTTCCAACATGGGAAGGTGGAAATCATCGCCAACGACCAGGGCAACAGGACCACGCCCTCTTACGTTGCATTCACAGACTCGGAGCGTCTCATCGGAGATGCTGCCAAGAACCAGGTGGCGATGAACCCAAACAACACAATTTTCGGTACGTTGTAGGATAGTATTTTCCTATCTAGGTCAACGAGCTAGGACGCATGCAGTAGCTACGGTTCTGCTCTACTTTTTATGTTCCGAACAGTTTAAGGTTACAATGTTACTTGATATAGGTACTTGCTACAACAGCAATAAAATGTTTCAAGTTTTTCATCTTGTATTCATGATAATTGATAATAAGTTAAAACATTAAATTGATCAAAACCCTAATAAATTTTATGATATTCTCTCTCTATCTTATCTAGCTGTTCTGTGCGGTTTCACTTTTCAAGTTTCCAATCCCGTGGATATAGGTTAATAAAACATAGCCCATGTAGTAACTGAGTACAGTGATAATGTAGCTTTCCATTAGATAAGAGAGGTGGGTAATTTTACAAGTATATTCAATTCAAATCAAGCATTGACTTCCATTTTCCCCTCAACCTTATTTCATGAATAATATGTTTAATGAATGACGCAAACAAACTGTAGATACTGTACATACAATTAAATCATCCATTGTTAATTGTTTCATACAAAATGAGTAGGTACAAACAATACTGGTTTGTGAAGTTTCCATCGGCTAATGGATAAACATCCTTTAAATAAACTTGAGTTATCCCCCGCCGCTCATTTGAATGTTGACTCCAGAAATAACGTTGTACCTACCTACTTATCCATGGTTATAGGAAAGCATAAAATAGATTGTGTAGGCGGCACGATGAGGCATCTGTTACTATGCGGCTAGATGTATGATACTAAACTGAGATTTAATTTAGTGGAACTAGTGACTTATTGTTTTAAAACAGACAAAAATTTCATCATGTAATGCCAACCATGCATGACTCATACACCGGTTAGTTATGACTAAATAAACAGGTTTTTTGATAAGATCATTGATGAAATTTTGATCATTGGAAATTTTGTATGTCTAATGAAGTTGAGATAAATTATATACTACGAACTTAATTCATTGATCCTGTGGAAATGTTTTAAAACAAATAAAGCAATTGAATGTCAGTATACTTAGCACTTATAGCAGTACTCTTGCTTGAGTTACTTCCTGAATTTTATTTGCTGCTACTAAGGTCATGGTTATCTGCAATAGTATATTATAAATCAGTAAATGTTTGTGGCGGCTATTCTCTCATACTACTTATAGAATTCTAAAAATTCTTTAATTGATACAAATCTACTCGACTGTAGCCCATTGTACTATACTATAATATTAAATTTTTGTCTTGTTTTGGGTGTATAATAAAGAGTTATATTGAATTGTATACACTATTGTTTTAGCAGGGCTAGCAAGTTTTATTAGTTTGTTGCTGGCTCTTCTCGGGGTACTGAATTCGGAACCAGCAACTCGTCGGTGGAGATGGGCTGCTGTTTGCATTTAGCCAATCTTCATGGACGAGTTTAGAGTGCCTTGTTACTATAAAATATTGACGTTTCTAAGTGTATATCTTATACCAATAGAAAATAAACGATTTTGAATTTGAATTTATTAATTTGAAACTGGGGCGCATCTACTATATTATTGCATGCATAATGATAACAACATAACATTTACAATTGTTCCACGCTTTTATGATGATACCCAATATACTAGACTAGAGTCTCTGAACGTATTGAATGATAAAAATAATCTGAGATAATAAAAAAAAAATGAAGCTTTGAAATGAAGAGAACATTTTTTACAACATTGTTTTGTATTGTTTCAGATGCCAAACGTCTTATTGGCCGCAAATTCGAAGATGCCACTGTACAAGCCGACATGAAGCACTGGCCTTTCGAGGTTGTCAGTGATGGAGGCAAACCAAAGATCAAAGTCTCATACAAGGGTGAAGACAAGACCTTCTTCCCCGAGGAAGTGAGCTCTATGGTGCTTACAAAGATGAAGGAAACAGCCGAGGCCTACCTTGGCAAAACGGTGCAGAATGCAGTCATTACGGTTCCAGCATACTTCAACGACTCACAAAGACAGGCCACAAAAGATTCGGGTACAATCTCTGGCCTGAACGTTCTCAGAATCATCAACGAACCGACTGCTGCTGCGATTGCGTACGGTCTCGACAAAAAGGGCGTTGGAGAACGTAACGTCCTTATTTTTGACCTTGGCGGTGGTACTTTCGATGTATCCATCCTGACCATCGAAGACGGTATTTTCGAGGTAAAGTCCACCGCTGGTGACACCCACTTGGGAGGCGAAGACTTCGACAACCGCATGGTCAACCACTTCGTCCAAGAGTTCAAGCGGAAGTACAAGAAGGACCTCACCACCAACAAGAGGGCTCTGCGACGACTCCGCACGGCTTGCGAGCGCGCGAAGAGAACCCTATCGTCATCTACTCAGGCTAGCATCGAAATCGACTCCCTGTTTGAGGGTATCGACTTCTACACCTCTATCACCCGGGCGCGATTCGAGGAGCTGAACGCTGACCTATTCAGATCCACGATGGAGCCCGTCGAGAAGTCTCTCCGTGACGCCAAGATGGACAAGTCGCAGATCCACGACATCGTCCTGGTCGGCGGTTCCACTCGTATTCCCAAGGTGCAGAAGCTCCTGCAAGACTTCTTCAACGGCAAGGAGCTCAACAAGTCCATCAACCCCGACGAGGCCGTCGCTTACGGCGCTGCCGTTCAGGCCGCCATTCTGCACGGCGACAAGTCCGAGGAGGTCCAAGACCTGCTTCTGCTCGACGTGACACCGTTGTCGCTCGGTATCGAGACAGCCGGTGGAGTCATGACCACCCTCATCAAGCGCAACACCACCATCCCCACCAAGCAGACCCAGACCTTCACCACCTACTCGGACAACCAACCCGGAGTGCTCATCCAAGTGTTCGAGGGTGAGCGCGCCATGACCAAAGACAACAACCTCCTAGGAAAATTCGAACTGACCGGCATTCCCCCCGCGCCCCGTGGCGTGCCCCAAATCGAGGTGACGTTCGACATCGACGCCAACGGTATCCTCAACGTGTCAGCCGTCGAAAAGTCCACCAACAAGGAGAACAAGATCACCATCACCAACGACAAGGGCCGCCTGTCGAAGGAGGATATCGAGCGCATGGTCAACGAGGCCGAGCAGTACAAGAGCGAGGACGAGAAGCAGAAGGAGACGATCCAGGCAAAGAACGCTCTGGAGTCGTACTGCTTCAACATGAAGTCCACCATGGAGGACGAGAAGCTGAAGGACAAGATCACCGACAGCGATAAGCAGACGATCCTCGACAAGTGCAACGACACGATCAAGTGGCTCGACTCGAACCAGCTGGCCGACAAGGAGGAGTATGAGCACAAGCAGAAGGAGCTGGAGGGCATTTGCAACCCTATCATCACGAAGCTGTACCAGGGCGCGGGCGGAGCGCCCGGTGGGATGCCCGGAGGCATGCCCGGCTTCCCCGGAGGAGCCCCAGGCGCTGGCGGAGCTGCCCCCGGTGGCGGCGCCGGACCCACCATCGAGGAGGTCGACTAAACATTCCAGTGTTTTCCAAAATAAGATCAGCATAGGTGTAAGCCCTTGCTTGAAACTCAATAAATGATGTAAACTTATTTCTGTATTTTATTCTTTGTTCTACATAGAGAACCGATGGCATGGCTTTCCACTGGGATTGATATGGCAAAAACGTACTGACAGTCAAAATATCCAAAACTACGATATACACATTATAAATGAGTCAGAATGGCTGGTGGACCTTAACAAATTCTTTTGAGTTTATTACCAAAAAAAATTGTACCTAAAATTTATTGTACTATTTAGTACCTCGACCAGGGGGGAGGCACACTGCGTGACGTCATCGCGCCGCTAGTGCCGCTACACAAGTACATGCGACCGGCCGCCACCCGGATTCGCAAAAATTGTGCACTTTGCAAAACGCGCACTTTTCTAGTAGAGCCAATGGTTTAGATTGGTTAGTAACAAAATGAAAACGATATGCTTTGTATCACTACATAGTTAATAAAACACAATCGCTTTCTCTGTCCCTATATCTCTATGTGCCTTTGTATGCTACAATCTAAATCTTTAAAACTGCGCAACGGATTTTGATGCGGTCTTTTTTAGATAGAGTGATTCAAGAGGAAGGTTTTAGTGTTAGCACTGCACCCGTGCGAAGCCGGGGCGGGTCGCTAGTTTAAAATAAAATAAACACTTTTACAAGTAATCATAATTATTAAAAAAAAAATAAGTCAAGACCAAGTTTTGATCGTCAAATACACATCGAAGTGCACATTCTGCGTCAGAGCCTCGCATTCGCTTATTCCCCCGATTCACGGTTGACCTTAAATACTTACCTGGAAGACGTATGGTATGTAATTAGGAAAAAAAAATAAAAAACATTCTCTGTCCTAAGACAAGAGCAAGTTTTTCTTTATACGTCTGCACAATATTTTCGGTAGGTGCCTCTATTTTTAGCGCAGAATTAATATTTTTATATTGATCTGTAGTAGGCAAAACACCGTCTTTGAATTTGTAGTTCTATAGTTCAGCAGGCGTATTCAGAGAAATTCGATATCGGAAAATCTGTCGAAAACTTTCGAGATGGGCTGATGTTGGTATCGAAAACTAATGTCATATGTGACATAAGGATTCGGAAAATTTTCCGTGGCTGTCAGAAAGGCCTAGAATAAAGTTTCCGAAGTCGATAGATTCGACTTCGGAAAATTTTTCACTCGATCTGAATCGAACGGAAATGGTATCGAGTCTCCGTGAATACGCCTGCAGGAGGAGTTAGGTATTGAGGACAAAGGGAAGGAATTTATTACTACTTCCCGTTATGACAGCCACTGCAGCCGACTGTGGCCACTGCTTAATTTCTCACGTATCGATTCATAGGTAGCTATAATCTGAAAAAAAAGTTATGGAATAGACTGAAGGTTTTGAAATAAAGTCGAATAAATTTTCTGATATTTTTATATTGGCATCCAAATAGCGATTTAACAGAACAATACTCAACAAACATGACATTCAAATCATTTTATCGCAATTTTGTGCTATACTTTACAAAACAACCGGGAATAGGGCCACAGTGAATTTGAGGTGCTACAGAGAGTGACGTAAACAAAACTGAGTAAGTACCTAAGTAAAAACTTTTTATTGTACCACCTACACAACCGCATGATAAATATGTGGTGACACAATGACAAACAGGCAAGGGACAATAGGCGGTCTTACCGCTAACCGCTATATATAAGTGATTTCTTCAAGGCAACCATAGAATGGATGTAACTAAATAAACAGCTATAAAGATAATGAAGGGTTAGGTACTAAGTTGAGCATAACAGTAATTAAGAATACGTAGGTAGGTATGTGCCTACTGTAGGTAGGTACATAATGAACTCCTCGCAATAGTAGAAAAAAGAAAAAAAGCGTGCATTCTGGTTTGAGTCCAGTGATATGCAGTTACCACAATACATGATTCTTATTTTATGAATATATTTTTTTACTTAACTATAATAATAATAAATAATATAATCTCACGCCTTTTATACCCGAGGGGGTAGGCAGAGGTATTCCATTACTGGATATACTCACTTTTCACGAGAATATTTGACCCCTGAACGTGATGTTTTTACTTTTTCCGTATAAATAAAGATGTGGCTTAAACTTCTTTAGTCAAATGATATTACATAGCAGATATAAGTAGGTCACTAAATTGCTAAAAGTAAACCAATCTAAGTAGCACCTCTTATGGATGTCACGACATTGAAACACACAATTATCATTCTCTTATCTTCAGTGGCATCCCAGCCCAGCCCTATCAATAATCGGGATATAAAAGCAAATCTATTGTAGATGGCGCCAGGAGCGACTGTACCAAAAAAGGAACGTTTCTGATTGGCTCATTGGACCACCATTTTGTTTTAATTTGCTTTCTGATTGGCTAAAGACAGCCGCTAGTGGCGCCAACGTTGACTAGACATCCCCATTGGAACCTTATTAATTACCATCTGCAAGCGGACACTAGGGTACATCATTACATCGTAGGTACTATTTACATTTTGCAGTATAAAACGAGTTTATAGTACGCTTCCTAAATCTCCCCCCTGAAAAGTAAGGCTTGGCCCTTGCCAACTTGCATTCATTCTCTAATACTAAGACTTATGCTAAAGAACTTTATCGCATAGGATGTGCATTAGGTAAGTAATAGGTACCGCCTACCTTTGAGCTTAGGACATATAAAAAATAAATAAATAGGTAGGTAGGCACTCGTCAAGGATAATCGAATGACACAAGGAATTAGTCTAGCTGTTTTGAAAGCGAATGGGAAAAAGGTTTACAGTGGCAGAATCTTCAAAATTTATTTAGAGATTTAAATAGATATCGAGTGAAAACGATATCAAAATTAGTGAACAGAAAGTTATATAACTATGCTTCAGTTAATAATATATCTTGAAAGTAGCCAGACGCAATGAAATGGAGGTACCTCCTTAATCGCTAGAATGGGTACAGACCCAATAAGTAATAAGTATAAATAAAACTATACGACGCGAACCATGAATGTCATACTATTCATTAAGCAAAGGTAACTTATACTACGTCAGTACCTACTAGTTTTGGATGAATAAGGAAACTAATATCCTATTTTCATCCAATAAAACTAATAAAAATACAAACACTTGAAGGTTCAAAGTAGTAATTATACGTTACCAACCTTCATAAGTAATAAATGTAAGAAAGGCGTGAGATTATGACAGTGCCTACATGAAATCATGGTAGGTACCTACCTGCTTTTGCAGTTTTTTTCCCTATGCGATAAGATTCTTATCGGCTTGAAGATAAGTATGTTTTACAATCGTTAAAAGTCGTATAAAAACAATTAAATTAAAATCCTTAGGTACATAATCGATAAAATAACTTAATAAGTTAACGTTTTTAGTCTTTATTTTAAGAGTTTGATTACAAAGTAAATTATTTATTTTCAGATTTTGAGAAATCTTTTCCGATTTAAATTTACATTAGGTAGGTATTATTTATTGAAAATGCGTAGGTATAGTGTTACAAATTCTTATTTAACGAAAGTAAACCATACACATACAAGCCACATTTAACTACCTAAGTACTTAATCTATTTTCATATTACCCGGGTATTTTTACCATAACATCGCTTCCTATGTCCTAACTCCTAACTGACTTTTTACAAAAATAAACAATTTCAAGATTCCCGCAATAAAGTAGGTGATTACAAAATTTAAAACATATTTTTTTTCAATTTAATTGTACTAATAAATATTTGATTATCCTATTAAACTAAGTAGGTAAGTGTTAGAAGAAAAAGCTTGTGTTCTTCAGATCAAAATGTGTTACTCAGTGTGGAGCATCAGATCAAAGAGCTGTTGGTCGAGGCTTCAGATGATTTAGTGCTCGTACGTAGTTATCTCTGACAAAGGATCAGCCTATAGCTATCTAAAAAGGGAATGCGGCCAGTCTTCTGGGCACTGTCGCACGTAGTTCCTGTATGGAGCACATTTTTTATTTATAAATAAATGTTATTCAGTAAAAAGTCAGTGTAATTGGTACAGCTAGCAAGTGACGAGAACGTCGGAAGAATTCCATAACAAATTAAGACGTAAGAATGCTGTGAAATCGAAAGACGTCATTCACAGAGAGAAAACTACATATCTGTCGATGAGCTATGCAATGACAGATAACTATACATTATAGCCTTAATTTCAGTCTTTTATTACACGTTTGTCGCAGAATTCTTCCAACGGTAACTTACTTTAAGGAAGATACTAGTATAATCAGGACTGAGTTTTCCTTATACGTACGTAAGCTATTTGTGGAATCAAAACTTAGTGATCAGTCAACAATTAGGTAAATTCATAACCAGCTAATGGAATTAATGATGTCAAAGTCAAACCTACAACTAAATAACATAAAAAACTAACAACACGAAGCTAATGGATGAAAGACTGGGTTTTCTATCTGCTAATCAACAAGAACAATTTCGATATTTCGCGCGTATGATCTAAAATACGTACAACCAACAACCATTCTTAATAAAATAAAAATCTTCCAAACAGAAGTTCCCTTCTTCTTATCTTACTGTTGTTTTTTAAAAGACATTTATGCCTACCTGTCTAATCAAGATCCGAAGACTAGAGTAGTTTATGGTAAGCAGAACGGAACAAGATTACGATGAACTTATAATTCGTAATACAGGCGCAGTGCTAGATATACCGACTTGTACCCAAGTTATTGAATTAGATACTTCCTATGAATGTATTATATTCTTCCAAAATGTTTACTTAGGTACTATTATTTTGCAATGATCAGAGATGGACCTTTAACCCCCACTTTTCATTAATAATCAAACCAAGCTATCTTAAATTGTGTTGAGTAGCTGTAGGTGTTTTTGGAATCTTGTAAGTGTTACGGGCCATTTACACGAGGGCAATCCAGTAAGACAATCCACCAAGACTGCATACAAAAAAAACTTGAGGACAGTGGAATGGATTTTCCTCAAGTTTTTTTTGTATGCAGTCTTAGTGGATTGTCTTAGTGGATTGCCCTCGTGTAAATGGCCCGATATGGATTCTCATAATCTCTCTACGGAATAAAAATAATCTTACGTGTTAAACCAGAACACAGTAGGAATACTACCTACATAGTACATCTCCATCAAGTTGCATCCAAATCTAAAAGTCATAACAAAAGTCTGCGCATCCTTTTCGCATTTGTAATATTAATGGGATTCTATTCAATAACATAGATTTATTCAAATAATAAACTTCTATCCTATAGTCTCAATTATGAATATTAACAACAGAGAAGCAGACTTTCTAATTAAGCAGCTGGAAGCAAGAAAGCTCGTACAAAATACGTTTTAATCTTACAATATCACCCAAGGGAATCATTTTAACTATTGATTGTTAAATACTTGATAATTGATTACGGTGTTTGTATAGGGGTTGTAATTTTCATATATGGCGAGTTGTAGTTAATTTTAGCCTATGTTACGGAAGTTAACACATTTAACTGTTCATTGCGATGCTTCCGCACGCCGACTTCAAGTAAGACACGTTTTTTTTTATCACACTGTAACTAAAGTTTTTCTATGACCACGTAAAGTCCCGTCAGTTTTTAACAGTTCCTTTTTCACGTCGTTCAATCACTCACTCAATTTCGAATCAGCTGCTCCAACGTTTATTTTTAAAACATTCTTTTTTCAGCCAGTCGCTGGGTGAGTTTGAATTCTACATCCAAGCGATAGCTGGGGAACCGTCCGAGGATAGTGAGTCGAGAGATCGACGCACCGGTTTCGAACGCCCCTGATGTCAGTAAAGAGACGAACTCGAGCATGGTCCATCTACGCCTTGGAGTTGCTGATCTGGATTGGTTACCAACTGGAAAAAAGATAAGTGATAAACAGTTGACAACACATATAAATAATTAGATAGTTACCTAATTAGTATTTTACATGGGACATAGGGGATCTGTACATCACAATAATGTTGGTGAAGGTAATGCAAGTGAAACTACAGCGACTTTGTAGGACACTTTTTCTATTCCTAATGCAAATGCAAAAGTAAGGTTAATTTGTGGAGAAACTATAGTGTTGTTACAACGGGACTACAGGAGAACATACATTTCATAACGTCACGACTTTACCTGCAAAAATGCTATCTCAGGTTACTATTACTAATGAGAAGGAAAGGTATGATCTTACTTCTCTAATTTCACATACGGCTGGAAGCAGTCCATCGGTGGAGTTGTTGGGTGAACGAGGAGACGGGGTCGGTGCGTGTTTCGGTATCTCTCTCCCCGACGACATTTTGTCATGCAACTGAGCGAGACGCAAGCTCATCTGCCGTTGCTCCTTCTGTTCCCGTTCCCTCTCCCACCTCTTAGCACTATAACTCCTAACAGAGGATGAACTGCTCTGGACTGAGCTTATACTTGGACGTCGCGAACCTGACGGGGAAAGTGATATAGTTATTGTCGTGCTCTTAGATAGGACGAGAGGTGACACGTGCTATGCGTGTGGCTGTGATTACAATGCATAGCTTGTCAAAGGTTGTGAGTGTAGAAGCTTATTGAAAAATTTTAAGATTTTGCATTCAAATTGTATTGTTCAATGAACCGATAATGACAAACTTTGTGGAAAAAGTTATATAAAAGGTAATGCCAGAAAAGCTTTAAAGCTTAAAAATTTAGTTGAAATCAAGCAGTTTTGTTGTCTGGAAGCAACTTTATAACATTTTATTACAGATCGACACTGTAATTGAATTCAGCAATGCATATCATGGAAGAGATAAGAAAGGTACACAGTTAAGGCCCAGCAGATAGTTTCTGTGTACTAGGTGAGCATGAACGATGAGTAGCAGAAAAATGAGATACAAACCACTCAATACAACATATGAAATACAACGGTGGCATGCTCCCAACCATTCAACACAAAGGTGTGGACAAAGGCGGAAGCGTGAAGTGCGTGCTTAGCTGGAACTGATGCTTTTGCACCTCATGAACAGGATTCGAAATGCCTCTTGTGTCGTAATTGTGTGACAATATGTAATAATGAGACTTAAAACCTTTGTAAAACCAAGCCGATGTTCAGTTGGTATTACTAAAAGATAAACTGGATCTACTACACCTTAATTTTGTTACAAGCTGTGAGAAAAAGATAGAGAGAAGGGGAGGCCGTGGCCATCTTGCTCGCGCCGCCGAATGGTCTAGCGACTGACACCACACAGCTTTATCGAATTTTCTAACAATTTTGCGTCCAATACCACGATTAAAGCCTCACACATCAAGCGTTTTGCTCACAAACCTATGGTCCGAATTTACTGGGATTTGTCCAAATGTGCCAAAAAGTAGGCTAACTACAAATTTTTTGACTACTCTTTCAATTACAGCTTTTGGATGTGATTAAGGACTAGAAGAAGCTACAGGTTCTTTAACAATGTACCATATATTGAACCAATTCATATTATATAATACATTAGAGACTACACGTACCAGACATGAATCGATCTACTTGACAATACCAGCAGAATTATCCACATGAAATTCCAAAATGATACAATTTAGTGAAATTTGAGACATTCTGGAAAAGAGACGATCTGATGGGAAGTTGCCAGGGACAGTCTCAGCACATTTGGACGGCCAGGTGCAGTCGCTGACTAGCGCGGTCCGGCCGCTAACACCAAGACGCCACATCTAACGGACGCGGGCGGCGCCGGCGTCATGCGGCCGTGCGCTCGCTACTCGGATGCCCCACGGATGTTAAATCTTCTTTCTTTGCTGCTTAAGGATCAGATTTTCTTGCATTTAGTTAAACACAATGGATACTGGTGTTTGGGTTTGATGATTTAACAGTTTTAGATTTTTATGGATGTTCAATCAGAGACTCACGCCTCATCATTTCGAATTAGGAGATTAGTACCCAATTTTCATTTCCACTAATCGAATAACCAAGAACGTTGGTCTGCCGGACTTGGCAGATCACCGAGGGCATCCGAGGGGCTTGCGCCGTCGCCGGCCGCCGCCCGGACACCGAGACGTGCAGAATGGTCCGCGCGCTGCATACATTATCCAGATCACCTTTGGCGGCGCACTTAGGCGGGTGCGCGCCGCCGTCCCGCCTTACGGCCTTCAGGTGGCGCGAAATTAGCAAGATGGCCGCGGCGCGCGCCGCACCTGCGCGCGACGCTGACACTGGCACGCCACGACGCGATGTGCGCCGCGAAGTCGACGATTCCAGTTCTAGCGTGCCACTCGTGCAGCCGCTGCGGGATGATGCGCGGGAAGACGCACGTGTCGCGCTCAAAGTGCCTCCTGGAATGCGAAGATACTTCGATCAGGCCCTTAAAAAGCTGGATGTGCATAATTTAGGACAATGACATTGCAACTATCTATTGCATACTGAGTCGTTGTTTAAACTGCGTTTAATACTGCAATTGAAAAATGGGTGTTCCATGCTGGACGCCGTTTGTCATTGCTGAAGGCTAATACAGTTTCGTTTTGTTTGTATTGCTTCGTTTGGTTTCTCGTTTTCGTACAGGAATTTGTCAGTACCTTACTATGAGTAGTCAAAAAAATATATATATATATATTTATTCTTCATCTGAACTTAATCTAGGGTACATTGTGTTGAGTAGTCTTTTTATGATGTAAAAAAAACCTCCAATACAAAATAAAATGCCCACAAAAATGGCTCCATGTTGGGCGCCATTAGCTACTCGTCATGTGGGTAAAAATTATGTAACTGTATTTAACCTTGAAAACAGAAAGCAAAAATTAGCAGATCGCACCAGTATCGTTGAGCGAGTAGAGGCAAGGCGGCGTGAGGCGCGCGTCGGCGAGGTGCGTTGGGTGGAAGCGCGCGCGCGTGTACAGATGCAACACCATGCACAGCAGGCCGGCCAGCACGAAGATGCCCGACGCTACGCCCAGCAGCGTCGGCAAGTCCGCCGTCAGCAGCACCAGGTCTGGAACATCGAAATCATAGTTATATCATCACATGGCAGTTACAGTTCTCCGAATAGAGAAGCCGCAAGAATCAGGTCAAGTGACATGATCCTGGTCTTGCTTGCGTGCTGTAAATCCATGCAATTGCTTCGGTAGAGTCGATAGGGTCTGTAGCAAAGTCTCTCTATATGGAACGATATTTGCCACAGATCGCGAACTGGCGCCTCGACAACAGCGCATAATCCTAAACCAGATCTTCCAAGCATCTGTATAATATCATCAGTTGAGTCACGATCCCCTTACCTGTTTGAAAATCTTTTCAAGGTCGAGCCTTTGCCCCTCAAAACAAAATTGCAACTTGCTCCTACAGGTCTCAATTGATGGGAATTTTGGAAGCGTTGATAAGGTTATGAATGCCAATTTCATAATGGAAATACTATCGGATAACATCCAGTGGCCAAACTTGTGAGAGGCATGAGTCCAACACAACTTCTTTGGCTATACTCGGTCGCGAGCGCATCAACACCCTAATACTTAACTCTGTAATGCTGAGTGCTATAAATCGTGCTTTAGTTTGTTTTTTGCGAGCTTGACAGTCTACATCCAGATTTGTATCAATCTGCGAACACCTGTGCCTACATGGTTTCTTTGATTTATTTTTAGATGTTAGTTATATTTCGTAATTTGCTGTAGGTGTTCCAAAACAAATATGTGTGTGGGATGTGGTTTGATAATGACCCACCTTCAGTGCAGAAGATCCGCTGTGTCGGCCGCGAGTGGCTCGTGCTGTGGTAGCCGGCGTCGCACTGGCAGTAGGCGTTGTGGTTGATCTGCACACACGACGCATGCGGGTCGAACGCGCGACAAGTTTGCCGGTAGAAGCACTGCTCCCCGAGTTTCTTCGCTGCGTTTAGGAAAAGGGTTTCGAATTAACGATAGCCATGACATGGGTGATAGGGAGATTTATGGTTGGTTAACAGTAAGGATCACAGAATAGCGTAGAGTAAGTAGAACAGTAAATATTACATCAACAACTTTGGGCTTTCCTTGAAAGCTGAAGCACCTATGGCGAATATCATAGATTCTGCGCCCAAAAAGTGAAAAATTACTTAAACCTTTTATCTGTTTCTCTATTTTATGTAATCTGCCCATCTGGTATAGTACGATACAGTTGATTATTATTTTATTTATTTCGTCATCTCTGGTATATTTTTTATGAACATGCTGGAATATAATCTACCTAAAACTAAAGACAAAAATAATGGATGCTCCCGATTAAAATTGTGTAAGAGAAAGAAAAGCAGTTTGCGCGTAGGTGGACGCGAAACATGAGCGAGCGTGTGCAGCTGCAATTATAAATAAGTATGTCTCCAGAAATAGATTGCCTTTAAAACTATGTATATGATCAGCTTGATTTTTTTTATCTCAACAAGAATAGGCTAAGAAGACAGGAAAATGACGATACTTATAGAAAAATGGCTCTACAGAAGTTACTCAGTTTACTTGTATCAAAAAGCCATGGAAAAACGAATAAAAATGTTGCATTAGGCCAATATCACAAGACTTGAAAAAACCAAGAATGAATGATACCCACTAAGGAACCTTCATAGACGTTCAAATATTTACAGCAAAACTGTGAGGCAGGTAAGCGTTCGTAAGAACCTGTAACGGGATAGAATGAGGACCAAATGATCAGACAATAGTCTTACAGAAGGTAAAAGATGCAAAGGGTATCCGTCTACTATCTGCAATTATGGCATATGATGGGTGAAAGCGACAAAAATGACCTAACTAAACTGAATTACTGACTCATGTAAATAATTCACAAGCTATCATGAAAGCAAATGACCTGAATATTCTGAATATTATGTTCTCTGGTAGATCCAATTACACCCAGTCTGATTGGAAAATATGATTTCAAAATGATGAAAGATCAGTTTCATATTCGTAACTAACTTTATTTGATTTTCCAAATGAATTAATTCGACACACTTTTTCGTTTACCGCCTCTTCATTCAAAAGTGGAAGAAAACATACATTTAAGTATTTACAGATAAAAAATATCCTCCAAAGAGGAACCATGCGGGACAGTGCCCAGAAGACTGCATTCCGACTTTGATAGTGGAACGTTTGCTGTCTCAAATAGTCAATATACTTAATTTAGAAAAAGACAGAACCTACAGCAAATACCTTGTGATAAAGAAATAATGACGAATTGGAAATACATAAATGAGAGGAAAGGCGAATAACTGCTTACTAGGCAAAGAGATTTAAATATACTATCTCATTTATAAAGTGTTTATTGGATTTGTTCTGTCGCTAGGTACGTAAATCAGTAGTTTACTAAAAAATATTCCTTCTACTGACGGTAACATTTAGGTAAATAGCCGGCATCAGATGATGAAGTGGATTGAAAGGATAATAAAGAGAATTATAAAATGTATATCTATCACGGGAGCTGTAGAGATACTTATTATACGGAATTATATTTCTAACGCACATTTTTTTAAGATATTAAAATCAACTTAGCCTTGCATCCGACTTTAACAGAAGAAAGTTAATGTTTTTTCTAGTGTGCTGTGTAGGTATATGATATGTGTGAGCCGTTAACCTCAACGGTATGACTGATTTTAAGTGCAAGGTATTGCTAGAGACTAGTCTTCATTTTGGAAATGTTATAGATAGGCTATACAGGTGGCTCAGGAAACCTGTACCAGCGAAGGTCTGTGGTCTGGGGACAACAATACCTATCGATTGGACCTCCATGTATGTTCCGCGATTTTTTGTAGTTTTCGAGAATTATTTTTTTTCATTTTCATGGTTACACCCTGTATATAGTATATTTATCTTCTCTGAATTTATAGTCATGTTTAAAGTAGTTACTTATATATTTCTAATTCATAATTCGTGTTGTATCAAGAGAAAAGAATAAAATCGAAAAAATATTGTAAACGATATTTATTAGTAAGACATGAGATTAAAAAGAGCTGCCCTTGAGTTTCTTGCTGGCTCTTCTCGGGGTACTGCATTCGGAACCAGCAGCTCGTCGGTGGAGATGGGCTGCTGTTTGCATTTAGCCAATCTTCATGGACGAGTTTAGAGTGCCTTGTTATTATAAAATATTGACGTTTCTAAGTGTATATTTTAATACCAATAGAAAATAAACGATTTTGAATTGAATTTAATCGCGGAGGAACCGTGAGCATTGGGTCGCCGAGAGAACAAATACTTACTAGGGTTAGGGTAAAAGGAAAAGTTAATTTTTCGGGAGCTTCCCTTACAAACAATCATAAAGTGTACTTAATAAGGATTTTAATTGGGTGTACTTACCTGTATTTATATTTACTGAGAGTGTCGTAAGAGACAAAAGTATGTAAACTAAATTTAAAATATTTTTTTATTGTACGCCGCACCTTCATAGCACACCAATAGTAAATATATTTAATGTGGTGTTTTTGGGGTCGCACCGGCATGAAACCGTACTGGGGTCGCAGTGCACTTGCAGCAGTTTGGGGTCGTGTGTGAGATTGATGATGATGATCAGTACTCACGCTTAGCGCAGCCCTTGGCGACCCCGAGCGCGACTGGGTGTTTGGGGTCGCACTGGCACGAGAGCGTGCTGGGGTCGCAGTACACGTGCAGCAGTTTCGGGTTGCACTTGAATTCACACGGTGAGCCCAAGTACATGCCCTTTTCTGGAAATAAAGAAAAATCTATTTTATAGATAGATAAACGGAAGCATTAGCATGTTTTATTATCCACCCTTAACAGAACGTATAAGAAAGTACGAACCATAATTTACCAATCGAGCCCATCGCAGTTAAGGAGAGAGTGGTGAGGCTAGGAATGTTTTAAGGGACTGTTGACCGCAAGGCAAAATCAAACCCAGGCCAGGAAAATTAAAGACGGGCCAACATTCAACAGTGCTATCACTACCACGGTTTCAAAACAAGGACTATCTTATTGTTATCCTACCTACACGAATACCAGAAAAATCTTACGCCTTATATCCCCGATGGGGGAGGCAGAGGTATTTCATTTCTGGATATACCCAGATTTCACCAGATAGTCTTTGGACCCCTAAACGTGATAGGTGGTGAACCCATCGCCGGACCGGGTCTGTTTACACATGTCTCAGAATTCATTCTGGAATTACTTCTTAGTAAGAAAATAATTCAGTTAAAATAATAAGTATCCCAATTCTAATGCAAAAAAAAAACACGCCGTTTATACCCGAGGGGGTAGGCAGAGGTATTCCATTACTGGATATACCTACCCACATTTCACGAGATATATTGGACACCTAAACATGATAGGCGGTGAGCCCATCGCCGGACCGGGTCTATTTACACATGTCTCAGAATTAATTCTGAGACCTGCGGGTTTCATCACGTTTTTTCCAGAAAAACCTCTTCGAGTCTAAACTGAAAGAAATTTACCTGTCTCTGTGATCTTTTGAGAAGTCAAATTAAAAAGCCATCAAGAACAAGTGAAGTAACTAATTGAGAATATTGAGATCAAACTCGGTCGTTTGCGCTGTGACCTAGGCGCTTAGGAGTCTAGATTAGGTTTAGGTAACGAGCCTCGAGGGAAATCTAGGCAGATAACAACTGTGTAACCAGCAGAAAACACGGTGAAGACTAACACTAAAACATTGTGATTCCTGGTGAGCCGATCGCTAGGGATGTGACATTGATCGAAAAACACTATTAATTAAAAATCGATTTTTCTCTTTTTGATAACAATCGATTTTTGAAAAATCTATTAATTTTGTTAAAAATATAGATTATTAAAAATCTATCTTCTATATGTACCTATATATAATATAAAATGATAAACTGACTGACTGATTGGTGATTTTGTGTAGTAGAGGCGGGTAAAAGCTAGTTTTATATAAAAGATCTTGGAATTGATCTGTCTACTCTTAGTAGCGTTCGAACTGTCAGAAGTGAGTCCCGGTGAAGCCTTCGTAACGTGTCGATCGATTTCCGACTTTCTAGCGGAACGCCGGCGGAAGTTGCCGCTGTTGCCTCAAGGGACTGGGTATCATCTACTACCTACTTCTAAGATATATGAACTAACTAGCAGTTCTGCGCGGTTTCACCCGCGTAGTTCCCGTTCCCGTGGGAATACGGGAATAAAATATCGCATATGCTACTCAGGGATACTCTGGCTTTCCATTGGTGAAAGAATTTTTTAAATCGGTTAAGTAGTTTTTGAGTTTTTTCGTAACAAACATACAAAAAATAATTAATAAGATTGCGCATGAAGCTACTAGCCCGTTTCTTTTTTAAATACCTTTTCAAATATTTCAGTATGTAATATTGACTACAATTGAGTAATGTTATGTAATAATACGAGATTTGTAAAAAAAATATTTTAGGTAGCAATGCTAAATGAGTCTATTCACTAAACTATCACACCATATTTTTCTTCAAGGCTTTAATTAAAATCAGGCGGTATATGCGAGTGACTAAGTAGGTACTAGTAGGTAAAGATTTTATCAAAGAGGTTGGAAAAAAATATCTTTCCCAGAATATTTTTCTTCAACCGTCTTTGGTTTTTATGTTCCCGGTAAATAAATGCTCAATTTCCTTACGAAAAACAGTATCGGGTTAACAGTTAACAAGTTCACTCATTAACAAACTTTCGCCATCCCTTTCAAACTTCATGATGAGAAACGGATCCGATGACAGCAGAAAATTTTATTTTATAGTAGGTAAAATAAAATATATTTTTTGTCCGCTACTTATACTTATGATGAACACTGGTCCCATTTCTAGCAATATTATTATACTCTCATCAAAATATTGCTGAATGTCCAAGGACAGATTGCATTAAATAAGAGAAAAAAAAATCTGTGGGTACAACGGGAAGTAGGTATTCGGTCGGCTGTGTTATGTTAAGGTACAATCACTGTCGGCCTTACCCATATACAGGTGGAATTTTTAACGCCATCTGGAGGGAAAGTACTGTACCTACTGGAGATAGACAATTTTACTCAAAGGAAACATTCCTTTATTTTTAAAAAGAAACAGAACTGAAGAAACACACCCTTGAAACGATCCGGGTAAAATCGGAAAAAATAACACCTTGTACTTTTACGGCATCGATCGATACGGTGGATAACAAATTCACATCTTTGTGATTTAAAAACGACCACAGACCACGGGCAAGACCCGATTTTATTCAATTCCCGCTGTCCCCACTCAATGGGGATACCGTCAGTGGGGACAACGGGAATACACTGTGGCGTAACAATTTTATTTTGTAAGTTAATAGATAAGTCTACTACTTAGGTACCTACTTTAAGTTTTTTGCTTGTTGCCTTGGTAATTTCTCAAAACCTTTCTTAGCGAACGCCTACATCATTTACGGAACATAGGTACATGCCAAATTTATGAAGTTTCCATCCATGTGTTTATAGGATCTGAAATTTGGTGATGCTTAAGTAAGTTAAACCATGTATCTGGATTATTTGTATCCATCTTGTTATATCGTATAACTAATAGTATAAATAGGTGGATAAACCCGATTTTAATATAGGTATTATGTAGATTTATTTTCTTGACGTTGTATCCGTTCCAAGGTTGTCTGGAAGAGATCGCTGGAAAAATGTATTTTATAGATTGTGTGGATTTTTTACCAACTTGGTCTCTTGTAGCTTGTAGGTACCAGTTGTACCCAAGCAAAAGGAGCCTTAATTTCAAGCCACTACAATGTATTGTGATTGTGAAACGATATTTTATTACTTATTACAATGCAAAGGCAAACAAAAAGATAAATGTTAGAATAAGTGTTTGCGGTTCATACAAATTTCATTTCAAAAACTAAAGCTTCACTATTATGCGCGCATAGTGGAAATAGTGTGGGTAGACTTGCCGGAAGTAGGCTTCAGCGGATGCAAACTCGACGCTCTCCCATTGAGAATGCGCTCGCCTTGAAGTTTTTCCAGTTTAGTTAGAAAAACTTTTTCTGCTTTTTCTGAAAAAGCAGAAAGCGCCTGCCGTTTTTATGATAGCAAGTTTACTTTCACTCGTTTATGTTACGTTTAATACAAGGCGCCAGGAATTATTTTTTTATTCAAACTGCTTAGCCCAAATAACCTATGATTACTTAGTTACTAAAAGGGATTTCTGTCAATTCCCACAAACAGACATACACACCTGCTAGTACCTACTACTACACACAGAACCAGTCCAAGCCCATCTTCCTTCCGCAGTTGGTTTAGTTACAAATAAGGGCAGATCTGACAGTTGACCTTAATGGTTTTGCCGTAGGTCGTTTATCATGACTAAACATGGCTTCAGATTCTTATGGTACTTGTATGGTAAAGCTAGATATAGGTTGTTGTGAATAGAATCGGTCGAGGCCATTCGTCGCCTTACGTAGACTAAGTAGGACATGTTTGTGCCCGGTTTCAAGTGCTACCGATATTGGCGCTCACTGATACCTACTACCAAAACTACAATCCTTAAATATAATATCAGCGACCCGCGCCCTCGCTTCGCTTCTGTTTATATTTTGCGACCCGCCCCGGCTTAGCACGAGTGCAATGCTGATACTAAAACGTTCCTTTTGAATCACTCTATCTATTTAAAAAACCGCACCAAAATCCGTTGCGTAGTTTTATAGTTCTAAGCATAGAGTTAGTAAGAGTTAGTGTTAGAGAGACTTTATTTTATACTATGTAGTGATACAAAATCTGTTGTATGGTTTAGGAGGAGTTAGCGGGATATACAGACAGACAGAAGCGGAAAGCGACTTTATTTTGTATTGTAAGTGGACTTATAAGCCCGTGATGATGATTTTTACGGCGTGGTGTCAATGTAGAGATGTTCTGCCTAACTCCAATTATTACTTCCTAGTTAGAAAACAGATTAAAATATTTAGTAAATAGCGAGATATTTTTTTTGTACAACAAAACCAGTACAATTCCTAACACAGTGAGTTAATAATTCTATTAGAAAGTGAACCTCACTTTTATACATTTTCTTTTTCTTTTTTTAGGTCGGGGTGTATACCAATGAGTTCTCAACACATGTCATTTTTATTGTGCCAATAGAACACTTCTACCAAGCCCCTCCAGAATAGGGCGTGCTAGTAAATTAATGCTGGTGGAGTTAGAAACATTAAATCTTTGATTATAGACAGTAAGTATATGTATAAACAAAGCGTGCATTTCACGAAGTTGCTTAAATAACCAAAGTGAACAATAACAAAGGATTTTAGAAAACACATACCCTAAGGAGACAGTAGGAGATGAAGGCTAGTTCCATAATAAAAAAATAACGACCTTTTGTCCTTACGTAACGGGCTAAAATCAAATCTGCCATTTTAGCGACATTTTTAATTCAACACTTTCCTGTTTCCTCAGTCTTAACTTATGGCTAACAAAAGGAGCATAGCTCACAGCTAGGGCCACGTTCTGTCCCTCTCTAAACTGCATGTTCTCGTGAAACAGAAAGGGATAAAACGTTTCTGTCAGCTCCAGGCGGCAGCTAATTTTCCCGGCCCGCGCATTTTCAGCATTCGCCGTAACAAAATGACATTTTCGCTCGGCAGAAAATTGCTGACGTGAGCAATTTACGGGTTTCAGAGTATTTGAAAGTTAAATTGATGATTTTAATATGTTTTAAGTAGGAATCTCTTTATGAATAACTATTTCGCAGTGTTGGAAAAGCCGTGAAATTATTATTTCACTATAGTGGTACGTAATTGCTCAGACTTTTGTGAATCGTGTCCATTTCATACAATATCCCACACAAGCTTAGTAATTCTAAATTAAACAAAACGGCTTGTGAAAAAGTTTACAATCTATAGCACTGGAACCAACTTGGCCATACTAAATTTTATTATAGAGGCAGTAATTAGAAAACCATATGGAAACGATTTACAAAAGTCTGAGCAATTACGTACCACTATACATGTACTTTTACTGTATACCTATATGTACTTTTCAATTAGAAGCCTTATTTTCATATCTATACTTTCTATACTTATAATATTATAAAGCTGAAGAGTTTGTTTGTTTGTTTGTTTGTTTGTTTGTTTGTTTGTTTGAACGCGCTAATCTCCGAAACTACTGGTTCGAATTGAATAATTCTTTTTGTGTTGGATAGTCCAGTTATCGAGGAAGGCTATAGGCTATATAACATCACGCTACGACCAATAGGAGCAAAGATATAGTGGTAAATGTGTAAAAAACGGGAGAAATTATTTCATCTTACGGGAACTACGCGGGTGAAACCGCGCAGAACCGCTAGTTCTTAAATAAAAAAGTAAAGGATTGGGCAAAATTAATATTGAAATAGGTGTGTTACCTATATTTAAACAAATTATCGAAAAAAAACAGAACCGATTTTTTTTAACATGCCCATTTTACCTATAGATCTTTCTTATTCACCTCCTTAGGGATCTCCCAAAGAGATTTAAATACTAGGGCATAGAGGGGACAAAGCCCGAAAAAATTGAAGTCAAAACTTATTCCACAGTGGAATAACTCGTCCGAATAACACAAAGAGATCTTTGGAATAACAACTCTCGTTCGTATCTCGCCAAAATAAATAAATATGCCGAGATGCGCCTTGCTAGGTTGCAAATCACGCTACAGCAAAACGTCTGGAAGGGATTTTAGTTTATTTTCGTAAGTATTTTTCATATTTACTCAGAAAAAAGAACAAAATTAATAATTTTCTTATATTCGTTCTAGAACATTCTGCTGATCTTGTAAATTAACGCCCTCTGCTGTTGAGTAGCTTATACCACTACTTCACTACTAATTAGTGATGTGGTGCTGTTTATCGACTTTTGTTATCGATACTTATTTATTAGGTAGAAAATATAGGCATACTGTTTTTAAGAATACAAACAGTTTAATAAATAATTTAATATCAATATAGGAACATATATTTTTTGGTTCAAAAATGTTATAGATTTCCTGCAGTAATTAATGAAGCTGATTTATTGGTCAACCTTTTGGTATGTTTTTTTTTATTTCGAATACAGAATTGTGAAAAAAAATAAGAAAATTCGAGTCTGTTCATTGTTTTCAATGATGCAAGGGAGGATAAAACTTTTTTAATTTTGCGAAAGTTGGATTTTTTTATTTATGTTTCTGATTATTGGTTCAATAATATGGCTACTGCAAACTTTGAAAAAGTTTTGACCAAAAAATATGGATACTCGGCCTGAAATTGCCGCCAAAGCTGTGGCACTTCTGCAGGCCGGGCATAGCCAAAGAAATGTGAGTGCACAACTAAATTTAAGCCGTACTACTGTCCGAAGAGTTTATTAAAGGTACTTAGAGACTGGCGGCTTCGTTTGTTGTCAAGGAAGACCGCGATCTCGTGTGACAACGTTTTTAGCTAGGGACCATCAAAACTTAAAAAACACTAGGTGGCCCGATAGATGTGTCCGGGAGTGTAGTAGGTATAATTGAAATTGATTTTGTTGTATATACCTATACTTTGTCAATAAACTGATATTATCGATACCTTGGTATGAAATAGTAACATCCCTTTTAATCAGCGTGACCTCTACCGGTCGATAGCTGAAACAACTTCTAATTGTTTGAATACTTGTTTCAGCTATTGAAATCTAGATACCAGCACTTAGGCTTCAAAGTTTTGTATGAAAATATTCCCAATGCCCCCTCTATGCCCTAGTATTTAAATCTCTCTGGGATCTCCCTATAAAATTATTAGCAATTGTGTTTTATATTTGAATTTATTTCACCCCACTGCATACGAAGAAGACTATGTTTTTCATGTGTGTTTTATCTAGGTAAGTTAATTTGGAGTTGATATATTCTTTTTCATTTCCGGAGTGGCTACATTTTCACTGTTCGTATGTTTTTTAGAGCTTTATCTAACTAAAGAACTTTTTAGTTAGTAGTTTCATGTGATCTGTTGTAATTTCTTACAAACTTTTCCCTTATTTCGAGGGTGTATGATGTAGGGGTTCAAAGTTTAACGCCCATGCGTTTTTCATTTACCATGGGGATATCCGGCACACGATTCAGCCATAAATAACATTTTTTGGCGTCAACTTACAAATTTTAAAGGCAATTTGAGGCACGCTTCGCATCTGACCCACATAGGCCATATGGTAGTTATAGCTGGCACACGGCCAGGTCGACGGGCCTCGGCATAGTAATTAGGTGGGGCTTGCCAAATCACCGGACCTGCTATACCGCAGTCTCGGAGTAAGTTTAATTAATTTGCTGTGAAAGGGCAACGTACGAATGGAGAATAGCTATCCTTGTTTCCCTGATATGTTTCGATATACAATATGTAACAGAATAAGCGCAATTCCTGAAATTAGTTTGGTCAGTATCGACTACTTAATCGATTTCAGATAATTTTAATATGTGTATTTTTTTTCCGAAAAATGAATAACCATACCTGAATTTAGGGCTTACTATAGAAACCGCAACATTATTGCTCTTTATTTAAGAAATTTGGATAAACAAAACTAAAATACTTACTTACATAATATTTTTTTATATTAATATACTAGGGTGTATGAGGAATTGCGCTTATTCTGTTACTATAATATAAATAACGAAATTATGTAACCCAATTTACTATTATGTAATAATTGATTAAAATAATACTGTGTTGGAGTTTCTTGCCCCGCTTCTTCTTTGCAACCATACACGTTGGAGTTGAAATGACGTTCAATAAGTGGACTTGTAAGTCATTACTTTGAATAAAACATTTTGACTTTGACTATTTTTATTATGTAGGTACTTATATATTTATTAAGAATTATTTTTACGTTGACTTTGACTTATGTGCTGCAAATTAAAGTCTGCCTAAACTACAGTGTATTGTGTGCAAAACCTACAATACCGTAAAAAAAACTTGCCTTTGTAAACCTATTTTTAAATTTAGATCTTTTATTCTTTGGGTAAGAATGATCAAAAACGATTCCAGACTTTAAGTACCTACACAAAGATGTTGGAAGAAAAAAAGGATATAAACTTGTTCTTCGAAACGTCTTTGACAGTAAAATTCTTTATTCCTAAAATAAAAATACCTACTATATATAATAAATAATGGGCAAGCTAGTCTAAGGACTTTTTGAGATCTCTTTCAGACAGCTTTGGGATGGATACCTGCGAGCTGAGGCACCGTTAAGTAATCATGTTTGAGTTTGACTGCAAAATTCTATTAAACCGTAGAACTACATAAAAAACGGGCTCCATACGAATTCCTAAATCGAGTACTACAGAAACTTTCTCAAACAACATACTATGCTAGAATGCTTCGTTTCAGAGAAAACACTGGGCTACAGGGACCTGATTGTCCCGCACTTCAAACGTGAATTACTGCCAAAACATTGAACTACGAATTCTATTCTTTGTTTTTCTGTCCACTACCTAAACTTTACAGAAACTTTGTCTAAGAGCAAACGTCCGTTACTGTCCTAATTACTGAGATCTCGGGGCCACACCGACCTGAAAGATGTGTTTTTGCCTACGACATTTTCACTACAATAATTTAGGCCACTCGACAGCTCTGTAGCTCCGGGGCTCCAACGTTCTGATGTCGATGTAAATATAGGTCCTTAACATAAAATCATCATAAATATAAAGTCAATTTATTTCTTCTTTCTTGTGAAACATGATAGCAGGAAAAAGCTACTAATGTTAACAATTGTATAATTTCATAAACTTGTGCTAATTTAATTGGGTATTTGACTGTATCAAAATTAAATTGCGAGTAATCACTCATCAAACAGATTATGCTAAACCACCTCCAAAAATCAATTTCGTTTTTAATTTTATAATTAAGTATAACAAATTTTAATGAAATGAAATGAAATATTTATTTGCTAAAAATATACGTATCTTCAGTTGGTTAACAATGTTGAATAATGTATCAGTATATTTAGCCATTTGAGGCATGCAAATTTTTATATAAATTAATACTAACATTATTTAATTATTTAATCTATTCAGTATATAAAAATAACAATAACAATGGTGCACACTTACAATACAATTGATACCTATTAATTTAAAAATAGTAAATGCTATGTCAACTTTGTTATAAAATGTCATTATTAATAAAAACTAGGCACCATTGAATCATTGCTGAGAATTGTCATGCTCGAAAAACTCCCTTATATTATAAAAACATTTTTCAATGAGCCATTGCCGCAATTTTGTCACAAAATACTTGGTTGGGAGCTGTTTTAAATATTGTGGAATTTTATTATAAATTTTAATAGGCATACTATTGCAACTTTTTGCGTAAAATGCAGTTCTATGGGTAGGCACCATTAGCGTGTTCATGTCTCTCTCTCTTAGTCTTGTATTGTACACTCGTTTTTCAAAATACGCAGGATAGCTCCTAACAAAGTTACAAGCTTCTAGAATATACAGCCCAGTCAGGGTTAGTAATTTAAGTTTCTTAAATAGAGGGCGACAAGTTTCTATTGGGCCAGTTCCACATACTGCTCTGACACATTTCTTTTGCGCTATAAACACTTGCATAATATCTGTTGAATTACCCCACAGCAATATACCGTATTTTAAGACAGACGCCACATAACCATGATAAGCGGTTAACGCTGCCTTTTCCCCGGCCGTATTTCTTAGTTTACGTAATGCAAAAGTAAATTTATCTAGTTTTTTACAAATGTGCAGAACATGTTCCTTCCAATTGCAATGTTCGTCTAATATAATTCCTAAGAATTTAGTTGAGTGTACGTTTCGAATTATTTCGCCTTGATGCATAATATTCAAATTTAATTTCTTTGTTTTATAGTTGCCGAATTCGATTAAATTTGTTTTTGAAACATTTATTTTTGAATTATTCATAAGTACCCAATTATTTATAGATTTAATTGTTGAGTTCATGTCAGTTTCATAATTATCAAATTTACTATTTTGTGGAATAATAACGGTAATGTCATCTGCATATAAAATCATCTCATACTTTGTAATGTCAGGCAAATCATTTATATATATAAGAAATAATAAAGGGCCAAGCACGCTACCCTGTGGGACTCCGAAGTTATTAGAATAATAAGATGAATGATATGTAGTGTTTTCTAGATTTTCATCAATTCTATTTAATTCAACACATTGCATACGATTTTCCAGGTAACTTTTTATCCAGTTCAATGCTTGTCCTCGTATGCCATAGTTCTCACATTTACTCAACAAAATTGTGTGCTCAACGAGATCAAACGCTTTTGTCATGTCAAAGAACAAGACTATCACTGGTGTTCGGTTTTCCACGTAATTAGTGACAATTTTAGCAGTGAATAAGCTGCATTAGTCGTAGACTTGTGCTTTTGAAAGCCATTTTGCGCATCAACTATTACTTTGTGTTTTTCAAAAAAATTTGTTATTCTTTCATGAAGCGCTTTTTCAAAAATTTTAGATATTATTGGGACCAGAGTAATTGGTCTGTAGTTACCAACCTCCTGTTTACATCCTTTTTTATGTAACGGTTTAACTATGGACAGTTTTAATCTTTCGGGGAAACAACCCTCTATGAAAGAAAGATTAATCAGGTGAGTGAGTATTGGTGCTAACTCTGTAATGCATTGCTTTAAAATATTCGTAGCAATGTGGTCAAATCCAACTGAGTTGCTATTACTTAAAGATCTAACAATTTTTACCAGATCATTTTCTAGACATGGCAATAGAAACAAACTTTCTCTTACATGTCTTGCTCTGGGTACTGCTTCATTGTTACATCTATTGAGAATAACAGAGTTTACTTTTGGAACAGAGAGAAAATATTGGTTCAGTTTTTCTGCCATGTTCACGGGATCAGTAATTATTTCTCCGTCTATTTTTATGCTCTCTATACTTTCACAGTGCTTTGTTGCGTCTTGTTTATCTTTTATAATATTCCATGTTGCTCTGCATTTGTTCTTAGCGTTTTTAACGAAGTTAGTATTCACATTTTTCTTTGATACAGTAACACACTTTTTTAGTAATTTATTGTACGCCTTATATTGCGCCTTTATGTCATGAGTATTTTGCTTGTAACATTTAGCTCTCAACCTTCTTTTAGTAACACTTGATATTTTTAATCCTTTTGTAATCCAATTTGGTTTACTTAAGTTTGCTTTAGTTTTTATACGTTTTATAGGGAAACAAAGACAATAACATAATGTTAAAAGGTCATGAAACTGATTAAAAGATGAATTTAAGTCGTCTGACTTCATGACATCTGACCAAGATAGAGAACCCAATATTTGTCGAAATTTGTGTATATTATCCTGATTATAGTCTCTCTTTCGGACGAACCAATACTTGAGAAGTTCTTCCTTCTTTTCAACACTAAAGCTTATAAATTGTGCAGTGTCATGGTCGGATAAGTGTAAAGGCTTCACGTAGCCTTTTGCGTCGGCAATATTACTTGCTATATGATCTATGCAGGATGATAATCTCGTAGGAGTGGTAATATGTAATTCCATTCTGTAATTTCTTACTAGGCTTTTTAGAGAATTTGTTGAACTATTTGATTTCAGTGTATCTATGTTTAGGTCTCCGACAATAACAATTTTTTTCTTTGAGTTTAAAGTGGTTTTATAAAGGAGTGTTTCGAATAATTGAAAAAACACAGAAATGTCTCTTACACCAGGAACTCTATACACACAAACAATCAAACATTTGTATGCGGGAATCTCAACACCACAGCACTCGAATATATTCTCCATTGCCAATTCCCCACATAGTTTTACTACTTTAAAATGTATACCCTTTCTTACGAGAATACAAACACCTCCTCTTTTTTTATTCACTCTGCAAAAAGTAGAGCCTAGGTTAAAGTTCTTAAGAAAAATATTGGTCTCACTGCCACGTTTTACAAATATTTCAGACAAACATAATATATCTATTTGTTGACCATTTTCCGAAAGATCATTCATACATAATTCAAGTAAGTTTAGTTTGGATAAAACACCCTGTATATTTTGATGCATTAATCGTACGTAGTTGGTTGTATCAATTGTATTCAGGGGCACGAAAAAACTTATGTGTATTTGTTGGTATTGATGTTTGAAAATAATCAAATAATGTAGTTTGTCGAACATGTCTGTGCAAAACTCTTGCAGATACATTATGATCTATATTTAATTTTTTAAAATATTCTGTTATTTTGTTTTGTTGGTAGGTAGATCCATGTTTTCGTTTTTTGGATGATGTTTCTATAGTATGCTCTTTTTTAACAATGTTATTTTGATCACGTAATTGTCTATTTTTATTCGCAAAATAGAAGTAGTTTGTTTTATAATTAATTCGAAGTATCTGTCTTAGTATCAGTCTAGTCAGGCTTTCTGTTCGGTTATTGTTTGTTGTAGCGAAGTTACTGTAATGAAGTGGTACGTAATCAACGTGATAGAACTGCAGTGAAACTAAACGTAGTACATTATTCAATTTTTTTACATTTAAGTGCTGATTTAGATAAATTTCACCAAGTATTACATTTGTATTAGATAATAGTGACAAGCTAGAGTAGAGAGCAGATTGAAATCTGAGAGGATTTCGATCATTGTTTCCACCCAAAATAACCACATAGTCAAATATACCAAGGTTTCTACACATACTCCCACAAGACATTAGGACTTGTTCAATTGATGCATTTGGTTTAATGATCGATACAACTTTATATTCTACGCCCAGTAAGTTTTGTAATACCTTTCTTACCCCTGTACCACTTTGATCATAGAATAGCATTACTTTTCGTTGGGGAATTCTTTCTTCACAATGATTACTGATGGAGTTATCTGTAGTAGCATCTTCCGTAGCTTTGGGTGTCGCCGTGTTATCCAATACTGATATCTCGTTGCTTTTCTGCTTGTTTGGCTTGTCCTCGTCCTTTGTTGATGTTTTTGAGTTGTTATGTGGTCCTTTCGTAAATCGACGATCATTGTATTGTATATTCTCGGCTTCTGTATTAATGATTTTTTCAGTGATTGAACCATTTTGACTTTCACTCTGTATTATTTCTGAAATTTTTATGTCAGTTTTTGATTTATTCAAACTTTTCCGAGGTTTTTTGTCTTTAACTGGTGTCATTTTACAGATATGTGTAAGCTTTTCAATTTTCCTTTCAAAACTTTGTATTTGGTTTTTCAGTGTGCTATTTTCTAAAAGTAAATTGTCTATTTCATTGTCAGCTGTCTGTAATTTCGTTTCTAAAATAGTGACTTTGGCTTCTAATTTCTCTAACTGCTCCTTCACGCTAAATCCTGTGATAGGACAACTTCTGTTTAGTTCAATACTGCACTCTTCGTCGTCAGTGACATCTGATGGTAGCGATTCAAACGAGTTTTCAGTAGAAATATTAATATTAAATTTTTTTCGTGCAAATACAAAAGTCTTAGATGAATTAGGACTCGTTGTGGGCATTGCGGATGATGATGATGGTGTGCTGAAATTCTCTCGTTGCTTAATGCAATTTTGACATCGCCATTTGCTAGGATTCCTATTTCCATCCTTCATTAAGTAAAATAATTTTTCTGAAGTATTAGTGCAGTCTACGTGAAAAGATTTGTTGCAATGGCAACAACACAAAATTCACCTATCTGAAATGGTTTTATTACATTTTGCGCATTCATTCTCCATTTCAAAATTTCTGACCTTTACTCCTTGTAGATGTCCGCTTTTCTCTTATGTCAGCGCTCGCATACGATGCACGAGGAGTAGCAATGATGAATGACTCACCAGCAGCACATGAGTAAAGAAACGGAACAGAGACAAAGCTTCATACAACCGCGCTGTCGTAGGTACACTACTACAAGCATGCAATGCTTGTGTGCGTTTCTACTAGCGCTGCGTCACATACGCGCCGCAACTGGATAAAACCGGCTCGGTCAGTAGAAATGCCGAGGGCCGCGCAATGGTTGCCGTATTTGTTTCGCGCTCCTGCTTAGTGAGAAATGGTTATTTTAAATTGTTTATGGTAGAATAAAGTATTAAACTAAAAAGTCAAGAAAGTGTAAATAATTAGATTCGGAGGTGTAAAATGGTTACCTACTGTACAGTTTGCATGAATGTCTTGAAAATCACATATGTGACGAAATAAAATTGTTTGTTAATAGACCTGAACAACCTATAAATATGGGCAAAGATTCTTTAATTACTCATTACAAAGAACTCGACGTAAACATTGTAAATATTGGTACCTAATGATATTCTGAATCGAGTGTAAGATTGTAAAAATATTATGCCATGTGGAAGCGTCCTTAATGATTATTTGAAAAAACTTTATATCCATTAGATTTAGAATTCATGATTAGATTAAAAGATTTAATAATTTATTAAAAATAAAAAGTTATAAAAAAATATTTAGAGTAGGTAATTTGTAAATAATCTAATGTACAAATAAAAGTCTAATAAACGTTTTGTTTATTTTATTCTCCTTTGCCAACCCTACTAAAATAGGTAAGAATTTTGCACGCTCCTTAGAAGCTTTGTCTCTGTTCCGTTTCTTTACTCATGTGCCAGCAGTGAGCGCCGGGCGGGTTGTCGTAGGTCAGGAAATAAATACGTTAGTCGATAATTTTTTAAATGTTTATGCTTATAACTTTCCAGATAATTAATGTTTTTAAAAACGGTTTTCACTATTATAATCCTTGAATCACGGACTTTAAAACAATATAGAATAATAACGTAGACGTTTATTTTTTGCACCAATATCTGTTTAAAAACACTTAAGAGAATCGTAACGTGACTGCTTTGCACTAGCGGTAGCGGACGACTTCTTCTTAAAATAATAAAACAATCAAAAAAGTGAAGCAATTGAGCACTAAAAATGCTGACGTCACAACTCACAACTCAGTAGTCAGTACATTTTCCATAGTAATTTTTCGTTTTGACTGATCATAAAAAGTAACTCATTTGACTAGGCAGTCAAATACCCTATTCTAAGATTCCGTTATGTTATAACCAGTTTCAAGCGGTATAAACCATTCAATCAACAAGAATCAAGACAATAGAATTATCTACTTAATGGCTCATACTGCAAAATTGGTGCAGGCAATATAGAAATAGATATGCATAACATGCAGGTCAAAAACAATACCCTCCTATTGGGTTGCGTCGCAGTCGGGTAAGTAATCTCATCGTAAGTCCGAAGGAAAGTGCGCACGTTTCAACTGTAAATACTTCAGTTTAATGAAGGAGGTGTAATGTCGTGTACGGTGCGACTCTGCAAATCCAGCTCTAAGTTCGAACCCGATTAAGGTAGTATGTTCTTGGTTTATCCTTCTTTAACCGACTTCAAAAAAGAGGAGGTTTCTCAATTCGACCGTATATTTTTTAAGTGTGTCCGCGGATAACTTCGTCGTTTATGAACCGATTTTGATAAATCTTTTTTTGTTGGAAAGGTGATATCGCAACGGTGGTACCATGAGAAGGAAACCAGGATCTGATGATGGCATCCCGCAGAAATCGAGGGGAACCTTTGAAAATCGTAGTGGCGACTAGTGATTTTTACTTTTTTTAGTTTCCTGTTTGAAGTCAGTTTTCATTTGTTTAAAATTATTAGTTTCTGTACCCAAAGGGGCCAACAGAACTCTATCACTAAGCCTCCGCTATCTGCCGAATCTGCTGAAAAGATACAGTTGAATTGAGAAACTCCTCCTTTTTTGAAGTCGGTTGAAAGGGTAGGTAGTGCCCTTGCGTTTCGCTTGGCTCGTCTTGGCGGGTTACTACCTCGACCTCAGATTCGAAACACGAAACACTAATAGGTGTTACTAAACGTCGTATGACGTTCCCAGTTTTGTATTACGTATTCAGAATATTTACCTGAATACGTCCCCGTCACATAATGAAACTGTTTGATGTTTAATATATTATTCCAATTCCCAGGCCAAGGTCTGCGATCTAAGGAAGACGTACTAATTAATTATATTTACGTTAATAACGTATGTTAAACCTACTGGTAGACCAATTTCTTATCAAATATTGTGATGTCATGTGATGTTTTTATAAGTTTTCAGACACTTTACGTAGTATTGTTGTCATTTTTACCGAATATCAAAAAATGAGTTATATTCATGCTGCGCCCGTTTGAAAATTGATCCGCTACCAGTAGTACAACATGTACATACTTACTTCTTAGAGTATTATTTATAGGATACAAAAATGACGGCGAAAGGTGATACCGGAACGAATAATAAAGAAAAAGAAAGCTATCTGTCAAAATGTAAACATTGCGACTAAATAAAATAAGGTCAATTACCTACATCGGCCTCATTTTTCGCGCTGTTAGTAAAATATCTATGTCTTTTTATATCTTATAATATAATTGCCGAATACCTATTACATTTTTCGCACGTATTTTTATCTTTACTTGTACATTGGCGAAAGTCACCAAAACAACGTAGAAAAGCCATTATCACCTAAAAGAAGAAGAAGATTTACAAAATAGGTTAGCACGTAGTTTTTATTTATTTATCATCATGTTTTCACCCATGGTAATCATTGGGATCCACGCGGGCAACGCCGAGGGGTATCTACTACTTAGGTAGATATTGCACGTTTGATGCAATTCGAGGTTCTAATCTCAAAGTTGGGACAAAGAAAATCAGCGCAAAAATCTTGGCCGAGAGCGGTTCCAAACACTCTCCAGTAGTAAATACTTTAGTTTTATTATTTTTATTCCTGTACGTGCTATCTGTCCCTTTCGACCTCTGCTTGTTCAAGGACTTGCCCTGGAAGGTTATTTTTGCCTTTGAATTGAAAGTAGGTTTAGATTCCTTTATTCAATACAATAGAAGACAATTTTCTTATTATTAGATCAAAATAGACATTTGGTATCTTAACGGTACTCTAACGTCTGTAATGTACCTACATAAGTAATCATAATTATATACAAGAAGGAAAAAATATGTTATTGTTAAGTACTTAGTAAAATTTTATTGGTATATAGAAATAGGCTCACGCCTTTCATCCCCAAGGGTCCCCAAGTCAGAGGTCTTCTATTCCTGTAAATACCCACTTTTCACAAGAATATTCGACCCCTAAACGTGACAGGTGGTGAGCCCATCGCCGGACCAGGTCTGTTATAATTGAATGAGACTTGTGGGTTTCATCACTATGTTTTCCTTCACCGTCTAGTGATGAATATGTACGTAAGTTTTGAAAAACTCATTGGTACATGCCAGGTTTTGAGCCCGAGTCTCACTGATTATCATCATGAGAAGCGGGCTCTCTAACCGTTAAGGCTATCTTTCTAGTATCGTAGGTATAATGAGGCTAAATGCTTTGTTAAAGAAATAGGGAAAAGGCTCGTCGATAAAAGCGGTGACTCCCGCGCTGGATCGTTCCTGATGCAGAGGCTGGCAATCGAAATCAAGCGCGGAAACTTTGCACCGGGAACGATTAGGGGCGGGTTATTTAACTAAGTTTATTTTCAATTTTATATTCATTATTATGTAGGTAATAGATTAATTTGTATCGTAATTAAAAAAAAAATGTTTTACATTGATTGTAAGGTCACAGGTCAGGCATAAAAAAAGGTAAATGAAATAAAAGTGATTGAAAAGTAGCAAGATGATACCCAGCCCTATTTCGTATAGAGTAACTGAAGATGATTCGTAGAGACAGTGGGAGTATACATTTCTTGTTTAGTTCATTCTCTCATTTTATTGGTAATACATGTCACACGTGTAAATTATGCTGTGGCCTTTGTTACGCCATAAAACTTTATGGGTGTGTTAAGTGAATATTCCACCTTTCTGTGGAAATATGGAACTGTCCTTTGTTTTCCGTAACTCTAATGAAAGGGAAATTTCCATATAAACCGAGTACGAGGCTCATTTCAAAGGTGGCAGAACATGGAGAGTTATTTTAGAAGTCGCGTCTCATTCTTAGACCATTTTAAACAAAAATACAAACCGACTTTATTATAGGAAACTCCGATCTTCGCACATTTACCTCGCTTCCTTCACATCCATAAGCCTTTTCATGCACGCTCTTTTATTCTTCGGACTCATGGACCCCAGCTTTTTGAAGGACGTCAATAATTTGATCCGTGAACGTCCTTCTGGGGCGTGCTCTTGCCTTTGCATCCTTCAACATTCGCACCATAAATCTCTTTCGTTACTTTTCTTTCATCCAGTTTATGTACCTTAATCCATTGTTAACATTAGTGCACCACCTACCTTCATCTGTTTATCTCTGTTACATCAGTCCCAATAAGGTTGTCTGCAAGAAATCACTTAAAGCGATAAGACCGCCATTTGTACTTTTGTTATCATTGTGTCACTTGTTGTATATTTTTATTGATGTACCTACAATAAAGAGTTGTTACTTACTTAGGTACCTACTAATACCACTATAAGAAGACTATTATTGCTTATTCAACATGCATTGCCTACTGTTACTAAACTTCTTAAGTTCTTCATCAGATTTTCACAAAACTTATATGGGACCACCCTTGAGGTCTGGTATAGGTACGTTCAAAAATAACAAAATCGAAATCGTTTCAAATTTGACAAAATATGGATTAACATAAAAAAACATACGTGGCAAATTGAGAACCTCCTCCTTCCATAATCTCACGCTTATTTCCATTGGGGTAGGCAGAGACAATAGACTGCCACTTGCTACGAACCTGGCAGATCTCTTGTGCTTCCTCCACATTCATCAAACGACTCATGCATGCTCTCCAGTTTCGGATAATCTCTATAAGACTAGTCGTCAATACACCGCCCGCCGATCTGGTGATGTAGGTACCTACTTCTAGGTCGTCCTCTATAATTTTTATCAGATGATAATTTCTAGATTTTGTAAATATTATGCCTAAAAGAGGCCACTGGCGACCCAAGGGGTGGTGGCTATTTCGCCCAAAGGATTAGCTTGGCTGTCCAGAGGGGAAATGCTGCCAGCATCTTGGGTGCCTTACCTCAACCTGGTGCGCTGGAGGACATTTTTAGGGTTCCGTACCTCAAAAGGAAAAAACGGAACCCTTATAGGATCACTTTGTTGTCCGTCCGTCCGTCCGTCTGTCAAGACCCTTTTTCTCAGGAACGCGTGGAGGTATGAAGCTGAAATTTATATCAATTACTCAGGTCTACTGTCCCTTGAAGCTGTGAAAAAATCAAACTTCTAAGCCAACGCAATCAAAAGATACAGCCGTTTATGCCGCAAATTTTCGACACTTGCAAGGGAATCAAAACCTACAGGGTGCTTCCCGTGAACTCAGAATCTTGAAATTTGGTACGAAGCAACGTCTTATAGCATAGATAAAGGAAAAATTACGAAAACCATAAATTTGCAAGGTTGTACGGAACCCTCGGTGCGCGAGTCCGACTCGCACTTGGCCGGTTTTTTATCTTTAGTTTAGTTTAGTTTGTAAATATTATGTGTGTTTTATAATTATTATTGTTTATTAAATCACATTTTAATTTATTATTTATAATACCTACACAATTATTTTAAATTTTTTCATGATTTATAGGGCGTAAATCTTCAGTACCTAATATCTCTACCAACCCCATCGGGAACGAAGCCGTGAGCATACTTATTTTCATTTTATTTTTAATACCTAGAAGATTATATTGAATTGAAAATTAAAACCGAAACGATCAAGAATGGTCTCACTCGGTTAACAATGAAGCACTTGTGGGCAGAGGAGCGAATAATGCAATCCGTAATTGCTACCCGTTGCTCGCTCGCAGCAGAAACCGCACTGCGGTACACTGCTTTAATCTAGGTGGGAGGTGGAAATTTACTTTTGCGGTTCAAATGATCAGTAAGTATATCGGTAAGTCCATGGTGTCAATATCAACATCAAATTAAAAAAACATACCGAGAGAGCTGAAATATTGTCATTTAGGTACCTACCTATGTAAGTGGCTACCATAATATTCAAATTCAAAATAATTTATTTCAGATTATAAATCCATAAATATTAGTAGCGAAGCCATCAAAAACTAAATCGGCAAAAACATTGTTGTTCAACAGTACAAAATATTTCGCCTAGTGTTCGTAAAATTGTTTTATTATTATACTAGCAACCCGCCCCGGCTTCGTACAGGTGCAATTCTAACACTAAAACCTTTCTCTTGAATCACTCTATCTATTAAAAAAAACCGCATCAAAATCAGTTGCGTAGTTTTAAAGATTTAAGCATACATAGGGATATAGGGACAGAGAAAGCGACTTTGTTTTATACTATGTAGTGATAATTTTAATTAAGACTTGCACTGGGCTGGGTGCCCGACGCGTGCAGACGCATCCAAAGCTCCAATATTATAAATCTATGAAGTATGTATTTTTTTAAATACTATTTTTATTTATTTATTATTATTATATTATATTATTTATTTATTATATTTGTTTTTTATAGTATGTTTGTAATAGAGTCCGAAACTACTGGACCGACTCGAGGAATAGCTAGAATAGTAGATTATACACCAAGGGAATAAAGCACTGTTTTATGACACGGGCGCGACATTGAATCCTGAACGTAACGAAGGACTCCCTGAGTTTAGTGGTCCCGGATTTAAGCGCCCAAGACAAAAACAGTTTTATTCCCGAGTTATATACTCTACTTTTCTCACCTTATGCGAGACAATAAAATGCAATTGCATGGTGGTATATTATTGACAATGCCTATGGCATCTAGTTTAATAGACTCTGGAGTCAAAGTACTTTCATCAATCGACATTTTCGATATTCTTTTTGAAATGTTAAAGCTATACAATGGATACAGCAACTTGTTTCTGCCGGCGTGACCTACTTGATTTAACAAATGAAGATCGTGCGAATCTAGTTGGTCGCGGCTTCGGTTTTCGAAAATCGAGTTGGCCACGACCGTGGCCGCACGCGGGTGCACCACATTTTGCTTAATGAAATTAGACTTGATCGTCATGGCAATAAGAATTATGAAAAGTGAAAATTACATTATTGACCTACGGTTATAATGAAATTCCATACAACATTATAACCCGGCTAAAACCAAGGGATATAATGTCTTGCTTTCGGTGAGGTTTATATGATATATAATTCGGCTTTGTCGAGCATGTGGTGTGAAAAATTACTTACGTTTCTGAAAATTTCGCTACATAGACGAAAGGCAGAATTGGTCGTTGTTAGTAAAAACATGAGATACAAAATGTTGCGGTAGTTAGCACACGTGCCTAAAGTTAAATAATGTTAATGAGCATTGCAGCATTGGTTTGCTGGTCGTAGAGGGTGGCTGCTGCGGCTGGGGCGGTTGGAGGTTGGTGGTAGTTGCTACTGGAGACTGGTGAAACATTTTACGTCTGTTGTGGGTAAGTTAATTAAATATGTTGGCAGCAGCGATAAATCCTAAAATAAATAAATAATATATCCCCGAGGGGGTATGCAGAGGTATTCCATTTCTGTATATACCCACTTTTCATCAGATATTTGGACCCCTAAACGTGATAGGTGGTGAGCCCATCGCCGGACCGGGTCTGTTTACACATGTATCACAACTAATTCTGGGACCTGCGGGTTTCCTCACGATGTTTTCCTTCACCGTCGAGCTAGTGATAAATATGGCGGCAGCGATCTCAATTACAAATCTCAAATATGTATGTATGTATCGACTTATTGTCTCTGACTGTTGAAGCAGTGATAGCCTTACAGTTAAAGAGCTCGCTTCTCATGATGATAATCAGTGAGGCTCGGGTTCGGATCCTGGCATGTACTAATGAGGTTTTCAAAAACTTGCGTACAATTTATCACTCGCTCGACAGTGAAGAAAAACATTACATAACCGTCAGTCAGTATAATATAGTAATTTATTAAACCCAGGCGCAGCTGCCGGCGTAGCCACTAATTCTATAAACTTCTGTAACTTGCATCTCGGCTGGACGTATAACGAAGTCAGAATTCCGAATGTAAGCAACTACGCTAAAGTAATTTAGTTTTTATTTAATTAAAGTTTTTAATTTCATTTAAAGCAGATACTAAGTAACATTGCTCGTATTTCTCATTCCCGCGGGAAATTAAAAACATTGGCAGGCTTTGTTGTAACATCTTCCTACATTTAAAAATACAGCTTTCCGATGCACTCTTTGAAAGTTAGTATTTCAGTTTCTTCGTTTATTTATATGGATCATAGCGTAAAATGGTAACATCTGTAGTTTTTTACCCGACTAGGTACCGGCAAAGTCAAAAGATTATGTTTTTAGCAGTCTATGTATTCATACTATAAAAAAATCATGTTTGTACGTAGGTATGTATGTTCTACCGTAGCGATTGAACTACTCATCCGATTTTCGGAAATGAGATATCAATAACGTCGTAATTATATTTAGTCCGGGTGACATAGACTACATTTTAATACACTTATATAAAATATTGTTTTAAACGGAACACCGTTTAGTGCAGTCGGGTACAAATGTGGCATAAAGTACAAATTTAAAACACATCACAGTTCAAAATCCCACAAACTAAATATACTCACATACGTAATTGTACATACACCCAACAATATTACACTCCCTCTGGTGAAGCCGTATAAAAATATCTCATCAGTTTACAAGAAAAAACGGTAAATATATTAACTTTGACTGACTCAAGTGTAACGAAGAATATTACATCTTCTGTGACGAAGGTTTGTCGTAGGCAACATGAGTTGGAATAGACAGCTGTCACCGCTACATCTTGGTTGTAAGCATCGATTTCTGTAAGGTCTTCTGCAGACATGATACTTGTATCCGCGATTTTGCGACTGATCAAGTTACTGTCGTTACTGTTTTAAGTTTTGCTGGGTTGAGCGCGATATCGATATCTTATGTTTTAGTTGCTACGAGTACGAAAAATGGCAATGATTGTGACATAGAAAATTCCATATTTTTGAACGTCGCATGTCGAGCGCTGGGCATAGTTGACCAATGTCCAGAGGGACATGAAAAATCTGGGCGTGAGTGAAGAGGATGTGTACCAGCGAGATACATGGCGCCGCATGATCAGGAAAGCCGACCCCGTGTAACGGGACAAGGCAAGGCCACAGAAGAAGAAGAAGAAGAAGCATGTCGAGCGCTGGAGACGACTAAAATAAACTTGATTAAGATTGACAGTTTTACTCTTTTTAAACAGAAATCATAAATATTTTCAAACAGTTTTAATTATAATAATTAAATTGGCAACACCGGTAAATGACCATTAAAAATTATGAAAATTAACATCATGCGACTTGCAAGTCAAATGTGGCTTCCTCGTTACGACGAGACTATGTCATAGCCACTAAACAATAAAAAAAATCTTGATTGAATTGCTGCGACTGGCAAAGATGTCACAGACAGCGTCCTGTGCAGATCGTGCATGAAGGCAGAAGAAACGGCGGCGCACGTGCTGTTGGAGTGAGAAGGCGTTGCTCAATACCGGGCGAGGTCGCTCCCCGAAGCCCTCAAGGACCTCAAGCCAAGAAGAGCTGAGAATGCAAGAGTAGAGTCATTCCCACCATCAGGCAAAATAGACGCAGAAGAGACGTCGAGTACATACATGCTGCGACTGACATCCGAAAGTATGTGGATTGTAGCGTTCAGTAACCGCGACTGAAAAGCGACTAAAACACCGATCGCTGGTGCTAAGAGTCTGTCTGCTCAGGCCCTAATGGCCATACAAAACTGGGGCGAACTGGGCCAAAGTATCGGAGCTGCGGTCGCTGTAGACAGCAGAGCTGATTGAGGGTAGCGATTGATCGCTGCAAAAACGATACAGTTTAAAAGGTTTAAAAGTCCTGTATGAAGGAAGAAGAAACTTGCAGTTTTAGTGTACAGTGAAGTGCCGCTTGAATTTGTCACGTACTTATTACAATCGCCTTAGAGGTAAGGCTCGCGCTATAAGTGTAAAGCTTTATATGCTCTTGACTGTACAACGATATTCATCATAATACAACAAACATTTTAAAATCAAAATTGTGTACCTAAGCTAAATAATTAAATATTTACTATAAAGTAGGTATTTTATACTTCATATGTTTATACTCGGTACATACTAGCCTCACTAATTAAGTTTTTATGTATGTACAGTTAGTCGTTATTAAAGCTTATTATGGCCGTCGGATTCATGAAAAATAATGAAACAGATTTTACCGATGGGTGATAGATGAGCGAAATGCACGTGAAATGGTACGCAACATAGTATGAGATGTGTGAGAAAGATCTCATATTTTAGAATAACTATGGATTAGTTTTGTGATATTAATAGGAAAAAGGAATTGAAATATCTTTTTCCTATCTTATTGTTGATCCAGGTACAGACACGATGGTGCTACAGTTATTATAATTGGATTATACATTACGCTTTTTTAATATTATGCATAGCATAAACATGAAGATGACTGCAGAGTTTTGAAAGTTAGTGTTTAAGTCAAAATATTTATTTATACACGCCCATTACCTCTGTACCATATGTAATGAAAACTTCTAAATCAGAGCTTTTCCTTATATCGGCATCTTCGCGGAAAAATGTGGACTTTTTTCTGGACCCTATTAAATTATTCGACAGGAGTTTTCAAAGTAGAGGTAGATTATGATTAATCAAGTGCTGATTGCGCCAAGAGGTTTTCTTTAAAAGTATTCCAAGTCTTTTGAAGTGCCAATGAATTAACAAAACTCTGTTCGAAATTCCATGAATTAGATGGCTCCAAAATTCATTCGATTCGGCTTGTCGGTTCGCTCACGAACAATGTTTTATTTGCTACTGAATTTTGATAAAATATCATCAAATATCATTTATCTGTAATGTTTTTAAATATTAATTAATATTATGTAGAAGAACAGTTGAATGTTTATTCGAGATAGTTTTCTTCCAAAAGAGGTCAGTAGAATAGAGGGATACAACTCTTCAATTCTTTACACCTGGCGTGAATGAGGTACAACGAGAGCAAATTGATAATCTCACCTCAATTTTGAAAAAGAACGTGTACAATTTGTAGGTTTGTCCTAATTTCGTGAAGCAATAGGAGTGATCGATGTGAGTTTAACATAGAGGTAGTTGGAAAGTTTGGAAGTGGTATAACTAGGCTACTTCTTAACCCGGAACATTGATGAAAAGGATACTAAAAGTGAAGGAAAGAATATTGATCTTTTTGTGCAACGCGCGGTTCCAATGCGCGACAGAACCATTAAAAATCAATTGTATCTCATTTTCTTGGCTTAAGAGGCCTAGTATCCCTAGTAATTTGTGATGTTACCAAAAGATAAACAGGATTTAGTTCATTCTATAGGTGAAACTAAAACATAGTTCATAAGTTTACCTGTACTAACATTTATGGATTCTAATATATTTTTTAAAATTTTAAAACCCAACTACGCAAAAATGTGGCTTGGGTCACCCGGACCATATGAACACAAATCGATTGACCCATCATTTATCAAAATCGGATGAATAGTTTAAGCGCTACGTGAATAAACATATAGACTGCTAAAAACATAAGCCTTTCTTTGGCTTTGCCGTAGTCGGATAAAAAACATCAGCTACAGTTCTCATTCACAATATTTTTGTACAATATTTCCCAAATGGAACGTGGTATTGGGGTCGGATCGTATCTTATCTCGGACCGTGGCCGTAAAAGTAGTGGGCGATGCTTCCCTCGCGTTATACAAACCTATTTGTCGTGGATTTGGTGGAAAAAACTCATTTATAACACGACGGCTGACTAAGGAATTTGTTGGGATTTCGGCTACTCGACCACAGAAAATTCACGTAGCTTTGAGACTCTATTTGAGTCGTGACATAATTAAGGAATTTTTGCGAATCACGAAATCGAGCTTCATTATCATAATAGACATGCAAAATTGAACTCCGATGTAGGTACTACACTTTTTGGGATGGTTGATAGTCACATGATTACACATGTTAATGTTGTTTATACTACTTTATATTTTTATTCGACCTGATCAAACTTTGTTGATCAAAAAGTAAAAAAAGACAATCATTTATTTTCTGCAGGTATTAAAGGTAAACTTAGAAACGTCAATAGTCGAATAACAAGGCATTCGAAACTCATTCATGAAGATTGGCTAAATGTAAACAGCAGCCCATTTCCACCGACGAGTTGCTGGTTCCAAATGCATTACCCCGAGAAGAACCAGCAAGGGCAGATCAACCAGTCTAGTCTTGAAGAACCAGTAGTTCCTGGAACCAGGAAGTTTGTAATGTCGTATAACGACGTCATTCTTACCCGCTTTAGCCAGCCTAAGCTGACTCAGGCGTGTCCTTAGGAAGGCTTAAGCCGATATTATCCCGATAATGAACCAGTAGACGCCAAGATTTGGATTTGTTTGTGCTGTGTTTGTTGGTAAAGTATCTATGCTTTGCAGGGACATTCATTATTTCCTGGTAGATAAACGTTAAATAATAAAAAAAAAAATACTTACTAAAAAGTGTTTACTTACATGCTAATTACACATTTTGGAACTAGGAACTAGGTATACCTATTAACAATCATGTAATTTTCAATGCATGCAGAGTTCATATTGTGTCGATTGATCAACACCAAACCTAAACCGACACAGCTATAAAGCTGAACTTTAGAATATAAGTTACTTCTTTTAAGATTTAGACTCCCACAAAAAAGTGTAACAAAATTCCCATGGGAATGGCAAAGCAACGGTTCTGTGCGGATAACTCGCTTTCAGCAATCATCAGTGTTGCCAACTTAGCTACTTTATAGCTAGATCTAGCTATTTTTGGGTGGCAGGCAGCTACAATTTACAAAATCTTGTACCTAAATTTTTTAGCTACTTTTTCTAGCTACTTTTACTCTTTTACAAGATGTGAGTACTTTCGAGACTTTATAATAGGGTATCGGTCCTTAAATTGTACCTAAACGTGGCTGGCTTATGTATTTTATTACTAATACCTGGATAAATGAAGGGGATAAACATATTTCTTCGTTTAAAACTTATATTCCGTTCTGCTTTGTCTTATTTTATAAATTTAAAATTATTGCTCGCTGTTTTAATAAACTGAAAATTTATTTACCTATGAAAAAATACACGTAATCCGCTTACTTGACCTATTTTAAAGTTTTAGCTACTTCTAGCTACTTTTTTGTGTCAACAAATCGGGCAATCTGGCTACTTTTCGCAAGATGTCTATCTACAAGGTAAGGGTACCAGTTGGCAACACTGGCAACCATATCCATAGAATAGAACTGCAACAACCATAACCGCAATTATGGTCATGGCTTGTAAAGGACTCTTACTTCTCTCAATCACGTAAATTAAGCGGTTAGCCACAAACCAAAGGCACAGTTACTATGTTTTAGTGGCCCAATGGAGACGGGTAAGCAGAGTCGTACCTAGGGGCTGGCCAGACGGGCGGTAGCCAGGGCGCAACCCTCATGTGGACGCATTTTGCCTGCGGGCTACTGAGTTAGTAAGTTAAAACATGGCCATATGAAGAAATCGTTTTCCGAGACTATAGATCGATGTTTTGAAACTAAGATTTAATTTGTTATTATTTCTTAGGGTTTATGTTTTTGTTTTTCTTTTATTTAAATAGTTTTTAAGTATATTTTTTTATCTATTAGTGTTAAGTAGCTGTAAAGCGAAACCATCGCTGCATACTTACTTTTTTGTGGTCACATGTTTAGGTTAATGATTAGACTTATAAAGGAGCTAGCAGCGCCCCGCGGTTTCACCCGCGTAGTTCCCGTTCCCGTAGGAATTCGGGGATAAAATATAGTATATTATGTGTTATTCTGATGTATAAGCTACATAACTGTAAAGTTTCATCAAAATCCGTTCAGTAGTTTTTGCGTGAAAGAGGAACAAACATCCATCCATACATCCAGACATCCATCCATACAAACTTTTGCATTTATAATATTACTAGCAGCGCCCCGCGGTTTAACCCGCGTAGTTCCCGTTCCCGTGTGAATACGGGGATAAAATATAGCCTATGTGTTATTCTGATGTATAAGCTATATAACTGTAAAGTTTCATCAAAATCCTCTCAGTAGTTTTTGCGTGAAAGAGGAACAAACATACATCCATCCAAACAAACTTCCGCATTTATGATATTAGTAGGATTATAGTAGGAAGTAGGATATAATGTAAATTTGAGATATAAAATATCATTAACTGTTTTGTGTGCCAATTATATAAATAACTAAAAAGGGAACTTTGATTTTATTACGATAACCGCGCCTAGGAATGAAAAATGAAAATGTTTTTATTTTTTGTAGGTAATCGAAAATTACACTTAAAAAAAACGGTTGTCTGTAAAGTCGGTTTACTGACGATAGTTGAATGTGACAACGTCATAAGAAAATACTGATGGAATGGATTGTGCCTCTTTGTCGCTCGTTGCGCGCTCTCGCTTGCACTGGAACGACGCATACGTCACACTTTTTCGGGAGTGCCGCCGGCTCCATCAATTTATAAGACGTTGTCACATCAAAAGTCAATAGTCTAATAACAAGGCACTCTAAACATCTCCATTAGCAATAGCAGCCCATATCCACCGATGAGTTGCTGTTTCCAAATGCAGTAGGTACCCCGAGAAGAATAAAGGAAGGTCACCCTAAAAATAAGTCTCTTCCTAGAAAATAAGTCTGAGGACCGTAGCGTTTATCGCCTTGCAGTCCGATGATCCGGTCCCAGAAAATCCAAAATTCAAATATCATTAATTATTTTACAAAAAAATACACATAGACTGGTGGCGGGTTTCCCGCCACTATTTCCCGCCAAGAAGGAGTTTTGCCATTAGACAGTCCTAAATAATTGTTGAAACCCGGGGGCGCACAATCCGAACCTTACCAGGGGCGCACATGACCCTACCTACAACGTCGCGGTTAAGATAGTCATGAGTCTGAACACCTCCTTCATAATTCAGTGAACGGAGTCACTTCCACGCGCCTCGAGTACGTCTATTTTATTCACGAGTCCGTTCGCCTTATGTTCTCGTTCTTTTCTTGTGTTGTGCTCTTGCAATATTATTTGGATGGATTATTTGACTTTGTACAAAGCAATTGAAGATTTAGGTTTGAATAAGATTGTAGCGAATCGATTTCACTACCTACGACTGTCGCAATGAGTGAGTATAAGACAACCGAGGTGCTAAAATACAATTTGTTGTACTGCTTCGTTGTGGAGGACGATATATTGGAGGAGGGAGTCTCTTATTTATTTTTTCCAAATTCTTTGTATTCGTTTCGTTACCTAAGACATCAGTTTTATTGCTTCCTCTTCTTCACCTATCACATCTTTCAAGGTAGCTCAACATAATTATTATGTAAGACTAGCTTTTTTCTTAATTTTGTCGGATTTCCAAGATATAAAGTAGAAAGCCTAGAGATGCAAGCAAACTCTATGAGATTTTATCATCGCTTTAGTGTTTTAGCTGTCTTAATGAATAATACGTAGGATACGGAAGTTAGGAATTAAAGGTTTCAGATCGGACACTTTTTTGCTTTGGTAAGATAGGTAAAGACAAAAAAAAAAGGTTTTATGTTTAACTGTGTAAAAAGTTTGTTATTTTCACCGCAAAAGTAAATTGTAGACAAGACTGAGCAACTTAAGTGTGCACTTAACCCAGAGAAAGTAAATATTTACTGAAATCAAGGGTTCTATTACCTAAAATCAAAGTCAAAGTCAAAAGTTTTTATTCAATGCTATTTTTATTTCAGTTATAAGTCCTCTTATCGAAAGTCACTGCGACTCCACCTAAAGACCAAAACTGTAGTTTGTGATGTTGATTATTGCATTATACTTATATCATGATGAAATAATACCTTACGAATATAATCGAATTCGAATAATCTCACGCCTTTTTTTATCCCCGAGGGGGTAGGCGGAGGTATTCTATTACTGGATATACCCACATTTTACGAGATATATTCGACCCCTAAACGTGATAGGTGGTGAGTCCATCGCCGGACCGGGTCTGTTTACACATGTCTCAGAATTAATTCTGAGACCTGCGGGTTTCCTCACGATGTTTTCCTTCACCGTCAAGCTAGTGATAAATATGTACTTACGTAAGTTTTTGAAAAACTCATTGGTACATGCCTGGATTCGAACACGAGTCTCACTAATTTTAGGCCGGCTCGTCAACCGTCCGGGCTATCACTGCTCCTCAAACCTTACGATATGGAGACAAACGAACCGAAAATCAATAATATGAATGGACACCAAACAGTTGTAACAAACAACAAAGTTATAAACCGTCCGCTCCGCGTAGTTTTCAATTCTATTTCATTAGATAGTATTGGGACTATTGGGCAAGTGAGCCTGCTTGGCAGACTGGTGTGTTGGCTCACAGCCAACGACAAGATCAATGATAACCTCCAAATCAGCGCTGCGGTTGGATCAACGATAAAACAACCAAAGATGGTCGGTGGTTATAACATTACCTGACTGTATTATCCACGGTGAAGGAAGGAGGAAACCCGCAGGTCTCAGATAGAAATGGAATACCTCTGCTTACCTCCTCTGGGATAAAAGGCGTGAGTTTTTTTTATATTACAAATCTAAATTTCTCGGATTTTCTCTACTATAAGATGCTTGTATTATACATAGGTACAAACCTTCTTGAATCACTCTGTCTATTGATGGAAAACGCATTATAATCCGTTAGTAGTTTAATCAGTTAAGAAGCGCCGGTTCCAATTGGAACCGAGACACAATTAAAAATCAATTGTGACTGTGATTCATGGTCTGAGAGGTTAAAAGATCTAAGCGCATAGGCGGCGGAAAGCTACTTGTATCACTATCATCACTACATAGTATAAAACAAAGTCGCTTTCTCTATCCCTATATCCCTATGTCCCTATGTATGCTTAAATCTTTAAAACTACGCAACGGATTTTGAAGCGTTTTAAGCTTTGCATAGCTTCTATCGCGGGCCTTGAGCGCGGGTACCGAATCCAGAAATTCCGTAACGAAAAAAACCTCACGCTCCCCACTCCGACGGGCAGAGGTGTGGCTTGAAGGCCGTGCATTGTCTAATGGATGGATGGATGGACGGACGGACGGACGGACGGACGGATGGACGGACGGGTGGACGGACGGACGGACGGATGGGCGGACGGACGGACGGACGGATGGACGGACGGATCGACGGACGGATGGACGGACGGACGGACGGACGGACGGATGGACGGACGGACGGACGGACGGACGGACGGACGGATGGACGGACGGATGGACGGACGGACGGACGGATGGACGGACGGATGGATGGATGGACGGACGGATGGACGGACGGACGGATGGACGGACGGATGGATGGATGGATGGATGCCTTCTATCGAGGGCCTTGAGCGCGGGGACCGAATCTAGAAATTCCGTAACGAAAAAAAACCTCACGCTCCCCACTCCGACGGGCACGGAGGTGTGGCTTGAAGGCCGTGCATTGTGTAACGTCGTTTGTTTTCGGCAGTCTTATTGATACAAAATGCTATGCAATAGCTTTACGGCGGCAGTCCCCGAGTGCCACACGTCTTTTTTTTTTAATAAGTAGATAGAGTGATTTATGAGGAAGGTTTTAGTGTTAGCATTGCACCCGTGCGAAGCCGGGGCGGGTCGCTAGTACTAAATATTAATATGTGAAGATGATGTGTGTTACTGTGAATAATGACTCGAATAAATTACTGAACTGTGTATATCTATTTTTTATAAGTATAACAACTTGACGCAAGTGCTGTGTGTGGCTAAGTCTTCCGGGAAAATTTAATGATGCCTCAGTGGAATATATTTGGCAAACTTAACCCTGTTTCCAGGATACTATCTGGGAGGTTGGGACCTCTGTGAAGAGTTTTATGCCGCATTGAAATCGCGTTACAGCTTTAAGAGTGTTACGTTAGGGTCGCGCCACATCTGCGGAACGTACAGCGCCGAAGGTTCAGTGAACAACATACATTGACGTTTCACTTCACTACATAGTATAAAACAAAGTCGCCTTCTCTGTCGCTATTTACCTATGTCCTTATATCCCTATCCTATGTATGCTTAAATCTTTATAACTACGTAACGGATTTTGATGCGGTTTTTTTTAATAGGTCGAGTGATTCAAGAGGAAGGTTTTAGTATAAGCACCCGTACGAAGTCGGGCGGGTCGCTAGTTAAAGATAAATGGATCAGCCACCCGCGTCAACCGTAATGTGTGTTGTTCACCGAACCTTCGGCGCTGTACGTTCCGCAGATGTGTCGCGACCCTTAAGGACTATGATCTTTTATTTGGAGGTATTACGGATTGAGTAAGACACGAATGAAACGCTTTCTAGCCTGGCTCTCATTCTCCAAGTATCTGGAATGTAATATGCGATAAGAAACATTGTTACAAAAACAATTTGAACCCACATTTATTGGAGATGTTAATACGACCCTTGTCATAGTGTCACGACCTCGTCTGTTGGATTCGTATATTAATTTGGTACTAAATGACAGTGTGTAAATTTGTTCTCACAATTAAAAACATATTCGAGCACTCGCTTATCGAGTGTCGACTCACCGTAGATGTTAAAAGCGATCATCTTCATTTAGTTTGATAGGTACTAGATAACAGAGAGCAAATCACACTTGTCGACTCACCGGAGACGTGAAAGCGCTCCTCGTCATTAACATGTCTGTTGGATTCGTGTTAGAATTTTATACTAAATAGCAGTGTGTAAATTGAGACCCACACTTTTTATATTTGATTTCATCCCGAAACCCTCGCATAATGACACCCCGGAAATGTTAATGCGCTTCTCTCCATAGAGTTCCATACTAAATAACAGTGTGTAAATTGAGTTCCATATTTCTTTTCACTCTCAGTCTCTCAGTCGAGATGTCAATGTGCTCATCTTCATAGAGTTTGGTAATAAATAACTGTATAAATTAAGTACCACATTTCTTTTAATAAATTACATATTGGAGCCCTCGCTTAAAGACTCACTGGAGATAGTAATCACAGAGTTCGCTTATAAATAACAGTGTGTAAATCGAGTCCCGCATTTTTGTGTCGATTCTTCGGAGATAGTAATGCGCTCCTGTTTATAGAGTTCGCTACTAAATGATAGTGTGTAAATTGAGTCCCACATTTTTCTTATTAAATGACATATTAGAGCCCCATCGAGTATCTTACCAGAGATGTTAATCCGCTCCTCATCATAGTAATCGAGGCGCGCCAGGTCGTCGTCCTCGCCGGGCGCGTCGTCTGTCGCGGCGTCGCGGCGGCGCGTCGCGTTCCCTGCGCACACGCTCACCGCCAGCGCGCACACCACCGCCAGCGGCAGAGCCACCTCCATGCCGACATCACCGACTGAACCGGCCGAGAAAAACAATTTTGCATTAAAAAAAATTGGTTGTCTGTAAAGTCGGTTTACGGACGATAATGTTCATAAGAAAACATTGAATGCTGGAGTGAAGAGAGATTAGATGCGTCCTTTGGGCGATCGACGTGATCGTGCCTCTCTATCGCTTGTTTCGCGCTCTCCCTTGCACTTGCACGCTCGGCTCAGGCGGATCGTGACAATTTTTCGTGCATGCAGCCGGGCGTTCATCGATTTATAAGACGTTTTCACGTCAAAATGATTACGCTTCCTCGAGGGGGTAGTATTACCAGTATATTCTTCCTAAACGTGATAGGTGGTGAGCCCATAGCCGGAAAGGGGTGGTGTAACACATGGTTCACAAATAATTCTTCGACCTGCGGTTTTGCCCAAGACGTTTTACAAATATGTACGTAAGTTTTTTGAAAAATTCATCGTGAGGCTCGGTTTCAAATCTGCCAACTGAACTAACGCAAAGAGTTTTTCAAAAACTTACGCACATATTGATCACTAGCTCGACTGTGAAGGAAAACATCGTGAAGCCCGCAGGTCCTACAATTACTTCTGAGGTATGTGTAACAGACCCCGTCCAGCGATGGGCTCACCACCTATCACGTTAAGGGGTCGAATATATAGGTACAGTCAAGAGCAAGTCAAGCTTTACACTACCAGTTTAAGCTGAGCTCTGATTTATACTGCGCGCCATAGAATACAGGGCCGGGTCAAAGTCCAAAGTGTCAAGCTTAGCGTGCTCTTGACTGTACTCGTTAAAAGTGGGTATTTCCAGAAATGGAACATAAAAGAGATAAAAGGCATAAAGGAGAACATAAAAGAGATATAAGGCATGCACTTGCCAGGACTAGTACTAATTTACGTACATAAATCTATTTTGATTCCGAGTCGTGATTTTCGTGTACAATTTAACTGGCTATTTGTCAAACAAATTGAACCATTTAATTATTATGAGCGCAATAATATAAACTGTATGTTCAACAGGTTTGCGTGACACACAGGAGAAGAAAAATATTGTTCATAGCCTTTTTTTAAGGTTTTATTGAATTATCATCATCATTAGTCCACTGGTTGGGTATAGGTCTATTCACGAGTCAAAGGTTGCGGGTTCGATTCCCGCCCGGAGCCACCCCTTGTGAGCATGAACATGTATACATGTACACATACATGTGTGTTGACTTTGTGTCTTTAGCGGTTCTGCGCGGTTTCGCCCGCGTAGTACCCATTACCGATACTCAATAGTGAAAGAATTTTTAAAATAGGTCCATTATTTCTTTAGTTTATTTGTAACAAACATACAAAAATACAAATCTTTCCTCTTTATAATAGTAGTGTTGATTTAGGTATGAAAATGTATTTTATGCCGTAGGAAATAGGAACTAAACACACTTAGAAAAGTCAATAGTCTAATAACAAGGCAGTCTAAAACTCGTCCATGAAGATTGGCTAAATATAAACATATGTGTATGAATTGTTTCATCATCATCAACCCAATGCTGCACTTACGGTCCGGCACCGCGGACTTGGCGATGCTGTAAGGGCTCATACCGACGCATTTTCTATTCGCGCTTTTTCCCCAGGTTATTGCAATTTAAGTTTTATACCAATAACATAAAACTTATAAAATCTTTTTATTAGTAGACAGCGCGGTGGCTACGCACGCGCAGTGGCTGCGCTTACGTGTTGTAAGTTTTATGTAATTAGAATAGAACCCAAATTGCAATAAAAATTATAAATAAATAAATAAATTGTGGGACACAATTCACGGGTACTAAACAACTGATAAACATACTTTAAATAAATATTAAACGACCAGACACGAAGCCAACACACCTGTTCATGCACACAAATATTGGCCCTGAGCGGGAATCGAACCCGCGACTTCTGACTTAGAAGGCAGGGTCCCTACCAACTGAGCCAACAGGCCCGTCAAAGCTAAAGAGCTGGTCTTGAGTTTCTTGCTGGTTCTTCTCGGGGTACTGCATTTGGAACCAGCATCTCGTCGGTGGAGATGAGCTGCTGTTTACATTTAGCCAATCTTCATGGACGAGTTTAGAGTGCCTTGTAATTAGATTATTGACTTTTCTTATTGTATTTTTTGATTACAGACATGCTGAGTGGTGACCATTTCTGGTGTATTTTTAGCATAAGATTATTTTTAGTTGTAATTTTTTTTTCGTGAAGCACTCGTGATATAAATGCCACTAGGCGGTCACCCATTCATTTCTTAGCCCTAAATATGGTACATTCAAAGGGACTTTGTTGTTACGGTTTCACGCCGGAACCACTAAATCGATTTTTTAAAATGATTTCTCTAATGGAAAGACACATTATCAGGGAGTAACATAGGCATATTTTATCCCCGTATTCCTAAGGGAACGGGAACAAACAAAGTCACATTGGCATTTATAATTTATTTAGGACTTCCCGCTGGAATACGGGAATAAAATGTGGCCAATGTTACTCTGGGATATTGTAGGTTTTTATTGGTAAAAGAATTTTTAAAATCGGTCTAGTAGTTTTTGAGTTTATTCGTTACAAATACGAAAATATAAATGTTTCCTCTTTATTATAATAGTGTAGATGGGTTTTTACGCTATGCCTAAAATAGGGTAAAACCCACATTGCGTGACCACTTATCACAAGTGTAGGCGAACGTATAATCCGCGATTACGAATTACAGCAATCAAATTAAAACGCGAGCAAATAAATGTTACAGTTAATTTAATTAGGTTTTCACTTTTACTGCCAACTGCGAAGTCACACAGTGAATTGAAGACCTTTAAGAGTCCTTATTCTACAGTACAATAATGATGTGTTTCTATCTTGCGAATAAAATTTATTCATTTTTAATCAGTTTTCTTTGTGTGCTAAATTCGTTTTATAGTAACTATTTCTATAATTAAATCACGTCAATGATTACTCATGCTGTGGTAGTCTGTAAGTAGGACAGCATTTAACATTTATTATAATTGTAGAATAAGTTATTAGAAATGTATCAGTGTATGTCCTGTAGATTACCCTAATAAATAAATAAATAAAAGTCACGCTATTTCCATAGTAATAACAAAATTATTTTAAAAATAGAACTCGCCTGAGTGTAAAACTCGCATGTCCCAGAATTAATTCTGAGGCATGTGTAACAGACCCGGTCCGGCGACGGGCTCACACCCTATCACGTTTAGGGGTCGTATACAGGGTGGATATTTGAGATGGGTCGGCCAGGGCAGCTACCTTAACCGTTGTAGCTAGACGAAAATGGTCTGAAGAGACTATCCACCATTTTTGAAAATATTTAGAACTGCATTTAAAGATTTTTGAAAAATGGTACAGTCAGCGAGAAAATCGTCGATTCCCACAAAAAATTTTTTTGATGCCATTCGATCCAGTTTCAGATAAGGATCAAAAGTCTCTAAGAGACTAACTGATGTCAAGGGGGTAGAAAAGTCAGGAAACGCAAACAACGTTTTACATACACTTAGTAAGGAATAAAACTTCAAACGGAAAAAAAGTTTAATGAAATGTTAAAATCTCATTAGTGGTAATTCAACTTATAAATATGAGCAGCGTTCTCCTTGGAAAACAACAGAACACACAAACCATTCAGAAACCATTCAGACCATTTTCGTCTAGCTACAACGGTTAAGGTAGCTGCCCTGGCCGACCCATCTCAAATATCCACCCTGTAAACTTTTGAAAAGTGAGTGTTTCCCTCGGGTATAAGTGTAAGCATGTTTTTTATTAAATGTAAAATTTACAATTAAAATTAGTAAGTATCCAAGCCTGTTAAGTTTCTGGCATAGACTAAAGCTCTTCTTTAGGACAAGAGTAGGACGAAGGAGGTAGGCAGAGGTATTATATTTCTGGAAATACCCACTATTCACGAGTATATTCGACCTCTAAACGTGATAGGTGGTGAGCCCATCACCGGACCGGGTCTGTTACACATGCCTCAGAATTAATTCTGGGACCTGCGGGTTTCCTCACGACGTTTTCCTTCAACTTCGAACTAGTGATAAATATACGTAAAACTCATTGATATTTGCAAACTTTTTAGTTTGATAAATAATGTTTGCTGAAGTTTTTTATGCAACAACTCGTTTAAAACACACTAACGGCTAAGGTGGATTAATTCGAGCTATTTCCTCATATTGTGAGCTTTAAAAGCGAGAATATAAGGTTGTAAATAGCGTTTCGGGCTTAACCCTGCAGTGCAAGGCTGGCGCAATGCATCAGAGTATAATACCGGGATTTTAAAAAGCTTCGTTTACATTACAAGCCTTTGTTGAGAAGTCTGGGGGGTTAAAAAGTGCCTCTCTAGTATACGTATGACCATTTTCATTTAACTGTGCAGTTCAACATAATGCTCAAAATGTTTACCCTACTGCACCGGAAAGAGGGTAATGTTTTTAAGTAGGTATATGAGTTTATTTCGTTGACGTTGTTAACGACGTCATTCGAAACCGGGACCAACGGTTTAAAATGCCTTCCGAAACACGGAGGCGCTCCGTGTATTATAAGTATAAAGTTTGCGTTTAGTGTCATGGTGCAAACTGTACTTTTCACTTTGTGTGCAAATTTATTTAAAACCGAACAAATTTACACTTGACAAAAATTCAGAAACTGATTAACAAACAGATTTACTTAAATCTCTTTGCAGGTTAACAATTTAAAACACATGGCGCCACCTTCTTTGCGGAAAAACCATGGAACTAAAACTCTCAACATTTTTACAATGAAGATGGTCCATACTCCACAGATATTTACTGGTTGTTTGAGTTTGTTTATGTCTCATTAAGGAAATCAAAAAACTAATTACTTTTCACACAGTATATTCCTCATGTGTGAGGCAATAGTGAGCTATCACGGGTTGATGATGATGACTACTTTGTTGTAGACTATGCTCCGTATCACTATCACTACATAGTATAAAACAAAGTCGCTTTCTCTGTCCCTATATCCCTATGTCCCCCTATATCCCTATGTCCCTTTGTATGCTTAAATCTTTAAAACTACGCAACGGATTTTGATGCGGTTTTTTTTAATAGATAGAGTGATTCAAGAGGAAGGTTTTAGTGTTAGCATTGTACCCGTGCGAAGTCGCTAGCTTATTTATAATTGATAGAAGGCCTGAGTCACGGCTGTCATTTTACGTAATTGATGAGGTCAAAAGCCCTTTTTTTTTATTATTCAACAGCACTTTATTTTGGAGGCTCATTTTCTGCTTGACCCTTGGGACATTACTCGTGACATGTTTAGGCGATGGGGAAAGTTTAGTTTTAGTTGGTCGTAGTTTTTACCCGACTGGTTCAGAGGGCATGTACCAATGAGTTTCAATGTATCTCGATGGTGAAGGAAAACTTACTTTATATCTGGAGGAGCGGAGGTGGAATGCTCCTCCATCGTGAAAAGGGAAGATCTTCCGCCAGGCAAGGTGATCGTGCCTGGGGGCCGCGGTCCAACGGTTGATGTTGGACAGTTGTATTTATAAAAACTCATTAGAAAACTCCGATAGCGCGGTTTAGAACTCGGCCGTCTATTGGCGCGTTCTATGTAGTGTTGCTACATCTAAGTACAGTCAAGAGCAAGTCAAGCTTGACACTACCAGTTTAAGCTGAGCTCTGATTTGTTCTGCGCGCCATAGAATACAGGGCCGGCCGGGTCAAAGTCCAAAGTGTCAAGCTTAGCGTGCTCTTGACTAATTAATAATTAAAGGAGTTTCTATTTCTTTTTAAGGATATGAAACATTATTTACTTGAAAACTAGCGTCTGTATATTATTATATGAAAATGGAAAACACTTTCAAAAAGAGAAGGAATTTGACAAATTGGCAGTAATTTTATGGGAATTGTGGTTAATAGCTTCGTAAACGAGAACTTTTATTAGGGTGTTATGTCATTCCATTATGCAGGGTTAGCGTTCGATACTTACCAAGCCAAGGTTCGAAGTTACGCAAGACAGTTTTCGGGTCAAAACATCACAAATCAATAAATTTTCGAATTATTCTTATTTGGATCACCTGTATTAATTTAAACGAAATATCAAAATAGAGTTGTTAATTTTCGTAGGCCATAAAATTTGCACTCTAACCACAGTTTTGAAATAAATTAAGTTTTATCACAACACTAATTAATATCACTGGCACATAAATTGTATAAAAATCAATTAAAAATTCGAAAAAAATATCACCATTCACTAGTTCTTAATTCGAATTTATATTTAAAAAAATTGGTTTTCCTGTTCACTGTTTTTTTTTGGGTTTTTGTTGGAAGAGGTTTAAAATTATTTTTAATGTTACTTTCGGGGAGAAGGCACGGGGCGCGTGCATTCAGCCGCTCGGGCTGGGGCGGCGGTGATGGTATCGACGGGGCGCGCCGGCGCGGACATTGCACCCCTATTTACAGTATCGGATTCAGAACTATATTTAAATAAAAAATAATAATAAATTGTGGAACACAATTTATGCACGGTTATTTAGTCCCAAACTAGGCAGGGCCTCTACTATGGGTACTAAACAACTGATAAACATACCTCAAAAAATAAGACACGAAGCCAACAGACATGTTCACACACACAAATGTTGGCCGCAGCTCAGAAGCAAGGGTTATACTATTACTACCAACTGAGCCAAAAGACCCGTCAAATATAAATTAAAAGTCGAAAAAAAACAGGCTTCTATTCAAATTCTCTAGGTATCTATAAAATCGAGCAAATCATTCGAACAAACGAATTTATTAATCGAGCAAATTTTTTTTTTACGTGTTTTATAAAAATACATGCTTTTTTTTCTTAGAGCAGTGATAGCTCTGCGGATAAAGAGACCGCTTCTCATTCGTGAAACTCGCGTTCGAATCCTGGCGAGGGGTGTCCAAAGTAAATACCTACCTACATACTTTCTTTTTTAAAACTGAGTTTGCTGTAACTTTTCTTGCTAACAGTAGGTTATTTTTACAAAAATAATACAAGATATATAATTGTGGTGTGTAGGTATCTATAAGGCGTTTAAATACCTACTATATTTTTTTAGGCTTGTGAGAGTTTTATTTCAATGTATGACGCTTACCAAAATGTGTCGAGTTTACAATAACCCCTATTAAGTAGTCTTGTAATTTTATAGTAGCCTTTTTATTTAATTGACTATTATTTTAAATTTGTTGAACATTAAAATAAGGCCCTGAGTCCGTATATGAACTGAAATGCTCGGAGGTTCTTCGGGCCGAGCCCTTCCGATGTTCTCCGAAGCTCCCCGAACCACCACCTGTCTGAAGTTGCTGCAAGTCCACTCTGTCTTGACCCGCGCTTCCCCGCTCGCCGCCTTTTATTAAGTGGAAATGATGTAGGTATTCGCATTACAATGAGCGGTACTCGCTGAAATGGCGCGGGTACCCCAGGCATGCGCAGATATTGATGGGAAAAAGGTTTTGACAGGTGGTTTCCAGAACATTAATAGTGGTGTGAAGTAGATCCATTTTTGAATAGTTTGGATTGGCGTTCGAAAATTGCTAAAAAAAAAAATTAAAAATGAAAAGCTCTTTATTTTCTCCACACTGTCCTTATAGCTAGATCCAATTAATGTAGATACATTTATTAAGCTGTCAGGAAGAACATTAGTGGAGACAGGAACCCAAACTAGGTAGATCCTGTGTCTTGGGGTCCTGGTCTCCCTCCAACGGATGGTAAGTTTAATTATTCTACATAAATGCTTGGAAGGGTGTGTGTGAGGGTGTGTTGTGTGAGGGTGTGTTGTATGGGGGGGTGTGTATGTGAATGGTGAAGGGTGAGGAGTGATTGACGGGTGGCTGAGAGAAGTGGTTGGCCAACTAGTCCTACGATGCCTCATAGATTTCTTGGGATCAGACAGCTGGGTCCACAAGTTGGAGTGTGAGTTAGTGTGGTTTATTTTGTAAAGGATTACCAGAATGCCTACTCGTATTTTTTTAATTTGAATTGTACTTGGCTGTATTTAATATTGACGTGATAACAAAAAGATTAAAATATAATAGGGCATAGAGGGGGCATATAGGGTATATTTTCATACAAAATCTTTGAAGCACAAGCGTTATGTCAGTTGGTACGGTCGAATCACACTAGACTTTTTCCCACTTGTAATAACTTTTGACTTCAAATTTTCCTCGCTTTGTCTCCTCTATGCCCTATTATATTTTAGTCTTTTTGCGTGATAACAAATCGATGAACGCCGGCTGGCATTTTTTTATTTACAGCAATATAGGAAAGGAGAAAATAGAGAGGTTGTGGTAAGCCTTGGTTTATTTTATACCGCGCAGGAATAAAAATGTTTTGGACACCTAAATATTTTAAAGTAAAAATTAAATTGATCGTGTCGAGAAGGTAAGTGCAGCTGATTTTGTAATAGAAAAGCTTATAAAGGAACATAAGGTCTAAAATAAAACGTCGATTTATTGAGTTAATTAGTAAATATTATAATCTATAGTTTTTTTCTATAAAACGAGAAAAAAAGTTTTCTTAGCATGTTTATAGGGGGCCGATTTCCGCTATCTATCAGTTTCCAGATTTTCCAGTAACACCAGTAGATGCAACTCGTTATAAGTAGGATGATGTAACTCTATGGGTTAGGAATACCTGAAAAAAAAAAAAACATGTTTCACTGTAAGTGTCCGAAGCTCTAGAACAAAAGTGTTTTTATACAAACACACTTATACCATGAGGAAACTATCTTTCTCATAGTTTTATATTGAGAATCATGCGTAAATACCTACTACACAAATTTGGTGACCTCATATCCTATCCTACTATCCTACTAGCGAAAGTTTGTATGGATGTCTGGATGGATGTTTGTTCCTCTTTCACGCAAAAACTAAAAAACAATTTTGATAAAACTTTACAGCTATATAGCTTATACATCAGAATAAAACATAGGCTACATTTTATCACCGTATATCCACGGGAACGGGAACTACGCGGGTAAAACCACGTGGCTCTGCTAGTATTATAAATGCGAAAGTTTGTATGTATAGATGTTTGTTCCTCTTTCACGCAAAAACTACAAAACCAATTTTGATAAAACTTTACAGCTATATAGATTATACATCAGAATAAAACATAGGCTACATTTTATCACCGTATACCCACGGGAACGGGAACTACGCGGGTAGAACCACGGGGCGCTGCTAGTAAACGAATAATCTCTAGCCTTTTATCTCCAAGGGAGTAGGCAGAGGTATTCCGTTTCCGGAAATACCCCACGTTTCACCAGTATATTCTATGGACCCCTAAACTTGATGGGTGGTGAACCCATCGCCGGACCGGGGTGTCGTAACACATGTTTGGAATAAATTCTGGGACGTGCAGGTTTCCTGACGATGTTTTCCTTTACCGTCGAGCTAGTGATATAATGTACGTAAGTTATTGAAAAACTCGTTTGAACATGTCCTCGCTAGGATTCGAACGAGAAGCGGGCTCTCTAACTACTGGGTTATCACTGCTCTTTTTTTTTTATAAAAAAAAGGGGGCAAACGAGCAGACGGGTCACCTGATGGTAAGTGACTACCGTCGCCCATGGACACCTGCAAGAGTCACAAGTGCGTTGCCGGCCTTTGAGGTGGGAGTACGCTATCTTCTTGAAGGTCGTATAGGTCCGGAAATACCGCCAGCGATAATTTGAATCTTTTAAATGTTAATGGCTTGTTTAAAATACTTACGGTAGGCACCAGATTGGAGAATCGTCTGTATTTTGTATGCACCGTAGTAGACTCCGGCAGCCGTCGCAAGACTACCAACTAGCAGAGCTACTATCGCAATAAGGGCTTTGCCGCTTTTCTTGTCAATGAAACTAGAATGATCAACTTTGATATTCTCAGTAGTTGTGTTCGTTTGATTGCTGCTGTCTATTATCACCTCAGTAGTCCATTGATCTGTTGTATAATTTAAATGTTCTTCTGTGGTAGATTCTACGAAAGTAGTTGGATTTTTTTCTGTACTTTCGTATTCAAGGGACGCTGCGGAATCAGTAGATGGATCTGTCGTATCTTCAAAATGTATTTCTGTGGTACTATAGTCTGCGGTAGATTCCGTGAGAATGGTTGGTGGAAATGTATTTTTTTCAGTACTCTGTGAGTCAGGCATGATCATAAGCTCGTGGGTACCATTCCTTGCAGTAGGCTTTATAATATCATAAACATTTGTCTCAATTTTACAGTAGGACAGCTCAACTACACATTCTTTTTTTATTGTGATGTTGGGTGCTACTTGTATGTCGAGCCAGTTATTTTTGGGCCTGGAAAAAGAAATAAGTCAAGTTGTAACGGAAATCTAAAATTGAGGTTCTCTCTTTTAGTGTTACGTATGGTTGTATGTTTCGTCATTATAGTGTAGTGATTTTCTTATTTGGATGATTCTTCTACATATTTTATTAAGGCTTATGGTATATAAGTACTTTAGTGCACCGTCTACCCTAGTGCTAATCTCTCAGTTTCATCAATCCTAAGGTTGTCTGGAAGAGATCGCTAAAAGCGATAAGACCACATATTGTACTTTGGTTAATGTTAGTCTCTATTACTTATTAGTTTTTGGTGTTGTTATTATGAAGCGTGGTAGTCCCGTTGGTAGTTAGTCAGCCTCTCATACGGAAGGCTCTTGATCGAATCCAGATGAGGGCATGTACCAATATCGTACCAATTTTGAAAACTTATTATGTACACCATTTATTGCTAGCTCTATGGCGAAGGAAAACATCGTGAGTACACCGCGTAGTCCTCAGAATTGATTCTGAGTCCTGCGTAACAGTACTGCACAACCTTTTGTTTTTCACTTATTTTGCCAGTCTTATTCTTATTATCAAAATTAGAACAAATTGAGCATTTGTACAAACCAAAAAATTGTACTAATTGCTCATAATTTACTTACATCACTAGAGGTTCAATAAAAGGACCTGAATTTTTTAGAATAACGTAGTATTCCTTGCACGAACATTCTAGTGGCTTGACCATGGGGAGAATCTGTAAAAGTATTAAATATTTTTAATAGGCACGTATGTATGAGAGCAGTGATAGCCTTTACGGTTAAAGAGCCGACGGAAAATCAGTGAGGCTCGGGTTTGAATCCTGGCATGTACCAATGAATTTTTCAAAAACTTACGTACATACTCGTATTTATCACTAGCTCGATGGTGACGGAAAACATCGTGAGGAAACCCGCAGGGCTCAGAATTAGTTCTGAGACATGTGTAAACAGACCCGGTCCGGCGATGGGCTCACCACCTATAACGTTTAGGGGTCCAATGTATCTCGTGAAATGTGGGTACTTATATCCAGTAATGGAATACCTCTGCCTACCCCCTCGGGGATGAAAGGCGTGAGATTATATTATTATATTATATTATTAGTTTTAAGGTAGATTAAGAAACACTGTGACAGGTAGTCTCGCAATATACCTACGTCACAGTTTAACAATCATACAGTTGGCTCACGAATGTAGGTACTTGTGCAGAGCAACGGAGGGGGCCTTGCGGGGAAGCGAGCGACGCGGACCGCTTCATACAAACTCGCGTAGTTTGTCAAGTTAATCGTCGAGGGCTGACGTGAATCCGGGTTGTGACGAGAACAAAACCCTCATGACGGTTTTACCGTCATTACAACAATTTCCAAAGATCTATTCGACATATCCATAATAGATATTAAATAATAATAACTGTTTTTGTGCCATATTCAAGTTGATTTTTTCGCAGTGCGCGTAATAAATCGAGGGTCAGTGACCACTTATTTATGATCTTTAGTAATTTTTGATAGTAACACGGTCACAGAATATTACTTTTTATTTGACCCAACTAAAATACTCCAAAAATAAAGTGTCGCGTAAATATCTGGCAGTGCAAAATCTTTAAATGATTTATTTATAATAACATACATTTTTAATACTAATAATAATTGCTCGTTTGCATTCAAAATGTATTTTTTTTCATTTATATTTAATATGTACCTATTTCATTAAGTGATTTTGTAATTGTAACTAAAAAATATTTTGTTTACATTTTTGTAACAACCCTTGCAAAAATACGTAGGACGGAGTCAATACCTACGCCGGCGGCGGCATCGCGCGCTCACAAAGGCGATAACCAACTGTATGATTGTTAAACTGTGCCTACGTTGTAACTAAGCACACCGGTTCTTTTATTTAACAGTGCCTTTACAGCCCGCAGGCGGTGGGTAAAAGTAAAATGCGCCCCCCTGAAGGTTTGCGTCCGGAAGCCGCCCGTCTGATCAGCTACTAGCTACGACACCGGTGGCATGTACCAATGAGGTTTTCAAACACTTACGCTTACGCTTACGAAGAGCAGTGATAGCCCGAACGGTTAAAGAGCCGGCCGAAAATCAGTGAGGATCGGGTTCGAATCCTGGCATGTACCAATGAGTTTTTCAAAAACTTACGTACCTACATATTTATCACTAGCTCGACGGTGAAGGAAAACATCGTGAGGAAACCCGCAGGTCTCTGAATTAATTCTGAGACAAGTGTAAACAGACCCGGTCCGGCGATGGGCTCACCACGTATCACGAGATACATTGGACCCCTAAGTCCAATGTATCTCGTGAAATGTGGGTATATCCAGTAATGGAATACCTCTGCCTACCCCCTCAGGGATAAAAGGCGTGAGATTATATTATATTATTATTATATAAGCTCACATTTATCACTAGCTCGACGGTGATTGAAAACATCCTAAGGAAGCCTGTATGCCCCAGAAAGTCTTGGCCTTTGTGACAGAAACTGCAATATAGTTGAGTAACACTTACCATTAAAAACACAGTTGTATAACAAATTGCTCTCATATTTTCTGTATTTAAAACTGAAACCAAATCGAAAATGCTGCTTTTAACTTAATACAATATATATTAAATAGATAAGAGTGACAAATAATGGTGTGGAGAAACGCTGTAAATGTATAACATATTATAACGTTATGATAAAGCAAAATAACTTGTCGCGAAAAGTAACGTAGCAATGTATATTTTAGGTGTATCAATAGTAGATTATACACCAAGGGAATAAAGCACTGTTTTATGTCACGGGCGCGATATTGAATCCTGAACGTAACGAAGGACTCCCAGTTTTACAGTATTGTCCGTATAACGTAGACAGTAGAGTCTGACAAACGGAAATCAGTGTGAGCGACATTACTTCTTTCGATATATTCAATTTAATTTCAGCGAGAGCACATTGTCATTATATATTTTTCAAACCACATGCTCGACAAAGCCGGATTATATATCATATAAACCTCACCGAAAGCAAGATATTATATCCCTTGGCTTTAGCCGGGTTATAATGTTGTATGGAATTTCATTATAACCCTAGGTCAATAATGTAATTTTCACTTTTCATAATCCTTATTGCTATGACAATAAGGACTAATTTCGTTAAGCAATGTGGTGTACCCGCCTGCGGCCACGGTCGTGGCAAACTCAATTTTCAAAAACCGAAGCCGCGTCCTACTAGATTCGCACGATCTTCATTTGTTAAATCAAGTAGGTCACGCCGGCAGAAACAAGTTGCTGTATCCATAAGAATATCGAAAATGTCGAGTGATGAAAGTACTTTGACTCCAGAGTCTATTAAACTAGATGCCATAGGCATTGTCAATAATCTACTACCATGCAATTGCATTTTATGGTCTCGCATAAGGTGAGAAAAGTAGAGTATATAACTCGGGAATAAAACTGTTTTTGTCTTGGGCGCTTAAATCCCTCACTAAACTTAGGACTCAGTCTTCTCTCGCTGCGCTCGGGAGTAAAACTGGGAGTCCTTCGTTACGTTCAGGATTCAATGTCGCGCCCGTGATATAAAACAGTGCTTTATTCCCATTATTCATATTAATCTACTATTATGTTATCGATATACTCGTATGTATAATTTTGTGTCGGTACCTACGTCACTTTTATTGATAAAAACAGTATTGTACACCACGGATGATATAATATGGCGTTGCTACTTAAATGAAGGTCGCTAATATATAGTAATATCACGCCTGTTATCCCCGAGGGGATAGGCAGAGGTATTCCTTTTCTGGATATACCCACTTTTCACAAGATGTTCTTTGGACCCCTAAATGTGATAGGATGCGAGCCCATCGCCGGACCGGGTCTTTTACACGTGTCTCAGAATTAATTCAGGGACCTGCGAGTTACCTCACGATGTTTTCCTTCACCGTCGAGCTAGTGATAAATATGTACGTACGTACCAACCCGGGCCTCACTGAAATTCATCATAAGCATAATTTAGTTATGTTTGGAGGTGTTGCAGCTTTTTAGAGCGGTGTCAACGCGTTCTATTTAGGCTTTAGGTGACCAGAGGTCTGGATCGCCATAGCTATCTACATACCGTATTTATTATATTTTTTATTTGAAACTAATATAACATTTATTGGTTTTCGTTAAATAATTTAACGAACATCTCTAGAGGTAAATTTCATTTATATATTATTTACAATTTTCCTTGTAGGTGATCGTCTAAAAATACGTATATAATTCATTTTTCCCTATGTTTATTATTTTACTAGCGGATGCCCAGCGGCGTTGCCCTCGCGGATTTAGTTTATTCCCGTTCCCGTGGAAATTTTCAAAAATCCCTTCATACTAATTTCCTATGACATATCAGACACCTTCATACCATTTTTCATGTTTCTAGGTTTTATCGTTTCGGAGTAGTACGTATTTCTCTTTTTAACCAGTTTTTATATTTTCCCGTGGGAATGAGACATTTTCCTGGAATAAAAAGTACCCTAGATGTTGACCCGGGCACTCAGTTATCTCCATACCAAATTTCATCAAAATCCGTCCAGTAGTTTTTGAGTGATGCGTGCACAACCAGACAGACATACAGACAGACAGACAGACATACAGACAGACAAAAATTCAAAAAATTGGTGTTTCGGTATCTATATCGATAACTATATACACTACCGTTAAAATTTTCAAAAAATATTTAATGTACAGACACGGCCCCGTTAGAGTTTTATTATATGTATAGATTATCCTCTCTTTCATCAGTTTTGGTCCACAGCATTCTGTAATTAAATCATTTTAATCGTTCACAGAAACGAAAATCACTTCGAAATACTCTTGTGAATGAAGCAAGTACCTACTTAATAATATACATAGTACCCAGGTAAGTAGGACTATTGTCGCTGCCTACATTACAAAATTTGCCTCTTGACAAATTTAAAACAATAGTTAAGCAAACATTACATAAAAGGCTACTATAAAATTACCGACTACTTAGTAGACCAAAATGCATGGGTTTAACCGACTCAGCGCTATGTAAGGCTATTCATTATAATTATTATTGTGAACCATATTTACTAGTAAGACATGAGATTAAAAAAAGCTGCCCTTGCATTTCTTGCTGGTTCTTCTCGGGGTACCGCATTTGGAACCAGCAACTCGTTGGTGGAGATGGGCTGCTGTTAACATTTAACCAATCTTCATGGACAAGTTCAAAGTGCCATAATATTAGATGATTGACTTTTCTAAGTGTAATTAGCAATTACCTACGGAAATAAATACATTTTCATTTTTTATTTTCTTTTTAATTTTTCATTTTCACTTTTCTGCCCCAATGGGAACTTAGCGTGATATTGTGTAAGTATGTATGTAAGTAGGACTTACTGTTCTGTTATATATAATAGTTTTTGTAGTAATGAAAAGTCCAAGCCACGTATTTTGGCTAAGATGTAAAGTTTCTGAAGTTAGGGCTTGTAGAGTAAGGTCGTGTAGAGTTAGAAGCTTCTCTCTACATAAGGTCTGATAACTTTCTAACAGTGCGCTGTGCGAGCCATAGTATGATTCCGTCTGGGCAACATTTTACTAGAAAATGTTTTTGGGGTTTTTTTCACAATATGATGTCTAGTTGTCGCCATATTGAAATTTGATTACTGAATGTCATCTCTCACGGGACTCTCGCATGATCAAGAAACGTGAAGATTTATTGATTAAAATGGGTCCATGCGTTTGGTCTCTACTCTAGAGGGCCACGAAGAAACAAACCTACATACAGCACGGCCTTTCTAACTTAGCAGCTCTGAATTTGAGGAAATGGCTGAGCAATAACATTTTTAGCGACCATTTGGCGATACGAGGGGGTTTTGCGCAGGCGGCGTCTATGTTCGAAGAAGCCCAGTTAAAAGGCGGTACTGTACATAGGCTGATAAACACATTAACCTCCGCAGTCGGGCAAACAAAATTTTTATATATTATAAAATAAATAAATAACTTCACGCCTTTTATCCCAGAGGGAGTCGGCAGAGGTATTAAATATTCAATATGTAATCATTATAATTTAATATTTTTATATATTCAATATTTTTATCCGACTGCAACAGAAAGAGGGGAAGGTTCTCTATCATTTTAAATAGAAATTATCCATAAATAGTATGGTAAAAATAAAAACGGTCTGCTATCGAGGGATATAAAAAACCATTTAGTAGAAATTTAAGTTACGAGATATCCTTTATCAGTGGTTGTACCGTTCACATAACAATCATATAAAATAAAATAATCTTCCATCTAAAACCACTCCATCTTTCCGAGGAGAATAGCCGAGGGTATTTTTATGAACACTTACCTACTCATGACATTCTATATAAACTGTGGCAGACGTGTTCTTGTGTTCAAAATATCCATATATAGAGTGCTCCGCGTAAATTTCTGATGCAAATGTAAATTGAAATTAACGATTGTGACTCTCAGACCTGGAAAAATGTAAGACCCGAGGGCCTAGCAACCAGTTCTGAAACTCCAGTTTTGTAGACTGCCGAAGGGAGTCAAGTATTATAGAATATAATGATAAATGTAATGCATACATATATATGCATGGCAATTTAGTACGAGATCCGGCTGCATAATTAGTGTAGCGATCGAGAATATGCTACAAACCAAATTTTTACGCAAATTTATGATTAGGAGAATATAGTACCTATATCTATAGAGCGGTGATAGCCCGGACAGTTTTCATTTACAAAAACTATTATATATAACAGAACAACAGTAAGTCCTACTTACATACATACTTACACAATATCACGCTAAGTTCCCATTGGGGTAGAAAAGTGAAAATGAAAAATTAAAATTAAAATAAAGGCAGTGATAGCCCGGACGGTTAAAGAGCCGGCCGAAAATCAGTGAGGCTCGGGTTCGAATCCTGGCATGTACCAATAAGTTTTTCAAAAACTTACGTACATATTTATCACTAGCTCGACTGTGAAGGAAAACATCGTGAGGAAACCCGCGGGTCTCAGAATTAATTCTGAGACATGTGTAAACAGACCCGGTCCGGTGATGGGCTCACCACCTATCGCTCGTGAAATGTGGGTATATCCAGTAATGGAATACCATTGCCTACCCCCTCGGGGATAAAAGGCGTGATATTATATTATTATTATTTTATTATTATTTTATTTTATTTATTACATCCGAGTTGTACTGAAGAGTACCCAAAACCGACGAGCTTGTATGAACCGATTGGTGGATGTGGATGAGGCGCGTAAGGTATGCCAGGATCGTTACGTAGCAGGTGGCAGGCTGTTGTCTCTGCCTACCCCTTCGGGAATAAGGCGTGAGCATATGTATGTTGTACTGATTGTATACATAAAACTGAGAGCCTAGCCAGTGGCTTTGTATAACGTAAACTTCAGTCGAATAGAATGACAAATGTATTTTATAGGTAGGTAGGTACGTCACAGTATATAACAACAGTCAATTGGCAAAAGAAGGTTTCATTGCAAATGGTTCCCCAAGATACAGGCGAGCAAACCTAGTTTGGGGACCTCTGGGACTGTGTCCTATGTGTAATTCGATAGTATATTGTGTCTTAAATCACTAAATTTGTAAATTCTGTGAAATTATTATTGTTATGTCGTCAATTTTAGTTGGTCGCGCTATAAAGCCGCCGTATGACAGTCGAACGCTAATTAGCATCCAAAAAATCAATTAAAAAAAACAATTAAAAATAGTAGAGGCCATATTTCGATAGGACACCCTGGTAAATATAGGTATAATAAGTATAATAAGTATAATCTCACGCCTTTTTTATCCCCGAGGGGGTAGGCAGAGGTATTCCATTACTGGAAATACCCACATTTCACGAGATATATTGGACCCCTAAACGTGATAGGTGGTGAGCCTATCGCCGGACCGGGTCTATTTACACATGTCTCAGAATTAATTCTGAGACCTGTGGGTTTCCTCACGATGTTTTCCTTCACCGTCGAGCTAGTGATAAATATGTACGTAAGTTTTTGAAAAACTCATTGGTACATGCGAGGATTCGAACCCGAGCCTCACTGATTTTCGACCGTTCGGGCTATCACTCGGATGTAAAACGAATGATATTTCAACATGTATGCAATAAGATGTGTAATGTTGTTGCTATCGGTACACAATGTACGACTTCCGTACAATATTGTTGTTCACAATGTTTGCGATGTGAAATGTCATTGATCTCGTTGGCACTTTCTGCGTACTCACATTCAAGATAAACATTTTGTATTTCTGGTTTGTTTGTAAATAATATACAATAATGGCACCTAAGTTAAAATACGTGCGTTGTAGGAAATCTTTAAACATGGAAATTGTACACTAAGGTAAGGTAAGTAAGGCATGTAGCCTATGAGTCTTCGACAAACCGGAAACGAAAATGAATCTAAATTCTCGCATTTCGAAATCCGTCAAGTTGTTTCCGTTTGTTGTCACTAGTTCGATTCATTAGTTCAATCGTTGACTACCGGAGGTCACGACGAATAAGCTCACATACTTATATATACACCTATCATTATATATTACACACTATAAATGGCTGACCGCCTAGTGGCAATTATATTACGAGGAAGCTCTCGAAGTGTTTCGGAAAGCACATTACATTGTTGGTCCCGGTCTTCGTTGTGTTTACGCCCAATGGAAATCGTTAAGCTATGTCAGATACCCTTGGGTGGCTTGAAAAATTCTGACTGTTAAGTGGCCACTAGCTTAACACCGTCTCCCAATCCGCGGTGAGAGATTATAGCCCATACTTCCTCATGTGTGAGTAAAGACCCTTAGCTCATCAGTGGGCTATTACGGGTTGATGATGACTTATATCACCACTTCACCACCACTACTCCTTCTGTTGCTGTAGGTAGCGTAACTATTGATAAATACATACTTACATTTTAATTTTAAAGAAATAATATATATATTTTTTTAACTTTTTCTGGTTATAAAGCCAACATGAAATCTAAATTTAATAAAATAATATAATATAATAATAATATAATCTCACGCCTTTTTTATCCCCGAGGGGGTAGGCAGAGGTATTCCATTACTGGATATACCCACAATTCACGAGATATATTGGACCCCTAAACGTGATAAGTGGTGAGCCCATCGCCGGACCGGGTCTGTTTACACATGTCTCAGAATTAATTCTGAGACCTGTGGGTTTCCTCACGATGTTTTCCTTCACCGTCGAGCTAGTGATAAATATGTACGTAAGTTTTGAAAAACTCATTGGTACATGCCAGGATTTGAACCCGAGCCTCACTGATTTTCGGCCGGCTCTTTAACCGTCCGGGCTATCACTGCTCTCTTAATAAAATAATCAATATCTAATCGTCGGTGAAGGAAAACATCGTGAGGAAACCCGCAGGTCCCAGAATTAATTCTGAGACATGAGTATGAGACCCGGTCCGGTGATGGGCTCACCACCTATCACGTTTAGGAGTCCGAAGAATATCTCGTGAAAAGTGAGTATATCTAGAAATGGAATACCTCTGCCTACCCGCTCGGGGATAAAAGGATATTTTTTTTTATGAAATCTATGGAACCAACTGTTGCCTGCACTTTAGGGTATCACATCTTCTTGGAGTGTTTTTTTTTGCATGAAAATAATTAGTGCCCCTTCAATCAATCAATCAAAATGTTTTTATTCAAAGTCATTTCAACTCCTCCACATGTATGGTTGAGGAGTAGAAGAGGGGTAAGAAACTCCGCAACACATTATTCTTTTAATCAATTAAAATTCTAAATTGGATCACATAATTTTGTTATTTATAGATATCGTATTGCGCTGTGCTGGAGGAAATCTGTTCCAAGCATTATAATGATGATGAATCTAAATTTTGTAAAATCCCAAAGGCTAAATTGGAAATCCCAAGTTAGCCGAAATGAATATGGTTGCTACGCCTACAAAATATAGCCCCCACTACTTACAAAGCTTCTGTAAAGCTGCATGAGCTTTAAACCTCACAATATAAGAGTTAAATCTGCAATTTCTCACATAAGGGTGTCATTGCGATAATTTTACGAGCATTGTTTAGTTTGGGAGATAGCGTCTCATATTGTCATAGGCTTAGATTGGAAATGGTGCTGTGAACAGAGCTTTTGAATTTAAAAAGATCAAAATTAAAATTCGAACGCAGTGCACTAAATACTGAGAATACTGAACTTTAAAATGTTGTTCCGTAAAGTGTATCATATTTTGGTGTTGTTTTTTTTCGTGGTTTTCTTGCCAGTATTTGACGCTTTGAAAAGTGGAGATAAAGGAGTTTGCGTGGTTAAAATAAGGTATTTTCTCTTTTATTATGCACTAGCGACCCGGCACTCGCTTCGGCTCGCTTAAGAATAAAACACTATAACCCAATTAGACGAGACTACACTCCGTATGATTCTTGTAAAATAATACAATCAATAAAATTTATATTAAACCTCTCAAGCCAATAAAATAAAACAATTGATTTTTAATTGTGACGGTGCCTATTGGAACCGGGTGGTGCTCGACGAATTAACCACTAATTGAACTACACTTTATTAAAAATAAACTCTGATTTTAGTTTTCGATGAAGCTTCGGATGGTTTCTGGCCGAAAACAAAATTATGGCTGAATCATGATTTTTTGAAGCTTCGGTCTCGAGTTATTTGCAACTAGCTTGCTAGTGACTCTCCAAATAAAGACCTCAACAGATGTCTGTCTGTAACTGGTCTTGCATGCGTTTTACAGCTAATAAAGTGTCAGGGGTTGATTTACATGGGAAAATACTTTACTACATTTCTCTAAGGAGTACCTATTTCATCTGTGTTTTATAGCTCTCTCTAAATCCCATGGAAGTAGTAGCACGTAAGAGTCACTTAGGGCCAGTTTTTTCAAACTTTGTGTAAGTGTAACTACGCAATAGCGCTGTCGCGAATTCTATCAACCGGCAAAATTTAATACGACTTGTCTACAAAATTTCATTCGAAAAGTCACTGGAATTTATTTTTAATATATGTATATTAATATAGTCTCACGCCTTTTATCCCCGAGGGGGTAGGCAGAGGTATTCCATTACTGGATATACCCACATTTCACGAGATATATTGGACCCCTAAATGTGATAGGTGGTGAGCCCATCGCCGGACCATGTCTATTTACACATGTCTCAGAATTAATTCTGAGACCTGCGGGTTTCCTCACGAAGTTTTCCTTCACCGTCGAGCTAGTGATATGTACGTAAGTTTTTGAAAAACTCATTGATACATGCCAGATTCGAACCCGAGACTCACTGATTTTCGGCCGGCTCTTTAACCGTTCGGGCTATCACTGCTTATTTCATTATTGCATTTATTTTTATATGATAATGTCAAAAAAAATATATAAAAACACATTTTTATATATCCTTGCATGCCTTATAATAAGAGTTTGGATATTGATTTAGGTTAAGTACAATTTTATTGTAGTTGTCATTTTAATTTTATAAATTATTCATATAAATAACGAGAGACAATACACACATAGGAACCTAAATAATATTTAGGTTAGTTTTTTATCTAAAGTTTTTTTTATAATAGTCTAGGTCTGTGTGTATTTTAATATATATAATTATTTTTTATTATTTTTTATATTATAAATAAAATAATTATCATCAACTGTGAAAAACCTACTTTTATTTCGTACCCGGAGGAAGTCCAGTCCTCCGGGCGTCCTCCACCATAGATATTAAAGTATTTGAAACGCAACCCGTGAAATACTTATTATTGAGTATTTCCGGTGGCCATCTGTGGTATTTGCCATCAATTCCGCTTTACCAATAGAGTTTTCTGAAAACAAATGCATCAATTTCAATTAAAAATACCCAAATCACTATAAGTGCCTAAGTGGCTGAATCCGAGTGAACATTCTCTCTGTGTTCAGAGAGATCATTTTTCGTTCATTCAGGGTGGCAGTGCAAGATGCCGAATGAAAATATCCAACATTGTTGGATCTGTTAACTAATAAATTCATTCGGCACTTTTGTTTCACTCCGTGTTTAGATGTGTCACTTCGAGTGAAAGATGCAAAATGAAAGACGAAAATGAACAAAAAATTACCCGGCTGATATCCTCTTACGGGTTGATGATGATCCCCTTAACATATGAAGAGTCACCTTTCTCCAGGATCCCATCATGAAATCCTAATCTCATGATATTGGAACCAACAGGAAAGTATACTTCCCAATTGGTTCCTTTCAACCAAAAAAACTTCATAATCGGTCCAGCTGTCTTCGAGTAATCGGGGAAAACAAATAAAAAAAAATCCTATGCATTGATAACCCCCTTCTTTTATTTGAAGTATATAAAAAAAGAAATCACGACTTTCAGAAAAGTTTTTATGTAGGTAACTTATTTCGCTCTTTTTGCAGCACGCAACGCACGCGGACCAAGGCTGTGACTATCAACAAGTGGTGTGGAAGAAAGAAGTGTGTTGTAAAGAAGTCTGAGGTGCGTATTTCATAAATAAATATTTATGCTCATTATGATGCCTTATTGTCTATTTAAAAAGAATAGGAATCGTTTTTATTTGACGTTTATTACGTGGCTAGCGCTTGCTCTGTAGACAGAGTATTGACAGTTATATGTCAGAAGCAATGTACGCCAAAATGAAGCAGATTAAGATTACGGTTGTCAATAGACAATAAGCCACCGGGTTAGTGTTACGTATGCCTCAGAATCAGTTCTCGAACCTGCGGGTTTCCTCACGACGTTTTCCTTCACCATCGAGCTAGTGATGGATATGTACGTAAGTTTTGATAAATTCATTGGTACACGCCAGGATTTGAACCCGTGACTCACTGATTATCATCATAAGAAGCGTTCTTTTTAACCGTAAGGCTATTGCTGCTCATATAAATATCTTGATTTACTTCTATAAACTTCAACTCAAAATTCTTTTATTTCAGTAGGTATAAGATTACACTTTGAAATGTCAATATAAACAAGGCACACTAAACTCGTCCATGAGGATTGGCTAAATGTAATCAGCAGCCCATCTCCACCGACGAGTTGCCATGCTGGTTCCAAATGCAGTACCCTGAGAAGAGCCAGCAAGAAACTCAAGGGCAGCTCTTTTTAGTCTCATGTGTTACTACTTAAACTTTTCCAGACATACACCGTGCCTGAGAAGCGCTTAGTATGCTGCAACGGTTGGGGATACGACGCCGACGCCGACTCCTGCGTCCCCGTCTGCAGCACCGGCTGTTTGGGGGGTCAATGCATCGCCCCCGACGTGTGCCGATGTGACCCCCCCACTACCCTCGACCCGGACCACAAGAACGCCTGCATCCAACCCTCTTGTGACCCCCCTTGTGTCAATGCTGACTGTATAAACAGCACCTGTCACTGCAAAACTGACTTCGCTCCTCACAATTCGACTCATTGCTTCAAATGCGACGCCGGTTACCGCATCCATAACTTCACTTGTGCACCAAAATGTGACGTCACTTGTGCGAACGCTACTTGCTCAGCTCCGAACACTTGCACTTGTCTCGAAGGGTATAAGCCCAAAGACAATTTCACTTGTGAACCAATCTGTGACTGTGTTAACGCTACATGTATCGCTCCCTATACCTGCTCGTGTTTCAACGGATTTGTGAAGTTAAACGAAACAGTTTGTGGACCAAAATGTGACTCGTGTGATGGTGAATGCGTTGGACCTAATGTGTGCAGGTGCCGAGAGGGCTACAAAGACGTTAATGGAACTTGTAAGCCTGTTTGTGAAGCATGTGAGAATGGACACTGTACGGCGCCGAACGAGTGTACTTGCGAAAAGGGCTTTGTGAAAAACGGCAGTGATCCAACAAAATGCATCAAAGACTGCGCGGTGCCCGTGACGACAACGATAAGGTAAGGTATTCAAGCAAAGCGAATGTTAGAATCAGATATGAAGACCAACGTTCAGAGATTGAATCGGTATTTGGTACTAGCTTTTTCCAGTACCTAACGTCGTCCGTGTTCTAGGATTCAAAGAGCCTGTGTGATTCTGATGTATAAGATATATATCACTGTAAAGTTTCATCAAAACAAACAACCATTAAGGATGCATTCCATGTTAGTAAAGTATAATTTTTGCTATTTATTTACTTATTTTATCTATGGTGTATTTACATCGACCAGATCGGCGACGTTTTGAAGAATTGATGGAAGAGATCTGCCAGGTTCATAGGAAGTGGCAGTCCATTGTCTGTGCCTACCCTAATGGGAAATAGGCGTTAAATTATGTATGTTTGAATCCATCCTGAGGTTGTCGGTATCACTTGTTATTAAAATAAATTGTTGTTGAAAATGAAAATGATGCATTTTGAAAGAGTCTCGTCGTCCTGGCGAGGCGATTGTATCTGGTAACCAACCAATCTTCTAGGAACTTTCAATGCTGGCTGTTGCAGCAGCACCGCCATCTCTTGGCCACCCGTGGCAAGTGTAGCTGCATGTTGCATGTAAACTAAATATCTTCAGCTCTCTAGATGGCGCTGCTTAAAACTATAGTAAGTTTATATGTGAAACGGGTAATAAAACTTAAATTTTATAATGGCCACACAAAATTTTGCGTTGATCATTCGGTATTGCTCCGAAAAGTTTTTGAGTTCAATCGTTACAAACATATAAAAATACAAGTCTTTCCCTTTTATAGCATTAGTAGTGTAGATGTAGGTAACTACATAATACCTAATGATAATTTGGTGTTATCAACTTCTGGAAGAGATGAAACAAGCCGATGCTAGTCAAATAAGACAGCCCATCATTCACTCGGCGTCTCGATACGAGACAATGGCGATAGACTAGACCCGGCGACAAAGTTCAATGAACAAATATGTTCGCTGAAGTTTGTTTGTCGTGAATAGACTCCAAAACTACTGGACCGATTTTTTAAATTCAAATCGTTGTTCCGCGATCCCAAGCACAACTACTTCGCCTTACGTAAGATCTTCCCTTTTCACGATGAAGGAGCATTCCGCCTCCACACTTTCATCAAAGGAAAGCATATTTTTCTAGAAGTAACGTCTATATTTAGAAATTTTGAAATCGATGGCGATTAGGTAGTCGACACTGAACGAACTAATTTCTACATATTGTATTGTATAAATATAAATACAACATGTAACAGAATAAGCGCAATTCCTGAAATTAGTTTGTTCAGTATCGACTACTTATTCGATTTCAGCTATTTTTATATGTGTTAAATTTTTCCCAAAAATGAATTAGCGTACCTGAATTTAGTGCTTTCTATGGAAATCGTGCTATTATTAATCGATATTTAAGAAAATAGGTTAGATACAACTAAAGTTCGATTGCATCATAACTTTTGAAGTGAAAACTTCTTTAGCGGCGTTGAGCACTTTTGTGGGATCGGTAAAAACTGTGAAACTCGCGTCAGGTCACTTGTGCTGATCTAAAAACCGTAAGACGGTTGGAGAGTAGTGTTGTAACACCGAAATCGATTAATCGAACAATCGATTGTTTTTCAAGTTTTCACTTCTGCCGGCACTCCCGGAGTGCAACCAGTGTTTTTTTTCTATTAATATACTAAGAGAAGTAATTAAATGGGCAGCAATTATAAAATTTGGTTAGCCACAAAAAATTTGCATTTAAATCATTTGGTCGGCATACAAATATTTTGTTCGCAAATAAAAAAATCAGGCAGCAATCCTTGTTCAGCAAATAATTTTGATAATGGTCAAAAATTAAATCAGAAATAGGCAGCTTACAATAACATGGGTTTGCATAATAAACATTCAATCCGCAAAATATTTACTTGGTCCGCAAAATAACTACTTGGTCAGCAAGACTTCATGATTGAACAGCAGAGAAAACATGTCGTAAATTATACTATAACCAGTCCCAGTCCCAGTCCCAGTCCCAGTCCCAGTCCCAGTCCCAGTCCCAGTCCCAGTCCCAGTCCCAGTCCCAGTCCCAGTCCCAGTCCCAGTCCCAGTCCCAGTCCCAGTCCCAGTCCCAGTCCCAGTCCCAGTCCCAGTCCCAGTCCCAGTCCCAGTCCCAGTCCCAGTCCCAGTCCCAGTCCCAGTCCCAGTCCCAGTCCCAGTCCCAGTCCCAGTCCCAGTCCCAGTCCCAGTCCCAGTCCCAGTCCCAGTCCCAGTCCCAGTCCCAGTCCCAGTCCCAGTCCCAGTCCCAGTCCCAGTCCCAGTCCCAGTCCCAGTCCCAGTCCCAGTCCCAGTCCCAGTCCCAGTCCCAGTCCCAGTCCCAGTCCCAGTCCCAGTCCCAGTCCCAGTCCCAGTCCCAGTCCCAGTCCCAGTCCCAGTCCGAGTCCGAGTCCGAGTCCGAGTCCGAGTCCGAGTCCGAGTCCGAGTCCGAGTCCGAGTCCGAGTCCGAGTCCGAGTCCGAGTCCGAGTCCGAGTCCGAGTCCGAGTCCGAGTCCGAGTCCGAGTCCGAGTCCGAGTCCGAGTCCGAGTCCGAGTCCGAGTCCGAGTCCGAGTCCGAGTCCGAGTCCGAGTCCGAGTCCGAGTCCGAGTCCGAGTCCGAGTCCGAGTCCGAGTCCGAGTCCGAGTCCGAGTCCGAGTCCGAGTCCGAGTCCGAGTCCGAGTCCGAGTCCGAGTCCGAGTCCGAGTCCGAGTCCGAGTCCGAGTCCGAGTCCGAGTCCGAGTCCGAGTCCGAGTCCGAGTCCGAGTCCGAGTCCGAGTCCGAGTCCGAGTCCGAGTCCGAGTCCGAGTCCGAGTCCGAGTCCGAGTCCGAGTCCGAGTCCGAGTCCGAGTCCGAGTCCGAGTCCGAATCCGAGTCCGAGTCCGAGTCCGAGTCCGAGTCCGAGTCCGAGTCCGAGTCCGAGTCCGAGTCCGAGTCCGAGTCCGAGTCCGAGTCCGAGTCCGAGTCCGAGTCCGAGTCCGAGTCCGAGTCCGAGTCCCGGTCCCGGTCCCGGTCCCACTCTGACTCCCACTCCCACTCCCACCCCACCCCCAACCCCACATCCACTCCCACTCCCACTCCCACTCCCACGCCCACTCCAACTCCCACTCCCACCCTACACCCACCCCCACTCCCACTCACACACCCTCACACTCCCACACCCACCCCCACTACAACCACCACCACTCCCACTACCACTACCACCACTATAGGGCTTCCCCTCTGAGTGCTTACCAAAATTTTATTAAACAGTAGCAGCTCATTGCAGCTCAAAAATAATTACAGCCATCCAGAATGACATAAAATGCTGATAGGTTTTGTAATGTTTGCTGGCCATGAGTTGCTGACCAATTAGCTATTTCTGCTTACAGATTATATTCTTCTGCTTACAAAAATACGAATACTCTGCTAACCATTTAAATAACACCCATATACTAATTGGGGTGTATGAGGAATTGCGCTTTTTCTGTTACGCGTTGTATATGTAAGTACCTATATATACAATATACATCTTTCCTGTTGCATTAATTAGTAGGTAAGTACTCGTAGGTATGTCTTGTAAAGCTTGAGATCCATAAATAGACTCAAGTATGCATTCAGCGTCGGTTGTGGTTTCAGTAGATCCAGGAAACAAGTATTTTTTCCCTTTCTGCATTACTCGAGGCATTCACGTGTTTCATACTGCTGTTTTGTGATAAGTACCTAATGTTATATTATGTTATCAACTGTATTGGAAAATTCCGACGGACTGAAACGGCTGTGATAGTACCTACCTAATATTTTTGTTTTGACATTGTTTCGTTTCGTTACGTTATTAATTATGATGATTTAATTATTTTTGTTTTCCTTTCTAACGGCATGAGTTTAAAAAATACGTTTATCGGACCAGTTGGCTCAGTTGGTAGTGACCCTGCCTTCTGAGTCGGAGGTCGCGGGTTCGATCCCCACTCGGGGCCAACATTTGTGTGCGTGAACATGCGTGTTTCGAGTCTGGTCGTTTAATATTTATTTAAGTATGTTTTTCAGTTGTTCAGTACCCATAGTACAGGCCCTAGTTTGAGACTAAATAACCGTGTGTGAATTGTCCAACAATTTATTACTATTGTTCTATTCATCATCATCATCATTATTCTATTCATGCCTAACCTCCTGAGGGATCATCATTATTCTATTCATCATCATCAACCCGTAATAGCCCACTGCTGATCTAAGGGTCTTTCCTCACACCTGAGGAAGTATGGGCTATAATTTACCACGCGAGCGAGATGGTGTTAAGCTAGTGCGGCCACTTAACAGAGTTTTTTCCAGCCACCCAAGAGTATCTGACATGGCTTAACGACTTCCATTGTGCGTGATCACAACGAAAACCGGGACCAACAATTTAACGTGCCTTCCGAAACACGGAATTATTCTATTATTATCTCTCTAAATATCCCTAAGAGCCCTAGAACTGGGTCTATGACACCACCTGTCAAGCTTAAAATAAAAAAAGCTCACAGTAAAAAATAATGTATGAAGAAATTTAATTTTATTAGAATTTTATTAGAATTAATTCTGAGACATGTGTAAACAGACCCGGTCCGGCGATGGGCTCACCACCTATCACGTTTAGGAGTCTAATATATCTCGTGAAATGTGGGTATATGGAATACCTCTGCCTACCCCCTCGGGAATAAAAGGCGTGAGATTATATTATTATTTATTATAAGAAATTTAAATTTACAATAAAATAATATCTTTCTTTATTTCGTTACTTTATAAAGTGTGTAAAATAATAAAGGATAATGTCAGAAGTATTATCCTCTTTGCTGACCCTAATCTAAGCACACTTCCACAGCAAATCAGTATGACACATAGCATAGCGCTAACAAGTCAACTGTTGTTGTTAATTATAATAAACCCCTGATAACAACACAATAGTCAATGTCGTAAACAGGTTGATATTATATTATTATACTTTGTGTGTGAATTAATAAAAGCTCATTATTTTTTATAACACTTCTCCGAATTTAACTTTCAGGTTCATTTATATAGAAAACTAGCGACCCGCCCCGGCTTCGCACGGGTGCAATGCTTATAAGAATTTTCTTTGCTAAACCTCACGGAGCCCGAGACCTTAAAACCGTGGAAATCGGTTCGTGCGTTCTGGAGTTATAGCGTCAGGAAGGAAAACCCGACTTATTTTTATGTAGTAGAAGATTATTAATCAATCAGGCAGAAAGGGTCGAGTCACTTTGGTGTTACAAATACTTATAACAAAAGCCTAGGAGCGAAATAGCTTGCATCGAGATACTAGAGAGTAAGGCAAGCTAATTTAAATCTCTAAACGCGTACTAACTCACGAACGAAACTTATAAATGTCACTTTTTAATTTACAGCAACTTAAACCAGTCTGCGCTTTAAACAGTAATGTAATAAAACAACCTACGTGTTTGTCTTAACAAAAGCAGGCGCCGCCAATCTAATGTAGTGTGATTGAATAAGGAATTACTAATGTATTCCACTCCTGCGCACCCGTGCGTCCCTTCGCTTAGTCTCTGCTCAGATTTAAGACAAAATTGTCTTATCCAAGCTTAGATACCTAGCTTAGATAGAACTTACCATCAGGGGACCCGTATGCGCGTTTGCCTCCTTTACAAAAAAAAAGATAAAAGCAAAAAAACGAAGATACGATACATTCATAGAAAGCATCGTTGACATTTGGACTACATACAACTACACGAGACCGTGGGTTTTATTTTTTGTTTTAGTGCTATTTGCACACTACATAAAAGCACAAGAAGGCATTTGATTGTATAGCGGTTTAACTATTCAATGTGTTTCCTTCTCGTCGACTATACGTACTGTCCGGCCCGATTGAAACTGCAGCGAATTACGTCCCTTGGACCTAATTAAAGCGGTCCACGCGCGAGAAGCTAGTACCGTATCTTCCTTTTTTGCTTTTGTCTAAGTATCCAAGTGTTATAAGTGGCTGTCACTACCTAAGGGTAATCTTTCAGTCTCTGTCAGTGTCACATGTCGTATGGTTACCGTGTAACGTTCAATTTGACTTTCAAAATTTTGAATTGGGACCCGATATGGCATAGTTTGCGCACATTCATCTGAGTTGTAGAAAAAAAAAACAAGCTAGTCTTTTGAAGGTTTCTTTCCGGTGTTCAATTATTTCTATGCAAAACATTTTGATCCGTTGCCCCCCTGCTGCGTGAAAGAATGACAAAAAAATAATCAACAAAAACCTTTTCGCATTTACTACCAACTAGCGACCCGCTCCGGCTTCGCACGGGTGCAATGCTAATACTAAAACCTTCCTCTTGAATCATTTTATCTATAAAAAAAAACGCATCAAAATCCGTTGCGTAGTTTTAAAGATTTATACATAGGGACATAGGGATATAGGGACAGAGAAAGCGACTTTGTTTTATACTATGTAGTGATTTATAACAGTTGCGTCCACGTTCGAGGATTGAAAGTAACTCATGTCCCTCGGTCTTCAAAGTATGGCTTTACAATTTAACGAATTTGAGGTGCAATTTTATGGACCTTTGCTGCCTGGTAACTTCCAAAGCCACCGTTATCCAAACTTCATATTCAGGGATCGTTTTAACCTGTGTAGGGACATACACAGACAAACTTTGAGGCTTTACAAAATGACGAAGGTCTGACTAGCGCCGGCTCTCACACTCTCACAAAAATAACGTCGATTCGTTGCTCCGTTGCTGCGTTGCTGACGGAAAGGGTGACCTTTCGTTGTGTTCGTTGCTGTGAAGCAATAGAGCAACATTACTAACTGACCCGATCCAGCTTATTCCTGTTTCGGGAATTAGTTATCAATGAAAAACTGCGACGTGTACAGAACAACTTTTCATCGCAATCGAGTGAAAGGTTACAGAACGCTTATAGGAGAGATAGAGTAACATTGATTTTTAAACGACTTCAAAAAAAGGAGGAGTTTATCAATTCGACTGTATGTTTTTCTTATGTTTGTTACCTTAGAACTTTGGACTGGGTGAACCGATTTTGATGATTCTTTTTTAGGGTTCCGTACCTCAAAAGGAAAAAACGGAACCCTTATAGGATCACTTTGTTGTCCGTCTGTCCGTCCGTCCGTCCGTCTGTCAAGACCCTTTTTCTCAGGAACGCGTGGAGGTATGAAGCTGAAATTTATATCAATTACTCAGGTCTACTGTCCCTTGAAGCTGTGAAAAAATCAAACTTCTAAGCCAACGCAATCAAAAGATACAGCCGTTTATGCCGCAAATTTTCGACACTTGCAAGGGAATCAAAACCTACAGGGTGCTTCCCGTGAACTCAGAATCTTGAAATTTGGTACGAAGCAACGTCTTATAGCATAGATAAAGGAAAAATTACGAAAACCATAAATTTGCAAGGTTGTACGGAACCCTCGGTGCGCGAGTCCGACTCGCACTTGGCCGGTTTTTTATTGGAAAGCCGGTGCTTCAAAGTTGACCGCATTTTAATTTCGTCCAGTTCTGACAATGGCATCTATGAGAAAACCATATAAGTGTTAGCATTAAGTATGTGCGCAAGTGGACGAATAACTATCACGCCAACCGATTTCGATAAATTCTTTTTAACCGACTTCAAAAAAGGAAGAGGCTCTCAATTTGACTGTGATTTTTGAAGTGAAAACTTCTTTAGCGGCGTTGAGCACTTTTGTGGGATGGGTAAAAACTGTGAAACTCGCGTCAGGTCACGTGTGCTGATCGAAAAAATACCGTAAGACGGCGCAGAGCGCTTGCGCGATCTGCAATCTGCGAGCTATTCTGGCGTACGCTGCAAAAACTGTGTCTACGGTAGACTCAAACGAAACGCACATCAAATTGAAGAGCGTAAAAAATAAGTCGATCTGAGTCGACAACTTATAGGCGGAAAATTCGGATTATCGAGCGCTTGCGCGATCTGCCATCTGCGAGCTATTCTGGCGTACGCTGCAAAAACTGTGTCTACGGTCGACTCAAACGAAACGCACATCAAATTGAAGAGCGTAAAAAATAAGTCGATCTGAGTCGACAACTTATAGGCGGAAAATTCGGATTATCGAGTATTTTCAATATAAAAATAAAAAACCGGCCAAGTGCGAGTCGGACTCGCGCACCGAGGGTTCCGTACAACCTTGCAAATTTATGGTTTTCGTAATTTTTCCTTTATCTATGCTATAAGACGTTGCTTCGTACCAAATTTCAAGATTCTGAGTTCACGGGAAGCACCCTGTAGGTTTTGATTCCCTTGCAAGTGTCGAAAATTTGCGGCATAAACGGCTGTATCTTTTGATTGTTTGATTTTTTCACAGCTTCAAGGGACAGTAGACCTGAGTAATTGATATAAATTTCAGCTTCATACCTCCACGCGTTCCTGAGAAAAAGGGTCTTGACAGACGGACGGACGGACGGACAACAAAGTAATCCTATAAGGGTTCCGTTTTTTCCTTTTGAGGTATGGAACCCTAATAAATTGCTATTAAATTAATGGTGTTGCTAAGTAAACATGTCAATGTCATCACGTGTCACAGGTTCGTATTCCCTTCTCCTTTGTGTTTTGGGTAAATAAGATTTAGCAGAAATATCTAGAGAAGCAGAGAGAAGATAATCACGATGTTGTCAAGAGAGGTTAAATGCTATTCCCTAACTATTCCAATAAATCAAAAATGCACAAACGTTAATAATCAAGTTTTCACTTCTGCCGGCACTCCCGGAGTGCAACCGGTGTTTTTTTTGATATTATTTGTTGAAGTCGGTTCTTTACTCTTTAGAGTTCTATTAGCCTAAGATCCGGCCGCAAAATTGTGTAGGGATCGAGTGATTTTTCAGAGTCTTTATGTATATTGCCGTGAAGTGGACGATATTTTATGTAAAAAAACAAGTACTTAAATGAAATTTCGTCCCAAAAATCAATAAAAAAAATTTTTTTTAATACTTGCGGCCGTTTTTCGACCCTATCACCCTGATAAATATATATTCTCCTAATCATAAATATGCGTAAAAATTTAGTTAGTAGCGTGTACTCGATCCCTACACAATTTTGCGGCCGGATCTCGTACAATATGTAATTGTATATACATAAAAAGTAGCTAAGCAGACATTTTGTCTGTAGTGTTTCCAGGCTCTTACTTTATTTAAATCCTGCGCACAGCACGTATGAACATTATGTTGCGGCGACGGAAGCATCGTCCGGTCGTATGCGACATGTCATTGTTCGCAGTGACGTCACAGGTATTCGCACGAAACAGGGCTACCACTATCCAGCAAAAAAGTTATTTTTTTTCTGTTGGTATAAAAAGTACACTTAGAAAGATCAATAGTGTAACAACACTCTAAACTCGTCCATGATGCAGCCCATCTCCACCGACCAGTTGCTGGTTCCAAATGCAGTACCCGAGAAGAACGAGCAAGAAACTCAAGGGCAGCTCTTTTCTTAATCTAATGTCTTAGTAGTAAATATCTTACTATCTATTCTATCTACACTAATAAGTATTATAAAATTACATTTGTTTGTTTGAATTGAATAGGCTCCGAAACTACTAGACCGATTTGCAAAATTCTTTCATAAGACGAAAGCTATATTATCAGGGAGTCACATAGGCTTTATATTATTCCCGTATTCCGACGGGAACGGAGACTAAGCGGGTAAAACCGTCCGGAATAGCTGGTACATAATAAAATTATAACTGACCGATATCTGTCTGTACATAGAAGATGTGTAAGAAAAATTAATATGAGGGGTCTTTATAATATCAACAGAAGCCAAAACAATCCTAATTGGAATTTTCGTTTGTCTGTCCCTATGTTTGTAAGCACGTCACGCAAAAACGACTGTACCAAATAGGGTGCGGTTTTCATAGTTGCATTGATGCCGGTCTAACTTAAAATATGGTACATGTTTCATCTTTATACGCTGGCTAGAAGTCGAGTTCTATTCATAAAACTTTTTTTAACTGGTATAGGGACAAAATTACGGTCTAAAGCTACTGGTAATAATATTAAATCTTATTGTATTTAAGGTTCAGTAAACGCGACTTTATTATTAAACTGTCAATAATAATATAATAAACTGTAGTACTTTTAAAAATCTGTGTCGATTGAATTTTTCAGTACATTGCGGATATTCTAACAAATAATAAAATAAACAAAAAGTTTTTAGTGCACGCATTTTTAGTGTAATACAAAGTAACCCGTTCCGTAACGGAATGCAGACACAGTAGTATTGTCTATTGTCCTTGCCCGCGACATCTGATATTTGACTGGAGCGTTTGTTATATTAAATCTATATATAATATATAAAATGATAAACTGACTGACTGATTGGTGATGTATCAACGCACAGCCTAAACCACTGGGTCTAGAGACTTGAAATTTTGCACATAGATAGCTTATACAGTGTAGGCATTCACTAAGAAAGGATTTTGCAAAATTCAACCCCTGAGGGGGTGAAATAAACGTGCGCGAGAGAAGCCGCGGGTAAAAGCTAGTCTTTCATATTTGCTAACTCAAAAACCAGAGAGGCAGCCCTAGTCTTCGCGAATTATCTTGACAATGATAAAAGCTCATATTGACCAAAGACAATCATTAAACCATTAAGCACTCAAACATGGTCGTATAATAACGTCCAAGTAACTAACATCATTAAAACATCGCATCTTTCGAGCACCCTGTGTGTTAGTAATAATCAAAACTTATAATTAGGTTCCATTATGTTGATCAATTTCCTTATGTTATTGTAATCTAGCGGCTACCGGTTCAGTTGTGGTTGTTCAGCGTAAAAAGGTGGTTGTACACGTACATTTCTGTTCTATATTTATTTGGTCGCGGAAGTGGTTATCGGGCGGTCGTTGGTTGTCCTGCCATTATCGGTTTCGGGTCCGACCAAACAACTGAATTCTGGCGTAATTTAAATTTTGTGAGAGTGAAGAAACAGTGAGAAATGAACCTCCGGACATTTGCTGTGATAGCCGCTCTCTCTGTGTGGGATGTCGTGGCTCTGACTTTGGATGACGACGGTGCCTGCGAGCAGTATATAACGTAAGACGCCATTTTTAAAGTGTGGGTAGGCAGAGGTATATTGACGGGACGGTTGGCTCAGTTGTTAGTGACCCTGCCTTCTGAGACGGAGGCCGCGGGTTCGATCCGAACAGTGTCTTAAGGTCGCAAAGGGGATATAGGGGATAAGGCACAAAATTGATCAATTTAGACAACCATCATCTCTTATTGCGATCACCAATTAGTGACCGTGAATGAAACTAACTGATTTCCCATAATAGGAGGGATATACCAGGGAAATAACAACCTCTTTTACCTGAGGCAAGCAGTTTTAAAAAATCAACAAAATTCTAAAAGTTTTATACATCGATAGTACGTTTTAGTTTTAGTGATATTAGTTGAAGTCAGTTTTTTACTCGTTAGAGTTGTTTTCCTTATTTAATACAAAATTACTGAAAAATAACACAATTGAACTGAATTGCATACAATATCTACTAAGCGCGGCAACTCCTCAAAGAGCTGTCAGTGCGTTTGGTCGAGGCTTCAGGTGACCAGAGAGCTAGCAGCTATCTCTGTCAAAGGATCAGCCTAGCTATATCCAGAGAGGGAATGCGGTCTTCTGGGCACTGTCCCACATGGTTCCTCTTTGGCGGACATGTTTTATCTGTAATTATTGTAAATGAGTGTATATTTTCTTTGTAAATAAATGGTATACTTATATAAGTAAAATAAAAAAATATATGAAAAACTTGACACACCGAATAGAATCACTGATAGATTTTCACAATAACTAACAATGTTTTTTTTTTCTCAGCGTACAGAAGAATAAGCCGCTACGAGTTCCTTTAAAGTCCAGATGTCCAAAAGGCACAACTGCGTGTAATGCTAAAGCCATAAAGGTATGAGCTATGAAAACAATCTATCCCAATAATAAAACTAACGAGCAGCGCCTCGCGGTTTCCCGTGGGATAAAATATAGCCTATGTTACGCCCTGCCAATGTAGCTTTCCATTAGTGAAAGATTTTTTAAAACCGGTCCAGTAGTTTTTGAGATTATTCGTTACAAACATACAAATCTTCATTATCAATGGAACGCTACAATATCCCTGAGTAACATAGGCTATATTTTATTTCCGTATTGTCACGGGAACTACGCGGGTACATAATATTATATCTGTTTGAATCACAAAAAATAAAGATACCCAGGAAATAACTCTAATTTATTAGAGAAATCGCTTTGATATTGTTGGCAGGAGGAATTTCGATATTTTAACAGCAATTACAGATAGAAAAAAAGTTTTTTTTTTGCCACAGATACACACTTACAATAACAATGTAAGATAATATATCAATGCAAACAAGGTATATGAAACAAAACAAAAAATAAGACAAATAATACATAATTATGGCAATTCAAAACCACGTTAAAAACTGCTGAACGAAGCAGTTACATGCGTGTGTGCACCAGCAGCAGAAAAGGGCTAAAGCTCAGTTTAATTGTTTTGCTCGGGTGAGCAAAACACATTACAGAACATTCATAACTGATATTTATGTACCTACTTCATTTATGACAATATTTGTAATTTGGTTAAAATTTAAAGGACAAAATAATATCAAATACTGCGTTTTAATAATAATAATAATAATAATAATAATAAATCTTTATTTCAGGCAATATTTACATTAATAGATCTTAAATAACGTAAACAGAGGCCCATATTATATATACCTTATAACTAACATACATATAAAATATCTAACTAAACTATTTTACACGTAATGTCGGCAACGTGCGAGCGCTGTCGGCAGGTAGTTGACCCCGGAATTTCCGAAATACAACTCCCTGTGGCCAGAAGTCCTCCTTCATGAAGGTTTCCAGGTGATGGGTTGGTACTCTAACCACAAAAGAATTAAAATTCGTTTTGCGGCGAGACTCCAACCGTTCAACCCTCAATGAAAATGTGGACTTCTTCACTATGTAGTCTACGACGTCTTGGACCTTCGTAGACCAGTGCAAGCGGGACACATACAGCTGCGTCGACGGTACAGCAGGACGCAGCAGATGGTTCGGTCCGGTCGGAGCAGTGCCATGGGTGTTGCGGCTAGAGGGCTTCTTCTTCTTCCTCTCTACTCTTTGGAAGCCCTCCTCATCACACTGGTTTAAGCATTTAATTTTCCCGTTTAGATTAGACTAAACGCACACTTAAATATTTTAACGAGGTTTCGTAAAATCAGAGGCTTTCCGCACAGCACGAGCTAGGTTGCCTGCGTCTTTGTACCTATGCAGTCGGACTCCTACCAATGACTCGTAAATGACAATTATTTAATCATACATTTCATTTATTTACTAAAAATATTTTATTTTATTTTCAGGACCTGAAGGGTTTTATTCCAAAGAAAGAAAGATGCTGTATGAAGGTTCGTATCTTATCTTAAACACAAATATTACTGCACTTATTCTTCATATCCGAGAGGATAGTGTATCTCTGTATTCTATGTCTGTAAGCTTTCTTATTATTGTCTTTGAATTCCACATTCAGAATGCGAAATAGACTGTTTGCCAATAGGCGGATAGCAAAGTAGTCACATAGAGAAGTAGACCTCTGGTGCCTGGCGCCGGATTTAAAGTTGTCTAACAATTTATGTATCTAATCAAGTAACATAATGCCCACATGTTTCTTATCAGTAACAAGTTACAGGCTCTTATTGTATTTTTTTAAACCCAACTCCTTTATCACCATTAGTCACCAGTCAATCATCAAGCATCGCTTTTATGGCTGATCTACATTAATTCAGTGTTTCGATCCAGTGCACTGGATCGTTAATGGATCAGTGTAAATAGTTCTCCTTCCGTGCTGAACTGGATTCACTTGGGTAATTTTAGTCAGCTAAAATAAACAGAAACTTAAATTTGTTTCCAGAAACTAACTGAGCGTGAGAAGAGGGTCGCCTGCTGTAATGGCTGGGGTTTCGATGAAGGCGTATGTAAACCTCAATGCAGACCTGCCTGCATAGATGGACGATGCGTTGCCCCCAACGTGTGCCATTGTGAACCACCCCTCATACTAAACGGTCACAAGTGTGAGATTCCCGTATGTGATCCATCCTGTGTCAACGGCAAATGCATCGGAAATAATACCTGTGAATGTGGAACCGGTTTCGAAACTTTCAACTCAACTCACTGCATAGTTAAATGTGACTCTGGCTACATCAACGATCCAACTACATTAGAGTGCGTACCAGAATGCCTCAACCCCTGCGTTAACGGCTCGTGTACAGCGCCGAACACGTGTACATGCAAAGACGGACATATACTCAAAGAGGACAATTTTACTTGTGTTCCAAAATGCACAACGTCTTGTGTTTACGGGGACTGCGTAGCACCTAACACTTGCTCATGCTTCGATGGATACAAAGCTGAGAATGCCACGTATTGTACTCCAAAATGTGACCAGCCATGCAGTAACGGATTCTGCGCTAAACCTAATACGTGCGATTGTTTTCCGGGATATAAAGTCGACGACAAAAACAAATTTAATTGCCTTCCGATTTGCACTTCGAATTGTGTCAATGCTTCCTGCGTCTCGCCCGACACGTGCTCTTGCCTTACCGGATACGAAACTGCAGGAAATAACTGGACTTGCAAACCTAAATGTGATTATTGCGAACACGGCGACTGTATTGCGCCTGACCAATGTAACTGCCACGCTGGATATTATAAGACCGCCAATACGACATGCGAACCTCAATGTGAGCATCCTTGCATCAACGGAATTTGCACGGCGCCCAACAAGTGCTCTTGCAATTTTGGATACCAACTTGATACGAAAGACTCCTTCACTTGCTTACCAACTTGCAAGACAAGTTGCGTGAATGCAAATTGTGTGGCACCAAACAAATGCGAGTGCCTTTCTGGCTACAAGCCAAAAGATGATTTCAATTGTAAACCTAAATGCATATCTTGTGATCACGGGGAGTGCGTTGCTCCTGACGAATGCCGATGTAACGAAGGCTATACCAAAGTAGAAGAAGTTTGTTTACCAGTTTGCTCTGACCCTTGCGTAAATGGACGCTGTACGTCGCCGAATGTCTGCTCTTGTTTGGATGGTTATGAGAAGAATACTACCCATCCGTCGTTTTGCTTTAAGCCGTGTAAGGGACCCTGCGAGTTTGGTACCTGCACTCAACATGGGGAATGTGTTTGTCACCGCGGATATGAACTGAAAAATGATACGTGTCATGATATTCCAATGTAAGTTTTTACTAATATTTGTAATATTTGATAGGGTGCAGTACTTGAAAACTGAGCTTTATATATTAAACTAGCGACCCGCCCCGGCTTTGCACGGTGCAATGCTAACACTAAAACCTTCCTCTTGAAGTACTCTATCTATTAAAAAAACCGCATCATAATCCGTTGCGTAGTTTCAAAGATTTAAGCATACATAGGGACATAGGGACCTAAGGACATAGGGACCTAAGGACATAGGGACAGAGAAAGCGACTTTGATACGTGATATCCAAAACTCAAAAATCTTCTATTGGACGTATGATGTTTGTTAGCTACTAAATTTAATCACATTTGTGTTTGTACCTATTGGTATGGTGTTTAACAAAAATCTGTTAAATTGATACACATCGTGAAGGAATCTACACATGTTATGCAAAAATCAACTAAATGATTCTTTATCTTATTCCTTTTATAACCTCTATTGGGAGTAATATTTGGGTAAACTTTGTCGTTGTTCATGAGCTTCATAAACTTTGTTCCAGATTGGACTGCAACACTTGCAAGTACAGCTGCGTAGATGCAGTCTGCACTTGCAAAGATGGCAGACCATGTGAAATTCCATTAGCGCCCGTGGAAGCTGAAGCTAGCACAACTGGGTAAGAAAATACACGAAACATGTGTTAACTTAACGGTGGAGTAAACATAAAATTATGATAGTGTTGTTGATATTTTTATTGTTTCTCTATTTAACTTATTAGTTACAGGCAAGATAGATATCATTAAAGTAATACCATGAAAACTTTTATAATATACCTTTGTAATGTGAACAAAATCAACATGCATCACTGTTTTAAAAAGAGCATTATCATAAAAAGGAAAACTTTTGCATAAAATAAGTCAACCTTGAACTCAGAGTACGCACATCAAATTCATCGTTAATTAATCCTATCAAAACCATTATTTGAACTTTATTCTGTTATCAAACGTTTGCAAGTAATACCTAGTAAATAGTGTTGGTAGATGCATCGGTGCGGAAGTTATGAGTCATGGCAAGCGATATATAGGATTCACTATGCACATTTCTGATCCAAAGCTAGTTTTCATATAAACTGATGCAAATAAGCTTTATCTGTTTGCCTACTTTTTTCCAGGCCCGGCTCGGTTTAGTTCTTTTTTGGGGAGTTAGTGTTTCCTAGGTTAGAAATTCTGAATTCTCCTTTCTTATGTTTTTGCACACTTACATTCTAGAACATTCCATATGTTAGCTTCCTACCTCCAGCTGTACGTTGATAGATAAGTCAGTGTCTTCTATTGTATAATATACCTACTTCATTAAGTCAAAGTCAAAATGTTTTATTCAAAATAGGAACTTACAAGTCCACTTATTGGACGTCATTTCAACTCCACCGTTTCAGCATGTATGGTTGAGGAGAAGAAGCGGGGCAAGAAACTTCTCAACACAATATTCTTTTAATCAATTGTTACTTAATACTAAATTGGGTTACATAATTTCGTTTGTTTTTCGCTATCGTATTGCGCTGGACTGGAGGAAATCTGTTCCAAGCATCATTGTCATTTATATGTATAGTCGTCTAGTTTGTAATATGCCATTTTACAAAGTACATGTTTAACATGAGTTTTGAACACAGTTTCAGGCAATTTCAAAATATCTTCTGGTATTTTATTATAAAAGCGTATGCAAAGCCCCACAAAGGAATTATTAATTTTACTTAATCGTGACAGAGGTTGCTCTAGTCTATTTTTATTCCTATTATTCTCCTAGAGCAGTGATAGCCCGGACGGTTAAAGAGCCTGCCTAAAATCAGTGAGGCTCGGGTTCGAATCCTGGCATGTACCAATGAGTTTTTCAAAAAACTTACGTACATATTTATCACTAGCTCGACGGTGAAGGAAAACATCGTGAGGAAACCCGCAGGTCTCAGAATTAATTCTGAGACATGTGTAAATAGACCCGGTCCGGCGATAGGCTCACCACCTATCACGTTTAGGGGTCCAATATATCTCGTGAAATGTGGGTATTTCCAGTAATGGAATACCTCTGCCTACCCCCTCGGGGATAAAAAAAGGCGTGAGATTATACTTATACTTATTCTCCTATTATATCTTCTTGGACGCTCAGACGTTAAGACCGTATGACTTTTATTCAACCACCAATATGTTTCTTCCAGAATGGCAGGGTTCCAGCTGACTTGGACGTTGGCAGCGGCGTTAGGAGTGCTTCTGGTGACTCTGGTGGTGGTAGTGATGCATCAGCTCTGGCGCCGACGAAGGGAGTACGAGAAGACAACCACTGATGACGGTATGGGTAAGTGACTAAATGGATGGAAAGATTTTCCGCTTAGCTGGTGTTTGCTTAGTTGAATAGGTACTGACTATTAAGAATTACGTGGCAGTGATACTTCTTTAGTTTTGCGTCAGCTAAACTGGTCGTATTATAAAGTCGCGCGTGAAAACTAGAAACGCTTATGTCAATTCCAAGTTATTGTTATGCATTCGACTGAAGGTTATATTTTACAAAGTCACTTGGATTGACATTCTGTTAGTACTTCTACCAGTGCTTGGGGATCGAATTAGAATTAGAGGTTAAAGTTATGTTCTTAAAATATGATACAAATGTGATACAGCCAGCCAACGTTCGTTTCCTTTCGTTCACCGCGATCCAGTATTCTACTCAATATCTTTATCACTATCACTATCACTACATAGTATAAAACAAAGTCGCTTTCTCTGTCCCTATATCCCTATTTCCCTATGTCCTTATGTCCCTTTGTATCCTTAAATCTTTAAAACTACGCAACAGATTTTGATGTGTTTTTTTTTAATAAATAGAGTGATTCAAGAGGAAGGTTTTAGTGTTAGCATTGAACCCGTGCAAAGCCGGGGCGGGTCGCTAGTAAATTATAATCCATATAATGTTATTCTGATGTATAGGTATAAAACTTGTTGTGTTTTTGGGTTGAAAAATAAAATCGATGGATTTGTGAGTGGCGGCATTCGCCTTTTCTTTTTTTAAAGAGAGTAACATTCTACTTTTTTTAGAACTAACCCAAAAATTAATGGTTAATTTACCTTGTCATTATGCCTTTTTTTTTACAACAATACTCTATAATTGTTTTGACACTCATATGATACATACAATTGTCATTTTGTAGATTTGATTGTGACTTTTAAACCAATTACCTATTATTATCGATGTATACCCTGAGAAGGTAGGGTTCAGTGATAAACTTTGTTCAATTTTAACTGAAAAAAAAAACCTGATTACCACATGCAATAGAGATTTGAAAGATTTAGAAAAAAAAACGTTATGTAGTTTCTGCTCCATCCATGGATCTTCACTTTCACGTTTATAATATTGGTATTTTCAATCAAATTATTTGCTTAGGGTCTTAAAGTAGGTAAAATTTGTTGTTGGCGGCGTCAGAGCTAAGATTGAAAATGAAAGTGAGTCAACAAATGTTAGTAATGATATTATGATTTATGCAGGTAACCATTGCGGAAGTGTAGTGTACACTATACCAGACACACTGCTGCAAAAAACACCTCAGGAAAATCCTATAGAAGAGGAAGATGACGAAGGCATTGAGCTGAGAAGGAAAGAACTTGTTGATTGCTTTGAGCATTAAACCACAAAGGTTGATTGAGCCATCAGATACGCAAAGACAAATCTGATGACTAAACAAATATTTTTATTTACATTGATATTAAAAATGTACCTGATTTAGGTGCTCTGTTATTTAATAAGACGATTATAACATAATTTATTTGAAACAGCAAAATTAAATTTTATATATATATATTTTTTTATTATTTATATATATTTTAATTAATGTTTAAAAATAAAAAATGACTTCCGAAGAGGAACTGTGTAAAACAGTGACCAAAGCTAGATGTATTCCTGGATCCTTTGTCAGATACAATTGCCAGCTGGTCACTCGAATCCTCGATCAAACACTTTACTGGATGATTTTTTTAACGTCTGGAAAAAAATATGACGTATAAGGTATCTAGAGCCGAAGTTATACATGAGGTTAATTGTTAAATATAGTCATATTTAGTGCAATTTACAAAATCTAGAAAACTACGCACAGTACTACGCGCAGCTGGCGGTTGTAGGTAGATTGCGCATAAATGGAAGCTACGAGCCTGTTTCTTTTTAAAATACTATTTCAAATATTTTAGACTGTATTATTGACTACAATTGAGTAATGTATAATAGTTTAAGAAAGAAAAAAAAAATTGAGATTTTTTTTTAAGTAACATTGCCAAATGAATCTATTACACTTACCTATTACACCACATTTTTTTGCAGACGGTAAAAAAACTCACCTTGTATAATAATGATAAAAGCTGCCGAGTCTCCGGACTCCACTATCCCATGATTTCAAAGGGCATAATTAAGTACTACCAGGGGAGGCACACTGCGTGACGTCATCGCGTCGCTATAAGTACATGCGGCCGGCCGCCACCCGGCGGTCTATTAGTGGTTGCCGCGTATTTGTTGTATAGATATTGAATTTTAATTTTCTTTACATTACATAATGTATGTATGTAGATAACCCAGTTGTATGTCTTCGTCCTACATTTTGAAGAAACAGGCAGTTTTGAAGTCATAATATAGCCTAAAGGCAAATTACACAGCTTTTGTTTAGTTGGGTGGTCTTTAGTACCTAAATAAAGAATAATCGTAATATCGTAGGTAAAATACACTATCTACTACTACCTACTAACTTATATTATAATGGGTCGAGCTGCTGGCAACCCTAGATCTAAGGCTCCGCCTCCGAAAGTGCGCGTTGCATGCGATAGAAAGAGATGGCCACATTTAGGCACGTTTGACGTACCTTAACAGGGAATTTGTTAACAGTGAACCTTCTGTACGTAGTACTATCTATTACTTATTCTGTGGTACTACCGTCATATTTGGGCTTTTGAAGCAGTGTCCATTGAGGTAGAATGGAGTCAAAGTGGCATCCCTACATCGGACATGCCGTGTTTCCATGGCCTGGTAGCATTTTTTGAGGCTATTTTAATAGTAGTGTATTTTACTGTCTAGTCAAATGAGTTACTTTTTATGAGATGTCGAAACGAGTACTATGGAAAATGTACTGGGTACTGACTATGTCGTCATCACATTTATTTATTTATTTATTTGGGTAATCAACAAGACATTCACTAAAACATTTAAATACTACAATAAGGTGTCTAAGTGATTACTTAATTCTAGATTACCACAACATGGGCATATCATAGACGTGTGGTAACTATGTAGGTAACTAATAATATAAAACAACATAAAAAAAAAAGAATGAAGCTTTTAGTACTCAATCGGACATTTAAAAAAAATATATAGTTTTAAAATTTGCTATAATTGTAAAATGAAAATCGAAATGCATTTTTAGAGGTGTTTTAGGATATAAACTTTTTAATTAATGATTACCTACTTTCGATACAGTGAAATATACTATTATGATCACTAAGTTATTTTTTTGTATATTTTAAAACAATAATATGATTGTCCTCTGTTTGTAAAAGTATTAAGTACAAAGAGATTAAAATATAATAGGGCATAGAGGGGACAAAGCGAGGAAAATTTGAAGCCAAAAGTTATTCCAAGTAGAATAAGTCTAGTACAATTTCGACCGAATGACAGCTCGTGTTCATACTAACTACATGACGCTTGAGCTTCAAACATGCTTCAAAGTTTTGTATGAAAATATTCCCAATGCCCCCTCTATGTCCTATTATATTTTGATCTCTTTGATTAAGTAAGACAAAACGTGGCTCTAATCGCAACGACGATATACTTGTGATCCTACTGTCTTTTATACAATCTTACGGCCTATCTATAGTTCTCATTAATTTTAACTTCCATTTTTTTAAGTCTGCTTTTATATTAATTATTTAAATAATACCTACTTATAGTCGACGGGCCTGTTAGCTCAGTTGGTAGTGACCCTGCCTTCTGGGTCGGAGGTCGCGGGTTCGATCCCCGCTCGGGGCCAACATTTGTGTGCATGAACATGTCTGTTGGCTTCGTGTCTGGTTGTTTAATATTTATTTAAGTATGTTTATCAGTTGTTTAGTACCCGTAGTACAGGCCCTGCCTAGTTTGGGACTAAACAAAGAGATTTAAATATGGACTAAATAACCGTGTGTGACTGTGTCCCACAATTATTATTATTATTATTTTAAGCCAACCCTCCCCTCTCCCACCGCTGGGGGGATGCCACTTTTGCGGGCCAAAGCCAAACAAAAATAGATCATTAATTATGGATAAGTGCTATTATTATTATTATTATAGTATGCAGTATGCACTGCTTCTTTTCTTACAATCTTAATCAATGTGTCACCGCTGTTCATCAGAACATGTAATGTAATTAGTTTTATAATGGCTATGATATAAAACTTAGTCCGATTCAATTCAAGGGGTATACCTAATTTTATATATTTCATAGTTTTTTTAAATATTTCTAATTCTTAATAATAACAACGCCTTCACTATTAAAATGGAAAATATTCTATGCATGTATTACAAGTTATTGCTTGTTATGAAGTATAAGTAAGATTTCAAAAACTTACATACTTACTTATTTATTTGCCTCAACGGTAAAGGAACACATTGTCATGATCTAAAAATTTTACCTTTTTAAACGTGTCAAGTAGAATACGTCAACCTCTAGGAAGAAGGCGTGGGTAATTTATTATTATTTTTAAACTATTTCTTAAAGTTATGTTTGTTTATTTTAAATCACAATGCATCGATATGCATCCACATATTTGTAAGGATGTAGATGCTGAACTAAGAATTTTTACCTACCTTTAATTTTAAAAAAACATTTCGTAGGACTAGTGTCATATAAGTATTGCTGTGAATTATTATCCAAAATGTTTTTAAATTTCTTTTTTGTAAACTTAATTTGTGATTTGAAAAATAAATAATTTTAAATAAGTTTTATTTTTTTATTGACATGAGACGTGACGTGTGTGCTAAGCCAACAAGCCACGTCTGATCCCTTGCAAAAACTCTGACTGTTAGGGTCGGTTTATAGCCTGTGCAGACGACGGACTTTGTCCCCGGAGGACAAAGTCCCCCGAATCGTAAAAAAATATGTCCGTCTCTTTTTGCCCTGTACCGCCCCTCGGTGTCCGCGATTATTCGGGGGACTTTTTGTACGCCATACTTTTAATCCCTCGTGTGCGTTACTCGATACAGTTGTAAGCGTTCTATTTTGGCGAACAAAAAAATACGGGGACAAAAGTGTGTCGTCTGCGCAGGCTATTATACTAAGACGAATCAGCGTTGGTCAAATTCAGTTTGTTGGAAATGTCAGAAGTACCTAATTAAGTTACGATGTAGACTTATAGGTATAACATTTATTTACAAAGAATATAATAATATACATTCATTTACAATAAGCCGGCCGAAAATCAGTGAGGCTCGGGTTCGAATCCTGGCATGTACCAATGAGTTTTTCAAAAACTTACGTACATATTTATCACTAGCTCGACGGTGAAGGAAAACATCGTGAGGAAACCCGCAGGTCTCAGAATTGATTCTGAGACATGTGTAAACAGACCAGGAGTGCGATTTTTGAATCTCACTGGTGATATCAAAATCACCGGTGACTAAAATTATCACCGATGACTTTTATGTCACCATTTTCCAAAAGTCGTATTTTTGAAAGTCACACGCTGTTTACCAACATTCAGAAATTTTACAATGTCAGTCAGAGACAATCTTCCCGTTAATATGTTCCTTTTTACGCAGATGTTATAGTGTTGCCCTTGATATCGGTTTTTATTTTCTCATACTATAACTTAAAAAAGATTCATCAAATTGGTCAATCGTAAAACGTAACGTATCTGTCAGTGTCATGTAAACGAAAATTAAAGTTTTGAATTGAAAAATTCACTTATTTCACTAGAAAAGGACGAATAAAGAGAACATAATACAGATTTTACAATTTATAAGAAAAGGTATGTACATTTCGACGGTCATAAACTCAATTGGCGTAAGGGACAAGTGACCATTTTTTTTTTATTTTACCATCTTACATCATTTTTTTTACTCTATTTTTCTGTATATTTGAAATTCCGATATCTCTTTTAATAATTCCCTTACGCCCCTGAATATTCGAAAGATAAACCGTTATGTTTTGATTTAAAGGACACTTGATTCAAAATAATTTTAAAATTTTATCGTATATACCAAAAAAATAAAAGAACTTTGGAATAAGTTCCTTAAAGTTGTCAGTCTGTCCCTTACACCATTTGATATAAATAAAAAAGTACCTTACGCCCTTCTTACGCCACATCTACATTACTGTTTGTACGTTACGTCATATAAGACTGATTTTATTGTCCTTTACACCATACACATAAATCATAAACTGTAAAATACATTGATATTTACTCTAACAATGATAAAATTAAAACTTTCCCTTTACACATACTGATGTCATTTTGAACAAGTAAACGGACGAAATTGACAAACGAGTGCTTCGGAAGGAAAGCACGTAAAGCCGACGATTCTGGTGATTTATTTTCTATGAAAGTAGTCGTTGCATTAGCCATGTCAGCAGATTTTGGCGACTCAATAACTCTTACAACCCACACTACAAGAAAAAGATTTGAATTAATATATTATTTAAATAATATAATCTTGGTTTTATTTAACCTTATAAACACATTTACACGTAATCGCTTTCCGATTCTTGGATAGATTTTCCAAAAACCGTGTGTTATTCTCATTCAGAGAATATATTTCTAGTTGCATAGCTTCGCCCACAATTTACTATCTGGGCAGACTATTGCCTCCCTTTAAGTTCCAGGTTCTAAATAAGAGTCGTTGCCACTAACTTGGGACACATAATCGTTGAACTTTACTGGAAGTCTGAGCAGAGATCTATTTCTAAGCAGCATACCATGCCTAGCCAAGTGATCTATGATCTCACCTTCCTCATTCTCCAACCCCTAAATCAATCGATTCATCACAACGCTTCTCAGAGTGTGTGTCTTCTAACTCATCTTCGTCACTGCTAGCAGGAGCAAGAGCCTCGTGAATTTCTTCATTTCTAGGCAGCTGAACTTCGTTGTCGCTAACAACTGGTAAATCCTCGCTCGCTTTCATTGTCACCGAATGTAGGCGTCTCGCATTCGCTTCTGACTCTCAATGGTATTTCCATTTCAGTCACTTCTGGTATTTGTATTCGAATCCTCTAATTCAAGTTTTGAATTCAGTGGTCTTTCATCGAAAGTGACATCTCGGGATCGCACTAAGGAGTTTGACTCTTTGTTGGCACATCCTATAACCGTCGTCGAGGTTGTAGCCGATTAGAATGCACTTCTTTGCCTTCTTCTGCATCTTTGCCGTTTTTGTTTCTCTTTGGCTTTTTTCCTAACCAAAGCTTATTCTGTTTAAAATATAGACAACAGTCTACCAGCTCTGCCCACAAAAATTGAGGTATCTCTTCCTGTGAATGCATCATCGCTCTAGCCATTTCAACTATCGTACGGTTTCCCTCCCTCCCTCTCACTGAAACTGTTTTGCTCTGGAGTATACGGCATAATCAGCCGTTGTTGTACCCCGTACTTTGTTAGTTCCTTGCGAACATTTACATTATCGAATTTGCCACCGTTATCACTTAATTCCATAACATCAGAATCAAAATCCCACGTATCTCTGAATTATTTTTCATAAAGTAGACATAGCGGTATCGTATGAATTCATACTTGAAAAGTACAAAATTCCGTGCCTTCAAGCAACTTGGAGGAATATTACCACACACATCTGAATGTATGCGTTCTCCAGGGCTGGACGCTTTTTTTCGAACACCAAAGCTCAGCCTAGTGCGTTTCCAAAACACATCCTTCGCATAAATTTCGTTGTCCTTGGTTTTGAGACCAAGTTCCTGCTCGATCATCTGTTTTACATGGCGCTTGACGTCTTAATGACCTATTCGTTCGTGGTAAAGCTGTAAAGTATCAACCGCGACTGCAATATCGACCGCATTAACCACCTTTCTGTAGGTTGAATCGGTTTACAATTCAGCTTATACAAGTCACCGTGCTTCTGTTTATTTCCGGTCACGCATAGTTTCCCTTCGATCCTAAAAGAACACGTGGTACTCCGTGACTCAAGCAGACTGTTCAAATTTGCATCTTTTGCTGCCAATACCGAAAAGATATTTTTCTTTACCTTCGGAACGTGCCTTGTCAACAAGAAAGTTCTCTTCGTCTTCATCATGATCGAATCTTTTCCTAATGTTTCAATCGTCTTTCCATCTGCAGTCGTAACTGTATGCGGTGCAGTCGTAACGTTGAAAATCCTGATAGAGGTCGCTTCTTATTGTGACATGGTGTGTAGCCCAGTTGTCCACATACCACTCATCTCGATCGAGACTGCAATCTGTCGCATTTACTAACACTAGCGTCATGTTAGTACCAGCCCCAGGTTTCTCATCACGTTTCTTCTTAGGACTGTTCATTCACCAAAGAGGTTCTCTCTCTTCTCTATTGTCATTCTAGGACGTTACATGTGTTTTAACTAAAATTGAAATAAAAATATATACAGTTACTGGAAACCATTCTAAGTTAGAACCAATCCAAAAACTGTTTTATCTTAGAAAGTATTTGAAAGGTGAACCATTGTCGCTTATTGAGGGATTGCCATTAACAGGTAATTCATACGTAAAAGCGTTAGAACTGCTGAAAAATAGATACGATAATAAGTTCCTTGTAATAAACAATCATGTTCAGGCTATTTTAGATTTCCAACCAATTGTAAAAGGTACAGCCAGTAATTTACGGGAGTTAATTTTCTCTCTCACGTCAACACCTAAGTGCGTTAAATACTTTGGGACAACCTACTGATCAATGGGATTTAATTGTCCTACCAATTTTATTGCGTAAGCTTGATCAGTATTCCTGCAGAGCATATCACAGCGAAAGAGACATGTCTGGGCTGCCAAAATTGGACGACTTCTTCGAATTCATTGAAAGAAGAGCCAGCAGCTTTGAGGAGAGCCAACAAAGTGAAGGTAAGTCTTCATTTTCTAATAAACATGTGAAGGTGTCCAATGTTGCAAGCAATGTTGCTTTTCCTTGCAAGTTTTGTCAATCAACATCTCACAAATTGTTTCAATGCACTAATTATGGCTCTACAAGCCCAAAAGAAACGATCGAGTTTGCATCGAACAATAATTTATGCAAAATATGCCTTGGGTTTCATAACAAAAAGTGCAAATTTTATTTCAAGTGTTCCAAATGCAATAGCAAAGAACACAACACATTATTACATTGCGAGGACAATACAGCAAAAGCTTCCTTGCATGCAAATATCAGTAATAATACTGTGATACTGCCCACTATCAAAGCCAAATTATTAAGCCACAATAAAAAAATTTTCGTAACTGCTCGAGGATTAGTGGACAGCGGCAGTCAAGTTTCCTTTATTACTAGTAGCCTTGCCAAATCTTTAAATCTGAAGCTTTTCCATAATAATGTAAATGTGTCAGCTTTAGGATGCCAATCTAAATGCACTTCTGAGGCTGCAAATGTTAGTTTCGAGTCTCTTCAAAACAGCTACAGCTGTCAAGTGACTTGCTCAGTCGTCGATCAAATTACGACTCAATTACCTCAGCATAAAATAGACTTGAGTAATGTCTCGATCCCAGATTCTGTTGTACTAGCAGACGATGAATTTAATAATACTGGTGACATCTCCTTCTTACTCTCGGCTGAAATTTTCTTCGAAATTATGTTGCCGCAAAAAACAAAACTTGGCAACACGGAATTGTACTTAGTTAGTACTGAGTTTGGTACGATAGTGTCTGGTGAGATTCCATGCTCTGATCCATCTTTAAAATGCAATCTTGTCACTTTACATGCGCTCTCTTGCCATGAGGATAGTGTAGATCACCTCCTTCAAAAATTTTGGGATGGTCCCTGAAATGAAATCGGAGGTTACAGCAAAGCAGGATGCCTGTGAAGCCGAGTTCAAACGCTCGGTACAGTTAAAAGACGGTAAATTCCAGGTTTCCCTCCCCCTGAGCAAAAAATTCGAGAGTCTTAATTTAGGGTGCACCTTTCCTACAGCATTAAGAACACTCAACTATATCGAAAAAAGATTATCGAAAGATGAAAAATTAAATGAGCAATATCATGACTTCATTGACAAGTATGTAGAGTTAGGGCATGCAACATTCTTGCCACTTACCAGCTCCAATAAAAAAGAATTTTATTTTATGCAGCACTTACCTGTTATCAGGAACGATAGAAAAACGACTAAGCTCAGAGTTGTTTTCAATGGTAATACTAGAGCTGGCCCTCAATATTCCAGTTTAAATGATGTTCTGCTTAGTGGACCAAAAACACAAAAAGATCTTTTTGATATTTTAATTTTATTTCGATCTCATAAATTTGTGATGCTGACAGACATCAAACATATGTATAGAGTTGTAAATATAGATCCTGCCTTCCATTGGCTGCAAAATATTTTGTGGAGAGACAAAAGCAATGAGTTAATCGTAGTTCAATTACAGACGGTGACCTACGGGCTAAAAAGCTCCAGCTTCCTGGCGACGAGGTGCCTGGAAGAGCTGGCGGAAAGGTTTGGAGCAGAGCTACCTAAAGCCGCGGAGGTAATTAGAACGAGCATGTACGTTGATGACGCTTTATTTGGCGCAGATTCCATCGCAGAAGCAGTCCAGGTAAGAGATCAATTTATAGAAATCTTAAGCCGAGCAAACTTCGAGCTGCATAAATGGGCGGCCAACGATCAGTGTCTACTGAGTGGTATACCTGCTGACCAGCACCATTTTGAAGAAAGTGAGCTCTGCACGAAAACTGAAATGAAAGCTTTAGGCATGACCTACGATGTCAATCAAGACCAGTTGAAAGTAAGTTTTCCAAAGAAAAATGTAGAGTCCTGGGACAAACGCTCTATACTAAGTTGTATAGGGTCATTTTTTGATCCACTTGGGCTGGCTGGGCCAATAGTAGTCAAAGCAAAAGAATTTATGCAACAATTATGGAAGGAAAAATTGGATTGGGACTCTCCCATTCCCGAGAAATTATTAAAAAATTGGGAATTGTTT